>JASUUH010000168.1:1348750-2697500 GCA_030449925.1 Citropsis articulata
ACTGATTTAAATTGATTATTTTATAAAAAGAATTGAATAAGAACTGAACTCAATAAAAACCGAATATAAACGGAACGGTTCGACTTTTTCAGTTCTGAGCCTAATTTGAATTTCTAAATTTTTAGCTTATTAGGTCTCGTGAATGTAATAATTTTTTTCAACAATTAGTTTATCCTAATTTCATTACAAATATTAATAATAAATACAAAGTATTCAAAATACGATTTATCACTAATATCTTACTAACTACTAATAAGGTACTTACAAAATATGAAATATTAAGATTTCAAAATACATAATCAAACTCCAATACTCCATCTACATAAACATAATGTTGTAAAGACAAATAAAAATTACAATAATTAAAAATTACAACACAAAATAAAAAAGAAAATTTAGAAACAAACACCAACAACATTCTCCCATCTTCACAAAAAATAAAAATAAATTGTAAATAAATGCCAACACCATTCTCCCATCTTTATCAATATTAGCATCAACTTTAGGTATTTTCCAACTCAATATTTGGATCTATAAAAAAAATTAAAACAATAAATAATTAAATAAACAATTTATATAAATAAGATACTTAAAAAAAATAAAGAAAATTTCGATTTTGATTTTCGCCTTTAGGGTTTGTTTTGGGTGTAGAAATTGTAACATACATATATACCCGTAATTGTATGTGTGCATGTCTATTTTGGTTATCTTACGCAACTAATTAAAATTTAACACATGTCGATTTAAATAAAATCCTAAGAATAATCCAGTTTTTCGGTTCGATTTTTCGGTTCAGCTGAGTGAACCAAATATCAAACCTGCATTTCTGTTGTTTTTTTTTTTTAACAAACTATATATTTCGATTATTTTTTAAAATTAAAACCAATCCGAACAAAACGGTTTGGATCGGATTAGTTCGGTTTTCTCTAGAACACCTTTTTGGCCTAGTCCTACATTTTCTGCTTTTCTTCACAAAAAGTGAAAATTGTAACAGTGCAGAAATAAGGGTTGCCAAACATTTTTTCTTAATTTTTGTTTTTGAAAAACAAAAAAACACTGAATGAAAAAGTTACCAAATGGATCCTTAAATTTTTTGATACATTAATTTTTTTATTTATTAATATATTAAAATTTATGTTTTTTTATTTGTTAATAATATTTGCACCTTACTAAAATAAAAACGTCTCTGTTAAAGAAAAATTTCTCTTATCCTACTTATAATTTTTATTAAAAAATATCCATATAAGCACTACTCCGTCTAAAATCCTACTGAGATAAATTTTTTTGTTACTTATAAAATAGAAAAAGGACACCCACACTTGATTGATGTATTTGTTTTACTATGAATATGAAGCGCCAACATTTTAGAAATAGAAACAGATTCTTGTATTGTTTCTTCTCAAAAAATTTATCACACAAAGTAGATCTTGGGGGGAAAACGAGATCTTAATTTGATGCCCTTTTGGTTTACGAAAAAACAGAAAACAGCTTTGGGAGAAAACACTTCCGTAGAAGCGAAGATTTTATCCTCTTTTCTTTTGTGCTAAGAGTAGCAGCTACGAGCTAGGGTTTTTCCTTGTTTGATTTCTTTTTTTTTTGACACAAACGGATGAAAAATGGAGCAACTAATTCCAGTTCCACTTATAATCTTCATAACACTCAAGCTTTGTGATGATGTGACTATACACTGTTAACCAAAGTCTTTCTCTCTTTCTTTCTTTTTTATTGTAATAAAATTGCTGCAAAAGACTAAAATATGAACATGCATGCCACTACAGCTCGACATCCATGATACATCATGACAATTAATTTCTGAGCCTGAGGGACAGTTTATTACCCCATCTTGCTAATTAATGCTCTCTTTTTCTTCCTCTTGATTTAAGCTTAAGTTCGCACTGGCGCTGGGCTATTGAGACATTAAGGAATCAATGAATTATTGCCCATTTTGGTGTTTCATCTGTGAATGTGTGGGCGAGTAGCGGTAGGTTTAGGCTTTTGGTTCGCTGGGCCATATTATAGAAACGTCAAACCTTAAGGGTCATAAAACAATAACTGGAAAGATGAGGGGTCGTAAAATTATTTTCTCTGACAATAGTACGGTGCTACCAGATCGACAATTGCCATGCAGATCTGTTTGAATATTGATCACTCAATCGATTAAGATAATACACAATTTTCCTGCATCAACGTATCTTTAACGAAGGTGCTTCCTACAAAAGAATTTGGACAATTTATGCCGAAAGAAATTGTGGTTGAATTTGAAAAACAATGACAGTATAATTCGATTCAATGCCATGTCCAGTTCATTACAGATGTTGAGGAGGCTGAAACCCATTGGATTCATTCCTAGCAACAGCATAAATAATTAATATTTACAAACCCAAATACGATCATTGATCAGAGTCATGAACAATAGAATTCACTATGAATAATATTACATGAATCAAAAAGGAGGTGGGAAAAAAAATGTATTTTGACACATGAATGAGGAAAAGAAAACCAAAACTGTTAGCACCCACTGCCCGTAGTTACGTATTGATTGAGTGCTGAGAACCACGACCTTCTACGGTCTGTGTTAGAAACCGACCGTCTAAAGTTCATTCTTGAACATCCAACGAGCTTGTCTCGGAGGTTCCGGTTGCATGGAACTAAAGAAGAGCTAGTTTCTGGATCTCCCAAGCAGAAGCTGGAGTTGAGTTTTATTGATGGGAACTTCTGGCAGCTTAAGCTACGGAAAGAAGATCCGAGTGGGGAAATTCGGGTGCAATGGAAACCAGGCTTGCAAAGTCCTGTTGTTAGTGAAGTGGACTCTTGTACTTGATGATCAACAGAACAGGTGCAAAATGTCAGGGACAAACTACTTGTTCTTGTAATTTCCTTGATAGGTCTCGTCCCCGGTAGTTTATCGAATGATACTATGCCATGACGGCAGAGTGGACAAGGAATTGAGCCAATAGGCCCTTTGGCAACAGCACAGGAACTGTTTGTAGAGCAGAGGTACAAGGCACATTGTGTACAGAACTCATGATCACAGCCTGCACCACAAGATATTATGGATCACTGTCTCAGTCATGCAAGGATTTATATAGGGATGGCTATTATATCTCTTAACATTAGAAGAATTGATGGTGACATAGAGAGTAAATTAAACACAATAGAGATGCAAACTAGCAATCAAGCCTAATACTAGATTGTTCAAACTTAAAAAATGAAAAATCCAGGTCAGTGTCACCTCCAGTTCATAGAGTTTTTAACACAAAATTCAGCTCGGTAATGAGATAAATGTAAATAAAGTACTGCCTCAATAAACATACACATATTTGTATGTATATATGAATGCACATCTACCCATTTTTTGAGTAGGATCCTGTAAATTTTTATTACACTGCACTAAAATTTCCACTATAATATAGATGAAAATTGTAATAGAAACATTACAGCAACAAAAAGGATCCAATATGTCAAAGGGAATCTCTTTGCATCACCAACTCCTCTTTCCAGTTTAGCTGTATGGATCTTAACTTTTTAAAGAGAGATAGAGAACTGCTTATAATGATTATAGGTCAATCGTAATTACCTTTTGCAGCCACTGTGCATTTTCTTTCCAAACAAACAACACAAGGATCAGGGCATGTGGATAAAGAGTCACTATTCCACCATCCACATTCTCTGCAGAAGACAAAATAAAAGATAAACAACTAGATTTATCTAACATGTAATGGACGTATGCCTTTATCTGAGAAAGAGAGACATAGAAGGATTTAACACCACTACAAAACAGACGACCAGAAGTCCACCAGAAGCAAAACCTAGACTACCCAAAAGTTGTCAACATGAATACCATAGTACATCCAATATCTGTTGTTCAAAATGTCAAGCTGAGATACCTAAGACCACCATCTAGTAGTTACCAATCATATGAGATTATTTGGAAATGAATGAAAAAAACTCTTGAATGACACGAAGTGGATCTTCCATGTTTAGTCATTTCCCACAGATATTCCATTCAGATGATAAAAAGTTTCTTAAGACATATGAAAAACCTTTTGCTGAGAGTATACTATTCACCGGGCAACTGAAAATACACATTGTAGTTTGTCCAGAACAAAATTATAATTCAAAGTTACTGCCAATGAGAACAACATATGCTAGTGCGGTAATATGGAGTAAGGCAAAATTGATCACCTAGCAATTTTGACAATGCTCATGAGGGGGAGAGCAAGATACGGTGAAGGAAGAACCTCAAGTCGGCCTTCTGGCTGCGTGCTAAGAATGTCCTCAAGACCTGTTCTATGCCATGAACGAGCAACCATCAATGGAGTCCACCTGCAGCAAATTGAAACATTACAAGGAGTCAATGCCTTTAGCTTTATAAGAGAAAAAGAAAGGCATATCTCCAAAGAGTCTCCCTGAAGATCATAAACTAATAGATCTTGACCCAACAATGTCTTGCATCTGTATTCTATATCATTTGTAGGAATGCATAGTTCCATTTTTTCAAATAAGAATTTTTTCAGAAAAGTAGACTAAATAGAATGAAAAACTTTGGGAACTATTGACATGTTACGAAAAACTTCTTATGAGACTCTATGCACATACAATATCAGACTTAAGAATGCAGATCCTCTGCCTCTTAAATCCCATTCCTCCATATGCCTCAGGGATATATTGAAACAATATCAAAATCACAAAGCATCCAGAACCCACTACGCAGCAAGCTTCATGAGTTCTTGGAAAGAAAAGCTAAGATGAAAGAGCAAGTCTTCTTGATTAGAACTTTGCAAATACTTGTGCAACCATCCAAACAGAGGGTTAAAATCCTATAGATTAAATGGTTCAAATCAGAGCATCAAATTGATCTTTCAAGGAGTTAAAGGTACTCA
Organism: Citropsis articulata; assembly: GCA_030449925.1. Classification (NCBI taxonomy): domain Eukaryota; kingdom Viridiplantae; phylum Streptophyta; class Magnoliopsida; order Sapindales; family Rutaceae; genus Citropsis; species Citropsis articulata. Next base: position 1,353,634 of record JASUUH010000168.1, read on the forward strand.
AATCAGGGACCATCCTCTCAATGAAATTAGAGGTTTGGAAATTCACAAAGCATCACCAGCTTCTATGTTTCCATTTGATAAGATAAGCGCCAATCTAAGCCCCCAGTGTAAGACAAAGGACTATGTGATCATTGTATTATTCCCCATTTAGAATAACATATATAATTAATACCTCAGAACCTCAATCCTTATGTTTTCACATAAGGTTAATTGAAGAACCTTGGTTCTCACTTGATCAAGTTCACAGTTGATTTCATACATTTTTTGACTCTGCGATCATATCGAGGACTAGCTGTCTAGCTCACTGCACCTTGAAAAAGCTTCATTGTGCCTCCTATTTTGTCCACTTTAATTGGATCACTAATTTTTACTGTTAGAGCTCTGTAGTTCCAAGGGGGAGTAGGGAAGGGTTAGAGGGTTTCCTTCCACTGTGTAGACTACTGCAGCAGTCAATCCTCTACTGGTCACTAGTGTCTAGAAGTTAGAAACCTCACCTCTTCCCCCTATTCTGACATATACACACAAACACATAAAACTAAGAAAAAGAAACAACAAGAATGGAAACCAAGTGGTGCCACAGCATCAAACGATAACATTTCCTGAAGCTTACTTGAATATGAAACAAATAAGAGTCACAGTTAAATGGAAAACATAACACACCCAAGTGAAAATCTACAACAATATAAATTTTGAATATACAAGAACAGAGGATACATGAAAGTCATACCCATTTGCATTTTCAGCAGTCAGACTAGCACCCATGGCAATCAAAATCTGGATCAAAGTTCATTTAGAAATTGTAAACTTCAGCATAGATACAACAAAATCAAAATGCAGATATTAGTCAAATAAACATACTTGACAACATTGTGCATTTCCACCACATGCAGCATAATGAAGGGATGTGCTTCCAGCGCCTGAAACAGACAAGTAATATTATAGAGAATGGAACACAGAAGCAAATAAAACATTCTGACAATTGAAAAGGTTTAGAAATTATTGATCCATCTGACCATATCTTTTAGAACACGTGGGTATCTGGTTTTCTTGTTAAAATGAGGTCAATTGTTGACTTAAAAGATGAAATCACACCAACCATATATGTGCTATTGTTTTCTGAATTGCAAAAGGCTTAAACCAAAAAGTTTCCATGAATGGAATATCAGTCTGGTGAACCCATCAAATGTTCATAATCATACTATCCTTAAATTATATGCTGGCAAATTCATGCATTTCCAGCTAAAATAAACATAACCGATATCATATCAGTGATCAATCAATAAAGATTTAACAGTGAACGGTGAAATTACTTGTACAGAATCAAATTCATGCTATATTTGAGGGGTATGGCAGAAGAAGCAGAAAAGGTAAGAATGTGCAAGAGCACCAAAGAGAGTTGCTTCTCTTTCTTTTTTCCTATTTGCTTGGGCCTTCATTAAAACGGGTAGCATCTAAAAGAAGTATACCTATGCAATGTATCTGCTTATTGTATTGAAAAGATACGATATAGAAAATTTGAGGAGAAGAATGAGCAATGATAAGAGTTCAGAAATTGAATCTTTATTTATCAAAGTGAAATGAAGGGAAGAGGGAGGAGAGGACAGAAGGATCAAGAACAGATTCAGAACAAAATATCAAGATTAGGGCAAATTCTAACACTGACAAATAAATGTAGAGCCTTTGCTAACAGATTATAGGACAAATATCATCACTCAAAAAAACAGAAGCATAAGGGGTTACCTATTAGATCAATTGTTGTTCCATCTTCTACGGTGACCTCAGAAACAGAAGCTCCTAAGTCCAGGAGTAATTGCATGCTTTCAACATGTCCGTTTAGTGCTGCCATATGTAAAGCAGTAACTCCTCCATCAGCAGGTCTGTTAATTACCTCACGAAGAGTACTGGTGCATGTAAAATGGCAGAAAAAGTAAATCAGAACAAAAAAACTCAAGCTCACCTAAGTGCAAGAGGACATAAAGATGAAAATACCTTTCATCAAATTCTAAGATCGATCCAGTTTTATTTGACTTTTTCCTTAACCTGTTCCAAGGGTTGGGCACACTAGGAATATAATCTGCAAGAAGTAACCTGATACATCGAGAATGGCCATTTAAAGCAGCCAAGTGGAGTGCAGTACCCCCGTTCAGATAATCTGCTCTGTGAATCTAAGAAGAAAAAAAAATTCCCAGAAGCTCGTCATACAATGTTAGCTACTAGTCTTTGTAACACTGATGGTTAATGATCTAAAGTAACCAGGTCATAGTAAATGCCTTACATTGGCTTTATAAAGAATTAAGGTTAGAACAACCTCCCAGTGACCATGTTGACAAGCTTGCATCAACGCTGTCTGTTCACCAATAAGATAAAGTTCTCAACTTTCATAGAAATGATATATTGATTTCAAGATTCTAAGTAAAACAAGGTTTAAAATAGTAGCATCACAACCAAAATTTGATCAAAATAAACAAAAATACAATGAGACATAGATTATATTGTACCTGACCACGATAATTCCTGAGATTAATATCAACACCAGACTCGATCAAGAGAGAAACTATCTAAAAACAAGAAAGAAAAGTAAATCAATGGTTATATAAGTGGTAATCCATAAAATGCAATTGATCATTTAATACAACATTTTTCAGCTAAAATTGAAAATTGTATAGAATACCTCATGGTGGCCCTGAGCAGCAGAATAATGAAGAGGTGAATTTCGAACACCAAAAGTAGAATATCTCACCAGTCGTGGGTTGTATTCCAATAAAGCCCTGGCTTCTTGAAGATCACCATCTCTTGCAGCTGAAACTAAACGCTCCCCAGAAGCCGAACAACCAAAAGAATTACCCACAATGCTCAGAAATTTCATTTTCAGGTTTCAGAAAATCCTCTGAATTACCAATAGTTTGAGCAGTTCAAAGGACTTTTGATCCTCAATCTTAAAACAATCCAAAAAGTAAACGTTTTTGGTACATAAAGCTCCTCATATCCACCAGACTTGCAATTGATGAAATCTCTCACTCGCTTTGTTGCTTATTGAAATCAAAAGAGGGAGAGGCTCACTCACGAATAAACAAGAAAATGAACCACTCCCTCTTTAACTATGCATTAACAATTTGACCTTGATGTGACACTTATACAGATTACTTAAAAATCTCGTGAACTTCGAGGAAGCTCAACAAACATCCGAATAAGAAAACAACTCCAAATCTCTCTCCATAAAAGATCAAATTCAGTTCTTTCACCAACCAATCACAAATTTTCATCAAATCAAAAGTTCTCAAAACACCAATACCCTGATCACATCTTTCATTGAAGAATGAAACTGATCGATCCCCAACTGCAAAATAACATTTCAAGAATCAAAAACTCCACTAGCCACATCAAAAAAAGAAAAATTCTAATCTTGCAATGGCCAAATTAATACATACCTCAGACAGTGGTAAATTCAATAGGATATGGGTCAAATATCTCCATGATTGAAACCTTCGATCAGGATTTTCACAAAGATATTGACCAAGAAAAAAATGACAAAATAATGCACGGCACAATATATTAGCACTGGCTAAAAATAGAAGTATCGTGAAACTGAAATTTGCCAAATATAAACGAGAAAGATAAGGTGAAATGAGAAAGTAAACAAACAAATAAATAAATAAAATATAAGAGAAGGTAAAAAGTGGAAAGTGACTGATTAATTTAAGACAGCGACCTTTTAGTCTTTTACTGTGAAACCTCAACCAACAAATAAAGCTTGCTTCTTCATCGTTGGACATTATTATTTCTATGAGCATTTAGCATTTTGACTAGTCAACTTGTTGCTAGTTGTCTTGTGTCTCTGTCCCTCTTAGATGGAAATTCATCAGTCATAAATCATAATAAGCCTCACACTGGTAATCATAACTAATGGTCATCTCTTATTACAATGTTTGTAATGTGTGCTTTCACTGCTTGTAAATTTTGAGACTGAAAAACTTTTGTTCTTTTATATATTCGTAAAAGCTCAGAGATATATTTTGTACTGGGATAAATTTTAGTTCATCTTTAGGATAGAATGATAATTTTTAATTTATTTTTTAAAAATATAAAAATTTCAATTTATTCTTCTTCGTAAGTAGGACATGTTGATGTATTTTTTTTCCTTAATAGTAAAAGAAGTTAAATTAATATTTTTCTACTTTTAAGAATAAATTGAATTTTTTCCTTCGTTTGGTGATGCATTTTCCAACGCATATGAAACACAGGCTATACTACTACTTGAAGTTGGGCTGTTGGGGCACTCTATAATTAGAGCAAAATAAAATATATCACGGATATAATGGATGGCAATCTCAAAAGCAAAAGGTGACTACATTTGAAGAGATTTTATCCATCCTCCCACTAGTATTTAAAGAAAATTATCCATGTGATGAGGGTATATTCAGAATTCAGTAATGCAGAATAAAAACTGTTTTGTAAAAGCTTTTTATAAAGTTAAAATAATATATTGATTTTGTGCTATAATATTTGAGAATGAATGCGCTTAAGATTATTCTTTACAAAAGCTCTTTGGGAACAAAAGTGCATTTTACAGGAAAGAGAAAAAGAAAAATAGCCGATGACGGCCGGAGAATAATTAATCTTTAACAAAAGTAGTTGTTAAAAACAATTTAAAAAGTTTTTTTTTCTTTTTTTTGGTTGCATTAATCAAAAGAATATCCAAGCATGAAAAAAGCGCAATTATATGCACAAGCTCACAGGAGTGGAATGGGAAGATTTGTAATAATAGAGAAAAGTCAAGAAGAGTGCATTTGTTTGGCAACATGTAACCCCAACAAAGCATATATAATTATAAATAAGCAAATAAATGGCCGCCCACGATTAAAGTAGGAATCTTGCCTACTAAATTATGTTATTAATACTGCATGTTAATGTAGAATAATTAGCTTACAAGATGTGTTGTTTGGTTCTGTAAGTGGGCCTTTTGGAATCTATTCCATTTCTATGTATTGGTTCTTTTACTTTGTATATACTATTCATTTATTTAATGCAGTGTACTAAGCACTAAAGATTTGGTTAAAGTCTGCTAACTACTTTTAACACTATTCCAACAAAGTTAATGACATGGCGTGCACTTACCATATCTAATGATTTGCATTTCCGATTTGTTTCAATTGAAAGCACTTTTTTAGTCTAATGTTGTTTGTGACTTATAACTTACTTATACTACACAATCGCGCTTATAAATTCTTTTCACGATGTACTTATTTGATGTCTAAGCTCGCTTTTAGATTATACAATTAGAGATTCCAATAATTGGGTCTCAACAATTGAGTCCTGTTTAGTTGAAATAAATAAAAAGAAAGAATAAGAAATGAACATGAATGAAATAAAGAAATAAAAGATGATTTCATATCAAACTAAATAATGAAATTGAGATTGACCTCTTTTTTTCACCACTCATTTTCTCTTCATTCCTCTCCTCTCCTCCCATTTCTTCCAACCAAATATGCACTTAAGTCTTAACTAATGTGACCTTAAAATTGTAGATGACAGAATACTTGTTTTACCAATAATAAAGTTCACTATAAAATAATTGAATGACGCATAATAATCCAGACTCAATTATTGTGATCTCTAAAATTACAGTGTATTATAACAATTTTAAATTTAGGACTCAAAATCATTTATTAAATATACTTTAAAAAATAAAAACTAGGTAATTTAATTGAGCCTACATCTTTATACAACTTATTTTACTCGACAAACCAGCAGAAGATGATAAAATCGGTGCATTCATGATTCGTTTATAAATAGTTGAATTTTTCTTCTCTTGTATAAAATATACAAATTTGCATGCAAACTTTAAGTTTGAAATTCTCACACTAAAAGGCCTAATGTTTGCTTCAATGTATACGATTTCACAGAGAATAATAATAATTGAAGTATAAAATAATAAATAAGAGTTGTCCTTCGTTGAACCATTTCTTCATTATATTTTGTTAGTGTCTTTATTGGAGTTCGAGACTTGGCCAGCAAAGACCATAAAATATAATTAGTTGTTATTTGCTCTCTAGAAATAAATAGATTTTGTGCGGATTTGCACATCAAATGTATACCATGTACTATTGCAAACACCCAAAATTTATGTGATGTGACCGAGCGCATTTGAGTAGGGGCGGCAAATTTAGGTTCGGATCGGATTTGGATCAATCCAATTGGATTTTGAGTCAATTGGGTTAGAAAAAATAAAACACGAACTTAACCTAAATATGAGATCTGATCCAAATTGGATTGAAGATTTGCGTTTGTTTTAACTTTGTTTTTTTTTTTTTTTCAAATCGAATCATGTTAAATTTTATCTAATCTTGATTCGATCTCATCAGGTTGGCCAAAATCTAACTCAATCGAGTTACAGCATTCATTTGAATCTGATCTGAACCTGAATTTTTTAGATCGGTTCAGTTCGGGTCATTTGCCCACCCCTACATCTCATTTGACCACTTCACTAATCCCCACCTTTTTTTTACACTTTTCTTTTAATTTTCTGAAAAGACAAAAATCAATAAAATGCCCACTTGGCATACACACTCAGGGCGTAGGGGTGTGTGTGTGTGTGTTTTTTTTTTTAAAGTTAATGAAAAATCCACTCCCACAACGGTATACAGGGAGATATATAAGATCTTGGCATATTTATGATCGTAAATATCAATTTATTGACCTATTATTATTATTATTATTATTATTTTGAATCGGTTTATTAATCCATATATACATACACTTTCCTAAATCATAATGTCGCTGAGAAATGAGTGTGCAGAGGTCCATTTACAAATACATTTGCAGGGGGAAATATTTTGGGGTCGTAAGAGTAACCCAAGAGCGTAGCCCAGTCTGGAAGGTACCCAAAAATGAAAAAGTACAGGAGTTGAGCTTCTCACACGCCACAAAAGCCCTGATAACACCCGGCTCCAGAGTTTAAAATTTTAACCGTAAATGGAAATTACAATAAAAGACAAAGGCATAATTTCTTGTTAATTATGAACTTTTTTACAGACCATATCTTCTTTACACGACGACGCTATGCCATGCTATGGTATCTACCAATTGTGCAAACAATTGGCGAATACTCTGCTCTTCATTTTTATTTCAATTTCTTACGCAAGAAGGGAAAGCAAGTAATACAACTTGGTTGGGACGTGGTGTTGCTGGTTGGATCTAAAAGCACTGATCACGGAAAAAGAATGATAACAATGGCTATGATGAAGGTAAATAGAAGAATTTTAATGAAAGGCAGTTTCAGAATTAGTGTGATGCCATTAGATTTTTTAATTTTATTTTAGAGAGGGCTTTTATGGGAAAAATTGAGCGGGTGCCAAAAGCTCAACTAAAAGTAGTGGCCATTGGGTTGTAAAAACTCGGGCTGGGCCCGCCCCGTTTGGTTCCTTGGACTCATTAACTTTAGAAAGTAAGCTTTTTATATTGATGAAATCAAAGGGGCTGCGAATTATTTAACAAAGTTAACTCATCATATAATTATAACCAATAACAAGGAATTGCAGCGCCATTGAATTCATCAAAAAGTATACACGGTGTAAAGCCGTGTGGGTTGAGAGTTGAGAATCAGACGATTCTAAAGTCTAATGCTGTTTTTAACAGAAAATAATAATAAAAATTACTAATGAGATCCTGAGAATGTGGAAACTTTTGAAATGGTCTCAATTTTTTTATTCTAAAAGATTTTGCTTGTTACTTCGTGGAATCGTGTGTGTGAGTGTATGTATATATAGGGGAGAGGGATTGAGAAACCCCATGTGAATGATTAATTTCAAGAACCTAACCATAGTCTTTTTGGTTTGAAATTGGGATCTCTCAATACTTTTTATATATAAATTCGGGTCGAAGTTCTTTTTTTTTTTTAAATAAAAAGAAAAAAGATAATAACAAATTGATGCAAAACCCCATGGCTGCAACAATTTCTTTCTCAAATCTTTGACATTTTAATTTTCAAACTTAATATGTATTTTTATAAGACGAAAGCACTAACGTTTGACATAAAACCACGTAAGACAAAAGGACTAGATGATCGTGAGGCAAATAGATCGGATTAGTTATGCATAATCTTCTATTTTCAACACCTAGAACCCAAAAAAAAAAACAAAAAACTCTCTCGCCCTTTAATTTTTACCTAATCCAAAACTAATTTTGACATTTTAATGATGATGTTTTAAGTGAAATAAATAAATAAAAGTGAGTAAGGCCTTTCATATTGCTATGCTGGTTTGGATATTTATCCTTCACACAGATTTATTGTCTCGGATAATTGTATCACCTTTTTTTTTTTTACTCCCTTAGAATCATGCAAAGTTGTTACGAATAATATATAGCTAACAGTCACAATCTATGGAGTCCAGGGATCTATCTCTGACGATTTTTTTGGGTTCACCTAGTTAAATTTTTTTTTTATTACATGAGACTATTGCTTAAGAGTACAACTCATATTACATGAGATTACAACTGATATTTACAAATTAGAATATTACTGGGACTAATTTACATCAATTCTTATAAAGCACGCCTAGATTTTTACCCTCTCTAATATTCGAGGGATGTCTACTCCACTCAGTGGCGGATCTAGAAAAATAATTTACCGGGGGCTAAATTAAATAATAATAAAATATGAAAAACTAAAATTTTGAATATATAAAATATTTACTAATACATTTATAATTATTCTCTACGCATTTTTATATTTTAAAAATATTATGCAATAAACTCATTATTAATATCATTAAATTTATTGTTTCCTATATAAACAACTAAACTATCATTTATCTCATCTGATTTCAAAGATGATTCTTCATGAATTTCATTACTGAAAATATTTGCTCTACTATTATTATTGAGACTGGAAGAATTAATCATATTTTTTATAATAAAAAAATATTTTGAGTGGTGGGCTATCATTATTTTTAATTAAAATATAAATTTTTATAATTCTTAAAAGTTAAATTTTAAATTTTACTAGGGTTTATAATTTATAGTGATTATTTTAATAAATTTTTTATGGGAGTTAATTAGAAAACTAAATTTTTTTGTTTAATCCCATTGGCGAGCCAAAGAAACATCCGCCCACTCACATTTCACTGGTAAGACTACTTTCACTCAAATGCCTAGATTTTTACCCTCTTTAATATTCGAGAGATGTCAACTTCACTCAGATATGTCTACTCCACTCACATTTCGAAAGGGAAAATACTACCTTCACTCAAATTGAGGAATAAAATTAAACCTCCATAATGCGTTGTGGGGGCTCGAACTCATGACCTCACAATTCTCACCACTGGGCTGCGTTCACCAGGTTAATTAAATCCTCTAAAATGAAAAAAGTAGTAATAGCTAAGAAAATTAACTAAGGCCGTGCATGATTGTCCTTCTTTTTACAAATTAAGGCCACGAATTATTGCCCTTCAATTTACACGGTTACACCTAACTCTAATTTACTTTTCGTGGTAGGTTGAGATATTTTTTGTTTTCAGTGTGCCGGATTAGCAATTATTCTGCCGTTGAAGATGGAATAGATATAATAAAACCCAGCTATCATTTTCATCTTTTAATTAGATACGCCTCCTTTGAATTTTCTAAGACAACATGGATACATTATTGATCATAGTCATGTATTAGACTCGTATTGCGTGATGGAATTAGAATCTAAGTTAAAAAACTTGGTTGAGATAGCTTTTACTAACAGTTTTGCTCAAACCATTTTGCAGATCATCCATTAGACAGTTATATTATCTGAAACTACATCGGTAAAGGCCAGATCATAGTATGCACGGGCACGGCTGGAATTAATTTGTTTAAGCAATTCAAAGAGATTATTTTTGCTCTATAAATTAAAAAGACAACTTTTTTTCTATGTTTGAGACTTGGGTGACGCATACACCAACATTTCATATAGGTGCACACCTTTAATTTTTAATGAGAAAAACTCTTTCTTGGGAATATTCTATACCCTGTAGAAGATGGGTAACAAGCAAAAAGCAATGTCCAACTAGCAGTTTCAATGTTTATATATATATATATATATCATATTTTTGTGCGAGCATTCATGCATGCAATGTTTTGTTAATTTTCTAGAATCCTAGGTTGCAGAAATTATCTGAAGGGCTAGCCACAGTCTTCTGCGTGTAAGACGTTCACGTTTTTTCTCGGGAAAAACTAGCCAAACACACCAAGTCAACGGTGGGTGTGATTCGCTAGAAATACAAAAACTTTAAGCTCTTGCTTTCTCTGAAATAGAAAATTGTTCCTGACACCACCTTCTAAGAATTGCAAATTTGGGGCCGTCTCTTATTTCAATAACGTAAGTTTTTATATAGGTCATAGGTATCCATTTGCTGTTTTGATGAAGAGTCAATTTTCATTGAAATCAGGAATGAAGAATCAATTTTTAGTAAAATCTATGGAGTAGCTATAGAGTTTTGACTTTTTAGGAGACAAAGAAACGGCTATACTTGCAGGTATCATGTCTACAATCCCGGATCGATCCAGTGAAGGAAAAAATTACATCGTTGACTAATGCGTCTGCATACAAGATCTTAGAGTTTTTCCTTTTTTGTTTATCTATTAAATTTAATTTTTTAAAATTAATTCACCTAATTTTGATTTAATAAGCGACATTGTTCTTGTCATGACCAGTGACATCGCACAATTAATCAATAGTTCAATTATATTTGCAAGATATTATACATTTGAGTATATTAAATAATCCTTATTTTTAAATTAAAAAATGTTGCAAATGCAACATGAATAAATGCCTAAATCTTGATAATCAAGTGCTAATCAATCCACTAATCTCCACCATTTTGAACTAATAGTAACATGGCATGATCCTTGATAAGAGAGACTCACAATTTCTTGGTGACCATAACGAGAAAATATCTCCTTAATTTTGGAGATTGATGGCAATATTTCAGCTCACATCTTTACAAGCTTTGATGCTGTTGTCACCATCTTTTTTCCTGTTCTTTTATTTTTTAATTTTTTATGAAGGGTCGTTGTTCTTGTTCATTTGTTTAAGTTGAAGAAATTGCTTCATTTTGATTGAGTTACTCAATGCATGCGTGCTACGCACACACACACACAAAAAGAAGTGACAAATATTCAGACATTATGACTAGGATGGCGTGCTCGTTGTTCTTTAATTTAATTTTATTGGCACAATGAACAAGCAAAACTAAAAGTTGGGTAATGAGGAGAAAAAAAAAAGCCACATACTTTTGAGATGGGGTGATTAATTACTTAAGTTGTCATCGAAATCAAAAGTTTATCGTCCTTTCTAATTGAAATAAGTATGATTTTTCTGTGGTTAGATAAATGTTAGGATAAAAGATCACAGCCGGGTATTATTTTATGAAATTATTATATTGGAGTAAATGCGTTTCGATTAAAAGCACTTCTAAATAAACCCTTCATTAGATTTTTCTAACATTGAGAGTCTTTTGCAATTTCTTCTAGTGTAAATGCTACAATATTTGCCTCTTATTCGCATTTTAAGTTATATTTCTTGTCTTTGAATCAATTAGTTTCCTGTTCCCAAAAGCTATGGCAAGTCACTTACGGCTAAATCTTCCTTAAATTAGAGGCAGTTATCTAGAACAGACTCATCCCGTATCACTCTTATCAAAAAATTACTGGTTTTGTCTATAAAGGAAAGGGCCAAAAAAGGATGAAGCAATTTTGAGTGCCAAGCACTTTCAAAATCATGCACCCATGCTTAAAATTCACCTTTTTTCGAAAGCACTTAAATCTAAATTCTCAAGCCATCACGAGGAGACATAAAGCAGGGAATATCAAGAAAAGTGCTTCTTCCATTTAGGTGTTTGGTTCCATCAAAGATCAAAACGTCCGAAAAGAAAATCCCAAAATCTATGAAAAAGCTGACTCAAAAAGGAAAAGTTATAAAAGCTCGTGTAAGATGATTGAAATACCCTTAAGTGTGAAGTTACATACTTCCGCATTTTGATGGTCAAAATCATTGTACAATGGTATTTGGTAATTTCCGCAGGGGTTGCTTGTTGAGGACCTATTTGATATTATGGGTAAACTATAGCTTTATATGAGAAAACATAAGAATTAAGGGATCCGAATGTTATTTGTTACTCAGATATACCGAACTCAAAAGACTCATTACAACGGGGTTCGGGACCTCTTTGATACGAATAAAAACACTATGTATTGGTTTTAGAAAATTACAAAATAGGGACGCGCTAATGTTATTTGCTGGAAGACCAAAGTCTATGAAAAAGTTGGCCAAAAGATTGGGGAGCAGAGAAAAAGAAAAAGAGAGAGAAGAAAAAAAAAAAAGAGAGGAAAAACTGATTGTCTTTTGAATCGCCAGAGAAAGCTCCGTATCCGATGCTTTCTCAAAATTCCTTTCCAAATACTCTTCTATCTCTCTGTGTAGACTTTGTAACATTCACTAGTGCTGTGTGTCTTCTCTTGTCCTTGCTCACCACAAGAAAGAGTGATTTCTGGTACCTTGTCTACAATGTTACAAGTGTAACAGAAGTATTAAACATGAAAAAGAATGTGATCAGAACAAATGCAAAAGTTAGTAAATAAGAAAACAGAAACAGAAAAATCAGTAAAAATTAACAAAACCAATAACTCCATTTGAAGATTTGATTATCTTTTTTTCAATCTTTTTATTTGCACTGAATAGTGTGGTCTGGGGGAATTAAATGGGCATTGGGGTTGATGTAGATCAGCTAATGGTTTCTTTAAAGTCAACCCAAATGAGAAAGAGCCTCGTGTTTGATGGAAAATGAAGCAAAACAAGTCATCTTTCGAGTTTTAACCAGTGTGTGTATAAATGAGAATTTGACTGTGATTCTGCGAAGGTGTTTATAGCAAATAAGATTGTTGTGATCATTTTGAAAACACATTTATTTTTCTGTATTGTTGGTAGATTTATTTATTGGTTGTGCTGGTAGTCATCAATTTTATTTTTTGAAAGCTCAACTTCTGTCACCATTTATATCAAACTCCTTAAATTCGCATTCAATTCTCTCTCTCTTTCTTTGGTTATTTGACTGGCAGTTTCCTATTACAGTGATAAAAATTCAAATTTTATCCCATTCACATGATATTAAATCTTGAAACAACTTCTGGGTATCTTTGTTTTTGCTTGTTGCATCAAATGGGATTTGTGATAAAGTTGCAATCTTGTTGAGTTTTTCTTAAATCTTCTTTGGCAAAAGAAAAGTGGGGAAAAAAATGGCTTGGTTTTTCCTTGAAATGAAGGAAAATACCGTCGTTTCTCCTTCATCGCAGCCAAATTTTCTCCCACAGCCGCCACCATCTCCACAAAACGTTAATGATGGGTTCAATTTGAGCAATAAGGTCAGTCCTAGTATACTTCTTATCATTATAATTCTTGCTATCATTTTCTTTGTTTCCGGTTTGCTTCATCTTTTAGTAAGGTTTCTTTTGAGACCAACAAGTAGAGACCCAGAAGATTTAGATAATGTGACTGCACTTCAAGGGCAGTTGCAGCAACTCTTCCATCTTCATGATGCTGGTGTTGACCAATCGTTTATTGACACTTTACCTGTGTTCTACTACAAAGCCATTATAGGACTGAAGAAACCTTTTGATTGTGCTGTTTGTTTGTGTGAGTTTGAGCCTGAGGATAAGCTCAGATTGTTACCAAAATGTAGCCATGCGTTTCACATGGAGTGTATAGACACGTGGCTCTTGTCTCACTCTACTTGCCCTTTATGTAGAGGTAGCTTGCTCCCTGATTTTTCTTCAAGCAATAGCTGCTCACCTGTTGTTCTAGTTCTTGAATCTGGGAGTGAGAGCTCAAGGGAGATTTCTGGGGATAGAGACAATCTAGGCAGAACCAATTCAGTTCTGAGAACAAGTACCCGTCTTGGGTGTCGTGGAAGCAGTGAATTTGGTTCATCCCACATTGATTATACACACAAATCTTGTGAGATTCTACCGAAAGAAGATGCAGTTACCCCACCGACAGCAGTGTTAGATTCAGGGGAAAAAGTTGTGCCTGTTAAGCTAGGCAAGTTCAGAACTGTGGATGGAGGTGAAAGTAGTAGTAACAATAATATTGATGCTAGGAGATGTTTCTCTATGGGGTCTTTTGAGTATGTAATGGATGAAAATTCTTTGTTGCAAGTAACAATTAGAACACCAGTGAAGAAACAGTCCAGCAAGAAGCCCTCTTTGCCATTGACTCCTGGTCACAGGCTAGCAATGTCTGAATGTGATTGTGAATCGAGAAGAGAATTCAATGGCTTTGACACAATTAAAGGTATTGGAAGTAGTTTTGGTGCTAATACTAGTGCGGGGAAGGGCAATGCTATTGGTAGAAGCAAAACAGATAGCTTCTCCATATCAAAAATTTGGCTTCAAGGTAAGAAGGAGAAGCATAATTTGCCGGAAGATCCATCGAGGAGAGCTTTTTCCTTCCGATTTCCAGTCAATAGAAATGCTGCTGTGGTTGACGATGACCGGGATTTGAAATCGAAGAATGGCAATGTTGGTACTAGGAGGACTATATCAGAGATTGGCATTAGCAGGTGGGAACATGGAAGGAGTGAATTGGGTTGCGATGAAGAAAACCAAAGCTGTGGCAGATTGGATTTACAAACGAAGACACCATCCTTTGCGAGGAGGACTCTCCATTGGCTTATGGGGAGACAGAACAAGGTTGTTCATTCGTCATTTACACCCAATGTCTAGAATACTTTTTTTTACCTTGGATTCTTCTCCAGGAATGTTTTCTTATAATGTCTCCACTATGGAAGAAATATTTGGATGACATGTAGCAGGAAAAAGAAAGGGAAAGCTAAATACAGAATTGTTGCATTCTCCATATAAAAATGCTCATATTTTCACAGCCTATTAGGTGTTCAAGATTGCTCTATAATTTGTTATGTCTATCTCCCTTTTTTTGCTAGCTAGGAGCAGTTTCAATATTTGAATCAGGCATGGTTATTGATCTTTCTTATTAGCGTCTTCAAATTCAATGTCAAAATAAGTTAGGTCTACACATATCATTTTCTTGGTTTATTGGCTTTTTATGTTAAATGTGTCTATTGATCTGAAAGAATTTTTAAATTATTAGTAAGATTTTCTAGTTTATGCTTTCATAATCATGGATATGAAAATATGCTGTTGTTAGGTAACAAGTAGATTGAAACCATTAGTGTGAGATGGAAACTTGAGTCCCTGTGTAGAGGTCCCAACTCCCAAATACATTGTGTGGCAAATTCTTTCAGCTACTTGCTTTTATCATCTCAATGATTTATTTCAATACCTTTACTTCCTTCATTTTTAATCTAATTTTGCTGCATTTTTCTTTCACTATTTTAAAGTAAAATCATCTAACAACTACAAGAAGATGATAATTCAAATAACCACATATAATTATAAACAAATGATCGAATTTCCCACGGCGAGTTGAATAATACATTTTAGTAATATAAAATGGAAACGGAAAGGGGAATCCAAATTGAATTGGGAATTTGAGATGCTGACAAGTGCACATTAATTATGATTTCAATTTTAGCAGAAGCTGCCAATTGAGGTCAGTGTGGTCACAGGCTGTGCAATAAATATAGACAAACTTTTAAGTGAGCTACAAAAGATATTTGATTATTGAGGGATGCTGGACATTAATGGTTGATGTTAATAAGGGTCATGGGAATGGTTGAGGTGCCGTTTTCTGGTGTTATTTCAGACACCCAACGACCGTCCATCCTTTGTCATGTGATTGTCCCTACTTGAACTATTAATTGATTTAATTGATAATTTTCTTTTTTGCCTAGTTAAAAATACTTGGAGTTCAAATCATGCTCACATTAAATTTCGGAAAGGAGTTTGATTTTTTTTTTCTTATTTATATAATCTCATTAATGTTAATTACTAATAGCGATACTTTCATGACCCTTTCGGACGTGGTTTGATTATGTTGCTAACCTCAAGAATAATAGTAAAATTCTTTTATTGGCTTCTAATAACAACTATTGTATGTTAAATAGAAATGGGTACATGATCAATAAAATTAGTTGCTATATAAAAGTGAACGTTTACTAAATAATTTGGCTGCCGTACAACGAATTCTGAAAAAACAATCAGTGAAAACATGATCAATAACAATAATTTTGGAGAAAATGTTGTTGTTTGAGGTCCTGCGATCAAGTACAGAATCCCCCCCCCCCCCCCCCAAACAAAAAAAAGGTACAACAATGCAAAGCAAGAGCAGAAGATTTCTCCATTTGGGCCCAAGAGCTACTCCATCCTCTAGGTCCACTGGGCTTGGCTTTTGTTTCATTTTTGGGCCAGTCATTCCTAAACTCATTGCTAATCGGTATGTAGCCTATGAATTTGTTTCGAGGAAATAGTCAGCGTGATGTTTTTGACAAGTTCAATAAACTGAACTGACGTTTGGTTGTTCAGTTCAGACTTCAGAATCCACGGACACAGAAGACACAACGCAATGAGACAAAGACACAGAGCTGTTAACGCAAACAGTAACACATCTGAAGAAGAACAAATCAAACATTCAAAATCTGTTTTTTTCTTGTCGGAAAAAAGAATTTTTGGGCTTTGTTTGGCTATAAGAATTGTCAATGCTTTGCTTATACAAACTTATTTCAACCCAGATGAGCACTGGCAAACCCTTGAAGTTGCGCATCGCATCGTTTTTGGGTAATAACAAACACCCATTATATCCACGCACACACACACACACACATATGTGGGTTTTTAGTATTTATTTTGAGCAAAGTAGAGGCTTGTTTGGTTTAGGAAACACTGAAAGTGCTTCCACATTCATTGTCAATAGGAAACTGCAACTGTGTCAGTGTTTTATGTAGCTTAGCGTTTCCGAATTGCTTATTTGGATTTTTGTAAAAGTGGATATAATGAGTGTTTGTCATTTCTGTTTCTTGTTAATCATCTCTTGTTTGACAAAAATGGTGGCAAAGTTTGATTTTTGGAAGCAGTGAATTCCTCTGGAAGTGTGTTTTATCTCTCTTTTGTTTGATTTCATTTAGCTGTGCTGAAGCACTTGTTCATTGAGGCAATGGGTGCGAGGTATTGGTTACCATAAATGGGAATTAAAGTCGTGGCAGATTCTGATTTTGAAAGCAGTGGAAGTTTTTTCTAATGTGAGTTAATGGTGCATGGTTGAGTTGTGCTAATCATACTGTTTTTTGATTTATCAAATTGGCAGGTATGGTCATTTGACATGGGAATGGAAGAAGGGAATCCGAAGCTACTTGCATCCAATGCTGTTTGCTCTCCTTTACAAAATTCTTGCTTTTTTGCATCTTGATACTCCCTTTTTCATGGTAAATATAGTAATGTGTGTTTGGGTTTGGGTTTAGATGTATATAGAATTAGTGACTATTAAATACTGATAGAAGGATTATATGGCTTGTGTTTATTGTTTATTTTAAGACGCACTTATATACCCTATTTTATGCTTCATAGATAAAGGCTCCACGGCTGCTGCAGTCCTTATTTTCTGCGGTTGGTGATTTATACTTGTACAAGTTTTCTTATGTCCTCTTTGGTGATCATGTCGCAAAGTGGGCAGTATCCTTCTGTTTTGATTTTTTATCGGATTATTCTAGTACTGATATTCGATTTTACTGCTATTTTTCCACTTCATGTCAGAAATTATCATTTCTTTTTATTGAATGCAAGGCACTGCAATTTTCATCATGACATTGATGATAGTTGATGTCCTTAACTGTACTGCAGTTGTTTTCTCAATTGGCAAATTGGTTCATGTTTTTCTGTTTCAATCGTACATTTTCGAATAGTTTGGAGACTGTTCTTACCCTTGTGGGTCTATACTATTGGCCTACTTTGAGAGGTTCTTCGAGCAAATTTCCCTCTGTTTCAAGGAAATTGGGTTTGGCTTTGGCAGCATTAGCTTGCGCCATTCGACCAACAAGTGCTATTACATGGTTATATGTTGGCCTTCTTGAGCTAAGTTTTGCACGTGATAGACTGAAATTTATATTTCTAGAGGTGGCCCCTATTGGGTAGGTAATAATGCATGTGCCTGCCTTTTTTGTTCCTTTGCTTAATTGTTTTCAATTCATTGATTTTCTTATCCATACCTCATACTCCTGTATATAAATGGAATCATTAACAGCCTGGTGAATTTGATATAAATGTATTCAAGCTGGATATTTGGATATTCACGTGCTAAAAGACAATCTGGAGATATTGGTATTTTAAAAAGATGACTATTATGCATGGGTAGCATCTTTAAATCCATTGTGTCAACATTTCTAACGATGCTTATATGCTGAATGTTCTTCCTTACTGATCTATTTAGAAAATGATGCATATCGGTTTTCTTTCTATACATGTTTGTTCTTTTATTCTTCTTAATGATGAGGATTATAGGCGATCTGAGGGGATTGTAGTCTGTGATAATTTCTGGATTTTAATTCTTTAGAAAAGCAAGGTTGAAACAATCTCATTCACCTTTGTAATTTTTCACAGATTGCTTAAACAACTCATAGTCACATTGAAACTAACACACACGATGTACACTCTTGCTAAATTAAATGGCCTTCGCCTGTCAGATATTCTCATGGTTTCGGGTATTGTCCTTCTGTGAAAAGTGATCATTCCTTGAAAATGGAGTTTTAGACAGCCACGCCACTTATTTATGTCATTACATTTGCCACCTGTACTGCTAGGTTAGCTGCAGAAACCGTTTAACAGACCAAACGTACCTGAGCATGCTCAACAAATTTTAGGCTTTTGTCTCTTCTTGATTCCTTACACTTTTATTTATGGTATCAGGGTCCTGGTGCTTGGACTTACGTGTTTGTTGGATCGTTTGATGTATGGCTCGTGGGTTTTAGTACCTCTTAATTTTCTGAAGTTCAATTTTCTTTCTTCTGGTGGAGATTATTATGGAACTCACAAGTGGCACTGGTACTTCACTCAGGGATTCACAGTCATGGTCTTCACTTTCTTGCCATTTTCAATAGCTGGCATCATCAAGTCTAAACATTGGAAGCTCAGTGGCCTAATTGCATGGGTTTTAGGACTTTACAGTGTATTAGGCCATAAGGAATTCAGGTAAAATCAATCTATATTCGAATCATTTTGTGAGGATATGCAATAGAAAATACAATTTTGGACCTTTGGTCTTAGTTCATAAAGGCTGCCCTTTAATTATTCTATCACCTACAGGTTTGTCCTTCCTGTGCTTCCGATAGCTTTGATGTTCTCTGGATATTCATTAGCGGTGATGGAAAAAGCTGATTATTTAGACAATAAAAGGAAAGGTTCTTTAAACACTTGTTCCAAATGGCTTTCTAGAACTCGATTTGCCATCTTCTTCTTGCTTGTTAGCAACATTCCAATGGCATTATACATGAGTTTGGTTCATCAGGTAAATTAAGTTCCTTGTGTGGAAGCTACCTCTTACATTTCCTCAATAGACACAACTGCTTAACAAGCTCCATTACTTGCATGCACGATGTTTCAGTTCCTTTTCAAAAGTGATTAAAATAAAATTTCTCTATTATTCTTCTCATTTTCTTTGTTTAGTATAACTGTAGTTAAGTAAAAGTTATTGTGATGTGTTCTAATTCTTTGTTGGCTACCACTGACCTTCAATCCTGCTTGACAGAGAGGAACTGAAGATGTAATGAACTATCTATCTAAAGAAGCCCTGAATGAGAAAGTAAAAAGTATCCTTTTCTTGATGCCCTGTCATGCCACACCTTACTACTCCACTCTGCATCGCAATCTGCCCATGCGTTTTCTGGACTGCTCACCTAGGTTTGATCTTTGGCTTTTCAGTTGGGTTAATCTTTAAATGCCGCTTGATATGCAATTACCCTCTTAATATTTTTGTTCTGGTTTTTGCTCACCAGAGAAGAGAAAGGAATCCTAGATGAGTCAGACCTTTTCATGAAGGACCCTGTTGCATTTACATCAGAAATTGGAAAAAATGGTTCTCTACCTAGTCATGTTGTATTATTTGGTTCAGAGGAAATATTATTGAGGGATTTACTTAAATCATATTCCTTCAGAGAGGTACGTGCTAAAACTTACCTTCTAAGAATTGTTTCATTATACTTTATTTTGTTTATTTCATTTTCAACTGTAGCTCATTCTTCTTTCTGAATGAAATCCCATCGTCGTGCCAGATACGTAGGTTTTTCCATGCTCACTTCAAGGTGGACCGTGATCTTCAAGCATCAGTTGTTGTTTATGCTTTGACTAGCGAGTGACAGTCCTGCTATTTGCAAACCTGTTTTTGTAATCTAATCTTTCCTTCGCTTTCTTAAACTCTTTTCTGTATTCAGTCCTCATGAAGAGTTAGGCATTTGTTTATGACAACACAATTTGAGTGTCATCCCAGGTGAAATTATGAATGTCCCTGTCAGGCTGTCACCAGCTAATTTTCTGTAACTTGAACTAAATGGATCTCTTTGACTATGCACGCGATAGTATAACATGTGAAAGCCTTAGAGAATATTCCAGTGGCTGAATGTACATTACTATTCTGGATAAGATGATCATTAATTTCACTGTTAAAAAATTTTTCTTTTCTAAATTTGTCGAGAGTAGAAATATTCTTAGTTAATAAGCCTATGTTCTCTTTTCTCTTCCATTTTGAACTCAATGAGCATTATAGAAAGGATGAAATTGTTCTTACCCTGCCATTCTAAAATGTGATTAATGGCATATATCCAGAATATGCTGTTAATTTATAAGACTTAGGTCCCATTTGATGGTATTTTCTTTTTAAAAATATTTGGTAATCACTTGCTACTGTGGTTTGGAAGTGAAGATGAGTTGAACCATGTTTTTATGATAAAAAATTTATAATATTTTTACTACTTTTAATTTTGTCAAAATCATTATTATAATGTCATATTTATTTATCAACTTTTATTTTATAACTTGTATTTATTTATTTTTTCCACAGCAAATGTGATTTTAAGGCTACAATACCTCCATTCAGTTAGACATATTGTTGTCTAGACCAAGTCATCAACAATGTGTATAAACTCCGAAGTCCACATGGTAAACATCAATGATAATCAATTATTTATTTATTTAGCAGTATCCTATCTTCTAGAATAACAGAATAATTCCATATACAAACCCTAATAACCTGTATTACTGCAGAACCAGCAAGATCTAAGATCTAATAATACAATGAACAAAATTGAACCATGCAGCACTACAATATCAATGAAAATCCCAACAAGCCGCGTCTATCTATCACAAACATCAATCATTAAACTGACTTAAGTCGCAAACATTCAAAAAATTACAGTTAAATTATTGACTATTGACAGCTCATAAACATAAAAAACATCACTGAAGTTCTTTATCTCAGTAAACCTTCCACCTGATGAGTCACTCGCCTTCTTCAACGTGTCACCTACCATTACGATTCTCGACCTCACAGCGTTACTCTACAAAGTAACAAAACAATTTAGAGCAGGATTACTAGGGCATTACAGAGGCTACTAATGGTACACAAAACTGGACTTTCCGTATTTATTCGAGCTCCTGATTTAAGTAGGAATTATTACATGCAATAAATATCATAGAAAATGCATATTCCTTAAGACTGAGCACTCTGTTAGGGATTTTGGCTAGAAGTACTGGCTGCCTGCTGGCTCAATATTTGTATTTCATACTGGCTAGGATGTAGTATTTCAACTTTCATCCTAGATGCAGTGCGTGAAGTACCGCAGTTGCTCTTGCAAGTTGGCGTACTTTGGGTCAGTACTCAGTAGCCACATTCTTTGAATTCTAACCCTATTGACATAAAGTTCAGTTACACTTTGCCTTGCCCATAATGAAAGGACTCATGGCTTATCCTTTCATCCTGGAAAACTATTGTCCAATAACGCAGCCTGAATACTAATGTCTAGACTTGTTTCCCAGGATAAGTAAGACCCACATCCAGCCAAATTAATTAGGTACCTAAGGGAGAAAAAAGTTTGGAAAAAAAAAAAAGAAAAAAAATGTGTAAGGACCACAAAAGAATCATGTAGGTAACTATTGACGTAGGCTTCATTGTTGTGAAGTGGGGTATGGGTGGAAATTAGCTGAGTAGAGAGAGGACAACTTAATCTGTTGACATTCTAGGGTATGTTTTGGCCGGGCGTTTGTGATCAGTTCAAAGACTAACTTACTAGGTTGACACTCGTTCATTTTCTTTTTAGTGTAAGGCTGACATTTGTCACATAAGAAAGAGACTTCACATGTCAAGATTCAGACTTCTTGCTTGCGCATGGATAGATGAGTACATAGAAGTAGAACAAAAGCTTGACTATTAGTAGGTTGGTTGATTGATCAATATCAGAAATGGGCTAAGCCAGTCTTTTTCTGACAAGGGGAAAAGGCAGAACAATACAGAATGAGAACTGACATGATCAGGAGACAAAGAATTAGAAGAAAGAGCCCCACCAACTCAACCCGCTGTCGCCATCCATGCTTCTGGAAAGCTTGCATTATCAACTTTCCACTGCTTTGCTATCTATCTCTTCACACAATACTTCCCCCAGGCATCAACCAGTAACCGATATAAAAATTACAGCTTACTGAAATGATTCTATTGTTAACCAGAATATTTCTACTAAATGAATCTCTTTGTTTTGTAAGCACTTTAATTCCATAATAAAATTGGGTCTTCAGGAAGCTCTATCTTATTATATCCATTCAATTACAAGTGTTATGTCAGAGTTTTCTGAAAAGCAAAGGCTAGAGCTTATCATTTAGCTGATGTGCATGACAACAAGAACATAATGACAGCTGAAAATGACTACCACAGCCACATTGCTCCATATCTACCCCATCTTTTGCTTTAAATTCCAATAGTGTTTCCAGTTGGTGTAACCCATTTACATATAAAAACACGTTGGCGAACTTGAAACTTGAAGCCTTAAAATTTCATTGAATTTTGGGATTGGGCTGCATGAGAAGAGCTAGCTTGTTGTTCATGAATAAAAGAAACAAAAAGACGAAGATGGGCAGTTTGGGAGTGAGAAAGAAGGTGAAGCTTGTCAACTTTTCAGTTCCAAGAAATCTTTCTACTCTGCGAAGGATCATTCCTGGCTGTGATCGGGCTGATGTTGATACCTTGATTCTGAAGTCTATTGAGCAAATTTTAAAACTACAGTTACAAGTTTCTGTTCTCAAAAGCCTCTCAAATTACTTTGGGATATAATATGAAAAGATTATTCGGAGCAACTCGAATGTTGTATCAAATGTAAGTTTCATTCACTTGTAAGATAAAGTTTCCTATGTGTGTTGTGCATCTAGTGTGTGTTTTAGACAAACAATAATTTAATGACTATCGTTCATAATTCTGATTTGACTCCTCAATGAGTCGATATCATATATCTTTTCTATCATTTCATCGTTCTGTTGTTTTGATTAAGCATTTTGTCGCCAATGTATTTGATCTCTTGTTTATGCACACATCTTTAGCTACGAATTCACATTTTGTGACATAATGAAATAGAAGAGTGAAACTGAAGAGAAAGCAGTTATAATCAAGCTCATAGTTGTAACATTATAGTTTGATCATAATTACACAATACATGAAGTACAGAAATGCAAATTACTATAGCTCATAAAACCACAACATAACTTCAGTTTTTGTAGTACTGAAGTTCGTATTTTGTGAAAGAAGCAGAAAGCATAAGCATGTGATTAATGGTTGTTGCCCACATCTTGTAACGCTGATAATCATCTCCCATATCCAGCTTAATCGTCCCCAGGTTTGTAGTCAGCACGAGAAGATAGCATGTATCATTCTCTTGAACATCAGCATCTGAATCTTTGTACAACTCAGCGTGCAAATCTAGTATGACACCTAGCATTTGAATCAAGACTTGTTAATATAGTTAATTCTCATTTTCACGTGGACTTACTTTTCTTAAAACAATAGCCATGATTACTGTCTTAATACACTTATTTGTACAAGATTAGCATTAAATAAAGGGGAAAGGGGAAAATAAAAATAGTGAAACATACTTTCTTTCTTGCTTTTCAACAGATTAAGCTTCCTTAGTTTCAGAACAACCTGTAAAGTTGGAATTATAATCACAGATTAGGCTAAAGCTGCAGCAAAAACTCACATAGGAATCATCTGCCTTTTCTATTTTCCCTTTAACATTTTATCTCTAAGATTCAATTTACACTCTGTTTGGTTGCTAGGAAAATTGTAAATAGAAAGGAAAACTTATTGTTATATGGCTCAGACCTTGGAGTTGCTGTTTAAGATGATGGACACTGATCTCATAATGTAATCCCCTGTTTGCGTAAAATTCAAAAACAGAAAAAGAAAATTTGAGATACAGTCTTATGGAGATGAGAATCATGAAACAAACTACGAGAGTCCAGAAAATGTGTAGTCTTGCCAAGTGAGTGATACATAGAACTTGAATGAAGATTACGAAGATTATTAGATCCATGTACCATCTGATGTTTCAATGCCAAGCTCAATGCCTTTGGCAAGTAATAATCTACACTTCTCAAAGTCGAAACCTAGATCATTAACGTTGTCTTCAATAGGCAGCACGGGAGTGCTACCATTTAATATGTTCTTGCATCTTGATCTTGCCTTAAGTGTTTCAGCTCCTTTCAGTGCTGAAAAAATTAAAAAAAATTAAAAATAGCAGAACATCAATAATTTGTACGAGAAGTAACATGAATTATTAGTTCATGCGTGTTAGTGCAGAATGATGATTTACATGTTGTAGCTGCAGCCGTGAATGTTAAGATGTCACTTGCGCCTGTACCACTCATAGCTGAGCTTATGACACTACTAAGCTGCTCTTTCTTGGCCCCCATTCCTTCAGCAACTTTTGCACATTGTGCCGCAACCAAAGAAGCTGCAGAGGCCACTGCAGCCTCCCTGGTTGTGCTAGAATCGTCCCTTCTTGCATTTTCGGCTGCAATTGCAGCTAGTGCAGCTGCTATCCCGGCCACTGATATTGCTGCGTGCACTTCAGCTCTTTGTAGCCTGTCTTCTTCTTTTCGCTTTTGCTTAAATTCTGTCAACCATTTCTTGATTGAAACAATCTTAAACGGCTTTATCTTCCATGGTAGCTGCATTAAGAATAGTGATCAGATTTCTAGTTTGCAGCGTGAGCGAAAATTATCAGCATTCATATGGACTTTTCTTATGGCTGTAAAATATAGCTAGCATATTTGGATTCCATACCCATTTCTTTCGGAGACAGCTGCTGTAGTGCAACTCAGGATGCATGGCTTGTTGCATCCAAATCCAGGACTGAAAACAATCAAGGAAATATTATTCATGTATAAGTCTTCTAATTAACCAAAACACAAGAACAAAGATCATATTAGCCGTGCAACTTGAAATGATTTGCTGTTACCTTCACATCATTGGATTTCCATGGCGGTAGAGACTTGAAATCTGTATCATTCATTTTTACGCTATTGTCCATCTTCTACAAGTTACAAAATCTTATTGAATTTCTCTTGTTCATCCAATAAATTAAGTATATCTATATGCTTAGCAATTGAACTTACCGTAAATGGCACTTTGATGTCAGCCTGATCAAACTTCTTAATCGAGTTATCAAGTCGAACAATTGATCTGTCTTGAAGCTCTGCAGGTTGCAGAGCTTGAACTGCAAAGTTGCACCATGCACGCGAAAGAAAATCCATTGTCTCAGGATGTGCCTCGGAAGGCGTTGGGTTGAAATTGGTATCCATGTAAAAAAGAGAGCTAGCTTAAAGATTTTGATATGAAGTCAAAACAGAGTGAGAAAGTGGTACCTAGTTTGACGTATATATAACTCTAAACATGCATGTACACTTGAGTAAACATGCTAAATCACCATCATGTCAATGTTATAATGTTGCAACTTTAAATATGGTCCATTAAAAAGGTTCAGCATAGAACTTTATGTCCCTCTTTGCATCATTACCGTTTGTTGGGTTGTTTGATCAAGATAAGTGATTGCAATCAAATAAGTGATTACAAATTTGAGGTACAGGTTGTGTATGTCCTTCCAGGCATATGCATAAAGTTTTTCTCCACAAAGAAATTAGACAGATGATATGTTACAGTTGGAAAATGAAATCAAATGTTTATAAATGGAAAAATAACCAAAACTTCCTTCTTATTTGACAATTAATCATTTTTTCACCCACGGTCTAAAATCCACCGAAACTGTCACTGGCACAGTGACAATATTGTAATATTAAACAGTGGGATATACTTTTTGGAGGATAATTTGATCTTTTTCAAATAAACAAATCAGACAAATGAAAAATGATTGGACTTTGCACTAAAGTTGAAGTAAAAAATTTAATAATTAATGAATATTATTAAAGTTAAGAGAGTTCTAATGAGTTCAAAAATATGAGAAGAGAGATGATTAATTTTACAATCAAGAGGGAGTTTGATATATGCATATAAAGTGGAGTTGCACAAAACAATTGAACAAAAATGGACCTACTGGGAAATATAAGTGTCCGTAGACAGACAGATTTTGATTGGAGGGAGCCCTCGAGATTGCAATGAGAGATAACACATGCTAACCATTGTAGAAGCATTAAGACTTGTAGGATAAAATGATAATAAAGGGAATGAAAAGGTCCAAATTTCCTTTTGTATCTTTAAATCAAAACCATAACTTGAAGCTAAGTATGGAAAATTTTAGATGAATAAGAGAGAGAGATTTATTTTCTAGAGCTGTCAAGGGCCACCACATTAGCCCCCTCTATGTGCTGCAGCATTATAGCCAAAGCTTGCAGATGGGGCTAACATTTAGAAAAAGGAAGCAGGCATGTATCATTGAAGCTAAACATTCTTTAATTAGAATAAATATTTTGTGTTATGAACAAACCCTTTTGATGATCGTGCTAAAGCTTAACTTTTTGTATTAAATTGAGCAAATGGAAGTTGGTTGAGTAGCTTTTATGATCAAAATCTATTTAACTTAGTTGTAATCTTTCTAGATGGCCCTATGGGTTTAGATTAATTTGAGAATTTCTGAGTTTTGGAAATTTAATTGAAGGTGAGCTCATCATTAGAATTATGTGACCATATGACCATAGATGCTTAGATGCTCATACTTTCTTTAATGGTGATTGTGATCGACCGAACTATCGAATATGAGTCTCAGCCTCTCAGGGAAATGAACTTGCTTTAATTAAGCTTCAAAAAGCATAAATCACTCAGTGTTATGTTAACTTCACCCATTTTATGGCAAACAACTAGATTCGTGGCATACCTCTATAATTCTCCTTACAAGTAATATTGGATTTATTGATTACTATACTTTATTTATAATAACGTGATTATTTATTAGTAAATGGTGATATTTGATCCCTCTATTTAGACTATTTATCTCAGCAGTCCCTATTTTCCAATTTATTTCATCTATTTTCAAAATTACCCTCATTAAAGATAAAAGATGTAATTTTTTTTTTCACTTTTTCTTTTCTCTGTCTTATGAACTCTCTCTTTCATAAATCGCCACCATTCCCGCCATCAATATTGAGGAACACTTATTTTTAGTTATTTTGAATATTTTTTTTTGTAAAAGACAGGGAACAAATGGTTTGATGAATTAAACCAAAAAAAAAAAAAAAGAGCAAATCCTCAAATCGACTTTGCCTAATGAAAAACAAAGAGAACCCAACTAAATGGCTACTGTGATTATTTTAATCATGTATTGAAATTATTTTTCCTCACTCATAAAAGTTACCATCCCTTTAGCAAAGCCTCTACCATCAACTGCGGTCTAATTGTTTCCAACTCCCAGTGGAACATAATGTCACCTTATGGTTCATTTTTCAGTTGCGTTTAGGACAAAGTAAAGTTTGATTCATCAGTCACCTTTAAACTATAGTTATGCTTATAGCAAGGATACGTGCAAAACTTTCGCTTCCTCCATTCACGATCCAAATGTAAAACAAGGATTTTTGTTGGCATTCAAGGAGATTTGGGATTAAGCACTGAATTTTTATTTTGAGTTTGGTTGCATGAAGGTTTCATTCAAATTCATACTCTCATAAATGTTATTCAATATTTAGTGATTGATTCATTGGTGGTCAAAATGGGTACAACAGTGATTGTTGAAAAAGGGGGAAATAGTGCAGGCGAAAGAGAAAAAGAAAAACTTGAAAATTAATTAATTTTTTTAAAATTGAAAGAGGGTTATTTTAGAAATTGATGAAATAAATTAAAAAGTAACTAGAGGGGTTCATAGTTCACATAGGAAGGTTGCAGCAGCAACTGATTTGGTGACCTGCCGACTGGCAACTTAACATGAGGCCCGGCCATTTGCCACAAAAAGTTTGGCCACATTGCCTTGTTGGGCCTTGGGCGTCGCTGCTAAGTTCTTTTCATTTACGAGTTGGACTATTAGCATCTAGTGAAAAGTCTATTAAAACCCCTCGATTGCATATCCACATTGCCACCCACAATTAAAATGACCTAAAAAGACATTTTGCCTAGGTGCACTTACGAGACCTGAGATGTTTCTGAGTCTTACTGTCAAACCTTGCTTTGTGCTCACAACTCGTCAATTCATGTGTAGCTGTAGTCAATCTCACAGCCTCAATACAGCTCTCTTTAAGATTTTACAAGAATTTTGTGAACATTTTCCTGAAAACTAACTGTTATTTCAGTTCAGAATTCACTTCATGGAAAGAAACTTGTTCTTCGAACTCAAATCCAAAGCACAACCCTTTTACAACTTTTATTAAAAACTGCTTACAACCACGTTGAGGAATAAGATACAATTTCAAATAGTTCCACAATTATATATGATAATAATAAAGCAAGATTTCACGATCATGAGCCTGAACCCACAGTCACTGAACCTTTAGGGTGGGGCATAAAACTCTTTAAAGCTTGGTACTTGACTGAACATGGGCTAGGAGGCTAACTATAAACATAAAACCTCTGGTTCTACAATTTATAGAGAGTATTATTACAGAAATATGGAAAAGCACACACATTACATACCAGACTACCAAAAAAATTGTAACTGTGTAGGCTTCTTGATTTTCTTATTTAGATGTTGAAAAACTATATCAAATTTTGGTATCTAAGAAGAACACGAGCACCAGCAGTGAGAATTTCACCACCATTACTACGGTTTAACAATAGCTATTTTTTTTAAAAAAACTAATTAGGGTTATTTAGGAATAAATGGGGTGTTATGATATTGTTCAATTTCTTTTTAATATTATAAAGAGGTGAAATGAGAAAAGGGGTTTTAATGGTTCTTTAAAGGGTTGCTAGTAGTTCCACTCCTAGGATAATAACATCCAGCTTCCTCATTTCAAATGGTTTTTAGGTCCCTAACTCGTATGGAGATGACCAAACTATCCTTTAATGTTATACTCCAGGAGCTTGGCGGCACATTTATATTATGGTTCTGACTATATTGGAACGCTTCACGGTGAAACACTCTTTTTTTTATATTAAATTATTTGATACTTGAAGACCATATTGAGCCCCGACTAATTCAGATTCGAATTGGGTAGGACCACTAGGGCGGCAAAACTCTTTCAATAAGTAATTAACGCAGCTGCATTATTAAGTCTCGAACTGAGGACTTTGGTTAAGTTAGAACAATCCCATACCAGTTGATCTACGCGCTTAGTGGTGAAACATTCATTTATAACCACACGATTAAAGTTATGATGTATTTTTTATTATTTTTCACTTTACGTGTGTGACTATCATTCATGCTGAGTAACTCCAAGATAGCCACGGCTTTATATTGCATATAAGAAAAAAAAATAGTAATGTATTTTTTTTTTTTTAGCGCGTCCTGTTATATTATATGATATACATTGTTCGCAATCTCTCTTAGGGCCTCATACAAACCCAACGTGCCCTTGAAAATTCTGCCCATGGTCGGTCTCCTTTGGGTATCGGAACAAAAGGATTAGCAACTTTTGGGCTAGCGCTGGACTCTATTGACAGTGGCAACGGACTGCCCAATTGACTAATTGAGCAAAGTTTTTGTCTGTATTGTTTTAACGCTACTCATTTTCATCGAGCATTCCCTGGCCTAACACATATTTACAAGAGAATGATTCTTTTTCAAACCTGAACAAGACTGCATCACGCCGTTGAAGATAAAAAAAGATATTACCTCCAAGCATACTTAAATTTGAAATGCAGGTCCAATTTTGGAGGTCTAGACAATTACGTATGCATGTAGAAGATAGTTTCCCTTGTACTCAATATTCTTGTGTTTTTTATATTTAATAAAAAAAAATCTAATGAGAAACTTTGTTATAAGTATAAATCATGATATGTCATCCTCAAAAAACAGTTCAGTTGGTTGATATTTTATTGTGGCAGCAAGAGGCAAAGTTCTAAGAAGATACATTAATTGTGGGGTAGGATGGAGGGAGGCGTGCGTAAGAGTAATGTCAAAGTCACAGTATAACTTATGTGACTCAATAATATTTGATTTAATGAAATAAAATGTGACTCAATAATATTGATTTAATGAAATAAAAAAAAAGGCTAAAAAAAATCATGTATAACATTTGACGTTTTAATCTATTAATATATTGTTATGCCATAATCGGTTTGTATAAAATAGTTTTTACAAAAAAAAAAAAAAAAATTGTGACTCTAACATTAATTATTGCTATGAAAATTTAAAAAAAAAAAAGTGTCATGTAAAAATTATAGAATAGTACTTATCACTTTTAGTTTGTATACAGTAATGTATATCACTACTATTTTGCATTAAAAAAGAAAAAAAAATGTTGCATAAGTTTCCTGTCAAAATTTCATTGAAAACAACAAAAATGATTTTCCTCAGCTTATTTTGGACTGTTTTCAAGATTATATGAAGAAACTAGTTTATGAAGAATTCCATATAACAGCTTGTGTCTTTTCATATCATTCATTTTGAAACATAAATTGTTTCCTTGTCATAGATATTTGCAGTTCTAAAAAGTCCACATGAATTAATAAACAGAATTGAAAATTACCCAACTAAAATTTACAAAGGGGATTTGCGATCATCATATGTATAAATCGGCAAACATCAACACTCCGATTTTCGGTTGATCATGTTTCATGAAACTAGAGATAAGAGTTGTTATGATAATGTGATGTGAAAGCTCAGCCAACAAGTAATGAGAAAATGAGATGGGTTTTGTGTATTCATATGCTTGGATTATTATGAAGATAAGAAAGTGCATTTCACGAAATGATTATTGATACACATTCTTTTTTATTTTTTGAAAGAAAAGTATTGTTTTGATCGAATCAAAATGACGCTGATTCGATCTAATCAAATTGAAACTTATCTCAATAGTGTTTGGGTAATTGTATTGATTCGACAGCTGGGTAAATAAAACCTTGCGAATCCTATTGCGTTACTAGTTACGCTTCATGCTCAATTTCGATGGTATTTAAAATTCATGCAAATGTACGGTGTCTCTTGAAATTTACGGGCCGGATTGATTTCAAGCAGTTTTCTTTGACTTAGCTAATGAATTTAGTTATTGGAAGATAGTAAATAAATGAAATTAATATAGACTTGGTCCAATCCATCTTTAATAAAAATGATTTTAAATGATGGAATAGATTTAGGGATTATTTATTAAATATCTGAAATTTGAAATTTTATTAGTTTCATTTTTTTATATTTACTTTTTTTGGTTGCTTATGTCTGATTTTTAAATATTTACATTTGATTAAAAAAATAAAATTTTGTAACTTTTATCAAAATGTGAAAAGGTTTAAATGAAAATTAAATATTATATTCTAAAGATATCACTATAAAATATATTTATTTCCTCAACTATAAAATCTATTTTTTTATTTATAAGGATGTTTTTTTTTTAGTTCTGCTATACACCGTAATACTCAGACACAGATTTACAACCGCTTATTAAAGCGAATATATCGATATTTATAATCGTATATATTATAATTACAAGACATACCCAGACAAACGATCCTCACAGGAGGAGGACGCCTACTCCACTCACATTTTTATGAGGGAAATTAGAAATATTTAAATTTCAATCTTATGTGTTGAACCGCCTCACGCATGAAGAAGAAATTAAACCATCTACTGCGCCTTTATATCTAGATATTTATAAAGATGTTAAATAATCATATTTAAGTTTTTTTTTTAATTTATGAAAACAAACAAGATGCAATTTATATCTAGATATTTAAAAAAAAAAGTCATTCATATATTTGTATTCAGAATTATTCAGACTTTAAAAAAATTTAGACCCATTCAATTTTAGACAAAAAGATAAATGCTACTTTACACTTTGATGGTTGAATACAAACAAATTGATGTAAATTAAGATGACAACCAGAATTTAAGAAAAATGAATGAAGACAAAACAAATCATTTGCCATTTAACGATGAAAGGCTAAAGAATTTTGAAGATTTGAAATATGAACTGAGAATGTATATACCTATAGTTAAAAGTACATCGATTAAGACAATTCAATGTCGAACTCAACTAGGTAGTTATATATATACACACTCTATTAACTTAATTTGAATCTTGGAGAGATACTGTAAATTAATTAGGTTTGATCATCTCTACTTTCCTTTAAATTAATTAAAACATTAAAAAAGAAATGTAACTCTCCCCAGATATCTCTTCCACATACGTATATATGTATGTATATATGTTGTATACATACATACATAAACCATTGTCTGTAAGCATACATTGAAAAGCCGACTATTACAAGGCCATATTCAAGTAAACTTCAAACTTTGCTCTTGTCGCAGTCATATAGATGAGTACACTGCTCAGAGGATTATGCACAGGTGTCCAATGCACTTCAGTTTTATACGAAAACTCATATAGTTTCTTAACCAAAATTAGCAGAGAGAAACAATGAGCACAGCTGAGAAAGCAATACTTCAAACGTTAAAACATTAAATTGCATGCGTTCATACAAGCACCAATTTATTATTCCCCTCAATGCCCTATTCAGTCATAAATAAACTCTTGTATTTCTAAAGCAAGAACAACAGCTTAATATTCACATAAGGATTGTCATTATTATTTTACCATAATTGCTTCCATGTTCTTAATAGAATTTCATTATTTGATTGTATCCTAGTTGGGGAAAAAAATCAATATCTCATTGTCATTTTTGTCTTGAAATTGCAGACAGAAGAATAATCAATGTTCCCCAAAAAATGAAAATTAGTACTTGCAAGCTTAATGCAAGTCATCAAGTACAAGAAGAGTGAAATAAAAAGCATAGTATTAACTTATTACATTACATATAGTTCATAATTCTGTACATATGCCTTAAGCTTAAGTAACTTACCAGCTTCTTTCGCCCCATATATATATATATATATATATATATATATGTTCTTGCAAAAAGGAGACATTTAAAGGAAGGTAATAGTAAAAAGTAACAGAAAAATAAATAAAAACAAATGGTTCACCATTGATCTTCTTAACAGCTCATCATCATCTCAGTAGCATCAGCAAGACTCCTCATTACATCAATTTGAGCTCGAAGAGACAATATATAATCTAGGGTTTCTTCAATCAAAGACACTTCATCCATGAACACCCCGCCGGGGACTAGACTCTTCAATATTTGTGTTCTTTTCTTCACCATTTGCTTTGCAATAGAACTTGCTACAGCTTTGTCAGGGATCCTTTTCATTAATCGTCTAATATTAGTTCCAGAGCTCTTCTTCAATATCTTCTTGCATCTCACCCTTTTGATGCTCGTTGAAATCTTTGTAAGCCTCTCACAGTCAGAACCCAAAATTTGCTCAACAAAGAGTTTGCCATGATTATCATCTTTCGAAGCACTAGCAATGAGAGCACGGCTCCAGCTTGTTCTACCATTTCTTGCCGAAGCCATGGCTATGTCTGCGGATAGCTTTATCGCCTTCTTTCTCTCTGAAATGGACATGCTTTTTGCTGAAGAACTGCATATTTGTAAGCCCAATATCCATTTCCTGAGAAATTCTTGCTTCAGTGAGCATGGAGCACGCATCCTGAAGAAAGAAAAAACAAGCGAATAAATTCTGAATTATTCGAGTGAAAAAAAAAATAGGGTTTACAAATTACAAGCCTCAATATGGTGCCTATTAAAAATGTTGCATGAAAAAAAAAAAACAGCTACCATGTTGCGAAATGTTGAGAGCTAGGGTTTTAGTAAAGATTATTATTTGAAAGGTGAAAAATAAGATTTGCTTTGATGAGTATGTAAATAAATTAGATATATGTACGTACTCACCTTGTTCTTGTGTATTAAAATAAGAAGAGATAAAATCATGAGAAGAGTGTGAAACAAAATTAAATTGCAGAGAGTCTTTGCAGCGATTCGCAGATCCAAGAAAAATTGTGTGATCAGAATCCAAGAGAGAAAGAGATTTCAAAGAGAGAAGGGGGAAAAAAAGGAAAAAAGAAGAAGAAAATAAATAAACAAGAATGAGAAAAAGAAGAATGTGGCGAAACACAATTTATGTTCTCAAAGGAAGAGAAAATGGTGGGCCTGTGGGAGAAAGACACAGCACATGCGGGCACATGGTGTTTATGGCCCACTACACAAACCCTAGAGAATATAATTTTTTTTAATTTTATATTATATTATTATTTATTATTGCCGTGGGATTTATAGAACGACTTAAAAGGGTAATGTAATGGAAACCTAACAATTTGTAACTTTGTTGTGAATACAAACAAAATTCAGGTAAATGGCGATTAATTTAAATCATGAATATTGTTCATGTGGCGCTGTCGTAACTGTTGCTGTAGTAGACAATGCATAAGATTGCTGCAAATCAAAATTTCTTAATTATTTACAAAAGAGAGGAGATTGAAGAAACTCTGGTATCCATTTTCCAAATACGTGTTATGAAAGATTGCTTGCTACAATGCACGCAGTGTTGCAGTATCCGGAAATAGTTGTACAGACACATGAGAAAATAGAGATTACTTTAAAATTGATTACAAAAGGTTAAAGACTAGTGTAGCAATATATTCGAGGGGACAGACTTCTGTTTTTTTTTTAGTTGTAAATTTAAGGAATCATAATTGGGTTAAGGTTGGAGCTCGAAGTAAATTAAAATTTCTACGGGCCCAAATTCAAACTTCAAAATTTGAAGTTATTAAGAATAATAAATTATTAACAAACAAATATTTACCAAAAAATTGTTACTGGACTATTATTTAATATCAATACTATATAAGAAAAATCCCGTATTTATAATTTATAAAGAAAAATAATTACAAAGCAAAAGAGCATTCACCCATACAAAGTTCCCAAACTTTTTTTTTTATTTATCTTTATTATTTTGATATTAGTGCGAATTAATAAATTACATTTTCGTTTAATATATAAAGTTGTAGATTAAAGACCCGTTTGTGTGCAATGGTCAATTTAAATTTTTCACACTAACTTTTTTATATTTTGTATAAAAATTTTAAAAGTTTTTCAAATCCTGCAGGTGTGATAACACACTCTTCTTAATATTCCTCCTACCCTGATTAGTTTTTTTTTTTTAATTGACATAAAATTATTTAATTATGCTCTATCAATTTCAAATGCATCATCCTTGGGTGTTGGGAAGTTGCTTAATAGGTACTGATTTTCTCAATTGGTCCTGAATCCTTTTCGATTTGTAATTTTATTTTCTCTTCATAAAGGTTCAGCATTTATTTCTATTGTTATTAGTTATTACACCTTGTATTTCGGGTTATTTTAATACAAGCGAGCTAGGTACTCGAGTGGAGGAAAGATATAGATTGAAAGAAGCCGTAAATCTTGGGCAAAGCATTAAAGAATAAGCTGCCTTTTGAGGCCTTTATTTTCAAGTGAGAGAATAATAAATTGACCCTCAAAATTAATCAACCAATTAACTATGACTGTTTCATTCGTTTTATAATCACCAACACTTTACTTTTCGGCGACCGTTTGAAGAGTTTGAACAACTTTTTCTCTTGAACGAAACAGCAGCAGTTAAAATAAATACCATAAAACATTTTTTTAGTTAATAGCAGTATCTAGCCAGTCAAATTAGCTAAAGTTATTGTTCAATGTATTCTCTTAGTCTTTCTAATTTATGGATTTTTTCTCAATAAATGAATGATATTTAAATATATCTCAAGGAGTAATGAAGACGAGTTTTTCTACCAAAAGCTTGATGTCAAAGTGGGTAATGAATAATGTGAACTCTGTAAAACATTAAGTAGTGACAATCTTCCAATAATACGCAAAATAAAGTTTTTATTATCATGATGTTCGAGCCATGTTTTGTTATTTATGTGAAGAAAATAAATTAGTAATGGGGTCGAGGGTTTTGAGTGTGATGCTAAGTTGAAGATGTTGAAATTGAGAGGAGAGAGAGAGTAAAAGAGAATTGGCAGGATCCGGAAAACATGGTGATGCTGAGAGGGCAATAAGAGGTCCCACAAGAAGAGAAATTCTAGGGCATGGGTTTTGGAAGAAAAAGAAGTCCCCCACATGGTCTCCACATGGGGGTTTTAAAACTTTGCCCTTGCGAGGCCTCTCTCAAAGTACAGATTTTGTTCAATACAAGTTTGCTTAGATAGAGATTTTACTTTTCATATATGCTTGTACATCATTATTCACTCTTTCTCTTTTGATCTTGGCATAATCTATTTGTGCGCAGTTTGTATGAGGGTTCAAAATACGAGCCAAAAAAAAGGGGATGGGGTCGTCCAACTATTATACTTCAAACGATTGAAGGAAAGAGTAGATACATATACATAACTCATTTTAAATAATTTGGTGGGATTGAATTGTCAATTCTCTCTTTAAATTTAACATTGGACAAGGTTAAGATATAATTTTTATATATCCCTAAAATAAACGAACTTCATATAAGAGTGTATATATAGAGTTAGGACTAGAGTTAGGACTACCAGACCAATAAGAATAAAATAAAAAAATTTAAGAGTCATTTTGATGATTTTTTAAAACAGTCATTTAACACCATAAAAAAATTCAGCATAATTGCTAACTCTCTCTCTCTCTCTCTCTATATATATATATATAGATTCAAAAAAACTATAAAATTGTGGTTTAATAATGTAATGACCATGCAGGTTATTAAACAACCCAAGACTTAATAAAATTTAGTATCCCAAACTAAAGAGAGAGAGAGAGAGTCAGTCCTTTAGTGCGAACGCCCTTATTTCTTTCATGCGAACATGCTTTTGAATCATGGGATTTAATAGAGTCAAATCTTAATGTTATTAAATTGCACAACTTTATAGTGCATTAAAAAATAACTACATCAAACTGCATGACTTAATAGTATTTTTGTTATTTAAAAAAATGAGGATAGTTGTGCCTAAGAACGAACCCGCCAAATTTCTCTCTATACCCGCCTTAAAAAAAAAAAAATTAATTATTAAAATTAAAAGTTTCAAAATCTCATAAATGCCCTCCCCTCATTTTCTTTTTCCACTTTGATATTTGTATGTTCTCTCTCTTTATATTATCATATTATGGATACTAAAGTTTCATTATTTTGGCCATTGATTTTTTTTCTTTTCTTAGTAGATCAAATTCTATTTCTTTATTTTCCTATTACCATTCTTTTCCTTTTGTTTATCTTAGATTTGTTGTTTCAAGTATAAATATGAAACTTTGAGAGACTTTTATGATTTTCATGGCTGTTAAAAAAAAAATTCATTAATACATACATACATACATACATATATGGTTCTCTATCTTCCAATTTGTAATAGCCATCATGAAACTCATTTTGAGAAATTGAATACCAAGCATCAGTATTTATTTCAAATTGAAAGAAAAAATTTTAATTATCTATAGAGAAAGTGAGGAATTGGAAGAGAAAGACAAGCATAGTTAATTAAGTAATTTTATCCAAAATCATTTTAATAAAAATTTAATTTTAAAAGAGGGTTTAGAGAGGAAATTGATGGGTTCAAATAACTCTGCACATAAAAGAAATATCCATATAAACTCCTTTTTTTTTTTTTTGGCTTTTATAACACATAAATTAAATTTCTTTTACTGTGGACGAGTGAGCAAACAAAATCAGAGATTAAAATTATAAATTTATAAAACTTCCCTAACAAAGTTAATTAACTTTATTGTGGAAGTACCAGAGTGGTTACATTTTTTACGGTATTTGATTAGAGGAAAATCAGGAGACTCTTGAGCGCATGCGCCTCCATACTTTTTACCATGTATCTTTAATTAATAACTAATTTCTTAATTAGTGGCATTGTTGTTCTATCATTTGAAACAATGGGGCCTCAAATATAAACGGTAAGTAACCGTCGTCCCTATGATGATGTCAATTCCAATTGAATTTGGATCCCTTTATTTTTTATTTTTTCCGGGCTTACATTTATATCTGTTCATGCTCCTTTATTCTTTATTTTCTTCTGAACAAATGTTAGCAACGAACTCGATAATAATTTTATATAATTCAATGATCATTGAGTCTCGACGGTTTATTATAATTATCTCCCTAGTAAAGTCTTATTCTTCAAAATCATCATTCTGAGACCGGTATTTGATTAATTTGTTAAAAAAAAGAGAGCAGATTTTCAATTTTCAAACACTTCACTAGATACTCTTAGCTTTTAAATATTTATGACAATAGGAAAAACAATATATTATTTGGAGAAAAAAAGTGAAACTCCCTTCATTTTTTAAATAGGTCTAATTTTTTTTTTTAATTATAACAGTATTAGTTTTATATGTTAGTTTATTATTCTAACTTTATTCTTGATATTTGTCATACAATTTAAATATTTTGAAAATATAAATCAAGCAAAATAACTTATATACACTTAATGATTACATTAATTTAATAGTAAATTATAAATTATGGAGAAATAATAGCAACTAAACTCAGACAATCGACATCCCACACCCCTAAATCAATTTTCTTCCCACCAAAAATCAACAAAAACATCTTCGTTACGCATCTAAGTATAGTAATAATGGAATCAATAGCATCATTGTTTTAAGAATATCTCAAATAAAGTAACCTTACAGAAGTTTGAAAAATTCTTTTGTTCAAAATCATTATTCCAACAAAATCAGATCCTATTTAGCAACCTTTTAGATATGTGATTGCAAAAAATCAGAAATGCAAAAAATAAAAAATAATCATAAACCCATCACCCATGTGTCAAAAACATAACAGACTCAACCAATTTTTTTTAATAAATTTAATAAATAGGCTCATATTTTAATATTATAAATGATTATAAAATAAAAAAGAACTTATATTGACAAATTAATTAATATTTCTCTAAAACTTACTATTTATTATTAAATGAATTTAATCATCAAGGGTAGATAAGTTATTTTACTTAATTCATATTATCTAAAATATCTAAATTTTATGACTAATATCAAGACCAGAGATAGAATAGTAAAATAATAAAAATTATTAACACGGTTATAAGTACAGGAGATTTAAAAATATTTTAAAATGAGTGATGATGCAGTTACAAACTCTTATACAAACAGATGTGGCATTAATTCATTGGTTGAATGAAAATATAAAATAATAGAAATAAATCATGTAGATCAAGTGATATTTAATTCAACCAATAAATTAATGCCATATTAATTTATACAAAATAAGTTTGTATAAGAGTTTGTGGCTATACATTACTCTTTTAAAATATAAAGAAAATTTTACTCAAGTTCTCTAAATAACATGAGGTATCCTCATTTTTCCTGTGACAGTAAGGTTACTAATCAAAATATAGGAAATATCAAAGGAAAATAATAGGAAGTATACATGCGTATATGTAATATAGAGAGAGAGCGAGAAGGACGGAGAGAAATTGGATAAACCACAAAAGGACAGGGAAAGAGGGGTCGAAGCAAAGGCAAAAACAAGTGAGCCAATGGGTTGGCCCCCGTGATTTACGGCTAGCCTTGCATCCAATTAATTGACCCACTTCACTTGTCAGTAGCAGTAGCACTACTACTCTGTCCGCTGCCACTACATATTCTACGTTTATAACATCAACATTTCCCCTTTTCTTTTCAAAATAGTTCTTGTAGGATTATAATCTTTAGGCTCACTTCATCACACCCACGTACCGTGCGCCAACTGCTATCTACACTTATTATCCCACGCGCCTACAAATATTTTTGATAAATTTTAACCAGCAAAAGACACCCAAGACTCTTACACAGTTACGCTACGTTTACCAAATTAAACTAAAATAAGATTAGAATAGGATTGGATTGAAATAAGTATGAAAAATAAAAATTATAATAAATAGTTTAGTTAAATAGTATAAATAGAAATCGAAATGAGTTAGATTGTTATTATTGTGTTTATATGGTCTTAGAATTAGAATTGAAATGAGTCAAATTATAATAAATTATTAAAAAAGTACTTAATAAATTATTGTCATAGTTACTATTTTGTATTTTAATTATTGTGATTAATTATTTAAAAATTATTATTATTAATAATTATTTTTAACTAGGACAAAATGAATATTTTTTATTTTGTTGGGGGACAAAACAGTCATTTTTGAGAATGAGAGATTGATCCCACCACCTCCATTGGGAATCAATCTCTCATTCCTCATTCCCGAATTCGGGTGGACTTTACGATTCCGTTTACTATTCCTACTTTCATTTTGCAAAGTAAATGTATTTCATGATTCTGATTTGTGTTTTAATTTTCCAATATGAGAAGTAAATGCACCATTAATGTCTCCCCAACTCAATATATTACAATATAAAAAATTAAAATAATTGTGGCTACCAACTAACTCAATAGATATTTTTTGTTGTGTTAAAGCAAAAGGTACTTTAGTTGAGAATGTGGTTTAATCACCAGTTTACCATGATCAATTACAAAAAGTATTGATAGTTAGGTGAAAGGAGACTTTAATGTTCTTTACTAAATAGAGTTATTTGATGGATGTGAATTTCAACTTCTTAACTAATTAGTGTTTGTCTTCTCCTCGCTTTACTTCGTTCAATTTTTTTTTTTCATGTATACTCAGGATACATAGTTAAAGATTGTTATGGGGTTTCATTATTATGTTATAGGTTCTTCAAGTTAAGTTTTTATATTTTTCTAAGAGTTTTTCCTCTCTTGTAATTAAGTCTTTCATTTATTGAATTCACTTGTAGTGCGGTAACAAATTTATTAATTGAGGAAAAAAAAGACATATACTACGTAGTGCGGTAAACCTCCTCCCGTGAAAAATGATTCACATCGTCTAAGATTTTCTTTTGATTATTTAGAATCAAATTGGACCCATTCTCGGCTTTAAAGAGGGGAATGAGGCAACTTATCTGGAAGGAGCGTATGTCACGCGCCATAAGAGGAGGGTAGAAATAGGAAGACACATGAGATCGAGTGCACAGGTGAGATTAATTAATTAAGACTGGGGGACATGCTCGTGCACGCACGCATTCACGGTAACACACACATGTGCACACATGGATGGGACCCAACAATGTCCTATAAAAGCCTTACAGCCATACAACCTTCAATCATGGGATTTGAGGATTGCGGGTCATCACCAACCAAATCACTCTCTTATTTTTCTATTTTTATTTATATAATATGCCCCAAAAGTAGACCGCTAGCCTCTTGTCATTCATAAAAATCTTCCGATTCTTCCCACCGGTCCCTTTTTTAATTTTTTTTTTTAAAATTTATTGTACATGTTACTAGTTTTTATTGTTAATTTTTGGTATATTTTCGACCCTCCTTTTTTATGTCCTTTTTATGATATATTTTTTATTTTTTCATGAACCTCGACCTAGCGAGATATTTCATTTAAATACCATAATCTAGAGATTTGTTAAATAATCTTCATCGATTTTTATTATAATGGCAGTTGTTAATTAGTATTAGCATACAACTCACATCATATAGAAAATTTGAGCTAGAAAGTCAATAAGCTATACATGTGGATAGAAAATGAGCCCAACGTCGTTAATTATTACCATAATTATCAATTCAAATAATGAATCATTGTTATATATAAATGTGTATCGATTAGCCGATTGTCGCAAGTTTTACGGCGTTTAATATTTAAAGAGGTATTTTACTTTATTATGTATCATATAAACTTTACAGCCCGAAGTCCATTAAGGCAATACTTTGTTTTTCTTGAATAAACCTGAATACAGAGGCGATTTATTGCTAAATCATAGCAACGTGGAAGATATATAATAAACCTTATCCTGCAAAAGGTTTATAAAATAAAATGTCATGTTGTTAAATAAGGCCTTAAGTAACAATATAATGTTGTTTCGGCGATATGATTCCCTTGAGTAAAGGGATCGGTCGCTTCTGTCGTACACTTTATAGGAAACACACATGCACGCAC
Organism: Citropsis articulata; assembly: GCA_030449925.1. Taxonomy (NCBI): domain Eukaryota; kingdom Viridiplantae; phylum Streptophyta; class Magnoliopsida; order Sapindales; family Rutaceae; genus Citropsis; species Citropsis articulata. The sequence continues at coordinate 1,396,018 of JASUUH010000168.1, forward strand.
CCCTTATATTTTAAGCAAAGTCACGGAACCTCACTTAAGATATAGGAATTAAGAGCCTTAAGCAATTAGTCATATGCGTCCTCTATATCCTAGCCTAATTTATGCAACAATTTGAGATCAATCAAGAATCCACGAGCTAGATGATAAATCATCTCATTTCTCTCATATATGGTAAAAAATTTGAGCCTCTAGTATGTATTAGTCATAGACAATTTTCTTCCTTGTATTGATAAGTAGACTCGTCCATTATAAGTTCAGATATTTATCCAAGTTGCATTATACCATACCAGATATAATGTAAGAGATCTAGACAGATTTTGATTTGTAATACCAATAGATTTAGGAATGTAACATCAAAAAAATAGTAATAACAACTGAGAGAAGTTGTAGTTCAATCAATAAAAAAAATAACATTAACCTCACGGGGTTAATTAACCAACATTTATAAGTTGCCTCAATTTGATTGTTTGCTTGCAATATTAGGTCTCTCAATAAAAAATAAAAATCTATTTCTTGTGGATTTAAAATTTAAGGACTGACTAGGTAAAGGGAAAAAAAATGTGAGGAAGCCATAGAAGCAAAAGTAACAAAGGCATTTATGGATTTTGCATTGCTTTGTTTCTGATTTCTTTTCCTTTTTCATTTTGATGTATTTATATGCGTAGATTCCTGATTAACAGTTTCATAGCTTGTCCACTTCAATGTTTCAAATTGGACATTTAATAATTCAAAACTGTTCAAAATTAATTAGTTACAGGAAATGATATTGATGTGGTGCAGTGGTGATCACGCATGACTAGCAAACCAGTCACATAGGTCCGATTCACAAATAAATTGGAATTATGTTTGCAAAATTCCTTGTGTATGACATGTGCATGGGATTTCATTGAGCATGCAAAAATATATATTCTATAAGTGTCATTGACTTTGTATAGAAAAAACCAAAAAACACTTTAGGGTTGTCATTCTCAGTACAATCTATGCATTTGCATGCTGAATAATTGGAGAATGGATAGATCGATCATGCAGCTTAGCTAGCAAGCAAATTTTACAATATCATGTGTTAGAGTTGGCCTACCACAATTTGTAATTAATTCAGTAGTTGAAGTTTTACTTCCTTGGACTTAAATGGTGGCGTTTTGAAAATCAAAGCTTTCATTTTCTCACATCTTTTTAGTTACATATATAATAGAAAATTATTTTCTAAAAACACTGGATTTTGATAATGTTGCTGTCACTTCTGCGGTCCCAAAATCGAACATTTTTTTTCCTGTTTCTGGTGTCGTCTCGACAAAATAGTTTATAGCAACAGTCCTTCCCCCCAAAAAAATTTTCAATAATATCCTCTTAACATTAATGGTGACAATGATCACGTTTGTCAAGCTAAAGTTTCTTCCTTTTCTTCAAAAAAAAAAAATTCCTCTGCCTTTTTTTTTCAGAGTTATCTCAGGTAGGATTTATAGGCATGCAGAAGAAGAAGAAAAAGCAATCCCCAGAGGCATGCAGTAGGATTGCAACAAACCAACTAGAGCATATTTCGGATAATTTTAATTATCCTTAAAAGAGCACATTTTTCCTTTTGAGGAAAGACTTCAAATCAAGAGTTAATTTCATGCCATGATTTATCTGTACGCAGGCATTAAATCATGTAATTTATATTTATTACAATATTTTGTCATAAAAAGAAAGACTTATTTGACGGTGCAAACACCACCATAACCTCAAAACATTGTTTAATTATATACCCCCACGTATATACTTATTACTAAATTCAAAATTATCATAAACACAATAACATGTTAGTGTCGACCTCCGTCATGTTTCCTTCATGATTGATACGAAATGAATAAATTTTGCAATTCAGAAATAAATCTAGTCATTCATATTAAATTAAATGATTTCTTTTGCAATAAAGCGTCTTGATCTCTTCCAATTGGGGGGGGGGGGTGTCTTAGGTAGTTAGGTGGAATGGTCCAAATGGAATCATTCAATAAAAATATAGTATTATATTTAAATAAAATGTACCATAAATGTTCGTTAATGGGAGGCGCAAAAAAAAAAAAAAAAAAAGGGGGGGGGGGGGGGAAGGAAAGAAAAGAAAGAAAGAAAGACTGATCGAAGGATCAATAGTAGACTCATTTCAAAGTACAAAAAATTTCATTATAATTTGTTAGCATTGTCATTCCTCTCTTAGAAAACCCTAGCTAGCTAGCGAAGCTTGAATACGATTCCTTTTCATTACATTTGTTTGGTGGCTGGTTCTTATCCCACAAAACAGATTACAATTGTTGTTTATCGCAGAACAAAATGAAGGGCAGACATTGTCCTCCCTGTTTAAATCAATAATTGAGGCCTATTTGGCTATTTCGCAATCATCGGTCAACAAAGAACTTTTGTTGCATGCACTTATTATTATTTTCTGTTCATGAATCGTTTTACTGTTCTGTTGTCCTTCACCTAGAGGAACCACACTATACATCTATTACAGTGACAACTGATCTGCAAGAATTAAAAGAACATAAATAATCATAATAATAATAAAATGAACTCTTAAACTCATTAGTTGGTTTCACATCTGCTTATTAATTGGATGACATAAATATTTGAAAGCAAACAAAGTATGAAAAGCAAATTTTGAAGCGAACAAACTTTAGAACCTTTTTACTAATTGAAATTTATCATACATGCATTTAGTACTAGAACATACTTTTATATCTCAAATAATCTGCAATATACTTTAGTCTGTTGAGGTTTTTTTTTTTTGGTACTCGAATATTAGACTCCATAGAATGTGGATAAGCTCTGAAGCAAACTGACTTTAGCTTGCAGTAAAGAAATGTAATTTGCAGTCATCTGATACAAGGTTTCCATGTTCATCTCTGCGCGACCTGAAGGAATCATCCTCTTGAGCTGCTTAAGCCTCCTCTCAGTTAAAGATAGTTTCACCCTTCTTTTCCTTCTCATATTCCTCACTCCCCTTTTTGAAAACCTTGATAACATTCTCAGAATGAAGCAACAAATTAGAGAAGCAGAGAGATGGGTACATAGATCAAGGGTTAGACTAGATGATTTTTTTATAGGCACAAAGTTCCCACACGTGTGCGCGCACGCGTAAAATGGAAATGGATTTATCATTAAAAACTCAATCTATTGGTAAACCAAACGAATAAAGATAGAAGCAAATTTTGTTCAAACGGACAATCAATCAATCAATCAAATCAGCCAATAAATCATTCGACCACACTACTTTTTATGAACTTTCACGATCAAACCATTTAAACCATAGTCTCACTCTAACCCTCAAAAAGGAGAGCTGGGTATGCCCTAATCAATTTCTTTTAGATAAAATCCAATCACAGCTTCAGATAGATGACTGATCAGGAAGGGTTTCTTTAGGGTTCCATTCATATCTCTACTTTTATTTCCACCGTCACCTTGCCGACATGGCATACTAAGTCTTGTTTTGTACTAAAAGATTGAATAAAGAATGTTACACTTACCACAAAATTTTCTAATCCAATTATAGATCTTGCGCAGTGATACATTTGGCAAATATTGGACGTCAATTTGTTGTATAATAATTGCTTTTCGTATAGCACTTCATCAATATATTATCATGGTAAAAAACTAAAGTATTCTTATTTGAAGTATGAATCAACGCTATTTTAGGACTTCATTACTTTCTCATTTTGTAAAATGGTTTGAGGATTGTCCAAACCTTATGTATTCATTAAGTGTAATTCATGTTTTTGTTTTGGTCCTCAATTAGAAAGATAATATAGACCCACTCGTGAGTGTGTTATGCCGTGCAGAAACAATACTAAATTTTATTATAGCAAACATTTTGAATTTACGGGAAATATAGTTCTCACAAAAAGAAAAAAAATTAAATATATGACAAAGGTAACTAAGAATAATTAAAAGTCTACTAATAATTAAGAGAGATAAATATTTACTTAGTCTCTATTTTTTAATTAAATATTTATTTAATTTTTATATTTTAAAAGAATTTACCTAGTTTACGTTTAATGTAAGGTATACAGTCTCGTACAACTGAGTAGTGAGTCCCACAAAAATCTATTGTTATAGAGAAAACTGTAGAAAATGTAGCTTATGTTTAAATGTAAGCTAGCAGATACCATTTCAAGAACTACTTCGAGGCGAGCGAATCCAATAATTAATTCGCTTAGCCAATGCAATCATTTGATAGTTTTGCTAGAGCTACTGAGATATACGGTTACGCACGTACTTCTTTGACTGGTAGCTCTTATATTAATTACGATTGTCAGCAAGATAGCCAAGCGCTCGACGGTGTATATGTTTGTTGTATATGGACACATGAAGTCTTTTTCTATCATGGATGGTGCTCAAAAGAATCCAATAAAACAGCCTAGCCTCGATAAAGATTGACACATTAGTGAATTATCAAATCCCCTCTCTCTCTCTCTCTCTCTCTCAATTTATTGAAGAAGGTCTAAATCAGATTTAATGCCACACACGTGCAAATGTATGGCTAAAGCATTTTCCATTTTAACTTTCCACAGAACAAGTGGACACTGTTTTCCGTCCTTTTAGGCCCTAGCCATTAGCCAACCCTACGCCATAGGCTCTCACTTTCCTTTCTCACAATGCTCAAGCATTTTTTTCGTGTACATGTCTACCATGCCTTGCAATATTACAAGTTAGAACAGTGTAATTGAGCATTCAAAGCGTCGATGACCGAATTATCTGCCCCTATATAGCTGCCGTTATACTATTTTCCGAGATTAATTTGAAGACAATTAAGGGTCGTTGAATCAGCCAGATTGGACCAATGGTTGCGCGACACTTACATGCCTGGATCCTGGGTGTTTTAGGTTTCACAGAGGTTTCTTAATTCCTTTATACGGGAAAAAAAGTACTGGGTATTTTAGTGTGTAATAAGTGATATACCTGTCGTATACGCTTTGATTGCGATGTGAGAGGGTACTGATTTTAGAATATACGTAGGTCTCAATTTTAAATACCGGAACCGAATCAAAACCAACGAGTACAAAATTTCGCCAGCTCGGAACCTGTTTTCAAGTATCAGCAGGTAAGAAAATAATTATTTTTTTTTAACAGTACCAACACATGATATGTAGGGATACCAATGAACAAATAGACTAATGGGTTCTTTCTTTGACGTGATAGTTACCATCGGTGAATCATGATCGATATTTTTCATGTTCTATAAATTCTGAAACATACTTCACTGATCATGGCTCAGGACATGTGAAGTCAGATGAGCCAGTGAATCAGAACCACTTGACGACATGAAACAACTTGCAAGGAATAACTTCAAAATTAGGAAAAGAAAGTTTAAATGGTGTGTCCCCTACTATAAACTTGGTGTTAAAGATTAACACGACTGAAACATGCAATTGGAGCATCACTCAAGTCAAATCTCGAAAAGACCACACAAAACGAAAGCAACAAAAGTCGAACTATTCATTACGTCCTTGATATATCCCATCTTCAGTTACATAAAATGTATCTTCAATCATAGCAACCCCCCATCGCCCCCTCCTCGTTAGCTGCAAAGAACTATAATGTTAACCATATTATATATGACTCGTCGGATAAAACCAGCTCGCAAAGTTCTGACTCTTGTTGGCGAAACCGTTTAGGTGACACAAACACCTAAGAGCTTTAATAGGTGAAAGCCCACTTCCACAAACAGTCGACCAAGCCCAAAGATCAACTACAAGTTTGCAAGATAAAAATCAAACCGAAAGCTTATCTTGATCATATTATTACAAACCCCTATATCATTATTAGTAATATGAACCCTGTACTAATCTACTAGAAAGGGCTGAACGAATCTCTTAGTAATCCAAGCACTGTGAGAACCAATTACCCAAATTTCATCAACCAGCACCTCAATTAATCAATTATCTGCCACCGTTTACAATCTTCGCTTACTTCTAATCAAAGCAACCTCTTGCCAAATGTTGATTTGTCAGAGCAGAGTCAACCGAATTACGCGCGCGTAAATATGCAAATTCCGTGAGCGACCCGTTGGGACTTCGCCTGGATTCAATATCAAGTTGAACGACAAAATGATTTCCCGATTTCATATTCTATATAGAATTGAGAACTCAAAACTTAATAGTTACAGTTAAAGACGTTTGAAATTTAAAATTATTACATACAGAACAAACTTTTGAACTCGAAAGCATAACAAGAATGTTACAAATTCCTCATTACAGTGTGCAAATTGTTCGGTGAAACTTTGATTATATATATACACCCACTTCCTAATGATCACATAAGTCCGTGTGTTTGACACACCAAGGATTTTTCAGTCCACAAGGAGAGTGTTTAGCTGTGAGTCGAGCATCCCTGTCACACAACAAGTCATTGATGCTAAGTCAATTTTGAAGATAATTATTCCACCAAAAATATATATATAATAATAAGCACCCCAAAACCCAAGATTTGGTTTAGCTCATATTTCTTCCAAAAGAAGAAACCTTTAATACTCAAAGTTGCTTTTAACACAGGTACATTATTCTCTATAGGCACCATAAAATAAGGCATGAAACCAAGTAACTTCATTCATACTCCAATATAAACTTTTAATTGGAAGAAAACAAGCATTACACACTGTATTTGGTATATAGATGTTGTTGCCATACCTAAGGAAATCAAATTTATCACATAACTTGATCACCTATTAATATTATGCCATTATGCTCCATCCAAATATATTATCACACTAAAGCAAAATGAAGGCTGTACAACAAGAATTTCTTTCCAAAAAACTTCTTGAGATTATCAAGTTTTCAGCAAGATTATGGACATTTAAGAGGAAGCGCGTAATGAAATCAGAAAGAAAAGGGCAGAACTAGCATTTTATAGGTGCAATTGCTTACCTGATCCTGATGAGGTGCGGCAGTTTGAACAGATCATATTCTTTACCATTTCCCTCCGAGCTAAGGTTTGTGGACCTGGAATATTGCCATTGACGAGTTTGTCCTCCGTCACCACATTTGCTGACTGAATAATCGGTTTGTTGCTCTCCATAGTCACTGATCTTTTTGAGATTTGCATTCTGACCTTTTTAACAAACTGAATACATCCTGCAAAAAGAAAATGAAAATAAGTAGAAACAACAGCATATAAAACAAAAATTAAAGTGACCAATACAGGCAAATTGGTGACAAAAGATCAAGCAACCACAACAAATTTTATAACAGAACAATTTACAAGTTAGAACCGAGATATATGGCAGTAAATAGGAGGAAAAGATATATTTTGCGGCAATATTGTATCCATACATTTTCATTTCACTTATTCCAGGAGAGAAATCCATCTTAATATATCAGTCGTCTTAGCCCACCTTGCTTTTTTGTTCGAGTTGATTGTTATCAGAATGGATCAAGACATCAGCATTTATCTGAGCTCTGAGGGAAGGGCATCAAGCGATGATACTGAAACATTTGGATATTCAACAGCTGGGCAGCTATGTGCTTGACATCTTAGTTTCTAAGATGGAATGAGGAAGTAGAATTTTCCAACTAGGAAAAATTGTCTCCTCTTGGAAAACCTAGTATATTCCCCATGGACTGCAATTTTATGTTTCCCTTCTATTTTTTCCATTTACTCTAGGGAACTTGAGTATAAAAGGGGACGTAGACAAGTAAGCAAGGATCTAATCTTCTTCTACGTCAAACTGGTCGCCACCTCTTCATGGTCTTTATGCCTTTAAGCACGATGGCCATATTCGAATTGATTTTGACTGAACAACAGAGCAAATGCATCCTCCTTGTTAGGCCAGTCCTAGATTTGATAACTTTGTTCAACTTGTGTGCTTCCTGTGTAAAATCCTCACAACTGGTTGCTCAAAACTTGACCTCATTAATTACATACACACCTTTAGTATAATCTGCATCTACCATCTTATTGCCTATAAATCTTACAGAATATCAGTGACATAACAACATGCCACAGGCAACATGATAGCACATATTGTAGAGCACTTACACAGTTGCCTTATCCTAGCTAGGAAAGCACAGTCAGACTAGTGTCACGCCCAAAGCACCAAGACTGCTTATTCCGCTAAAACAGCAAAGAGACAGGACCGGGACAGTAAAGAGAAAAGACCTCTTATGCCGGAAAAGTAAGAAAGTCAAGTCATAAAGTAAAGTGCTAACGTGCAGCTCCCATTCCGAATCCAAGAGAAAGAAGGCCATGCTACCATTAAGCATGCTACCAGTCCTAGCTGGCACCGAAGCCAAGGGAAAGCTTTTTTTCAAGAGGAATGAAAGAAGAGCTTATTCGTATTCAATGCTAGCCGACCCAGCCTCCCAGATCTGCATCAGCGAGTGGTGTGACGACGACCAAGCCAATCTTGACATTTAAAATAACGATTTGAATGTAATCTGACTCGGGTCATTTTCATCAATATCTACACCCAGCATCTCAAAATACATCAACAATCCTAATGAATTTAAGTTATATCATAGAGTAGCAGCCCAAGGTAACCATGATTTTCTGGCTTAAAAGCTACACCAGACTCATTTCTGACACCTAATCATTTAGTTGCCAAAAATAAACATTTCGATCTTCAAATATAATAATAACCAAAATATAAAGATCACCCAAGGAAAATCATAGACCGCATTACAGGAGCCAATTGCAGGTTCACATAAAAGTTACATGCTCATGATTAATTTCAAATCCATTTCCCACTGCTTATAACTAATTGGTTTTCTTATAAACTAATGGATTTTAGTGTTAACACTAATCAGGTCATATTTTGCAAACAAAAAATCAAGATCACTGTAATACTAGATATACTTACTGCAAAATAACCATACCTACCTTAAGAGGAAGAAACCATTGGCTGAGAATCAAGCATAGATGCATACAAGTAGGAATCTGATTTCATATAATCCATAATCTTCCCTAGCAATTTCTTGCTCTTTACTTTAATGGGTTCTTTTAGTTCCAATCCTGAAAAAAAGAAAAAAAGAAAAATCCAACTTAAAAAACGCGCGAAAAAATTAATAGAAAGATGAAAAGGAAGTACTTTTAACTTTTAAGAAATGTTTTCTTGTACCCGTAGCAGACGAAAATTTGGTCTTTTGATGAGAATGAGAATTAACCAGAGGAGCAAACATGTAAGAATCGTATTTGAGATAATCAACAACTTTCTCGAGCAATCTCTTTCTGTCTCTTTTGCCGGGTTTACGCGTTTTGATCTTCTTCTTCATGCTTTGAGCTCTATGATTTTTTTCCATGTTTGGTTTTTGTTGTGTTCTTCGAAACAGAGAAAACGGTGAAAAGGCTTTCGCAAAAGAGTTCCTGGCTGGGGTTTGGCGATTGCTATATTGTGGGTTTGTGACACGCGTCGGAAAGACAACGACCAAGTGTTGCGTGTTAATCCTAGTCTGCTGGAAGAAGGAACGAATCCGAATGACCTTCCGTTGCAAAGTTTTTCAAGGCTTCTTCACAGTTCAGCATGGACTGGGCTTACTTGCAGACCCAATTCAAGGCCTTTTGGGTTCAATTTGGCCCATTTTCATTTCTGTTTCTCTAATCTTCACACTTTTAAAACAAAGCTGGGAGAAGATTTAGGGCCCGTTCGGTTGCATTTTTGTCACCATTCTTTTCATTTTCATTTTCAGGGTACTGTTATAATACATATTTGGTGGGCTGAACTTAAAAATAAATTATAAATAATAAATTTAAACTCACTTTTTATAACTAGTAAAATAAAAACATGTTTAACATGTCCTCTACATTTACAAAATCAAACTCCAAAACAAATTTAAAATAATTCAAAAAATATCTTCAGTTATCTCTTTGGTTTCATGTTCACGAATGACTCACAACAATGCTCTCTCTCTCTCTCTCTCTCCTTATCTCTCCCGATATACTCACAATGGTGCTCTCTCTCTCCTTGTCTCTCCCAATCTACTCATGGCAACGCTCTCTGTGTCCTTATCTCTCCCGATCTACTCTCTCTCAGTGTGCTCATATGGGTTGCTGTACTTCATCTCTGCTGCTGCTGCTGCTTCATGTCCACCGCATAATGTCTACCATGTAATTTGTTTATAATTATTTTGTTTAAATCATATATGTTGTAATATATATCTTAATTATGGTGTAAAAACAATGACAATTTAAAACTTTTTTTTAATTAATGCTAATATTAAAACTTTATCATGTAATTTTTTTATAATTATTTTGTTTAAATTATTATGGTATATTTGTGTATGTATTAGCTAAACAATTATTTTTTTTAACTATAAGCATGACGATGCTTAGTAACAAATATTTTTAAAAATGGTACTACTAAATACATATTCTCTATTTTTATCATTTTTAACTGTATTTACTGAACGCATATTACTGTTCTTAATTTTAAAATACAAGATAAAAAAATAATATCGGACACATACTTAAATTTAAAATACAACAATGGCAAAACGTCATTTTTATTTTCATTTTTGTTTTCAAAAAATACAAATTCAAAAGTAACACCGAGCAGGCTCTTAACGTTCAGTTTCTTATTAGTACAAATCTAAATTTAGGTAGAAATTGAACCTCACCTTTGGTTGTTTAGAAATTACAAATTATTTGATGGCACGCAAATATTCTTTTGTGTTTTGTTTTGTTTTGTTTTTTTTTTTCATTCTCTTTATGGTGGAGAGAAGAGCTTTTAAGGTGGCTACTCTTATTTGATTTAAAGTTATTGTTTTTTTTTTTTGAATTACATGAGACTAATTTGTATATAGCACTATCTAAATTTTTACCTTATCTAATATTCGAGGGATGTTTAATCCACTCACATTTTGAGAGGGAAAAGACTGCATTCACTTAATTATATACCATAATTAAAGAAGGAAATAAACCACTATATGCATTGCAGGAGCCCAAACCACTACTCTCATAATTGTGAGTGCAGGATCCTGGCCACTAGACTAAAGCATTGTGGTTAAGTTATTGTTCCAGTTAAGATAATTACAATTACCTTATCATTTTGTCCTATATAAATTTCATTATCAAATCAATGCTATAGGGTCCATAGAACTAGCATAAAAAATTTGTGGTGTTTGGCACGGACAAGTTTTTGGTATACCTGCCCCACAAATTTTTTTCTTGTTGTTGTTGCATAGTGACACATAGATATAAAATAATTAATTCATGTGTTTAATTTCCGCTGACAAAAAATTTCAGTGAAATTCCTTAAAAATCTGTCTCATCCTTTTCCTTTATGTCGGTGGGATTCTAGATAGTATTCAATGTCTAGATTGAATTATTGCACCATATGGGATAAAACACATCAGCGAAAATTTCACTAGCACCAAGGAAATAATATAAGAATATGTTGCACGTCCATATAGCTGCTGTAACTCGGATAAATTCTTTTTCCACCAAGGTTCACGTGGACTAAACTAATAAGATCATAAAATCGCAAATATGATTAAATATAAGCTACGGTGTAAAAAAGAAAAAAAGGAACAAATTTGCACTCGTGAAGAACAAGCGTCAATTACTTATCGAATACTAATTTCATCTGATACATTTCGTAGTCGATTAATAATTAATGTGATGTTGAAATTATATATGGCCACGTTAAAATCATGAACAATATTGGTAGTGTTTGTAAAAATGTCTTATCATTTTAGTTCGCAGGTGGAAGTAGAACCAAACGGCCGTAGAATTATTAATTTCTTGGCCTAGCTTTTGTAATAAATTGTACTTTTTTTTTTTTTTTTCCAATTGATCTTAAGAACCTGACAACTGACAAGCGGCAGCCGGATTTAATTGTTGGTAGTTAAGAGTTATGGCCTGCGTATCCCAACCAGAAACAATGTTTAGTTTAACTGTCAGAAGTGATAGTGTTTGATTAATGCAACGGATATTAAGGTGATAGTATTTTAATTATACAAAGTAAAATATTTAATGTTGGGGTCCTTGTCGGTTCCAGGCACTTTCCAATTGCACGAGTGACCTGCCATGATATGACCCTGTAATATAGCATTCGTAAATAGTTTGAGTGTATTTTTATTCTTTCGTATCATAATTTCAAATCCACAAACACTTGTACAACATTATCAGAACTTATATACTAATTTTAATTTTTCTAATTATGTTTATTTTAGGATTAGACTATAATTATGTACATTTAAACCATCGATAGTCGATAGGCTCATGAAAAAAAGAAAAAATATGTTATTGTTTAAAGTTTTATCTAAAATAAACACGCGAACATTGCAACTAAGAAAATATCTCAAGTATAGCAGTTTGTTTATCAATCAGTCCAATCGTTTATTATAATAAATCATTATCATTTGATTCACATTGCCTCTACCATTGTACTGCTGTCTCTTTCGAAGCAATAAACATTTCCAAGGAACTTTTGTTTCATTAAACTATATCAAGGGAAGCAAGGGCGAATTAGACGATTAATATTCGATTGAGTATGATCAACTTAAGTAATAACCATATATTTTTTGCTGATGTTATCAATGTATATAAAGTAAAAAAAAAAAAAAAAAAGCGGCTAGTTACAATCGGACTATAGCCAGATCGATGTTTTGCTTTGATTCTTCTATTTCAGAGACATTACTTTATGATGGAATCTGAGGATTCCGGAGGCTTGATACTAGCTTGAGACCATGCTTGAGTGCAGCTTCCCACACTAAATCGATCTTGTCAACATCAATTGCCCCAACTTCATGGTGAGTCCATCCTTCTAAAAGATGAACTACACCTCCCGCATGGCATGCATGAACTACTCCACGGTCCATGGTGTACTGTTTCATCAAAATGTGGACTACATGATCAGCTTGTAAAATAAGGCAGTGGCAAAAGCTAGCAGCTTATTTTAATCCAGACTATACTAAAATAATTTTTCAATAATGTGATTTTCCCGTAAATCTCAATGGTCCATACGTAAAATTCACATAAAAGATTGTTTAATTAATTTGTGAGTAAAGATGTGGGATTTCTTAGAATTCATAAATCTCAGTTTGTTTCATATTGTGTGATGAAACTACCCTTTTGCACATTATCCTCAACTCCCAACAACCCTTTTGTCACACAAATCGCATGCATGTAAAAAGCATTAACGTCCGCTTATTATTTTTGTTATTATTTTGACATACTCTCCCACAAATTACCATAATTTTGAGAAATTAATTACCTCACAAACTCCAAGTCCTTCAACATCATCAGGCAATCTCATGGCGGCAAGGTCTCCGTAAGTGCAATCTCTTCTAAAATGCAGTATTGGTGGCACAACAAACTGATGAAAATGCGTTCCTGGTGGCGCCCAATTTTGCTCCCTTGGTGTGATCCATTTGCCAACAATCCATGTCTATTTTCGAAACCAATAAATAATTCAATCACATTTATAACCAAATTTATATATATGCGATCCAATTTCATAAAATTAAATTCCAATTTGCAGTACCTTGCAATGTTGAGCTGCTTGGTATTTTGTCACTTGAACAAGGTAGTTTTGACAGTCTATAGGTGCTTCTTTCTGAATTTTCTGGAATCTTTCTGTTGATAGAGTCAGCATCTGCAGTAGTCATTTTCAATCCATACAATCAACATAAATCTTGATCATCATTAATTGGAAGCATACGTTAGTTTAAGAAAATTTTATTGAAAAAAAATAACAAAAAATGAGGGGTTAGCAATTACCAGTACTCGAACTCTTTTTCGGCAGAGATAAAGAGCAATTGCTCTTCCAAGCTTCGAAGTAGCTCCTGTTAAAAATACTTCTTTAACATCCTTTGGAAGCCCATTCAAAATAACTGCAGCCGTACATGTATTTCCATGCACAACTCTAACTTTAAGCTTGGGGTGCTTGTCAACAAAAAGAGTGCCACCACCATTTAGTGATTCGTTCTGCATAACATATGAAAAATAATAATAATATTATTAGTATTAATAATTAGTAAAGTGAACAATAATTTTTTTTACAAATAACCTTGATAGATTAACAGAAACTTTTCGTATTAGTTAAGCGTCAAAAAAAAAGAAAAGAAAAGCATGTTATATAGATATGGAAGGTTAATTAAAGCTCCTTTGGTAATTAATAGGTGTTAAAATATATATAAATGAGCACTGAAACAACGATTGATGATTGAACAAAAACAGATAGAAATTATAAATTAGGCAGAGACCAAATTGATTCCAGAAGGAAATTAATGTGTTAAAAGTGAACGGTCCTCTGCCTATATTCAAGAGAAATTCTAAAATATCGCCGGATGTCTACCAATCGATTGATGTCGTAGCGTATGTAATTGAATTTAATCTGACCACTTGCGTGATAGTGGTTGAAATAAATCTTGTGGTTTATTAACTTGTTGTATGGATGACATGGTACCTCGGATGTATTCTAGAATTTCTCCATATTAAGACATCATTGCGAGCATGGTTTCGGTGTCTAAATTTAATTCTTCCAACTACTTTCCCAGAAACCACAAGAACTTAATTGATCTATTTTAGTTGTTAATATTTGAATATGTTTTGTTGTTTTCAAGATAAGGGTGGGAGGGGGGGGGGGGGGGAACAAGAATAAATAATTCAAACCTTATTCAATGCAGCAAGGCTAAGGACCTTCACCCCAAGTCTATCAGCCTTTAGGATGGCATCCTCTATTTGCTTATTGATTCCCGTTTGAGCAAATGGCAAGAAGTACTGCATATCAGGATTTAGATTCCGTTAACGTCAAGTTACAGGAAGATTTGATTTACATTTATGTTTAAAAAAAAAAAATTAAAGAGATAAAATGCTGGCAGAATGTTGGCAAAAACATCGTTAAAAACATGTATGTTTTATCGTATTTTGTAATATTCGAGAATGAGAGACGGGTTACGGCATATACCTGAAAGCCATATCTAGGTACAGACCAAGTCTGATGCAACCTGCCTCTAAGCCAGTAGAAACTGATTAGAAAAGTCTTAGACCATGCCCACAAAGCGAACATTGCTGAAAATGCAAGCGGCCAAAAAGGCAGCATAAAGAGCTTTGGTGAGAATGGCAATGAAGCTACTGATCTCAAAACAAACGGTGGATGCATTGATGATATTATATCGACCACATGTGCTAGGAAAACAAAATCCGGGACCCTCACATTTTCCCCTGCATTAATTTGTCAAATAAAATACATATAATTAATAAATGGGTACGCCGGACGATACATACATGTTCACAGTTCTATTGAATGAAATTAAATGCTTTCGAAGTTACCAGAAGCTGAAGTAATTTTCTTATGATCTTCCCAGGATTTGGTATTAAGTGTATTTCCCAGGGCATCAAAGAGAGGCATAAAGAGGCAGAAATTGGAGTCCTTCTCAGTGTGGTGCAGGCTGTGGTACCTGTAAATCAATTGCACCACAAAACAAAATAAACAATAAATTTTTCGGCTAATTAATTTGTTTGGTTGGAGCTTCCCATCAATTTGCTAACTAACTAATTAAGTTGATCAGCAAAAGGAAACCAAAATTCTATGACACTTAACTCTGCGTAAAAAAATGGGTAAAGGAGCAACAAGAATAGTTTAGCTGCAGTCATTGACTTCACGCGGAGGAAAAAGAACCTACTTATACCAGTTGATCATAAATATCATGATTGGGCCAGGTTTTACTCATTATGATATCAATTGGGTAAAGGTTCCAATATTTATGATATCAATTAAAATTTAAGGCATGATGTTACTTAAGTTCAAGCCTTTTTACCGTTTATAAGAAAAATATCCAATTCTCCTAAGATGAAAGAAGTTTTTCCATGCTAGAATTGGAGGGGGGGGGGGGTTGTAGAAGGAATGAGATTACTTACGTGGGTGTATAAAGAAGATATCGAAGAAATGGGAAAGTTTCGAACCACCGATGAGGAATAATTTCAACATTGCAATGCCCCAAGCATCTTAGAAAATCAAACATCAAAATATAGCCATAAATCAAGCTTATTGATCCATATCCGATGATGGAAGATCCGAGAATTGGAATTGCAACGATGACACTTAACACAATGTGCTCCAATAATGTTGCATACCCAGCTGCGTAACACCAGATTTATCCATATAAAACAAATGATCAGAGACTATCAATTTATTCAAAACACAATAAGTTACGAAAATTATATATAATTGTACCTGTTGGAATTTGTGGTACTGGAGATGAATGGTGAAGTGAATGGTAATGGGTGAAAAGGTATTTATTTCTGTGAAAATGTCGGTGTAAAACGTAATATAAAGGCTCTGAAACAGCCACATGAAGTATCAGTAGTGCAATAAATCCTTTTGTGTTCCATCGAGGAAGGCTTTCAGAGCATGGAAAGATGTAATAGCCCATTGATGCAATTGCAGCTTGAAGTAGAATGAAATTATCCCTGTAAGGGAAAAAAACAAACAAACAAATAAAAATAGAATACATTATGATCAAGCTGATGAATGTTTTTGATTTTTCAATAGGAAAAGAGAAAAAATGATATAGCAATTAGTACCAGTTCCATTCATTATCAATCTGCTTGAAATCGACTCCCCGTTGATTAATCTGGCGAGTACGATTAAGGAAAAGCATGTTACTGAAAGAGGTCCAAAAGATATGAATTAGTCCTCTAAGCGCGGAGATGATCAGAATATGGAGGCACCAATATTCAATTCGTTTATCTTCATAGACCCATGAGTATAAAGCTTTTCCGACGAGTGGTCCATACAGCACATACTTTGAATTATATCAGGAGGAAAAAAAAAATCAAAAGCATTAGTAGAAATCAAGAAAAAAAAAAAGAACAAAGGCAACGTTTGAAAACAGTTTCAGAAAACACACAGTAGACATACCTTGAACATGCCTAGGTTATCCCATGGCCAAGCTGCCAAAGGAGCATCCATCCTAGTTCTGTAAATCTTTCTTTTATATAATTCCTTTGAATGTGAGTGTATAATATTGTAAATTCCTGAAGAAAGAGAAGTTCAATTAATTAAGAATTATCAAGCAGAGTTGATCTTGATCAACTTCTCTTCTTCATGAAAAACTATTTATAGTATCTTAGTAAGGATAGGCAGCTCCTTAACACCCACACCTACTTATATGGGCAGCTTAATTAAACAAGAATTATCAAGCCGAGTTGATCTTGATCTTGATCAACTTTCTCTTCTTCAAGAAAAACCGTTTATATTGCCTTCGTAAGGATAGGCAGCTCCTTGACACCTACACCTACTTATATAGGCAGCTTATACCTCCAAGAAATTTAGTTCAAGAAACAAAATAAAAGAACACCCACGATGTTGATTACAATCCGTAATACTGTTAAAGCTCATAATCAATCTCTGTCTTGTAGGCTGCAGCAATATTTTTCACCATGGACGGTCGTCAAAGCTGTATTAGTGTTTAATGTGTTATCATTTCTCTCTCTCTCTCTCTCTTACTTGGCCTACAGCTGTAGTGATGGCCAAACGCATCAAAGAAATAAATGCCTTGTATGGTTGGGAGAGGGGGATATGTGACAGGTCTTGAGTTTCGTTTTTGGTTTTGGCATTTTCGTCATGCTACTTTCTTTTCTTGAAAAGTTTTGTGTGAGACCGGCAACCGCCTTATGCTGAGGTAATAGGTTAGTTTAATGGTATTTTATCACGCGGTAGAGTTGCGGAATCTTAAGTGGGTTTGTTAATTTTTAATATTAAAACTCCGTTTTGATATCATTTTTCATACGTAATTATTCAAGTAGAATTTTTATTGATGGAATTTTTATAAGAAGAGCTTAAAAAAATTGTTTGGTTGTTAATAAAATTTTTTATTAAAAATTATAAAATTATTTTAATAGATAAGTTTTTAAACTTATGTTACGAAAAAGATATAATAAGATTATAAAATAAATAAGAAGTATTTTAGACAATTTAACTTTTTAAAAAATTTTCCAACCTCTATTTCCAAGAACTTAAAATTTCAGCTTACTAGTGTAAGGCGTCATTTGTTTTTTTGTTTGATATCTGAATAAACCTGAATTAGTTTGAATCTTAAATAAAGTTGAATATCTAATCTAAATATTTTTTTTTTGTCTGAATTCTTAAAAATAAAAATTAAGATGTTTTTTATTTTTAAAAAAATTAAAAACTAGTATTTTTACATTTGTGCCCTTATAGATTATAAATATTAAATAAGTAATAAACATCTTAAAAGAATATAAATAAGATAATATATTATCATATCATAATCATATTCAATTGAATACAATCCTTTGGTATTCTATATTAGTATATGTTAATTAATTTTTTTATACCTTATGATGTTCTTATATGAAAAATATTCACAAAAATTTATGAAGATAAATAATGATAATTTGAAGAAAATAAAAAGATAAATAATAATAGTCTACTACTATATATTATCACAAGTTATAGAGATGGGTAATTATGCTATTCATTAAATTTATTTAGGTAAAAATGAAAATTAATTAATTAGATATGGATAATTTAGATAATATCTTCAAATAATATCATTAAGACTGTTTAAATTGAGAAAAAAAACTAAAAAAAATTAGCTTGATAACTTAATTACCAAAATTTTTCATTAAGTTAAAAAAACAAATAGTCTTAATTATTTAATTGATTAAGATTAGGTCAATTAAGTCACTGAGTAAAAAAAAAAAAAACAACAGCTCCTAAGTAAAATAACTCATTGAATCTCCAAAAGTTCCACTCAAAATAAAACTAAACAAAAAAAAAAATTCTAAAAAAAAAAAATAGAATTAAATAAATACTTACTACCACTGGATAAGTCATACCAAATAAGTACTAAATTTGATAGATTTCATTTGCACTTTGAAACCCACTACTTTATCCCATGATAATGCACTACTAGATTAGCCAATCAAATGAACACGTTCAGGTCGTAGACTAGCTTCACACAAGTTCATCTCTTTATTTTATTTTTCTTTAAATTTACAGCTAAAGATAAAAAATAATTAAACAATAGCTAGATCTCAAGTATCACTATCTTATATTAAAATTTATAAATGTAATCAAATTACAAATTGTATTAATTGTATTGCTAATATTGCCAAATGCAAGATTCTGTTTTCAAATCTTTAGGTACAAATGAAGTTATCTTAACTGTGCTGTTCCTTTCAACAAATTTTTTAAAAAAATTATTATTTTCAACAACATCAAGATCAAGTTTGCTTCAGGATTTTACAAATCATGTTCTTGATTCTTTGAACCTCTCTAAATAATGTTTCAAATATCAATTTCATACAAATTATGTTATTTCGTCATTCAAAAAAAAAAAAAAGAATCTTAAAATGAGAGCATATTCAAAAACCTCTATAAATTTTACTCTTCAAATATCTATTTGCTTACCTATGTGACAAATGAAAGGGTGAAAAAATATAATATTCTCTAAAAAACTCTTCAAATATAAATAAGCTAATATTATTTTATTCAAATAATTATTTTTTAAAATGAAAGTTGATAGCAATTAAATCACTTCTCTCTCTTTCTCTAACGAAAAGTAATAAAATATAAATTGAAGAAAGAGAAATCAACTCTCCAAATTTAAAGAGAGAGAATTATTTTTTATTTGAAGAATCTTAATTAAAGTATCTTTTGAAACTTTAAATATTGACATATCTCTTCAAATAAGTAATAAAATCTTATTTGAAGAGTTTTCTAGTGATGTTCTACACCGTTCAAAATACATAATTTTCGGTTTCCATATGCAAATAATTAATTAATTCTTTGACTCAATTGAATTTTGATTACTAAAAGAGTCTTGGCACCCCTCGATCCTATTGAAACCCCTGTTTCAATTATATCTCATTTAATGCCAAAAATATCATTTTTTCTAAATGAACACTCTTTTCATTTATGGATTTTTTAGTTTCTAATAATCTTCTCACACTTTCATTCTTACTATTTATATTCCCCTCTTCAAACTTTATTTATTATTTACTTTCTAAAGAAAAAAAATCTAAAAGAAAAAAGCAAGAAGAACGTTACACTTCGAAAATAATGAATATTTTATGGGTCTAATACAATTCTATCCTACCTATAAATTTTGGATTCAGCAATTAGTTTGAAAATCCTTAAACAATTATTTGCAGTGGGATAAAATTTTATTTAACTTATTTTTTCTCTGTGTTGATCTTAATCAAGTTGTTATGTTTAATTATAAGAATTTTGTTTTGGCTTAGAGGATTACTTCTTAAATTCAAAATATTTCAATGATAATAAAAAAATTATATTGTGTAAGGAAAATAAAATTGAAGAGAAAAAGAAAATATAAATAGCTTAAATTTATTTATATTTGTCTTTAAATGTCATTGTAATATAACATGAGTTTTATAAAATTCATAAAGGGTGCCAATAGTCGAACTCTTACTAAAAAGCACATTCAAAGCCTACATTTGATGATGATGATGATGATGATAATAAAAAAGAAACATATTCCAAAAATACAATTAGCATAGGCAAAAGAATTGAACTTAAAAGTGTAATTGAAGCCTTTCAAAAGAAAGAGTAATTTAAGAAATGATTAGTTGGGAGGATTGTTAAAATCTGATTTATACTAACTAGAAAAATTTTGAATTTGACGATGGTTGGTGGATTTAGCCACATATTGTAAAGACATATCGCACTGTCAACCATTTGAAGATTAGATAATACATCAAAATTGGAATTCCCTTAACTATCCATAATTGATGGTGCGAGAAATGAAAGATGTGTAATGTAGGTGCAAAAATCGAGGCAGAAAAGTTTTAATTTTCAATGACTCAAAAACGCTGAGGTAATTTGGAAAACTTCCAAACTGATAGAAGTAGGTTCCCACCTGACCTTTTCTTTGAAAATTAATCCCGTGATAGAGAAGAAATTGGAGGTCAATTAAATTGGCATTTTCAGCCTAACTGATAAATGCGTTTATAAAGGCAATTATACTGCCAAAAAGAAGCCTAAACTTAGGATCCCCTCACTCTACATCAAGATAAGGTTTTGTTTGTTGTGCTCATGCTTTTTCCATTGATGAAACTAATAGATATTTATGGTAATTATTCTTTAATCAATTTTGATGTTTTCTAAATGCGTTCAGTATCTAATTTTATCCTTTCTTTTTTTTTTCTTTTTTTTTTTTTTTTACTATATGTATTGATAAACTTAAGTTTTCTCTTTTAATATGGAATCAAATTCAAAAGTCTCAATTTGTTTTCTTCTAATACAAACTTGATCTATTTTATTTGAGGGACTGATTTAGACATGTTATAAAATAAATTGAAACACTTTTTTCATGGAGTTTTGATATAGTGTGTGCGTGACTGTACACGTGATGAGTATTTATTGGTGGAGTTATGGGCCCCACACTACAGATGCACCAATGATAAATTGTCATGTGCGAGTGTGCGACTACGTTCACCTGATTGAAATCCTTGTTTAATATAATCTGATTATTAACCTTACATATTTGAATTGTATTGAAGGTCTATTCAATATTGAGTTTGATTTATTGAAATATTTTTATGCTAGCCAATATTAAATTGAATTTGACTTTGACAAAACTTATTTGGTTCCTGTTTAGTTTGAATTGGACGCCCCCTTAATGCTGTTCGTGTTGTTAGTAGTTTAGAGATGGGAAGTCGTAAGGAGATTTATTGGGTTGTTTGCAATATTAAATGGAGAATGCTTCCTCGTCATTTCTTTGTTATTCAACATGTGTGCAGTGCCGTTCTTCAAATCTCGCAGCTCATGGGCTTGCAAGGTTGGCTCTGTCCACACGGTCGTTTACTGTTTATTTAGAAGAGGTTCCTTTGGAAATCTCTGACTCTTGTAGCCAATTATTTTTAACTCAAAAAATCAAACAAGGTAAGGCTAAAACATTGATAGAGCGCGTGGCACGAACTATGAACTATCAAGGATTATCGATCCTTCTCTTGTATTCAAACTTCTCTGGACACATACGAGCAAAAATTCTCTTCCAGCATGCTATTATATTTCCTTTACCCGTTTATTCTCCAAATAAAAAATTTATTTACCATTAGATGATGGATGTATGAACAAAATAAATTAAATATTTTGAGTTGAAGATTTATATATGTTTATAAAAGTTATTTTCACAATATAGTTGACATTGACTTTAAGCGCCAACTTTTGTTCGCCGTGCTCTGGTTTCTGTAATCTGAAAACAATGCCAAGACGTACAAATTTGAAAGCCTATCCTCGTAAGTTGATAGGATCTTGACATCTTACCCTTTCATTTTTTTTTTTTTTTTTTTTGAGGGAAAGTATGCCTTTCATTAAATAAAAATAGAAAAAAAGTACAACAGATCAGCTGGAAACTGTCCCAGCCAAACACCCATCTCTGCTCTGTCAAGAGCAGATTTTGCTATCGAATAAGCTAAAGAATTACAAGCTCTCTTTGTATGCTGAAATTTTACACTTGTCAATCTACTCATAATCTGTTGAATCTCTAATATTATCCAAAATATTTCTTTTCGACTGCCTTTCCTATTGAGGCATAAATTTTTTTTTTTTTTTTTTGAGGCGGTTATCTGTGAATCTTGTATTCTGTGATTCTGATTAGCATTTATCACGATATTCTGATCAGACGTATATTCCATATTATTACGTTTGAATTACATGCGTACGAATGGCCCGCGGAGGAGACATCTTTCATCGCGTTTGTGAGGAGAAATTATAAGCGTTTAAGCGCGTCTTTTGTACTCATTTCTGACACATGGCGCTTAAAACGTACCTCGGCGGAGTGGATCTTGAGAGTCGGTTTCCATTATCACTGAGTTGTCAATCGACATCTTGCCCTTAATGCTTGTTACATTTGCTGCTTGCTCTCTCTCTCTCTCTCGTTTTCCCCCGAGTGAGATTCTTAGTGACATATGCTTGTACATCGGATCCATTGTATATGGAATATAATGAAAGTAACTAAAGATAATAACTGCTGAGTTTGCCAAAAGCGAAATAAGAAATTGACAAAACTAAGGAGTAGTAAAAAATAAAAAAAACTACAGAAATGATATATATTTGAGTAATTAAAAAGCGATTTACATAGCAATTAACGTTTCAAATTTGGTTTGTTTTTCTTCAGATTAATCATTCTTTACCAATATTCTAACAGAGTTGGACTCAAAAAGTACCCTCGCTAACTTCAACATCATGCCAGAAATAATTATTATCCCAATTCATACGTTATTGAAGAGAGTAGTTAGATTAATTTGAGTATCTTAAAATTATTTTATATTCTATATTTTTTTAGATAATGATATTTTAACTACATGGAAAAAATTGCATGTCCATATTAATTTCTCGTGTTTAGGTAAGAATTTTCTTTTCTCCCACTAATTTGTGAGTAGAACTAACTTCTATCAATTATATTGTTTCCCAGCCCAAAAAAAAAAAAAAAGGTCATTTTAATACCAATAGATTATAATGTAACACGTTTTTAAAAAAAAAAGTGTAGCATGTCCTAGAGCCTCTTGGTGATTAAATTCTGCACCACTAAATGGCCTGGTCCACCTTACTTCCGTAAATATAGCTCTCAAAAAAAAAAAATCTTAAATACAGAATAATAATGAGAGGCGGGTCCCACTCGCAGCTTCTGAATCATTTTACACGTTGCTTGATCCAAACCCGTACATAAAATCAGGAACGCCACTTGTGCTGTTTGTATAACCTAACCTTAGAGCTTCATGTTGTATTTGACGTACGCGTGGGATGGGCATGGCCCAACAAAACCAACTGAGGGCTTTAATTGCTTTCTGCCAAAAAGCCGAAGATGAGGGTTTCATAATTCGGCAATGGTTAAATTAGAGATACTCCACTGTGAGTATTCTTCTATAACCATACACGATTGAAGTAATAAATAATAAAAAATATATTATTTTAATTATATAATTATAAAAAATTATTCTATGCTGAATATGTTATAATATAGTTTTTGATTATCTTTATTCTTTATTTTTTTAAATATCAAAACAATTCAAAAAACTTCACATCTTTCAATTTATTAATTTTATATGTACGTCTTCTGTTGAAAAGATGGAGGATTGTGGTTCGCAGTTGCCGTGCATCAATAAATTTAACTCCCAACCAAAATTAAAAATCTTAGTTAGCTAGCAATCGGTGCACGTGTTAATCAAGGCAAATTCAAACAATGAAGGGTGTCCGGCGGCTACATGTTGGTTTGCGGTTAAGTTCCTTTTTCTAATTTTTTCTAATTAATTGTGCCTGCGATTTGACTCATTTTATGCCTTGTGGAATAAATTTTTTTTTATGAAACTATTACTCAAGAGTTCAATTTATATTACATAATATTATAATTGATATTTATAAATTAAATTATTACTGAAATTAATTTATATCAATTTATATAAATTTCACCTAAATTTTTATTCCTTTAATATTCAAAAAATATATACTTCACTCATATTTTAAAAGAAAAAATATTATCTTTACTTAAATTAAAAAAAAAAAATTAAACTCACATGATACATTGTGGGATCACAAATCAAATCCATAATCTCACATTTATGAAATAAATCTAAATGCCGATGAGGCTAATGATGTCTTGTGTCATACGTAAACTTTGATGAGATTTTTTTCCCCTTTAAAGTTTTCTGGGAACTTTCTTTTGTTTTCAATAATACCCCACAAGGACCTTGGCCAATTGCATGGTATATATCCACATGTTAAAATTAAAGTACGAATTTTAATAAGTCTTTAAATTAATGTTTAAAGTTTTTAGTTCGTGGGGGCTGCTTTTATAAAATTTAATAGAATTAATTAGAAACTCAAGTAATTTTCTCCCCCAGAAGCTTCCTCCACTTGTCGTGAGTTTGATGGTCCCTAATCCCAACGGAAGCAGAAAACTTCTGAAAAGGATTACGCCATTAATAATGATGAAATTGAAGGCTGGTAGTTATATTATGTGCGTTGGACTTGGACATATCCTATCCAATGAATTGACACATACATCAGCCCACGTTAACTGAACAACTAGTTTTGAGCCCATACTTTCTTTAATCTTCGCCTGTGTTTGCCAGCTCTTTCCTGCTAACAGTCTTTGGGGAAAAAAATTGGAAGATTGCTATCAGCCAATTGGCTTAAGGGAGATAAGTAGACATCCCCGGACCATATACACACACACACAAACGCACACAAGAAGTGGGGATGCGCATCCCACTTGAAATGAAACTTGAAAGATAAATAAGGGATATTATTATCATTACAGTTCATGCTCTTCGCTTAAAGTTTAAGCTTTTAGGTAAATTTAGCATAGAAACGAGATGATATTATTTTATTTGATTCCTTCCTAAAATGCGAAATGAATTGTTTCTGTTGGATCCACTTATTCGTTTGGATTTGTTACGCACTACTCAGCAAGATAGCTATATATTAGTATGTAAAAATGTTTTTTTTTGACAATATAAAAACAATCTTCGAGTTTTAAATAGTTTTTTAAAAAATCGTGGCAGTAGAAAATAACATTCACAAAATGAACACTTTCACTCAATCGCGCTTTTCTTTTTTTTTTTTTGCAAAAACAATATAAAATGGAATGCTAGAAATTATGTCCTAATTCCCATGACCCATGTTACATGAACTACAACCAAATTAAGCCAAAAATGAAATGATATATATTTTTTCCCTAGGTTGCATGTGCAATATCTTGGCGAGTACATTCCAGGCAATTCATAATTCCTATCACACGTTACTTTGGCGATGATTAATTGATTATAGTGAACCACATAAATGCCCCCCTTATCGAATTTCGTGGAGAACAACCATCAATCATCACCTGCTCCATGGCTCTGACCCAACAATAAGCCCAAAATAAAACATACGAGACTTAAATAAATACATAGTTGTAATACAGTGACCAGCGCATCATCTACTGCTGGCAATGATATATAAGCTTCGTTTGGAATTGAGATAGAATTTTAATAAATTATTTATTTCATAATTTTTAATAAAAATAATATTTAATAAATTTTATAAAAATATATTATTTTATAATTTTTTTTATTTCAGCAGTAATTTTTAAAAATAAGTAGAGAGTTGCTTTTCATAAACAATTTATTTAATAAGCTACTACGACTTTTTAAAATGCCTATTATAATCCTAGTATTTTAATAAAAAGACAATTATATCTGATTTATATAGAACTCTAATATATAAATCATTAGTTATTATATTACCACCACAATTTAGTTACCGCCATAACTACGTGCGTTCTCTCCAATTGTGAATGTACATATTACTTTTTATTTTATTTAGATTATGTAAAAGTAAAATTTTTTATCATATTTTATGTAATAGATTATGAAGTTCTTTAGATTTTTATTAATTGAGTTTTTTAAATCTAATTTTACATATATAAGAAAAAAAATATGTCTAAACAATTTATTAAACGTAAAATAAAAAGCAATTAAAATGTATGTCTATTTTAGTTATTGTATAGTACAACAGTACTTTTGTAAAAAGATTTACCAAACTATCTTATCTTTATTTCAAACTCACAATGACTGTGAGTTTATCAAATGTCAATCTCTTTTTAATCGTGAACATTTTATCTGCATGACAATGACTTATTTCGTGATCTCCATGATCCTGGCCTATAATAGTGGTAATTTTGACAATTTGACATCGATCATACAAACAACACAACTCAAATGCTCAATATTTCATTATGTATCTTTAGTTTGTAAGATACATAGCATACCCCTGCTTCTCCATTTTCTGCTCAGTGAATTATTTAAACTAGAAATGACTAAAAAAGGTACACTATAATTAGTATTCATGCAGAACCTATTTTCTTGAAATTCAATCTATTTTTCTCTGGACAACATTATTCTGTAATATTATCATTATTTTTAAATATATTTTATTCATATTTATTATAAATTAAATAAATTATACAAATTAAAATAAAAAAAAAATTTTAAGTACTAAAATTCGGAAATATATGTTTCAATGGGAATAGAAATTAATAATATGATATTACTTTTTATTATTTTTTAAACATTTTCTTATAACAAATATATATTTTATATTTTCAAGATAATTATCAACTAAATGACTCTATTTACCTCTCTTTTCTTTTAAATTTCTTAATGCCATTGAAGTTTTTGGATATTATGAAAACAGTAGGAGATAAGTGATACATATGCATTTGCATTTTTTTTTTTATTTTAAATTATAAAAATGAGCTTAGCGCTTAGGACTAGAAGGGGAGGATGCAAAATATTAAGAAGAATCTCCATAAGGAATAAGAATATTTGTCAAGGAAACAAGTTGAACTGCACTTCCTGATCAAAGTTGGGCGGTGGTTCTTTCTTTGGTTCCCACTTCTGCTTGCCTTGATTGAAGCCTTCCTCCTATTCAATACCTAGTTGCTGACTTGGTGCTCAGTATATGCTGACTCGGATGAAGAAAACGACAGACAAATGCTGCTGAGATAATGAAAATCTTTTAATTATTATGTGAATATATATCACCAATACAACTAACTACGCATCACTGCCAACTTTCATCACATGGAACCGTCAACTGCACTTTCATACTCGTGAAAAAGAGCTAGCATTGACAATGTCAATAATTGATGAGAGGTGTTGCTCCTTTTTTTTTTTCATACTTTAAAAAGCTTAGCTATATAATATGTCTAAAGGCTGTGGATATTGGTACAATGTTTCGCCTATGACAGTCCAATTCTATGTATAGTATCAGATATTGGTTGAGCTATATACGTAGAGCTTCCAGATAAACAAAATTGTGAAACTTGTTGGATTGGCCAATGATTGACGTGCATGTCAATTGAAATGGGTAATCAAAGCGATATAGTCACATTCTAGTCGACCTCCATGATGAGAAACGATTTTTCTTTTTTTTTTGGAGCGATCAGGGACAGGCTGGCTGTTGGATCACGTCATGTTCAGCCGAATGAAACTATTGAATGATCGATCGTAGTAAATACATATTTTATGGGGGACAATGACACATTTATATATGCTCTGGCCCTGAATATTCATTTGAGAAGGCTTGCGATTGCACCACATGAAAGACCCAAAAATTTTCTTTTGGGTTAAATAAAACATAATTCAGTAATGTAGTGGTAACAAACATCAAATCAGTATGCCTAAAAAGCAGCTAGGTAAGATCAAAATATGCATATATAGAACTGCTATCAGCTATGCAATGGAGCAACATCCAGTCATTTATATAAAATTGAAAATTCTATCAACTGCCCATTTTCATATGTAACCATGGACACATGTGGCCTATTAGGGGTGTTCAAAATCGAATCTGATCAATCCGTCTAGTCCGTAAAAATCTGATCCGTTGATTGGTGGATTAAATTAGATTGAAAATTTAAAAATCCACAGTCAATGGATTGAATATGAATTTACTTCTATAAATCCACAAAAATCTATGAATCTGTAAAAAAAAATAAAAAATTAATTTAATAAAAAATTAAACTTGTAAATATGACATTATACTTACTAGCAAATAAATAAGTTAAAATATAGCTACATTAACACCATATTATATCTTATCCGATAATAATATAAAATAAAAATATATAGCTTCTTAAGCAGTTAATTTTTATGTACTGATCTAAATAAATTGGATTTTTTTTTGTGTATTATATTTTTGAAACTTTAAATGAATTTTATAGCTTTATTTAAAAAATTAATTTATTTAAATCATTTCTAATTTTAAATTTGACCGGTAGTAAATTTTTTTAATGTTAATTTTTATTTATTTAATTAGTTCGTGGATAGGACATGATTAAAAATTTTTAGCCTGCAAACCAATCCGCAAAATAGTGGATTGCATTTAGATTGGCTCAAATCTGCATCCAATCCATAGACTATGGATTGAATTTGGATTGGATTTCATCGGATTATATTAGATTAAAAATTTATAATCTGCAAAATCATGAATCAGATACGGATTAATGTTCAATCTACAAAATCCGATCAGCGAACATCCCTATGACCTATGGATCGAGTCCATACTCTAAAAAATTACTTTATTGGGTAAAATTTAATTCATCTTTTAAGAATGAAAATCTTTAATTTATTTTTAAAACTATAAAAATGTTAATTAATTTATCTATATTTTTGTTCAGGATATAAGAGCACATAAGTGGTACATTGATTAATTTTTTTTTTATCTGCTTAATAGATCAATTGATATTTTCACACTTTCAGCATAAATTGAATATTGTTGTTCTCAAAGATGAATTGAAGTTTACCTTATGTTATAAGAAAGTTAATGTGTACATATGACAATTATTTACATTAGAAGGATGCTTACTAAATAAAGGTATTGAATAATCTCTCCAAGTAAACTGCTATATAATCACCAGCCTGATATTCATTTTAAAAACAAAATGATACGTATCAATTTCATATGTAATAAATATTTACTTCTTAAGAATTCTGTAAAAATAATATTGAGTGTGTTTATATTTTAAATCATCAATCTCACATAAGTAATTAGTAGATATTAAAAGTCAAATTACATTGAGAAAGTTATTAATTAGTGATCTTTTTAACCAAACCACCATACGGCATATGTCATAGGGTAAGGTGCTTAAACACGCATAACATGAAGTAACAATAAATGTGACAGCTAGGCCATTGACAGCTGATAAAAACTTTTCCCTCTACGTTCAACCTATTTTAAGTATTTCGACGATGTCGATTTTGAGCTATTGCTCGAGAGACTCCTAGTAAATCAGGCTATAACAATAAAGAATTCTATGAGCGCACAAAAAATTTATTTTGAGGGAATTGGTGTGAGGTTCATGGCAGGGTGCATATCATTTTTTGAACTCTATGGATTACCATTTATTTTCTACAAAACCTGACCAGCCACTGGATACATTTCGATCATTCGAAGAAGCCTCCAGCCTGTTCTTTTCCTTTTATATTTTATATTCAACAGCTGTCAACACTTTGTTTTTTTGCCAGGAACATCCTCGTCAGCGCTAACAAGGTTTGTAAATTTTCATGTTCTCTCTCTCTCTCTCCCCGTCATTCACATGCGCATGCAACTATATGTGTGTATATATGTCACTGAGCAGTACAATTTTCGTCGTCACATCGAACCCATTTCGGCTTTCATCACAAACATGAGTTGCTTAAGAAATTACAAGCCAGCAATGGCTATGTTAGCTTTACAATTTTCTTATGCAGTCGTTGCTCTTTCAACAAGAGCTGCTTTATTGCAAGGAATGAACCCTAGGGTTTTTGTGGTTTACAGGCAAGCCATAGCAACTTTGGTCATGGCACCAATGGCTTATCTCTCAAGGTGTGTTTGGTTAATTATTTCTCTCTTATATTTGTCTTAACTTCAAGTACACCTGTCGTTGGGCTAATAAAATTTTTCCCTTTTTCTTTTATTTTTTGTTGGCGGCAGAAAATACAAAAGCAGCTCTATGGGACTGAGGAGCTTTTCGTTGATACTTTTAATCGCACTTTTAGGGTATATGCATGTAATTTTTTTTAACTGAATTTTGTTTCTGATCAATTTTATCACACTTTTTCTGTTGACTTATCATAGGGTAACAATCAATCAGAATATATATTTTGAGGGTTTATACCTGGCCTCATCATCAATGGCAAGCGCAATGGGCAATCTCGTCCCCGCAATCACCTTTGTAATGGCGTCCATTGCAGGGTAAATTCTCAAAACTTTTGTGCCTGTTAGGATATGTTGGATTAAACTGCATGCTGTGACTTCGGGTTGGATTTGAATCTCATGTAGTGTGCTTGTGTCTTTAATTAATAAAATTTAAAAACAAAATTATGGTAAAATATTTAAGGATTAGCACCCTCTCGTAGTGTTTTTCTCTTAGTCTCTTATAATATTTCAAGTCTAATGGAAAATGATAGTTTAATTATAAATAAAATGAAAAAATAATTTCTTTGTTAACATTAAAATTGAAAATTCAATATTAACTACTTATTTCATTCGGAGAAACTAAGGGAAAAAAAATTGGATAAAAATCTTATCTAATGTTTAAATTATTTTAAATATAGGGACAGGGACTACAATGCCCTAGGGACAGCTCTTTATGGTCCGCCTTTTTATTGTCAAGTAAAAATTGTTGTTTAATTACTCACCACTTTATGTCTTGTACTAATTTCGAAACTAAACACAAACACATTTTAACTTTGTTTGGGTTGTACACTTTATGAGATGCTTATAAGCAGGAGTAATAATCATAATCTCTTGCATTAATCTGAGATCATCACATAAAAAAGCCTAAACAATGGAACTTTTGTGATAAATTTGCAATTCTCTTAGCAAAATATATGAATATTTTAGATGATAGGCCATGTGGATATTAACAAAGACACCAAACGTGAAACGTTATGCTTATTTCTGATTTACACGAGACATTTATTTCACAGTAAGCAAGTGATTATTAACCCTTTTCAACTATCACACACTTACAACATTGTTTTGCTGTTACCTAATTTGTATAGGTTAGAGAAGATAGATCTTGGAAGTGTGAGAAGTGTTGCCAAAATAGTTGGGACAACTTTCTGTGTTGGTGGAGCAATTTCCATGGCATTACTCAGAGGCCCTAAGCTACTGAACACTGAATTCCTACCGGCAAAATCTTTGTTGTTTCACTCGTCAGGAGGAGAGAACTGGTTGCTGGGATGCCTCTTCCTCTTTGCAAGCGCTTGTTGCTGGTCATTATGGCTGATTTTGCAGGTATTTGGATCAAATTTTACTTCAATTCCGCATTATTTCTATTCACTAATTATATAATGTTACAATACTCTGACAGGTTCCTGTTTCAGCTAGCTATCCTGACCACCTTTCTCTATCAGCATGGATGTGTTTTCTGGCAACACTTCAGTCAGCAACTTTTGCAATTTTCACAGATCCGGACCCGGAAGCATGGACTTTGCATTCAAGTCTTGAAATTTTTTGTTGCTCCTTCTCAGTAAGTAACTGCTACCAGCATCCTTTTGTAATCTAAGCCTCTCCTCAGCAAAATACTAAACTATATACAAAGTGGTAATAGGTAATTATCATATAAGAGTATATGACTTTTTAAGTCATAACCATACATTATGATTAATACATGCGAAGTAAAATTTGTAAAAATTCAAGAAAATTTAGATTAGGAGAAGATCTTAATTAATTTTAAAATTACTTTGCTTCGACATAGAAGGAAAAAAATTCAACTCTCAAGTATATAACAAATTAATTTGGGTGAGAAAATAATGTGATCAGGGAGCCATAGGATCAGGAGTCTCATTCTGTGTTCAAGCTTGGTGTATTTCAAAAAGAGGACCCCTTTTCTCGGCAATGTTCAATCCTCTATGCACAGTCATTGTAACTATTTTGGCTGCTTTGTTACTCCATGAGGAGATTTACACGGGAAGGTAACACGTGCATGTTTATTCTCTTTTAACATGTGCTCTTGAGACACATGTAATTGACAGAATTTATTTTATTTTATAACAGTTTGATAGGTGCAATTGGAGTGATTCTTGGATTATATGCGGTTCTGTGGGGTAAAGCGAAAGACCATTTTGATGAAGAAGAGCCCAAGCTGAAGTTACAAAGTGATGATCAGGCACAGGCTGTGAAAATCCTGAGAGATGATTCTTGCAAAATTGATTTGGAGGAACCTCTTCTGTGTGACAAAACAGCAGAAGATTATGCAAGTAATATACATTGATAATGATATCAATTTACACTGTATTTTCTATGCCATTTGGTTTAGCTCCTAAATTTATTTAAGAAGGTACAGGAGGTGAGCAATTCAAATCTTGCTCGCATGAGTAAGAAAAAGATTTAGCTTCTACTCATACTATCGGTTACATTAATAATAATAATAATTCACAAAAGAGACAAAAAAAGACAAATCTTCTTGACTATGTAATTCTTATTGATTTAATCAGATCATTTTTACTTGAAATTTCAGTCATTCATGTATATGAACTCTTGGATTTTTTTTTTCAAAAAAAAAATCCTCTCCTTGTGCACTGCAATACCAAACGTGCAATAGACAATATCAGAGATTTGCATCATCTATAATTTACACTAGCCTACAATTAATATTTTTGTGTAACTTAATTGTAGAGACTGTTTAAGTTCAAATTGTAACTTAACAGTGGCTTGATAGCTTGTTTTTCTCAAAGAAGATCACGATGTTTAGATGAAGCACCAACAAGATTTACAAGACTAACAATTAAACCAAAAAGAGATAAACCACGGATATGATATACAAGAGTTCACTGAAGTTGATGAGAAAAGTAATGAACATAATGATTTGAACAGAAAGCTAAGCAGACAATCTGGTCCAGATGTGAAATCTTATCAAGTTCATTAGGCAAATTAACTTCCATTTCATTTTATCATGTGCTCAATAACTTACAATTTATTTTATTATTATTATTATTTTTCCATTGTTTGGGGAGAAATATGAAAAATAATATGACGCTACGTGTCGATAAGAAGAGCGGCTTCAGTGTAATTGAGGTACCTCTGCATAATGCTGAAGTAAGTTGAGGTACTTTGCATAGCCTGAGGTACCCCACATAACCCCCGCATAACTTGAGAATAGCTCAAGGTATCCCGAATAACTTTGGAATAGCTCGAGCTACCCCACTTAATTCGAGGTACCCCACATAACTTCAGAGTAACTCGGGGTACCCCGCACAGTTAAAGGTACCCTGCATATCGGATTCAAGAAAATTCTCTGAAAAGTCTACATGAGAAGCGTCTCCATCGCTTGAAGGATAATGCTTGATTTGGTCAGAATTAAATATTAAAACACTGCACTGAAAAGTAGTAACAGCCGCATGCTACCTTTGCCAAAAGTGGTCTCCAATTGCTTCACCCAACAGCTTCTGTTGGGACACCCTGGACTACTCTACAGAGCGCACCACGTACCCAAAATGGTGAGATACGCTGCGAACGCCTTCTAGATTCCCAAGCACGCTCCCCAAACGACCCAAAATAATAAAAAGGTAAAAAGACAGCCAAGAACCATTGGAGATCCGCCACATGGCAGCTGATATACTCCATATATAAAGGTGCCTAGGTTTTATTCTACACAATTTTGGATTCACCCATGAACAAACACACTCACACTCCACAAAATAAGCTTCCTTCAACCTCAAAACTTGATTTACAGAGGACTGACAAGCTTTCTTTACCCTAAAAAGCTTGAGTTGCTAACTTGAGTGTCAGAGTGTGAACTCCAGGGCACTCCGGCTTCACCTCTAACCTCAGTTTCGTTGTTTTACAGGCATAAAGCTCATTTCGAAGGACATTTTTCTTGGTTCAGACCTTCCACCATTGTTAACACTTCCCATATACTTTCTCATCTCCTTTTATTTTAGAAACACCACGCACAATAACCTAGCGAGGTACCCCATTTTCCCAAAATACAAATTCATTGTTCTAGATAGGTTTACCCTTTTTCTACTCCCAAAATCTGTCTAAAATAATTGGCGCCATCTGTGGGGAGGCGAACAAAAAGCCTCTACGATGGTTATCAAACTAGTTGTTGTGTGTGCTCCAATATATGGCACCTGACATACCTTTTGAAGGCTTAATGACGGATCTTAAAAGGATGAGAGATGAAAGTAGTGGTGAAGGTAGTGATCCCTCAAGAAGAATGACCTGTCTCAACAAGGGTAAGTTTGTCAAGCAATCAATGGATATTCGCCAAGAGAAGGAGCTCATCTCTTACAAGTGTTTCGAGGATTTGACCCATATAATTCTTCGGGCAGTTGGGTCTTGGGTACCCGAAAATTTGCCTCCACCAGTGACACTCGATGCTCCACCACCTCCAACAGGCCAACAAGTTATAGTAGGAGTAGAGGTACCCAAGGCCAGCAGACCAAAACATGGGCCATCGGGTACCCATCCTAAATTTTAAACAGTGGGCTCCCAAGACTAATGTTCCATCGTCTCTTGCAATTCCCGTAGCAGTCAGGGTACCAACTCTTAACTAAATTCACTCAAGAGTTTTCCTATGCTTTCACTCAAGATAGGGTAGCCTCCAAACTTGCCTTCGTCAAAGGGAATCCGAACCTTTGGCGGAGTACGTGAACCATTTCTACCAAGAGGTGCTGTGAACTGAAGCATTTAGGCACCAACACACGCTGACACATTTTGAGAAGAATTTGTAGTTGGGAAAGTTATAACGTTCTTTTCAAAAGAAGCGCCAACTGTCATATTGGGAAGCCCGTTCCCAGGTGTTGCAGCAAGTGAAGATGGATGAGAAATGTCATCTGAGGCGCCAAGAAGATAACGTTGAGGCCACAAAAAGCAAGGAGAAGCCCAAGAGAACCGAAGCCCCAGTACCGAGGGTACCCCGAGGATAAAGCCCTCCACGGGTTACCCCGCGTGGTCGAGGGTATAACTCTCCGGGTATCTCACGGGTACCCCAACCTCCAAGATTGCCACTACTAGAACAGCGAGAACCACTACTGAAGCCTCGGTACAAGTCTTACTATCTGTTGAATCGGTCTCCGGAGTAGATCTTTTACCAGATCCGGGATAGTGGCCTCCTTCGTTCGCCGAAGCTAATAAAGAGGTACCCCAATATGAAGCGCAATCTAAAATATTGTGAGTTTCACGAAGACTTTGGTCGTAGTACAGCTGAATGTTTTAGTTTGCGGGAAGAGATTGAATATTTGATTCTCAGCGGGTACCTCAAGAAATTTGTTGCTGGCATGAGAGAAGCTTGGAAATCCATGAAACAAGATAAACGCAAGCATGTACCAGAGGGCAGTCCCGCCAAGGACCTAAGAAGGACGGTATGTTCAGATGATCATGAGGGGACCTACTCTAGCTGGCCAGTCCGGCAGGGCCATTGAAAGCTATGGAAGATCACTTGCGTTGACAGCCAACATAGGGGGGGAAGTCAACTTCACGGTGGGTACCCTGCGTTCTCCATGATCTTTTCATAGAAAAAATGCTGAAGGTATTTCGTACCCTCATGATGACGCTTTAGTAATTACGTTGAAGGTTGCTACTAGTAGTAAGGACTCTTGTGGACATCGGCAACTCCGTTGATATCATTTTTAAGAGCGCCTTGGATAAATTATTAATTGAGTCGCTAAAAATCACTCCATATGCCACTTCTCTCATTGGGTTCGCCGGAGATATGGCCATCGCAAAAAGCATCATCATGTTGCCAGTTACACTCAATAAGGTACCCCACCGTGTTGTTTATATGATTGATTTTCTTATTATGGATCACCTGGGTGCATACAACATTATATTCGGTAGGTCGTTCTTAGTAACAACAAAGGCCGTAGTATCCATACATTACCTCGCCATGAAAGTTCCTACCGCTGATGAAGTTATCACCATTAAAGGGGATCAACAGTTAGCTTGTGGTTGTTACTCGGTAGCCTCTAAAGTCACTTACTAAATAGATTCTGATCCGCTAATAAAGAGGTACCTACATGGTACTCCGGAGATACCTTATCCGACTAAATGAGCACTTATCAGAAAACGGAGAGCAACACTAAAAAACGATGCTCGGGTAGCCGCCCTATCAGAGCAACTGGGAACCTCGTCAATGGGCATAGAAACAATTGTGTCATATAAGTCGGGGGTACCCAATGGCAACCAGATCGAGCCCAGATGCGAATTAGAGGTACCCCTGGACCTACGAATATCGAAAAATGAGAAGCGAGTACGCCAGTTGAAGACTTGGTTTCAATCTTTATGTGCACCACTGATCCAACAATGACCATCAAAATAGGCTCCAACCTTTCAGAGAAGCAACGGGAGAAGCTCACCAACTTCTTACGCGAGCACCATGACGTATTCGCCTGATCCAACTCAGATATGCCGGGTATCTTGCATTCATTTTCTTGCCATAAACTCAAAGTCAACCCAAGTCATAAGCCGATTAAGCATAAACGTCACACCTTCAACCAAGAGAGGTATGACGCAATTGAGCAAGGGTAGACCGCCTATTAGCCGCGGGGTTTATCAGGGAAACGGTGTACCCCGATTGGGTATCCAATGTTGTTCTAGTGAAGAAATCGAATAGAAAGTGGCGTATGTGTGTGGATTTCACAGACTTGAATAAGTCCTGCCCCAAGGATAGCTTCCGACTTCCCTAGGTGGACCAGCTAGTTGATGTAACGGTGGGCCACGAGATGCTTAGTTTTATAGACGCCTTCTCCGGTTACAACAATATCCCGATGTACGAACCCGATCAAGAGAAAATGACTTCATCACCAATCGAGGGTCATACTGTTTTAAGGTTATGTCGTTTAGTTGAAGAATGCTGGACCCACTTATCAGCAGCTGGTGAACAAAATTTTCAAGGGACAAATTGAGCGCACAATAGAGGTATATATAGACGATATGATTACCAAATCGGTGCACACAGGGGAACACCTCGAGCACCTCAGAGATACCTTTGCTGTTCTAAGGAGGTACCAGATGCAGCTCAACCCAGAAAAATGTGTGTTTGGGGTTACCTCTAGTAAATTTCTTGGCTTCATGGTGCAACAATGAGGGATTGAGGCCAACCCCGACAAAATTCGCGTGGTTCTTGACGTGAAGTCGCCTCGCACTATCAAAGAGGTTCAAAGATTGCCAAACCGGGTAGCTGTCTAAACTGTTTTATCTCCAAGGGCACCGATGGTTACAAGCCCTTCTTCAAAGCTTTGAAGGCGGGCAAGAAGCTCCAGTGGACCCCCGATTATGAAGAAGCTTTCCAAGAACTGAAATGGTACCTTGTCAATGCTCCCCTCCGGTAAATCATTCAGAAATTGGTTATGTCCGGAAGGCTTCTTCGGCGGTCCCTTAAATTAAGTGAGTTTGACATCATCTTCAAGCCTCATTCAGCTATCAAAGCTCAAGCCATCGTTGATTTCATTGCGGAATTTACCAATAATTCATGTGGTGAAGGTGATACGGGGTACTCGATAGATACCCTACTTGCTAATGAAGGGGGGCAGGTCTGGGAGATATATGTCGACGGTTCCTCTAATTCATACGGAAGTGGTGCGAGGATAATTAAATTCACATGGAAGTGGCACGGGGATAATTATCATCGATCTAAACAAGGTGAAGATTTGTTATGCTCTGCAATTCAAATTCAAGGCTTGCGATCAACGAAGCCGAATATGAAGCCATCATAGCGGGGTTAAGGAAGTCGAAAGCTTTAGGAGCAAAAATGATATACATCAAGAGCGACTCCCAATTGGTGGTAAGCCAAATTACTTTACAGTATCAAGTAAAGGTGAAGAACATGAATGGGTACCTCGGGAAAACTAGAGAGTTGATGTCCCAGTTTAATGAAGCCAAAGTAGAAATGGTACCTTGACAAGATAAGAGTGAAGCCAACAAGACATACCCGGCCCCAGTTTTTACCTCATAGAGCCGTTGGAAGTATGAGCGCTAGCCAATGTGGCGCCTTGGATAGAGCCTATCATAAGGTACCTCAAGAATGGAGATCTGCTCTCAGATAAAAGTGAAGCAAGAAGGTTGAAGTATAAAGCTGCGCGGTATTGCCTGATCCAAGATACCCTATATAAAAGAGGTTTCACTCTTCCTTACCTTAAATGCATGGGAATTGACCAGGCCGAGTATGTCATTAGGGAGATACATGAAGGGATTTGCAGCAATCACTATGAAGCGCAATCACTGGCACAAAAAGCTCTCCGTCTGGGATACTATTGGCCTACTATACGAGAAGATGCTAAAAATATGGTAAGAAGTTATGATAAGTGCCAAAGGTTCAGTAGAGTACCCCACTTACCCCCCAGAGAAGCTGAAGATTATATCTTTTCCTCGGCCCGTTACCTACCGGGAGGGGGCAAGCAAAATATGTAATTGTGGTAGTGGACTACTTCACAAAGTGAGCATAAGCGGAGCCACTAACAAGCATCACCGAAAGGAAAACCACGGAATTCATTTGGAAGAACCTCATTTCCAGATTTGGGATCCCTCATGCAATTGTTAGTGACAACGACAAGCAATTTAACAATGAAAAATTTCAAAGTTTTTGCTTAGAGCTCGAGATAGCCAACCGGTTTACTACACTGGCACACCCCCAATCTAATGGGCAAGTCGAATCGATCAACAAGATCATCAAGAGTATCTTGAAAAAGAAGCTAGAAGAAAGGAAAGGAGCATGGGTAGACGAGCTACCCGGTGTATTGTGAGCCTACCGGACAACTCAAAACACCTCCACCGTAGAAACTCTATTTTCTCTTGTATTCGGTGTTGACGCGGTAATTCCAACAGAAATTGGGGTACCCTCTCATAGAGTCAAATACTTTGATGAAGCTAAAAATGCCTCCCTAATTCCTTATAACCTTGACTTGATGGCTGAAAAAAGGGCTGAAGCTGAGTTGAGGATAACAATGTACCAACACCGCATTTCATATTTATATGAAAAAAAAAGGTACGTCCTCTATCCTTCAGAAAATGAGATTTGGTCTTAAGGAGGGTAACTCAGAACAGTAGAGCACCCTCTGATGGCACTTTCGGGGTAAATTATGAAGGACCATATCGTGTAGACAAACCTGTTGGGCATGATGCATACTGACTACTTCACATGGATGGGACAATCGTGAGGCACCCCTGGAATATTGCGATTCTGCGGTGATAGGTTATAAATAGTCATATTATATTTAGTTTAATTCCCTCATATTTTGATTGATCTCGTGCTAATTTGTGTAAATTATGTTTGATTTGATCTAGGAGCCAAAACATGGAGATTAAGATAAAAAGTGGATAATAATGGCTTTATTTGGGCTGACTTGAAGGAGACGGTTTCTAGCATTAAGAGGAGAAGAAGCCAAGAAGGATTAGGAAAGCTAGCAAAAGAGGAAAAGAAGGAAAGGAGCAAAAGAGGAAAGCTAGCATTATATAAAAGGAGGCAAGCGTGAGTGTGAGAGGGAGCGTGAGAAAGAGAAGAAGTCAAGGGCTGCTGCAATTATTTTCTTCTCAATTCTTTTGTTTTGTTTAGCCACCATGAGTGGCTAAGGTTTTAATTCCAGTCCAAGGGTTAATTAAATTCCGATTGTAGTTTTGTGAGGCTTTGGACCTAACAAGAATTTCTTCAATTCAAGTAATTTTTATTTGCTTGTTCTTATTTTCTATGAATTATTTATATTGATTGAGTTGACGCCTTAATTCAATATTTATTTTTCTATCGCTAGTCATGAGTTTATGATCCGTAATTGTCATGAATGATTGAATTGAGTAGCAAAGAGTTGGCTCATGTGTGTGTATATTGATGGCCACAATTACATAGCTTGCATGATAGACTCTAGGGAAATAAAAATACAAATTGATTAAATTGGAGTACTCTGAATTAATTGATCTTGTTTTAGTCATTCTCACTATTCTTAATGCTATCACTTATTTGAACGACGACCCCAGCTAAATTAAATTAGTGATAAGTTTGGATTTGGGCGATTGTTTGAGTCATTACATTAGAGAATAATTGCTTCATGGATTCCGATTAAGTAGACTAAGTTCTTGGATTGAGTAATTTATATTTAAGCCTATGAACAAAATTGCAATTGGATGGAATTGACACCCTTGGATTGAAAGTTTGGTAAGATTGATATTCTCTTGTTTAATTTTAAACTCTTGTTCTCTTTTATTTCATTTTATTTTATCAAGTTTTCGTTAAAACCCTTGAAATCAAAGTAATCGGATAACCGGATTCACTAAACGGCTAGCCGTCAGTGTCTGAATCCGGAGAATCGACAAACGGCGTATCGGTTTCATAAACCGGATTGCCGATTAGCTCCAATCGAGTTCCCGCAACCGGTCTTCCGGTTTCTCCTCATTCGCCACCAAATTGTTCCGAAAATAGACAAGACGATTCGTCTTCCGGATCTCAAAGAACCGGCAGTCGAATTAAGTCGAGCGAAAACGAGAAACGGTCTTGGTTTTCCATCATCCGTCATCCGCTTTTCCAACCGACACAAGCCACAAACGGTTCACCGGATTCCTCAACCGGTTATCCGGTCAGCTCCATCGCCATCGCCAACAAACGGTTCGCCGATTCTCCTATCCGTTAGCCGATTTTCCGAAAATTTCAAAGACAAACGGCTTACTGCTTATAATAAACGATTAGCTTTTGGTAGAGGCTTACAAAATCTGATTTTGAGAAAATTGATTGTTTAGACTTTGAGAAATTAAAATACATAGTTCTCTTGGGATTCGACCTGGTTCCACTATATCTACAAATTTATTTAGGTGAATCAGTATTTGTTTTGAGGAGCTTCGACAACTCCGTCAAAATTGATTTTGACGGAGTTTCGACAACTCCGTCAAATTTGGCGCCGTTGCCGGGGAACTAATTTTAGTTTCTCATTGTTTAATTGTTTATTTGATTTAGTTTATGACCCGTTTTCTCGGACTCTAATTTGCGATAATCCCGAAATCGAGAGGACAGCACAATTGAGAAAAGAGACTAGAGAATGGAAACGTCGTCATGAGGAAGAAGCAGAGATAGATTTCAACCACGGTGTACATCCATTTTTGCGTAAGTTGAAGAAAAGATGGCAGCATGTAACTCTCAAAGAACTCGCCGCACTGCATTTGAATCAACCCCTATGCATTACTTTTCCTAATATTGCTAATGATTTCAATTAAAACTGCTCGATTCATTTACTTCCTTCTTTTCGTGGTTGCGGTGAAGATCCTCATAAGCATCTCAAAGAATTTCACAGGTGTATCCGAGAGCAAATCAACCTTAGAGCTTTTGCTTTCAAGGATCAAGCCAAAGATTGGCTCTATTATCTACCTTCCGGCTCAATCACCACATGGAATGAGATGAAAAGACTATTTCGAAAAATTCTTTCCCGCCTCACGAGCCGCTAAGATTAGGAAGGAGATTTATGGCATCACACGTATCACCTGGGAGACGACGAAGCATCGGGAACGATTCAAAAGATTATGTGCAAGTTTTCCCCACCATCAAATTCCGATCAACCTCATCCAATATTTCTACGAGGGATTATTGCCAATGGATGAGTACGATCGATGCAAGAAGTGGTGGAGCTTTAGTGAACAAGACACCAAGCAGCAAACAATTGATTTCAAACATGGCTGAAACTTCTCAACAATTTGGTACAAGAATGCTGGAGGATCTATCAAGCAAGTTAATGAGGTAAGCGATCTTAAAATCAAATTTCGACGCCGCTTTGGTCAGTCAAACGTAGGGCAATTACAAAGGAAAGCGTGTGGAATATGCTCACTTGGGCATCCCACCGATATGTGCCCCACATTGCAACAAGACTCCACACAAGCCAATGCCATGTGAGGGTTTCGGTCACGCCAAAGGAAATACGATCCCTATTCAAATCACTACAATCACGGATGGAGGATCATCCTAACTTTAGCTATGGAGACCAAAGAGGACAACAAAGGCCACCTTTTCGTAACTTCACTAGACCACCTCCAATCCCTACATGCACTCAAGCTCCCAACCTGTGTATGTCTTTGGAGGATATTGTTAATCTTGCTAATAGTACTCTTCAACTTCAACAGGAGACAAGGATACATCCAGAATTTAGGCAACCAAATTACTCAAGCCGGTTAGTAAGTTGGAAGCTCAAATTCTGGAAAGTTACCTTCACGCCTGTAAGTCAACCCAAGGAGAATCAGAGTGCAATTTCATAAGCGGAAAAGAAATTCCTTCGGGATCAACTCCACCTAAAGACGCTGAAATGGCCAAGGGAGACGAAGATGAAGACGCTCCATCTAAAATAAGGCGTGGGGTAAAATTCGATCCTCCTTTATCTTTTTCATCTTACACACCTACACCTCCTTTTCCTAGCAGGTTAGCCAAGCCAAAAGAAGATGAGCAAGAAAAGGAGATTCTGGACACATTCAGGAAAGTGCAAATCAACATCCCCTTATTGGATGCGATCAAACAAATTCCCAAATACGCAAAGTTCTTGAAAGAGTTGTGCACCAACAAGAGGAAGATGAAAGAAAAGGGGAAGGTTGAGGTAAGTAAGAATGTGTCAGCGATGTTACAAAAAATATGCCGTAAAATGCAAGGATCCGTGTATGTTTTCATTACCTGTGTGATTGGTGAAAAGAAAGTTGAGCATGCTATGCTAGATTTGTGAGCTTCAATTAATGTCATGCCATTTTCTTACCAAGATTTAAAATTAAATGACTTGCAAAAGATGTAGTTATTCAATTACGACCGTTCTTATATTCACCCACTTGGGATAGTAGAAGATGTTTTGGAGCAGGTTAATGAGCTTATATTTCATGTAGATTTTTACATCTTAGAGATGGAAGGTCATCCTTCTTCAAAATCAGCTTCAATCTTATTAGGAAGACCTTTCATGAAAACTGCCAAGACAAAAATTGATGTAGATAAGGGTACTCTCTCTGTCGAGTTTGATGGAGAGATTGTTAAGTTTAATATATTTGATGCTGTGAAACACCCTACTGATGTGCATTTTTTTTTTCAAATTGACGTAATAGATTCTATTGTACAGGAGGTTTTTGCTCAAGAAAGTGTTGGGAACGAGCTAGAATTAGATGCACAATCTAATCTAGAAGGAATTTTGGATGAACTCAGTGAAGACGAATTATTTTCAG
The DNA here is from genome assembly GCA_030449925.1 of Citropsis articulata. Classification (NCBI taxonomy): domain Eukaryota; kingdom Viridiplantae; phylum Streptophyta; class Magnoliopsida; order Sapindales; family Rutaceae; genus Citropsis; species Citropsis articulata. Next base: position 1,439,612 of record JASUUH010000168.1, read on the forward strand.
CAGCATTATTAGAGCCAATAAATTCTAATACTGAAATTTCATCTACTACTAACAAGATGTTACCTTCTATTGTGCAGGCACCAAAACTGGAATTGAAAGCTTTGCCAGATCACCTTAAATACATGTATTTGGGTGAAAGGGAGACATTGCCCGTGATCATATCGAAAGGACTCACGAAGGAGCAAGAAGAAAGCTTGGTTAAAACCTTGAAGGAATACAAGGTTGCAATTGGATGGACTTTAGCGGACATAAAAGGCATTAGTCCTTCAATTTGCATGCACAGGATTCTACTTGAAGAGGACGCTAAACCATCACGAGAGCCACAAAGGAGGTTGAATCCAACCACGGAAGGAAGTGGTGATGAAAGAAATTCTCAAGTTGCTCGACGCGGTATAATCACCCAATCTCGACAAGAAACGGGTAAGCCCTATTCATGTGGTTCCAAAGAAAACTGGAATAACTGTGGTTAAGAACTCGAATAATGAACTTGTACCAATGCGTGTGCAAAATGGTTGGAGGATGTGTATTGATTTTAGGAAGCTTAATCAAGTCACTAGAAAAGATCACTTCCCTCTACCTTTCATTGACCAAATGCTAGAGACTAGCTGGAAAGTCTTTCTTTTGTTTTCTTGATGGATTTTCGTGTTTCTATCAAATCCTATTGCATGCGAAGATCAAGAAAAGACAACATTTACTTGTCCTTTTAGAACTTATGCCTATAGCGAATGCCTCTTCGGCCTATGTAATGCCCGTACATTTCAAAGATGCATGATGAGTATTTTTTCTGAATTTATTGAGAATTGCATTGAAGTGTTTATGGATGACTTCACTGTATATGGGGATTCGTTTGATGAGTGCTTAGATAATTTAACCAAGATTTTGAAAAGATGCATAGACACTAACTTGGTTTTAAATTATGAAAAGTGTCATTTTATGACCACCCAAGGCATTGTTTTAGGACATGTGATTTCTTCTAGGGGTATAGAAGTTGATAAGGATAAAGTGGATATAATTGCAAACTTACCATACCCTACCAATGTTAGGGAAGTGCGTTCTTTTCTTGGACATGCAGGATTTTATCGCAGGTTTATCAAGGACTTCTCCAAAATCGCCTTGCCCTTAACAAATTTGTTACAAAAGGAAGTTCAATTCGAGTTTGGGAAGGAATGCAAAGAAAGGTTTGATAAGCTCAAGGAATTGTTGACTAGCGCACCAATCATTCAACCACCGCGATGGGACTTACCTTTGAAATCATGTATGCGAGCAATTACGCATGGAGCGGTTTTAGCCAACGGATCGACAAGAAAAGCCATGCCATCTATTATGCTTCCGTGACTTTAAATCCGCCGCTGCAATTATTCCACTACGTAAAAAGAGCTTTTGTCAATTGTTTTGCTTTGGATAAATTTCGCCTTATGTGCTTGGTTCTAAAGTTATTGTGTATTCGACCACGCAATTAAGATCTTTTCGCCAAGAAAGAATCGAAGCCAAGGCTAATTCGTGGATTTTACTTCTCCAAGAGTTTGACCAAGATAAAGGATCGAAAGGAGTGGAGAATTCTCATGGATCACTTGAGTAGATTAATAAGGAGGAAGATGATATACCTCTCAATGACGACTTCCGAATGAGTATTTGTTCCAACCAAAAGGTATGATTCCTCGTATGCGATATTGTAAATTATTTGGTTACGGAAGTCTACCTCAGCCTCAAGGCCCAGAAAGCTAAAATTAAGAGTGAGTCTAAATACTATGTTTGGGACAAACCATTCTTTGGAAATATTGTTCGATCAAGTGATTGTGAGATGTGTGCCCGAAAATGAATTCCAATCTATCTTAGCCTTTTGCCATGATTACGCATGTGAGGACACTGGACCCAGACGACCGCTAGAAAATTTTAGATATTGGTTTATATTGGGGATCTTTGTTTAAGGATGCATATGAATTTTGCAAAAGTTGTGAGAGATGCCAAAAAGAGAGCGTTAACACGCAAGAACGAAATGCCTCAAGTTCCAATTCTTATTTGTGAAATATTTTATGACGGGGCATTGATTTTACGGGTCCTTTGCCATCATCTTGTGGATTTTCTTACATTCTTTGCTGGATTATGTTTCGAACGGTGAAGCAAAAGCCACCAAAACCGATGACTCTCAAGTCGTTGTAGGTTTTGTCAAGGCTAACATTTTTGCTAGGTTTGGAATTCCAAGGCGACATTATTAGTGATCAAGGCACGATTTTGCAATAGATCGGTTGAAGCTTTTCACGAAGAAATATGGAGTGAATCACCGAGTTGCCACCGCATCATCCTCAAACCAATGGCCGTCAAGTCTCCAATCGAGAGGTTAAATCTATTTTGGAAAAGGCGGTGAACCGGGAAGAAAGTTGGAGCCTTTAGATGATGCTCTTTGGCTTACCATTACAAAACTCCTATGGGTATGTCTCACCGAATTGTGTTTGGTAAAGCATGTCATTTACTGGGGAAATCGAGCACAAAGCCTATCGGTGCGGCGATGTAATATGGACTTAGACAAAGCGGTATGTCGAGATTGTTGCAAGAGTTAGAGGAATTGAGGTTAGACGCCATGAGAACTCAAGAATTTATAAGGAGAAATCCAAGTTGTTTCACGATAACATGCTTGTTCGTAATTAACCGAGATCGCGAAAGTTTTGCTATATAATTCTCGATTGAAGCTCATGCCTGGTAAGTTTCGTTCTCGGTGGGTTGGTCCTTTTGTTATTATTAATGTGTTTCCTTATGGTGCTGTGGAGATTAAGAGCTTGGACTCAGACAAGATTTTTAAAGTGAATGGCCATAGGTTGAAAATCTATCATGAGGGTGAAATTGCTCCATGCCTCATCGGAGTCAATTTAGGTCACCCTCATTATTTGGATACTTGATTCGCTTTGCGACTGTGTCTAGCCAAAGACATAAAACAAAGGCGCTTTTTGGGAGGTAACCCAAATATTTTCTTTATTCTCGCTTTTGAGTTTTCATTTCTTTATTATATTTAGTTTTCTTTACTTTCGTTGATTTTATTTTAAGCCTCCAGATGTTCTTGATGAAGAAGATTAACCTCAATAAAACGTGCTCGCCATTCTTCAGCTTTCCTTGGAACCCTCTCCCTATGCTCATTCGGGTCCACACCGCTCACATTCAGGGGAGTTTCTTTCTCCTTTCTCATTTACTTTTTCATTATCATTATGATTTTTTGTGAGCTATTTACTTGTTGATACATTGAGGACAATGTATTATTTAGGTGTGGGGGAGGATTTTGGCATGTTCTTAATAATAAAATTTTTGTGCTTTAAGTCTTCTCAATATCTTTGAATACCTTGTAAGTTAGGGATACATCTTTGTTTTGAGTTTTAATGCATGAAAGAGGTAAGTATGAATAGTGTTTTTCTTTAAAATTTTCGATGGTGTCGAATTAATTTGTTGATTGAAAAGTGCACAAGACTTGATGCAAAATAGACACTCTAGTGAGCTTTTGAGCCTAAGAGCAACTTATTACATTTTTGCTCCTTTTATTTTTGTTGAGTGTATCGAACTTAGTGTGTTTATTCTAGAACTTGCTTATGAATGCGTGTTGAGACCACATTTTTGAATTGATGCTTAAGTGTGATAAGGGCAATTAGGTTTAACCAATTCTTAAACTCTAAAAGACCCACCTTTTATTTTCCCCTAGTTAGCCCCTTTGAGCCTATTTATCCCTTTTATTTGTTTCTAACACATTGTTTAACCCCAAGCCTTTTTGTTTGATATCCTTGTTTTCCTTCTACCCTATCAAGACAAGAGTGAAGTAATTGCATGATTAAAAAAAAAAAAAACGAAAAAGAAAAAGAAAAAAAAAATTCTGTTGAGAAATTTATTCCCTTAATTTGATGATTGGAGAATTATTTGCAAAAGCAATTGAATTACCAAATTGTTTCTCCAAGTGTTTTAAGTGCTTAAATGTGGGGATAAATTTCATTATCTTAGAAAATATGTTTGTTTATTTTATGTGGCATCTAAATCATGCATGTAACTAACTCTTTGTCTTGATCGTTAAACCCTTAAATTTTCCTTCTACCATACCTTTACCTAAGCCCCATTTCAACCCTTGCTAAGTCCCTTTGATTTTTGCATCATATTCATATGCAGTGGTGGAGATTTAAATCATTTGCAAGCCTATGGTAATGACATGCTACGTTTTGATTTTGAGAGTAAAACACGCACCCTAAACACTTTGAGAGTATAGAGCGAAACCATGCGAGGGTGTTAAGTCTTGCTGCATTTGATTTTGATGAATCGATGAGATGCTTGTGTTTTTTGTTACAAATTCTATCCTATGAATGCTTATTCTCTAGATTGTCACTATGATTTGACTCATTGATGTGTGCTTAGCTTTATTGGTATTCTTGGATATTGAATGGTTTGAAAGGAGGTAAAAGGGAGGATTGGTATGATGATTTAAGATATGCTTGAGGACAAGCATGGTTTAGGTGTGGGGGAATTTGATAGGTTATAAATAGTCATATTATATTTAGTTTAATTCCCTCATATTTTGATTGATCTCGTGCTAATTTGTGTAAATTATGTTTGATTTGATCTAGGAGCCAAAACATGGAGATTAAGATAAAAAGTGGATAATAATGGCTTTATTTGGGCTTTGGAACGTGGGCTGACCGTTGACTTGAAGGAGACGGTTTCCTAGCATTAAGAGGAGAAGAAGCCAAGAAGGATTAGGAAAGCTAGCAAAAGAGGAAAAGAAACGTGAAGGAAAGGGAGCAAAAGAGGAAAGCTAGCATTATATAAAAGGAGGGCAAGCGTGAGTGTGAAGGGAGCTAGGGCGTGAGAAAAGAGAAAAGAAGTCAAGGGCTGCTGCAATTATTTTCTTCTCAATTCTTTTGTTTTGTTTAGCCACCATGAGTGGCTAAGGTTTTAATTCCAGTCCAAGGGTTAATTAAATTCCGATTGTAGTTTTGTGAGGCTTTGGACCTAACAAGAATTTTTTCAATTCAAGTAATTTTTATTTGCTTGTTCTTATTTTCTATGAATTATTTATATTGATTGAGTTGACGCCTTAATTCAATATTTATTTTTCTATCGCTAGTCATGAGTTTATGATCCGTAATTGTCATGAATGATTGAATTGAGTAGCAAAGAGTTGGCTCATGTGTGTGTATATTGATGGCCACAATTACATAGCTTGCATGATAGACTCAGGAAATAAAATACAAATTGATTAAATTGGAGTACTCAAATTAATTGATCTTTTATTAGACATTCACACTATTCTTAATGATATCACTTAATTTGATATGGAACGATGATGAACAGTTAAATTAGTGATAAGTTTGGATTTGTGCGATTGTTTGAGTCTATTACATTAGGAGAATAATTGCTTTCTCGCGGGATTAGATTAAGTAGACTAAGTTCTTGGATTGAGTAATTTATATTTATGAACAAAATTGCAATTGGATGGAATTGACACCCTTGGATTGAAAGTTTGGTAAGATTGATATTCTCTTGTTTAATTTTAAACTCTTGTTCTCTTTTATTTCATTTTATTTTATCAAGTTTTCGTTAAAAACCCTTGAAATCAAAGTAATCGGATAACCGGATTCACTAAACGGCTAGCCGTTTGTGTCCTGAATCCGGAGAACTGACAAACGGCGTACCGGTTTCATAAACCGGATTGCCGATTAGCTCCAGAACCGAGAGTTCCCGCAACCGGTCTTCCGGTTTCTCCTCATCCGCCACGGTAAATTGTTCCAAAAATAGACAGACGCATTCGGTCTTGGGATCTCAAAGAAGCCGAATTAAGTCGAAAAGGGAAAACGAAACGGTCTTCCGGTTTTCCATCATCCGGTCATCCATTTCTTTCCAGAACCGACACAAGCCACAAACGGTCTACCGGATTCCTCAACCGGTTATCCGGTTCAGCTCCCAGATCGCTACTGCCAACAAACGGTCTGCCGATTCTCCTATCCGGTTAGCCGGATTTTTCCAGAAAATTTCAAAAGACAAACGGCTTACCGTTTACAATAAACGGTTAGCCGGTTTTGGGCAGAGGCTTACAAAATCTGATTTTTGAGGAAAATTGATTGTTTAGACTTTGAGAAATTAAAATACATAGTTCTCTTGGGATTCGACCTGGTTCCACTATTTCTACAAATTTATTTAGGTGAATCAGTATTTGTTTTGAGGAGCTTCGACAACTCTGTCATGCAGAAATACTACTAAAGGAAAGTGTATTAACTCTTAGCTTTCGCTGTTTTTTATGTTTATTTTTATGTTTATGTGTGGTAGGGCACGTGAGGTACCCCGGATACCCCACAATGGTCAATTGGAACTTTAGAATTTCTTTGGTTCCCTAATGAAAAGAATAGGAGGTCTTACGGCCTCTCGTTCTCCTTAGAATAACAAAACTAAGTCATGTATTGATTAATACTTTCATTGTCTATAAATGCATTTTCCTTCTAACATTATGATGTGCTTTTCTATTATTCACCACTATGATCATGAAATGAGAATTATATTCATTTATCGCCATTAATATAACCTTATGTATGATGATATGCAAATCTTGTCATGTGCCTATCTATTATGACTAACTTATTACAAGACCGGCCGAGGTACCTGTCAATTATAAACAGTCCATGGATAGCCTTTCTGCAGAGGCATGACAAGGCTATCCAAATGAAGAGAGTGAGGGTCAAAGAAAAACTGAGGGTTAAACAAAACCAATTTACCCTAGCGTCATGATGTTCCACTAAGGTATGCATACACCCACACCTCTATTCTCTTATTTAATTAAAGTAAGAGATAAGCAATTCAAAAATTCGAAGAAAACTTCGAAAGAGCAAGAAAATAATTGGGTGGACCAATTTCATGCTCTCAACCTTAATCAAAATATCGTGATGATGTTTTGATTACCTATCTACGGAAGGCCAGCCATAATTCTCAAGAAAAACATACACTAAGTGCATCTATCTACATAAACCAACAGGCGCTTGATGTTGTATATTTGTTGAGTACCTGGGGTAGCCCATTAAAAAAAAATCATCACATATAATATGAGGTACCCTAGAAATTTACAAGATACCAGTGTAGTTAAGCACTCAAATGAGGGATAAATAAGATGCAAAATATTACTAGATGCAAGCTTAAAACACAGAAGGTCCAGTAGCACAATATCATAACAATGGAGACGTCTCAGTAATATAAAATATGCCAAAAGATTGAAGGAGAGGAAAAGAAACAAGTTCAAAAGAGCAAAACATGGGTAGCCCCAGAAAAGTAGCAGCACGGTATAAGGGTCACGCTGAAAGTGGTACATCATCCCCGCCATCTTTCTCTAAAGGGCGATCAGCAGAGGACTCTGACGTACCCAGAACGTGACCAACTGAGGCGGAGGTAGCTGAGGCGGGCAATGCTTAGAGCGCTCTGGGTACCTTATGTGACCCGAAAGGGGTGCCCGATTGGGCAAAGGAAGACCTCTTTATCTCTTCAATCACCTTTAGAATTGCAGTCTTGTCAGCATATTTCTCCACACAGGGTACCTTTAGCTCTGGATCCACGCTTCATACCTCCGTCATGATAAGAGAGAACACATCCTCCATCATTTTCTTTTGTTGGGACAACATGTTTTCGTTCTTAGCCCTTAACTCATCACGGTCCATCTCTACTCGGGCTTTCTCTCTAGAAAGGTCATCAAGGCGTTCTGTCAAGGCCTTGACTTCCCGAACAAGCTTCTTTTCGCGGGATTGTCGGCTTAGAAGCTCCCCTCTTAATTTTTCAACCTCGGAGTGGGTAGCAACGAGGGACTCAAAATCTAGAAGGCAGTGGCTAAAGAGAAAGGATGCCTGCAGATTGTTAAAAACGTGTTAAATATGTACATGACAATATTAATAAATAAACAAAGAATGAATGATACACCGGGAGTACCCCATAAACGCCTACCTCTTGAGTGCCTGATCATAACGTTCGCTCAAACTTAGCTTATCCGTCTCTTCGGCAACTTCAATAGTAACATTCTCAGCAGAATAATAGAAACAACGTGCTAGGTGGGAGATATTCTTATTGGACGCCGAATCTAGGTCCTCCTCGAGCAAATCATTAGGAAAAGAGGAAACCAACTCGAATTTTCTCTTCCAGGAATATGGGGTACCTTTTGATCCACTCTAAGAGGTACCCTGTGATTCCCCCTTCACTCCAGGGAAACGAGGTGGCCGCGTATTCTTCAGGGGCATCTGCCAAATTCTGGGAACCGGAAGCTTCACCTACCACCCATTAGAAAAAAATGTTGAAAGCATCGCCTGCTAACTTCATGACTACACCCAACACACAAAGGAGCAATGTCAGCTGAACAAGTACTAAATACCATAAACACAAAAATGATAACAAAAAACAGAGAAGCGAAATGAAGAACGTGGTAAGAAGGGGGTACTCCAGTCCCCTGAATAAAAATAGGGTACCCCCAAACACCCAAATCATACATGAGCTACCACCAGAAGTAGGTGGAACTCCTCTGTCAATCAGCCACGCTCTTACTAATCTGCTCTCCTCCAACATATTTTTACCCCTCTGTACACCTTGAAGCCTGTCCACAAACTTCCTCAGCTCTCTCACCATCTCCTGGATTTGGCATGACCCTTTCGCCCACGTCACACCTGTAAAATCAGGAGAATACAAGATTAGCAAGGCATTTACGCGTGGGATTACAATAAAGAGCAACAACTATTTACAAGAGAAATACTTACAGTCTTCGTTAAAGGAATTTTGAACCTCTACAGGGTAGCCATCATGACCTAAAGTGTCTACCTACCACTTACCTTCAGCAACAAACCAATCCCTTTTGTAATCTTTCTTCAAAGCGGGATCTCCTTTAACGAGATTGCCATGGTCACCCCAAGCAGAGAAGTAAGCAACAGTAGGGCCTTTGGGCTTTTTGAATTGATAAAGGCCCATCAATTCCTGAATAGAAACATCATGCCCCAGTACTTCTAACCATAACACTTGCATGCCTGTGAATGTCCTCCACCCTGGAAGAGACAGATGCCCAGGGGCCACCCCCAAATAACTAAACATCTTTAAACACCATTCGGAAACCATGTTTGTTCAACAGCGATCCAGACACCAAGTTCTTTCGAATTTCCGGCACATAAAGCACATTGTTCAGAGTCAGCTCTTTCCCAGATGTCATCTTCAAAACCACCTTCCCTTGACCCTCGATCTCAGACGTTGCAGAATCCCCCATGAATAACTTCTCTTCATTGGTTACAGCTTCAAATGAAGTGAATAACCCTTTGTCTGAGCACACATGTCTAGTTGCTCCCATATCAATCCACCATTCTCTCGGATTTGAGCCAACCGGGTTCACTTCAGAAACCACTGCTGAGAGGTTAATGTCTGAAACATGTTGAGTGATATTTTCTAACACATTTACCTCTAGCTTCTTTTTAGGCAACCTGCAATCCGAAGCCTTGTGCCCCATCTTGTCGCAGTTGAAGCACTTTCCTTGAAACTTCGTTTGTTTCTTGGAGATACCTCCTTTCGGACCCAGTTTTTTATTTTTCCTATTTTTAGGCCCATGTTCAACAACATTAGCCTTAGCTATAGAAATAGCCCCTCTTTTTTCAGCATTTCTATTATCTTCCTCAATTCAGAGCTTAATGACCAGCCCTTCAATATTCATTTCCTTGCGTTTATGCTTCAAGTAACTCTTGAAATCTTTCCAAGCAGGAGGTAACTTTTCAATAATCGCAGCCACTTAGAAAGTTTCACTTAGTATCATCCCTTCAGCAAGGATTTCAGATAATATGATCTGAAGCTCTTGTACTTGACTTATTACAGTTTTGGAATCCACCATTTTGTAGTCTAGGAAGCGGCCAACAATAAACTTTTTCGTCCCCGCATCCTCAGTTTTATATTTTCAGTCTAAGGATTCCCATAGCTCCTTGGCTGTTTTCTTTCCTATGTATACATTATACAATGAGTCACTAAGGCCATTCATAACACAATTTTTACATAAAAAATCAGAATGGTGTCATGCATCAACTGCACTAGCCACTTGAACATCCGTTTCACCCTCTTTGGGTTTAGGAGCATCCTCCGTCAAGAACCTCGCAAGGTTCAATGTGGTCAGGTAAAAGAACATCTTTTGCTGCCAACGTTTGAAATTCTGGCCATTAAATTTTTCAGGCCTTTCTGCATGGTTCACAGGTATTGCCACGGAAGCAGTTTCCTTAACAAATGGTGCGGCGGTCGATACATGAGCAATCGAATTGAATCATTGGTTTCAGTTGCCATCTCAACGTAAATCTGTTTTAAGATTGTAGGAAAAATCGAAAACCAGTGAGTTAACAAGTTATTGGAAACAACTAAATTTAACAGCAGCTAAATAATAATAGAATTTTAAGAACTGATATTGAAATAGCAAAGAAATATTAACGAAACAAGGACGTAAACCCGAGGCCTGTAAAACAGTGGCCTTAAAACAGATTTACCACATATTGCAGTGCTTTAGGTTCGTTGGTAACTGTTTCCCAGGATACAACGGGCACGAGTTATCAGTCAAGCACAGACAGATTACTCCGGCAAACTACAACAGCGTATCACTCGTTTTAGGAAATAAGATGAATAAGACGTAAGAAGGAGGAAGAAACACAAGTGCTCTGTGTGCTGGTTTGTGTGTGTTCGAAATGAAGGGGAAGCTGCCCTTTTTATACTCATATAGAGTTGTAACAGCAGCAGAATATTGAATTCAAAAATTCAATATAAGGCTGTAAAACGTTTATAATAGCCACAATATTTAAAACAATTCAATTTGGCTCATGAATGCATAACAGCCAAATTGAATTCGGCAATAATGTGCAGCATTTACAAATTCTAATTGAATTTAAAATTCAATTCAATTTAATTCACAAATTATTGCAAACTGTTACAAAAAAAAATTCAAAAGGAAATAAAAAACGTGGCCATGCAAATCTAGTTGATTTTGGGCTGACATTCGCGTACGCAGGACGCGCGGGCGCACACGAGTTCAACCAAATCAGTTTAGGATTCGTATCTCCCCCTGCGCACGCGCGTGTGGAGAGAGCCTTTATCCTTAATATTCTTACTCATGCATGGATAAGTGTCTATATATAAGCCTCATTTCCTTTCAAATTTCCAACTTCAAGGGTGCATTTTGAGAGGCAATTTTTCATTCACTCATACACCATTTTGAGTAAATAAATACATATATTTGAAGTATTCACGGAGTAGAATCCGTATCTCTCAAGTTTTTCCACTTTCGACAAGTGGGATCCACTCAAAATTTGTCCACAAATTAGCATATTAATATGCTATTTTCCAACACTTTTACCTTTTTATCATTTTAGGCCATTTAGGGAGCATGCTTGGGAATCAAGAAGGTGATCGCGGCGTATCTCGTCATTTTGGGTACGTGGCGCGTGCTGGCGAGTGGTCCAGGGTATCCCAGCAGAAGCTGTCGGGTGAAGCAGCTAGGGGACCACTTTTTTGACAGGGGTAGCAGGCGGCTGTCTCCTCTTTTCAGTACACTGTTTTGATACGTGATTTCAACCGAATCAAGCCTGATCCTTCAAGCGATAGAGACGTTTCTTGTGGCGGATTTTTAGAGGGTTTTCTAGAACCCGATATGCAGGGTACCTCAAACTGTGTGGGGTACCCCAAGTCATGTGGGGTACCTCGAATTATATGGGGTACCTTAAATTATGTCATGGTTACACGGGGTACCTTGATCTGCTCTGGACCCGCGCAGGGTACCTCTTTTATGCTGGTGCCGCTTCCTTCGTCAACACGTGGCGTCATATTATTTTTCATATTTCTCCCCAAACAATAATCATAATCTGATGTTGCTTTCATTTGATTTCATCTTAATAGGTGCAGTTGGTGTGATATTTGGTTTATATGTTGTGCTGTGGGGTAAAGCTGGAGATCACTTTGTGAGCGTCAAAGAGGAAATGGATGGAAACTCGCAATTTAATCAGATAACAATTGAGGAAATTTGGATAGATGAATCTTCTGCAGAAATAAGATACAAGACTGATTTGGAGGAACCCCTTTGGTCATCGGATAAATCAAGTGATCATATAGTTGAAAGTAACATGTAGTCACATAGTAAAGTTTGATTTAGGATGTGACACATTAATTAATTATAATACTGTCTTGGCATCGACCTAGATTTATATCTATCCTCTTATTTTAACTATAGTAATTCCATTGTACAGAGAAGCACAATTAACCTAATAAAAGCTATTCACCAATTCAACCCATAGATTTAAGCTAGAGATTAACCACTTAAGTTCCTCTAGGACTGGGAGCCAAAAGATGATAACAAATATAATTTCCAGGCAATCTCTTTGAAGCCTAATATATCATACTCCCATTGACATTTAATAGAATAGTCCATAATATAAAGAGACTTATATGCTTATGTTGTCTATCCTCTATCCACCATTTTAACTGTAGTATATATAAATCAAGAGCCAACAAGCCCATATCTTAAGACTTACAGATCATCTCATGTAACAATTGCAACCTGCTTGGTGTGGTTTTGATTTTCTTCGATTACATGTTCTTTTGATTGAGGAAAATCAAACCTCAACCTCGTATGCTATATCTATTGCTATAACTCTGTTCTCTCACAGCTAGAGATGCTTTCTTACTTAGCTTAGCTAGAATTCCGGGATGACGGCTTTCAAACAATGAGTAAGAGACGGGAAGGGGAAAGCTTCGAAACCAAACGAGACAAGGCATATAACAATTTCATGCTCTAAGCAATACAAACACAACTCACATGCAAAATTCAAAATTTAACCAAATAGAAGAATAAATATCAATGAGAAACTTGAGAGCAATGACAGCTCAGAGATATTTGAGGTCTTAGACGAATTTGTAGTCATTTAAAATTTTAAAATTAATAGTTTATTAATCATATGCTACCTAATTATAAAAGTAATTAATTTGCAAAATAATAAGGAATGATATTATTGAAAAATAAAATATTTAAAATGATGGCTAATTTTTATATTATTTATTTAGGTAAAATTTTTATTATCCTAACCTAAATGTTCTATTGTTAGTGCTCATTAAGTATACAAGTTATTGTTCACTTTCAGTATATGTAAATTTTAGTTATAGGATTTCTTGGCCTTCTATAAATAAAATCTTTGAAATTCATGTTAGGAATGACAAAATTTTTCATGGTATGGAGCCCCACCCCAAATATGGTGAATTTTGAATAATTTATGGAGAATAGAGAAAAAATAGTTATCAAACTCTTAATGGGATGAGGTTTGGTTTTGTACTCTCCACCTCACCCCCACCCCAATTCCCATTATATATAAACATTTTTTTATTTTTTATTTAATAATTTTTGTTTTATCAATTCTAATGCTAGTTAATAAATTTTTTTTATTTTTCTTCGCATAAATGAGTTACAACTAAAAAAAAAAATCCTACAATATAATCTTTATTTAACCTAAAACATAGTTATGTTTTTTTTTCTCTCTTAAGATACTGCTTTGTTAAAATATTTTTCTATTTTGATATTGTTTCAAGATATTATTTCAAACATTTAGAAAATTTTTAAAAATAATTTAAATACTTTATAGTATAATAATGATTTTATTTAAGTCTTTAATTTTTAATTTACCGAACTCTTATATTTATATCTACTATAAAATAAATAAATGGATAATAAGGTGGGGATAGAGAAATCATTCCCCACGTGAGGATTCTCTATCCCCATCTCCACCCCACTAAATTTATTGGAGAACGAGGTGCGGAATGGAGGTGAAATTTTTAATGGGGTGGAGAATGGGGTAAGCCTCCTGACCCCACCCCACCTCACCCCATCTCACCCCACCTCACATCACTGTCATTCCTAATTCATGTTTTATGTTTTCCTTTTCCCTTTTCTCCTTCGTGCTTGAGGTAATGTTTATCTCCACTGATATATGTTTTCCTTTTGTTTTATTATTTAAATTCATTTTCTAAAACTTCTATTCAATTTTTAAGAGGTAAACATGAAATTATCATCTTATAACCATCAAGGGCACTTTGTACCAACTGTGATATTTCAACAAAGACATCTTGCTGAGAAGCCTCGTGATTGAAAACTTTTCCAATTAAAGGGAAACTTTTGTTCAATGTGTAAGAGGTAAACACGAAATTATCACCATATACCCAACAACAGCACCTGTTACTAACTGTGATAATTCTACAAAGACATCCTGCTGAGAAGCCTTGTGATTGAAAACTTTGACAAACGTAATGGAAAACTTTTGCTCACCTTTTGGAGAGGTAAATACGAAATTATCACCTTACACTCATCAACAACACTTTGTACCAACAGTGATATTTCTACAAAGAAATCCTGCTGAGAAGTCTCGTCATTGAAAACTTTGTCAAACGTAAAAGAAGCTTTTATTCAATTTTTAAGAGAAAAACACCAAATGATCACCTATAACAATCATCAGCAATTTGTACTAACTGTGATATTTTTACAACGACATTCTGCCGAGAAGCCTCGTAATTGAAAATTTGTCAAACGTAACAGGAAACTTCTGCCCTGCTCATAATATAATAGAAAAGTTGATGTAGGCTAAGAAATGCGTTAATTTTCTTATGCACTTCCCCAGCTCGAAATTAATGCAAAGAAAGAACAACCACCACATACCATTTTGTATCAAATGGATGCCCCTTCCTTGAAATTTTAAAGGCGTAGGGATAAGAAATGATCGAAAAATCTACTCCAACCCCATCATCTGGTAACAAAGGATATACTCAGGAGAACACTTGAATATTTCCTTTTAGTATCTGCAGTAGAAAATCACTGATTACGACTTTCACAACATACACAACAAATAATTTATAATAATATGAAAAAAACCGATACCATAATAGTGTTGCGCAGTTTTTTCTTTAATTTCTCTTCTTCAATCAGTTGATGTTCTACCTCTGCCAAGGTTCTTGTAGTTCTTGTACCACTTGCTTTTTTCCTCAAATTCTGCTGTCATTTCCATAGATGATAAATCAGTTATCTAGAAAAAGCAAAGGAGTGTTTTCACGGTTAGCAACGTCAAGTAAGCAATTGACATCAAAGAATAAAGAGATAATATAAAAAATAACAACCAGCACATAAGCCATAATTTTTTACACTTGAAGTAATTAATTTATCTCAAGCTTCTCATTTGCAGCAAGTAGCTGAATCTCTATAATTCTTATCTGCTTTCTTTGGGATGAACATGTCTCCTGTGAAAGAAGTCAATATGTCGTAAAGGTAACAAACACAAAAATATACCTATATCTCTCGATTGGAAGGTGACACTTGTTTGATCGGTTGTCTATTTCTCTTCGCAAGCAGTTGTTGCTTGTCGTTTGGGATGACCTTTCAGGTGTTTGCTCTATGAATTCTCCCCAAAAACCTAAATTCGTATCACTAAAATTCTGTTGAACATGTCCGGTTGCTAGGCAGCTGCGCTGACCTCTTACTGTCAACCACTTGAATGAGAGATCCAGGGGCCTGGAAATTGCATACAACCCCGAGTTAAATTAGTTAATTGCATTCGATTTAGTTCAAATCCAAAGATTTGAACTTGACATTGGTTTCGTTATATAATTATAAAAGATTGTTATAGATAGGGAATTTCCATGCTCAGTTATTGTCACCATTCTGACTCCAAAATTCTTACATGAGAAGATGGAAGGTTCACAAATTTTCGTTTTTAAGATATAATAATGCTTCGTCATTCCCATTTCTAGGCCTTGATTGCAACCTTAAGTTACTTTATTTCATTCAGTTTGATAGGTCACTTCTTGTGATTTTGTGGTTTATAAGCCGTGTCATGGTGTAAAGCTGAAGAATTTAAAGAGAAGCAAGAGGCAAAATTGAAGCAGGAAAATAGAGATGCAAAAATTGTGAGTTGTGGGAGATCAAACTTCCGATAAAACAACTGGTAAAGTTGATATGGAAGAACCACTTCAGTCTTACAAATCAACTGCTTCCAAAGAATTAGATAATGTACTATTAATATTTACTACAATCATGATTTACATTCCATTCCATTATATTTGTTAGAGACAAAAAGGCTAGTGTATGTTTAGTGTCTGCATGCATGATTTACTTGACGTTTCAGATATTCATTCTTCATCCTTCAGCTTCTAAGCTATTAAACAGCTCAGCTTGCAAAAAAAAAGACGTGATTTTTTGAGCATAAAGTATAGCTTGCTTGAATATTAGACTACAAGCATATGAAGAAAGCAAGTGATGACATGTAGATCTGCCAAAGACTAGATAAAAATGAACAGATTATTCAAATTCTAAATCTGCTTTACAGTTTGAGCGATAGATGAATATGTACCCAACACCCCAACAAAAACAGCCAACAACATTATAATAAGAATGCCAATAAGCTCATACCCCCAATTCCCGTGAACTTGAAAGATCTTCAAGTAACAAACACAAGGCAGCAAAAAGGAAACAACCACTATGAGAAATGCTCCACTAAGAGACGTCACAGATTGAAAAGATGGAAACACAGCAGCCAAAACCACAGTGCTAACAAGCAAAGACATACGGATCAGAATACTTGCTGACTTACAATCTTTGTAGTTGGCTGGCAATCGGTTTTCAATAGCAGTGGCAATTGGCATTACTGTTAACGCGTATTTGGCAATTGGACCTGCTAAGATGGTGTATATTGCCACCTTTGAACTAACCAGCTCTGTAGGCAGATTCAATGTTACTTGAGATTGAACGTTTTGTCCATATATGAGGTATCCCAATACTGCCATTGTCAGATAGGTGATAGTGCAGACAGCAAAACTAATGAGTAAGACCTGTAATAGCAGAAACAGACTAAGAAAGATTAGTCTTTAACCCTAATACCGCACAAAGTTACCTGGCTTTCAGAACAAGCAACAATAACCTGCTTCTTGGTGCCTTTAGAAAATAATTCCACAAGTGAATAGTTATAAAATACACAAAATCATACCCTTGGAAATTGGCTTTTCTTTCTCATAGAATTGTAGATAGGGGGAAACACAGCATGAGCGCCATAGCAGAAAGTATACAAGCTAAGAGCAGTAGGGATTCCATTCAGATTAAAGAGCCTTCCCTTGCCATGAAATCCAACTCCCTTTGTTACACCAACGAAGAAAACACACACAGTAACGATCATAGAAGACAGCACCCACCGGTCGAAACATAAGACAAAACACCAAGATCATTCAACCACATAGTGGGCAAGATCATGACACCAGCTAGAACAACAAAAGAATGCTTGCTATCAACATTTAACTTCCCTAGCTTCAGATCAAAATGAGGGGATAGCTTGTGTAAGTTGTCTCCTTCTAATATTAGAAGGCCAGTGGCAACAAAGTAGAGCTCTAAGAAGATGAAAAGAGAAGCTATAATCCTGCCTTTGCGGCCAAATGCATGACCAACAATGTCAATGTAGCTTGTGATTGCATCTGGATCTTTGTCCATGCATCTTCGGATTAAGAGAGCAGTAAAGCAGGCTGCTGCCGCTATTAAGACGAGAATGATCAAGCTTAACCAGCCTCCTGACGACAGCGCATATGGAACTGATAGTATGCCAATTCCTGGAGTTTAAAAAAAAAAAAAAAAAACGTGAGGGTCATTTCACTTAAAGATTCAGAATTTTAAAGTTGTCTATGTATAACACAAACAGGGAAAATTTCTCAGGTGAGATGCCTCACTTGGTGAAAATGCAAACATTAATTCTGTGTGCAAATAATTAAAAGAAGACCAAAAAAAAAAAAAATCATCTGCTCGAACTTTGCCACGTTATCGGTTCATATTTTAACAAAATAAAGATGTTCCATTGGAGAAAAATTTTATGGATGAAAATAAGAATTCTTAATGTGTCGTCAGCCTTAACGGGCAAAATAAGATAAAATTTCTTACTTCTATGTTTGTAAGTTAACAAATTTTTTAAGTTAGCATCAGAGAATAATTTTTATGTGCCAAAAAACGATGAACAACCGTACACACATAAAGTGATTGCATATAATAATAGCTCATGACTGAAGTTGTTGGTTAATCAAATAACACCCATCACGAGCCATACAAGAAAGTCCAATAATTCATGTTCTCTCATGATCACAGCTTTCACAAAAACAAATAAAAGCCTAATAATTATTAAGAAATTGAAAAAAAAAAAAAAAAAGATGCACTGAGCGTGCTGATAACCTGAAAGAGCATTGATGCCATTAATGCATGTCTTGAGGAAACTGACTTCTTTCTTTTCATTTTCATGAAGTGGAGCCAACATTTTCTGGCTTGGTAGTGCTAGGGCTTTACTAAACTGAGTTAAGAAAGGATCCGGATTCTCTCTTAGTCTTTTTCTCTCCTAGTCCTCCTAAACTTTTAAGGATCTACTGACATGTGTTATTAATGAAATTGAACGGTTGAGATTTTGTTTTAATTAATTTTAATTTAAAGACATCCAAACTCACGTGATTATTGTCCAATTCTTTCCCGCAATTTTTTTCCCTCTCATCTCTTTCTATAATGGCGCCCATCTCCAGCAAATTGGGGAAGAAAAAAAAGGCCCATTGGAGAAAAGAAAATTGAACGGCTGTTTGCTTTTTTTTGCGGTTTGCTGTTTTCTACTGGTTGCTGTTATTTTGCTGGTTGCTGTTTTTCTTCTACTTGCTGTTATTTTGCTGGTTGCTGTTTTTCTTCTGCAGGTTGTTATTTTTCTGCTGTGTGCTGTTTTTTGGATTTTATAGTTGCTGTTTGCTATTTTTTGCTGTTTGTTATTTTTTGCTCTTTGCTGTTTTCTGGCTTCTATAGTTGCTGCAGTTGCTGTTCGCTGCTTTTCTGAGTTCTATAGTTGATGTTTTGAATTCTTTAGCTGTTGTATTTTTACTACTATGTTTCGAAAAATATGATACCCAAATAACATCTTTGTAATTAAACAAAATCAAAAGTTAAACTAAATAAAGGAAGGCATAACAGCATATATCAATTGGAAAAGCAGATATTTTCATTTCAAGGGACATCCAAAACCCCTTTTGGACAATTACAATGATAACATACATTACAACACTAAGAGAAAATTAGTATTATATATCATACTACAACAAATGAGCAATAATCCCCATTAACCTCTCCAAATGCATTTTCCATACACTAACTAAAAAATTTGAAAATTGTGCATTTCCCCTCCGGCAAATCTTCTCAACATCCACAACCAATTTCGTTCAGTCATTTCATCAAGCACTTGGAGGACAATCTCCAACATCCTAACTTCTCGGTCTTTCTCACACTTTTCTGATCGTTTTTTCCACCGAACACATTAATCCTTTTCGATGTAAATCTCACTCAAAAGAAAATACTACGAAACAAAACTATTAGCTCATATCTATCGCTACTCCTCGATCAAACAAAAGTTGTTTGATACTACATAGCCCGGACCTCGTAATCATCATCATCGTCCCTCAGCCTCCCATACCCCATGTTCCTAACCATCTTTATTCACACGTTTTTTTTTTCAATTTGCTGGAGATCAACGTCAATACAGAAAGAAAAGAGACGAAAAGAATGAAATTAATAAGAACGATTTCGTTTTCTAGAGTGAGCTTTTTTGTTTTTTTAACAATTTACGGGAGATAGGCGTAAATGTAGAGAGAGATGTGAGGGAAAAAATTACAACAATCACGTGGCCTTATATGTCTCTTTAAATAAAAATTAATTAAAATAAAATCTCAACCATTCAATTTCATTAATAACACATGTCAGCAGATCTTTGAAAATTTAGGAGGATTAGGAGGGAAGGAGCGTAAGAGAGGATCTAGATCCACTAAGAAAATCACAGAGACCTGAAGACCAACGATAACGTGCCGTATCTCTCGATAGGGCAGTGACTGCCTCGCTCTAATAACCGACTGATTAATGAATCAGGACACCTCCACATTTGTTTCAATACACTTTTTTTTTTAATTTTCCATGCTCTAAAATGTGTTTTTTTATTTCCTTAGTTTTTCTATGAGTAAAGGTTTCTTCGTGCCAAAAAATAATTATTCACCCAATGATTGATATGGAATAATATTATATTTTCTACGTACTCCATAAATATCCCCAAACATTATTTCCCAATTTTATGATAAGAATGTTTAGTGAGTAATTAAGGCTCCACTTTGTGTGTTAGTGAGTAATTAAGTGGAGGCTCCACTTTGTGTGTTATTGTGAAGGCAAATTTTAATCGTTATCATTTTTAGAGCTTTTTTCTTTTTTAATAAAAATAGTTGTGCATTAAACAATATTTATTAAAATTTATCACTACTCGTACTACCATGTGATCTAAATTTGTACGTTAATGATTTGCGAGATCCTTGTCGTTAACAAATTAACAACGTGAGGGATTTTCTCTTAAGTGCATACGGTTTTTCTTTTAAACTTCTTTATCCTTTACATCTCTTTAATTTGTATGATTACATATTGAAATATCTGCACGAAAACAATGGGTGGGCAGTTGAAAAATGAATGTTCCAACCGGCTGCAACGGAGATCGCATAGACGCGTTTCAGATGATCAGAAGCTAATGCCAGCTTCAAAGCCATGACAAAAGTTGATCAAATCGTTGTAATGCTACATGCATTGCTCAATTTTTTCTCGTGGCCATTAATTCATTCGATTCCCAATTTGATCCCAATTCCAGAAATATCCGAACGGAAGAAATTGATGTACTGATTGCAGGGTACTTTAATACCTCACCACGACCAGAAGCATATTAATCTGGAAAATTTAAAGAAGCAAGGGCCCGTGATGGCCAATTGACAACTATGTTTGTTAAATTGCAAGCTAAAAAAGAATCTCTTAACTTGATTAACATAAGTAACTTCTAAAAAATCTATTCGAAAGTCAAAACTTTGAAGATGATGGGTAAGGACAAGGATTTGTTCGGTAAGCATGAACTTTTGTTCTGTTCTCGCTAAGAGAAGAGCAACCAACGATGAAGACAATGACAAGCACAAGCAGTACAGCAGCGTTCAAATTTGCGTCTATCTTCCATAGTCGGTTGATTCGGTCCAGCAGGCCAGCCTTACAAGACGCGCAATCGTAGCACAAAATGGCAGGCCTATTATCCCATAATCCGCAATCCTCGTTGGTGAAATTCCCTTTTTCCTTGTTCCAATATGTTGGCGGCACATAGGTGAATTTGCAGTCATCAGGTGGCTTACAGCAACCAGACTGCATGGCAAATGGCAAACACCAAGCCCGAGGCATGTTAGATCCAGAGGAAAATGGCAGAAGCGAGCAGATATATATTGAAATTAGTCCATTACTGTACCTCAACGCTAGACAAGCGCTCCCTGGAGAACTTATCAGCAGCAGCTGCGTTAACGTGACGACGTGCAAAGTCGCTGCAAATGTTGGTAGCAACAAAGCAGCTCTTGATCTTTCTCCAATTCTCTTCATCATTCACTCTCTTTCGCAGCCATGATGAGTAATCATCCATTCTGTACTCCTTATACGCTTTTCCGGGCAATTTCTGACCGGAACCTTTGTTTGTTACCGCTAACGTAAACACAGTCAAAGAAAACAAGCCCAGGATAGTCAACATCAGCAGAACAAGGTAAGACCAGAGATACCCAGATGAATGGCAACATGCGCCTCTTATTCCTATCAGAGAGATGATCATGATGAAGAATCCTAGGAGTAAGACTGGCTTTTGCAGGAATTTATCACATTCCGTCGCTTCTGTGGTGATTAATAGGACTCCGAACCAGACAATGAAGACGGATAGAAGAAATGTTACCACATTGAGGACAAGGAACAAGCTGTTACAGCAGCGAGCCATTGTAGCAATATCAAATTCACAATCACGGAAAAGATTAATTAAGTTCTTAGTTCAGGTGCTAATTACAATTTGAATTTTCAAAATGAATGCATAAATATTTTAGCAACGCGTTAACATATCTTCAACATTTGCCTAAATTAAAATTGGAGTCCGCCATTTGGTAATTACAACTCTGATAATCAAAGGGTATTGGTTAAATTTAGATTGCGAAATCCAATTTGACTCAAAATGCTATATTTAGTAATAACTTCCTCATGTAAGACTTTGATAAAAATAACAACCACAATGCAACAAAATAAGAAAACAAAAAGAAGCAAACTAGCTGCCAGATAGAAATATACGAATTCCAAATACCATATGATTACATAGATCCAGCACGTCCTAATACCAATCAAAAATCAACAAGAAGAGCTATACATACAGCAAGCCATGGTTAATAACATATAGCAAAGCAAATAGTGAGAATTGGCCTAATTACTACTAGATAGAGATGTTATAATCTGATCTAGACTACATCAACGGCCTAGAGGGTACTTTCCATAAGCATTGTCCCTCCGGGTGTTCCTGAACGCACAGCAGCCAATGGAGTAAACGATGATAAGCACTATGAGGAAGACAATGTTGATAATGGCAACCTTCTTCCAGTCACTCTTGAGTTGGTCCAGCAGGCCAGCCTTGCATGATTGGCAGTTGTAGCACAAGGTATTCGCATCATTCCCCCATGCATCACAGTCGGGATTGGTGCTAGATGTGTTTCCCTTAGTCCATTGGGTTGGACCGGCATAGTTAAATCCACAGTCATTAGATGGCTTGCAGCAACCAGACTGCATATGGGAGTAAATGAAAGGTAAGCCACAAACAACAGCTTGAAGAGAACAAAGTTGAGAGAATAAGGCAGCAGAAGCACAAATTCAAAGCATAAAAAGACAATGATTTATATTTTGTAGCAAAGTAAAATCACAATAGTTCGTTTTTCATCGCAATAATTTAATGTGGTCCCCGAGTCCCTCTACAGTACTCCCACGATCAACAGATTTTTTTTTTTTGAATGACAATCAACAGATGTTTGAACATACAAGAAGACTATAACAAAAAGGAAGCTGTCAGGAAAGGTGTAATTTTGCAAACCAGAAACAAACTTTTGATTAGTATCAAACTTCAGAACTTGGGTCCCAATTAGCAAGCGTAATAGGGGTTTCTAGGTCATAAGTCAACAACAATACTTCTATAGAAATCTGTAAACTAATTGATTATATGATTTCAATAGACAATAATTCAACAAAATCGTGATGAAAAAAGGAAAATCCCAACAACAACTGCAGAAGGAATTGCCACTAATTAGTCTACTTCTTTGACAAACATAATTTGAACAGATATTGAAAACCCAGATAAAAATTTTTACAAACTGCATCCAAAACTGAATAACTTAATTAATTAAA
This sequence comes from Citropsis articulata, assembly GCA_030449925.1. Taxonomy (NCBI): domain Eukaryota; kingdom Viridiplantae; phylum Streptophyta; class Magnoliopsida; order Sapindales; family Rutaceae; genus Citropsis; species Citropsis articulata. The sequence goes on from JASUUH010000168.1 coordinate 1,462,890, forward strand.
GTAAAAATTAGATCTCCAACACACACAACAAAACCAAGTTTTAATTACAAAACCAAATAAAGCACCAAGCCCAAAGAACCACATCCATGAAAAAAAGTTCAGCAAAATCCCGAATCAACAAGCACCCAAAATTGTTTCTTAAGAATAAAAACAATTTATATATAAAGAAGGGACAAATCAACCAAGATTTTTAAAAAATTATGTATAAACATATGTAGAGTTATAGTAATAAAGTACCTGAACAGAAGACAAGTGCTCGGAATAAAACTGCTCGACGGTGTCATTAAGATACTTATCATGAAAGTTTGAGCAAACTTTGCTGTCAATCAAACAACTCTTAATCTTGTTCCAATTCTTAGTATTATTCACCCTCTTTTGCAACCAGTTTGAGTAATCTCCCAATCTGTACTCCTTATACCCTCTTCCGGACAAGACCTCACCGGCTCCTTTGTTGGTCACAACGAAGGCCATGATAGTGAAGGCAAACAACAGCACAATCAACAAGAACATCACAACCAAGTAGACCCACAATAGCCAGGAGACTCTGCAGCACGCGCCGATGAGGCCGGCCAAGGAGACTATCATTAGGAACACGCCCAGAATTATCACGGGCTTGTCGAGAAACTTCTCGCATTCGGTCACGCCCTTGTTGGAGAGCCAGATGCCGGCCCAGAGGATCGGAATTGAGAGGAGGAATGTTAAGATGTTGAGGATCCCGATCAAGTTGTTGCTTAGACGAAACATTGCGCCACAAATTTTCAAAATCAATGCAGATGAAATGTTCGATGGAGGTTCTGAATGATAAGGAGATATTTTTATACGGGAAGTTTATCTTCTCCTAATGCTGTAACTGTACGGAGGAGAGTGGGGTTACTGCGGAGAAAGTTCTTTGAGTTGGCTCGCTGGGTGATCATCCTTTGTTAATGCCTTACACGTTTTGAAGTGACGCATGAGTTTCCGACACGTGTGATGGCGGTTCCTACCGACGCGTTGTTTTGCGTGTTAAAGGCCACTGTTTGGCTACAGAAGAAGTGTTTTAAATACCAATTTTAAACGGTCAAGTACTCCCAGGCCACAGTCCCCTTACCATTTTGAGATTGGATATTTTCATCCGCATCCCCAATGTCTTAACTAATATCACCTAAATTTCACAATTAATCACCAAGGCCCCCCAGCGAGTACTAAAGATTTTGGTGGCTTGGATGTCAAAATTGAAACTTGTAATTAAAAAGCAATTTTCGATTACGGTAGTTTAAATACGTTTGTTCATATTATATTTCTCAAACTGGTTTGGTGAAAAATCTAAAATGTGTTCTTCCTTTAGTTTGTTTACTTCTGTTTCAGAACTATTTTTTTTTTCTTAATGATAGTCAGTAATCTATTTTTCTTCTATTTTAACAAGAAATTTCTACTATAAAATAGATGAAAATAATTAAATTACAAATTTGGCTGGGTAATTGCCTAAAGACTTTTACAATTTATCTAACATCGATTACTAAAGCTATGCCAAAAATGTTATCTTCTTCCGAACAATCCCTAAAGCTAAAGGCCTTTTTGGTTCAACTTTAAAGTCAATTGCAATATTTTTAAGGTCAAAGCCTCGTTGTTACCGTAGAAAAGTTCCTCGTGAACCAGGAGGAACGTGGCTGTGATCATTATTTTACAGCCTCCAAGTGATGTGAAAAAAAAAAGACGAAAGCGTTATGCTCGCTCTCACTTTTTAAGTCGTTGGTCAGCGGCTCCGAATCGGCAATTGTTCAGTGTATTGTCGCCCACAGTAAACATCCAAACTTTTGACGTGGCAGCACTTGGCACCGTCTCATTTTACACTGTTTTCTTTGATTTGTCGTCACTTATAGTTTTCGTAAGGTCACCCGCGTGCCGCGTACGCGTGATGCTCTTATTAACGAAAGCAACTATCGACTTTGATACGAGCACGCTACGTAATTTGTCCGAGACGAGAGTCCGATTGCCGATTTGGTATTCGAATACGCGGCCCTACGCGCAGCCGTTGAAGACGCAATGACGCGCTTCAATAATTTCTTTTTAGGTCACGACGCAGTGGCCGCACAAAAAGCTCTAATTTTTTTTTCCCGTGTCTTGGCGTCTTTGAAAGCGCGTAGGCGTCTTTATTCATGTCTGCGACGCGCTTTTTAAACCCACCAACCTACTAAAATAATAATAATAATAATAATAACAACAATAACAATAATTATAATAAATTCATAATCATATTAATATTAACATTTTATTATTAGTTTATCACAATTTCGCAACTATATATTTAATTTCAAAATAACTAATAATTTATAAGACAACAATACATAAATTTAATTAAATTTAATTCAATATATCTTAATTAAAATTAAAAATACAATCCTCAAATAACAATTATAATAAGTGATAACTATGATATAATAATTTAACAAATCATAGATCACAACTCACAACTTACAAGTCATAAATATATTTCATTTATACTTTTTGGTATAAATATGAAAATATTTCATTCACTAATAAAACATATCTCTATTAAATATTAATATGAAACATATTTCATATAAATAATTTTTATTATTAAAGTTTTAAAAGTTTTATTTATCACTTATAAATTTATGATGTTTATAATTTTATTTATTAAAATCATGATATTTATTTATTAATTTAATAAATTATAAACATAAAAATTAATTAAATAAATATCATAAATAAAATTAAATATCATAAATAAAATTATTCATATAATAAATATCATAAATAAAATTATTAGAATCATGATATTTACTTATTCATTTAATAAATTATAAACATAAAAAATTAATTAAATAAATATCATAATTAAAATTACTCATATAATAAATAACAAAAATTAGAATATTTATTTAAACTAAGATTTAAATTAATTTTAAAGTATATGGTAAAAATATATTAAAATTTTAATTTCAAGATATTTTATTTTAATTTCATAATATTTTATATTTACTTTATTAAAAAATTTGCCGCTATGCCGCGCCACAGAATGGGCGTCGCTTACCGCACGCTAATCGTTCGCATGCGCGCTAGTTTCAAACGCCTAATGCCACAAGGCCCAGCGCCGGGCTCTACTGCCGCGCGCTGACGACTAAGCCGCACACAGCCCGCTACCATCAGTCATATCCTACGCCATATTTACGCAGAGAAAAATACCGAGCGAGCCCAAAGACTGCTCCTCTTCAGACGACGTCAAGAAACGCAACTTAAGGAAATCCTTATTTGAATTGGGGAAAATAACATATATGACTTCCAAAGTTCGTATTACTAATGTCTACGTAAACTCTCAAATGTTTTGAAACTTTTCACACAACCTTTTTCTTTTGGTACATTAAATATATGATGTGACTCTTATTTTTAATACTTATTTACTGGTAAATTGATTATATTGATTATGCAAAAAGAATAACGAAAGAATCATGTACGAAATTAACTACGGTAGCTCAAACTAAAACACTAAGTGTACCCTTTTTAGTTTCCTTTGAATTTATATACTACCCCAAACTTTATTTTTAAAAAACCTTAAATACAATTATTAAATCCTATGCTAATGCTGCTATGCTAGTGCCTGTTGGTTTGGAATTTAATCTATTTAAACAACTAATTGATATGATAATTGTAGTATTAAACAATAGTGACCACTTGATCTGATGGGTACTGGGGACATATCGCTTTATTTTTCAAAGGCAAAGCATGTCTATTTAATACAATATTTATTATCACACGTTATAAACGGGGATAAATCGTTGAATTAGCCACATGTACTAACATGACACAAAAGAGTGCTGTTTACTTCTAAAATGACTTCTTGACATGCCATTATTTAACGCGTGTGATTGCAAAACTATTGCTTAAGTCAAGAAAATATGATTGTTGAAGACAATTCAAAAGAATAATTAATGATCAGAGCACAAAGAGGAGGACCCTCTTATCTTCGGTCGGCATCTTGTTGTGTGGTCTAGGACTCTAGGTTTCACACCATAGTAGCACACGGCCAGCTTTAGGATATGCTTCATTTTCAAGGCATCGTTTAAATGTAAATGGGGCCTCCCCTGGCCATTAGGCTTTAGTCTCGCGGTTAGAACACATATTTTATAATTGAGATTATAGATTCGAGCCCTCACAATATATTGTGAGATTTAATTTTGTTAATTTGAAAAATTTTTAAAATCTTCAATTCCTTCAATTTGAGTGAAGATAATATTCTCTTTTTCAAAATGTGAGTGGAGTATATGTTCTTTGAATATTAGAGAGGGTAAAAATATGGGCTGATTTCATAAGAATTTATGTAAACTAGTCATATTTCTTTCGGAATGTGAGTGGAGTAGACGTCTCTTGAATATTAGAGAGGGTAAAAATTTGAACGGGTTTCATTAGAATTTATGTAAACTAGCCCTATTAATAGTCTGATTTGTAAATATCAGTTAAAATCTCATGTAATATGAGTTGTACTCTTGAGTGATAATTTCATGTAATTAAAAAAAAAAAATAGGCCTTGCTTGTTTATTTTAAATGTTATGAATGATTTACCATTTCAATCTTTCTCATGTCTCATTATGTCACTGAAGATTTTTTATTATTTTCATATTGATTCTACTCTGTACTCAAATATTAAAACTGGTTCATTACAGAAATTGACGAGCTTGTCTCAATAATGATATTCAAATTTTTAGTGTAAATGGAGCTGATGAATAAGTTATACATAATATATTACATGCATTTTTCAAATTCTATATGAAAAATAAGATCATGTAACGTGGGTGTCAGAGGCCTCGATAACAAAGATTATATATATATTTTGACAACTATTATGAGATGTGCCAACAATTATTCCCTGGTCCATCATAATTCATGCTTCCGATTCTTCACAAAGATACAGTTGAGAGAATCTGAATCGCTTGTCTTTTCAGTCTATGAGCTTCGTGCTTTTTGTAAATATCCCATTCCTTTTTTTTTGTTTTGGTTGCACATTCTCTTTATTCTTAGTGTGCGCAAGCGCATGGAACTTTGCAGTTTCCTCAGGGTTGGGATCAGACGTTTTTTAATCAGCATTATTGATTGAATTTTCCCAGATTTTGACTTGAATGCTAGTGTTCAAATTTTTAATTTCTATTACATTGGAGGGCGAAACATCAGGAGGAGGCTGCAGCTGCATCAAGCGGGGGAGGGTTCCTCGAAAATGGGTGCCCAATAAAGAGAAGTGGAAGTGGGTGGGTGGTGGGGTTGGTATAGGGGTTGGGCTAACAGACCTGCCAAATTAAGCTGGCCTTGGCTCCAATTGCACTCAATCCCGCTGGTAGCTACTAGATAGAGTTGTCTGGAGAAGGCAGCGTCCGCCTTTCTTATTTGCTTGGAATCTTCTCAAACACTTAATCAGTGGTGACACTCTATGTCAACCCCAGGATGCCACTATTCACTCAACGCGCAGGATCTGCTTGTCATATACGAGAGAGAATCACCGTCAGACACGGTCGAGGGCTCAATTCTAGATCCATATGCAAAATGTAGTGATTTAATGAGAAGGTTGCTGCCAGCCTGCCATCATCATTTGGAATTTGAAATTTGAAACTGCGGGCCGTTGTAGGTCGAAAGTCATTATTATTATGCTTTTGAATCTTTTTGTATAAAATTATAACTCTTTTGACCGACCCCACCAAATAAAAAGCTCAAAAGAATTAGGGTTTATTTGAGGGAGCTGGCTACGGTACAGCTTCTGTACCTTACAGACCAGGTTCGCCAGCTCCCCAAGGATGTCATTTGCGTGCTTTGTTTCCGCATGTCGGGACACGTGGAGTGTATGGAGTGGGGGATGCATGTTACAGATTAGAACCTGTAACATACCCACTTCCTTATTTGAGACTGTCTTTTAAAGATTAAAAGGAAATTCTAAAAATAAAAATTAAATTTATGTTTAGTAAATATTTTTAAAAAATTATTTTTGATAAATTTATCTTAAAAAGTAAGAAAAAAATCATTTTTCAAAATGTAATTTTAAAAATTAATTTTATACTTAATATAATGTCATTTACATTCTCACATATACTACACATAATTACTTTTATTCAATTAGGAAGTAAATTATTAAATTTAAAGAGGTTGTTATTTATTACCAACTATATTGATTAGAAAATAAAAAATATTTTAATTATTAGTTATCACATATACACAATAAATAAATAAAAAAGATTTAGAAGAAAGGAAGTCAACACCACCATATTTTGGTAAAATGGTTATACAAACCCTATGCTTTCACAAAAAGCTAATAGATCTTTTTGTTAGTACAAATTTAGTTTTTGTGTCTAAAAATCCAGTTCGATTTGGTTTTCTCAGTTTCAATTCGATTTTTTTGAAGTTAAAAAATCAAATATATAAATACCAAACCAAACCAAATTTTGGATCAAAAGTTATAAAACCCAAACTTAATCGATAAATATTGTTTGGATCCATATTCTTTTTTTTTTTTTTTTATGCGTGGACGGGATCCATATCCTTTATAAAATTTTAGTATGCCCAATATTTTAAAAAATATTTGCATATAAAAATTCTATTATGACATAATATTTTTTGCAAACTTGAAAGCTTAAAGGGCAAGGTAACATTCTAGTTCCTAGGTTTTGATAAACTACAATATGACATAAAATTATTTTATTTTATTTTATTTTGGGCCAAAAGTTTTCATTTTAAAAACAATGATGATGATTTTGAAGATTCTACATTTTAGTTCAAATTTCTTGCATATTTTTTTGTGTATACAAATTTGTAAATTATTTTTATTTTTGTTTATTACACATTGATTATAGTAAGCCTTGTGTGCAAGTTTAACTGAACGAACAATTAATTTATTAATTCGAACCGTTATCGAAAAACTAAAATTGAACCGAACTAAACTATTAATTTCAATTTGATTTTTATTTTCCTTTAAGACCAAGTGATTTTTTTTTTTTAATTTTAAACCCAAACCGAACTAAAACCGAATGTTCACCCTTAAACAAAACTGATGTCCTCCCCTAGTTGTTGTCCTTTTTTTAAAAGAATTATTACATACACATATTTATAAATGTGTAAACAAAATTTGTCCGAACATTATATTTATCTTAGTCATTTACATTTTTATAGCGTCAGCATTAAAATTTACCAAACACATAACACTATTAAAACTTACAACACTTTTAAAAAATAAATTTTATTAAATATTTAACTGGCTTCTTCACAGCTCAGTATTTTCATAATACAGTGAATAACAATTATTTTCAAAGTTATCTTACCACTTAAGAAATCAAGATGACTTCCCGTTTTAGAGGACTCCAGCGGCCGGCAGATCTCCGACTTCTGCATTTTTTGCTTCTAAGAGAATGAGTCACATGGATCGAGCTATTCAAGCAATGCTAGAAGGAACTATCAACCTTATATACAAATAATTGAATAAATAACATCAAGAGACATCAAATCAAGGTCAAGAAGAAAGAAATTGTGCAAGCGGGCTCACCACAAGGCAATATTTGCTGTCATTATATGCGTTTATAAAAATCGTTGGTGTTTTATCTTATTAATGATAATACAATTAAAACCCACTAGTTTCTGTCAAAATTACGATTTTGATGGATTTTTTTTTAATTTATTCTTTAACACAAAATATCATTACCTGATTCCCACTTTGTTGCATCAAGACCAAATCACAAAAAAAAAAAAAAAAAAAAAAAAATTACTGAAAGTGAATGGGATCAAAAACTGATAACATTTGGAGATCATGGCTTTTCAAAGGTCTTTTGCTTATTGACCATGCACAATAACTAAAGCATCAACATTCAAAACAATCTTAACTGTTGCCTTATTGGTTTTCAGGCTTGACTGAAAAACCATGATCAGGAAGCAAATAAACAAAGCAATATGAACTTTTCATCCAAAAGAAAAGCCACCCAAGTGCTGATGCAAGTTTAAAGAGGACCTGGGAACGTCCCGTTTTCCCTCTGCTCGTTCCACTTCTCAATCTGCAGCAATTTGAGGACATAACAGAGAGTGAAACCAAAAAAAAAAAAAAAAAGACTTCCATCACAAATGAAAATCACTACAATTCAAGTGGTTAGAAAACATACAAGTTAAACATTCATCAACAAAAAAGATCATGTTAGGAGGCAATCAATTTTGTTGACAGGACAAACATAATAGCAGCTGCATGCAAAATCAATTATAACATTGTCCCTCTGCGTGTCGAGACGATGATAAACATTCTACTGGACAATATTTCAGTCACAATTGATGAGACTAAAATCATAATACCTAAAATAATCCCAATGATCACAAATGATTCGCTCAGATGTTGCAATGCTTTCATATGGTGTACCACTCTGCTATAAATACCCTTCGTGCATATAAGCTTTACGGTACCAGTTATTCTTTTGCACTATGAGGCTTTTGTTTAAACTGATTCTAGAGATGAAGATAAATGCAAGCTTAAAAATAAATAATTAAAAAAAAGCTCATTCTTATTTCTATTCTTTACACGGCATGGCAATCTTCACTGACATCTTAACATTATGATGCTCAAGCCAGGAGCAAAAATTAGTGTCCTGACTAAACCCAATTATCTAATTGCATGATTGTTTAAGCATCATACGCCTGTAAGTGCTAGTACTAATGCGGACAAACAAATGCATGAACTTTCTGCACTAGTATGTCATAATCCAAATATCATAGCAGAATTACTCCTGTGTATCCAGTCATTTATATCGTTCTCACATATTAAAGGTCAATCCACCGAAGAAATCTGCTACAATACCAGCTGATCTCCAACAACAGAGATAATGCAATAATCATCAAGAATCCATTCTTGGTATAACAAAGCTTGATATCAGAACAGCCACTAAAACGAAGACACAAAATAAGGAAGAACGTTTTGAATTTCTACATCCCTAATAACTTTTGATTGTTCTCAATGATTTCTACACATGGACACATGTTTCAAATTTTCACATAGACAGGTGGTCTAACGTAATAACCTCCTAAGACGTATCACGAAAAGACAAATAAGTTATATTATTCATGAAAGACAAATGAGTTATTTTATTTACTTATCTTTATTTTGTTTACTTGTCTGCGTGAATTCAGCAACAACTAAAAAAGGACTTATAACTAAGTAAACTTAAAATATGTTAGCAAACATTCAAAGAATCATATATTGCAATAGACAACATCCAAAGAATCATATATTGCAATCGACAACATTCAAAGAACTGCAAGTTGGAACTAAGTAAATTGCAACATAAAGCCCAGTATACTCACCCAGTCACCGGGGCAGAGAGAACGATAGTATTTAGCAAATCTTTCACATTCATTAGATTCTTCCCCCTTTGCTGCCAAGCACCTGCATAATAAAAATGAAGTGGTACATGCTACAGCTTCATCATAAGCAAAATGGTTCATTACTAGTGAGTTTACCTGTGAAACTCAATGTAGCGGGTGAAGCAATGTCTGGTTTGATTTGTTGTTGGAAACCGGAAATCAGCAGGAGCAGTTTTGAGTTCAATCTAAGACAAAAGAAGGTGTACCAGTAACCATAACATAAAATAATGAGAAACTTATGCAACATTGGGCTAACGTAAAGCAAGTTTTCCACTAGATACAGAAGCGCTGAAATTCATCCATCACCATCTGACGACAAATTATACACCTCCAATTAACAATCATACCATATTGTTGGTCATATTACAAATCTATAGCTTTGCTGATAAAAATAACATCATTCATAAGCTCTTCATTTTCCCTCACCATGATTAATAAGAGATTAATCATTCCATAAAAAGGTAAAAAAATTTTTGCGAAAAACCTAAACTTTCAATTTTCCATTGAAAAAGCACAGCACAAATGATCAAGAGATATAAAACAAATCACAAAATAAAGGGGAAAAAATTATATATATATAGGTTTAAATTTACATATTATCCACAATGTTGTATCAATCACGATTGAGAATGATTCAAATAATCAAACAGAAGATAAAGGCTACAAAAATTATGAATCCAATAAGAAATTTCTGTCCGTACAGTTACTATTTTCTAGTCACCCAAACAGAAATCGCTAACATAGATGGAAAGAGATAAATGAAATTTACCTCGTCGGCCATGCTTGATCAGTTCAAGAGAGAAACAAAGAAGCGAGAAATTTTGATTTTGATATTGATACGAGAGCTGAGACCAAGTCATAAGGCCTTAAAAAGACGAGGGAGCGTGAGCGTGTTTTATGTCTATGCGGTTCGTCCAGTGACCAATGAAAAGAAGCCACTTGGAATTTAAAGAGAGTAAAAATGTTAAGCGTATTCATTGAGTTAAAAAATGGTTGAATACGAATATTTAGATAATTTTTTTAATATACAAATATAAGTAACGTCTTATTTGTATTTATAAATAAAAAATATTTTAAATATAATTATTTGACATTATGTCTTTGTAATAAAAAAATTAAATTTTATACTTTAAAAAATAAATATATTTTATAGAGATATTTTAAAATTTTAAAATTTATTTTTTATTCAAACTTTTTTCTATTTAGAAAAAAATCACCAAAGTCTTTTTTATTTAGATGTAAATATTTAAAAATTAGACATTAATTTAAAAAAAAATAAATTTAAAAAAAAGGTCTAAACTTGATAAAATTTCAAATTTCAAATGTTTAACAATTATTTAAAAATTATAAAAGCATATGTTTCTTTCCTTTCAATTGTTGGTCCTTTTTCAGAAAAAAGAAATTACAGGGAGCAATGGTGTATGATATTAAGGGCAAATTTTGGATAATTTTGTTGTAAATTTAATATTCTCCAATCATCTTCTTTTCTTTTGAAAATCTCAAATTACTGCTATATTTAGTCAAAAGATAAGTAAAAAATGAGAGTCAATTGATTTTTTTATTTTTATTTTTTAACAAAAATGAGGGTAAATTGAAGTTTCCAAAAGTAAATGAAATGATTTTAAAATAATTAATTTACAAGAGAGATCATCCAAAATTAACCCTAGTATCAATAGTGATTGCAGCATTACCCTACAACAAATAAAATAAGGACTTCAATTTTAAGAAAAGTACAATTTTCATTTAGCAAGAAGTTCCTTCAAACGTAATAAAAATTAAATTTCTATCTCATTAAAGAATAGGTGTTAATATTCTTGATAGGTGTGAAGAATTCAATTTAAGTGTGAGCATAAAAGTTTTAGAGGAGTTAATATTCTCTCTTGATATGAGTTTTTCTAAACTTTTAATAAATTAATGTTATGTGTCATATAATAATAATATATAGGTAAGATTTAAGTTATTTATATTTTAAATATATTAACTATCAATCAACATGTGAAGTTTTATTACGGAGAAGTTCAGATAAGAAGAGAATCTTAATCTGATCACTTTATCTTCTTAAGTAATTATACTTGAGAATAAAATTGTAAATTTATAAAATATATTTTATAATGAATTTAGAGAAGTGGTCGTAGCTCGACTAAAAATTGAACCAGTAGAGATTGATAGGGCCCATGAGCATTTGTTTTCAAGTGATTCCAATTTCTAATCAGCTTACGGATTATTCCTTTTTTTTTTTTCAATAATAAGTTAAAAAATATTTAGTCAATGAAATTCTTGCCAAGTTCAGCCTCCATTAAACTTATTACAGCATAATCACAATGTTCGATTTCATTTTCAGATGTATCTAGTCTCGTTCCTCAAAAGTATCCCCCAAAAAAAAAAAAAACAACTTTAAAGGACTAAATCCCAATAATCATATATTTTTCTGTTTCTTTTGAGTTTATTTCTCTCTTTATTTCGAACATGGTTTCCATCTAGGCACTTCCATAGCATTACTCACATTCTATAAAATTTTCGAGAAATATGCATGAACATTTTTATTATTAATGAAAGATGTAAGAAAAGGAATCAATTCATTGAGACTCGAGAGGAAAGGACCCAATATTGTTTCCATTATTAAGTGCAGTTAATGGCTTCTTCTTACTTGTCATTATATGCATTTCTATTAAAAAAGAAAAAAGAAAAAAGAAAAAAAAGGCTTCAATTAGGATCCATAACCACACAAACATTTTAACGATGTCGATCAAAATCACTGCCAAGTGCCTGCATAAACCATTTCTAAAATACCCATGTCCAATAATATTTTTTTGCTTAGTTGTAGAATCTTTCAACAATTCTTTTTGCCATGTATATAGTAATTAATCAGTTAGATCTTGACTGAATCTTATAGTTTTCGAGTATCAAAATTTGTTTTTACTACACGTAACAATAAAACCTAAACTTTCTCCCAAATATTTCTCATCTGTCCCAAAATTTCTCTTAAACGAACTTGACCTGGTAATAAGATGGGACAAAGAATTCTTTAAAAACTAAGTATCTTTTGCCGAAAGTCCACTCTTCACTGGCATGGCTGAAACTGCTAACAACCCAGCACCAGCACCTGAGGCTGTAACCACAGTGACAATACCTGAAGAAAAAGGGGATAAGCTAGAAGCACTTCCAGCACCAGCAACAGAGGCTAAGAACATTCCAGAAGAAAAAGCAATAATAATGACAACAGAAAAAGCAGCACCGGCATTAAGCTTTAATGCCCTTCGGGCAAAATCCTTATCTGGGATATTAGCAATGATATCATTCATTGTTTCACTACCAATTCTTGCCTCAGTCATCTGGCTTCTCTACATGAGAGACTATGACTGTGAGAATCTCCTCAGGCTGCCGAGGCTGCAAACGGGGATCGGCATTGCCTTGCTTTTCATGTTCATTATAAGCACTGCAGCTCTTTTCTTGCTGCCCAAGTTTCCCATGCCTGGATTTCTCCTTGCTGTAGTGCCATTGCTTGTGATGCTCACCGTTGGACTTGCGCTTCTTGGGGCCTATGACATGGAAAGTAGAAAGATTCTTGCTTCTCCAAGATGGTTTAGATTAAAAGTTGATAATCCTAACAACTGGAACAACATCAAATCTTGCATTTACGATACAAAAATATGTGACGATTTGTTTTCGAAATCTTTGACCGTCAAATCTTATGATTTTACTATGAAGAAGCTCTCACCCATCGAGGTACTGTATAACCTACTTACATTATATTTTAAAATTAGCACTGTTATGCTGCAGTCTAGATAAGGTACGTTGTTCCGCAGGCTAGAATCAACCAGAACAAGAATTATTATGTTAATGATCAGCTGAGTATTAACATTTTCTTTTTCTTTTTTTGGTTTTTCTATTGTGTGACTCTGAAGTCTGGATGCTGCACGCCGCCAGCAGTGTGTGGGATGAAGTTTGTGAACACCACCTTTTGGATCAAGGGAGATGATGGTGCTGTAAACAACACTGTGCTGCTTGATTCAGATTGTGATGATGAAAACAAAGTGCTTGATTCGGATTGTGATGCGTGGACAAATGACAGAAACGTTCTCTGCTATGACTGCCAAGCTTGTAAAGATGGATTTGTCAGAACGTTGAAAAGCAAATGGCGGAAACTGGGTTTGTTCCTGGTTTTAATGTCCTTGTTTCTCTTTGTTTCTCATTTGTTTTTGTTTCTTGCCACAATGTGGGAGCTTATGGTAGTCAAGGAAAATATTTGAAGGCCAGCTTGTTTATTCTATTTTGTAGGTTTATTTAAAAAAAAAAAAAAAAATTGGTTACTTGGTAAGGATTTCTTTGGTTGATGTTCCCCTTTTGGCAATAAAAGGCACTTGAATTTTTGGTTAATAGTAGTGTCATATAACGTTCTTCTTCGAGGTTTCTACTTCCATATTAGCACAAGATTTTAAGATGCACAGTTATTTGTATGAAATTGACATCAAAAGTTCATTTTTTATATAAATCTTTCTTTCTTTTATTCAAAAATAGTTACAACTGCATCAATCATTGAACCAACAGCAGAGACAAATCCATTAGTTCACCGAAGTTGTACATAAGAATTGATCCCTGAACTCATAATCTAAAGCATGTCTAGCTAGACAAATTTCTATTTCGTCGAAGTCAACACAATGTTTCCTAGACACAAATATTACCTAAGTAGATGAAAGCTCTGGTAGTTTTAGCATTTTTCATAGTAGCTATTTTGACAAGGCCAAGAATTGCCGAACTGCTTTGTCAGCAATTGCAGCTTGGCTTTGGCAGCAGTTGACTCTATACAACCCTCAGCAACTGGAACTTTCATGCCACATAGCAGCACCACAATAATGAATGGGGCATGGCTAAATATATAATTATGACTGCATGAAGAAACAATGCTGACCAATCTTACACATTATTCAATAAATCCAGTCTTTGTTAAAACAGCATCCCTCACTTTGCTCAAATCTCTTCCTTTGAGCGTCCTACCAACTCCTTCAAAAACTGAGAATGAAGAAACCTGACTCTTTGCTAGCCTCTGAGCAATATATTCATGAGGAGGAACCTTGCAATCATAGGGATCACCATCATCAGAATCATCCTCGAGAGCTTTCTTCTTTGACTTTTTCTTCCTAATCTTAGACCAATCAGGAATTTTCATAGGAGCGGATTGCAGCTGCTTCAATTCTGCATCATTGCCTTTGTCTCTGTAGTTATTATTACTGCTTGTTCTAATTGGGATCATCACTGCAGCAGCAGAAGTGAGATTGACATTTCTTTCAACAGAAAGATCGGGAGCATCAATTACAACTTTTGAATAATTCGAGTCTTTTCTTTCTTTGAGAACTTCCCAAACATCTGCTTCTTCAAAATCTCCATCTCTAAATGATCCCGACAAATCAGTGCTCTCCATTGATCACAAACTCCTACACATCCAAAATTCAACATCCTTTAAGAAACTAAAAAGTTTCCAATATGAGATTTTTCCAAATACTCAGAAAAAATAAAGGAAAATAAAATAAAGATGATTTCTCAACCAAACTCGCGTTAACAGCTAAGCTATTCAAGTTGTTTTCCTTCTCTTATAAAGCCTCTATTGTACAAATTTTCCTGGAGTACAATAAACTACCCTTGTAAGCAAAATTCGAACCCTAAATCTTTTGTTGCCCATAATAAAATTTTACAGATTGAACCAACTGGCACCCACATAAACTTTCGTATATCTAATAACTCAAAGGCAAATAATAGGATAACAAGACTCTCTAACTTTGCTTGGATTGAAACAATACTGCAAAGTAAACTACTTTTTCTTAGATTCTGAGAAGGAATCTGAAACACGTAAAGGAAGTTTTCGGTCATAAAAAAAAAAAAAAGAAAAAAAAAATCAATGATCTTTCTACAAAAAAGAACAATAATAATTGTTTTTAAAAAATTATGGAAGTCCAGTACTCGAGTTCTTTAGTTACTTGCCTGAGATAATTGTCTTGTGCGTATATGAATGAATGTTACAGAGGAGAAGAAAGTGAAGGCAAAGGGGATGTGACAGAAAAGATTCCACTTGTGTCATCAGAGAAAATTGTCCCTTATTAATATAGTTTTGGTCCCTGGAAAGTCTGAAAATAATTAAAAGAGTGAGATTAATATTGGAAAATTCACAGAGCTTGCCTGTACAAATCTTTTAAGACAAGCAAGGATCTTATAATATGAGTCAGAGTGAGTCACCTTTTACATTTATCCATTCGGTAATTGTCTCTAAAATTGAGAATAGACAGAAATTTGTTGATCATATTCTGCTTTTGTTTTATATATGCATTTTTATATACTAAAACAAATTTTTTAATAAATGGCAAAACGTGTGAAGTTTAATATAAAAAAGATTTGGAATAATCCAACAGGGACCTTTTTGCCCTTTTGTGTTTGCTTGTACATGAAAAATTTTGAGACTCTAATCTGTTGACTACTAAGTGGTTTTCGTCTGTTTCAAAATTTTGAAAGAACAAAGATTACAAAAAAATGGCGGAAACTGGGTATTCATTTTGACTACTAATTAAATTACAAGAATATGTACAAGCTTTCAGATGAACAATCTCTTGCAAGAATGACGCTGACCGGATCCTTATTTGCCTGATGTGAGTGAAGCATGATGTAACTTATCAAAATAAGCCATGTCTAAAGTTATCTGTCAAAGAAATAATAGACTTTTCACAATAACACCAACAGATCTACCAGCAATGCTGGGATACGCAGAAAATCTCAGCAACATAGTTTCAGCTTTTCTGAGTTCATCTTCCAGCAAGCTATGGATCATAGGATCCTCCCCAGACAGCACCAACAGTGCTAGCAGGGACAGCAGGCATGCCAACCCCACTGGCAGCAGCCACCCCATTACCACTACCATATGGAATCATGCCTTCTCCCGTGTGCACAACACCCATCTGTAGAAGAGGCTGACTGTATCCATCAGCATACACACCACCACCTTGTACAGATGGTGGATACGAAAGGGTAGGATTTGTGTAGGTCCGACTGTATGGGTTTGGAGCTACATAAGGTAGCAACAGCACGAGCATTAAGGCAAGCTAGAGAAAGTAGAATTGTAAAGAAATTCAATTAATGAAACCATCTATAGAGGCAAGAAAAGTCACCATGTCCTCTCATCTCAGCATTCATCACCTTGGCATGTAATTTCTCCATTTCTCTCGCCATCCCAATTAGATTCTTCTCCATTGCTTGTAATTGCTCCACGTTGTCTATGTTTAGACCCTTTTCATACTCAAACGTAGCACTATTTCCCCACCACATAGATTAAAACAAATAGTTAGATCGAAGTCAGAAATAAATTGTGCTTTAACTTCTAAACAAAAGAAAGAATGTGACAATGGAAACTGAAACCCAAGAAATTTGGATGTTGGTACATCAGAAGCATATCTATGTGGCAGCGAAAAAGATCAATCACCATCAATCAGGATCCACAATAGAGATTTATTCTTACAAGAGATGACTACGAATAAGTAATAAATAAAAATATAAAAAATGGAAGAAGAAGAATAAGAATAGAGAATTTCATAGAACTTCAGTTTTTATGCAAAGAAGGTCAATATGACACCTTGCTTTCTAATTGCTTGGTTTACGACTACTTTTTTTTTTTTTTTTTAAAACCCAGACTCCCACAGATGCTAGACTGGGGGTCAGTAAGGCACCCCAACCCCATGAACCATGAGACAACAAAGGGTGGAATTTTCAGCTCACTAGAAGGATCGAACCTGAGACCTCGATACAACCAAGCACCAGATCCCAAGCTCCCAACCAACAGGGCTGCCCCTTTGGGGGCTACTTCATTTATGACTACATCAAATTATTGAAAATTTAAAGTGGCTTCATTATTCCAAACACAACGAAGGAAGAAAAAGTATATTATATTTCACTTGATATTTAATCAAGTCTCAACACACATGGAAACTAAACGTTTTCGTGATATAAGAAGAAGAAATAAAGTCCTGAAATGTGCATTTTTTTTTGGGGAGGGGAGGGGGGGGGGGCAGCATGACAGAAGAAAAGGTTTTTTGGTGGAAACAGGCAACGAGCTGCAATTTTCTTTGAGATTATGGACAAATTGTGATACTGCATTCATTATTAATTATAATACCATAATATGAACACAGATTATGCAGAAACAAGTTTCAGGTTTGCCTCAGCACACGTACAAGCATCTCACAAGAGAAAAATGCAAATAGAAACTTAAGTCATTGCATGACTCACCGCAACCTCTGGTGTTCTTGTCTCAAAGAGTCGAGTTCAGCATGCAAATCAGGCAAATTTTTAACCACAAGCCGTGCTTTATGCAATTCTTCAGAAGCTTGCTGAATTTTAGAAGTCAACTCTTGTCTGGCTCTGGACAAACTCTGTGCCTCAATGTGTGCCTGTTGAAGATCCTTTTTCAATCTCTCACCAGCCTTACAATCTGCTTCCATTTTTGCAATCTTATCAAGTAAGACCCTGATCTGAATATCACTTTCAGCATGGATGCTTCTAATGTGTGCCTTAATTCTTGGAATCTCCTGTTGAGCAGCAGCCAGGTCCTCCCTCATGGTAATGTGAGAAGCTGCCAATCTATGATTATCCCTTGCAAGTCGTTCAATTTCTGCTGCCTGAACAGCAATCTTATCCTCTAAAAGCTCGGGATGAGGAAGTGGCTCCAATAACCGGTGACCAGCAGGAGAACCAGGAAATGGACCATGCCGCAACATTCCTGGAGCTGGAACAACACGCCCCTCATAATGTGGTTGAATACGTCTTGCAGACATCTGTTGTCTCTCATACATTAACCAACAAATAGCACAATCAAAATCCTGAGACATGAATGCTTGCTTTTTTAATCATGGTAAGCAATCATTGTCAGAAGAATAAGAGAACAGGAATAAGTAAGATCATAAGAGCGTATCTTAATGTCTAACCTTTGGCTTTGTCTGTCAAAAAATCAAAATCAAGTTTAAGTCACTGGAAACAAGTGGGTGCACAATGGAAGCACTTTTTCGTTTCAGTTACAATCTTGATTTCTTCTATTTGATAGACTTTTTGTACTTATGATGTGAATGTCATGAACATTGATGGGCAGAACCAGGTACTGAATCTTTTTCAAATGGGAAATCAGTGGAGTAGCATTTAAGGTAACTTTTGCCATATTTGCCAAGGACCTCTTGAAAAGTATCGTTTCTTGTTATTAATTTCCATTTTGTCCTTCTTAACCTCATTCAACAAGTACATATTCCATAATGAATAATGATTTCCGATCCAACTTGCAATGATCAATAGAATTACCAATAAGTTTGATCTTATACATGCCAATAGGTTTGAGCTTCTCTCAAATCCCAGATTTTTACCAAAAAAGCTGCTGGGTCAAGAACTTTAAAAAATTTACTGCTATCAAAACTTATCAAATGCACTGCTTCCTATAATCCTTCATCTTCCACACAGCTTCCTGGCATTCCCTTGTTCAATTTCTAACTGCCTGAACTTATAGCCTTAGCACATTTCACATTTCAGAATAATTGATACAAACTTGCACACATAAGCATGCTTATGACATAGGACATCTTTATTTGCTAATTACACTCCCCCCCAAAAAAAAAAAAAGGAACTCCAATATTCTTATTTTCAGTGAAATGGAGAATGAGCATTCTAAGAGTTTGATAATACCTACGTATTCGATTATTTTTTTCACACTTAATTACATAAGCTCAGATATCAAAGAACAAACTTTAACATACTTATGCATTCATTTTATGACATTAGCAAAGTCTATAACAAATTGAAGCAGAAATCATGATCACAGACAATCCATAGATACATAGCAAATTTTGCAGCAGCAAAAACAAAATAATCATTAAAAGGAGAATCAGAGATTACATACGAGATGAGATGGAGGTTTGCTAGAAAACGGAAACGATATCGATGTCCTTTTGCTCAGAGCCCGCTAGCTATGAGTGCTGTTTGCGTCAAATCGGTGGGTGTGTTTGACGTAATGAGCCGATGAATAATAATAAAAGAATAAAAATTGTGGGGAATAAAGTTTGAATTGACACAAGGTAGTTGCCCACTTGTGTTGCGCCCGATGAAAAACAAGAGCAGACGGTTATATGTCATCTGCTCAAGAGTTCCAACTTCCAAACTCGAAGGTGGCCTCCAAAGTTGAGTGTTAGCGTAACCGGGCTTGGGTCGTGTTTTCCTAGGCCAGAGCCCAATTCCAAATAATTGTTAACAAGTTCAAACTTTTAAAATTCCGTCTAAATTCAAATTGCGATGGGCCTAGGCCGCACTTAGACGGGCCTGAGGTTTCATTAAATTAAAAAAAAAAAATTTAATAATACTAGTAATCATCATCATCGTCATCCCAACACAAAACTCGCATGTAAAATACAGACTGGACAAATTTGCTCCGTTGTAAGATTAATCCAGGATTACAGGTGCAGGATGTATGGTTGCAGCCATGTGTGGGGCGACTGAAAGAGAGCTTATTGTAGTTGGAAGCCCATCAACCTCCAGATGGAAATTTTTATTAAAGAAGTAAGTCAGATTAAAGACTGTTGTTACATTGCATTCATACTGACTAAATTGAGGAAGGAGAAATTCTTTACGAAAGTACGAAAGATACCTGACTTCAATTTATCACATCATTATTCTAAAATTATTGGTATCAGATTGGGTAAAAAAAAAACAAGTTAGGACCTTGTTCAGAGTAAATTTGGTACTCAGTACTCACTGTGTCCTGATTTGCAGATTTCAGACTGCTTCCTCCAGAATGTGTATGGCGGATGATAGATTAGATACTGTCTGACACAGATACTGGTATTTTATTTGGACAAAATGCTGGCTGCAGAACACTCCTTGTTCTTTCAGGTACAAGAACCTTTCTTGATTTTCTAACATGAAAATAAATCAGTTCTCTCCCCTTATAAACTAAGTTGGTGAGATATTTGAAAGATGGATTGTTAAACATTTGGACTCTCTCCCCTTATAAACTAACAAGATATTTGCTCTATGTTTAAGTATAGTATATTAGGACTTATTGGACTCCCTCTCCTTATGAACTCAGTTTTTAAGAATGAGATCCATTCAATGTATACAACTAAAAAAAAAACTAAAAATAATATTACACATTCTAAAATTTTTATCTTAAATGATGTGGTATTCATTAATTATTAGTTGGTGAGATAACACAATTAATTTACCTAAATTTTATAAACAATTATCAACCAATTAATGAATGCTACATTATTTGAGATAATTATTTAGAACAAAAAAATTAAGATGTTGATCATTACACAAATCAGTTGATGCTTTCACATTATAACAACATCGAACAACTCCCACTACAAGAAAAATACTATATGACAACAGGCAAATCTTGTTGTGGAAGGGGTTTCACAATGAGCACATGAATGTTGCGGTTCTTGCAGTAGCGAAAAGTAGGTAACTTTTAACTACGCGCAATTTACGTTGTTGAAAAAATTATGAATGTTGTTAAATGTCTTATGACAACTTGCAGTGGTTGTTGTAAAAAAAGTCATGTGCATCCACATTTTTGGCTGCAAGCTCGTGAATATTGTCATAAACTATATAGCAACAAGCAACTAATTGTTGCCATTAATTCCAATTTTTATTTACAATAAACAACATATCTTGCATGTTGCCAAAAAACAAAAGCAATAATATTATTATTATTATTACTATTATTATTATTATTATTATTATTATTATTACAACAATATTATTATTATTATTATTACTACTACTATTATTATTATTATTACTACTACTATTATTATTATTATTATTATTATTATTATTACTACTACTACTTAATTACTTACTTACTTACTAACTACAACTACTACCACACTATTGTCACCATATATAAAATGTATATGAACTAATTCAAATATTTGGCTTATTGTAATAAGATTTGATAAACATAGTAATGACCACACATCATAGCTAAAAGTCACACCAATATTTTAGTATTCATATAATTAATCCATAGAAATTTCCAACATCAGTATAATTTCCATCTAGTAAAACACCAAAAAAAAAAAAAATTAAAACACATAAGTGACAGTTGCAATTCCATAAATATCAAATTCAAAAAATCATCTCCAACAAATGCTTCTTCAGCTTGCAATTCCAGCAAAACTTCTTCAAGGCATATATACACGCCAATAAAAACATCTTCTTCAAGGCATAAACTCCTACAAAAAGGTTAACTGAATCAATTTTCATTTGCTGCATTTGGAAAATAATTATATATACATACCAAAGTGAATATTTGTATGCCTACATACCTTCTTTAAAACAATTTAATGCAACTTTTTGGCCAAGCAACTGTGCTTCCCAAAGCCTCAACTATTATATGGGCTTCATCTGTCACTTTATATAAAGTGACTTCATCCATACCATCGAATATTGATTCCACCCAAACTTTCCAACAATCTCTTCCAAGAGGCATGTGGTGAACTTTTACCTTAGGGTCAGTTGA
Organism: Citropsis articulata; assembly: GCA_030449925.1. Classification (NCBI taxonomy): domain Eukaryota; kingdom Viridiplantae; phylum Streptophyta; class Magnoliopsida; order Sapindales; family Rutaceae; genus Citropsis; species Citropsis articulata. Next base: position 1,484,797 of record JASUUH010000168.1, read on the forward strand.
GGCAATCTTTCCTTCAGCCACAATTTCATCAACATCATCTGAATACCAATTTAATAAATAATATCTTGCATTTTCATAGTGGCCATTTTCTTGCATTGTACCGCTTCCTTGTTGTGACTATAAGCAAGACAAATTTGGATTTACAACTTATAAGAGTAAGAAATAAGTTTTGGTTTAGCTAGTACTTGTTTTTTTTTTTTCAATGAAGCATTCTTAATAAGTCTAAAAAAGATAAAAAAGCATTACCTGAGGAGTACAAGCTTGAGAAGTTATAATATCATCAAAACTTTTGCTTGGATTCTGTAAATGATTAGAATTCTCTTAAGTCTTAGAATGGTTTTCAAGTAACTAGTTATATGAATGCTTTATCATATAGTCATTTACCTGGTTGCATTGTTTTAAAAGCGCAGCTGTCAAATGCTCATAATTCTTTTTAAGGATAGACATTCTTTCAGATTGAGTTTGAAGTTGGTTTTGAAGTTCTTTTACCTTTCCAGTAGATCGAATCTGTGCTTCTAATTGAGTGGGAGTGGCTCCGAACCCCAGTCCTCGAACTTGTCCACGCTTTTCAGGTCCAAATACTTTTGCAATAGCATCATTTCGTATATTGTTAGACGTTACATTATCTTTTGAATTGTGACACTCTTTAACTTTTTCCTAGAAGTAGGCAAAATAACATTATTAATAACATACATATGAATAGTTATAACAAGAATACTTTGTATAGATATCTCCTACCAATGCTTTAGAAGCTGCTTCATTAACAGGTTGACCATTCTTTTTAAGATGACCTTCAATCCAAACATCAACTCTAGTGATTTCGGATGGATTTGAACTCTTTTTTTTCTACAATTAAGAAAAATATGTAATTTAAAGTAAATCAAATAAGTGTCAAAACATAATCGAATTAAATAAATCCATACCATTGTATACTCCTTCCTAGCATAACCTAGTCGGCCCATTGAATGAACCACTTCCTGATTATTTCTCATTTCTCTAAACTTCTTGCTTGTTGCCTATCAATCAAACATTTAAATGTATAATTTTAATAGATATGAAATTTAATTTGAATACTATTAATACAATGCAATGGACTTACTTCAAATTCTGGAGACAATCTTTGCTTGACAAATTTAGCCCAATCTTCTTTGGAAGTTATATTTTTTGGCCTGATAAGAGCAAGCGCACGTGCTTTATTATGTTCTTTGCTGGCTTGCTTGATCTTAGTTGTTAGCTCTGATTTGTATCGTCTCCAGCAATCACCCATCATTCTTAAACATAAGTATTGCATATTTGTAAAAGTAAAACTAACTTACTTACAACCTTATTATTTAGCCACGAGCTAAAAGTGTCTATATGCTTTTTCTGTAACATGGTTTCATTTCTCAAAAGTCGTTTATCCACACACTTCAGTTCTTCCAAGTGTTCTCTAGTGAAAAAATGAACTTAAAGTTAATTTTCACTTCACTTCTTTTAAACTTGAAAAACAACAATTACATAATGTCCTAAAGTCTTACTCTATATAAGGTTGGACCTCTGAGCTGTTAAACAAAATATATCGATGAGCAATATGTAACATCTCATTCGAAAGGCTAATAGACTTGCCTCTAGATATTAGACGCCCTCCTAATAATAAGTCATTCTCAGATTCTTTATTTCTCCCATGTTGAGTACCTATTTCAGCTGCCTGCTTTATATATTTGCTACAAAATGATGCATACTCTTCAGCAATGTACCGTTCAGCTATACATCCTTCGAGTCGTGCACGATTTCCAACATATCCCTTTAAAATTTTCATAAACCTGAGACATAAAACATGTAAAATAAATTAATTATTTTTTCATACACTTATTGTTCTATTTTAAAAAAGCTGGTGGCAAGTAAAAACCTCTCAATTGGGTACATCCAGCGATATTGCACTGGTCCACATAGACGAGCTTCTCTTCCTAGGTGAATAGTTAAATGGATCATGATATCAAAGAACGAAGGTGGGAAGAATCTCTCTAACAAGCACAATGTCTTAGTCACTTCTTCCTCCAATTGTTCTAATCCACTTCTATCTAAGACCGTGTTACACAATTCGCTAAAAAATGCACATAATCGAAAAATTACTTTTCGTGGACCCTTCGGTAAAATTCCTCTTAAAGCTACAGGTATGAGTTGCTGCATTAGAATATGGCAATCATGAGACTTAAGTCCAACCACCTTGCATTCATCTACTGAAATACATTTTGCTATATTTGAGCCATAGCCATCAGGTAGCTTTAAACTAGCAAGCCTTTTACAAAATATCAATTTCTCTTTTTTAGAGAGCGTGTACGATGCAGCAGGTAACTTCAGTACATTATTCTCCTTCTTAGGATGCAAATCCTTTCTAATATCCAAACTTTTCAGATCTAATCTTGAATTAAGACCATCTTTTGTTTTCCCTTTTATATTCAACAATGTACTCACTATACTATCACATATGTTCTTCTCAATATGCATCACATCCAAGTTATGGCGCACCAGCAAATTCTATAAAAAAAAAAAAAGGTTAGGTATGATATTGCATTTTAAAACCCATTATGCAAATATAGAATAATAGAAAGATAAAATAATATGATTAGTATAACATACCTTCCAATATGGCAAGTCAAAAAATATTGACTTTTTCTTCCATAATAATGAAGAATCCTTCTTCCTCTTTTTTCTGAATTTACCCCAATCATTCACTAAGTTTTTAACTTCAGAATAAGTATCTTCACTAGTGAATATCTTAGGTCTAGTGCCTTCTTCAATGACACCATCAAACCATGCTTGTTTTCTTCTAAATGAATGGTTAGAATGAAGAAATCGTCTATGACCCATGTATGAAAACTTTTTGCTATATGACAGCCATTTCGAACAAGTATTTTGACGACATACGGGACATGCCAATTTTCCTTTTGTAGACCAACCTGACATATTTGCATAAGCTGGGAAATCATTAATCGTCCACATTAAAATTGTCCTTAAATTAAATGTGGATTCACTCAATGCATCATACACTTCAGCTCCATTTATCCATAGCTCTTTTAAATCTTCTACAAGTGGTGCCAAATAAATATCTATGTCATTACCTGGTTGCTTTGGCCCTGGAATTAATAAGCTTAACATTAAACTATCCTTGGACATACATAACCATGGGGGCAAATTGTAAATGACCAAAATTATAGGCCAACAACTATATCTTGTGCTAAGATCTTGGAAGGGATTAAAACCATCAGTGGCAAGGCCAAATCTAATGTTTCGGGGATCAGATGCAAAAGATGGCCACTTTTTGTTTATAATATCCCATGCAAGTGAATCGACTGGATGCCTCATTTTGCCATCTTGACTTTTATGAGTTTGATGCCACCTAAGATGCTCTACCATATCAGTAACACTAAACATCGTTTTAAGTCTTGGTATTATTGGAAAATAACGCAAAACTTTGGCAGGAACTCCTCGTTGAATCTTTTCAGTGCCCTCATTAACTTTCCATCGGGAAGCACCACATTTAGGGCACATATGTGCATTCTCTAACTCCTTTCTAAAAAGGCAACAATCATTTATACAAGCATGTATTTTTTCATACCTGAGGTCAAAGGTCTTAAGTAGCTTTTTTGTTGAATACAGTGACTCAGGAAGTGTGTTTTCTGATGGAAGAATATCATGAATAATTTGAAGAAGTTCATCAAAACCCTTATCGGATATACCATGGGTAACTTTATGCTTGAATAAGGAAATTGTTGCTGATATTTTTGTGTGCTTTGTACATCCAGGATACAATGGAGTTTCAGCATCTTTGATAAGATTTGTGAACTCTTTTTGGCTACTTTCTTGTGTGTGCTGTAATACATTTGGCTCCTGAAAATAAACTTGATCTCTATACATCTGATATGTTTCTGTCATGTCAATATCATCACATTGCATTGACATGCCAGAATAAGCAGAATTTTCACCATGAAGAACCCAAGTATTATAGGTAGGATCCATGCCTTTCATAACCAAGTGTTCATACACTAAATCAAAATGGTGGCGTTGTACATTCTTACAACGAATGCAGGGACATACTATTATCTCTAGATTACCTGAATTTACACGAGCACTATTAACAAAGTCACGTGCTCCCTTTCTATATTCATCTTAATGTCTACAAAAAAATAATAATGAGAGTAATAACTTTTTGGTTAGTCTAAAACTATAACTATTCCTAAAACTATTCATTATTTTATTAAATAAACATGAAACCTTGAGGAGTAGACCCATCTTTTATCCATTTTGAATTACTAATGTTGGCAAGACCTGGTTGTGCAAAGGTGATTAGTTTGGACCGTATAAAAATAAATATAAAGAATTAGGATCCATTTAGAGTATCCAGTAGGCTAGTAAAAGTTAACAGAGTAAGATTATGAACAAATATAAAATAGACAAAATAATATAAACTGCAGTAAATTTTTTAAAGTAAACATCAAAATAGAGAAATTCCATTTACAATTTTAATTATACAGAAGAAAGCAATACCTCAAGTTTTGCTTCGTAGTCAAATTGTAAGAAGTCACTGCTGATATTAGAGACTATGTTTAATGGCGTTGATAGAAGTTACCTATTTCATGATGTCAACAACAACATTAATAGATTAAAATTGTACCACTCAATTAGAAGAAATCATTATCCATCTCACTAGTAATATTTACTATAAATTAAAAATAAAATATAATCTTCAAAATCATCTTTTCCCTGTAAATATTTTCAAAGAAGAGAATCGTCTTTTGGTTTCAATGACCCACCACAAAAAATTAATATTACTTTGGTTTATGTCATAACATACGAACCCCACAAACAATAAAGAATTGTCACACTTACCAAGCAATGAATTTACAATGGGACCATGTCGAACGATTTTGAGTGGGAACAATAGGACAAAGCCCGAAATCTCCTAAAAAAGATAAGTGGAAAGAGCAAACTATTAATTAAATGGAATTAGGAAAGTGAAAGTGAGCTTTATTAATGAAATTGAAAAGAAGAGTACCTGATAAATCCGATTCCTTGGTGGGCACCTGTTATTACAATGACAATGAAGGAGGTTGATTTGCTTGAATGGCAGAGAAAGAGTAAAGTGGCATTGCAAAGTGAACCCAGGTTTCAATAAGTCAATTTAATTTTTTTTTTTTTGTTCAGTAGGTCAATTTGTCCTTTTTTGCCTTTTCATCTTCCTTTTACCGCGCTTTAACCCGCACTGTATAACTTATGCGCGCGCAAGTTTTTATTTATTGCACGTTATTTTCTACTATTTTAGTTCTAAGAAATATTGTAGTAAATGATATACTCAAAATAAATTTTTTTATAATATTTTTATGAATAAATTTCATAAGCATCTATTTATGTCTAATTTATACCAACTTCATATTAAATTGAGTTAAGAAAAATTTAACAACACACAACTAAATGTTGTTATTTAAATAATAATTTATGCAACATACAATTCAATGTTGTCTTAAGTAACTAATTACAACATGCAAAGTTTGAATGTTGTCATTACATACCCCTATATGGCAACAAATGATTGCTTGTTGTGATAAAGTTTAACGCAACGGTCACTCATTGTGTGTTGCTAAAATTTTATATTTGCCAACATGCAATTTGTGATTGTTGTTAAATTATAAATTTGACAACATTTCATAAGTGCACGTTGTTAAAATGATGTTGTCTTATCCCTATTTTCTTGTAGTGTCCATTCCTTGTTGAGTTGGTGCATGATGAGAAGGTATGACAAAAAAATTAAAAGTTGAGCGCACCTTATTAAAGAACCAGTAATAGTAGTGTACCATATGTCTTTAACAGTTTTCTTTTACTAAATTAAGCATAGACAGGAGATAGGAGTCCGATAACGTGAGCTTAAAATGACCAGTTACATTATTGATGAACTTAGATTCCATCTTCGTCTAGTTATGCTAAATTTTTACAAATTTTGTCACATATGTGTATTCATTATATAATATTTGTTTGGGATTGAGATTGTACAACTGTAATTTAAAAGTAACACTATAATGTTTGATAAATACTAACCACGGTAATTAAAAATTGAGTTGATTTTATTTTACACTTATATAATAAAAAATCTATTATATCTCTACTAATTTTGTCAACGTCAGTATTTAAAAATTATATTTACTATAACTATTAATTTTTATTTTATAATTATAATTTTTTTAGTAATTATAGTATAACACCTCAATGTCAAACGAGATGATAGGGTAAAATCTAATTACCGATAAATTTTTATACAATAACCACCTGTATCCCACATGCAGTCGCATACGCAAGTTCCGATTAACATAAAACTCCAAATCCATTGGTGAAATGGAAACAAATTTACACCGCCCACAAAATCGCGTCCATGTGCATGTTCTTGTCTCAGGGAAGCTGCATTACTTCAAAATAATAATAATGCAGCCATTCATTCTCCACTAATTTTAGTGCTGATTAAATGGGTCGGTAACCTTTTTACAATTGTCAGATTCCTGCAAAATCTGCAGGAACTAGCCGTACCTCAACCAAAAGAATCTCTTCTCTCAAAATCCCATAATACCCACGTCACCACTTGCACTTGCACTTCTCTTTTCTCTGTATCGAAATCAACAAATCTTAAGAGTACTCAATACACGTTTTCGCTTGCAACATTGATCAGCTTCAACAACTATAAATAGCATACTCTCTTTGTCCTTCTCACAGCAAGCTTCCAAGCTCACAGTAATATTCATAGATCGAAGTTGATTAGCAATTTCTGAAGCTCTTGCTTTTGCATTATCTCGTCTTGCAGTTTAAGTGTTTCACAAAAAGATGACTGCACTAAGCCCATCTTTAGCTTATGTTGTTTTGCTTGTAACAACTACAGCAACTGTATCCGAGAGCAGGGTTGCACGAAAGGACTTGGGAATTGACCTTGGAAGTATAGGAGTAGGACTTGGAGCAGGAGTCGGCCTTGGCTTGGGAGGTGGAGGAAGTGGCTCAGGATCCGGAGCTGGGGCTGGCTCAGGCTCAGGTTCCGGGTCAAGTTCATATTCCTCGTCTTCATCTTATTCCAGTTCTAGCTCTACCGGTGGTTCAGGCGCTGGCTCTGAAGCGGGCTCCTATGCGGGCTCTCGTGCTGGGTCAGGCTCCGGGGGAGGTCGAGGAAATGGTGGTGGATATGGCCGCGGTGGTGGGTACGGTCAGGGTTCTGGAAGGGGAGGTGGGTCAGGCAACGGTGAAGGCTATGGCGAGGGCGGAGGCTACGGTGAAGGTTATGGCGGCGGGGGCGACAACTGAAATTAACTTGTCATCATAAAGCAGAAGCTGAAATTTAGGGGCGACAAGTGAAATTAACTTGTCATCATATATAGCAGCAGTTGAAATTTAAGAATGATTTTGTTCGCTTGAGTTGAGTGTATGATATGAATAAGTAGACGACACATTATATTGTCTACAAGATTATGTGAATGATTTGCGATTTTCGAAGTGTTGTTTGTGTTCTGTGTTTTGTATTGTGTTTTTTCTACTCTTTGTGATATTGTGACATATTAAATTTAAGAGACCGAGTGGTTTGAACGCGTATGTCAAGTTCCCCACAAAAGCTTATCGCACAAATATTCTAAATGTGCCACTTCCTTACGAAGTAGACAGATACATCCTCCTCTATAGAGGCCATTCATCCGAGCAATATATAAATAAAACGAAAATATATAAGTCTCATGTATATAGATACATCTCTCCTCTATGGAAAAATATAATAATATAAGTCGTGTATATATCCATCACAAAATATTGATATGTTAAATATAATAATAATCGATCAAATATATGTAATAGAAGAAAGATTTACTTCCTATAAAAAAAAAAATTTTTAATCTGCCTACTAATTAAAATATATGGCCTTTTTTAATTATGCATCCTACCTGTTAACTTCCCACTATATATAAATTGCAATACATGCAACATTCGGCTAGAAAATTATTACCCATTTTACGCATTATATATAAGAATTAAACATTAAGAGAATTGATACATTAATGAAACAGAAGAAATTCAACCTATAGGTTTCTTAGTGCTTAAGCTTTGTTAATTTGGGTTAATTAACTGTGTATCAATTATCACAGATTCACACATATTCTAGTTCCTTCGGACGTTTTAGTCGAGTGGTTTCCCTAGTTAATAACACAAATTGCAATCTTCAAAACCAACTAAGCAGGAGATCCGATATATACAAGCAATAATTTATGCATGGGGGATCCTCTAATTTGTTTCAGAATTTTGAGTACTCATTCGATATATTCTCCAACTTTCAGTACGTGACTGAAATTTCTGACTTCTTTTCATGCTTGAGAGAAACGGACTATTAACGCCGAATTCGTAACAGTAACACACATATAATTAATAAAATGAAAGAGGGACTAGTAAGCTATCTAGAGGACAACAATGACAAAAATATTGATTCACATTTAAATTTATGAGTTTATAATAAAACCTAATATAGAATTAAGTAGAATTAAGCAGAATTAAGTAGCAATGTGCCTAAAATACCCAGTACATAATTATTATATGGTAGAAACTCATTTAGTTACTATATTTTAATGTTAATATCCGTTTAGTGCCCTGTATTTTAAAAATACCTCAAAATATCACTGCTGTAAAACTATTAACACCCCTGCCGTTACTTTTTGTTCCTTTTAATTTGCTTTTACAATCTTATCCTTTTGCAATAATGTTTCTTTTTTAGCACATTAATAAAAATAAATAAATTACCAATATAACCAAAAAATAAAATAAAAAGAAAAATAATATATACTAATTCTTGTGGAAGCTCTCATATGTCCAAAAAGTTAATATATTAGCATTTTTTTTTGACATTAATAGAAAAATTAATATATTAACTGGTCCTGTTCCACAAAAAAATATACATACATATATATTTATATATATGTGTGTTTTTTTTAATTTTTTGGGAATAAAATAAAAATCTAGCATAATTTTTTTTCTATCTATTATTGTCCCAAAAAAATAAACATAGGGATGTTTTGAGATATTTTTAAAAATACATGGACTAAAATAATATTATCCTCAAAATACAAGAATTGAACTAGCTTTTGCGACCCCTAATTAATATTTTCTACCCCTTCACGCTTAAGAGATCATTGTCCCAATGAATTTAAGATCTATTATTGTCCCAAAAAAATAAACATAGGGATGTTTTGAGATATTTTTAAAAATACATGGACTAAAATAATATTATCCTCAAAATACAAGAATTGAACTAGCTTTTACCCTCATTATTAAATATTTTCTAAGGCACGCCTTCCAGAAGATCATTGTCAATATGAATTTCTGACGTTGTAGTTGATTTCATCATTCCAATTATACTTCTGTTCTTGTGAATCTGTGATAACATATCTGATCCAAATATGGAGATGAAAGTCAATAGAAGGCACTAAGATTACTTAATTAGAACCATTCAAATACAGCTAGATAATAGATAGATAGTGGAAAAATTCATTACGTTGAGTATCAGGATCTCCTTCTGTATTGCATTGCTTTTTTTCAATTTTGTTAATCATAACAAAGCTTCAATAATGCAAATTATTAGTGAGTGAGTCATTTAGTGTCCCAGAATCGATCTTGCATAGAGACCTATTTCTGCCCTATCATGGACTCCACTAAGATTTCTAATATTTTAAATTTTGCGATCCTTATCCATTTAATTCTAAAGTTGAAAATCCCATTCTATGCTAAATTGAGGTATTAGCTTGTAACTTTCTCTGTAAAATTTGTGAAAAATCTGAAGTTCTTCCAAACAATCAACCTTTTAAGTCACAAACTTCTTAAATCTCGAGCCGCTGTAGCCTTACTTCATGAAGTAATTCCATGCATTGATCTATCAATCTATGTAACCTACGTACCGTATTCATTATAGTAATAGAATGAATTTTTCCAAAAGGCAACACTTAATCTGTTGATCAAACGTTAAACACCCCCACTATCCTGAACTTTCTAGCATATTCAGTGCATCTCTGATCCTCTGCAATTCACTAATAAGTCTCAGCTTTGTGGGATGATCATAAATAATATCATGTAGACAACGCCTAATAATCCAAGCAATTAAACATACATATATGTACTCCACTATAGTGAGTGGAGAATTATTCATAGGTCGGCAACATACTCATTATTAAAAACGTGTCCTAACTCTTAATCTCCCACTTCAATTCTCACCCTTTCAGAGACCTCAAGCTTTTCTCTCTCAAAAACTTTTTTCATAAAATGGCACATGTCCCTCCACTTTCTCTTACTCTTAGTGCTGCGCTCTGCAGGCTTACAACTTTTTGCATGGCACTATCGATAATTTCACCAGCTTCACTACCTATTATTAGAATAAATAGAGCCCAGTCTCTCATTTCCTTTCTCACAAAAACTTGCACCTTTGTTGAGTTACCCTAGTATTTCTGTTGTTTGATACGTTTTCTGGGACGTTTGCTACATTCTTTTTCCAAAAAGGAATGGCCAAATCGATGAAGTGCTTGGTTCTTTTGGGCTTGCTTCTGTTTTCAAGCGTGGCTGTGGTCACTCAAGCCCGTGTGGCTAGAAAGGACCTGGGTATCGACCTGGGTGGGATTGGAGTTGGACTTGGTGTCGGGGTAGGTCTCGGGTTGGGCGGGAATGGATCGGGCTCTGGGGCGGGTGCTGGGTCGGGATCTGGTGGTGGTGGGTCTAGCTCCAGTTCAAGCTCAGCTTCTTCTTCTAGCTCCACTTCCTCTGGATCAGGCGGTGGAGCCGGGTCTGAGGCGGGTTCATCTGCTGGATCCTATGCCGGGTCTAGGGCTGGCTCAGGTTCGGGCGGCAACCGCGGACACTAAAGGAAAGTGACATGCATAATTTTTATAATTAAGCAGTGCAATTATGTAATTTTTCCGGAAAAATTGGAGTAGCTTTTAAGGGAAATGATGATCACTATTATGAATATGAATAATTTGATGGTTAAACAGCGAGTCATGGTCCTGTGTTTGAAATTTTATGTTACGTCTTAAAAAATGTTGTTCGAAAATGTTAATTGAGTATTTGTGTTGTTTGCTTTCATTTACTTCTTGGTATCTACCATTATTGTTAATGATGTCCATGCAGCATGTCTTTCTATATGTATGCCAATTCCAATAAATTTATACCATTGCAAGTTATATTATTTAAGCATATCTATTCAATTCTTTCTTTCTTTCTTTTTTTTTTTTCTATAAAGTGATAAGCAAACACATTAGGAAATGATCTCTTGTTGATTAGTAGTAAAATTATGGTGCTTGGCCTTTTGACCTTGTGTGTGCCATACGTGCATGCTTCATGTTTTCCACCATGCGGTCTCATCTTAAATCTTAAATATATTTACGGATGGTTGATCCATCAATTGCTGACTGTATTTACTTATTTGTGGGTTTAATCACCACTCCAGTGCGTAAAAGTTCATAGTGTTACCGGGTTTAGGAACACAAAATTAACATCATACGTATTTGTAATTATGGATAGCCAAACATCAGCTTTTTACAAGCCACTAGTGAATGTTGGGATAGCTAACTTTTTGATTCAGTGATAAACAAGGCTTCACAAATTTTTATTTGGTAGAGCTACGGCCTTGACCCCAAAGAAAAAAATAATGCTTTTTAGTTCTCTCTGCACAAAAAGGATACTAAAACAACCCCGACTTCCAAGTGCAGATTCAAAAAAGCACATGTTCTTGCTGTATGTATATATAAATATGTATAGGCTAAACTCAACAACTCCTTCAGTTTCTTCTATGAAAAGCAAGCATTTCAAGTTAGGTATATATCCAAATACCAAACAGAGCTAGAGCTTAAATGCTTGGCTTCGCCTCAGGGCCACGAAAGGTAGTGTATGAACCTTAGCTAGCTTACCAGCTACTCCCACTGCAGAATCCCAACTCTTTTAATTTGATAATTTCTTGAGTGTGCAGCCGAGAAACTTCTACGCACGAGAAGGTTTTGATGCTCCTCGAGCATTATTATTTATCTATTCATCCATTATCACATGTATACTTCATCAAATATAGTCATTACCCGCTGGGCTTTGTAGCCAGCAATAACTTGAGAGTGTGGTCTCATATATTTTTAGGATTTTATTTTCTCTATTGAGCAGACGCAATATGTAATATGTCAGTAATAGAAATTATCTAAATTAATCTTAACATTTTCTTATAAAAAAATTTCTAAAAAAATGAAAAAAAAATAATAATAATCTCCGATAGTAAGGTATACAATATCTAGAAATTTCTGAATTAAATAGTTTCTCAATAAATTTCATCTAAGTAATGCCATGGTTCACCCATCTACTGCATGAAGAAATTACAATTTTCTTTTTCCTAAGAGTTTTTAAGAGCATATTAGAAGAGTGGCGATTGCACGATACACACACACATCCTTCATAATTTTCAAAGTGATAATTTTCAAATATATATTTTTTGTAGGTGAGTGCAATTTATACACTAAACACCAAATTTTCATAATTATAAAATTACTTATTACGGGCTTCCGTTATATATGGAACCAAAAAATAAAAAATAAAAAACGTTAAAAGTGCAGTATTTTTCTATCGAGAATATATATTTCACAAGTGTGGCAATATATGCGTCATATTAAAAAGCTCCTAAATGATTAATTAAGTAAAAAGAATGTTTTACGTCAAAACTTAATTAACCACATATAATACGATCTAATTAACTAATAAAATCGTCCTGATGGAATGTATGTCGTGCGTCTGAATTTAGAGCAGTCATAATTTTCTGATGAGATGTCGACGTTAGAAGTAACTTGAAAGATTAATGTCGTTAACCTAACACAATTTTAATGGAACGAAAATGGCTGAAACCACTGGAAGTGATTAACATTAGACGATGTGTAATTGACTGCAGATGTAAGATAATGACATGATCTCCAGTATGATGTTTGAGAGAACGATGGGAAGTAGTTTAAATGGAGCCTTATTACGTTTATTGACAATAAAAATAATGATATAGATCAAAAGTCAAGTTGATGATAAAATTTTTAAATGAAAAAAAATGTAATTGTCGGTAGCGAGTACATTCCTAAGGTTCAATGAATAATAAAAATCAAGACTGGCAATAGAGTAGTTGAGCACCACAATTTATATCTAAATAAAAATATTGCCAAGCAACAATTTCCTATTCATTAACCTTTAAAAAAAAAAAAGAGAGAGAGAGGCAATAAAATAAAATAACACAATTCTAAAAGATTAAAAAATTTAAGAATAAATGGAATAGAATTTTGACTTTAAAAAACATAAAAATAAAAATTCTCTTCAACTAACAGAAGTATAAATTATAGATTAACAGAATGTTTAATAATATAGAAAATTTGTGAGGTCCCTATAGAATTGGAAGGATTTTACAGGTTGTTGCAAGATTCTAAAGCAAGTTGTTGATTATTAAGCACTGGAGAGTGAAGTGGGATGCTCCAAGTTTTAAATCTTTATTTCTTTCCTGCTTTAAGTAGCAAATAACAAGAGATTGATGTCCAAGCTATGACGATTAAAATTTACAATGGAAATTAAATGGAAAGTTTTCATGCCATCTCTTAAAGTTATCCTCTCTCTTGCTTCTATGTATTGCAAGTCTTTTTTTTTTTTTTTTTTTTTAGAATGTAAACTAAATTCAAACTCAATATTGATACGATCAAGATTTTAATCTATAGTTCCAACAATTTTGTAATTGAAGCTTCAAATGATAATAAAAAAACAAATAAGGAAAGAGCGCTAGGGCTATTGAGTATTGACCAAAACTTGATTGGAATCATGCGGTTTGAAAATTTCAAGGTTCAAGCAACTAAACTAATTAAAAAAAAAAAAAGTGGGATGTCATATTCTAAAAATTAAGCCACAAGACCTAAAAGTCTACTGCATGAAAATTAAAAACAGATATATTTTGTTTGCAATTCAAGAAACTAAATGAAACTTATATAAACTGATTGAAATTATTGAGCCATTTAATTTGTTAAGAAAATGACTTTCGAATGAACGGATATAGCAATTATTTAATCCCTCATACTTATAATTTAGCGAGTGTATATAAGCCTTGTAAACCTAATATTACTGATTAATTTACGGTACCTCATGATCTCAATATGTCAAATTAAAATACTTCTTCAAACAAAACACAAGGACAATTGAACTCCAATTCATATGCGTACAGTTACACTCAGCTGCTGATTTTTTCAATCTTTAAAAAATCTCGATACTTGTGCATAATGAATTTGACACCTGACGGACGGTCTACATTCAAACCATTTCCTTAGGTTCAGTTTACAAGATGGTTACCGAGTTAAATGAAACAACGTGACAATAACTGCTAAACAATTAATAAAATAAACAATAATCGCAGCCGTAATTGATGAAGTTATTAAATAAATAAATAAATAAAATTATTCAACACCCACTCATTTTTTTTTAATTTTTTAAAAAATACATGATTTTTTTTATTAAAATTTACTTGAAATTATATTTTTTTTCACTTTTTCATTTCCGTTTAGATACCGTTACGAAAATTAACGAAAATTTTAAAAAATAACTATTTTACCCCCAATTATAAAAAATAATAATAATCATATATAATAAAAATAAAAATTATTTTAAATATTTTGTAAAAGTCAATTTTAATATTACTAATATAGAGATATTTTGTTAATTGTAAAATCTATTTAATTCAAAATTTTATTTAAAATTTATATAATAAATATAAATATATTATTAAAATAAATATAATAATTTAAAATTTTAATATTATTTTTAATATTAAAAGTAATTTAATAGTATTAATCTACTAATAATTATTTATTATTATAAATAATAAATAATAAATTATTATTTATTATATTTATTATTGTTTATTATATGTAATTATTATTATTTATTATAGTTGGGGTAAAATAATTATTTTTTTAAGTTTGCTTTGTCCTCGAACCTTCCACGAGGCACAAGATCTGCCAGCCAACCAATGTGCCGAATTATAGCTCCCTCTCTCTCAGTCTCTCTGTCGTCAAAGTAAATAAATTCACTTTTATATGGTCCCTACTGCTGGTGCCTAACTGGCATGAACTTTTCTTTATTACATAAAAGAATCTCAACAAAATTATAAATCAAAATAAAATTACAGTATAGACTATAGAGTTGAGAAATAAAAGAGACGTGCAAAGATAGGAAAAAGATAAAACGCAATTTTTAATTTCTGTTTTTGTACACGTGTAGCTGTTCTATTTATTTGTGCCCTAATTATTTAACGCCATTATAGCACCGCCAGTTTTCCATTTGGTATTTGGATGAATAACAGTGAGCCGATTCCACCGGGAGCGCCGTTGTTTCCACTTTCCCGTTTCGGTCTCCTCTACTAACAGCTCAATCGCCCAAAAAAAAAAAAATAATAATAATAATAATAATAATTAAGTAAAATAAAATAAAAACAACAGCTTGTCACTCGGTGAGTTAATGTGTATCAGTGTTCAGTCACGACCGGTTCTTCCGGTTGGCCAGTATCTCAGCCCAAGTCACTCGGTAAACTTCTTCCGAGTACAGCTAATGGTATTTGCGCGGCCTCAGGCTCTCCTCCTCATCAATTTAAACCAATATTATTTATTTAATTTTCTCACTGAAATGTTCCTTAAATTTTCTTCACAGCTCGCCATTTAGCATAAGAAAATAACCAAATGCTATCAAAAGTTATTTAATTGAGACGATTAGGTTTAAGTGAATGGTTAGTTAATCACACGGAGTATAAAAACAACAGAAGTGTATTGGCTCGTTCTATTGAAATTTATGAAATGTAACGAATTACATTTTTTATAAAGTCTTATTGAAATTTTCTCTTATCAAAACCCCAAATGCTTTTTATTCAATCAACTAACGCCGCATGGCTCTCATGTTCTTCTCATTATTAAATACAACTCAAAATAATTTATTCAAATATCATTACACTAGTGTATCTATAATCGTGTATCAAAGTTTTGCTTACAAGCTTGCCTTCTACGAAAGTAAAGGAATAATTAATAATTAAAAAAAGCACTATTTTCTCCACACAATCTTAGTGTAAAACCCTACTTCGTTCCTTACTTATTCAAACGAAGCGCGTAGTATTTTAAATATGGCAAAAAAAAAGGTCACACGGTCAAACTGTACCCTATTTTCACTACTCTTAATCTCTTATACTCTTTTTTAAGAGTGCAAATGTGCAATTCCAAGAAAAATAATAGCAGAAAAATGTAATACTTTTGAATAAATTACAAATAAATATATACTTTATAAAATTTTTGCACATAGGTCATTACCATAAATTTTAATTAAATAACACTTTGCCCTCTAAATCAATGATTTATCTGTTATATTCCGTCAAAAGGCTAATCCAAGCACTTTTTTTTTTTAATATTAACTATACTACAATTAAAAGTTTATCGATATTTATATTCAATTATAACATAACTAAATTTGTTTTTATCAATTTTATTGTATAAATCTACCACAGTAATGTTAAGAGAGATAAATCTGTTCACCCGCAAATATAAATGAAAAGTAGGAACAGATTTATAAAACTATTAAACGGATTCGTAACAGAATTTGGTGGTATGTACTCCCGTAAAAATTTATAAACTGGATGACTGTGTATGATTTTTCAGCGCCTCAGGGACCCCATTGTCATTATCCAGAATAAAGAGTAATTTAAAATCCAATTGATAATCTTCAGTAATTATCTGTCCTCATAAACTACAAAAAAAAATTACCATGAGTAGAGAACAGTTATTTTGGATATAATATTCTCTTTCCTCCAAATCTGGCCGTCCCTCGAACGCGTTCACTCACGCGTAAGCCTGTCGCCTTCTCTTTCCCCATTCTATATTTAACCTTCACATGCCCCTTCTTTTTCTCTTAGGTGCAGTCCCTTAATTTGCTCTGCATCTATTACTTTCACACCATTTCAATCCAATCCAAAACCAAATCCAACCCGGTTTCGCCTTTCCTTCTAAACAAACAATCCCAGAAAAGGGAAAATAATTAAGACTCGAAGATTCTAGAGAAAAATGCCGTCTTTAGAAGAGGAGCTGTTCCCGTCGACGCCGGGGAAATTCAAGATTGAAAGATCCAACACTATGAACCGTCAGTTTCACCGGTGTTTCACCTCAACGAGTACCATGTTCTTGTGGGCTCTTTTCTTGGTTGCTTTAACGGCGTCGTATTTGAGCTTTCAGTCCTTCGTCGATTCCGGTAGCCGGTACTTTTCCGCTTCTTGGGGAGGTATCCAGTGGGAGAAACACGTGAGGAGCTCCGCCCAGATCCATCGGTCTGGTGGGATGTCGGTGCTGGTTACCGGTGCAGCCGGTTTCGTTGGGACCCACGTGTCTTTGGCTTTAAAGAAACGCGGAGACGGCGTCGTTGGACTCGACAATTTCAATAACTACTACGATCCGTCATTGAAGAAGGCGAGGAAGGCTTTGTTGAACAGCCATGGCATTTTCGTAATTGAAGGTGATATCAATGACGCGAAATTATTAGCCAAGCTCTTTGACGCTGTCGCTTTTACGCACGTGATGCATTTAGCGGCTCAAGCCGGTGTTAGATACGCGATGCAGAATCCCCACTCGTACGTGCACAGCAATATCGCTGGACTCGTCACGCTTCTGGAGGCTTGCAAATCAGCCAATCCTCAGCCGTCGATTGTGTGGGCCTCGTCGAGCTCAGTCTACGGCTTAAACGAGAACGTCCCATTCTCCGAAGCTGATCGGACTGACCAGCCAGCGAGTCTTTACGCGGCTACCAAAAAGGCGGGCGAAGAAATTGCTCACACCTACAATCATATTTACGGCCTCTCAATTACTGGGCTGAGGTTCTTCACCGTGTACGGACCCTGGGGCCGACCTGATATGGCTTACTTCTCGTTCACGAGAAATATTCTCCAAGGCAAACCAATCACGGTTTATCGTGGGAAGAATCACGTCGACTTGGCACGAGATTTTACTTACATTGACGATATCGTGAAGGGTTGTTTAGGTTCGCTGGATACCTCGGGTAAGAGTACCGGGTCGGGCGGAAAGAAGCGGGGCCCAGCACCGTACCGGATCTTTAATTTGGGGAACACGTCACCGGTCACGGTACCTAAGCTGGTGAATATATTGGAGAGGCACCTGAAGGTAAAAGCCAAGAAGAATGTAATTGAAATGCCTGGAAACGGCGACGTTCCGTTCACGCACGCGAATATCAGTTCGGCCCAGAAGGAGTTCGGGTACAGGCCCACGACGGATTTGCAAACTGGCTTGAAAAAATTTGTTAGATGGTATCTCTCATATTACGGCTATAATCGTGGCAAACGTGTAAATTAATTTTTTTTCTTTATGTTTTTTGCGTTTTACCTTTTTTTTTCGGGGGGGGGGGGGGGGTAAAGGGAGGATTCGAGGGTTTTTTTTTTGTTTTGTCCTTATTAAAAAAAACGAAAGGAAAAATGAGAAAAGGAAAAGAAAACGTTGTAAGGTGAAAAAAAGTGACACAATTATTCTTTTCTTTGGGGGAATGGTAAAATGTGGTTCATCCCTCTGTAGTTTCTTTGTTTTTGTTTTCTTCACTTTGTTCCATTTCCTTTGTGTAAGTAAAGGAAAAAAGAAAGCTTCAGATTTCATAGTCGGATACTAACTTTTTGATTTGATTTTTTGCTTTTATTCTTTTTCTCATGATTTATTATTGCGTTTTCTTTTTGTGAAGCATGATGCAGTTATGGATGCAAATGCGAATCAAATCCAATCTACTACTTCAATCAGCTTGTACAGTTTCAATTCAGTGGTTGAAATTAGCATATTAAGGGTCGACTTTACCCAACAATTTTGAGCCCATCCGTTTATATATTACATTGAAATTGACCGCAATAGAGTATAATGAACAGAAAGAGTGCAAATTGGATCAAAGTTAAATCTAGGAAATTATCAATATTATACAACAAGACTAACACTTTTCATCAGACACAACACTTATCATTACTAAATCGACAAAATATGTCCACTATTTCGTTAATTAGAAAGTTAATGTAATTATAAGAAATCACTATTTTGCCCTTAAAACTCAAAATGAAGTAAAAAGATAAATGTACTTTAAAAATTAACATAAATTTTCAATACACAATTTTTTTTAATTTTTTTATTAACAATATATTTTTTATTAAAAAATATAAATTATTAATGGTACATATTATTAATAATTATCTATGAAAATATTTATATTATACCATAAAAATTTTGTTAACAAGATATTATTTACAATTATACATATTATATCATAAAAAATGTCAGTTGGAGCTTGGAGGAGTAGATCTTCAAAAATTATGTTAAATTTTAGAGGAGTAGATTCGGTTGTAAAGTATTTTTTTAAGTAATTATTAATAATTATTAGATAAATGAGATGACATGTCATTTTTATCAATATATATTATATGACATGTCGTTTATTTAATCAAAAAAAAAGAAATTAATTTCATCAATCAAGACGGTAGAAGTAATCTGAATTGTCAGAAGATTATTAACTTAGTGATACGAAAGAATACAAATAAAAATATTATAAGACGTTTGATCTGATAATGACTTAAGAAAGAGTATATGGCTGATAATTTCCCTTAAATCTATTACGGCTTGAATAGAGTGTGCATTTGCTAGTTATTTTTTGAATGCCCAGAGAAATTACAAAATTGATTTACATTTTTTATATTTTAATCGTAATTTCATATTTCAATAAATTGGCTGAATGAGAAAGGAGATCCTCTTAAACAATGAAGTGACTGGAGACAGCTAAGGGAGAAAAGGACAGCGAAGGATACCGTGACATACGGTTGGTACAAGGTCCCACTAATTGTATCCGAAGCGTAAAGTCGTACAGTAACCCTTCGATTCGACGAAAAACTTTTGGTCAAACATTGATCTTGTGATCCAGACTGTAAAGTGAGCACAGCATGAGATCTGAGCTTTGCTTGCCGACAATGATTTTAGTGGCGTTGGCCCACTGGTGCACTGTTTCTCTGTACCACCTTTACCCCTTTCCTTCCTCTCATTTTTGGCGTTTGTCGTGGTGTGACTGGCGTCGACATGTCGTTTTCTGGAATTATTTGTTTGCTAAATCTACCCCAACCACGGCCGTAACTGCGGCTTAAGATAATGTAAATGAAAATGGAAAAGGAGTAATGACATCTGGATCCTTGATTTTTAACATAATCTCAACAAAAAGACTTTTTTTTTTTATAATAAAAATAGAAATCCGAAATCAATGGTTGAGTGTTACCTGTTGACATCTTTGTTTCAAAATATTTGGGGATATAGCATTCAAATGATTGATTTTATTAGTAAATTCATATGGTCAAGAAGGAACTAGGGCCTTATGCCCAACATAAATTTTAGAGAAAAATAGTTTAAATTGAAAATTTACTTCTGGCCTACTCAAGTGTATATAGTTTCTTAGCTTTAGTTCTCATATTTTGCCTCGCTGTCTTATTCATTTTATGATGCAGTTTACTAAAAGTTTATAATTTCTATAAAAGTTTATAATTTCTACGCCATGACTTTTGTTGAGCCAAAATTCAAATTCTAACATTGCATACGACAAATTTTCACAAGATTCATTTCGTTTATATTAGGACTCAAGCTCATTGTTGTGTTCTTTAAAATCAAATAGGTTAGTAACTGGACTTTCCAACCTTTTGATTTATTTTTCTTTCATTGTCATCCTTTATAATTAGACGTGGCAAAAATCTCTATGGATTAGGATTAAAGTTTTGTTTTTTTTCCTAATTTTGCTTTTGAGTCAAGTTTCAAAGATGACAATTTCGGCCCAAACTTGCTCAATACTATCCCTAAGGTAGGTACATGTTTGAAACAAAATACATACGATATGACCGATGTCTTTATTTGTGATTTTAGTGAATGTATGGTGAAGACATGTGTTATTTTCTTATTTTTTTTTTTTTAAATGGTGATATGTGACATTACTATTTGTATTAACACACTCTACTTCAAAAGTTAATTACAGAAAGGCTGGTGTTTAGTTGCATAATTATGTATAAAATATTATGCGAATACGGGTCGTTAGATTTGAAGAGTAAAAATCAAACGGATGAAAATGAAATAAATAATAAATGAAAAGTGATGAAAAATCGGGGAAATTGATCAAGAAAACCATGCAACTATTAGGTGAAAGTAGAGGGCTATTGTTCAAATTCGATTCAATTACAAGAGGCAAGAAACCTGATTTTTTTGTAATTTCAGCATCAAAATCAATTACCTTCAACTTCTGCCACTAAATAGCGCCATTGAAGCTCATGGTTTTCACAGCAGCTGCCATAAGTTCACCTCTATGATATTTTATAACAGCACCAACTTATGCCCTGATTTATGATCAAACATTGCAGCTTCAAGATTTAATTTATACTAATTTTCAGGGGGAAGGGACCATTAACTGTCCTTGGAGCTTGCATCAATGAAGTAAAAGATTGATGCATTGTTGATGACTACTTTCAATGATGCACAAGCAGTGAAGCAGCTTCGGCTTTAGCAAAAACGTTCTCTACTTCTTCATCATGTTTTTTAAAAAAGCACACCGTTTCTTGTTACCCAATCAGTCCACATCAAAATTATAAGGGATTATTTCTTGAACTGGTTGATGAAGAGGCAACATAATGCGTTCCAGTTATTTAATTAACTCAGAAAAAAAAAAATGAACGAATCCAATAAATTTTTTATTTTTTACACCCGTTAAGAGGTGATACTGCATCTTTCATAGACTTCAAATGGACAACATAACTCTCTTGTTTGAGCATTTGGCAGCAAATCAGATAAAGTTCTCCATAAAAAAAGAATTAAAAAGAACAAATGAAACTACATTGCTTTTTGGGTTACACCGGCAATCGGAGAAATTATTCTTTTTTGACTTATTTTTTCAACTGGCTACAGACTGCTCCAATCAGTAAAATTAGAATTATAAGCGTGATGCTATTGATTTGTTTATTAATTTCTTTAATATATTTTTTTATAACATGCTATGTAAGGTAACAATATCTCTCATAAAAAGTACACATTATTTTGAGGGAATATCACCATCCTAAAAATAAAAATTGACATATTCATTTATTTTCTTTACTTCTTAAATTACTTATAGAAAAGGCAGGTTACGTCTACCGACAGTCGGTGGGGGCCACGTGTAATTGGGGAACATGTGGACCGTGTTTGGCAGGTGATAAACAAAGGATAATCAAAATATATAATTGGAGGCGAACGAATTTTAGGATCATAAAAATTTTTATATACCATAATTGTCAAAACTATTCTTAAAATATTTCAATCACCGACAAATTTTTGGCTCAAACTTTGCTAACATCTACATGTGATTTTGTTTTGTGGATTGTTGTCCAATTTCTCATGATTAAAGTTGATCAAAGTCGGTGGGCATGTTTTTTTTTTTTAAATGAAATTTCATAATCAATTGAGTGCAAGAAAATGTTTAATAATTCCAAAAGAAAAAATAGCTCTTTTTCATTGTTTTTTTATTGTCAAAGAAATAAAAATTTACGAGTATCTAATCAATTAATATATATATACATATTTATAATTCTTCTTTAATGAGACATTTTTATTTCATTAAAGTAATGATGTCAATAAAATATAAAATAATACATATTTTAATACACTTTAAATCATAATTTTTTTATTTATTAACATAAAAAAAAATTTAATTTTTAATTTTTTATATTTTACTGATATTCGTATTTTAATAAAGTAAACGTTTTCATGTGAATAGATGATACACACATAGTTATATGTGACAAAATTATTTTGAAGTTGTAATTTATTTTAGGGTGTGACAAGAAAAAGGATTATTCCAGGAAATTAGAGGCCTGCCAATAGCACCACTCCTGAGATCAAATTGGGCCAAGAGAAAAATATATGTATATAATCATTTTGCTGCATAATTCGGTATGACATATAATTATATAATTCATATAATTTCTTAAATAACAATGATGCAATTACAGAGTTGTGGTCATATTAGCAAAGAGCAATCGGTTCAACAGAAACTACATTGAGAAACCAAAAATCAAGTCTCACATAAGAAACATACCACATTGATTAAGTTCAACCATGCATTAACTTGTAAACTAAATTCGCAAAAATAATATCCACGAAACGTCCTGAAACATCCATTTATTATCACCATATAAAAACTTTAACTTCAACATTCAAACCGCCAAAATTAAAAACATCCCTTTCTGGCAAATCACGAAAAAAAACTTGCAAGTCAAAAGCATGGCTAAGGTCAACAACTTCTGCTTCATGGCGACATTATTGTTCTTAGCCATCGTTATGATATCGAATACATGCGCATACACAGAAGAAATCATTGAAATAGACATCAACCCAGCCGAGGGCTCTTACATAATTGATGTTGAATCCAATGAATTCTCAATTCCACCGGAGCCAGCTGACATCGATTTTTTACAGATATGTACCAAGAAAATGACGAACGATTGCAGCGAAAACATTTTTGTGTACATGTTCGATGATGTCGAAGTGAACAGAACTTGCTGCCTGCAGCTTGTGCAAATGGGAGAAGCTTGTCACTCTGCATTGGTTGAAAATGTTTTCTCATCGCCTGTGTACAAAGCAAATGCAAATTCAGGTCTTCTAAGGAGCAGAAATTTGTGGGATCAATGTGCAATTCTTGCAGATGAGTATGACTAAGGTTATCAATAATATTATTTTGATTAGATCACATAAATTTTAGAAGAATTTTGATGTTTGATCCACTTATTTTATCTTTCCTGTCCTCATTTCCCAATTAGCCTCTCTAGAATTTTTACAATAATATTTGTTTTCTCAGCGTACCCTATCTAATCCCTATATTTCCGTTGCCATAACTTTTATTTTATTTTTCATACATCCCATTGCCGTGTTATGGAATTTTAATTCATTTTAAAATCTTGTAAGTAAAAGTTTTTGACAAATAATAAACATAAAATAGATGGAGAATAAAAACAATAATGTAATACAAGAACTTACGTGAAAAATATTTTTATTAGAGAAAGACCATCACAATCTCAATCTCTGAGTAGATTTTCTCACACTATAAATTGTTTAGTTCACTCGCAAAAAAATTAATTGTTGTATTTTACAAACAAGTGAACTCAAGTGTCTTATATATAATGATTATATTTTGTAAGAGAAGTATTAATTACTTATATAAGTTGTATGATTTCTCATTGAATAAGTTAAGTTCCAAATGAGAAATTATTTATTCTTTAATTAAGAATCCTCTAAAATTTTTTTTTTAAAATCTAAGAAATGTTTATTAGAAAAGAAGACGTATTTGCTAACACGTCATTCACAAAGAACACGAAGATGGCCAATTGAACACTTGCCATAAGTTTTAGTTGTTAAAATCCGGCACCCTTACTGCTTTTTTAGTGATAGAGAGGTTCTGCTTTTTAGTGACAAACTTATCTCCGCCGGCCTTCAGTGGCTTCAGAACCGTATATAAGTGCTAAAACCGCTATAGAAGATTTCTAGTTATGACTGCGCGATACTCATCTAGCGTAGAATCATCAGCGAAACAAGACCATCGAACTTAACTGGGGCCCAATTGGGATGCCCTTAACTTTGACGTGGACGGTTGGGATCTAACTCGTAGACCATTCACTGCCAAATAGCATATACCGAATCTTCTTTCCCCTTTTTCAATTCCAATTATTTATTGAAAAAAAAAATGTGATGAATATCCAAAAGCTTAACGGCACATACAAAAAAGAAATGATAAAAAATATTAAGCCGAAGAAATGGGAAGCGGGAGCCGTGGACTGTTGCTCTGTAAATCATCGTCGTCACTCGTGTTCTCAATACCTTCATTCACTTGCAACAATCTCAGATTCAACAAAACAATCGCCAGTTCCAGAGCTCATCGAATGGCCACGGAAACTTCGTCGTCATCCTCATCCGTCACCGGCGGTGACAGCATCAATCCTCTCGCTTCCTCATCTGTTAACGGCGCTGCTTTCTCTTCCTCCTCTTCGTCCGTGATCGATTTCCTCTCCCTCTGCCACCGCCTCAAGGTATTGTTTATACTTTTTTTTTTTTTTTGCTATTTATTTGTATATTTTATAATACGATTTGAAGAACACGCAATATTACGTATTGAAAACAGGATTCGATGTTTCATTTCTGGGGGCTGAATGAATTCGTTTTGCTACTTTCAAGTTTTGTTTTATTAGCAATTAAATGCTGCATTATTTGTTTATTTTTTAAATTCTGATTTTTTTGTGATTCGTGTGTTTTATTAGACAACGAAGAGAGCAGGATGGGTGAAGAGAAATGTTAACAATCCGGAATCGATAGCTGATCATATGTACAGAATGGGATTGATGGGTCTCATTATGGCTGACATTCCTGGCATTGACCGAGACAAGTTACGGAATCTATTCCTTTTGCTTTTGTCCATTTTCCTTCTCGCTTGAACTATTCGATAAAAAGGGGTACTGGATAGTTTAGTTGAGATTCCTTGGTTTTTTACTTTTCAGGTGCATTAAGATGGCAATTGTTCATGACATTGCGGAAGGTGATTAGATCACTCTCACTCCCACTACATTCCCTTCTTCCCTCTTTTTTATTTTTTATTTTTTATTTTTTGAACATGCTTAGGAACTGCTCCACTCAATGAAATATCTGGTTTCATAATGGCATTATGAGACCCTAATCATTTTCATTGAAATTGATGTGAGATCATTGGACTGCATGCCACTTTAGAACTTTTGGTGGCTGCTATTACTGCAACTCCTGGTTTTCTGACCTATTGTACTTAGAATTTTAAATAGGAGAATTTGAGGCCTTTGTAGAAAATATTTGTTACACCTCTAATATCCTAGAAGCTTTTGATTTGGTTGTGGTTGTAGTGCAAATGGTTTGGATTTATGATTTAGAAATACTTTTGTTCTAATTTAACCTGTTTACTGGTTTAGCTATACTAACCCAATTTTTGTGTGTAATGAGTACTTGTTCAAATCCATGATTTGCATCGGTGATGACACGGATTTTGGTTATTGTGTGTGTTGTTCTTTAATATTTTTTCTCAAGTTGAGTTTTGAGTCGGTTTCTGACATTCTTATTTGCATAAATAGCTATTGTTGGGGACATTACCCCTTCAGATGGGATTCCAAAGGAAGAAAAGAGTCAACGAGAGCGAGAAGCTATAAACTACATGTGCAAACTACTAGGAGGAGGGGCACGAGGTACGGCTCTCTCTCTCTTTCTCTCTAACAGTAGCAGACTTATTGTATGTCCATTTGCCCTAAAATGGATTACTGTTTCACATTGCTTAACTGGTTAATTTGATATGCAATTTGCAGCCAAGGAAATAGATGAGTTGTGGATGGAGTATGAAGAAAATTCTACTGCAGAAGCCAAAATAGTCAAGGACTTTGACAAGGTATGGTGGGCTTTTATATTCCCTTTGTTTAGTGATTTAACTATGGCATTATATTTGATTTCAAGTTCATTTCTTTTAAAGCTAATAATTATACCTCTTACTATTGTTCTTGGTCACTGGTTAAGAATTTGATCGCTGTGCCATAATCTGATTTCCAGCAAAATGACCGTTTTTTCATTAATTATTTCATGACCCAATGGCTGTTGCAATGGTTTTCATTCCAGTTGAGGTTAAGCTGTTCTCCCTCAATTTCATTCATGCTAAGATAGTTGATAGATCATGTTTGTGCTTCATTGGTAGTTTGTTTGTACTGGTTACTGGATCTGATTTGGTCTTATCATTTTTTTTTCTCTTTTACTAGGCGGAGATGATACTTCAAGCGGTAGAGTACGAAAATGGTAAGGCTCCTGTCTTGACTTTTACTTCACTGCTTAATACTTTTGAGGACAGGAATTATCGACATATTCTTGTAAAAATTAAGATATTCACTTCTTCCACCCTTCCTGCATGAAAGAAATAAGAAAGATATGAATCTTTTCACTTTTAAGTGATCTATTGCATTAGATTATTCACAGAATTGAGCCAGTGCAGAGGACAGCTGGAATCAACATCCTCGGACAACATGCGGATTAATTATACTGTTCTAGTTTTAGCATTACATGAGACTGACCAAGAAAATCGATTGCCCTCTTGGTTGTTACTTATATTTGATAACAG
This sequence comes from Citropsis articulata, assembly GCA_030449925.1. NCBI lineage: Eukaryota > Viridiplantae > Streptophyta > Magnoliopsida > Sapindales > Rutaceae > Citropsis > Citropsis articulata. Next base: position 1,512,046 of record JASUUH010000168.1, read on the forward strand.
ATCATTATGAATTGAAATTACTATGGTTTACTTGTATTGCTATTTATTTGACATGGAATCTAAATTTGATCCTGTCTTCATGCAGAGCAAGGGAAGGATTTGGAGGAGTTTTTCCAGTCAACTGCTGGTATAAATTTCTGAACTGCTTTATTACTTCTCTTCTAATTGGTTATAAAATTTCGTTATCTTTGTTTTGAATTTAAAAGCTAGTGTAGCCCATTTGGAGGAGTAAAACAAAAATATGCACCCACCGTCTAATTCCAAACTGGCCCATTTAATTTGGCCTGTTACTTTAATAAACTGAATTAGCATATGGTGTGTGAATTTGAGACATGGCATTGCCTCTAGCTATATGATCTCACTAGATTTCTTGGAGACAAAAAACTTTTCGATAGAGATCAAGTGTAATTTCTATGTGAAGTTGCTTTGTCAGTAGCCCTGAAGATTATCATAATGTAATACTAGAATTAGATTTGCTGTTTGAACTGTTTACAAGATTAAATATAATAAGATAAAGTGTTAAAACATTAGTCAGTAAAACTTAATGCTTTTTATGTTAAGTAATTATTGGGCTTGAGAGTATTTAGAATTCCAAGCAAAGGCTACACGTTTGTTGGGAAGCTAGTTAATTGCTAAAGCATAAATTTGTCATGTCAATTCACCTCTTACTCTTACAAATGCGTCCGAATTTTTGCAGGGAAGTTTCAGACTGAGTTGGGGAAAGCTTGGGCTGCAGAAATTGTTTCGAGGAGAAAAAAGTGAACTAATTTTCATAAGAAGACCTTAATTGAAATTTTCAGATAGGTTTTTGACATGTTCATGTTACTCAGAGGTCCAATCCCTGTCCTGAATTATTGCGTCGATCTAATTGTTAATTTCATTATAAGCAAATTTTTGCGGCAGCTAGTTTGTAAGCCACTATTCCTTTTCCCTCTCCTGTATGAATATTGCGTTTAATTATTATTATTATTTTTCATAATATGACAATCAACCAGAAAAAATGATGTTCCATTTCAGAGTTATTGTAGCAATTTGAAGAAATTGGCATTGTCGAAGTGACAGGAACCGTCCATCCCCATCTCTCTATCTCACTCTATGTTATTTTAAAGCCCAATAACACCCTACTTTCTAGCTAATGGCACATGCTAATGAGTTGTTATATTATTACAGTATGCATCTGGTCGTAATCAGTGGTGGTGCCAGAATTTCAATCTAATAGGAGATAAATCCTGCCGGTAATACGCTGTAATCAGGGAAATATTCAAGAATTACGTTTGGGCAAATTTAATATATAATACAATCTTAAAACTTTAGTTAATTGCATTATTTAGAAAAATAATGATATTTGTCGATATAGGGTTCATGACAGGCTTGACAGAACAATAAATATACTATATAATTTCATTTTAGCTAATGAAACAATCAAATACCGTGAACGCAACTTGGCATTAAATAGTCCAATAAAATATTAAATACATTGATAAGCCTTAATTAAAATTTCCTTTAATCGTTAAAAATTTTTATGAAATTTTGTTCGAATTAACATTATCCGATAAATAACGAGATAAGAAACAGTCTCAAATTTTGATTGAAATGATAAATTGACTAAACGATAGAGCAAGAGTAGAAATTTACCTTTGCATGTGAAAGCCTGAAGAAATAGGGACGGAGGCCTAGATGAGAGGAATGAGTGATTTGAACTAATTAAAAATTTGAGGATATTTAATATTTTTTATCATTTAAAGATGAAAAACCCCAAAACAAATAAAGCCATAAAGTATTAATATATAATGTTTTTGATATTTTTAAAATTTAGAAGGGAGCTGTTTTTGGTGTTTCAAATTAATAATAGGCTAAATTAAAAAAATGCATTTAAAATGTTTCAAAAGCCCAGCAAGAGCCCCTTGCTGGGTAAAACATGGCGCCACCCATGGTTGCAGCAAATCGTATAAGAGTATCATGCATCAATTGCAATGTAAGGCTGAAGCTAACACCACTTTTTAGGTGGGCTAAATTTTTTTTACTTACTGATCGTGCGAGGCATGCAAACCGCCAATTGTTCACTACACAATTGAGATAAATCAACAGTTCATCTTAATTAAGAAGGGTTTTTTTAATTACAGAGGCTTGCGTGAAATTTTCAAACCAGACATCTAAGCAAATATATGTAATTAACTAAAAAATTATTTCCAAAAATCTTACCTGGCTACAACCCAGATTAGCCTCCCTTTAACTCACCCCTGATTGCAATACAAAATGAGGATCCCAAGATCATTCTTTTTTGCAATACAAAATGAACATCCTAAGATCATTCTTTTTTATAAATTTAATCTATACTTATTTTAAGTACCTCCAGTTACGATATCCTTTTATATTAAATGCACGAGTCAAAATAGTGAAATTCGTCTATTTTATGATTTCATCACCTTAATGATAAGGAAGATCTTAAATTATATTTACACCACTCATACGAACAATAATATCAGTATGGGATCTATATGTGTGTGTGAGTGATATAAGTTAAATTAAATATAACTTGTTATTTTCCTAATGACAATTATAGAGCTAGTTTCACCAAACTTTAGGAATATTGGGGGTAAATGATAATTACCCTAATAGTTACTAATTACATGCGTCATGAAAGAATATTCACATAAACCAATTAAAAAAAAAAAAAATTTTGCTAAGTTACATTTAGTGTAACTTACATAAGTTATATGAACTACATAAAATTATAGAATTCATAATTTGTGTAGTTATATAAACTACATAAAATTATAGAATTCATAATTTGTGTAGTTTATATAGCTTGTATTGATTACACTAATTCTGTTAATCGAATGTCTTAAGGCCCCATGTTAATATTCGAAGACCAACACGTGTAAACACTTGGGTTTAAGCCATTAGAATTCCCTGCACAAGTGTGAGGAAGGCTCGGCCCCGCACGCATGCGGGGTTTAATTTATATTTCCTTCCTCGGTACCGCCGCAGCTTTTCTCTAATATGGGAGTTCGACGTCCCGAATATTTGAGAGGCTTTAAAATCTGAACAGATCATATCCTGAATCACGAAAGCAGCCTCAGAATAGAATATCTCATATACGAGTTATGTAATCTGATTATAATTAAAAAAAAAAAAAGAAGACCAACACGTGTGTTGTTTTTATTAACCAAATTGAGTAAAAATTGCATTAAAAAAATGGCGGCTACTATAATACGAGTTTCTCCCGTTCAATTTTCAATTGGAGCCACCCAAGTCAAAACCCTAACAAACTGTTTCGAGCCCAATCTCTGCGTCAAAAAAGTTTCAATGAGGAGCTGAATTTAACTCTCAGCTATGGCCTTCCATCGACGCCTTTTTCATTTTTGCTCTTCCTTTAACGTATACATCTCTCTTTCTGCCTTCCTCCGAATATTTAAATGCTTCCGTACGTATTTGAATACGTATATTTTTACGTATATTTTACTTTCTAATCATGTTCCTAATGCATTGACCTTTGTTGCAGAGACGGAGCCTTTCTCCTGGAGCTCGAGAAGGTAAGTGTTTTAGATTTTAATTTGCCTTCTCTTCCAAACATTTTCAAGTAGTAAAAAAAATAAAAAAATGGTGGTGTTTGATTATAGTTCTCAAAGGCACATTAGGATAAAAGAAGTAATTCAGTTGTTTTCTTTGAGAAACATTTGAAAATCACTTTTCTAGAAAGCAAATTTGAGTTTTTAGCCAGAAAAGCATTTGAAGTGCGATAAAAGTGCTTTTAACCGCTAGCATTCTTTGGAAAGCACTTTCAAACTCATTCCCTGAGCTTATGTATATAAATCGCTGTTTTTTTTTTTTTTAAATTTCTGACTATGATATTTACTTTGACTTTCAGGTTTTAATGGAAGCTTACGAAGTTACAATGCAACTTTATCCCCCGATCAAACATTATTACAGATTGTAAAAGAAGTTAAACAAGATGGAGCTGATAATTCGTTTATGGATGATGAAATAGCCAAAATTCGGCAGGAATTTAATGCTGCAAAACAGAGTTTTCTCAAGATTCCTGAGGCGTTAAAGGAAATGCCAAAGATGAATCCTGAAGGTAAATTAGTGCTTTCTTATGCTTCAGTTAAATCTAAAACTATCAAGTTCGCTCTTGAATTAATGTTATTATTACTTTTGTTGAGTGGTGCTTTTGTGTTCTGCTAGGTATATATGTTAATAAGAATCTGAGGTTGGATAATATACAAGTGTATGGATTTGACTATGATTATACTTTGGCGCATTATTCTTCCAACTTGCAGAGTTTGATATATGATCTTGCAAAGGAGCATATGGTTAATGAGGTTAGTGTGGGGCTGTGGATTTGGCGATGTCATGCCGATGCTATTCTTCATCATATACTTTATTATGTGCCGTTTAATGCTGTTTTGGTGGTGATTTGCAGTTTAAGTATCCTGAGCTCTGCATAAGTTTTAAATATGATCCAAATTTCCCAATTAGAGGCCTATACTACGATAAGCAAAAAGGTTGTCTCCTGAAACTGGATTTTTTTGGTTCAATTGAGCCAGATGGATGCTACTTTGGTCGTCGCAAGGTAAGTTGACTATCTCTGCTAATTTTGAGAGTGTTTGGTGATGTTCTTATGATTAGGTTGAGAAATTGAAAATGGTTGACGCACCCACCAAAATGTTTTACTATTTTATGCGCTTACTTGAAAGTGTCACTTTTAGGTCTTGTCAATTGAAACTCCTTTGTGAACCACCAATGAGCAGAAGAGAACTGCATGCTCTTGTCTTTTGGTATTTTTATCCAAAACCAGCACAGATCTTCTGGAGCATGTGTCCATGTATTTTCAATATTGAGATTGCATTCTTTGTCTATGAGAACAATATATATGTCTATATATATATTTCAATGAATTTGAGATTTATTTTCTGTCTATACAAACACTGAATTGAATTTCAATGAAAAAGAACTATTCCTGATAAAATATTTTTCTTTGCAGCTTAGTAGGAAGGAGATAGCAGAGATATATGGTACAAGACATATTGGGCGCAATCAAGCGCGGGGGCTTGTTGGGCTGATGGATTTCTTCTGCTTTAGTGAGGTTAGTTTAATTATAAATGCGTTTTTGCATTGCTCTGAAAATCAGGTCTGCCACTTCAAGTTGTTGTAGGAATGTCTGGGTTAGACATGGTTATAACATGTGAACATGATTTGTGAGTGAACTATGTGTTTGCATATTTGGGTGGCTACAAGCTAATTATTTCTATGCACTCTAGGATTCAAAGGAAAAAGAAAACTTGTGGGTCCATGTGAATGCTGTGTCCAATCATGTCCATGATCTGCCCTCAATGCACTTATCCTCGAATTGTGAGATGTGAGAGGGTTTTGTGGTTAATATAATTGTAAGATTTGAAGGGGAAAAAATCTGATACACTTTATGCAAATGGCATGTTGGCAATTCTTACTTCAGCCAATCAGTTCCTTCGCTCCTTTTCTAACTGTTTAGGGTCTATGAACCACACAGAATTTTCTTTGAGAAGAGAGGGACAGAATTTTCTGGTCAATGTAAATATGGTTTGAAGAAAAATCTTATTCACCTTTTGCCATTGGTAATTGGCCATTCTTACTAAATACAGAGCATCCCTTCTTTCCATCTTGAACTGCATGGATCCGATGGCAAAATCCTTCATGGTTTTGGGGCTTCACCCCAGATGGGGTGAATTTTAAATAATTTTTGGAGAATGGGGTGGGGAATGGGAGAAAAATAATCCCCAAATTCTTAATGGGGTGGGGTTTGGTTTTGTATTCCCCACCCCACCCTCACCCCAATCCCCATTATATATAGATATTTTTTTTAAATTTTATTTAATAATTTTTGTTTTATCAATTACAATGTTAGTTAATAATTTTTTTTTATTTTTACTTGATAAAAATAGATTATAACTAAAAGAAAACCTTAAAATATAATTTTTATTCAACCTTAAAATATTATTGTGTTTTCTTTTCTCTCTTAAGAACTACTCTCTTCAAATATTTTTTAATTTTAATATTATTTCAAGATATTACTACAAATATTTGGGGATTTTTTTTTACAAAATTTAAATACCTAGTAATATGATAATGATTTAATTGAAGTTTTTAATTTTTAATTTATTGAAATCATATATCTATATCAACTATAAAATAAAAAAATGAGGAATGAGGTAGAGATGGGGAAACCATTCCTCACATGGGAATTCCCCATCTCCACCCCACTAAATTTATTGGGGAATGTGGTGGATAATGAAGGCAAAATTTTTAATGGTGTGGGGAATGGGGTAGGCATCCCCACCCCCACCCCACCCCATTGCCATCCCTAGATCCCGTGCATCATTCGAATTTTCCTTTTCCCTTGTTTACTTTTAAATTATTATATCCTGTGACATTTTGTTTTATCTTTGCCATGTACTGTAAAGGCTTGCCTTATTGCGGATATCGTGCAACATTTTGTTGATGCTAAGCTGGAATTTGATCCATCTTACATATATGAAGATGTAAATCGCGCAATTCAGCATGTCCATCGAAGAGGCTTGGTTCATAGAGGAATTCTTTCTGACCCTTATAGATATTTAGTTAAAAAAGTAAGTTTCTAACTATTTTTTCATATTTTTGGCTTATGTAATTAGTTGAAGTAATCCAGAGCCTGATTGTATTGTGATTTGGAGGATAACATATTCTAGCAAATTATCATATCACCATGCTTAATGTGTAGTTTCAACCTGGAATTTCAAATCTGTTCCTATGCGTTTTATTTTCAGGGTCTGGTGCTTCAGTTCCTGAAGATGCTGAGGGAGAAAGGAAAGAAACTTTTCTTGCTGACAAACTCTCCTTACTATTTTGTTGATGGAGGAATGCGTTTTATGTTGGAGGTAGTTTGGGACGTCATAACCTTTATTATGATATCTTAATAACATTGATGTGTTTTTTGCTTCTATGGCTTTCAGTAATAGAATTGAATCACTGTTAACTGATTGGTAATCAATGATAATCCGATACTTTTGCTTTAGTTGCTTCCCCAACAAACCCCTCCTTCCCTCCCCCCCTTCCTTAAGGCATCAATTTGATGCAATGTCATTACTGAATTTTTCATTCAAGTGTACAAGTTCTGATTGTTGATTGTGTATGTATCTGAAGTATCTTAATTCTTTAGAGCATCTTTCTTATTTACGGTTGTCGTCTAAGATTAAATCTTGTGGTAACTTCAGATTTAATAGTTCAGTTTCTTGTATCTTATGATCACATATCTGCCATACCTATCAATTTCCATATGTTTGGAAGAAGAAGACATAAATACAATACATGCAAAGGTCAAACATTTAAGTGTTCTCTCTCTCTCTCTCTCTGTGCCCACGTGCGCGCGTATGTGTATGTGGTATTTGATGTTGATTTGTGGAATTGTGTGTATTATTGCATTTTAGTATTTCAATTACCTTCGTGTCCTTTTTTAAAAAGATTTTTGCCTCTAAAGGAATTTAAATTGAAAATCCTAATCTTGAATTCGATTGTTAAACTATATAGTTTTAAATTAGTCTGTTACAAGTCTTCTGATCCTATCTCTTCTGCTAGAACCTAGGTAGGATATGGGAATTTTCATATAAAGTAATTTGACACAAATTGTCTGTTTTTTTGGGATGTATTCCGGTCTTATTAACAGATTACATTTAATACTTCGAATATCACTAAGTTTAGAAGGCAAGAGAAATGTGACTCACTGCTCACCCCTTTTCCACTCCATCGAGAGTAAGGGACAAATTTTTGTTTGAGATGGTTTAGGCAGTCATGCTAATAGTTTTGCCATTGGCTTGTTCAGTTATTAATTATTATTATTTGTTGTTTTATTTTTTCTTGTCTTTATGCATGTAAAGTTTACAAAGCCAGCTAATCTTTTCATGATCACTAGGATTCCACAGGTTACACAGACTCATGGAGGGAGCTTTTTGATGTGGTGATTGCGCAAGCTAATAAGCCAGACTTTTACACATCTGACCATCCTTTCCGGTCTGCTTCTTCAACTTGTTTAACTACTTTTCTTACTACTGCACCGTTAGCAGAACATTCTTTATTGTTTTATACCATTTTAGCTGAATATTCTTTATTGTTTTATACCATTTTCTTCTTTGATGTTTGATGAAAGTCAAAATATGTCAAATTTGCAGTAAGATTGTCATAAAACTAATCTATATGCTTTCTAATTTCTTTAAAAAAAAAAAAAGTTAAAACTGTTCTAGTAAATATTCATGCTGAAGTTCGCTGTGCAGTTATTTCAGGAAGGAATACTGTAGGTAGGAAGTAAAACTCCAACGATTGCCATTTCAAAAACATTATTAGAATTTTGATATCTAATAAATTGTGAAAAAATTCTATCAGCTTGTTCAGTTTACTTAACTAAAACTTCTTGCCACTTCGGCCTTGGCCGAAGTTGTGGGCTGCTGCCCTCACGAGCCCCCACAAAAGCATTGTGGGGCCTAAATATTTAAAAAATCCTTCTTCCTTGCGAAATGCGAGTGGAGTAGGGACATCTCTCTCCTGTGAGGGGTGATTTGTCTGGACATGTATTTTATAGAATTTAATGTAATAATATAAGTCCCAGGTATGTATATTTGATTGTAAATATTAGAGTATGCAATGTTTGCTATAATTAGCAGTTGTTGTAAATATTTGTGTAATACAGTAATTTGATGCTTAATCAGTATTCAAAAAAAAAAAAAAAAACACTAAAACTTCTTAGTCTTCCTTGCTTTTTCTGTGTTCATGGTTTGTTAGTTAACAACATCCAAAGTAACATCTTTTTTCTTGATCTGTTTTCTGGAACTTTGATATAGCTGCTATGACACAGAGAAGGACACTTTAGCTTTTACAAAGGTGGATGCGTTTATTCCAAATAAAATCTATTACCATGGATGCCTTAAATCATTCCTTCAAATTACTAAGTGGAATGGCCCAGAGGTAGGCAATTAATTACTTGCTTTTCTTAATAATCGAATAGTTTGATCTCCAAATGGCTTTGGTCAGCTTGAAAACTCTTCTTCTTGGCATTTGATGGTTTCCTAACTGTTTGAACATTTGATAATTCCTTTTACTTTGGTAGGTGATATACTTTGGCGATCACCTATTTAGTGACCTAAGAGGGCCTTCGAAGGCTGGTTGGCGCACCGCTGCCATCATCCATGAACTGGAAGTATGTCCCTTCTTGTATTCCATTTTACTTGTTCCTTTTTCGCTTGTAACCCTGTATTAGCATAAAGAGTTGATCGTTTGTGGCCTGAATTTTGTTTTTGGTTATTTAGCAAGATTGAGCAGTGTTTGGACTTAATATCAAACAATCTATGCTATGCAGCATATGCTGGACAAGTCTCGTCAAAATATTGACTGCCTTTTATATGCTTTCTTATTATTTACTTCTAAATCATGATGCTTTATCTAAATTTATTTGATTTTAAGCTACTGCTGGGATCTTTGTCAACTAAATTTATATTCTATTTCCATTGTTTTTCTCTACAATTTGATTCTGATAAGACCTAACTAGTAACCGTTATATCACTTTGACCAATGTTAAGACTTATATTTTGTTGGGATCTCTATCAATGATGGTTTCTGCCTGTCAAAAATGCCTGCAAAGTGCATATTAACAGTTTTGAGACTTTCTCTTCAAATATATGAGCATTACAACAATGCAGGCTCCTTATAGTGCGCTGTTTAGATATTTTATATCTTTAATATTAATAGCATTATTTTGAAGCTTCTTATAAAGATTTCTCTGTTCCAATTAATTGATGCAGAGTGAAATACGTATACAAAATGTTGAAACTTATCGTTTTGAGCAGGTACCATTCAGCCTCTTTTTCACCTTACTGTATTTTCTGGCAATGTTAGTGCATTTATTTCTCATTTATCTTTGCAACAAAATTTATATAGCCTACAATACACAGTTTGCATTAAAACTTGATAGTCTAGGTGGATACATTGGTAACTAATTTTCCTGTGTTCTTCCTTTTCTGTTTCCTTTTCCTTTTGAGATTATTTAGCTAGCTATAATCTAAATATTGGTACATCCAACTTTTAGTCCTTTCTAGCACATTTGCAATAAAAGAAAAATTATATCTTTTTCTCTGTTTTAAGTAGGAAAAAATAAGTAGGAACATATTGAAGGATGGCAACATGAATTAAAATTTTCAGAAAAGCACATAGATTTCCTTGCTTGACAGAGAGTTATTGATTTGCTGGAGAAATATCTTTAATGTAGTTCACCCAAAATGGTATAGAGGCTACTATATTTTCCTCGGGGCTACTCCATGTTTACTTCTTTTTTAGTGATAGAATTTGTATACTCGCATTTTGAGAACTATTTGCTGAAACCAATTTCAATTAGATTAGTCGGCTGAAATCGATCCATCTTACAATTGAAGAATAAATAACTGTGATAGGATAGGTTATTCGACAAACCAAAAGGCTCCAAGTCCATTTCTCAGTTCGATAAATTTTGTAAGATTTCGGAAGAAGCTGCTATACTCGGTTTCTGTAAGCATGCTGTTGTTAAAATGTTCATTACAACCTTTTAGTGTCACTGTCATTGATTTGCCTTCTTTCTCTGTCTCCTTTCTTTACTTTTTATTGTAGAATTCTTTTAAATACTTTGCTTAGTCCTTTTAGCTCATTCTTGATTTGAAGAATCTGCAGTCAGAATTGAATTTTGGTTGCTGACTCACTAATGTAAGAAAATTTTTATATACATGATAGATTGCATCTTGAATTGAAAAGGTTTGTTTTGATGCTCATTGATGCAGGCAAAATTTCATATAATACAAGAATTGCTTGGTAAATTGCATGCGACTGTAGCTAATAGTCAAAGGACTGAAGCATGCCAGTTACTTTTGGCTGAGCTTAATGACGAAAGGCAGAAGGCACGACGGATGATGAAGAAAATGTTCAATAAATCTTTTGGAGCCACATTCCTGACCGACACTGGTCAAGAATCTGCTTTTGCATATCATATTCATCGATATGCAGATGTTTATACCAGCAAGGCAGAGAATTTTTTGCTGTACCCACCAGAAGCATGGCTTCATGTTCCATTTGATATCAAAATCATGCCACATCATGTGAAGGTAGGCCGGGCATTTTCCTGAAGAAAGTCCTTTTCCTCTTGTTGACCACTGCTAATACTGTAGATAGTAAGTAATAAATTTTGTAAATTTTCATGTTCAAATTGCCAGCTTGTTGACTGCCTTTGATTCTGGAGTCCTTACAGTATCTTTATTGTCATGGTCCCTGCTTATGTGTGTTTACGCACTGCTGCATGTGTCTTTATTAATGCTTTGTAGTATCCAACAGATGACAGATTGGTTATAGTCACCATTGAGCCATAGGGGTTCATAATGTGTGCTCCCTGCTTGTTTCTCACTCTTAACCCTTTTTTTATATTTAGGTTTCTAGATGCCTGAATCTGAGTACAGGTTGGGTTTAGACATGGCAACTGCATGCTCAGCTTACACTAAAAATGTTGAATTATGATATATCTGACTATGCTAGAGTTTCAAAATTAAAGGCATCTTTTGAGTTGTTAAGATGGTGGATTCTATGTCAAATTTATGTTTTTTTCATCAACTCTCCATCTGCAATTCATTTCATGGTATGTTCCTTTCTTTCAGGTCCCTTCAAGCTTGTTCAGAAATCAATAGTTGGTAGTAGTCCAACAATTCTTGATTGCGGTGAAAATTATTTCATATTTCACCATTATTAGATTTACTGTTTATTCATCTATAGTTCAACAATAAGAATGGCAACAACAGCACGCTCATGTTCCATCATTATGGGGAAACGTGAAGATTGGCTGGGAAGGTAACTTGCATAGAAATTGTAAGTGACACTAATATTCTTTTTGAAACCTCGATTCCTTTATATTTTAATTGTATTATTTGAAAATAATGTGAGTCCATTGAATCAAAGTCCTATATACAACAATTTTACGCATAGGTTATGGGATATTGGTTTTAGTAAGGCAACTAGCATCCTTCCTTATTGGTGGTTTACCTTGTAATCGTTAATCAGATTTTAATTATAAAATCAGATTTTAATCACAAGTGGAGCGTGGAGGAGTCGTGCCAATAGTAGATTGCCTACTCATAAGAAATGCATTAAAAATGAAACGTTGAAACAATCCTCAACCGTTAGATTTTTGGTAACCTGAACGCCCAAAAGGGGTATCAGTATCATTTGCTAGCAGAATTCACACGCTTTTCCTAGCTGGTTTTGAGTTTTTTAATTTCTTCGTTTGGGTTTGTACAAAAGCCAAATCCAATCAAGCTGAGAGGGGAAAACTTCTGTGAGTTGCCATGCGGTGGCAATGTTGACGGCGAGCACTACTTAATTTGCTTACACGTAAGAGAAACTGAAGAGCTGTTTCGCTTTTGTTGTTTGCCAGGGAGTTCTTTGACCAACGACCATGGACTGAAGTTATGGTGCGTAGGCATGCACAATACAGTCCACCAAGTGTGCTGTGCCAGCAAATAAATGACATAGGCTCATTACCATTTTTTATTTTTGTATGTTGTGAACTCAAAACGCTTTTTAAAGCTTAAATCTACAGCAGGAGGTTTGTAAGATTATTCTTTATCACTGGAGTTAAACCTGGACTTCGATTTATTTTGGGTTGAGTTTTAAAACTTTCTAAATTTATCAAAATTTCTTAAAATAAATTACTAGTTTAATTAATTAATCATTAACTAAAAATCTCTTCTAATTTGAGTTTTGCGGAGTTTTTTATGCTTCCGTAATTTATTTCACAATTTTTTTGTGCCGTGTCCACTGTCAAGCTGGTCAGGTTTTATTGTATTAGGATGGTTGCCACGTTGTTCTGGCTTTATTGTAATAGGATTTGACAATAACAAACGAAACTGGGAGTGGCAAATTGAAGATCCTGTGATATTTGCTATTATTAATGAAAAGTTGAAAACTAATGATGAATGAGCTCTTTCGAGATAAAATAAATGCTAAACTGATCTGGAGTCCTCGCCTGCCCTGTTTTACTTTCCATGAAGACCCAATGAGTCTGTGAATTTTCCATGCTTACATTGTCTGCTATTTAATTTCTCTCAAGTTTATCACGCTCTTTGTATATTTAGGAGACGAAGAGCTCCTTTCGTTTCTTCTTGTTTCGTCCCCTAAACCATTTTCATCGCTTGATATTTTTTTATGTGTGTTTAGAAATTTTTTTTTTCAATTATCTAAAGATATTATATAAATGTTAAACGGTAAACCAAATGCTCCTAACTGAGATGTTACCAAGAAAATAAGAATTCTAGATAAATTTCTCTCTCTCTCTCCCCCCCGAACAAGAGCATTAAAAAATATTATTGCATTATTGCGTTTTTCCCTTTTTTAGAGATAAACTATATATTAGCTATTCTTTTTGTTTATCGGATTTTCATAATTATCTCATCTTTTCATCATCTTGCATCACCATAATTCATAGGGTCATTTTTATTCAGCAAATGCCGTTTCAACTTCGCAGTCCACGACCATGACAGCTGCAAAAATAAAAATATAAAGTTTCACAAATTGTGATTAAAAAAAAAAAAAGAGTAATCATTAGTAGAATTATATTATGTTAAAGTAAACTGAAAACAATTATGGCAACTTGATGCTTCTAAATGACTAAATGTATATAAACTTTAATATAGATCTCGTGACGCACTTGATGTTCTTAAAATTATATCTCAATTACAAAGTCAGAATCAAATTGTTTAGCAAGCATGTCCGAGTCATATTTGAAGACAAGAAGTTTTGTCCCCACTCGCAAGCTACTGTTGCCAATCTCGCATCATCTTCTTTACAAGGCCACGCTCCTTACCTACTTTTAACAGTAATCAATCTTATCAAACTGTTCTCAAAGTTTTGCCTACAAAAAATATGTCGTCATATATTCATCAACAAATTATGAGACGCTCAGAATAAAAAATATGTAGGCCTAAGGGTAACTTTTTAAGTAAACTAACTAAATCTTTAGTAGGACCTCTTATCTTCTCTGAACTTTTTCTTGACTTTTATGCATTTTAATAATAAATTTTTAAAAAATATATATCATTAATATATATATATATTTTTTCCTAATCTTTGGTCATGTGTGCCTTTGTTCAAGGCAACAATACTTCAAGACAAAATATTCGGATTACTTAATGCACTGCAATTAAGGCATGTTTATACGTTTAAAATTGCACAACACACTCTTGACACACACATTCTGATTTTGTTCCTTATTTATTTAATTTTGTATAAACAAATAATAACAATTATATTGATAAATAATAATAAGAAGAGCCTAAATTACATATATTATAACTTACATATAAATATGAGAACCACACAAATTATAGGACCACATAATTTATGTGGTTTCCATACTTACATATAAATTACAATAATTATAAATTAACATTTACCATAATAATAGCCTCTTAGAAAAGGCCAAAAAATTTCTTTCAATCTCGAAAAGGTGAATCAACGAGTGAGTAGATGTGAACGTGTAACAAAAAATAGCTCACCAAATAATCTTCGATTACTTGATTAATACTATACCACATCTCTCAGCCTTCATATCTCCTCTGACACCACACGGCTTCTAAATTCTAATTTCTATATAGAGAAACTATCCAGTGACTAAACAAACATAAGAAAGACACAAGGGGTTGACCAACGCAAGAAGAATGGCTCATGAAGAAAAACCAACAAGAGTTTGTGTTCTTGATGCTTCAACTTATGTTGGTTTTTGGATTCTCAAAAGACTCCTCAACAAAGGCTACTTTGTTCACGCAGCTATCCAAAAAAATGGCGAGACATCTCTTCTTTCGTTTTCTTTTTTGTTTTGGACTTTTCTGGTACATCAGTGAATGAACAAATATTAAACTGTTGCAGGTGAGAAGGCGATAGAGAAGCAGATTAAGGAAATGGAGAAAGTTGAGGAGAAATTGGTGTTGTTTAATGTCGATGTTTTGGACTACCAAAGCATTCTTGTTGCTTTAAAGGACTGTTGTGCTTTGTTCTGCTGTTTAGATAGCCCAGATGGCTATGATGTAAGCCAATTGCTACATACATGCATGTAACATTTCTGCTTGAAAATTTATACTTATTCCAATCTTTATTTCTTTCTTTGGTGGGTTAATTTATAGGATAAAATGGTGGATTTGGAAGTCAGAGGAGCAATTAATGTGGTGGAAGCATGTGCACAAACTGATAGTGTAGAGAAGCTAGTCTTCAGCTCTTCTTTAACTGCAGCAATCTGGAGAGAGGACATTTGTTCAGAGAAGGATGTTGATGAGAGGTCTTGGAGTAATCAAGATTTTTGTAGAAAATTGAAGGTTTGGGTCCCAATTCTTCTTATTTTTAATTTTGCGTTTCTTTGTTTATCCATCTTCTGTGGCTAGGCATGTATATGAATATTTTTTTTTTTCCTTTTTTGGCCACCAGTCAATAAGCTTTTATTAACAAAAGCATCATCTACTGGGTTTTAGTGAGTTGTATGTGGACTGATGCTTGATCTTTCACCATCTGCTTTTCTTGTTAGTCGAGGTTCATTATTGGTAAGTGGAGATAAAGAAAATTGTGTAACGGAGCAATTTAAAATTGCAATCCCACAAAAAAACTACTCCTAAAATCAAATCAAGCACCAATGTTTTTTTTTTTTTCTCGGGGGAATTGATTGTATCTCATACCCTGTCTGCCAGGATCATGTGTGTTTGTCACCTTTTTCAAAACTTTTTTCATGTGGAAAATTCTTGGCATTTTCTTTCTTGATTAGCTTTGAGAAATCAGAAGCACATTTTTCTTTTGGCCTGCAGTTTTGTTCTTTGGTATGCCAAGTCATTCAGTTCTTAACTTTAACCCTCTGCTAAGGAAATCATATGAGTTGCAGCACTTTGATTGATTTCACAGTTATTGATATTTCGAATTCTCTTATGCAATCTTACAGTTATGGTATGCCCTTGCAAAGACACTATCTGAACAAGCTGCCTGGGCTCTAGCCATGGATCGGCTGCTGTGCATGGTTTCCATAAATGCCGGTCTAGTTCTGGGGCCAGCTGTCACTCAACAGAACCCTCAATCAACAATGTTTTATCTCAAAGGTAGAGATGCTCACACAAGCCATAGCATTGTGACTTTAAGTTGCACAAAGTTCATGTGTCCTTCTTGCTTAACATTATATGCTGATTTACTGAAGTTTTTGACAGGGGCAGCTCAAATGTACGAAAACGGGGTCCTGGCATTTGTCGATGTAAACTTCTTAGCCGATGTGCATATTCGAGCATTTGAGGATCGATCAACATGCGGTCGATATTTCTGCTTCAATCAGATTGTGAATACTGAGGAAGAAGCTTTCAAGCTTGCACAAAGCTTGAGCCCTTTGATACCTTTACCACCAAGGTAGTCGAAAATTCCGTAAACATGACAAATTTATAAATAATGAGAGCTTCAATTACTTCACTTGTGGCTGAATTGGATACTTTGATGAATGTGCAGGCATGAATGCCAGGGAAGTGAAGTGTACGCAGAGAGATTGAAAGCCAAGAAATTGAGCAAGCTTGTTGAGGCATTGCCTGTTAGTTTAATTTGAGTAGGGTCTTTGTTATTTGTGCCTTTTCATCTTAATATTAGTGATTATATTATAGTATGTGTCATAATAATCTATTGAAATTTGAGAATAAAATTCTTGACTTCTTGTGTTTGCTAATTTCTAATCATTTCAAAAACAAGTAGTTGTTGTTGTAGTTGTTATTGTTACTATTGTTGTTGCTGTTGTTGATAGTATCTGCCACTACCAGCTGTTTCTATCATCATTGAATTTAAAAACATAAGACTTTATTCAATCTTGTCCTTCATCAAAAGGACTCATTTTATGGGCAAAGGGCAAAAAAAATTGAGATAAAAAGACATAAAATTTGACCCGTACCAATGAGCTTACAGCCGCATGTCCCTATCTGTTTAATGAATAGAGTTAGACATCTAATTTCATTTCTAATATCGTGATATTTTCCATATGGATGATGAGATAATATGATTTTTTTTATTTTTTTATTTAGCTTAACGGCGCACTCTCCCTGCTGCAGACGGCAGACCTCTTCTTCCAATACAAAATTTCATCAATTTGACTAATTGGCATTCACTTAGAAGATATTTCTAAAAGTTATCAATGAATAATAAATTATCCATCATATCAGTCAACGATAAAATTTTAGATGCTTATCGTTACTCTTGTTCAATTATTAGCTTTCATTTTTTCACCTCTAATTCTCCAACTAGGCAAACTACAGTCATGCTCATGCCATGATAATTGATAATGAATAGATTTTCCATTCTTGCCTTCGATGAAAAATGATCACCCTCCCCCCCACTTAATGGGCTGTGTGTAAGATCCACAGATGTCGAATAGGTTGGGGCCCGGCCCATATAAAGCCGCTAAGAATAAGCCCAGATTTGACTTTGGGCTACCGATATACTAAACGGGCCTAACGGCGTCTCTTCTCGTTTGTTTGGCGCTTATGGCGTTTCTATTTATTTAATTTTGTTTTTTTTGTTTTCATCAATTTGTTACTTTAGTGTACAAAGTACAGCCAGGAAAGGGAAGAGAGGTTTCTGGAAATCGGGAGTGAAATTAAATAATTTGTCGAGTTTCTTCATATCATTCATAGGAGAGCCAGACCCCTAAAGGCTAAACGCTAATAAATCATATCTCTAACTCTTCAGTCAACTGAAAAATGGTGGTGATAGAACAAGAGCCAGAAGACGCAAAAGAGACTGTCGCAGGAAATCCTCCAAAAGCAGCATCGACAACAAACGAAAACGGCGATGTATCCGATGGATTCGAAACCGCCAGTGAACGCGACGTCAGCGATGACGACGACGAGGAGGAGCCGAAACAAGAAGAACAGCCTGTTGCTCTAAACGACAACGAATTGAGCCAGGTTTTTCATTTCCGCCTTTTGTTATTATTATTTCAGTTCTACAAGTTTTGGTAAATTCAGCGAGTGAAGCAAATGATTGATTTTATGTAGAAGGTGTTAAATGAAGCGAATGAGGCGAAACTCGAAGGGAATAAGTTGTTTGGTGAAGGAAAATATGAGGAGGCGTTGTTACAGTATGAGGTAGCTTTGCGAGTGGCATCGGTTCCGGAGAGAGCGGAATCGGTTTCGGCGCCGGAGGCAAAGGAAGGGCAGTCAGCATCGGAGAAGAAGGAAGTGGCGACGGCGCCGGAAATGGCAGAGCTGCGTTCCATATGCCATTCAAATCGTGGAATATGCTTTTTGAAGCTTGTATGTTACTCTTTTATCCGCGTTGCATTCAATAACAAAACTTTGTTTTGTTTGTGCATCCTAAAGTATTAAAGGATTTAGAAAATGTGAATTGCTAGATGTGACAGTGTTGTTACTAAAGAAGAAATTACTAAAGCATGAGGCATTTGATGTTTTTGAGTTCTGTCAGTCAGTCTGTTTGTTTATGTTCTGATTTCATCCCGGTTTGTTTAGCACTGTTTATAATGCATTATTATTATTATTTTTTTTGGTTTTATTAGATTCCGAAAACCTTATTCACTATAGTAGTTCATTTTACCATTACCTTTGGAGGTTACTTTGAGTGGATCTGATCCTTTCTCCTTCTGATTTGTTGTATTGTTATCAAATAGACATGATGATGTTCAAGTTCAGGTGGTAAATGGAGATAGAAATTTATGGATAAGTACTTCATATTTTAAAATCTGCCAACTTTGTTTATCCTGTGGAATCTGCGGTTCATGCTGTTTGTTTTGCATCCAAGATTCCTATAGTCCTTCTAACTCCAGATTGATGATAATTTACATTAGGGAAAATTCGAGGAGTCTATCAAGGAATGCACAAAGGCGTTGGAGCTTAATCCTACATATATGAAAGCTCTGATCAGAAGAGCAGAGGCGCATGAAAAGCTTGAACACTTTGAAGAGGCTATTGCTGGTATTCAGGATTTGATGATTGTTGTCATTTACGTAACAAATATGTTTTAGTTTCTTGTTCATTATATGTTGGATTATGTAGTTTGGTTTTGAACCCTGTGTCTTGCATTTTTTTGTCAACCTTCCATTAAGGTCTTTGCATTTTACAGGCTGATTTGTGGCACTTTCATAACTACTTCTAATTTCAAATGTCATTTTCTTTGAACTTTTCTTCATTTTTGCTATCACAGATATGAAGAAAATCTTGGAATTTGATCCTTCAAATAATCAAGCCAAGAGAACCATTCTTCGTTTGGAACCACTGGCAGAAGAAAAACGTGAAAAGATGAAGGAAGAGATGATTGGTAAGCTTGGCAATGATTTTCTTCCGTGATTTCATTTTCTCCTCATTAAGAAACTGTGAAACATTAGTGCGTATCAAAGAATGATATAAATGGCAGAAAAGAAAGCTGTCGATACAGAAATAGGAATTTACAATCATATAAGGACTGAAGATCTCTTGGGGAAATAAGGTTCCATCAAGACCTTTAACCCAAATTGAGTGTATGCTGATGGAACTCTCTTGCTTCTCATTAGCAAGTCCACTTGTTTCCACCCAAATACATGTGCATTCTGCATCACGGAGATACATCTCTGCCTGCAGAGTTGGTTGTTGGAAGACATGGAAACAAAAATTTAAGACTGTTTCTGAGGCACACCATTCTCCATCTTCATGAATTGGAGCAAATGAATGAGGCACCTAGAGTTTGTTTTTTCATTACTTTTTAACCAGTTCACCGATATTATTAGTGCCTTTATAGTATATTTGTTGTTACATTGTTGAGAACTCATAGCCATATGCAATTTCATGTCTTTGCAAACTGTGTTTTATGATGGTCCGTTAATACCTCTGAGTAAGAAGTAGATGAATTCTTACATGCAGTTAGAAGTTGGAACAGATAATGGAAAGAGAAGATTAATTAATTAAAATCGTAGGTTGGACTATGTGAAGTTATTGTTGTGAATGAGATTTTGAGCATGCTCCCTTGAGATAGTCTGTAAGGACTAGGTGTTTGATGATCGAAAGAATTAATTGGTTTTGGAACATAACATGCATGGGAAGTCATAGTTGTTACTTGTTTATAGAATCTGCTTTACCCCCAACATCTTTCAATTAGATGTGAGGATTAAACAGAACTTTTCGGAGGGTGTAGGAAATTCAATTTGAGTGTGGAGGAAGTTTTTCAAAGTTTGAAGTTTAATACCGACCGCACTATTGCAAAGAGCTATTTTATATGATCCTCAATGGTTGTTTGGTCCTGTTTGATGTCTTCTTTTTTCTCTTTTTTATATAATTTTTTGGGTATGACACACCTTTGACAAACAAGGATTCTATGCCTGTGCTCATGCTTTGGTATGTGCAGAGCCATGTCCTTCTAGTCATACAGTGAAGTCATTTTATTTGAAGGGTTCTCATCGGTACACACAGAGGGTGGGGGAGTTGTGTTGTCAGAAAAGGATTTGTAGTAGAATAATGGTTATATAATTAGATTACCTAATTCTTTGTCTTGACAAACATCTAGGCTACAATTTTCATGCGACATTTCTTATGCTTTTGTGTGCATGCTTCATCAGTTATTCATTAACCAAAATGTGAAATTGTTTCCTTTGAGCAGGAAAGCTAAAAGAAATGGGTAACTCCATCCTGGGCCGTTTTGGGATGAGCACAGACAACTTCAAAGCTGTTAAAGATCCGAACACTGGTGCCTACTCAATATCATTCCAGAAATAGGTTGGTTCAATATAACTTTAATTTTTCATTGGAACTTAGTGTGAGAAGACTGTGCTCAGGCCATATAGTGAAACAGGAATCCTCCCTTGGTCATCGCACTGTAAATGTTATTTAAGTCTTACAAGCTGAGCAAACAGTTTTAATGTCATGTTAGAGTTTTGAAGTGATGCGGTTTCCTAGTTTGTTTGGTGTCTTGTAAGTTGACAGTCAGGATGTTGTTCTTGGCTGTTTTGAAGACAATATTATCAGTGTCTTTTTACTGCCATTTTTATCCGAGTACAGCTTTAATGAGCTAATAATTATCTAATTTTAAACATCTGTCCTAAGAATAAGGTTCTAGTACTAACCAAGTGATGGTTCCTCTATTGGTGTTCGATTACAATTTTCTTTCTAGTGTTTCAGATGACGACGTTGGGCTTGAAATTGATGTATTATCATTTTTTAATTGAGTTTTGACCTGTGTTGTTCAGTAAGTTCGCATTGCAATCACCAATCATAAAGTTTTAAGTTAAAAAATTGTTATTGCACATGGTTTTATATGTTTCAATGAGATTGCCTTTAACGTCTAACACTCTGCTTTGGAGAGATAAAACTCTTACTGAAAAGTTTGACTAAGTTTGTGGTTTCAAGTTTTCTTGTTTTGTTGAATAAAGAACGAAGTTATATATAATTTGTACATTTTTACTGAAAATAGATTTTGTATCGTAGTTGCATTAGATCATAAAGATACAAAAGTTATTTCAGTTATATTTTAGCAGGGATTATGGGCATATTTGAGAAATAGATAAGGAAATTGTAATTTGTTTAATAAGAGGCAGAAACTTAGGGGCCTCGATGCTATTATCCCATAAGCTAACACAATTTTCTAGGCTGTCCAGTCCAAAGTTGTGAATGATGCCTGAGATACGCTTTTGTATGATCATCAATTCTCCTTTTCTCAGTATTAGCAGCCCTCTGTATTCAATGCATTCAAGCAGTTCGTTAATCATTTCAAAAGGATAAAAAGCGGGTTCATTATTACTATTACAAACATATCAGCAGAAAATAAGATCGTCAGTATCAACACAACACCCAAAGATATTACATCGTGGGATTACGGAAAGATATCATAGAAAAACTTGTTGAAGTGCTGCAAGTGACTAGTTTCCATGTCTACAGCCACCAACCAGCTCCCATCATTGGTTGGACCGGGTAAAATGAAAACCTCTCCGTCCACGCCGGCTGCAGGCATCGTAAACACCGGCCGACCCCATCCAAAATCTACCTCGTACATAGGCATGTCTGCCAATTTGGTTATCAGCAGGTTTGGACAATTAATAATTTTGGGGTCTCGCTTGATAACTGTTAAATCTGGTTGTTGCTTTAGGTAAGCAAGCCCTGACTTCATATACTTGTCATCCGTCAATTTAAGTGCTTCATGAATTCTCTCTGTTGTATAATTTAACGATTCCGATTGAATATCTTCTGACAAGGCCATTGGTGTGGTGCTGAAGGTTACATTGCCACAATACCCAAATGGAATTTTAGGATTCAATTTAAATCGCCCAGATGTAGGAATCTCTAACTTGGTAGCTTGATCAACAGACAACCCTCGTGCTTTACATGCGCAGCGCCATATATGTGCTGCTACAATCTCAAATCTAGTATACTTGACAGTGGATACGTGATCTCCCTTAGATTTTTTCTTAAGGATGTTCATTTGATCAAGTGATAATTTCAGGGTTGCAGTGGAAATGGCTTGAGGATTTTGAGTAGGACTATTCGTGGAAGGAGGGGGATCGTATTCGATGTGGTGAAATGATGGAGAAGTTGGGACTCCAACATCTAGTATAGTTCGATCAAAGATTGGTGGAACGCTAATAGGAATGCCACGCGTTATCTCGGCCCATGAGTTCATGAAGTGATATGCCGCAGTTCCGTCCATTGGCGTATGATGCATCATAAGTCCAAGAGAAACTCCTCCACACTTAAAATGAGTTACCTATAAACAAATAACGTGACTGAGTTTGAGTGAGTATTATGAATAATTCTTTTGGTGGAGTAGCTCTCAATTCCATTTTAATAAAATGAGGAAATACACGAGCTCTCTTTTTATTCTTATTCTTCTACCTGTGCCATAATAAGTGGATGAAAATATGCATCTTTCGTGTGATCAACAGGTGGAACAAGTTGCAGGACCTTCAAGCTTGATTCAAAGTCACCAAAATCATCAGTGACACAATTCGTTTCAGCTTCAACAAATAAAACTCCCTCTCCGTTACATTTTATTTCAATTCTGTCATTTTCATCTTTACCCAATCTTCCGGCCAAGGGGTAAAACGGGACAAGAACTTTACTTAAAGCCTCCTTCAGTAAACCACCTTCAAAGAAATTGCAAGCGTAATTTGGCCATCGGTAGAAATACACACTGGGGACGTGAATTGCCGGCATCAGCAGGTCTAAATCACTCAACCGTAGGCAATGTCTGGGGGTTTCTTGAGCAGGCCGTATTATTGTTGACTCTTTTACACGAATTGTTTCCATTGTGTCACCACCTGCGTGCATCCGATGGCCACGAAAAATAAGAATGTACAGGATAATAGCTATAGTTAACTCTGATGCTATGCACAACACAAAGCTAGCAAATCAAATCATGCCTCAATTAGCAAGAAAAGAAAGTACCCATATACCTTGGGTTTGGGGGCTCCAAGACTTCAGAAGTCCTGTGGTATATGAAAATGAGTTCATTTCGGACATATGTATACCGATGAACTGGCGTTTAAAGTCGATATTTTGAGATAAGTTTCTTTTATGCCACACACGTAATCAACTACTTTATCCAAGTTGTTTGGTTTTCTAAAATTTCAAAGACACATTCACGCTAAATTCAAATATGGTTATTGAACAATTTAGAGTTAGATTGAAACTGACGATGAGGACTTGAGGTTGATTTGGTTTAATTGTCAACAATCGTGTGCTCTTTGGCAAATAGAATTGAGAAGAATATCCCGTTGAGAGTAATTACCGGACTAATAATATGATCGATGACTCCCAATCCTTGAGATAATTTTTTATTATGAGTTAGACTTGCACTTGTAGCTTGAATTTTGTTTGATTCAGAGCATTACCTATTCAAAATGGAAATTTATGTTCTGAAAAAAAAAAAATATATATATATATATATAAAATAATTCCTTTAATTTTTCATCCGCAATTACCTTAACACCAAATGGAAGCTTAATCAAGTTAGTAGCTTATACTAATCGTTCATTTGTCATAGGTTACATTTGTTTTTTTCATTTAAAATATGAATAAGTCTTAATTTAGTTGAAGTCTGAATAAGTTTTAATGAAAGTGTCTGAATGATATGTTTATTTTTTTCTTTTTCAACATCCGAAAAGAAAAACTTAAAAGCTAGTAGTTTGACATAAATATCCTTTTAAGTAGTGCATATATTTTTTTCACAATTTATAATTTTTACAAGTTGATTAGTTTGGTAGCATTAAAAAAAATAATATCATTGTTGATCTTAATTTAATTTTTTAATAAAAAATATAATTATAACATTAAAATTTATTATAAAGTCAACACTATTATTTTATTTTTGATTTATCACAATGTACATAATTTGATTTATTCAATATTTTAGTTTAGTTAATGTTATCATGTGAATAAAAATTTAAAGCAATTAAAAAAACTTCAAGAATAATACAAAAATATTAGGTTTATACGTAATATTAGAAATATATGAATTGTTAAGGGTATTTTTGAGATTTGAAATTAAAATTTTTCATTAAACTCTAGACTTCAGATAAAAATAGATTTTTTCTGCTTTTTCTATTTAGATAAAATTTCCTAACAATAAATGATAAGTTAAAAAAACAAACAATCTAAAATAAATAAATATCTAAAAAAATTAAATTCAAACTTCAAGCTAAAAAATAAATAGCACCTTAATCTGCTTGTTGACATGATCAACATTAACAGAAAGACGAGAGAAAGACGTGGAAAAGAAGGACAGAAAAGGGGAAAAAAACCAAAACGGAAACTTCAGAAAGAAGACAATGATGTCGTTTATTTTAATGAGAAAATTAAAATGAAAGCTTAAAGTCAGTTAGAGTTGGTGAGCGTTTCATTTCAATGAAAATGAAAGTTTGAAAGTGAGACAGAAACGGGATGTCAATGAGAGATATTACTATTCATACTTAATCGCTTATCCATTAAAAGTGAACTAGTTTGCCAAACCACATTTTTATACACATATACATATACATTTACATATAAAAGAGAACTAGTTTTGCTAAACCACATTTTTATATGCATATACATATATATATATACATATATATATATATCTTGGTGGTAAAATATAGATCAAAGGTATTCTGGGCATAACACATGGGACTATGACTCAAAATCATGACAAAGGATAAAGAGGAGGTAAATTACCTAAAGGACATAAAACCTTACCTGAGCAAAGAGATTGCCAATGGCGGCTTTTCACTTATCCAAAAGGATATAAAGATTCCCTTTAAGGGAAATCATCTTAATATGTCAAATTAGTGTCACAGGAGGTAAGTAGTCTCATAGGAGGTAAGTGACTTATTCATCTCAAAAACACTGAACTTTCTTCTTACTTTAGGGTTTCTATAAAACCTTTGCTCCATCATACCTCCCACTAACTTGACCGTTAGTTTTGTCGTCAGCCACCGTCGATGTCAACTCTAATGATAGTTCTTGTGATTTTAGCACCTCTCTAGCCATCGCCGTCCCCAATCATCCATTTGTAGGAAGTTCAGTCATCATCTTCTCTGGAAAACCACCTCTAGAAGGAAATAATCGCCATTTATAAGAAAGCTCTCACAGTGTTTTTAGCTGAACCGAGATCAGATTAAAATAATATAATAGTATTCAAATTTGACTTTATTAAATCGTACGACCTAAAAGCATGCTCGCATGCTAAAGAAGAACTATATATATATATATATAACTAAACCATTACAAGAATGTAATTGAGTTATTGAACCACGATGATAAATACAAGTGAGAGGGAGATATTCAACGCTTTCTATTTCATTGCACCTCTTGTGATATATATATATATATATATATTAGCTTGTGTGGCATACAAACTACATGCTTAAGCCTTCATTTAGTATTGTTCTCTAACAAAGCTCTAAAATGTTTGATAAACACTTTCATAAATTAAGCAGATTTTATCTCACGTCTGTTGGATAAATAAACCTGAAAGAAACGACAGAACCTACATATATATACATATGGCAACAAAATCAATGTTCCAAAGTCTACATCCTGGAACGGAAATGTTAACCATTTTCCTAACATTTGACTTGTATCTTAAATCAAACCAGAGAAAGGATCCTGACGTGGATGAGATGGCAAACTCTGATCAAGAAATGGATTCGAAGAACAGGTAGCATTCTGACCAATCATTTGTGGCTCTTGCTCTTGCTGCTGTTGCTGAATCATAAAATTTTGTTGTTGAATCATGTCTGACATTTGCGCATTAGCTGGGGTTGTTACACCGCGCGAAGCAGAAAATGGATCCTGGTTCAAACTATATGCTTCAAAAGGATTGGAGCCCACCTGCTGCCCTACCGTGTTACTACTATTCCGGTTTGCATTTCTTGCCATCGCGTCGTCATATAGACCATCCAGTGTTAATTTATCCAGGCCACCAGCCTGCATTTAACGATATAGTTAGCAATAAACCATTCTTAATCTGTTGCATCAACCACAGGATGATGAGAAGAGACGAATGATAATCGCAATGAATCCTTGGGACATGAATATGAAGTACTAACCAGTTTGCTCCCCGCAACTGCAGCTACATTAGAGCTTGGTGCTGCAACAAGTGCAAGCTCCCAACTCATAGTCTGGCATGCCATAGTAAAGCTGTTTTCGGAATTTGGTTGGTTTTCTGTGACAAAACACGAGATAAAACCTTTAATTAGTTCTTGTAAAATGATTATCAAATGGGTACTTTAAAAGAAACAATGAAGAGCTCAGGGAGAATATAAGTAATTCACCAGCAGTAACAATTGCCAGCGCGAGGGAGTTCTCATCCATTTCAGATACCTGCTGGGTTAGCTCTTCCAAGCCCTCCAAGAATAAAAATTTGAAAAATCATAATTTACAACTTGAACAATATCCTATTGAATCCTAGAGTGTTATTAATTCAGTAAAACCATTACCAGAAGGTCGGTAATCTTTTGTGAGGCAGCAGCCTCACCTTGGTCTGTAAGCTGCTGCGTGTCTTCAGTGTCGATAAGCTGCTGCGCAGCTACAGCCTCTCTTTGGTCATTGCTTGCTGGTTCGGCTGCTGCCACAGGCTGGTCTGAGTCTTGTCTATCGGTTGACAAATTAGCTCCAGGAGTAGCATCTAATTTTGGAGCTTCTATCCGAGCAACATTCTGATCACCATCTGTTTAATAACAATTTTAGATAGTGAAATCTGCTCAAGAAGTAAGATATGCATGGCACAGTTATATATTTGTTAATTTTAAGAAGGCTGGCATAGACTACATCCCCTAGTTTTTGAAAAATCGGGACTAAACTACTCAGTTTTGTAATAATGCAACAAAGTTAATAAATTCTGAAGATTGGTTCATATTTCCTAATTCTAATAGATTTTGGTATATAAAAGGAAGTTGGATTCCTTTTTTTTTTTCTTTCTTCCTTTCTTTCTTTCCTTTTTATGAAAAATTCAGGAAGAACATGAAATGTGGGAATAATTAAACAGTTTTCCATATAGACAAAATAGAAGCTTTGAGACATCATACTGCTGTACATTGTAACATGAAGATGTGTGGCGCCACCTTCACATAATCCTCCATGGCAGTCATAAATGTTGCAGGGGGCTGCAGCATGAATCTCAAGCAAATTAAGCAAGTTGGTAATTTTTTTTTTTCAATTGAAAGGCACAACCACAACCAAAGAGTTGACACAAAATGTTATCTCAAAAGGTTCCCTCTTATACCTTTTCAATTTTAATGTACTTCTGCCCTCTTCCAAAGTCAAGCTCCCTCCAGATCTCAAATAATGAAGTTAAGCTGTCTGCCTGCAGCAACATACAAAGTTAAATGTTGAATAGATGTTGGATAAGAGGACCGAAGGGATCAAAATTACATATTGACACTCAGGCATAAAGATATGTACCTGACCCTCAGACTTCCGATAAATTTCAAGTGTTCTAACAGCATCATGACGAGGCATCTCAAAATACTGCAACAGAAGATAATTAGATGCCATCAATTTCTACTTTGGCAGATGGGACACACCAGCACTCATACAGAAAAAGCTCACCTTATCAACTAATTTGAGAATTCCATCAGTAATTGAGACATACAGCTTCACACTTTCACTTGCAATCTAAGAAAGGCACAACATCAGTATAGTGGATAATCAATTGAAACAAAACAGCAGCATAATGTTAGAGGGCTATAGATAATCCTTACAATTGAAAGTGCATAATGAATCAAATTATTGTACAACGCGGCTCCTTGTGGCTGCGGAAATAATACACACTATCAGAAATATACCAATAACATCACGAATGCTATACCAATGAAATAGCACAATATGACTCGTGGCCGTATTACCTTGCAACCCAGAAGGCGAAAAAGAAGCTGTTGCAAGGAAGGCAGCTGATCAAGCAAGTCTGAGATGCTAAGTCTCCCACTTCCCTGTCAACAAGGAAACATAAAGAAGCATATAAAGCATTTAATCTACAAAACTAGAAGTATATACATACTTTTATAAAAATTTGGTACACTCAAACTTATCAAGGAGATAAAGAGTTGAATCCCAAACTGCTCACCATGTGGCTCTTCTCAACATCATATCTCATTATGCGGAAACACTCCACTCGCTCTTCAAGATATAAAGCATAATTACGAATCCAGGCAGAGTGATCCCATGCTTCAAGCATAAAAAGTTAGTTATTGTAAGTACAGCCTATTGCAAACCTTGACATTAGATGAGCTAAGAGAATATAGAGTACCAACTGGACTTGATTCATCCCTGAAATGCGATAGATTAAGCATAAGAGCTCTTCCTCGGCTGTAATTTATTAGCTCTTCACAAAATGAATGATCAACTTCCCTCAATGCACGGTGTATAACTATCAAGGTTTTTAATGCTACCTGAGAATTAATCAAGTAGTGAGATTGATTGGAAAAAAAGTAACAACGATATACAATATAAAGAAACATAAAAAATTCAAACATAAAGATAACCAAGGTGTGGGGGCATACTGTCCAACTATGTGTTTTAGCAAGACGCTTGGCAAGACTTTGTATGCAGTGAGCAACATCAGCGCGAGGTCTTGAAGCTGAAACAGCTTCAAGAATCTCTGAAAACATGAAAACAGTTGGCACACATTCATATACCAAAAATCATAAAGAAGTATAATCGTATATCCCCGAACACAAGATTAAGCACAAACTTTCTGGACTTGAAAGGTTTAATTGAAACCCAAAAACATTACAAGGTTGATATTGCAAATAACAAGAAATGATCACTCACTGCTGATGTGTTTCTCCTTTGGCAATACCTCGTCATGGTTCGTTGCCTTAACAATGGCAATATCCAGTCCCTGGAGTACATGATAGAGTATTATTAATGACAGAACATTATTAATTAACTACGAGATTGCATTAACAACGTTTTTGGACGTAAATTAAATCACCTTATTCTCACTGTTTAAGTTTACCAATCCAACCTTTGTGGTGTCCTTCAAGGCGGCAATAGCTTTTCTTATCGGCTGAGTGCCACTGCTAGCTGCCATTCTATTTCAAGAAAACAAGCATCCCTTATCACGAAAACAATGTATAGTCTCAACAGTTTGCCATTACTAACGTTCTGATGATTTTTCAATGCCTTAAATTATGTGTGTGTGTGTGTGTTATCAATAAAATAAGAATTCCAATTTCCTATCCTCAAGATCACATGATAGACGTTAAGAACTCCAAGAATCAGCTATACTGCAAATACCTGTAAATGGCTCTTTTGGCGATATTTGAATTTCAATCAACTCAATCAATAAAATTCAAAGAATCTTGTTGACATTAAACCCTGGAAGCAAAACAACAAACTAATTAGAAAAAGTAAAGAGTAACTATTCGAAGAATCTAGCTAAATTACAATGAAAGAACAAGAGAATCCTGAGAATCCAAAATCGTTAGCTAATTAATTGACATAAACCAAAACATGTATACTATACGAAACATACATTAATTGTTACAGCAATTTCATATCATGCATAGCATGCATATGAACGTACATTAATATACATACAGACTACGGATAGCTAATCGGAGAGCAAAAACGAAGGGAATTTGGTAATGGAGGACTCTGATCACAAGCTTAACGAGGTTACGTGTTTGTAGGGAAGCTTTAAATTTATAGTTTGAGGTAGCATACACATTTCCTGCTACCGTAACCATAACCATTGTGATTTTATCATTTGCGTGGTTTTTCTTTTTTGTTATCAATTAAATAATAGCTTTTTTCAGTTCCAACCTACTGTTCACGTAGTAAATAAATAATTCAATAAATTTATTAGATAATAAAGTTTTTTTTAATAATTAATACATAAATTAATAATTAACTAATAATGCATATAATATATCATTGTTGGTGCTAACATAATGCTTAACATATTTCATAGGTTATTATTGCCTTTTTTGCACCTTTCACAAGAGAAGTATATGCAATGTTAAGAGAAATAAGAGAGAAATCAGCTTAACATTCTGCCTATAATAAGTCTTCTTTAATGAGTTATTATGTAATTATGATCTTGTCAAGGGATTATTAATTGAATGATTAATCTCAATCAAGATCAAATTAGAATCGTATCATATAGTTTGACAAAATGACTATATTTTCTAATTATATTACCTCTATATATTATGGGTGCGTTTGGCACACTATATTGTATTATGTTGTATTGCATTATTTTTATGTTGGTGTATTGTATTATGCTGTATTGTATTATCACTGTATTATAATAATATTGTACAATGTTTGGTGTTACACTGTATTGTATTATTATTTTTTAATTAATTTAAATTAAATATTATATTATATTAATATATTTAAATTGTAGTAATATTTTAGATTATTATTTAGATTATTATTAATTTTAAATTAATATTATTCAAATTTATTCATAGTTAAATATTTTTTATTAGTTATAATAAGTTATAAATTTATTAATACATTATAATGTAAAAATAAAAAATAATATAATATTATTGAATAAAAAATTATTTATTTATTAATTTATATTAATAATTATAATGTAAAAAAATAAAAATATTATATTAAATTAAAAACTATATTTATTATTATTATTATAAAGTAAAAGAAAAAAAAAACAAAGAAACCCAACTCAAAAAGTCAAAAGTAAAAAAAAAAAAAAAAAAAAAAATAAGCAAAGCATGCTATTAGTGGTTATATGAAGATGATGAAGAAATGGATGAGAAGATGACAAACAAGAACCTAAGAAAAAGAAGAAACAAAGAAGACAAAAAGAACAGGGAAAAGGAAAAAAATAAAAATAAAAGAAAAATGAGAGAGAGAAACAGATAAGACGAAGAAGAGAGGAAAGATGAAAAAAAAATAAAAGAAAAAAGAGAGAGAGTAAGAATCAGAGAAGCCGAAGAAAAAGAGGGCAAAAGGGAAAAGAAATAAAGGAAAAGAGAGAGAAAAACAGCGAAGATGAAGAAGAAGAGGGGGAAAAGGAAAATAAAAGATAAAAGCAAAAAGAAAGAGAGAGAAATAGAGAAGACGAGGAAGAAGAAGCTAATACGTTATAAACCCAAATCTCAGTCGGGTTTCCATTATGCGTCATTTCCCGCATTAATTTTTTTCTTAATGCAATACTGAAGAAGTGCCAAACATTGTATTGTTATAATTTAATGCAATGCAGGGCTCTAATACATTATAATGCAGCATGCCAAACATGGCCTATATGAAAATTGCTATTATGAACGTGATATTATCTTTATGAACTAATAATTATTATTTTATTAATATATTAATATTCACTAAATTAAGAGATTTTTCATGGTCCCAAGACTATTAACTTATTGAGTTTCTAATGTTTTCATAAATGAATGCCAATTTTTTTTAAAGATTAAAAACAACTAATATAAAAAAAAAAAAAAATCCTTTCATAAATGAAACATATTTTTTCCTTATATCATGAACAATCTTATTCGATGGTTAATTTAATTTAAATTGTACTTTATATCTCCATTACTTTTTATTGTCGGTTATAACTAAAATAGTACGGTTTTATTCATCATGTAAAATCACCACGTTTCATTTAAAGCCTTTGGATTTATAATTGCAGCTCGATTCGCATAGCTTCTCCGCTATAATTTTGTTTCAAAAAAGAAAAGAATAGCTGCGGCAATTTTGAATAATACCCGAAGTAAAATCACAATAATGTCATGTGGCACCAGTCTAATTGAAAATGGTGAAAAATACTCTCACTATTCACTAGTTTCGGCTAAATTCAAAATCCGATTGATACAACCGACACGTTCCTCAATAGAATTAATCTTTGCACAGTATTCTCAGGTATAAAATACTTTTGTGACAACATTATTGATGACAGAGATAAGACTTTTATTTATTTGCAGTGTAATAATTAGAATAATAATTAATTTTACAAAAAAGTTAAATCATGTTTTATTTGACCCAACCTAGGTATTCACCGGCGCTGATCACGACTGCTGGCCCGGCCGGACATCATGTCAAGTAAAATACAAGATTGTTGATGCTGAATCACTCCCTTTTGTCAAAGTATCATTGCTTGTACTGCTTCTGCAATTCTGCTTTGTCAATTTGCTAGGAGAGCTGCTGTCAATTTGCTATGAGAGCTGCAACATGGCAGCATGCTGCTCCAAGTATTCTTTGCTGTTCATCTCTGTTAATCTGTAATGATAAGAGGTTCATTAATTGGCAATAATTACAATTAAAAATAAAGATTGCATCCAAATTAAAGACAAATCCTGCTATTATGATTTCCCCAGTGCAAAATCCTTAGAATTTTCAAAAAGTCACCTGCTAATCGTGCGGTCTTTTGCAAATCCCAATTCATTGTCCACACAAAGATCAGCTTCATCATTTCTCATAGATCTCGAGGAGGTCCTAGGTGCCATTTGCTGGGCATCAGATATCGTCACTATCTTATTGAAAAGCTGAAAAGGACTGCCCTCAGCAGTACACAACAGGCGAGCCCTGTTCTCATACATTACCTGTGAGCACAATGGTTGAAACGAGTGATCAAGTGATTATAGAATTAGGGCCAAACATGTGGTAGTATAGAATTCCAAAAGCAACCGGACCGCAAAGAAGTAATGAGACATACATCAACTAAAGTGACAAACCGATATGCTGCTGTCCTATTGTGAAGTCCAAATATGGGGACACCTTCCAGCGCCAAGGTATGAAAAACCTCTGCCAGCAGAAAACAAGAAAACTGTATAAGAATTTATCACAAAGAAAATAGAAGAAAAGGCAAATTATTTGCAGGAGGAATTAATTGTATTTGTAGATGTTACTATAGTTATTTGGACTAATAAGTTCGTTAAACTCAACAAATCAACAGAGCTTATCCGTCGTAATGTCTAGATATATATACCCTATAAACAGATCAGGATCCACCCACACAGAAATGACTTACTGAACAATCCAAAGTAGTCAGCAGCTCCAAGAGGTTTGTCACAAAGCTCCTCAAATTCAAAATATGCACATCCATTAGCACCCAATGGAACCTAAACACAACGAAATCAAGAAATAAATAACCATCACTGCACACATTATGTGGCAAAGTACATGCCAGCACAAACCTGCAATTTCCTTCCCATTACTACTTCCACCTCCAGTGGTCCGGCCTCATGTTCGCCAATCAAGTCCCGAAACTTTTGCTTCATAACTTCTGAAGAATCTTTGCCAACAAAGTAGAAACCTTGTTGAGCCTGCAGTTCAAGGACAAACACAGCAGTCAGAAACTGTAACAAAATAAAAAGAACAATAACTATTAGCCTGAAAGCAGAAATATTATCGTGAATTTTGAAGAGAGAAATGATAGCATACCGAAGTCATTTTCCTATAGTCTACTGATGAGCCAATTTCGTGGACAACACATCTTTCCTATAGCAACACAAGTTTTCCAAATCAATTAAGTTTATACAGTATCCAAGAATCATACAAATATCCAAAAGCTCACAAGGATTGACCATGTTTACAGGAAAATAAATGCACGTGTTTATTCCACATACATACCTTCAAAGTGGAAATAAATGGTAGGAATAGATCCCTCTGTAATCCACGTTCATATAGATTGTCTGGAGCACGGTTTGAAGTGGAAACCAGTATCTACACTTGCCTCCCAACATGGGCAGAAAAATAATCCCCATGTCAGTTTCCATCAGATATCTAAAGTTTATACCATATTGAGTGAAAAGACAGAATATAGATCACACGATGTTTATCACTTACAACACCATTGCTGAATAGATGTCTAAAAAGACGATTAAGTATCAATGCATCAGCAACGTCAGTCACCTAAATACAAATATCAATATAAATATTAGTGTTACAAGACATAATGATTTTCTTTTTATTTTTTGCGGAAAATGGTGTGATAACCACTGTACCATAAACTCATCCAGACATAATAAAATAGCCTCATCTGATATCTCTCCTGCAACAACTTCAAGTGGATCTGATACACCCTTGTGCTTCTGCAAGAATTCAACATTACACATGAGTGCACATGCGTATTTGCTATGATCAAGTGCCATGTAAGATAAACAAGACAGGATCGAATTTATTCATAAAGGTTAAATAGTACTTTCACCAGTTAATTCTTCATTTGTTTATTTATTTATTTATTTATTCATTTTGTACAAACTTTCTTGACTATGAATGTTGAAAATTATAACTACTTTGAGATAAGGAAAAATAAAAATCACTGACAAGCCAAAAATTGTCCAAGTGCTGTTCTACAATCTAAAGCAAAATTCAACTGTATCAATGAAACACAAGCCTGAACTGGGCCAATAAAATAATTTCTTTCTTGATAATAAGAATTTCATGGAATTCATATCAATCTGAATAAATAAAAACTTGTCTGGTCTCTTACTTGCAAGCGGCTGTGGACATTCAACATGAAGTCATGAAAATGGATCCTCTTCTTTCTCCAATTGCAGGGCCTGAAGATATAAACATCAGCTATCAGGAAGCCCAAAGTAACAATGATGAGAGTAAAACTACCAAAATTTTCAGTAATTCCATATTTAAAGTTTATAGAACTTGTTACTAGAATACTCTGAATGGCTAAGTAATTTCTCAAAAGATTTGGAAACAATGAAACGTATGTTTGACTTACAATTGATCAAAAAATAGGTCCATCAACATTGTTTTCCCGGTCCCTACTCCCCCATAAAGGTACAATCCTTTGACAGGTGAGTATGAAGATTGTGGCAGTAAACGTGACCACAGCCACCGACTCCTGTAGACAAACAGGACTATCTGTCAAATAGTTATGTAAATTTGCACCACATTAACATTGTAGAATTACAAATTATAAAAAAAAAAAAAAGACAAGATGAAACAGGGGAGTGATCCTGCAATATCAAAATGTAATTCATTAGTTGAAATCTGAACAAAATTAGAGTAAACTGTAATATTTACCTTCCAGATTTCTCAGAAGATGAATAGCGATCTAACTTACAGTCATCAGCTGATTCAACAAGCTCATCATACAGCCTTTGAAGTTCTCCTAACGTTCCTAACTGCCCCCCCAAAAAAAAAAAAATATCACTGTCAGGACAACTTTTACATCCTTAAACAACATAGTTGATGGTCCACTCACTTCTTAGCTATCTTATCAATACACCCTCTCAACAGAAATCATATAAGACTGAGTGCAATTTTGTTTCTGACACTGCAATCAATGGTCCAACCAATTTAAAACCAATCATCCAGTAAATGAACCAAATTTCCCAAACTTTATGTTGGTCAAAAGATTTCCTCTTCACATTCCACATCAATAGGCATTTCAAGATTAAAGCAACCAGTACCTACACGATGAGTTCATCAAATGTGAAGCTTAGTCCAACAGTGGGCATGAATCTCCCATTAATGATGCTTTTAGTACATCCATTATCCATTACAACAACACAAGAAAACATGCAATGTTATTGGAGTGTACATACCTGACAGACATCACCATCCAGAAGCTCACCCGCGATAATTCTTCGCTCATACTCCACAAGAGGCCCTGCAGTTGCTCTATGTACTTCTGAAACCAAACCACAGAAACCCAATAAATACGCAAACCAAAGAAAGAAAATCCATGCTCTGTTTTACACTAGTACATTTTGAAATGCTTTTGAAGCCCGTCAAGCACTTTTGTAGTTCAATTCTGCAATATTTGAAGAAGAACAGTTCAAGTTCAAGGGCATTTGATATGTGCTTTTTTCGGAAAGCACTCTTCTACAAAAACAATCCCAAATGCACCTTACGGTTAATATACAAGAATGCAACAGAGACAGCAATAGCCACTCCTAGATGGCTTTCTGTGAGGTTCAAAGAAGCACTTCTCCAACGACCAAAAAAAAAAAAAACACTCCCAAAAAGCATTAATAAACAGCAAAAATAACACCAACCCAGAAGAAAGAATAAAAAAAGGGGGGCAAAAAAAACCTCCAATGGAAGCGTTAGCAGCAGCATCCGTTGACAGAGCTCTTGAGACCATAAATTTTGAACGTAAGAAACTTTCAATTTCAGCATTATTAGCAACTCCGTAAGCACAATTATGATAATTCTCTATCAAATACTTGGGCCTTGTCGTAAAACTACTCCAATAATCAAATTTCCGATGCCGCAAAGCTGATCGAAAGTAGCAAGCAGATCCCACAATTCTCCTCATCTTCAATCAAAACAGTCGGTCGCTTGTGATTGGACGCAATTAAAAGCAACAGTCCTGTATCGGCAAAAGAATATTTTTATTTTTTAAATTTCATCTTGTTTGAAACAGAACATATTCAGAATTACAAAGTAAAAGCTATAAATAGTTGAAAATTTTAGTGTACAGCAAAAGAGGCTTTTGGGATCGTAACTTTAGCGAGAATCAGAATCATTCAGTCAGTGCGGCGAAAGATAAACTTATCAATTGAATGAATATTGAATGATGAATCAACGTAAAATAAAACGCACCGGATCGAGCTGAGCCGGCCGGATTGAAGACGAGAAATTGAGGAGAATCAAATAGCAGAAGAAATAATTAATTATAAAAAATACGTTTATTTTTTTATTGTATACCGAGGCTATGTTTTGAGAGCGAGAGAGAGAGAGAGAGAGAGAGAGAAGGCTGATGTAAGAGGTTCCGAAAATATTTGAAGATGCTTAGCTAATTGCGTTGGTTTGTGCGGTTTGACTCATTAATCCAATTATAAAAATCGTCCTCGGTTGGTGGACTGAATAACTCCAGTCATCTTATAACGTCATTAACGGATTTTTTTATTCCATGTCTTTTCTTAATGTTAGAATTACACGCTGCACCTTTACTAACATTATACTACATTAATGCTATACAGTGTTACTGTTGATGCTATATGCCCTTTAGTGCTGCACTATATTGTTTTAATTTTTATCTATATTATGTTTGTTGTTGTTGCACTGTATTAATTGTTTTGGTGATTAATTAAAGTTATATATTTAAAAATAATATTTATTAATATTTAGAAAAAATATTAAATATTGATGTCTTAAATTTTGGAATTTTTATATCAGTTTTTTTTAATATCAATTTTTAAAAATTTAAATCATAATTCTTCCTAAAACATTCGTAAAAGTAACAAATTATAAAATTTTTAGGGGCGTAATTTTTTTTTCAATATTTTTTTGAAGGCATGCCTGTGAAATAAAGATCCAAGTTAATAATTCAATAAAAAAAAACTTGAAAAATATCACAGCATAAAAATTAATCTTTTTAAAGAAAAGTATGTCACTTTCATTCATTCAACTTATTTTACTTGGTGAAAAGTACATAATTCGATATATAATAGAATTAAAAGTATTCAAAGCTAATTTAGTTAAGAAGTGGGCAGTGGCATTACATATTCTTAGAAGTGTTGTATCCTAATTTGAGGGCTAGTTTAATGTTAATGAGTGGTATGCATTCTTAAAAAATAATAAGGAGAAACCACAAGCTCTCTCTAGGTTTCAACTAACAATTTTAATACTGGTTCAGTGAACCAAGATATAAAAAATCACCATGACCAAAATAATTCAAAATCTGATTAAAAAATTAAGGATTTGCCTTGATGTTCTGCTACAGTGGTGTGGCGAAGCTCTTAGAATAAGGAAGCAGCAGCCTGGATTTGTGCCGTGAGTGTGAAGAAGTTTGCGAGTACGGGCAGCGAAGGTGCTTTGCTAGCGTCTGTGGTGAAGCTTCGGTGAGAGATTGTCGATGGAATTAAGAAACCGCATCGAGTAGATTGAGGAATAAGGAGAAGGAAAATAAAACTAGATTTTTTGTGCGTCTGGGTTCTAGAAAGTGGGAAAGTAAAATAATTGACTCTCAACGTTTTCCCTTTAACTGTTACCGGTGCATGCAGCTCTTTTACTTGAAAAAAAAAAAGAAAAAGCTAGGGTCCATAATCCCTTAATTTAGCTGGACGGTAGCTCTGAAGTTCGAGTTGAGCTGCAAGTTGATTGGAGTGGCAGAACGTCTCTGAATATTTTGAAGAAGACGGATTAAAGAAACCAGAAAGAGCTTTTATCTGTCCTTGTTGTGAGCAAAGTGTTTTTGTTGGGAATCGGAATATGGCCCCCACTCCAGGAGCCCATCGCCACATAAACAAAGAATGTTAATCCCGGCAGGCAATTCTTCCACGGATGACGTGTAAAAGTGGAAGTGCGGGGGCTGATGTGATGTTTTTTAAAGATTAAAAGCAACGGTAGATTGGATTACGAGGCCGTGACAGCAAACAAATCACAGTAAAAAATTGGCCTTAAAATACGGACCCCATTTATTCTAAACCAACCTTAATCACGAGGCTGACAAACGTTTGAAAAAGACAAACATTGTTCCAAATCAGGCCCGGCGTCCTCCTTCACCTTGTTAATATGTCTCACATTGTCCCACACTGCTTACAGCACGAGCCACGCCACATGCACGACTGATATTTAACCCTTCCTTCCTACACGTGCAGTGCAAGGTTTGACAAATCTTCACGGCCGCATTGTGCTGTATTACAATATACCATGATACGGGCAGTACCATATTTAGCAAGCCAAAAATGCTCTTCATATTATATTTTAAATTTCTTTTAATTAAAATAATAAATAAATAAATAAAATATATGTTATTAAATAATAAAATTCTAAATATACTGTTGCCCGACCACTCATGGTCCCCACATAACAACATACTTCATACGGAAGTTTGGTGTCATTAGATTTTTTAGTGTCAAAGTTAAGGAGTGGAACTATTTCTTGCAAATAAGCTTTCATTTATTATACATTTACGGTTAAAAATTTGACTTGTAGATCTACAGTAAACATAAATTCATTTCTTAATGATAATTCCACTATTGCGTACCCCCCGATAATAATAATTCAAGTGGTACTAAAATATATTTTATAATTCAAGTGGTACTAAAATATATTTTTTAAAAATATAGCGGTGAGCGACAACGGGCGACAAAGCACAATGAAAAAAATTAATTAAAATTATTAATTGAATATAAAAAATAATAAAACATAAATGAATCTTCTATTATTAATTTAATTTAAATGTTAAGATTTAAAAAAAAAAATTTATAAGAGAGCCCACAATATGCCAAACAATAACATTGTATTAATAAAATATAACAAAAAACAATCCAATGCAATACAAAATACACCTAAATTTGTTTAGATTTAAAATGTCAAAATCCAAATCGGCGGCAATGGTGAATAATTTCCATAAATGATGCAAAATAATGATGTAGCATTTTTCACAATTGTTAGGAGGGGGAAAAAAAGCCTTTAACTTGACTGAGAAGATGCAGTTTGCTCATTGTTGGTACTTGAGTAGCTGCCTTAAGCTGTAAGGATATGATCCTAATCTCGATAAGAGTCTCAAAGAGAAAACATTAACGTAGGCACTAACTTCACTTTCAAATTAACGAAGGTTAAATCTTTGAGACATAGAAATACAATGAACCAACTACTACAAGTTCAACGCCTGCATTTATACCAATGCATAATTAAAATTTAAATTACCCAATAATATCACGATCACAACTACGGTGGCGGACTCACCAATATCGAAGATTCAAGTACTCAATAGTGCAAAATATACAGGGAGTAAGGCTACTTATTTGCTAATTTCTTTCAAATGCTTTGTGTTTAAGAAACCTAGA
The DNA here is from genome assembly GCA_030449925.1 of Citropsis articulata. Taxonomy (NCBI): domain Eukaryota; kingdom Viridiplantae; phylum Streptophyta; class Magnoliopsida; order Sapindales; family Rutaceae; genus Citropsis; species Citropsis articulata. Next base: position 1,552,253 of record JASUUH010000168.1, read on the forward strand.
AAACTTCGGAACAAGCTTTTGCAGAAAGGGACATCCATTCTGTACGCAAGTCCCCAACCAAATACGCTTTCATGATCATGTCTAATAACTACAAGTTTTAAGTGGCATTTTTTGGCTCATATATTCACACTGACGAGAATCGCACGACGGAAGAAAAACCCAATAGACTTAGGTCATGTTTGGTTGCAAAAAAATATTGGAGAGGAGAGGAAGGGCAAAGAGAAAAAGAGAAAGGAAAGGAGAAGAAAACGATGGGGAATCCAATTTCCCTTATTCGGTTGTGGACATAAAATTAATAGAGTAAAGGAATTACAGGTTTTTTAATCCGTCAAATTTATCCCTTGCAGCCACCATGTTAATATTTTATTCTCAATTGATTTATATGTTTTTAATACCAAAAGTGCTTTAACAGAAAACCAATTGTTTCTAAACTCAAATGCATAAACCCAATGAAATCCATAAATCAATAAAAAAGTAATCTTCAAAGCTCAACCGAGTCAACTCAGGGAATCACATGCAGCATTTCTTAGCTAGAGGTGGAGTTATTCGCGGCAGTGGGTGAGCAAAGTTGAGCTTGGCCTTGTTGCAGCGGATACGCTCGGCGACGTCAGCATAAGCTCCCGCGGCTTCTTCGACTGTGTTGAAAATGCCGAGACAAATGCAAACGCCCTTGTAAGGGTATCCAATTTCAGCTACCCATTTTCCCATGGCCTTTGCCTTATTCCTTGTTGGTTATTTGCTTGAATATGTCAAGGATCAAACAAAACCAGAAAAATAAGAGGAAAACAGAGCACGTATGACAGAGGAGAGAAGAAATATTTATTTTATTTTTCATTTGTATATTTTTCTTAGTCTTACAATAGAGACATATTTATACTAGCTTCAATCCTTTGACAATAAGGAATTGATCTAATCTGACTTAACATTAAATTAGGATTCCTAATATGATTAAGATTAAGTAAACTTGAACATTACGTTAATTAACATTCTCCCCCTTAATGTGATGTTCTTCAACTCCCAAAAGCTCTCTTAGTTGATGGAATTTTACTTTTGGTAGAGCCTTTGTGAATATATCAGCAACCTGCTCTTCAGACTTGCAATGCTTCAGCTGAATGTCTCCATTGCCAATTGCTTCTCGTATGAAATGATACTTGATGCTTATGTGCCTTGTTCTGCTATGATAAACTGAATTCTTTGCCATGTCTATAGCTGATTTGTTGTCACAGAACAATTTGGTACCTTCATTTTGCTTTTCCCGAATATCTTCTAAAATTCTTCGTAGCCAAATAGTTTGAGACGTTGCCAATGATGCTGAAATATATTCAGCTTCAGCGGTGGATAATGCCACTGTTTGTTGCTTCTTTGATGCCCAAGAAATTATGCCAGAACCCAGTGAAAAAGCGTAACCCGAAGTGCTTTTCATATCATCAAGACAGCCACCCCAATCACTATCACAAAAACCAATTAGCTTTACATCTATATCTCTATTAAATTTCAAGCCATAATTAATTGTGCCTTGTAAGTATCTTAGGACTCTTCTTACCGCCCCAAAATGAATATGGCTCGGTGCTTGCATAAATCTTGACAGCAAACTTGCAGAAAAAATGATGTCCGGTCTTGTGGCTGTGAGATAAAATAAGTTTCCAATTAAGCTTCTATAATGGGTCTCATCAATCTTCTTCCATTTATCTTCCTTTGTTAATTTTTCGGTTACTATAAGAGGTGTCGAAGCTGGATTGCAGCCATACATTCCAAATTTCTTAAGAATACGTTCAACATATTTCTTTTGGCAAATAAATACTCCATCATTTTCTTGAAAAATTTCAATCCCAAGAAAATAATGCAGCATCCCCATGTCACTCATTTCATATTTTTTCATCATCTCCATTTTGAATTCTTCAATTATATTCCCATTGTTGCCAGTAAAAATCAAGTCATCAACATAGAGAGCAACAATAAGAATGTCATACATACCTTGGCATTTCACGTATAAGGTGGGTTCGCTTTTGCTTTTATTGAATCCTTTTTCTATGAAATAGCTATCAATTTGAGTGTACCAAGCTCTTGGAGCTTGTTTGAGGCCATACAAAGCTTTATTTAGCTTGTATACCTTATGTTCTTCTCTATTGACAATAAATCCTTGAGGTTGTTCAACATAAATATCTTCTTCCAATTCTCCATTCAAGAATGCTGATTTAACATCAAGTTGATGTAGTGACCAGCCTCTTTGTGCAGCCACTGCAATAAGAGTTCGTATGGCGTCAAGTTGAGCAACTGGATCAAAAGTTTCATTGTAATCAATACCCGGTTGTTGTGAATAACCCTTGGCCACCAATCTTGCTTTGTTTCTTTGTACGCTTCCGTCGGAATTATGCTTCACTCTATAAACCTATTTTACTCCAATTATTTCTTTGTTAATTGGTCTCTCAACAAGTTCCCGTGTTTTATTCTTCTCAATGGCATTAATTTCTTCTTGCATGGCATTTCTCCAAGCTTTATCTTCTATGGCTTGGTCAAAATTTTCAGGTTCAAAGACACAAAAGTTGCATCTCGCATAAATGTCAGCCAAACTCTTCATTTTTCTTGGACTTGTAGATGAACTTGATGAGTCACTTGATGCCAATAATGGACTTGAGGGTGGAGATATTTGAGGTAAATTTTCATTGTTGTCAATATCAAGGTTCGATTGTGTATTTATTTCTTCCACATTAATAACCTTTTGTTCACCTTTACTTTGCTCCTGATTCCATGTTGCTTTTTCATCAAATAGCACATCACGACTTATGACAATCTTGTTACTTTTTAAACTATACAGCCTATAACCTTTAGATTGTGAGCTATAACCTGTAAAAATACATTTTTCACTTGTCTCATCAAGTTTATGTCTTTTTTCTTTTGGAACTTGTGAGTAGCAAATGCAGCCAAATACTTTGAGATGTCTAACCGATGGCTTTCTTCCGCTCCAAGCTTCAATTGGTGTTTGATTTTGAAGTGCTTTTGTTGGGCACCTATTTATTAAATATACAGCCGTATGAATTGCTTCACCCCAAAAGGTTTTAGGCAACCCCTTTTCAAGAAACATTGACTTGGCCATCTCCATTACGGTTTGGTTTTTCCTTTCAGATACTCCATTTTGTTGTGAAGTATAGCCAACAGTAAGTTGTCTTTCAACACCTTCATCTTCACAAAACTTATCAAATTCTCTTGAATTATATTCTTTACCTCTATCCCTTCTCAAAATCTTTATATAATTTCCACTGTTTTTTTCAATAAAGCTTTTAAATTTTTTGAAAATGGTAAAAACTTCAGATTTTTGCTTCATAAAAAATACCCAAGTCATTCTTTTAAAATCATCAATAAAGAGAATGAAGTACCTATTTTTACCATGAGAAAGTGTAGACATAGGTCCACAAACATCCGTGTGAACTAATTCAAGTGCTTTCTTTGCTCTCCATCCAACTCCTTTTGGAAAAGGCTGTCGATGATGCTTTCCAAGCGCACAGCCTTCACAAACTCCTTCCTTGTCTTCAATGCAACTTGGTAGCCCCACAACCATATTACTTTGAGAAAGTAATTTCAGCCCATGGAAATTTAAATGTCCAAATCTTCTATGCCACAGCCATGATTCTTCAAGATTGTTTACTTTCAAGGCTATATCTCCCCCATATTTGAAAACAATCGGAAAGCTTCTATTTTTCTCCATGTTTATCTTCTTCACCAAATGCATGTTGTCTTTTTTTATCATAAATGCAGCAGCCATTATCTTCGAAATTAACCATGTATCCATGTTCTAAAAGATGTCCAACACTAAGCAAATTTTTCTCTAGGTCTGGAATAAGTAACACATCTTGTATATACTTAGTTCCAACATTAGTTTGAACCCTAATTATCCCTTTTCCTTTTACTTGTACCAAAGCACCATTCCCCATATTTACTTGTGAGTTAACTGAAGCATCCATATCCAGGAAGATTTTTTCATCACTGGTCATATGATTGCTACAGCCACTATCGAGAAACCAAACATTACTTTTTTGTTCAGAGGCACTTTGACAAGCAAAAAATAAACTTTGATCTCCTTTTGTTTCTTCCGCAATACTTGCTTGCTGGTTGTTCTTATTTCTACAGTCTTTTTTCAAGTGTCCAAATTTTTTGCAATTATGACATTGAGGTTTGCCTTTGAACCAACAATCTTTTTCCACATGACTGCTCCTTTTGCAAATATTGCATCTTTGTTGCGTTTGTGACCCTTCTTCATCTTGTGATTTTTTTATCATAATTAGATTGTTCTCTTCCTGCACTTCCTTCTCTTCCTCTTCCTCTTCCTTGTCTTCCACCTCTTGAAGAATTGCTTTGATTAAAATTAAGCTTAGACTGAAATGCACTCTCAACAGATTTTTTGGAGCGTCGTAACAATCTTCGTTCAAAAGATTTTAAAGAACCCATCAAATCCTGAATTGTCATTGTAGAAAGGTCTTTTTTCTCCTCTATAACAGAAACAATTGGATTAAATTTTTCAGGCAAACTAATCAGCACTTTTTCAACTATTTTCTTATCTTCAATTTGATCACCATATATTTTCATTTGATTTACAAGTTTCGTAAATCTATCTGAAAATTCTTGCATGGTTTCATTCTCCTTCAAATTGGTATTTTCAAAATCTCTTCTCAGATCTTGAAGTTTAGAGATTCTTACTTTTGAGCTCCCTTTGAATTCGTTTTAAAGAATATCCCACGCCTCCTTTGCTTTTGTTGCACCAATAATTCTTGGGAAAATTGAGTTGGACACTCCTTGTTGAATTTTTCCAAGAGTATTGGCATCTCTTTGTTGCTTTTCTTTTAATATTTTTTTCTGCGCCTGTGACAAATCTTCTATTGATTCGGGTTCTTCAAATCCTTCCTCTACTAGGTCCCATAAATCAAGAGAGATGAAAAGAGTTCTCATCCTTACACACCAAAAATCATAATTCTCACCCTTAAAGAGTGGCACGTAAGATTGGTGCTGAATTTGTGTATTTGGTGCACTCATATTTCTCTTTACTGACTATTTTTCCAGCAACAGATTTTTCTTTTTAATTTTTTTTGGTACAGTCTCTTTTTATCTTCAAGCTCTGATACCACTTTATATTGGTTATTTGCTTGAATAACTTGTGTCAAGGATCAAACAAAACCAGAAAAATAAGAGGAAAACAGAGCACGTATGACAGATGAGAGAAGAAAGATTTATTTTATTTTTTATTTGTATATTTTTCTTAGTCTTACAATAGAGACATATTTATTCTAGCTTCAATCCTTTGACAATGAGGAATTGATCTAATCTGACTTAACATTAAACTATGATTCCTAATATGATTAAGATTAAGTAAACTTGAACATTACGTTAATTAACATTCCTCGATACATGTTCTAGCGAACTCAATAAGTGTTCTTCTCTTTCCGCTCATTATAAGCAGCTCTATCGGTGGAAGGTCCAACCATCGCCGGTGAAAGCTACCGGAAGTTCAGAATGGATCAATAACAATTTTAAGAGATTTTGTTAAGTCGTAAAATCGAAGAAGAAAGTGAAAATTAGGGTTGTTTCGTTCAAATTTGTTTGAAGGATAAAATTGGAAATCAACATTTAATTAAGGGTAAAATAGAGAAATCAAGTTTTTTTTGTTTTTGATGGAGGGGAAATCGGGTTTCCTTGCTCGTGATAGAAGAAAGTGAATTACTCAAATAATGAAAACTGTATTTGGTAAATCATTGGTTATAGACTTAAAGTTGATGATACTTGCAGACATAATTATTAAAATATATCAAAGAATTGAGTATTTATAGTAATTTTAGTCAAATAATATTAAATTAAATTAACGATTATTCTATCAAGGAATGCACAAAGGCGTTGGAGCTTAATCCTACATGTATGAAAGCTCTGATCAGAAGAGCAGAGGCGCATGAAAAGCTTAAACACTTTGAAGAGGCTATTGCTGGTATTCAGGATTTGATGATTGTTGTCATTTACGTAACAAATACCTTTTAGTTTCTCGTTCATTCTATGTTGGATTATGCAGTTTGGTTTTGAACCCTGAGTCCTGCATTTTTTTGTCAACTTCGATTAAGTTCTTTACATTTCACAGGCTGATTTGTGGCACTTTCATAACTACTTCTAATTTCAAATGTCATTTTCTTTGAACTTTTCTTCATTTTTGCTATCACAGATATGAAGAAAATATTGGAATTTGATCCTTCAAATAATCAAGCCAAGAGAACCATTCTTCGTTTGGAACCACTGGCAGAAGAAAAACGTGAAAAGATGAAGGAAGAGATAATTGGTAAGCTTGGCAATGATTTTCTTCTGTGATTTCATTTTCTCCTCATTAAGAAACTGTGAAACATTAGTGCGTATCAAAGAATGATATAAATGGCAGTAAAGAAAGCTGTCGATACAGAAATAGGAATTTACAATCATATAAGGACTGAAGATCTCTTGGCAAAATAAGGTTCCATCAAGGCCTTTAACCCAAATTGAGTGTACGCTAATGGAACTCTCTTGCTTCTCACTAGCAAGCCCACTTGTTTCCACCCAAATACATGTGCATTCTGCATCACGGAGATACATCTCTGCCAGCAGAGTTGGTTGTTGGAAGACGTCGAAACAAAAATTTAAGACTGTTTCTGAGCCACACCATTCTCCATCTTCATGAATTGGAGCAAATGAATGAGGCATCTAGACTTTGTTTTTTCATTACTTTTTTACCAGTTCACCCTTATTATTAGGGCCTTTATAGTATATTTGTTGTTACATTGTTGAGAACTCATAGCCATACGCAATTTCATGTCTTTGCAAACTGTGTTTCATGATGGTCCGTTAATACCTCTGAGTAAGAAGTAGATGAATTCTTACATGCAGCTAGAAGTTGGAACAGATAATGGAAAGAGAAGATTAATAAATTAAAATTGTAGGTTGGACTATGTGAAGTTGTTGTTGTGAATGAGATAGTCTGTAAGGACTAGGTGTTTGATGATCGAAAGAATTAATTGGTTTTGGAACATAACATGCATGGGAAGTGATAGTTGTTACTTGTTTATAGAATCTGCTTTACCCCCAACATCTTTCAATTGAATGTGTGGATTAAACAGAAGTTTTCGGAGGGTGTAGAAAATTCAATTTAAGTGTCGAGGAAGTATTTCAAACTTTGAAGTTTAATACCCACTGCACTATTGCAAAGAGCTATTTTATATGATCCTCAATGGTTGTTTGGTCCTGTTTGATGTCTTCTTTTTTCTCTTTTTTAATATAATTTTTTGGGTATGACACACCTTTGACAAACAAGGATTCTATGCCTGTGCTCATGCTTTGGTATGTGCAGAGCCATGTCCTACTAGTCATACAGTGAAGTCATTTTTATTTGAAGGGTTGTCATCGGTACACAGAGCGTGGGGGAGTTGTGTTGTCAGAAAAGGATTTGTATTAGAATAATGGTTATATATAATTAGATTACCTAATTCTTCCCCCTGACAAACATCTAGGCTACAATTCTCATGCGACATTTCTTATGCTTTTGTGTGCATGCTTCACCAGTTATTCATTAACCAAAATGTCAAATTGTTTCCTTTGAGCAGGAAAGCTAAAAGAAATGGATAACTCTATCTTGGGCCGTTTTGGCGTGAGCACCGACAACTTCAAAGCTGTTAAAGATCCGAACACTGGCGCCTACTCAAAATCATTCCAGAAATAGGTTGGTTCAATGTAACTTTAATTTTTCATTGGAACATAGTGTGAGAAGACTGAACTCAGGCCATATAGTGAAACTGCAGGAATCCTCCCATGGGCATCGCACTGTAAATGTGATTTAAGTCTTAAAGCTGAGCAAAGAGTTTTAACGTCATGTTAGAGTTTTGAACTGATGCAGTTTCCTAGTTTGTTTGGTGTCTTGTAAGTTGGCAGTCAAGACGCTGTTCTTGCCTGTTTTTAAGACAATACTACCAGTGTCTTTTTACTGCCATTTTTATCCGATTACAGCTTTAATGAGCTAATAATTATCTAATATTATGATATCTGTCCTAAGAATAAGGTTCTAATACTAACCAAGTGATAGTTCCTCTATTGATGTTTGATTACAATTTTCTTTGTAGTGTCTCAGATGACGACGTTGGGCATGAAATTGATGTATTATTATTTTTTAATTGAGTTTTGACCTGTGTTGTTCAGTAAGTCCGCATTGCAATCACCAATCATAAAGTTTTTAAGTTAAAAAATAATTATTGCGCATGATTTTATGTGTTTCAAGTTTTCTTGTTTTGTTGAATAAAGAACAAAGTTATATATAACTTGTACATTTTTACTGAAAATAGATTTTGTATCATTGTTGCATTAGATCATAACGGTACAAAAGTTATTCAGTTATATTTTAGCAGGGATTATGGGCATATTTGAGAAATAGATAAGGAAAATGTAATTTGTTTATTGAGAGGCAGAAACTTAGGGGCCTCGATGCTATTATCCCATAAGCTCACAGAATTTTCTTGGCTGTCCAGTTCAAAGCTGTGAATGATCCTGAGATACGCTTTTGTATGATCATCAATTCTCCAATTCTCAGTATTAGCAGCTCTCTATATTCAATGCATTCAAGCAGTTCAGTAATCATTTCAAAAGGACAAAAGGTGGTTCATTATTACAAACATATCAGCAGATAATAAGATCGTAAATATCAACACAACACCCAAAGATATTACATCGTGGGATTACGGAAAGATATCATAAAAAAACTTGTTGAAGTGCTGCAAGTGACTAGTTTCCATGTCTACAGCCACCAACCAGCTCCCATCATTGGTTGGACCGGGTAAAATGAAAACCTCTCCGTCCATGCCGGCCCAAGGAGTCGTAAACATCGGCCGACCCCATCCAAAATCTACTTCGTACATCGGCATGTCTGCCACTTTGGTTATCAGCAGGTTTGGACAATTAATAATTTTGGGGCCTCGCCTGATAACTGTTAAATCAGGTTGTTGCTTTAGGTAAGCAAGCCCCGACTTCATATACTTGTCATCCCTCATTTGAAGTGCTTCATGAATTCTGTCTGTTGTACAATTTAACGATTCCGATTGAATATCACCTGACAAGGCCATTGGTGTGGAGCTGAAGTTTACATTGCCACAATACCCATATGGAATTTTAGGATTCAATTTAAATCGCCCAGATGTAGGAATCTCTACCTTAGTAGCTTGGTCAACAGACAACCCTCGTGCTTTACATGCGCAGCGCCATATATGTGCTGTTACAACCTCAAATCTAGTATACTTGACAGTGGATCCGTGATCTCCCTTAGATTTTTCTTTAAGGATGTTCATTTGATCAAGTGATAATTTCAGGATTGCAGTGGAAACAGCTTGAGGATTTTGAGTAGGACTATTCATGGAAGGAGGGGGATCGTATTCGATGTGGTCAAATGATGGAGAAGTTGGGACTCCAACATCTAGTATAGTTCGATCAAAGATTGGTGGAACGCTAATAGGAATGCCACGCGTCATCTCAGCCCATGAGTTCTTGAAGTGGTATGCCGCAGTTCCGTCCATTGGCGTATGATGCACCATAAGTCCAAGAGAAACTCCTCCACACTTAAAATGAGTTACCTATAAACAAATAAAGTGACTGAGTTTGAGTGAGTATTGTGAATAATTCTTTTGATGGAGTAGCCCTCAATTTCATTTTAATAAAATGAGGAAATACACGAGCTCTCTTTTTATTCTTATTCTTCTACCTGTGCCATAATAAGTGGATGAAAATATGCATCTTTCGTGTGATCAACAGGTGGAACAAGTTGCTCGAACTTCAAGCTTGATTCAAAGCCGCCAAAATCATCAGCGACACAACTCATTTCAGCTTCAATAAATAAGACTCCCTCTCCGTTACATTTTATTTCAATTCTGTCATTTTCATCTTTACCCAATCTTCCGGCCAAGGGGTAAAACGGGACAAGAACTTTACTCAAAGCCTCCTTCAGTAAACCACCTTCAAAGAAATTGGAAGGGTAATTTGGCCGTTGGTAGAAATACACACTGGGGACGTGAATTGCCGGCATCAGCAGGTCTAAATCACTCAACCGTATGCAATGTCTGGGGGTTTCTTGAGCAGGCCGTATTATTGTTGACTCTTTTACACGAATTGTTTCCATTGTGTCACCACCTGCGTGCATCCGATGGCCACGAAAAATAAGAATGTACAGGATAATAGCTATAGTTAACTCTGATGCTATGCACAACACAAAGCTAGCAAATCAAATCATGCCTCAATTAGCAAGAAAAGAAAGTACCCATATACCTTGGGTTTGGGGGCTCCAAGACTTCAGAAGTCCTGTGGTATATGAAAATGAGTTCATTTCGGACATATGTATACCGATGAACTGGCGTTTAATGTCGATATTTTGAGATAAGTTTCTTTTATGCCACACACGTAATCAACTCATTTATCCAAGTTGTATAGTTTTCTAAAATTTCAAAGTCACATTCACGCTAAATTCAAATATGGTTATTGAATAATTTAGAGTTAGATTGAAACTGACGATGAGGACTTGAGGTTGATTAATTGGTTTAATTGTCAACAATTGTGGGATCTTTGACAAATACAATTGAGAAGGATATCCCATTGAGACTAATTACTGGACTAATAACATAAATTTACGATGACTCTTAGTCCTTGAGATAATTTTTTATTCTGAGTTACACTTGTACTTGTACTTGAATTTTGTTTGATTCACAGCATTACCAATTGAAAATGGAAGTTTATGATTTGTAAAAGAATAATTCCTCTAATTTTCATCCGCAATTACCTTAATACCAAATGAAAACTTAATCAAGTTAGCAGCTTATGCTAATCGTCCATTTGTCTTTGGCTATGTTTGTTTTTTTATCTGAAATCTGAATAGGTTTGAATTTAGTTAAAGTATGAATAGGTCTTACTAAAAAAAAGAGTAATGATATAGGTACAAATTCATGTACAAACTTACCTTGTATAAACTGATGTGATATGATAAAATTAGTTGAATTAAATATCTCTTAGCCCACATAATTTATTTTTATTATTTTGTATTTTTATTCAACCAATAAATTAATGCCACATCAGTTTGTACAAAATAAATTTGTATAAGAGTTTATAATTGTATTATCACTTTACTAAAAATGTCTAAATAACATTTTTTATTTATTTTCTTTTTCAACATCCGAAGAGAAAAACTTAAAAACTAATAATTTGACATAAATATCCTTTTAAGTGGTGTATATATTTATTCTTCACAATTTATAATTTTCATAGATTGATTAGTATAACATTTTAAAAAAAAAAATACTATCATTGTTGATCTTAATTTAATTTAGATTATAAAAATTGAACTCTTTTTATTCATTTTTGTACAAACATTATTATTCAAACTGCATAGGGTCACGATGGAAATTTATTAATAGAAAAATATATTGAGGATCATCTCTCAAAATGCAAATAAAACTAAAATAGCTACTGAAATGCAATGCAATAATGCATGCACTGAATATAAGAACAGAATATTACAAAATCAAGCCACAATTCAATTTCCTTCCTCAATTTGAGTGAAAACAGTCTTCTCGAATATTAAAGAGGGTGTAAAATTTAGGTTGTACCGTATAAAATTTTTAAATTAATTACAGTAATTATCTGATTGTAAATATCAGTATACTAATCTCATGAAATATAATTTATAATCTCAATAATAGTGTCAAGGAATTAAAAAAATATATACAAACTAAAGAAATCAAACTGCATTGAGAAACATTAAAAAGCCTCCTTGGGAGCCAAAGAAGCCAATAGGCCAGATCCCGATCGTCACGAGGATAACCAACCCGATTAACCATACAAATAATATATAGCTGCGACTGCAAATCTAAATATAACAAGTAGAAAGCATTCTGCGTCAAGAAACCAAAGCCACCTCGGTGTTCACGGTGTAAAATCCAATTAGCAATTTCTCCTCGATGTGGATTCGACGGATTAAATCATGCTCGAAATTAAATTGTATTGAACCTCTATGCAATATAAAGTTATGAACTAAGATTTTATTCACCCAGTCAATGTATTAGTCTACTCCGACTCAACTCTATCAATGAAGCATCAAAGTTAAGACAAAGGGAGTAGTAAAAGTCTATAAATACCATGTTTTCTTCGACGAGAAATAACACTAGTTTTGCGGCTGCCTCAATTAACAGTCAACTTGGAAATAATATTAACAAGAATATGCAAGTTCTAAATAACAAGAATAATAATGTTGATTATCTGTTGAGAAAAATACCAAAAAAAAAAAAAAAAGAACAAAGTTAAACAATCTCGCAAACAACAACAACAATAATAATAATTGTGATTGTGTGTTCAGAAAATTGAAAAAAAAAAATTACCGTGGCCGGTTTCTCTTGAGTTGAGAGCAATAATTCAAATGGGCCAATGCGTTTAAGATATTTATGCACTTGAAATCTTCGGCTTTGACTTCTGAGAAGGATTCGGGATCCGCATATATTGAAAAGAGACGATTTCCCTATTTATTTGAAAGCAGCATTTTGAGGGCATTCATAATGATGAGAGCGCGAATGATAAAATTGTTTTTTTTTTGGAGTCTCTCAATTGTTTATAAATTGAGAAAGATTAAGGTTTATCATTCGCTATCTCATCAGTGAAAAAACTCTCAAAATAAAAAATAAAAATAAAATAATGTCTTCTGAAATAAACAATTCGGATTATTCTTTGTTACTTGAAAGCTTCAAAACGAGAAACTAATTCATTTTTTAGATAGAGGGGGAGTTTTATTAATTAAAAGAAAATTTTGAACACGTATTTAAATGGGTGCAATGCATTTAAGCAAAGAGTGGCTGACTATGATATCTTTTATATACATCCAAGTGGGTCGCACTTAATTGGGCACTTGTAGATAACTGGTTAATGGTTCTGATTCGGTTTAAAAGGGCACTTATGTTGCGTTTAACTGACGTGTGTCTTGAGAGAAAAAGCAGTCTTCGAGATGAGGCCGTCTTATTACTCTCTCTGCACGTAAGTTGCGTTAAACGCAACTTAAGTAAATCCTTAAAAAACATACATTGAACGAATTGCCGACATTTACGGACGCGGCGAATATCTGTTCATTCCACTGACGCATGACCACGTGTACGATGAGATTTAATAGTTGATTCCAATGACACGTGACTCAGCGTACGAGGAAATTGATAATAGGTAGCCAACAGTTGTTTCCAAAAAGAAAAGGTCGTAGTTCATCGGAATTGGACGAAGGACACGTGACCAAGTCTTCAATAATTGATTCCAACGACACGTGGCTAAGGGTAGGAGGAAATTAATAAAAGGTGGCAGGAAATTAATAAAAGGCAGACAACGATTCCTTCCAAAATGAAAAGTTGACAGTTCATCGGAATTGGACCAATGACACGTGACCAAGTGTTCAATAATTGATCCCAATGGCATGTGACGTCAGGCTCCACCATAGTTTGTTGGCTGGCACCAGGCAGCCGAAAAAACTAGTATACTATATCATGAATTTACATATCACCCAACTCAAAGACAATTATAAATCTAAATATCTAATAAGAGATTGATGATGAGAATCCACCCATAATTTCACGATATTCTTTCTTGGTTTCACCATTTATTTAATTATGTGTACTTAATATTATCTCCTTGAAAGTCTTTACCAGAAAAATTTAATGTATAGTACATAAGCGTCCAATATTAATGTGATCCCTCTCTTATAAGATTACGCACCTCTTGTTGAGTGCTCTTTCTGATAAGTACTCCTCCTAATAGCAATATGTATTAATTTGATGGTTTGTTGAAGCGACAGATGCTGATGCCATATACAATTTTCTTAGAAGTAGATGTAGGTAGAGCTTTTGTAAATATGTTAGCTAGATTGTCCATGAAGAATATTTGTTTGATATCGATCTTCTTGTTCTGTTGGAGCTCATGAGTGTAGAAAAATTTTAGTGAACTATGTTTTGTCTTGTCCCTTTTAATGTATCATCCTCTTAGTTGAGATATACATATAATATTATTTTCATATATCATTGTTGACATATCTAAACTTGAAGATATTTTACAAACACGTTGAATATGATGAGTTACATATTGCAATCGTTTGCATTCTCGACTAGATTCATGGAGTACAAGAATTTTAGTATGGTTAGAGTATGTTGCAACGAGAGTCTGTTTTATAGGCTTTTAAGAAATCATTGTTCCATTAAAAGTAAAAACATATCTCGTTTGTGAACTAGCTATATAGGGATCAAACAAATAATCTGTATTAGCATAACCTAGAAGACCTAGATTTTTTGTTAGTTCGTCGTGTGATGGCCATACGTACAAAAGAACTAAGGTATTACACTTCATGCTTTTGTCATGCAAAAGTATATCTCGTGTCATATGTTTTTCACCATGTCACTCGTCATGCGATAAGTATAAATTTCATGCAATACAAGTGACCGAAGCACTACTTTGGGGCTCGCTCCAAGTGGTGTGGTGTGGAAGGTAAGAGGAACGAGCAAGTTAGTTATCTGGTGAATTCACTGAGGCCTAAATCTACTAGGGGATGGGTGGACTCATGCAAGATTTATTAAATAATATAGTTAGCAAATAGCTTGGATCTTATTATTTAATATAACTAAGGATTCATTTGATTAATTCGAAGATTATAGATATGCGTGGTTATTATTTTACAGTTCTTTATTATCTAAATAATAAAATTTACATAATTAGATTAAAATTGTAAATTTATCTTCATCACATTTTCGCCATGCGCTAGTTTAATTGATAATTACTTATCTTATGCAAACGCCCATAACATAACATAAGCATGTCAATGGATAAAAAGTTGAGCTTAAAAGGAAGTATAATAAGAATCAGTGAATTCGGTGAGACTAGGCTATTAAAGCAGGCCAAAGGTTACAGTGAAAATGAATTCATTCACGCAGAGTTGGCATGGCAAGAATAATCGCCCCGCCCAGATCCGGAGAGGACCTGACCTATGGGGTTGGGGTAAAATTCGGCCCGTACGAACATAAAAACCGATTTTAGGTATTAATTTTTAATACACGGCTCCAGGCATAACATAAAAAACTCGAAAGTCAGATCTAGGTTCAGTTAAAGTATTTAATTTTTAATGAATAAATTTAAAAATAATATAAAATATAAATAATTTTTTTAATTTGTCATTCATTTAAAATTTTATTTTCAACAATTCAATTTTTTTTTACTTATCCAGATAGTTGAAACTCGGATAAAAAGCTCTTGCCGGGAGGTGTCGGGCTTGACTCGACCCGTGTGTGAAAATGTCGGGCATTGAATTCGTGTCCAGGCATTTGCTAAATTAATTCAGGCGGGTCCCTGGGCAGGTCCGAACCCGGAATTTTGCCAGGCCGTCGAAGAAAAAGAGAGAACAACATAGAGAAAGGCCCTTTGTTGTGAAGAGTCCCTTTCGCACGATACTCTTCTAGTGTAGTCCTTTATTATCTATTTTTTATCTTGTCTTTTTGTAGGTGTTCTATTCTTCCCTAGTCCCTACAACCATAAGAAGTTGCCTTTTTCCAGTCCCTTTTTTGCTTCAAGAAAGACGTGGGCTCAATTTTAAAATATCAATTCGACAGGACACATCAGCCATCACAAAGACGCGACGCCTTATGATATTATACATTTGTGTTTAAAAATTGGGTCCTAAAAATAACATTACACACTTTTTTTTTCTTTTCAAAAGTAAGGATGAACATAGCCCAAGCTGATTCTTTTTAACCTCTACTTAGGTTTTGTTGGGTACAGTTTATTAAATAGAACTTATAGCGGTAGAGCTTATATTAATAGAGTTTATACCAATAGAACTCTTGGACAAAAAATCATTGAGTGTTTGGTTGTTAATTAAAAAAGTACTTTTGAACCATTAAATTGTTTGGTTGTATAAAACTAAAAGTACTTTTGTGTAATTAAATTACTAAAAAGGATATGTATTCATAATTATATAACATGTAACAAAATGCATCCAAGCTATCAATTAATAAGAAAAAATTAATTCAATCACTTCTTTAATTTTCAAAATAAAAAATTATATCATTGATATATTCTCCCAAATAAATAATACTATCCAAATAAAATTGCATCATTGATATATACTCTCTCAAGTGTTGGGTATGTGTAGGGATTGCAAAATTAAAGTACTAGTTATTTAAAAAAAAAAAAAAGAGATAAAGTGAAGTAGCGGCGGCAATATGTTTATATAATAATAATTTTATGTTTTATCTGAAAGATATGTAATTAATGAAATATGTTAAGGATATTTTTAATATTATATATTTTTTAGAAAAGCTCTTTAACCTCTACTCCCAAAAGCTTAAATTTTTTACTTTTGTTAGTAGAGGTAAATTAGCTTATTTAAGCTAAAAAACCTCAACTCAAAAAATAACCAAACACTATAAAAAATTTTAAAAAGTACTTATGGGATTAAATAAGTACTTATATCTCTTAAATAAGTCATACCAAACAGGCTCAAGACTTGCCATTTGTTAAGCCTAATGAGCTCATGTAGTGGTTTCTTACTAAAGTTTTTCTCCACTTATCATAAGATTTGAACTTGGGATAGCATGCCAATAAGGATAGATGGTGGAAATCACTCACCCAAGTCCAAGGGGTTAAATTGTACTATATGTTAAATGTGCATTAGCTAGATAATATCACCCACTACATCCCTGATCCCTATACTATTAAAAAAACAAAAGGAAAAAGAAATTATACTGCAAGCAGTAATACTCTATATTATGTCAAAAGCACTCAAATCATTCAGCTTCTCCTCTCTTGGATCAGTGCAATTAATAAACAGACTTGATCAATCGCACGATCTTTGATGCTAATCATTAAGTATCAATCATCAAGAAGTTCACAATCGACCCTTTCTAAAGTTAACTTCTTCCCACCAATATCATAAGCCACATTGTAATTCTGCTGAGCCATCATCCCAATGAGTGACAAGCTTGTGTAATTTTCACCATTAACAAAACTGGGTAACACAGCCATGCAAAAAGCATGCGGCCACCGTTGAAAAAACAAGCTGTCTACGTCCAAAACCAACTCAGCCCCGCCCGCAAAATGAAACGTAACAGCCGGAAACCCGATGAGGTCACGACTCGCCGTGCCTTGATAACACAAACTCCATGAATCGAACCTGTAACGCGTCAGCCACATGTCGAGAAGACTCTCAACTTCAAGGAGGAGAGCATCGTATCCAGCTTTCACAAGCCAAGTAGCTGATGATCCACTATCAATAATAACACCACCGTTATCCGAAGTCTTTCTTGTGAAAATATCAGGGTCTATGTCAAGCATTTTGCCACCGATGCTAATGGCTTCTAGGGTTACGTAATAACGTCCGTTTATAACTTCTAAAGGAGTTGAATCGCCTTCAATCCTAGCTCCGTGCCCTAGAACCAGCTTGTTATGAAAATAGTATGGATCGTTCAAGTTGCCAACGCAATAAGAGAATGTAGAACCCAGTTGTGATACTAGGGACAATCTACTGAATCCGAGACCAAACACCCCAGAAAGATGGCGATCTTCAAACTTGCCATTATCGTGGCCACACCCGAAAACAACATCTTGTACACGAATTTTGCCTTCATCTGATGTTTTGAAGATGAGTTGTTCGGTGGCAAGTACTCCGGATGCTGAAGGGCCACGAATGTAAGTTTGATTGTACAAACATTGGTTCAAGAAATTGCACTTGACATCAGGGGAATACCAGCAATATTCAGAGTAGCATGGCAAGTCAGCATAAGAAGAAGACATTGAGGGATCAAAAATTGGACCAAATTGTTGGGAACAATTGAGGCAGGGACGGCATTGAACCCACAGGAGGGTGCTGCCGGTGTCCATGACTGTGAATTGTGGGACTGGCGGCTGGCCGATGGAGAAATTCATGAAGAACAAAGAAAATACCTTGCTAGGAAAAACGTCAGCTTGGTAATCGATTATATTGTTGGATGAATATGATTTAACCTTTGCCTGCAAGTAGGCAAAGCGTGCAATCGAAATGTTAACGGCACGTTGAATGCGATTTGCCGCATTCTCATTTGGATCGTGATACGGAGAAACGCTGGAGTCGCGGTGAATGAGCTCAATAATCAGCCGGCTAGGCCTGCTGGGAGTGGGGGTGCCGGCAACGGCGATGGGAGCCAAGATGAGGGAATAGAGCACTGCTAGTTCAACTGCCATGATATTAGATTACTGGAATGTGTTGTAGATCCAGCATTCTGATGTTCGGATAATATTGAAAGGATCTGTTATCACACAAAGGTTATTTACACACTAAAGTAGCCTTTTATTTTGTCTGAAAAGCTTTTAGCATTCGTTAAAAGGAAAAAGATTTGGAAGTAGTTGGAGATGATAAAGCGGAAGGACAGTAGGAGAGTATACAATATGAAGAACAATAGAACATTGAGAGAACTAAAGAGTGTGAGACTAGAAAAGAAAATTACTACCGGCGGTAAGGGATCCTGAAAAGCAAAATGGGAGAAAATGTTTGGCGAGTGACTAGTGATTTTTCTTCAATACATGTCAAATAGTTTCAAACACATATATGCATCGATAAAAAAAAATTCTAAATTTTACTTTCATTGAAATTTTATGCATGCGCATATTCATCTTGTCTTATGACGTGCTCTAATGCAGCGTCAAGAAACATTGACAGCACAAACCTCGAAAATGCTTATTTTCAACTTGATTCACTAGATTGATCTCCGGCAACCACATCAATCTCATAAGTTCATCAGTGATTGTGCAAACACACCAATCAACAATCTTGCTTGACATCCCACCCTGAACTTGTTATTGTGTTGTTGCCCAAGCATAGTAAGCAATTCATAAAATTGAAAACTGTTGAGAGGTTACAATAAACATAATAAGCCATTATAAGAATTTGAAAGTAATATGCACATGATTATTTAAGCAAGCCCTTAATTTACATATGGACATAGAAATCATCACCTTCTACAAGTCTTCTATCATCTGTCTAGGCTAATAACTTTAAGACTGGACAACATTGTCAAGTGTCAACCCTATAAAGCTTATCCTAACTTTTTGCAAACAGTTCCATTCATATTAGCAATACTAGAATTATTTGAGATGATACCAGCTAGGTGATAGTGTTCACCTCTTGAGATAAGTTAATAGTAAAATCATCATGTTCTACAACAAGCTTTGGAGATGAGAAAACTTATCTCCATCACGCCCTTTTTGTCAACAGATTGAGTTCGCGATCCAAAGTCCATGTGGACTCGCAACAGTTGTTGATGCTGAAGATATATTCAACAAAGTATCCATTGTAGGTTATTACTGATATAGAGGCCCTGGAACAATCCAAATAGAGAAAAACAGAATAATTTCGAGCTTGAGGAACAGAACAGGATGACATAAGAGGAGGGCACAATTTTAAACCCCAATGCAAAAGTACTCACCTATAAGATAGGAATTCAGATGAGGATGAGGCAGAGACCTTGTCCACCTTGCGAACCACTGCAGAGCTGTATGAAAACGCCTAATTTATCAATTAATTTTCTTAACGAACTAACAGCTGGAACAATGCATTTCATTCCAAATTAAAATAGTACATAAGCATATACCCATGCCTTAAACGAATATCTATCTACTTCTAAAATCACAACTTATGAAGCCACCCATGGAAAGTACACACATCAAAATCTAATGTGTCATCACTACAACATATCTATCTGTTTTTGACGATTTGCTGAAAAGCAATTGGCTTCTCACTGTTCACGAGGCTTATTTAGAGATTCCCAGGTTCGATTGCATCCCAAATTTTCATCTTCTTAAACTATAGTTTTTCACCAAGTTTGACAAAGGCTTTCAGCAGAATGGAACAATAACATATGTAAGTTGAAATAGCTAAATAAGAAGCATTTTATCCTCTCCTGCACTGAATTCGAGACCACAGAGCAAAGGGGTTTCAAATTGATAAAACACAACCTTTTCCTTTTTTAGCTAGCGAAACAAAAAAAATCGAACAGATAATAACAAAAAAAAAAGGGAAGAAGAAGAAGAAGGGTGTAAGACAAGAGATGCCACGCAGTTGGTAACAGCCGAAATGTCAATTACCCTCCCGCTCTTTTTCTTTTGTTCTGAGAAGTGGTGGATGGAGTGACAAAAAAGAAACTGAAATTTTATCATCATTCCATCAAAAAGTGATGTTAAAAAAAAAAAAAGGAAGAAAACTATTTCATATCATAATATTTGATGAACTAGCTTTCCACCAAACGTCATGAAGAAAGAAAACAACTTCACATCTGGAGAGTTAACCTACTGACCTTTTAACTCCTGCTGGAAAAGCGTTATGAAGTACATGATGATCAGCTGGATCCAATACCTCATTCACTGACTCGGGCAATATTGATCCAAGAATACTACTTGTCCGTCCACCTCTCCTAAGAATAAAATGGTTGCGGAAGAAAGTAACTCATGAAATGCTTTTTTTTTTTCCTTTGAAAGGCTCTTGAAATGCTTTAAAGTGGCACATAAAAATATCATTAAAGAGACTTTAAAAAAAATATTATTAAAGAACAAAATAAGCAATTGTGGGACCAGAAACACACAACAATGCATGATGAATCTACCAACACCTTCTGAAAGTGCATAGTTGCACCGGTTTTATGTAACCCTCACCTCTGATTTATGGCGAACCCCAGGGAGAAAATATGAAGAGAACCTGATGAACTAGTGGCTACAAGAATATCCTGAAATTGCATTGATTGTCCAAATGACAAGGAAAATATCGTTGATGGGTATGTTCCCCTCCGGAAACTATATGACTGCAAGAAAGAGAATAATTGGATTCCATATGGGATATGCAAATAAAAATTGGTAAAAAATAGTTAGACTACTGGACTTCTAAGGATCCAGTCAATTATGAGTCCACATATACAAGGATTATACAAGAAATGAATGAATATCAACTATAATTAACGTCAAATGATTGCATGAACCTGCAGAAATGTACGAATTGTTTTCAACATTAAAAATCACTGAAATCTTGGGCTGATATTTAGTATACAAGAACAATTAGTATTTTTACGTAACATATATACAAGAACAAGCATTTCCAGTTTGTAGTTTGGTTCTCTTCATTCTTTTTCCATGTAAATTTCACTGTCAGACTTGTGAAAATGATGAAAGATATCACATACACTTTAGCCTATCAATTTTTCTCTTAAGGCATGTGACATAGAAAGATTCTTCCTTACTGAGAGATATGCAGGTCCAAAGTTCCACTAAATGAAAGGTTTATTCTTAACCTTAGTTGCCTCTGAAACCAGAAAAACTCTGATTATGGTTCCTTGCTCAGATGCAGTTGCAATGTACATCCCATTGGAAGAAAGAACAATTGCAGCCAATGGTGCCCGATGAGCATCAATCTGCAATTTGAATAACAAGAATCTAAATGCAGTAAACTAGAGGCTGCAAAACAATACACCAACAACAAATATATAGAACAATTCACAACTAAGAGAAAAAAAGGGGTCAAATTTCATCGTGAAAGTTCAAGAATGGAGATTCTTATTCCCTACTTGAAAAGAAAAATTACCATACTTATTACTTAAAGGGGCAGAGATTTATCATAAATACTCCAGTCTGTAGATATATGACTTAAGGTAAAGAGAAAGCATGCAAGCAGATTGCTTGCAAATTGGGAAAAGAAAGAAAAGCAAAACTCCTAACATAGAACTGTAATAAGGTGAGAATATTCTATATCATGTGACAGGAGGAAATTGCTGGAAAATGTAAAAATCTTTGCCATCGCTTGCATTATTGTATAGTAAGCCGTGGTATGTAATGATCTAAGAAATACAGATACAGAAGGAAAATGAGAATGCAAACAGTGGTAGATAGAAAAATTGATATATAAACTAATGTTCTCAAAATCATTGAAATCACAATTGCTGTGTTGGTATTCTACAGCTAAAGTTGCATTGGAATATGGGATGAAATTTCAGCACTGTTCACCAATAAATTCACCGTAAAACAGGTATGCTAAACCATTTTCATCACCCACAGCCAGAAACTTAAAAGCTGTCAGCTCTCACAAATGAACAATTTCATGCAAAAAAAAAAGTTATTGATGAATCAAGTTAAGTTGTAGAACAAAGTGAAGTTGCATATTCCATTAAATGAAAACTTTACATCAAACCTCACAGTGGGAATGGAGCTCCATGACATTGTACACCAAAACAGATCCTTTGGTTGTACTGGCAGGTACAGCCAAGAAGCAGGCATTCAAACTAGGAGAAAATGCACAAAGTCCTGTGGGGGGTGGAAAAAAAGGTCAAGGAAACAAAAAATACACCAAAACTACTTAACAGCACCTCTACTGCAGTAAGAGTAACCGTAATTTGACATATGAGCTTAAGTCCTTTGTTAACAATGTTCCTTTCTCTTACTATTTTAATCACTTGCACATCATTTGTCTGATACTCTTAAACAAGAATGCTGGTCTTGAAAGGCTATTCCAAAACGTCTCATCTGACAAAAGTTTGGTAGCATTCACAAGTATATTCTCTGGAAATTACACTTCATTAGTTGCAGGTTTGCAGCCATATACTAAATTACAAACCTTACTACATACGAGCAACTTTTACAACAAGCAGAACAAGCCACAAGTTGATTTCCTGGGCATCTTGACATTGAAACTATCAAATGTTGTCTTAAATTAATGTACCAGTTTGAAAATCAGCTCTTAGGGAAAAGAAAATTTCACAATTAATTCACTAGTCAGAGATATGCATGACAAAATTCCATGAGAAAAGATATTTAAATGCTTCTATAACTACAAGAGCACGAATTCTGATCTTACCTTTCAAGTTTGGCACAGTATCGATGGTATCCAGAATTGCAAGAGTATTTGCATCATATATATATGTCTTTTCTCGCAAAACAATGACAAGTCTGCATTCAATAAAAAGAGAAAATAGCTGTCAATGATATAAAAATGGATTTAACTTTCTATTGATTCATGTAAAGAGGATAGGCTGATTCCATCCAATTTAAAAAAAAATTTCAAGATATAATACAACACTGAAGATCATGAATTAAATTTGCATGTCAAGCAATAACAAAAATACATAAACAGTTTAAAAATTGAAGCGCAAAGTGGAAAGAGAATGTAGTAAACTTAAGAGGGAAGGATGAGTTGAGTTTGTCCTTTTATAATGAATAGAGAAAAGGTGACTACACCACCATCTATCAAGCAAGCGAGACTTGCTCTTAAAGTCACAAACAAAAGCCAACTTTCACTTATAATTTGTACGTGGAGATTGATATATCTACCAATTACCAATGGATTAAGTTCTCTGCAAGGCAACATACTGTTCACTAATGCAAAATGTCCCACTAAATTGAAAAGTAAATAACTCAAAAGAGCAGTAAGACAAGAATATCATTCAAACTTCAGTTTCACTCAATCAAAGTAACAATTAGTTCATAGTGGAACCTGAGTCATTCAAATAGGGAAGGTTGCTGCTCAATGGAAAAATCGCATTTTTTCACTTTGTTGATGGATAAAATGCGTGGCACACACTGGGATTCTAGTCTGTTTTAAATAAGCTGCATAAATGTTTCCTCACCCAACATTTTCAAAGCCCACAGCCAGACAGAACATTCCTTTAAACATCAAGCCAGAATCTTAAGAATTTATGTTAATGCATACCCTTTAGGGAAGAGATTACGACCAATCGGTGGTAGTGTAAGATGCAAAAAGCAAAAATCTATGCTATACCTTTTCTTATTTAAGCGAACTGCCAAGATTGAGGTCAAAAAATTCAACTCTCGAAGAGCAGTTCCAGTTGTAGTATTAAACAAACAAAGTCTCCGTGGGGATAACGATGGCTGTTGCAATACAATGAGAACCTCATCACTCAAAAACAAGAGAACTCCAAAGAAAATGCTGTACAAAAATAGTTGCTAAATTGCATCAGAGCTAAAAACAAATAAATCTCACAAGCACCTGTTCACCAGCTCCCACAATTGCCAGAAGACTAGAGCTATACAGCATTTCAACAATACTGAAAGCTCCCACAGCTACCAAAACAATAAAACAAAAAATTTATCATCCATTTATGTCACGTGATAGCACAAGAACCATTAGCAGTTAAAAAAATAACTTGCCTCGTTCATAACACAGCCTGCCTGTACTCGAATCAAAAATCTTAAAACCGTCCTTCGTGCTCAGCGCAAATCCACTGCAAAAATATATAATAGAAAAAAATTATCGCTTAGGTTCACAATCAACACGTAAAACTCATATGCTTGAGTCTATTTAAGCTAATTCCCTCTTGTTTCAGTAATTAATTTCCACGTCTGACACGTGAAACGTACAAATTTCGCGCCTGAAGAACCCAAGCTGAGAATTTCGGAAAATTAAAGGGGAAAAAAAAAGTGATCGCCGGATAATTTTGCATTGTACTTGTATGCATACAGAGTAAGTAAAAGTACCTGTTGTCTTGATTGAAAGAAACGAAGAAAACTGGATACGAAGAGGACTGATTTGCCATTATAGAAATGTCGCTGCCCTTCTGTGCGAAGATGATGAAGTTTTGGAATTTAAATTAAGAGTTTCGAGTTTCGAACTGTTGAAGGTTTGTCTGTTAAAGAAGAGGAAGACGTGTGCGCGTGGCTTAACAGATTTTTCAGACGTGACTTGGGAATAAAGTTGACGAGCGAAGCGGGTCCTGCACTCCTGCTTTTGCGGTTCCGGCTTCGTATTGTATCTGGTGGGCCATGGGTGGGCCGGGATTTTAATTGTAATTTTTTTATCTGGAAAGGTTTTATTAAAAAACATTTGTTGATAATTTTTTAATGTGATTCATATGGGTAATAATGCAACATATGAAAATTAAATTAAAAAAATTTGCGGTAATTCTTTCTTGGTTTATCGGATAGAATAAATACAGATAAGTATTATTTTTTAAATAAGAAATCATAATTTTATTAATTTAAAGACTGAAAGAGGTATATGATACCTAAAAAAAGTAATTACAATTTAATATATTTACTTATTAACTAAAGACTTAAAGCTTTCGAGTCGCGAAGTGCGACTGCCAGGTAACCCCGGACCTAAGCCTGAACAGACTTCTGCCCCCATCATGGGCCTTCCAGATATTAAAACCAAACCAAAAGACTTAAAGCTAATCGTAGTACTTGTCAAGAGGATAACTTAAATTCTTGACTTTAAATATAAGGTAAAGATGTGATAGATTAACACAACTAAAGAGTTGTTGACATAAATAAATATTATATTAGCTTAAGTAATAACTTTTAAAAATAAAATAGTGTCTTCATATAATTTAGATTAGCAATGTTGTGAAAATGTAATATGGTGATAAAGTCAACGCAATTCAAATTTATTTTACAGCTGTTGAGTTGCGTTAAATGGACACTGTTAATCTTATCAAACACATATAGCATTTCTAAACTTCTAAATCATGTAGCTTTTTCTCAAAATATCTTTTCAAACTATTAAACTGAGCCATTTTTTATAGGGGTGGGCACGGTTCGTTCCGGTTCGGTTCGGATCGAAATTAAACAGAACCAATTTAAATCGGTTATTTTATAAAAAGAACCAAATAACAACCAAACTAAAAAAAAAAAACGAACATAAACGGATTTTTTAGTTGGTTCATTTTTTTTCTACTTATTTTAATTTCTAACTTTTTAGGCCATCGGATATTTTTTCAATAATTAATTCATCCTAATTTCATTACAAATATTAACAATAAATACAAAGTATTTAAAATACATTTCATCACTAATATTTTACTAACTACTAATAAGGTACTCACTACTCACAAAATATGAAATATTAAGATTTTAAAATAGATAATCAAACTCCAATACTCCATCTACATAAACATAATGTTATAAAGACAAATAAAAATAACAACATAACATTAGCGGTAGGGAATTAGGGTTTGTTTTAGGTGAGTAATTGTTATATATATATACCTGTAATTGTGTGTGTGCAAGTCTATTTTAGTTATTGTACGTAACCAATTAAAATTTAACACATGTCGATTTAAATAAAATTTTAAAAATAATTCGATTTTTCGGTTCGGTCTTTCGGTTCAGCTAAATAAACCAAATACTGAATCGGGGTTTCGATTTTTTTACCAATTATATATTTCGGTTTTTTTTTTTAATTATAACCGCTCCAAACGGTACGGTTCGGATCGGTTCGGTTCGATTTTCACTAGTATACGGTTTTTTTACCCAACCTTAATTTTTTCCCCTCAAAGATCATTAGAATTAAATTATCAGTATTAATATTAAACTAAATAATGAAAATAAAAGATAAAAAATTAACAATATAAAAATAATCTCAAACAAATTTTATTTCCTGTAGAAAAAAAAACTTATATAGTAATTGTGTAAAACAAATAAAAAAAAAAATCATCGTACCATTTACAGTACATGTTTCCAAAATATGTATGTATAATGTATGTACATATATCAAGGCCTTAAAATGGAACCACAAGGGGATATTTTGGGCAAGAAATCAAGTACTATATCAAGAACATCAATGTCGATTCCATCCAGTTATCTTATTACCCAACATGTTGATGTAGCAATTGATGAGGCTGATCGGATTAGAAACCAGAGTTGTTGGCCCATTTGAAAGCTATATGCAAAATTAGCTTAAGTTAAAACTCCGAACATGGTCAACGCTTAAAGTTAACAACATTGAGTAACGGGACGGCCAACATTTTTGGGGCGGGATAAATTTTAGCCCAAAGAGGAAATTGGATAATGCATTGGGAGTGAAGTATTTATATGCCTATTGCATCGAGCCGAAAACAGTTTGAAAAGGCTAGGGTTTTGCTCTGAAGAAAGTTCTCTCATCGATTTCAGCTGGGAGTTTCCATTTTCTTGATCTGTGACTCTATCGCTAATAGGGCAAAATGAGTGATGATAATCCCAATATGGTTTTGCTTGAGGTGCGTTATGAGAATTGGAAATTTCATTACTTTTTACATAATTCTTGGTAAATTTTGAATTTCATTATCGGGTTTTGTTTTACATGAATTGAATAGTTTTTATCTTTTTTTTTTTTTTTTGGCACTATTTTGATTTTAAACAGGATGAAATTTTAGAGGATAGGCTGAGCCAACTCCCCTTTGATATAATTGTTAATATACTAAATCTGTTAACCCTCGATGAAGCTGCAAGGACTAGTGTTCTTTCCCATAAATGGAAGCATTTGTGGAAATATACAACTATTCTGGACTTTGATGCGTCGCGGGTGCTGATGAATGTCACTGAAGAAACTATGGACGAAGACAGGAATTGGTACATTTACTGGGTGAATGAAGTATTATCCTCGCATAGAGCTCCATATATAGATGAGTTTAGAATAAATTTTGATTTGGATGGTTCATATGAAAGCTACATTACTAATTGGATTTACTCTGCGATATCAAGAAAAGTTAAAAGGTTCGAGTTGAGTTTTCATCCCGCTGTTTCTTGGCAAACTCTCCCTGAAATATACACATTTCCACAAGTGGTATATGGAAGTCTCAAAACTGATATTGGTTTAGCTTATGTTAAGTCCTTGAGATCTCTAATTTTTGATAGTGTTAATATTACCGGAGAGATGCTTGAGTTTTTTATATACAATTGTCCATATCTTGATCAATTGGATGTCGCCTGCTCTCATAACTTATTGGGATTAAAGGTTGTCGGTTCAGAACTTAAATTGAAGTACCTAGACATTGTCTTTTGCAATAACCTAGAAGAACTTGAACTTTCTTGCCCTAGTCTCTTGTCCTTTAAATATTTTGGGCCCATAATCAAATTCACTATCACTAATGTTCCCCAACTTCAAGATGTATCAATTGGTGGGGGTGTTGGTGGGCATGGACTTGGAAATGGAAGAGTTCTTGGCCCAATTGTAAACTATTTCTGTCAGCTGAAGAATCTTGAGCTGTTTGTTGAATTGAATGAGGTTAGCATTCTAAAGTTTCTAGGTTCAGTGGCTTCATGTGATTTTAAGTCTATAATCTCATTTTCTAGGCTGCTTTTCAGGAAAGTATTCAATTCCCCAAGTGTGAATTACCTGCTCTAAGGCACTTAACATTTCAAATTTGTGCACGCCGTTGTAGCAGCTTCCTTGATTTGACTTGCATGTTGAAGTCATGTCCCTTTTTGCAGAAGCTTACATTGAAGGTATCTATTATCAAAATCAGTTAGAACTTGTGAAGTTTCCAGACACAAAAGATGATATAATAGTAATTTAAACTTGAAAGGCATCAGCGAAGAAAGCTAGCCCTCATAATCTTTTTGCTCTCAAGATATCAATATATGGGAATTGAATAGTCTTATCTTTTTGTTTTATTTTAGTTTAGTTTCTTAAATATCATCAAGTATTGTTGTAACTCAATTTCTAACAGTTTGTAGAATATTGCATGATCTATTATCTTATCTGATGAGACTGTTACTGTTTCTACATGAAATGGTACTCTGTGGTTACAGATGCAGGTATCACAATATTCATCCGAAGTAAGATCTAGGAATCAATTTCCTAAACACTTCCATCAGCACCTTAAGGAAGTGGACATGATTGGGTTTTCTGGGAATCCAGTCGAACTTGAACTTGCACGTTACTTGCTCGAAAATGCTACTGCACTGGAGGAATTGCTGCTCGAACCATGGGTGTTTGAGTCTGAAGCAACCATAGAAGCAGCTAGGGAGGAAGCCAGAAAGCTAGAGGAAGCGATACTACCTCGAGGGGTTAAACTTTATATCCATTAACTATTTCTCATTTATCCCATGGTTCTACTTTAATCTTTGTTAGGTAAAGACTAGACACAGTGGGTGACCAGTAACTTCCTCTAGAACTTTGTTATTTATTTTATTTTATTTTATTTTTTGTTTATGAGTATGAAAAGAAAAATAAAGAATAATACTTTGTTAGTAGGCTGTTTGCTGAAACAATATTGTACAGGAATATTTTTGTATCCTAATCGTATCGTGCCCACAATGAAGTGAAGGGTGAAGCATGCATTTCGGGCTCTCTCTGGTCGGGGTGCATCTAGCACCATACCATTTGGTAAACCGGGATATAAATGTGTTAATTATATATAATATGGGGGGCTGATCAAGCTCACATAAAATTACTGTATGCATTGATATTGTCTAACAAATTCATACATATAAAGATGCCGTATGATATGATTTAAAATGTTTGAATCAAAATTATTAATTCAATTAATGAGAATCGTAGGTATATTTTGGTTCTCCTAATTATGTTTTGTCGCATTGGTTCTCCTAATTATGTTTTGTCGCATTAACTGGCATAAATTAATTTTTATAGAAAATAGATAGAAAGTTTAGATATTAACTTATTTTAGCATTAGTATTCATTGTTTCATGAAAGTATGATTATTGAAAACTAAATATAAACCTTCCTCAAGCTCAATTGCTCAAAGCCTCACAGAGACATGAACCTCTCTACAATTGGAAAGAATGCCTTGGCTTCTGCACTGAAAGCGATTTAGCTAGAGCCGGGGAATCCTTCAATTTTGTGAGAAAATGAGTGAAGAAAATCGAGATGAGGTGTTGCTTGAGGTAAGATATGTGAATTGGAATATGATTTTTTTTTCTTTTTCAAATATTATTATGGGTGTGCTGCCAGTTATGCTTTTCATGAGAATGAATTAAGTCGTCCTTCTAATTGAATTGATACTAAACAGGACGAAAACTCAGAGGATTGTGTGAGTCGCCTCCTAGATGATATTCTTGTTGACATTATTTCTCGGCTAAATCGAAGCTGGAAGGACTAGTGTTCTTTCAACTAGATGGAAAGATTTGTGAACTTTCACCACGGTTCTTAAGTCTTATGCTTTCATGTCGCTGATAAATGAGGGTTAAGAGACTGTAGAAGATGAAGGGTCTCGGTGCGTCAACCGGGTGAATAAAGTCTTAGGATTCCATAGGGATTTAAGCATGAATGAGTTTAGCAAATATTTTGATTTGGGTAATTCATATGAAAGTGACATTACTAATTGGATTTACACAGCGACGTCGAAAAAGAGTTCAAAAGTTTGTGTTGAAATTACATTTCGTCGTTTCTTGGCAATACATTGTTCCATGATAGTGTCATGATCTGTAAAAATTCAATCCATGAGTTGGTGGATTGGATTAGATTGAACATTTGAAAATCCATAGTCAATGGATTGAATATAAATTTAAATTTGTAAATCCGTAAAAATCTGTAAATTCGTAAAAAAAAAATTATTTAATAAAAATTTAACTTGTAAATATGATATTAGTACTTAATAATAAATAAATAAGTTAAAATATAGTTACATAATATTATATTATATCTTATCTTATAATAATATAAAATAAAAATAATTAAATAAATAAATATAGTTTCTTAAGCAATTAATTTTATGTATTAGTCTAAATAAATGAGATTTTTTTTCTTTTTAGTGTGTTATATTTTGAAACTTTGAATGTATTTTTTAGCTTTATTTAAATAATTAATTAATTTAAATTTAATTTAATTTTGAATTTGATCGGCAGCAAAATTATTTTTATATTAATTTTTTTATTCAGTTGATTCGTGGATATGAATTAGATTTGTATTGAATTTTACCAATCCGTAGATTGAATTGGATTAAAAATTCATAATATGTAAAATCTAAAATTAGATATGAATTAATGTCTAATCCACAAAATCCGATGCACGAACATACCTACTCGCCTTAAAAGTTTGTGTTGAACTTACGTTCCGCTGTTTCTTAGCAATACATTGTTCTACAAGAGTGTTATATTGCCTCAAAAGTCCTTGTTATTTATACTGAAGTCCCTGAGGTCTCTTTGGTCAGACATAGTAAATGTTGCAGGAGAGGTTTTGGAGTTTTTTAATTTACAATCGTCCATGTCTTAAGGTCCAACTATTAGATATAACAATCTATTAGATCATCTCCTTCAACATTGCGATACATTCATATCAGATCTCAACTGTGTACGTATACGGTATACTTGTAGAATTTCATAGTTTTAATTTTTAAGTGTTGCTGGCTCTGATAACTTATTGTGGGAGTACGCAGTGAATAAGAAAAATGCTCTTTGTAGGTTAGTATTAAAAATGACATGCCGATCAGATACTGATATCTCTTAGACGACATGTCATCTTCAAAACAACAAAGAAATATTGGCACCTATTCTTACATAAGTAATGGTCAGCACGACTTGACATCCATGAAAATATTGATCTTTTTTTTTTTAATACTAATTACGTATTAGGATACTGTATTGCATAAATATTTATAATTATTAATATAATAAATATTTATAAAGAGATACAAATGACCATCATAAAAAAAGGATATACCTGCTCCACTTATACTGTACAAAAAAAAAGAAATTTTTTAAATATTTAATGCTCATAATATTTTTATAGGGATTTAAAGACAGCAGCCCAACTACTAAGACCAGACCCTGGTGGCTATGAAAATACTGATCATGTAACAACTAACAAGAGCAATTTTTCTCAGGTTCATGAAACCAGAATATTTTTTCAGTTTCCAAGGAGTAGCCCTCTCTTGTTTCATTCACCGAACCACACTGGATTTCACCGGCAATGGGTAACTAAGAAGAAGAGAGGACTACGGACTATGGTGATTGGGCAATAAGTGTGCTGCAAAACTGATCATGTCACATCATAAATTCATAATCACTCTTAATTAAAAGTTTAATATTATCCGCGGATTAAGTGTATCGCAGTAATTTTTAAAACTTTATTCAAAATAAAAAAAAAATTAAAAAAAAAAAGTTTGTTTTGGCGGTACTCTAAAAAAAAAGAAAAAAAAAAAAGAAGAAATTAATGTTTAACCCGTAAACCGATGACGAAATTGCTACTGATCACATAATAAAAATACAATTATTACAATAACAATTCTAAAAATAAATATTATACAAAGCTATAGATTTAAACCAAAACAAAAATCTCCTCACCTTCACGTCGTCTCACGCTTTTATGTACCTCGACTTTACTGAGCTTGTCGCTAGTAAGCTGAAACAGTAAAGAAGCACAACGAAATCGATTTCAGCTGGAGCTTGATCTGTCGCTTGATTGATATATCTGAGTAAAGTTCAGAGAAATTGAGCGACAGAGCAACGATGAGCTCTTTCAATATCCGGGATAAGGTATTGCTTTATTTTGAGAAATGAAGAAATATATTATTTTTCCATAGATTTTTTACAACTTTTGTTATTTTATCTTGGGTTGCCGTCAATATTCGAAATGATGAAATGAAACCCGGAACATGGGACCCCTTAAACGTTTCGCACAAATGATTTGGGGTATTTATTGCTTGTGAAGAGATAATGGAAAATTTATTATTTTTCAATAATATTCCATTTGTTGATATGGGTTGTTATTGTTGCTGCTGCTGCTGCTTCGTATCGTTATAATTAATTTCTGCATCAATTTGATAATTAGCAGGATGAGGCTTTGAAGGATTGGATGAGCCGCCTCCCAGATGATATTCTTGTTAATATTATATCCCGGCTAACGCTTAAGGAAGCTGCAAGGACCAGTGTTCTTTCGAGTAGATGGAAGTATTTGTGGACTTATGCCTCTAATCTTAACTTTGATGCTTCAAAGTTGCTCGTGAATGTTTATGAAGAGACTATAGAAGAAGAGAGGTTGAGGTACATGTGCTGGGTGAATAAAGTCTTAGAATCGCATAAAGGTTTAAGTGTTAATGAGTTTATAATTGTTTTTGATTTGGATGATTCTCATGAAAGCAACATTAGTCATTGGATTTACACAGCAATATCAAAGAGAGCTCAAAAGTTTGAGTTGAACTTGTTTCCTGCTCTTTGTTGGCCACCTGCTTCTGGGATATATGAATTTTCACAAGGCTGTTACGACTATCTCAAAAGTCCCTGTGGTTTGTCTAGTGTTAAGTCTCTAAGATTTCTCTATTTTGATACAGTGAATGTTACAGAAGAGATTCTTGAGTTCTTTATAAACAATTGTTCAAATCTTGATGACTTACGGGTTGGACGGTCTGATAACCTATTAAGATTAAAGGTTGTTGGCTCATCACTTCAGTTGAAGTGTCTACACATCGACCATTGCAACAACCTAGAGGAACTTGAAATTTCTTGCCCAAGTCTTTTGTCATTCAAATATTTTGGACCAGAAATCAAGTTGCATGTTAAGAATGTTCCCCGACTTGTTGATGTATTAATTGGTGGGGGGCATGGGATTGGAAAGGGGAAAGTCATTGGACCAATTGTAAACTATTTCCCTCAGCTGAAGACGCTTGAGTTGCATGTTGAACTGAACGAGGTTGTCTACCAACTTTTTAGGGCATCTGGGTTAATACAACTTTAAGTTGATAATCTTATTCTGCTCTCTTTTTCAGGAAATTTTGCAATTCCCAGAGTGTGATTTACCTGAACTAAGGCACCTAATGTTTATTGTTAGTGCACTTGATTGTAGCAGCCTCCTTGGTTTGACTTGCATGATGAAATCATGTCCCCTTTTGCAGAAGCTTACATTTAAGGTAAGTATTTTTAATATTAATTGCAAACTGAGAAGTTTCGGACTTATGAGATGATTGTAACAGTGTTTGGAAGGCGTCAGTGAAGTTAGCTTTCCATTATAATCTTTTGCACTCATTGTATGTCATAGTAGTTTCCCTAGTAATTCTCTGTTAACTGGATGAAATTTTAGACGTTAGCTGTAGTTGCAGCTGCAGCTGCTACTGATTACTCCTGTCTTTTTTCTAGGTTAGTTTAATTTGCATCTTAAATATTGTTGAGTATTATTGTGTAACTTTAACGGTCTACATTGCTCTTCCTTCATCTACCAGAGGAATGAAAATCGCTCCTCTTCTTTTAGGCATGAGCTCTCTGGTAGTACTGAGAATTTTCTAGTTTTACATGATCAATCATCTTCTCTCTGTAACAAGACTGATGTGTGATATTTTATGTTTTTTTTTTTTTTTATTTGCAGTTGGAGATATTTCATTATTCCTCTGAAATAATAATGAGGCATCAGAATCCGAAACACTATCATCAACGCCTCAAGGTGTTGGAATTTGTTGGGTTTTCAGGGGATCCAGTTGAACTTGAACTTGCTTATTACATGTTTGAAAATGCAACAATGCTTGAGGAAATGATTGTCGAACCATCTGAGTATGAGCCTGAAGCACAAGCAGCTAGAAAGAGTGCAAAGAAACTAGAGAAAATGTTACCTCCAGGGGTTAAGCTTGTATTCCATTAACTATTTTGTAATCACTGTAAACCCAGTGCTAGACTGTTTGTACATGCAAGAGGTTTAAATTTATGATAATTACTGTTCAAAACAACGTGGTGTTTTTGGTTGTTTTATAAAACTGATAGTAGCTTAAAGAAAAGATGCTACTTCATACTTGCTTCCGGAAAATCATGAAGTTGATTTTGTTAAGACAAGAAACCACTTCTCCAAGTGGAAATTTTTTGAAAATACACCGCCATTTTGTTTGATATACGAATATGACCCATGATTCTGGATTTACACTAAGACCCCATCTTACGCCATGTGATTTAGATGAAACAATCCTTTATTGATTGATATTTTCGTTTCTTGCTTCAAAATTTAGACCGAATGATTCCGTCTCTACATGGATATCATTTTCATGAAATATTAGTAATAATTGAAGATGTTAATTAGCACAAATCATAATGTGCTTAGCATTAAAAATGCGAAAGCGTGATTGGGCTGGTGCGTGCATTATGCATAATGCGCTGCCAGTGCCAGCTACATTGGCCAGAACGATTGACGTGGTGATGCTCAAAATTCAGTCCTACTATTATTATGGCGTCTATTTTTATCCGAAGCCAATAAATTTGACTCTGCTGAAAAAGGTGGCTGCTTCTGCCCAAGATCTTGAATTCTTGAACCCAGGTTACTTGTATGTATTTATAATCGATTTTTAGATCAATTTTAGGGGGAACCTTCCAATAAGACTCAAGTCCATTAAATATCAGTTTTCTTCTTGGAACTATATTTCAGTTTACTGAAAAAGTTAAATCCACAAAATTAGAATTCAAATATAGCAAATGCCAAGTCAAAGTTAAATCCATAGAATTATTGCGTAATTAAAGAGATTAATGTCCAGTAAAAAGTAAGGGAGAAAAAATCTCGATAGAGATTGAGAAATTGCCCTCAAAATAGAAGGAAGAATGAACTACAAGTTACACAAGCTGGCCGGAAGTTTAGGAGGCCAATGCACTGTTGAGCTCCTAGCCCAATGGGAATTTTAACTCCTAACTAGAGATAAAATCTAGGAAATAATTCGCACAAACTCTTTTTTTTAAAAAATTATATGAGGTTAATATTCAGATAACAATTTGTATTATATTATATTTTAAATTTTTATTCTCTTTAATATTTTAAAAGCATCAGCTCCATTCTCAATTCGAGAAAAAAAAAATTATTTGAATTCAATTATTTTTTATAATTAAAAAAAATTTTAACCCTTGCAATACTAGCACTGGCTCTTGGCCGAGTGATCGCACAAGCGTTTGCTGACTTTGGAGAATCCAGATTCCAGACACGGATTGTATGTACCCTTTCACTTGTAAAATAATGTCTGTAGGTTCCCGTCCAGTGTCTACTGGGTCTGGGCTAATAGCCTAATGCTACTACTTTGCCAGTTTCTAGGTTATTATTTTGACCATTACACAAAAAGTTAATCCGAGGTGTGAGGGATCTGCCTACTAACACTCAAAAACTGAGTAAAAACTGAAAAATCCATGTGCAACAAGTAGGAGAGTCAATAATGACCCAGCTATAAGCCACTAGGGCCTGAGCCCGTGGCTAGAACCACTGCTTTATAAGTGTAAAACAAGGTGATTTGAGCCCGTAAGATTTAATTTAATTTAATTTAATTTTTTAATTTTAAGTGAAGATAATTTTTCTCTTTTTCTCTTTAGAGGAAGAGTTGACGTTTCAAATATTTGAGAGTTAATGAATTTTTTAAATATTTAAAATAATTAAATTTAAATAATATTAAATTAAAATTAACATAAATTAATTTTAATAATTTATAAATAAAATATCATGAGTAAAAATTTCCTTAAAAAAATAATGACACAGTTATACACTAACATGCTGGTAATTCAAAGTTCCTATTGACACTTTCCCTAAAGATTACTGAGAATCAATAATTGGAGTAAACTCTTTTTACAGGAGGCCAAAATTACCCTTTGCTCACTATAGATTTTGATCATAAAGCAAGGCCAATTTGGAGTTTTAACATCAAAAGGTAGGGCTTATTAGCTTCAACAAAACCCGAAGTTGTCCACTCTATCACGCAATTAAAAACAGTACCAATCAAAAAGCAACGAACCGGACAAGTAAAAGCCTTCTTTTGATACCTCATTTTATCTTTTCTGTCTGAAGGCAAATAAAGTAAAGAAAATTATCATTTTTAAGTCACCTCACGCAAAAATCTAAATCATCATCCTCTAAACCATTGCTTTTTTCAATTAGTTTTAGTCTTCTCTTTCACTATTCGCTATCATTCTAGTTTATCTACGATTTTACAAATAGATAATTGCACGTTCATTTATTTTTTGTTAGTAAATTCATTTTATTTGAATAGTGATAATGACATTATATATATATCCACAAAAAAATAATACGTTATAAAATACTCATGACCACCCGAATAGATCAATTTTTTAACAGAAAAAGAGTTTCAATGTACAATTTTAAACCAACGCTGTTAAATCTTCGAATGATGAGTGTACGTGTGTTTAATATAAGGGCTTTGGTTAGTTCGAGAACTCAACCATTTTTATATACATAGGAGATTGTATCTAACAAAATCAAGAAAGAAAATTAAATAAATTATAAGTTGATTCAAAAAAATTAAAATACAAACGAAAACCTCCATATATGTGTCTTCACTTTCGTTTTTTGCTTGAAGTGTGTTCTGTTCATCTCATGAGATCTTAACTTGATCTTTTCTCTCTTTTAAGCTCTGTACAATACTGACACAATACAGAAGTTAGAGAGGGAGGGATCAACTACTGCGCTACAGTAACAAGTTTTGTTAAAAAAAAAAATATCCAAAGAATATCTTTTTTTTGTATTTATTTCCTTTTTTGAGGTTTAAGAGGAGACATAATAGAAGTTCTTGTATCATCAACGTTGTTGCGTGCATTGATGAGCTCTGGCTTACAAACACATTTCATGAAGATTTGCCATCCGGGTATTATCAAAAATGGAAACTTCACAAAAACCCCACGTTGTTGTTGATGTTGATGCAGAAGATGAAGGAGAGCAAAGGGTTTCTTCAGCTTCTTCTACTTCAAATGAGTCAGAGTTAGGTGGTACTGAAATTAAGGAGAGAAGAAGATCCTCTGTATCAGAGGAGGTGGATCTAGAATGTGGTGAGAGTAAAGTACACTTGGCAAAAGTTGGGAGGGATTGCAGGATTTGCCACCTGAGCTTCGATGCAGCTAATCCTGAATCTGGGGTGCCAATTGAGCTGGGATGTTCATGCAAGGATGATTTGGCTGCTGCACATAAACAGTGTGCTGAGGCTTGGTTTAAGATTAAGGGAAACAAGTAAGTAACTTGGAAGAAAGACAAAAGAATCATCATTTTTTAATTTTGTATATTTTCATGTGCTTAAAAGAGATCGTATGATGAAATGCTTGCCATTGTTATTATATTTTGGTGTTAAATGGCATTTTTGTTGCTGCAAGTACCCCTTTATTGCGCAATTCGGCCTTTGGGAATGTTGTTGGGATGTGATCACAAAAAATTTCTTTCTGGTTAATCTTCAATGGGATTCCAGGCTCTTGTTTGATATTTTTTACTTTCATTTTTTTGGGTATCTTTCTGAGAGTAAACGGAGGAATATTTAGTGAAAATTTGTGCGAGAGAACCATGCTTAATTCAAGGAACATCCAAAAAGAAATTAAATAAGAATAAAATCTTTTCTTTCTTAGAGTAAAGGAAAAGTTAAAGGCCGGTTGTGACGAAAACAAAGAGAATCAGATGTTTATAAAGCTAAAGTAATTGGAATAACTAATTTTTTTTGGTTAAAAATTGGAATAATAAGTTTCTAAAACTTCAAATGATTCTTTGCGTCCTTCTTCTCTCAGTTAATTCTTTTTTCCCTTATACAGGTTGAGTTTTAATTAATTTTACTCTTAGTGAGTCATTATATGTCGGGTTAAAGTATTTGCACTTGCAGGCGATCGTTATAAGTTATTGACTTGGTCATTCCAATTCCTTAATGAACTTGGCTATGTATTTTGCAATCTGTTATTATAAAGCTGTGAACTGCCATCTGCTGGAAAAAAATTTGGCCAATGGTAATGGGTTGCTCTGTCAGTGATATAATAACAAAATTTAGTAAATTTTTAGTTGGCACTTGGTGGCATGGTCAATTGACGCATGCCCTGCACTTAACCTTTAAAACTTAGTGCATTATCAATTTCATAAGACTGTGTATGTACATGGAATCCAGTTTTGAAAGATGTTCAAGAGTCCAAGTTGGGATCTTAATATCAGCTTCTGCTGATCCATTATCCTTTCTTCTTTTGGATATGCTTGTTAATTGACAACATTTCTTAGAAAGAAAGCTTCATTGCTCTTAATCCTTACTGCTTAGGGCACATTTTAAAGAGGATCTGAAAAACAGTCTCAATGAGCTGAAGACTTCTTTTTTGTGTACTTTTGCAGTGTATCAACTGTGTAGTGTCTTAAATTTGATGCATCGGTTATTCTGCTCTTTCTACTTCCATCTTTCACTTTGTGCTCTTCTTGTGACTGAAACTGTAGAGACCAGATTTAAAATAATGTTGCAATTAAGCCGGAAGCAGCTTCAATTTAGAATGTCTCCGTATGCATAAACGAAATGTGACAACCAGATATTATACTGGAGTTATGGCAGTAAACATTTGACATGTAGCTTTAGTAGTCATTCTAGAATTCGATCAAATCACTTGCATCAATTAGCATGTAAGATTTTTCTTCTCATTCTGTTTATCTTATATTACATTATTATGATGATCTTCATTCTAACCATCTAAATGCAGAACCTGTGAAATCTGTGGAACAACTGCGAGTAATGTTGCTGGTGCAAATGAGGCTGATCCAATGGAGCAGTGGACTGAGTCAAATGATGCTACACCGACAGCATCAGCTGTGCCTATTCACCAAGCAGAGACACGAAACTTCTGGCAAGGTCACCGGTTCCTAAATTTCCTACTAGCTTGTATGGTCTTTGCCTTTGTTATATCTTGGTTGTTTCATTTCAACATACCCTCATGAAATCCTTTCTGCTGGATTAATGGTTGAGAAGAAGTATACAATTCCCATAGCTCTAAGTACTTAGACAGGTACCATCCTCAGTACCTTCTTATCCCTGTCCGTCTATCTGCATGCTGCTTATTGGTCTATCAAGAGTTTGAATCAACTGTCGAGTGTAATTTATGCTGCGATTTATTTTACCTGATCCCAAATTGTATGATTGAGCTATTGTAGCATTATTTGCTTAATGTGTTCTTCTTAATCTCTTAGCCATTTTTCAGAGTGGGCGATATAGTGCCTATGAATATTGAGTTTTACAGTAAGCATGCTGTTTCACAGGCATTAAGATACTATCAATTTTAACCACATTAATTCTCTCTTAGGAGATGCTTAATATTAGAGATTGACATGCTCTTAAATACTAGCAAGCGAAACGATTATGATAATTTTGCGACTTGTGAGATTTCATCGGCTTCAACTAATTTCTTGTGGGCAAATGATGAAATGGGGCTACTCATGATCTCACCAAGTTCCTTCCATGCGAAAATCCAATCCTAACCAACCAAAAGATAAAGTGATGGCATGTTTTTGTTTTATGCATAGGAGGCAAGACCCCTCGGGGCTCAGCTTTAATATAATATAATAATCTGGTAATTTTTTATGGATTGATGGTGTTCAGATTTGTCTTCGATTGAATCCATTGTCAGGTTTTGTCAAGCCCAAAGGCCCAAAACTCCCCTTCTACTTTTTGGCATGCTGTTATTCACGCGCCCTTTCATTGTCACTAGTTGTAATTTGACTGAATTCCAATTTTTAAATAAAAAGTGAAAAAGAGTGTTTCGATTCTAATTTATTCGCAGGCATATAATAATAAAAATATGGTGGATGTGTATAACAATAAATCAAAAGAAAAAAAATATATAGCATATATAAATTAGTTCAAATTTCTATTAAATAAAAAATAATATTTTTGTGGAAAATTAGCACACATCATAAATCAGATAGTAATCTAAAAGAATTAAACAAATAAAAAATAGAATGAGCCAGTAAAATTCCTGGGATTTTGCACTGCTGCAGAAGCTCCCTCCACCTCAGCACTAATTGTTGTACGGAAAACCAAACCATTTAAGAAGAGCAACGAAATCTCAATTTATCCTAAAGCTGGGGTTTCGCATTTCCTTTATCCGTCACTTGATCGCCAGTAGTGCTCGTTTGAGAGTCCATTTTCAGAGAAAAATGAGCAAAAGAGCTCGGCTTGAGGTAAAATTTGTGAACTGTTACATCTTTTCTGCATAATTTGTTGTAATTCTCGTAATGTTCATCTGGGTTGCTGTTTTTCAGTGCTTTTTGTTATGTTAGTTTGATATTCATTTTATTTTTTGCTTCAGCTGGATACTAAGCAAGATGAAATTTTAATGGATTGGATTAGTCCACTCCCAGATGAAATTCTTGTTAATATTATTTCTCGATTAGCTGTTAGGGAAGCAGCAAGGACTAGTGTCCTTTCGAGTAGATGGAAATATTTGTGGACTTTTACGACTTGTCTTAACTTCAGTGCTTTGAAGATGCTGTGGAATGTTAAAAAGGATCCTGCTATATTAGAAGAAGAGAGGTATAATTACATTAATTGGGTGAATGATGTCTTGGACTCGCATATGGGTTTCTGTATTAATGAGTTTAGATTGTGTTTTGAGTTGCGTAATTCTCATGGAAGCTTCATTACTCATTGGATTTTCACTGCACTAGCCAAGAAAGTTCAAAAGCTTGAGTTGAACTTGCACCCCATTGGGGGAGCCTTCTGCCCGCCTCTTGAGCTTTACGCATTTCCGCCAGAGTGCTTGAAATTGCTCCGCAGCCCCCGTACTTTGTCTGATATTAAGTCTTTAAGATCTCTGTGTTTAGATGCTGTGAATGTTAGTGGAGAGGTTCTTGAGTTTTTTATATACAGTTGTCCACTTCTTGATCGATTGCGTGTGGTCTTTTCTTTGGATCTGTTAAGCTTGAAGGTTGTCGGTTCGTCTGTCAAATTGAAGTATCTAGACATTTGCTATTGCTACTTTATGGAAGAAGTTGAAATTTCTGCCCCAAGTGTTAGGTCGTTTAAGTATTATGGACCAGAAATCAAGTTACGTATGGAAAATGTTCCCCAACTTCTTGATGTATCCATTGGTGGGGGATATGGGGTTCGAATGAAACATGCTATCAGTCCAATCATGATTTATTTTCATCAGCTGGAGACACTTGAGTTGGGATTTGTCTTGAATGCGGTTAGTATTCTAAATTTGAAGTGTTTTCGTGCTTTAAATAATTGTTTGTGTGTTTGTCTTATTCTCCTCCTCTTTCTCAGGAAAATATGCAATTCCCACAATGTGAGTTGCCTAAACTAAGGCACTTAACATTTAATGTTCTTGCGTTTTCTAGCAAAAGCCTCCTTGGTTTGAGTTGCATGATGGAGGCAAGTACTTTTCTGCAGAAGTTCACATTGAAGGTAAATATTTTAAGTATCGCTCACAAGTTGAAAAGTTTGTCATAGACAAAATGCGTGATGCCTAAAACTGAGGTTTAACTATTTAGGGTTTTACCCTGCATGATGTTTGTTGTAGTATTTAACAAAGGCGGTTTCTGCCTAGAAGACAGAGTTGCAATAGATTATTCTGTCAAGAATTTTGGAGCTTTAAATAATTAAATATCTTTTTCCTATCAAATATGCTGATGCAATTTCTACATGATGTGATGCTTGTTTTCTACAGTTGCAGACAGTATATGTTGGCTCTGAAATAGTTTCAGAGCGTAAGTTTCCTGATTGCTTGCATCAACACCTGAAGGTAGTGGAGCTGATTGGGTTTGTTGGGCTTCCAATTGAACTTGAACTTGCATTTTACTTGCTTAAAAGTGCGACCACACTTGAGAAAATGATTGTTGATCCTACTCCTCCAGCTGTGCTCGGAACCCCTTGGGAGTTTGAGAATTACAGGAAGAAACAAGCAGCTAGATCTCGTGCGAAGGAGCTAGAGCCAAAGATACCGAAAGGGGTTGAGCTTGTAATCCTATAATTCTAATTTTATCCCCGTGGCATGATATTGTGCCTCAAGGGATTGAACTTGTGACCGATTACCTATTCTGTATTATTGTGTGCTTAGGAGCACTAATGGATTCTTAACGCCCATAATTGTAATGTATACCTAATAGTGTGTTAGTATATTTATACAAGTTCTGTTCCCCTAGTCTTAAACTATTGAACTAGTGAAAAAAAGATTGGCAAAGAATAATTATCTCAAGGCCTTTCAATTTACGGTCCTTTAATT
This sequence comes from Citropsis articulata, assembly GCA_030449925.1. Classification (NCBI taxonomy): domain Eukaryota; kingdom Viridiplantae; phylum Streptophyta; class Magnoliopsida; order Sapindales; family Rutaceae; genus Citropsis; species Citropsis articulata. Next base: position 1,594,934 of record JASUUH010000168.1, read on the forward strand.
TTGTAACCATATTTTATATTTAAGTTGTTTTTGTTTAATTTCATGCTCCGTGCTTTAGCCCTAAGTTGAAGTTGCTAATTCTCATTTCTCAGTCTAATGCTTTGAGTCATATTGTTGTCTTATCGGATGGATTATGGGCCAAATTCGATGTGGGCTCGTTTGAGCAAAAATGTCAGTATTTAAAACGTTAGCTATATTATCATAAACTGAGGATAAGTTGCAATAAGTTTACTTTTTAAAATTTTCACACATTTGTAACTATTCATCTCATTTAATCAACGTATCTGTGTAGAGGCTAAATAACAATGTGACAATTATATATGATTGTCATCTCAATAATGTAATATTATTTTAAATTAAATTAATTTAATCCCCTGTTAATTCTTTGTCTGTTGAGTTGACAGTAGAGAACCCCTAACACACTGAGCCAAACCATTTAAGAAGAGCCGAAACAAATGACGAGAGTGCGGCTGTCCTCTACAGATGCCGAGGATAAAGAGACAATTGAGATGAAATTTTCTTGCTTTATTTTCGTATTTTTTTATAAAAAAAGGTGCTGTTTAGTTATTTATGAAGTTGACTTTTTTATTTATATTTATTTGTACTAGCTTGATGATGATACTAACTACTAAGCAGGCTGGAACCTTGGAGGTTCGGGTTAGTCAACTAGCGGATGATATTTTACAAATTTTCCAAATTACGTGTTGAGGAAGCTGTAAAAACTTGTGTTCTTTCCAGAAGACGGAAATACTTGTAGACTTTGACCTCTTCCCTTAACTTTGAAGCTCCAAGGTCAGTAGTTGAAATACCTAAGTACGCAAAATGAGGGTTATAAAGTCTTGGAATTGCATAAAGGTTCTTACATGTCGATGCTATGTAAGTGTGGCCCATAATTGGATTTACACAGTGCTAGCAAAAGGAGTACAGAACTTTCAACAAATTGCAATACATACCAAGTAAACAGGTTCTGTAGAGCTGTGCTAATCTAGTAATAATTTGAATGCTGAATTTTTATTCCATGATTGTATTGCATATTTTCTCTGCTGTGGAATTTGTTTCTTTGCTTTTAATCAGCTAGCGGTTTGCTTTGGATCCTATCAAAGCTGAAGTGTGCAAGACAGAGTTGGATTGGATAATGTAATGAGCATATAAAAAACTTCTGTGATGTGGTGTTTGTTTGTATTTGTTGCCGATAGATGATCATCGCCTGTAGATCAGGAAACATAAGAAATCAGTTTCCCAAGTAAACTCATCAGCACCTCAAGGTGGCAGAGTTGTTAGTCTGATCTTGAAGTTGCATTTTACTCGTTTCAAAACGCAGGTACACTTGAGAAATTTATTGTGAAACCTGATAAATACATAGAGAGAAAGTCCTTAGAGAACTAGCGTTAAGATGCTAGAGGCTGAGGCACGACAAGGTGTTGAACTTGTAGTCGATTCACCTTCACCCAATGTTTCAGACTGATCAAAGGCTTCGCTGATTTGTGTTAAGTAAATTTATGGAACATCACAGGATGTAAGAAGAAAAAGATAATCATCTAACACATAGTTCATTCTATCTTCCTTTATTTCCTTTAGCATTTTTCAAATTTATTAGCCACCCTTTTCTCAAGCTCATTGGCTTTTATCCAGCAAATTGCATCTTTAACTGTCCTTTTTGTTTAATTTATCCATTAACAATAACTTGGTGCGTGTTACGTTAAGAGTAGATGATACTTTTTGAGACCTCCTTTTTGTGAAAGCGGGTTTCGAGTTTTACGTTGACTAATTTTATTCTTGTAATTTTATGGTGCTGATGCGGTTTGTTGAAACCCTCATCACTTTCTCGAGAATAGTTTCGTTTTCAAGCAAAGCCTACTTGGCATTACTTACATACCGAAGGCATGTCCCTTTCAACAAAAGCTTCTAGTTTGGGTAAGTGTTTTAGTTACAGTAACTGTTGCTCCTTGATTCCTTAAATATTCTGTTTTCGCTTCTAAGCATTTGAAACTAAAGGGAATTGGCTAGAGTGACCATATATTAGTATATTGTACTTCGGCACTTGCATGTTTGAAAATGCGACTTTATATTATTCTGAAGATCATATCAGTTAATGCACTTCGATTGAGAATCGTAGGCTTCCATTTGATAATGAACTTCACTGTTTATCTGAACTGAACGTTACTTCATGAATTGAGATTATATGAAGGTGCCATAAGAATGTCAGTTCGTGCAAATTCATTGGCTCACATCACTAGGTTCAGGCAATCGAACACCAGAAATCTTCATCTCTTCTGCCAAAGTATGGCAAACACGCCTTATCAGACAGATATTCCCTTAATATTTACCAACGTTGCTTGTTGAAGTATTGGTTTATTAAAAAAGATTGACTGAACTAATCAATGAATCTGAAGCAGCCGTGTAAGTGATAATAGTTAACGCCCATTAAAAATATCAATTGATCTGTGACCAATATTAATATCCTCCTAGTATTATGAAAAGATGGTAGACTTGCAAAGCCTACTACTGCTTGTCAAATGAACCCATTTGATCTCACAAGGAAAGAAAATCAATTGCTCTTGACAACTCATTGAAACGTTAAGGTAAAGTGATGACAGTGGTTCTGAGGTTTGAAGGATTGAAATTTAATAGTAAAAGTGAAAAAAAAACCACCAAACAACGGAGTATCATAGGCCGTTCCGACCACCTCAGTGGACTGAGGTGGTAGGATTGGCCTACACATGAATTTACAAATTGCACAAAGCCAAAATACAACTCAAACATCGAAGCCACTCTGAGTCAGAACCCCATCAAAATTCGTTCAGATACAGCTCAAACATCTTGCCAACTCTTTGTCAAGACCCCATCAAAATCTGAAATCAGTCTGAGAATCGAGAAAACTTGTGCGGAGCGAATGTTTTACCTCGGTGAATCTGCCATTTGGTCCCATAAATTAAGAAACATAATGTTATATTATTTAAAATTAATATATATATATATATAGATCCTGCCATGGCCGGCAGGCCCTTAGTAGGTGGTCGCACCACCTTAGATCCGACTCTCCTGTCTCTTACTTTGGGGCAGTCGTGATTTTTCTCCTTTTCTCTTTTTTCTCATAATCCTATTCCACCCTGTATAAACCCAATCAGAGTTTCTTTGTTCATTTGTACATTATGAAAATGAAATATTTACAATGCAGCAACCAAAGGACAATGTTTAATAACAAGAAAGACCAAACCTATCTTTTTGTTTGAACAAAGTGAATATGGCTGTAAAGAATCAGAAAAGAATTCACTTGTCTTTAAGACTTCACACGCTTCATTTTCTTGTCTATCTTGGACCAGAAAGTTCCATGGCATAGGAATCCAAAGAATGATCATCATCATCTTTGTCCACGGCTGTGCCAAACATGCTCGATTGATCTTTTTTTTCTTCATGATCGTGCTTTGGTGCAGATGTTGGGCAGGATGTGCTTTCCTTAGTGTTGGTGTGAAAGTTGTTCATGGTGGGATTCGTATGATTGTGTGCTGCTGCCCATTTCTCAGGTAGGCCGTCTCCTTCGAGCATTCGGACCACTTCGGACATTTTGGGGCGGTGGACTGGAAGGTATTGAGTGCACAGCAAAGCCACTTGAAGCATCTCTCCAACCTCAATCCGGTCATAGTTGCTTCCAAGCTCTCGGTCCACCAACACTTCTACTTTCTTTTCCTGCTGAATTTTCTTCACCTGTCAGCAGCATTGTCCACTTTAGTTCCCTAGGTTTTTGGCATGCAATTGATTGTACTAATCCATTAAATGAGATTACTAGCTAGCAGCATCAAGATCATGTTTTCATGTGAAAAATGCACATAAGCAGAAAAATTCAACAAACATGTTGATTCATTATCACGTTTGTTCAAAAGACTCTAGGGTGCTCTTATTGTTTCAAGTGATCAAACAAATTCTATTTCAATCACCAAAAGAATTACTGATGTGACTGATACTTAAAGCCGTTGCAGAACTTACCCACTCAAGCATGGCTCCTTTCTGATTAATAGACTTGCCAAACTCAAGAGCTCTCATTCCAGTAATGAGCTCCAACAAGAGAATGCCAAATCCAAACACGTCAGTTTTCTCAGATGACTGGCCAGTGGAGAGATACTCAGGCGCTATATGACCAACAGTACCGCGGACAGCAGTAGTCACATGAGAGTCGGAGTGGTCAAGAAGTTTTGCAAGGCCAAAGTCACCAACTATAGCCTCACAGAAGTCATCCAGAAGCACATTAGCAGCCTTCACATCTCTGTGGATTATCTTTGGATCACATTGCTCATGTAGGTATAACAGACCCCTTGCAGCTCCAATTGCTATCCTCTTCCTAGTGTTCCAATCTAATGCCGGTTTTTCTGTGGCAATCAAAGCATGGTATCAGAGGCTCACTAAAATTATCAATCTGAGAAGTTCATTGAAGTAAATAGACTATAATTATACATGAAAAGTTCAAATCAACATAGATCCAAGTATAGTGTAGTCCAACTTCAGAGATCATAACAAAACTGGAAGACTCAGGCTCTCAGCATTAGCTTGTTGTGGCACACAAATAAAACAATGTAACTATTAATCAGTAATTATTATACGCTTTTGTTAGATTGGTATAGAACACTAAAAAGGATTATTAGTGAAAGCTCAGATTCAGATTTGGCATACTTACATAGTTTGATGTTTTCCCTTCATATTAATAATATTTCCAAATCAATGAACCAATAAAATTCCTTGAAACTGAAAAAGGACCAGCATTTACCAAACCGAATCACCTAAAATCCTGGAACTGGTAAATTTTTGGATCATTGTAAGAGGAAAATGGAAAAGGGAAACACCAATAAACCACAATCTTTTCTAATCATGTCCCAACTCCTAGAAGTTGGACAACCAATTGTAGTCTATGTCAAGATCAATTCCGAGTTCACTGTGGTAGTTAGTGCAACTACAGTAATTAAACAAAAATAACACAGGGAATTCTATATTCACAACTCAAGTGCCAAAAGGTTCAGTGAGGATTAAAGAAGTAGTTCCAACCTCGAAGCCTGGAAGCCACACTGCCGTTAGACATGTAAGGATACACCAAAAGCCTCTCAGTGGGAGTGGCACAATAGCCAATTAACCGGAGCAAGTTGCGGTGAACCGCCAAGCTGATCATCTCTAATTCAGTCCTAAACTGTGATTCCCCAAAGGTACCAGCTACATCCTTTAGCCGTTTCACGGCTAACAAAGTCCCATCTCCTAGCCTTCCCTTGTATACATTGCCAAATCCTCCAGCACCAAGTATGTTCTTGGCGCTGAAGTTTTCCGTCGCTTGTTGCAGCTCTCTAAATGTGAAGTTTCTCAGATTACCTAGGCTTATCAGTCCCTCTTCCTGTTTATCTGCAACAAAAATTAGTGACCCCATTTAAGATTTTAGCCAGTTAATAAAGTTTCTCATTAACATTATGTAATGGAGTTGCAGAGTCACTGACCACTGATGTTAAGGATTGTTAGGTTCTTCTGTCTCTTTCGGTAGCAAATGAGTCCAAATGCCAACAGTATGAGAGAGGCAACACCGAAACTAACCCCCAAAGCAAATGCTAATTTCTTGGAATTGTGTTTCCCTGATTTAATATGCAAATATAAAAGTATTTACAATAAAAACCAAATAATTGAAATGGTTTAAAGTGATAAAAGGGCCTATGCCAAGAAAAGTACCAGGTGATGAATTGAGGGAAAAGGAAAGAGGGACACTATTGGCTGATCCAGAGCAAACATCAGTGGAGCTACTTCCACAAATCAACGGGTTTCCCACAACACTAAAACGGAAAACAAAATCAGAAAACATGATTTTGAAAAAAAAAAAGTGACTGGATCCAGTAGAGAGAGGTTCTGGTAAGAAATGATACTTGAATGTTCTGGCTGGGAACTTGGGAACTGGTCCACTGAGATTGTTATAAGACAAGTCTCTGAATCATCAAGTAACAAACAAAAGAGTTTCATTAAGTAATACTTGATGAACAATGTTTCCAAATAAGAAAATTTCAATTTATTGCAGATTGGTTCGATTTTCAAGACAATAAAACAAACAGACAAAATTCATAAATATAGAGAAACTCATACTCACAAGAAAGCAAGCTCAGAGATTTTGGCTAAAAACACAGGAAAAGCTCCACTCAAGCTATTGTTGTTCAGCCTCCTAGTCGCATTACATGACAAAACAACAGAGAACATATGAGCTTTCATAAACAAAGATAATAATCGTAATATTTCATAAAATAAAAACCCATTTGGCTGCTTAACATGATATGTTACAATATGCCTTAGTCTACGCTAGAACATTTTCTTTTATCCCACTTTCTTGGTAATCAAGTGCTTAAAAACTTACAGATATTGAAGACTATTCAATTGACCAAGAGAGCCTGGGATTACACCAGAGAGTCTGTTGTTTGAGAGATCCAAAGTTTGAAGTTTTGGAAGAGAGCCAAGCTGAGGTGGGATTCCACCAGAAATGTTGTTGTTTTGCAATAATCTTCAGATTCCACCAACAAAAATGAAACACAATTACAGAAGACAGTCAGTACCCAAAAAGAAGAAAAAAAAGACTTCAAAGCAAAACTCCGTTAGTTTCTCTACTTTACTTTCTTAACAAACATTTTCAAACGAAGAGGAAAGAATGCACAAATGGGTTGCCAAAAAAAGGGACTAAAAATCAAAACTTGGCAAGTTTCCCGTACACTTGGCGAAGATTGGTGAGATTTCCTATTGATCCGGACAAAGTTCCAGAGAGAGACTGACTTGGTGCTCCCCTGCAAGCAAAACCCAGAAATGCGACTGCTTTTGTCTCAAGTTTCTATGAAAGTTCAAAACTTTAATATTGAAACCAACCAAATAAACAAATTTATGAAGTTAAAAACAACAAACTTACAGGCCTATAACAAGATTCTCAGGCGAGCAAGTGACCATAGCCCAACTACAAGGATCCACAGAGTCTTCATCCCAGTTGTTTAACACTCCGTGAGGATCATTCAATGCTCTCTTTATACTCACCAAAGCATCCACTATAAAAAATATATGTATAAATAAATAAATAACAAAGCATATAATAAAAACAAGCGTAGTTGACATATTTTAAAAATATTTTAAAAGTGTAACATTTGTTTGTAGTTACCTTCATGGTTTCTAGGCTCATAAGAGAGAGTGGCAAGAGAGAAAAAGGAAAGAAAGAAGAAGAAGAGAAGAAAGAGATTGAAGATAGCCATGGTATTTAGACAGCTAGCTGGTAAGTAAAGCTATAGAGCTGGTGGTTTTGTGATCATTGAATCAATAAATGAACAAACTTTGTTTCACAAACACAACATGAAACTGAACTGCCTCGGCAAAAATCATGTCTCCCTTTTACTTCTTTCTTATCTGTTTTTGTTTTGAGCTTTCTTTTTCTTGGGGTTGTCACTTTCTCTTTCTTTCTTTTTCAGTCAGTCAGCTCCCACTCCATAACACCACCTTTAGGCATACCAAAAACTTTGAACTATATTATCATAATCATGGAGTAAGAATCACACTCTATATGTACATCACATTACAAGTTTATTATCTTAGTAGAAAGTTTATTTGCATAACAAATTTAAGATTTTGAATAATAACAATGATGCTAATGTGAGAATGGATTTATCATATTTTATGTTACAAATAATCTGTTACAGTTGTAATATCCAGAGTTGCAAGCCTGTCATTTTATGCTATTAAATCCAAACCAATACAATTGTTCATAGAGAGCATCATCGTATATATTTGGAAATGTCACGGTCATTCTTTGTAGTTTTGATTAAAATCACGTGTATCTTTGATACTTTTAACATTTAAAATTCATCACATAATTTTTTTTGTACTGTTACTCTAATTTTTCATTGCTGAGCCTCAATTTTTATAATCTATAATGTATTTTATTGTAAAATTTAAGATGTTAGCGATAAAAGTTTTGAGGTGTAATAAAAAAATTAAGAGTTCTCAATGGAATGTAGAAATGTTACTTCGTTAAATAGCCAATTACTATTCATTTTTTATGTATTTCTCTTTTCATATACATGCATATAAAATTTAAAATTAAGGATATTTTATATTTCATTTTCAAAACACTTTTTTCTCATTTCTTTTTTCACGGTCAAAGAAAAAAAGAAAGAAAGAAAGAAACACACTAAGAGAGAGAAAAATCAGAGTTGATACGGATTGTCAGGTGAGAGTGCAGAAATTGAGAGAGACATTAGTGGGTACTGTAATGGGACTAACTGGACAGCACAGAATTGGACAGAACCGAACAGAAATTAAACTGGGGCAATGTTTCGTAAGAATCCAGCTAAAAATTGGAGATTGAACAGAACCAAAGAATCAAATGCCTCCATTTCTTGTAAAATTTAAACCATTTATTTATTTTTTTCTGAATTTTTGGGTTTTAGTTTTTATTTTTGGGTAATATTGTTAGATCCTGATTTCACATAAATAATTATGTGTTGCGAATTGTATTAAGTATAATTAAAAGTGGTTTATTAAGTTTTTTAATAATTTAAACTTTAATATATTTTAATAATAGCGTGATGGTCTTTAATGCAATAAGAATAAACAGTTATTTTTATATTTATGATAGGTTAAAATAAAAATATTTAATGATAACAAAAAAAATTATTAATATAAAAAATTATGATTTTTAATTGTTTGTTTCAACCCAACTTAAAAATAAAGATTATAAGTGGATTCCTTTTTTTAACTGATACTGATGAAGCTAATTCAATGCTTGGATCACATCTTCTTTTTTTTTTTTTTTATATATCCATCATAAAGAGAGTATAAGAGAAAGTTAAATGATTTTTTAAAATAACATGTTGATCTGAAAAATAAATTTAAATACATTTCTAAATATTCACTTGTTGGTTTTTTGGTGATGAAATTATGAATATATAATGATTTTCACCCAAGATTATTTTCTAACAAATATGTGTGAAATGATTGAAAAGAAATATATAATTGTTTAATGCAACTTTCTGCAGAAGCATATATGCTCTGCATGACCATGGATTGCAGAATTGGCCCTCAACACTCAAAGAGATACGCTCGTGGAATGACATTGACGGATGGGACTTGGAGCAACAACTAGTAGTTCGAACTTCAGAATGTATTAATAGATGCAGATCAATATTATAATTTTTTTTTTTTTAATTTTGTTATAAACGGGTATTGTTATTGACACTGCGTAATTTATTACAATTAATATTTATAATTATACTATATAATTGGGATCATCGTTATACATTGACATACTGAAATATTTGTTCAGATACTTTAAATTCTCACAAATATTTGAGGGGTGTCTACTCTACTCACATTTCGTAAGAGAGAGATATCAGATATTACAATTAATATTTACAATCATACTATACAACTGAGACCACCGCCATATATTGATACACTAAAACACTTACCTAGATACTTTAAACCCTCACAAATATTCGAGGGGTGTATACTCCACTCACATTTCGTAAGGAAAAGACTGTTTCCACTCAATTAATTGATAATTGAGGAAGTACTGAAACTAACCCCCATAATACTCTTACGGAGGCTCAAAACCCTTGCACTCAACATTGTAAGTGTAAGGATTCTCCTATTGAACCAAAGGCCCATTGGTGCAGATTAATATTATAATTAAATTAAGTTGATGACAATTTTTAGCATCCATTCTTGACAACTGCACAAATTTAATGTGTATATATAAAGAAAAATACCGAAAAATGTTTTGATTTATGAAAGAATGTTGGAATATATAATCAAACGAGGTGGGTTTTGAAGTGGATAAAGATTTGGTAAGTTATCTCACGTCATCGCTCTGATTTTAAACAACTAAATATCATAACACAAACAATGTGCGACCATGGAAGCTCTCTCATCCATAACTTCCACTATTGGGTTGTGAACAAGTTGAAACTAAAAAGCTTGAGCTGAACACACATTATTAATTATCATCTTTCACAATTTGTGTGTGAGCAATTCATGGATGTTCTGTTATAACCCAAAAGTCTGATTTTTAATTCCAAGTTGAGACATAGGTTGAAAAAGCATTTTAGAAATTTTTTTTTTTTTCATTAAAATTCTTTCTTCTCAAAGTTCTGGTGGCTTTTATTGCAGAAATATTAATAACGAATTTTTAAATGTTAAAATTACATCCTATGCTTTGATAAATGAAATTTTGTTCATGTGAAAAAGATGATGCTGCATCATGTTTTAGACAAGCATGGGGCAATATGTGGGAGCCCAATCATTGTTTTAATTAATAACCTATTGAAATTTGAATCGTCAAAAGAAGTTAGCAGCTTGAGTCTCTCTTTCTTCTTAGAATATGCAAAAGGCTGCAATTTGAGTTCTAACTTTTTCAGGTAAATCCTGAATTCGTGATAGATTTTTTTTTTTTTTTGGCCATTTGTTAAATTTGTTTCAGACACGAATTAATAATATGATAATGGATTTTATTTAGAAGTGCCTATGGTATTGTCAAGAGTGATATCTAGAATTAAAGTATGTGCTTCAATAACTTTTAAATAAATAACATCATAAGCACTTCTATGTGAGTGTTTATGTGAGTGTTTCCATTAATACTCTAAAAAGAACTTTTGCAAAAATGCTTTCACCTTGAAAATAAATTTTGGAAGATTACATTTCAATTAGTTTATGTTCAACGCTTCTTGAATATTTGTTTCCGCAAAAATTCAAGTGGGCAACTAGAGATATGTATCATCTATAAATTATATGCTCTTTGGATAGGAGATAGTCGATATGTATGCATGTATGTATGTATATATGTCGCCTGTATTTTTTTTTTTTATGCAGACACGCTATTAAGCTATATTATTTAATAGAGTCGGTTTTTAATTTAATATTATTAAACCACACGGATTCATAGTATATTGAGAATTTACTTTATTAACCCGTACGGCTTAATAACATGTTTGCACTTGAGATACACTATAAGATATAAAAAAATATAGTTTTTAATACATTGAAAACTTTTTTTTTGTTTGCTAGTGCATTGAAATATGTGTTTTATGTCTGTTAGTGGAATCCTCATTTTATTAAAATAAGAATGTTCTCACTAAAGAATTGTTATTGTTATTGATATTATTAATTTTTTTCTAGTGAAGATATTAAGGATCTTAGTAAAATATGAAAAAATACATATTTTAATGTATCCGATATTATATTTTTTTAAATCTATTTGTACTCATTTGTATTTTACTATATCTGCAATTTAATGAAATGAAGATTTCCTAATGGGAGAATATATATACCCAAATTTAAGTGCAACAAGTAACAAGAATCTCAACACAATGTGGCTTTTTGTCCATTCTCTTTATCTTGTTTTCTGTGTAAATTCTTTCTATTTGATTTTTTTTTTAATTAATAAGTAAGCTATTGGATCTTGTTCATTGATTCTCTGTTTTTATCTTCCTGTCTCTACTGCCAAATTTTATTGTCAATAATTGGCTCCGAAGGCCCACCTTCTATAGTTCGAGCCTTTAATTTGCCATGAATTTCTTCATCACTTCTCATTCAATGTCCTCTTGTTTCCTTTTCATCTTCATCAATTTCTAATATCTTTTTTAATGCATGCATGATTGATTTTGGTTACATAACTTTAATCATCGCTCATCAGCAGGAGCTTTTGCTTTATCCTGCAAAGCGAGAACCCGCTAAAAAATGGTTGGTTCCCAAGACTCAAGCAGTATTTCTCATTCTCATTACATACGTATTACACATGAATCTAAACAGGGCAAGCGTATCGTTACATTGATCTATATAAAAACATCTTGAAGATAAAAATTCGCGTATGTATGTATTTGGATGAGCATAGACGAAACCGAAGTAAAAAGCCCTAAGCAATAACAAGCAAGGCAAAGATTAAAGGAATAAATACACACGCTAGTAGCAACTAATAGCTTCCAAGAAATTCACGGGTGCCTGATATGTATACAAACATATCAGAGAAAGTATAAGCAGAAGCGTGGAGAGACGTGTACAAACATATATAGATTAAGCGTTTGAAATTGAGGTGCTGTAACTTTTAAGCTACAACTGTTGTGGAAAAAAAAACTATAATTATGAAATAAAAATTAGTAATATATAGTAAATATAAATTTTAAATAATAATTTTAATAAAATTATTAAAGATATAATAATTTTTCTATTATACAAGTGAAAAATTATATTAACATAGTTTTTAAACTATAATAGTTAGTATTTACCAAATACTTTAATGCTGTAATTTTTTAAGGTACAACTGCCCTACCTCGATCATAAACGCACTCTAAACAAGAGCAAAGACAATAAGTGATAAAAAAAAATGAAAATAAAACAAAATAAATGGAGAGAGAGATGGTCACACAAAACAAAGCCATATAACATGATAATGTTTATCCTCCAAATCTTTGTTGGAGTGCGGTTAATCTTAGGTCTCGCAGCTCCATGCTGTGGGTGGAATTGATTCTTGCACGTTGGCTTTTGGTGGGATTTTTGTTTTTGCTTCTCTCATTTCAGTGCTTAAAGGGGGAAAGCAAAAGCAAACAGAAAGTGCTTCTAATGGGTTTAAAAAGCAAAAGTTGACGCCCGTGCCTTGCCCCCAGCGGCCCACCGCACACCCCACCTTTGGAAGCCCTCCACTACGTCCTGCTCTATTGCCGTTTTGGTTATGAAACATTATCGCATGTTTTCTACAAAAAAATGATTCTTTGCCATATAAATTAGCGTTCAATGGTGCCACGCTCACAAAAACATGTACGGCAAAGAAAGTATTATTACCAATGCTGCCGGTAGTGAACTTGCAAGAGCATAAAGTTACGCTTAAGCTCCCCAACAAATGACAAATCATATCCTGATGCCTTTTTCTTTTTCATTGTATGTGTAATCCACTTTATGACCAATTCCCATTATTCAAGATTCCCAGTCTCCAGTAGGTTACATCATTAGTTCAAGAAAATTTGAATAGTTCACGTTGAATGTGATACACACATGAAGGGCATGCATGTTACAGTTGGATCGCTATTTCTCAATGCGCAAATACTGTGCAGCCCATGAATTTGAAAAGCAGGGCCAAACTGATCAACACCGCAATCCATCAACTAAAGCCCAAGAAGAAACCCATACAAATTTAATTAATGTATGAAAGTTTTAATTAATTTGAAAACCAGTATTTTTTTAACTTTATAATAATAATAATAATAATAATAAATGTAATTTTTTAATTTAATATAGTATTATTAGTATTGATTTTATTTTTACATTTTAATTACTAATATAAATTAATAAATTAATAATTTATTATTCAATACTATTGTATTATACCTTAATTTTATTATATTAAAAATATAATATAATATTACATTATTTAGTTATATTACAATAATTAGTATATATAAAAATTAATCATTTTTAAATATTTAACATAACTAGTAATAAATATTTAAATATGAATAAATATGAATAATAATAATTTAAAATTAATAATAATATAAATAATGATAAAAAAATCATTACGTATACTACATAACTCTTACTTAGATTATTTAGCACAATTCATTTGTTAGTAAATATGTTACAACAAATGTATTACTTTATTATTAGGTGATTATCTTGTGGTACGTATAAATTTTTATTCTATCATCCTAAAATGACTTTTAAAACAATCTTCTAGGTTCTAAATATTTGTTTATGTTGTTATTTTGTTTAGAGAATATTTGATTAAATTATTTGCTTCGATCTTTATTTCAAACGTTACAAATTTCGAAAATAGATAAAAATAAATGTTTACTTCTAAAAATTTAAGGTTATAAGCCTCAATTCTTGTGAAGAACTATAATCTTTTTTAACATTTATACTAAAAAATAAATTTTTTTAATTTAAGACTTTCATATTTAGTATTTGTCCAAGTACTAATAAATATTATTTTATAAATGTATAATTTAAATTAATCACAAAAAAAAATTAATACATTATAATATAAAATCAAATATTATATAAAATTATTATAATACAGTACTAATATAATATAGGATAATATAATACACCTGAATTAAAATAATTCAAAACAGTACTTTTTCAAATGGTTGACTTGAAAGCTTTTTTTTTTTTTTTTCGCTTTTGATGGGAAGTAAACTTTTTAATGGGAAAACGAATATGAATTCAGTTGAGACATTTCCCATCAAACAAACAAGTTCCACATTTTCAAGAACTAAGTTTGCTAAAGAATAAGCGAAGCTATTATAATTTCTTAGAACATGCTGGAACTTGATTCTCTTCAAGCTTTTCAGTTTGTTTTGAGTTTAAGAGATTATCCAAAAATTTCAGTTGACTACCCTTTTTGTTTAAAACCAGGCTCACAACCTCCTCAACATTTGTTTCAACTATCAATGGAAGGCAATTAACTTGCGCTGCAATTTCTTGTATCCCTAGTCTAGTAGCTTCGGCTTCAATCCCCATCGGTGAAAGCTTTATTAATTGTGAGCAATTGGGTTTTGTGAAATTGCATAAAATGATAGCAGCATTCAAGGTGGTTAAAATGTTTCCTACCGCTGTAAATATATTAATGGAAATGTGACTGTTTCGGCCTTTTTTGTTTTTGTTTTTTTTACATTATATTATGAATTGAAACAAATTCCAGGTTCGGAAATGTGGTTGACAGCTTTGTTTTCGGAAGTGGGGTTCATTCCTTGTAGTTGTGGGTTGCAGCTGGATGAAATGAGAACGACAATGTGAGAAATTTAATGATACGCAGCCTACGGCACCCCTCAACCAATCATAAGACTCCACAATATGCAACAAGTAATTGTACCAAATGGATTAATTAAACTGAATTGGTGGCATAATCTGTCCCACTAAAAGAAATTGCATGAATTTTTCACCTGCCTTTTGGGTGCAATAAGAGCCCAACACGTATTTTCCAAGGGTAACGTTTTATATTATTAATATAATTTTCCATGTTATAGCAAAAGAAAGGGTAATGATTACACGATCAAGTGGTGAATCACTACTCTCAAAGTTAAGTATGATTATAAGGGTAATGATTCGAGTTTTCATAAATTCAATCCCCGTCAATTAAGTATGATTGTGTAAAGGTTATTTGTAAATCTTTTTTATTTATAAAATATGGGTGGAACATAAACATCTCTTGTCTGTGAGAGTTATTTGTCTGAAAATATATTTCATAGAATTTAATGTAATAATATAAGTTTCAGTTATATATCTTATTGTAAATATAAATGTAATAATTTATTGTTATAACGGTTGTAAATATCTATATAATACAGTAATATGATGTGTAATCAGTATTTAAAAAAAAAAAAAACTATAACCCTTTTCAAGTATGATCTTTTACATTAAAGATAAACACAATTACATATATAAGAGCCCTTATTATTATTATAATTACTACATGTTAATTTGGATTATACTTTTGATCCTCAATGTATGAGTGTTAAAGTTGTAAAAAGCTCTCTACTGATATTTTTAAAAGCCATTTTCAACAAGACAACAACTCCAACATAACATCCATTTGGTCCAAACTACAAGAGTGGGATTAACCTGTTCAAATCAATGTCTAAATTAAGTATATTCGCTTTATCCTCCAATGCTATACGTTACCTTTATCATTCAACTGGAGATGATCTAGTGGGTGCTGAGTCTTTACCGATGAGGATGGCATGAACCAAATCAAAAATTGAAAATAAGAAGTGACAAATTTATATTTGATCACAATCGTTGATTCATTGCTAGTATATTCAAGTGTTTTAATTGTTCAGCTTTCTCGAGCCCAACACTCGCAAATTGACTCCTCAAGAAGAGACAAAAGTTTATTCAAATAATTGTCGCAACATATCTGGCACAGTTTAAAATGATGCTCTTGTTTATGTGCGTAAATCCAAATCCTTTAATCACTTATTAAATTGATTAGCGTGGGTTGGGATAGCAACTTCTTGTTTTGCTGATTGGGTTGTGTTTGTATTGTTGATTTGAAAATTATTTTTAATTGTTTCTTTTTGTTTCCTATCTACCACAAAGGGAAGACTCCCGAGATACGTATACATTATGATGGCCACAGTGCGTGCATTAAAAAAGAAATTGCAGATCTTTTAGAAGATTGCTGAATTTCATAACAACTTTGTATTGGTAAATTAAAATCTTGAAGCTAAGACTAATGAATGATTAGGCTTCTCATCGAGATTATGACCCCAAGATATAGGATACGGAACAATAATTTTATAAGAAATTCGGTTTGAAGGTAATCAAAAGATTACAACGTTTGGATGTTCTTCATGCCCAAAATGAAAATGTGGTTTTAATAGTATAATAATTAGTCACTTTTACTAAAAATCACCGGAAATAAAAAAAAAATTAATGTATAAAAATTAATAGTAAGAAATGGTCAACTCTTTTTTTTTATATCCGTTAGTTAAGCTCTGATAAGTGCAGCAGTAAATAAAACCCATGAATTTATTAATTTTAAAAGTTGAGAGTACAATTTCAATGTGACGAGGCCGTTGTTAAATGTTACATGGAAAAAAAAAATTATAATCTTCTGCAATTTTTAGTAAGGCAATACTATAAATTAATTTAACAGCAAATAAAAATTCATGAATTTCCACTGCAAGTACCTATTTTCATTTTTCGTAGTTATGTAATTGATTATAGATTGTGTGAATCAAATTGTTTGAACTAGTTAACTAAATAAGGAAGTGCACCTTAAATGCAAGGCTAACCTTTCCTTTTTTATTGGTTTTAAATTGAAAGTCAAAGCAAAAAACGGTGAAATGTTGTGATATATATAATTTTAATTGTACAAATTTCTCGTTAATTTATTCAATCGACTAGAATTTCGAACATATCTGTTCGATTTTCCATTTTTGGTATTAAATTTAGTGCAAAATTAAAGGGCGAATCACCTCTGGGGTAGTGGAATCATAATAAATTCATAAAGATAAGACACTATCCTACCCAACCGAGGCATGATTTTTTTGTGCCATCCATCACCAAGTTGCCAACGTGTCACATGCTAGGTCTCGTCCAAGCTTGCATGTCCCACTGAATTACTGCCATTTGGCGATAACCGTATTAATTCGTGCGAGATAATCTCACGCGCCACTGAGCGTAGTTGAGATCCCTTATTTGATTTTTTTTTTTGGTCACAAAATTTCGGTGTACATGATTCAGTGATTCTTCCCGACGCATATCGAGTGAGAATCGAGTAACTGGCCATGTGCTTACGTCTCATGAAAAATAAGAAAAAAGTACACAAAGGCATGATTCCACTATATAATACAAAATGATGCGATTCTGGCATCGCTTTTGATTTTGTATTACATAAGATAAATTAATAAAAGATACTATTTATGTTTGTAAACGTGCATTGTGTGAAATTATTTCATGGAGAATCTTAATATTAAGTTGTATATTATGGTATTAGTATAAAACTTTTTATTCTAATTAATATCTGTTAACTTCTATGAAAAAAATAATAACAATAATTACCCACATAATATAAGGTAATTATATGAACAAATATGTTCATGGTTTAATTTAAAATATTAAAAATTTGCTAATAGTTGCATAAAATATCTATCGAGAATTATTTGAATATAAGATTTAAAAATTTTCTTCAAAATTTTATTTTCAAATAAATAAATAAAAATTTTATGGGTGCTGCTAAGTTATAATTGCTGTAATTGACAGCTCCTTCAAATAATGTAAATAGTAAAAGCAAGTGGTGAGATTTGTGTAATTTTTAAAGGAGCTGTAAGTAACAACAACTATAACTTAGTAAATTTTTTTTTTTAACATTACACTAAAAATTGTTTTTAACCAACGTAAATAATGGGATGAGAAAGTGTAAAAATCACTAAGCTAAAAATAAAATATTGTTGTGTTAATAAACATTATTATTTAACATAAAACAATTTCAGTTTTCGTAATAAAAATTAAATGGTATTACATTAACAAATATCAATTATGGAAAAGTTTTTGGTACTCGTACTCCTAATCGCGGCTTCTTTATTTGAAGATAAAATTCCTGGCCCTGCAGCCTGCTTTTCAACTGGCACAAGTGCTCTTCACGCGCCATGTGGTCAAGTTGGGCTAGCAAGAAGAGACTTGCCACAGCACTGGAAAAAGAAAAGCCGCCAGGTGGACGGCGTCCCATACGTACGCGGACAGCACAAACGCAAACAAAATCCCTAACGCCACTCCCTTCTAATGTATTTATAACTATGGCCACTCTCTTGCCCCCGTTCCTGGCCCTCTATAAATACTCAGGGTCCGCCCTCTTCTCTCCCTCCCATACCCACGCAGAAACCTCCCCTTCAAACCGGTAACTGCTGCTTATTTCACTCCCCTCGCTCTCTTTCTCGCTCGCTCGCTCGCTCGCTTACTACTATTTCGTTTCGTTTGTTTTCTTGAAGCGTTCCTTTCCAGAATTCTCTTGTGAGTATTCCAATAAAGAGTTTTGAGTACGTTGCTCTTGTTAATTCCTATAGTTTTATTCTTGGGTTCTTGATACTTTCTCGATTTGTTTGTTATTAGATCTGAATTTGGTTTAATTTTTGTTCGGCTTTCGGAAAAAAAGAAAAAGAAAAGCGTGAATGTTGTAATGGAGACCAAAGGCGGCAAAAAGAAGTCCAGTAGTTGTAAAAATTCCATTCAATACGAAGTTCCCCTCGGCTACAGCATTGAAGACGTTCGTCCCAACGGTGGCGTCGAGAAGTTCCGATCTGCTGCTTACGCCAACGTACGCCGTCGTTTCTTTCTTTTTCTTTTTCTTTTTCCTCTCTCTCTCTCTTTCTGTGTTCATATTTTTGCAGATTTATTGATATTGTTGTGTGCGCGTTTGTTTGTTTTGCAGTGCGTGAGAATGCCATCTTGATATCCGTCCGATACGCCCCCATTGCTTCTTCCTTCGATAGTGTAGAGTAGTAGAAATTCAATCTTTTATTTTATTTCTCGTTTTGTCTCATTAAAATTAAATAAGAAGTGTTCTCTGGAAACGAAACTCAACCCAACCCAGTCATGGCCGTTGATTCATCACCACCCGTTGCTTCTCCGATTGGATTCGAAGGCTTTGAAAAACGTTTAGAGATTACTTTCTCACCCGCCCCCATTTTCACTGACCCATCTGGCCTCGGCCTACGGGCTCTGACTCGTTCTCAACTCGACTCATTCCTCGATCTCGCTGAGTGCACCATCGTTTCTGAGCTCTCCAACACCGAGTTTGACTCCTACGTTTTGTCCGAGTCGAGCCTCTTCGTTTACCCCTCGAAGATTATTCTCAAAACTTGTGGGACCACGAAGCTGCTCTCGTCAATCCCACAGATTCTCAAACTCAGCGACTCACTCTCACTTGGTGTTTCTTCTGTCAAGTACTCGCGTGGCAGCTTCATTTTCCCTAATCGCCAACCCTCCCCTCACTGTTGCTTCTCTGAAGAAGTCTCCACTCTGAACGAGCACTTTGGTTACTTGAACGCCAAGGCTCACGTCATTGGCGATCCCAAGTTTCCTAATCGGAACTGGCACGTTTACTCGGCGTCGAAAGAGAGATCGTTTGATGGCGTGGTGACTCTCGAGATGTGCATGACTGGCTTGGACAGAAAGAAAGCAGGTGTGTTTTACAAGAGATCGTCTGGGGCCGCGGGGGCCGGTGAAATGACCAAAATGTCTGGGATTAGTGAGATTCTTCCGAGTCACGTGATCTGCGACTTTGAGTTTGACCCGTGCGGGTACTCGATGAACGGAATCGACGGCCCAGCTTTTTCTACGGTGCACGTGACACCAGAGGATGGATTCAGCTACGCTAGCTATGAGGCCGCGGGGTTCGACCTCGGGTTGGTGAGATTCGAACCGCTGGTCAAGAGAGTCCTCAACAGCTTCGCTCCACGTGAGTTCTCTGTCGCCGTCACGGGCGGGACTGGGGCCCAGTGGTGGGCCATGGAGGGCGCTGACGTGGAGGGGTATTCGTGTGAGACCGTGGTGAAGCAGGAGCTGGCAGGCGGTGGTTGCGTTGTGTACAAGACTTATTCAGTTGATCCCAATGCGAGGTGCGCAGCTAGCGCCCCTCCTAAGGCGCTTAAGCGCTGCTGGAAGGAGGTGGCAGCAGAGGAGGAAGGCGGCATGATGGTTTGTCGTTTTGTTTCGCCGGCTTAGGTCTGTGTCAGTCTTTGTTTGTTTTGAGTCATTCGGTCACAGCCAGTTGCTCTATATTATTAAATAACTGCTGGTTTTCAGTTTATATTATTGTTCTGGTTTTATTTTATAATTATATAATTTGCAGTCTTTTTGTTTTATGTATGAAAAATAATTTGGCTCGGCGGCCAATATGCTCTATTTTCGCGTTACAACTTTCCAGGGAGTGTAATACAGATAGTGTGGGTTATCATAGCAAGTAAATGGCTGGCTTGCTTTGTTTTTTGTTTTTTGTTTTTTTTTTGGTGATTTGTGTACAAAAAAAATAGGTCGAACGAATCACGATGGCACAATGACAATGCAAAGATTGCGACGAGCCCATGATAAGCATAGAATAAGGGGCAAATCCAATTGATATGATAATTAAGATAAGATATGGGTAAGTCCTTTTATGGTAAGGTTTTCCCCACGATGGGACAGTTTGGTAATCGGTAGGACCAAATACAAAAATGTTTATAGTATGGTACAGCTTAAGAGATGCCAAATTCATTGGCTTGGCTTTTCTTGATTCATAGAGATTAAAGTCAAGGAAATTTTGCCTTTTCTCATCATTTTATGTTGGATTAAGTTTCACTTTAACCTTAGTTTCAAATATCTTTACTAAAGAGCTAATGATGATGTCTATTAGATTGTCATTATTTATTTATTTAGTTATTACCATTTTTTTCCTTTTTTAAGAATTGTATCTTACTTTATCTCGGAGTTTGCACAAATAATATCTCAAAAGTTATATTCATAAATCAAATTATGTTTTTGAGTTAATGATAGCGTTCATAACGCTTCCAACGAAATTTAAAAAAATTGGACCGTATATCTCATAATGAAAATAGGCACTGACTCAGCCCATAATATGAACTTTTAATATTGTGATTTGCAAGAGTAGAGCTTTTAACATCCCTATAAAGCTCTTATAACTCTCTTTTTAAATTTTATTTTCTTAAAGGGTAAAACTACGTTGCAGGTTTGGTACCCCTTTCTTTTGTCTTTTTCAAAATCAACTACAATAGAGTCCTATTATTGGTTATAAAAACAAAAAAGCTAAAAGTTTTTAAATTTTTACACATTAGTCCTACACCTAAGGATTTTCAATTATATTAATGCTTCTGGAACCCATGATTTGTTTAGAATTCAAGCACTTATTCTCTTTATACACACAAACACTAGTAAATTAAAAGAAATTTTTTTAAAAATTATTTTAATTATTTCAATTAAAAGAAAACTAGGGAAATATTTAAATTATTTTTAAATAGAGTAATTGTTTAGAATTTTTACCCTTCTTTTAGTTAAGTTAATAAAATATCTCAATCATATGGTATGTTAATACCCATTTAAACTGTTGGGGTGGAGTAACAGATATTAATTTATTTAAGTATGTAATTAAATTTATATTTTTTATTTAAGGACAAAAACTCAACCAAAAATACAAACTCATTGTTCAAACAAACAAAAATTATTTTACAAATTCATAAACTAACACTTTATTATTATTAGTAAATTAACATATTAGTAAATTAAACTTTATCATAAACTCTTTGTAAAATTATTTTACAAATTCATAAACTAACACTTTATTATTAGTAGTAAATTAACATATTAGTAAATTAACACTTTATCATAAACTCTTTGTAAAATTATTTTACAAATTCATAATTTATCATAAACTCTTTGTAAGTCATTTAATTGAAAATCTAGTTCAATAGTGTAAAATATATATATATATTATGGATTTTTATGTCATAATTATAAAAAATTTTATTTTTCTTATTTTGCATGAACAAGAGGGGTCTTTAATGTTAATAACCTAAAATCACATCTAAGCCATTGTGCAAGTCTTGCTGGACCAAAAATGGGGCACCAAACCCCAAAGGCAACGTAGCTGGACCCTTTCTTAAATACCCTTAATTTTTATTTGTAAAGTACAAACCCATGTAAAAATAATAATAATAATCATCTTCCCACAAAATTTCACCTTAAAAAAAGTATCTTTTTGAAATTTTTATTATAAATACATACAAATCCCAAAATATTTAAATGTTTTCTTTTTATTTTATTTATATTTCTATAACTCAAAATTCTTATAGTTTTCTTTTAAAAAATATTTTCAATAAAAAATTAAAGTTAAATCATTTCTGATGTGCGTAGAAATTTTGTTTAGATACTATTTGTTTAAATATTTTATTAAATTTTTTATTAAACATAAATAATAAATTATTTTTCTCAGTTATTTAAATAATTTTAATTAAAAAAAGAGTTCTTACGAGAAATTTTGAAGGGGTGCAGAAAAACCTACTCGAAATCTAGCCCCAAAAAAATGATATGACGCTCTGTTCGATGTGCATAACGGAAGTGGAGATTTGATACTTCTATTGGGCCGGTAAATGGGCTTGATTGGATTGAGAAAGTATTCTGGTTTCTTCGGAATTGGGATGTGCCTCTTATTCTTTCCGGTGCAGGTGCTGCGTTGGACTTGGCCAGGAACGTATCTGGTTTTTGCTTTTCCCTATTTCAAGTGCATAGCTTATGAATTGACTAATGAAGTTTCCTAAATTATTCTAACTCTGATAGAAGTTTCCTAAATTTTTCTAACTTTAATAGAAGTTTCCTCATTTTTCCTGACGAAGTTTCACACACTTGAGAGGTCCTCTGGACTTTTTGCTTATAGGATATGCTCCTATTTATCTTCCAAAAAAAAAAAAAAGGATATGCTCCTATTTTACGGATTTTATTCAAAATTCAACTATCACCAAAATTCTAATTAAATGTCTCTCTCTCTTTTTTAATTATTTTGTGGATTTTTGAAAGGAAGAAAATACTTGGAAATTTTATAAAACTGACCCAATTTTTTTTTTTTCATATTTAACTCTTTTAATTTTTTTTCTATCATAAGTAGCCATATATAAGTTTTTTGCTCCAAATTAGCCTCCTTATTTCAACCCAAACTCCTCTCTGTCTTTATCAAACCGTGACCGATTTTTTTCTCTTTAATCGTCATCGGCAGCGGCGAACGGTGACGGCAAATGGCGACGATAACAGAAAAAGTGAATTCCAACCAAATACGCCCAAACCCGTATCCAGCACCAATCTGACACGATTCTAACAAATTGAATTAGAGCCCAAAACCTTTGCAAGCTAATTGAAAGGAATTTGGTTTTGTAGAACCATTACACATTAAGTGTTTAATGAAATGTTTCTTGGATTGTTTATCATTTGTTTTTTGTATAGCCAAGTGTTAAGAGGCATCTGTTGAATTGAGGGATGTGTTTGTGGAAGATTTGGTGCGATGAGACAGCTTCAGTGCCGCAATGTCTTATTATGACAAGGTATCTGTCGCATCAAATTTATGTGACATGGTGTCTGTCTCATCAAATTTGCGAGACATGTTACCTGTCGCGCCAAGAGATAGTTTCAATGTAATTATATCTTGGTGCAATAGGTAGCATGCCACATAAAATTGATGCAACATGGTGTCTATGGTACTTGATCTGCGCGCGATGGGTGCCATGACCGGTAGCTCATCGCGCATATTTTGTGAAGATTACACCAAATTCATGCAACGAGCATCCTGTCACCCACACCAACAACCCTACCCACACACCACCAACATCACAAACACTTCATTTTTCCATCACCATCACCAACACAACATAATAACAACAGCATAAAACAAGAACACACAATAGAATATGCAATAAAACCCAAAGTTTTTGAACTAACCATTAATTTTAGATCTTAACCGTGATTTTAGTGATATTCGCTGCTGAGGATGGACTTCGACGTCCTGTAGAAAGCTGTCGATAATAAATAGTTGATTTGGGTGAGAGGCTGAGAAAGGTCGTTCGATTAGAGAAAGGAAGTTTGGTAATAATGAAATAGTTATTTTCATTACTTGATGTGTTTGTTGGCTAATGTTGATAGAAATAAACTCCAAGAGTTAATTGTGAAAAATATAAAACTTTATATTCAGTTTTGTATATTTCCCAAAATGCTTAGCTGGATCCTTTAATAAACTTGTTTTGTTTTTATTCTTTTAAATAAAAATGTTATATTGTCAAAAAAAAAAATTAAAAATGTTACGAATACAAACAGAGAGCAGTAAACTAATTCTGCAGATAATATAGGGGTTTTTAATTAAATATGCCTTAAAAGTGTGATATTTAGTTAAATATACCCCATGTTTGAAAATTATCTAGATATACCTTTTTATGTGGTGCATTGTCTAAAATATCCCTAGAGAAAAATATAAAACACACACCACTCACCTCCAACACACTTTACTCTTTTTCACTCCACACAACCAAAGCTCACTCCACACTCAAAATCACTCATAAACGGCAATACACTGAAATTTTAGTTTGCAGCTGGGTGCATTATTCATCCTATGAATAAGGTATTTGAAACTTTATTTTTATTTTGTGTTATTTATTCATTTTGTTGACATTATATTATTTTTAGGGTTTTGTTTGGTTTAGTTTGTGATAAACAATAAAGCAACTCACATTTTCATTATATTTGGATCATATGACTGTTATTTGATGGATTTTATAACTACATTCGTTAAAACCTGAAGTTGTTGTGAAAATTTTATTCTGCACCCGATATACACGACAGCAGTCGTGCATGTATGGATTTACACGACTATAGTCGTGTATGTATGGATTTACATGACTATAGTCGTGAAACCGTATAAAAGATTCCAATTATTATGACGCCCAACTATTTTATTAGTGCAAAAAATATATTTTTTCACTAGATATATATTTTTACTATTACTGGAGTATAGTCATGTGTTTTAATAAGTTACACAACTATTATCATATACGTATGAACTTATATACTATCATTGTGCATATATGAAAAATGTTTCAACTGTTATGAGATCCCAACATCTTATCAGTGTAAGAAAAATAGTTTTTGAAGAAGAAATATGTCATTTGACTATTTACTAAGTCATGTATTTTTTCAACTTACACGACTTTTGTCGTGTATATATGAATTTACACGACAACAATCGTGTAATTCTGAAAGATATAGTAGATGTTATAACACCTAGCATTTTCTTAATACAAAGATTACAGTTTTTTTACTAAATATATCATCTAACTATTTACTGGACTATAGTTGTGTATTTTAGTAAGTTACATAACTATTGTCGTGTAAACTAGCAATTACACGCCGCCCGTCGTGTAAACTAACAATTACACGACGTCTGTCGTGTAAATATGCAGGTTGTTCTACACTTCGTTATGTACATTGTATGATTTTGTTTTTGTATTTGTTGTATAATTAATTGTTGCATTATTGCAGGAAATGACTTCAGTACTTGTGCCTATTATGTTTTGTGGTGAATGGATTAAGCAAAACGACCATTATAGATTTAATGGTACGAGGCAAGAGGGATCATGGTGCCCCGTTCTACAACGTATGCATAATTGATAGAAAAAGTATCTCGAGTTATTTGCATTGATATTTCTGAATTTGACATTAAAATGAAGTTCAAGCTCAAAACATTTGATCTAATGCCGCCCGTTGAAGATTCCTCTTTGCATTACCTACCAAAAAAATTATGATGATTATGCAACAACTTCCATTGTATTACGACTTCTTTACGATTCGAATAAGTATTATATTTATGTTGTTTAATGTACAATCACTTTTGTTATTTATTAAATTGAAGTTTAATATGTTAAAGTCTATATTGATTGTGTCATCAATATAATGAATGTTTTAGGTGATTTTTTATTTTACGTCCACTTACCAGACTACAATAGTGTATTTTCTATGTTACCCGACTACTGTCGTGCGTATGTAATTTTACTCACCTATAGATGTATCTATTTAATACTCAACTACAATCGTGTATATGTAAAGATACCCAATTACATACGAGTATTTTTTAAAATACCAACTGGTCTCAGATGTTTGAAAATACCATTGCGATCGATATCGGTTCAAATACTCGACTACCGTGTATTTGCTAATGCACCAGTGATCATGTATATTTGAAAATACTCGATTGCAGTCGTGTATCTTTGTAAATACCCAACTGCAGTTGTGTATCTTTATAAATACCCAACTGCAGTCGTGTATCTTTATAAATACCCGACTGCAGTCGTGTATTTTTTTACAGAGAGCTAGTAATGTATATTTATAAATACTCCACTGCAGTCGTGTATCTTTGCAAATACCCGACTGCAGTCGTGTATTTTCTTACAGAGCATTCCTGAGCATATATCACTCTCTTCAATTTTTTTTTTCCACTA
The DNA here is from genome assembly GCA_030449925.1 of Citropsis articulata. NCBI lineage: Eukaryota > Viridiplantae > Streptophyta > Magnoliopsida > Sapindales > Rutaceae > Citropsis > Citropsis articulata. Next base: position 1,621,432 of record JASUUH010000168.1, read on the forward strand.
AAATGAACAACTAGTTCTTATTTTTCAATCATTAGCCCTTTTGTAAATGTAAGTGTTCACAATTAGTTTCAATGACAATATAATTTAGCAAAACTGTCACTACAGCCGCACTTTAGCATTTTAATAAATCTTACAACTTCAAATACAAAATAGATAAAGAGAAATCATGACACCTTAGGACAGACTGGCAAGTTTGGCAATCAGCAAATGGTTTTAAGGAGAGATGCTTGAAGGGACATACTTAACGAGCTTGGCTTTTAACTCTTGTTCCTTCATCCACATCAATCTACCCGCATTAATGATCTACTTGCACATAAATCCCAACACTGCCCTCTCAACTGCCTTCATATTCCTCACGATGTCGTCAACTCCCATCGCAAGCCCGCTACCTAATTTTTTCTCAATTGATTCTAAATGCATTCTGCTATCAATAAAATCGAGATGATCTAACCCATGATCAGCATCTATTGCCCAGTTGGTAAACCAAGAAATCGCATGAAATTCTTCCTTTCTGATCCCTAGATTCAACATATATTTTTTATTTGTATAGTGTTTCCACTGGCAATGATGATGGCAACATGTTGCTATAGAAAGACCTCTGATGTAATTCTTATTGCTGCAGTGTTCAACATTATCTTATGTATATTCTTCCATCAAACAGCATCTTAGAGCCAAATCTGTGGCAGGACCACAGAGATGTTTACCAATTGCCAAATAAGGAACATTGCTCAATGACTCCACAGCATTAAGGTCTAAATCCTCAATGTCAATTCTCAATCGCTCTATTGTCAAGCTCTCTTTTTGTCTCAAGGACCGATCAGCCTTCAACTTATATGACTTTCTTTCAACCAGAAAGACCCTTTTTGTGCCATAACAATCTGCAAGCATTTGCGTAAAGTATCCTCTCCCAGCACCAAACTCAACCATAGCTGGTGTAGCCTTCTCATCATCCTGATTCACTCCAACAGAGTTCTTCAACACCCCAAATTCTTCCAAGTTCCCAAGGATTGATGCCAGTTGCGTAACATGTTTCTCCTGAAATGGTAATTTCCTGTCTATTTCTCTCTTAATCTACATACCACATGCTTCTGGAATCTTAAACGAGTCAGAAATACCATTACATACTAAAGCATGAACCCATTCAATCTTCTTGATTAAATTACAGAATTCGCACAACATGCTATAAACAAAGATTCTCTTCATTTCAGAGGTCACATTATCTTCAACTGCTGTGGATGTGACTGTAGCCAATTCTTCTTCATCATCTTCTTTGCCAGCATTGATGCCCTTATGATAAAATGGTTGCTGACTTAAAGACCGAGCTTGTTTCAATAGAGGGCATCTCTTGACATGTCCGTCAAGGTTTTCTTTAAGAACAGAATGGGAAGAGTCAATTGGGCACGGAATCCACTGACCATCGGTCCTCTGATTATGATTGCCACAGAACAGAGAAGAATCGTTGAGACGAGCATTTGAACAGAATCTGTTCTTCTTGGGTAGCCAGAATTTGCAGCGAGTCTCCTCCATGGTGTTTTCCACAAGAATCGCTGCGTGAGTTAGCCTCCATTGGTGATGAAAAGATATCACTCTCTTCAATTTCAAATTCACAAGTTCAAGAAGCTTCGTTATATTATTAAAAAGAAAGATTATCAATAAATAAGTAAGATAATGACCAAAATTATGTGGGTAATTTATTTTTTAAAACCCTAAGGCATATAACCCTAATAATTATGCATCATAAATTCTCTTTATAAAGTAAAAATCAAGTGTAAATGTGGTTAATGACCTTTAGTTCGGTGGATTTCCAACATTTAATTCAGTGATTTTGTAGCCTTTAATGTGGTGGATGAACTTGCAGCAGCAGGAGCATGAACTTGCAGCAGCAGGTATTGTGTACAGTAGCTCGTGAAGATATGTTTTGAAAATTGAAGAATTAAATTGGGATAATTATGTAATTACACATTGAAAAAGGCATATAAAAGAAAATTTAAATTATGAGGGTGTAGTTGAATAAATACCCTACCTTTAAGGGTATGGCGTGGACAAATCCTGGATAATATAAATAACACGAAGCTAAACGGGGCCCTAGTTGTTGTTAAAAATAAAGAAGTCAATCGAGCTCATCACATAAAATCCACTCCATCCGCAATCGGCTCCGAACGAACTCCCACTCACACTGACTTCACAGCCGATCCAGATTACTCATGGGAGACTCAAACAAGGGTAACATTTTTTTCCTCTCACTTTCTGTTTGGTTCCCGAGAGAGAGAAGAAAAAAAAAGAAGAAATTTTCTGATCTCAATATCCTAAGTCGTTTGTTTTCTCAACAGATACATGTTCCTTCCTCTCCGAAAAATCCGCCAAGATCTTCGTAGCCGGCCACCGTGGCCTAGTCGGCTCCGCCATCGTCCGGAAACTCCTCTCCCTAGGCTTCACCAATCTCCTCCTCCGCACCCACGCCGAGCTCGATCTCACCCGCCAATCCGACGTCGAATCATTCTTCGCTGCCGAGAAACCTAGCTACGTCATCGTGGCCGCCGCCAAAGTCGGTGGCATCCACGCCAACAACACTTACCCCGCCGAATTCATCTCCATCAACCTCCAAATTCAAACCAATGTCATCGACTCCGCATTCCGTTACGGCGTCAAAAAGCTCCTCTTTTTAGGATCCTCTTGCATTTACCCCAAATTCGCCCCGCAGCCGATCCCCGAAAACGCCCTGTTGACGGGCCCCTTGGAGCCGACGAATGAATGGTACGCTATAGCCAAAATAGCTGGGATTAAGATGTGCCAGGCTTATCAGATTCAGTATAAATTCAATGCGATTTCTGGGATGCCCACGAATTTATATGGCCCCAATGATAATTTCCACCCCGAAAACTCCCACGTGTTACCCGCTTTGATGAGGAGATTCCACGAAGCTAAGGTAAATGGAGCTAAGGAAGTGGTGGTGTGGGGGACTGGGAGTCCGTTAAGGGAGTTCTTACACGTTGATGATTTGGCCGATGCAGTGGTTTTCATGATGGACGAGTATGATGGACTTGAACATTTGAATGTGGGGAGTGGGAAGGAAGTGAGCATTAAAGAGTTGGCGGAGTTGGTGAAGGAAGTAGTGGGATTTGAAGGAGAGCTTGTTTGGGATTCATCCAAGCCAGATGGAACGCCGAGAAAGCTGATGGATAGTTCTAAGCTTGCCGGGTTGGGGTGGAGGGCAAAGATTGAGCTTAGAGATGGTCTTGCTGATACTTATAAGTGGTACTTGGAGAATGTTAAGCAATGATGGTAGTTCAGCTGATCATTTTTGTGTTGTTTTGTTAGAATTATTGGTTTCATTTGAATAATATGGATTGATTGTGTGCCATTATGATGAAGGTTGTTCTGATTAATGAGAGAGATGTTGTAGAACTATTTGGAGCGAAATTTCTGTTGTAATTGATAAATTAACAATTTTTATGGTTATTAATTGGTTCTGCAGATACTTATTTTGTTACCTGCAGACAATGTTATGAATGGCCATATATTTTTATGGTGGAAAAAATAAATGTAATATGACTTTGCTTATGTGATATGTTGATCTCTTGCTAATGTTGTTGCTGCATCGCAGATTGTTATTTCATTTTCATTGTTCTCATCTGTGGTTATATTTCTATATTAATAGCTATGGAGTTTGTAGTCACTCTCCATTTATTTGTCGTAGAATCTTATCTTGATTGTTAAGGCCCCTTTTTACACTATTTTGCATCTTCCCAAACTATTAGAAGAATGGATAATGGTCTATATATTCTCATAATTTCTATGCAGACTGATTGAGAGCTCATATTCATATATAGAGGCTTGTTTCACCCATGCCTTGAATATTTAGGTCATTCACTGCTTGTGTTCTATTCTGTTTTCCACCCTAGTGGACTTGTGATTGATACAAATAATTTTTAGCAGCCAGGGATGAGTATTGTGATCTCTTACATATGCTAAAGTTCTTCTCAAATTTTGTTCTATTTTTCCCTCTCATGCATATGAAAAGAAATGCATTTGTAGGAACTATATGGCCGGACTAGGGTGTTCTTAATGTTCGTAGATGATATCCTATCGATGGTAGTGATGCTCTGCTAGAAAGTATTTGGTGCAAATGATGGCATTCGCCTGTGATTCATTTGTCCTTTGTGGTCTCTCAAAAGTTGTGTCTGTTAAGGTATTGGGTGTTTTTTGTTGCAATTAGGCCAATACCTGAATCTTATGTTCGTTAGATGACTGAGGGACACGGCTGGATACCTAAGGCCCTTTTGAGCCTTCAGAGCAGTTAACATTCAAGTGGTTGCTTTGGCTTTTGAAAATTTCTGCATCTTTGCTTGAAACAGTTAGTAAGACAACTACGATTCTTCATTTCTTCTGTTGTTCCTCCTACTGAAGCACTCCCTCACACAGATCTGATTCTTCTGCTTATTCCTTCTGAACAAAATGCACACAGTGAGGTGCATGCGAAATTGCGAATTTATTATTTGTCAGTGCTTAGCTGCAGCGAAATTCGTAAACATTAAAAGGCTTTCTTACAAGGAATGGGAATTTAATGGAATGGGTTGGAACGGAATGAGATTCTAATGTTCTTGGTAAAAATATATAGAATGGGAATGTCTTTGAATCTGTTGATGTGTTTACTTGGTAAAATAAATGGAAATGAGGAATGGTAATGAGAATCAATTTACTAAAATATCCACAGTATTAAATAATGTGATTTTCATGAACTACATATGTATAAATATTATTATAAAAATGATATTAATTAAAAAATAAAATTAATCATAATAATTATAAATGTTAATAATGCTAATAAAAATTAATAATATTAAAAATTAATTATTATTTTTATTTTTATTAATATTATCATTATTAACATTTATTATTATTAAATTTTATTAACTTTATTATTTTAGTTATTATTAATTATTGTTAATATTATTTTTATTAATATTGTCATTATTAACATTTATTATTATTATATTTTATTAACTTTATTATTTTAGTTATTATTAATTACTTTTAATATTATTTTTATTAATATTATCATTATTAACACTTATTATTATTATTATTATTATTATTTAATATCATTTTATAATAATATTTATACATGTATCTAGATAATGAAATTACATTATTACTATAATTATTAAATTTATTAAATTTATTATTTTAGTTATTATTAATTATTGTTATTATTATTTTTAATAATGATAAATTAATTATTGTTATTAATTATTAATTTTATCATTATTTTTTATTGTTAATAATGATAATATTAATAAAATAGTAGAGTTAATAAAATTTAATAATCATTATTATTATTATTATTATTATTATTAAATTTTATTAACTTTATTATTTTTATTAATATTATCATTATTAACATTTTTTATTATTATTATTATTTTTAATTAATATCATTTTTATAATAATATTTATACATGTGTCTAGATAATGAAAATTACATTATTACTATACTTATTAAATTTATTTATACTTATTAAATTTATTAACTTTATTATTTTAGTTATTATTAATTATTGTTATTATTAGTTTTAATAATAATAAATTAATTATTGTTATTAATTATTATTTTTATCATTATTTTTATTGTTAATAATGATAATATTAATAAAAATAAAAATAATAATTAATAATAACTAAAATAATAAAGTTAATAAAATTTAATAATAATAATAATTATTATTATTATTATTATTAATGACATTTAAAATAATAAAATTGTTTGTGATTTGAACAAGGGTAATTTAGTAAATATAAAAAAATTAGAAGGATAGAAAAGTAAATTTATGTTTCGTTCATTAATTCTTCCATTCACAATGGAATTCATCCTTATTAAATTATGTGGGATACGTATTTTATTATTAAAATTACGTTTTAAGAAATGCTTGTGGGTTTTGATTCATTCATCATAAAAATTCGTTTCGTAGCACAACGTAAAAGAACTTCTCTTGAATTATTGCAATGATGCAAAATTAGCCCAACGGTAGTTCTCTTTCAAAGTCCCCTTGAACCATGCCGTTGGCCCATATCAATAGATGTGGATCTCAGAATCAATTACTTCATTCAAAATTTCGGTGGAAGCCCAATCACTTTCGTCCAAGAAAAATTTCCTGCAAAATCCATATGGGCCAAACTATAAATGCATGAGCTTTGCATTTTTGCCGTGGTGCCCCTGATTGGCACAATTTTTTGAGCTATGCTACTTAGGCTTAAGTCGTTTTATAACTGTATGAGCTCAACTCCACCTGAACAAGAGATTGCAATTTTTTTATTAAAAAAAAAAAAAAAAAAACTTGTCTTTTGAACTTTTTTTCCAATTTCTTTTATCATTTTTTCCATGAATGATTGAATGATTTAAGGGGTAGTTCAAAATTGCAAATTTAATTGTGTAAAAGAAAAAACAGGGTATGGCCATTGGCCACATTTAATGCGTTGCCTGCGATGGAAGAACATAGATCTAAATCTATTAATAATGTCAGATGTAATGTAAAAGGTAACGTAATTTTCATTTTCCACTGTTGGGATTTTATGGGGAAACAAAAGCCACACAATACTACTACTGCAATGGGAAAAATAACTCGAATGAAGGATTTGAAGCTGGTCCAGCGCCAGTCAACAGGATAGAGACACTTGAAATTCTGAAGATGCAAGCAAGCATTATAAGCATGCTTATTTCTGGAATTACTGTTGAAGTGGACGTGCCACCTGCTTCCGCTGCTCACTGCAGTCTAAATCACGACACCCACAAAACTACACACTTAAATTTTGATCATAATATTATCTTAGGCTTGGTTCCTCCGTTTTTTTTTTTTTTTTTTTTGGGTCCCCTTCCGCAGAAAGAGTTATTTTTACATACCTTCCCTTAGGTTTCACGTAATAACAGCTTAATAGAAAGTATGATTGTATTTTTACATTCCTCCCCCGCTGTTAATATTTCTGTCAGTTGACTGTTTGTGGACCGACAAAATGACAACAATACCCTTTCAAGTTTCAAGGTTGAAAAAATAACCGTAATTAGAAAAGGCAAAAAAAGAAAAAAAATTGTTCCTGTTGGTCATGTGAAGGCCAAAAATTCTCCTTCTCCAAATCTCTCATTCATTGTCCATTGCACATGGGAATGGGAGTGCGGAAGCCAAGGAGTAAACGTCTCAGCTGTACACTGCCACTTGGATTTTTTGTTTGGGGGAAATACAAATTACTGTTTAAAAGTGCATTACTTTTACTTTTCATCATCGATTCTTGTGAGAAATGTATTTCTTCCCTTTTCATCCCGCGATTCCAGTGAAATAAAATTAAATCAATTAATATAAAATTTGATTTTCTGCAAATTCAACATACATCGAAACCATAATCTTTTACAACAGACATCCACAACATGGCAGCACCAATTTTTCCAATACCCCACACACTCATTTTCTTTGACATGCCCAGTCCTTTATATAGAGAAAAAAAAAAGAAGAAAAAAAGGCAGAAGCTCACGCGAAGAGAGGGGAAAAGAACCTGATCAACGACGACCATGACCCGACCGTCGGATCTCGTTTACCATCATTTCAGTTGAGCTTGGTACCAATCGGAAGCCCTCGAGCCGCTGGTCATCTCCATCTCGTCCTTGCCACCGGAAAGCGTCCGAAAAGCCACCGATCGAAGCCGTGAAAAGCCACAAATCGCTGCCTCGATTGGCCACGATTTCACCGGTTTAACTAACCTCTTCGCAGCTCCAATGCCAGTCGCGGAACCACGTCGCTGTCTATCCTCACGCATCAGCAGTCTTCTATCACCATCCAAGCTTGTCTTGTTCATGGATAAGTTCAAAATGGCGATGAATCTTGATCCTCAAGCTCGATAATACTTGCTTGTTTTCACACTTATGCTACTGAGGGGTGAATTTTGTGTGAACAAAAAGATTTACACTATTGTGAAGGAATTTTTATTTTTTGGATAATGAATTTTGTGGGAGCAAAAATTTTTTATTGAGCATAAGATTTACGCTTTTGCGGCAGGTATTTCGAGCATACTAATACTAGTAGAGTTAACTTTTTAAGTTTTTTTGAATTTTAAATGAGCTTTTACGATTTTAGCCTTGCATATTGATACTATACATAATTTTATACTAACTGCAAGTGAAGGATGTAAAAATACAGTCATATTTTCTATTAAACTGTTATTACGTGAAACCTCAGGGGAGGTATGTAAAAATAACCCTTCGCGGGAAAATTAAGAGAGAAGAAAAGAAAAAGGAAAAGAATACATTCATTTTTGCTTGTTTTTACACAAAAGATTGTCATAAATGCGATTACACTTGTTAAGTAACACTTCCTCTAAAACCTGTCACGAGGAGAAGAAATCAAACTTGAGGTTTCATGGGTTACTTAAAAGCACGAATATTGGACGGCCATGTACATAGTCATGCTCCGTAGATTCTTAAGTTTTGTTAAAATTATATTGATTTAGACGTAGACCCACCCCGTGATTATAATTTAGGGTTATTTAGCGTCAGCCCCCACATGTTTCGACCATTTGCTCCGCGCACCCACAAGTTTCGACCATGTGCATCGCGCCCCCATTTCCGTCAAAAAATCAGTTAATTCCAACTGTTTAAGCTGTTATTAATCTAAAAGACCATACTACCCCTAGTTTAAATTGCATTGAGTCGATAGTACAAAAATACCCCTTATAACTTATAACATTTACATTATGAATAAAAATTAATTATGATAATATCAGTTCTTAGATTTTCAATATTATTTTCCAACGATTTTTTTTCTAATTTCATTATCATAACAAAATAGTGAAACCAATAAACTCCAATATGAGAGAAAAAGCATGATTCCAAAGGGGAAGAAAAAAATCGAACACAAATTATCAATAGATTACAAAATAATTCCAATAATCCCACCAAAACAAACAAAACCCAATAATAAAACAACCTAAGATACCAAAATTTCACTGTAAAATTCAATTACAAACGAAACCCAAACTAAGAAAATTTAACAAAAAGGAACCAAAAATCAAAAACCCTAAAATTAAAGATATCAAACCCTAAATTAAATTATAGAGGCAGCAAGAACGGCGGCAGCTTCAGGCGGTGGCGTCGGCGGTTTCATGCAGCAGTGGAGGCGACGGTTTCGAGTGGTGGCAGATCGCGTAGCGTCATCCATTTTTTGTTGTTGATTCAAGACGGCGGCAGATCACACCGGCAGGCAGCAGTATTGAAAGGCAAGAAGAAGAGGAGAATAAGAAGAAAAAAGAAAGAAGAAGAAGAAGAAGAAGAAGAAGAAGAAGGCGAAGAAGAAGAAGAAGGAAAAAAGAAAGAAGAAGAAGAGTGAAAGAAAAAGGACGCCAAGAAAAAGAAGGGAAGAAAAAAGGAAAAGGGAGAGAGACAGAGAAAAGGGGGAAAAGGGCGAAAAAGAAGAGTGTTTTTCTTTTAGTTTTTTATTTATTATTTTAATATTATATGAAATTATCCTTTTACCCTTTTTTGGGTTAAGTTAACGGTAATTTGACGGAAATGGGGGTGGAGTGCACATAGTCAAAAGAAGTGGGTGAGAGGTGCAAAAGGTCGAAACAACTGGGGGCTGACACTAAATTACCCTATAATTTAAACTAAAGTCTCTATTGTAATCTTAATTTTCCGCTATTCAGACACGATAGCTTACTAGCTTAGGCGTTTTATTCAGAAATTGGGAGATTCAAATGATTTATATCAATTGAATCTCTTGTGGAGTACCCACAGATTTTTACTTTTTGTCCTCTTGGAGAAAAGCAAAAACCCCAGCGTCCATGAAATTTTGCCATCATATCCATGTCCCACAAAAGACACCAGGCTTCAATATCAATAGAAGCTTAAAACAAGTAAACAAATTACAAAACTGAGTTTCAGTTTCTGCTTCAGGCTTTCACGTGCATAAGCAAAACGAAAACAAGCAACGAAACAAAACATAAATTGCAGAGCACCGTGGAATTGAATTGACATTTCCATGAGTCTCTCTAAAGGCTAAAACAAAAGCCACCAACATTATTTTCGTCGCTCAAACCTCAACTCTCTAATCCGTTGTCTTTGCCTTTGTTTTTACTTGTTTCAGTTCTGATCATTTCACACAGTATACAGTACTACCCCAGCAAATTTAGGGCATTATGTACCCTAAAAGCAATTGCATTGTCAAAGCCAGCGCCAAAAAAAAAAAAAAAAGACCTTCAGAAAAACAGATTTTGATAATAAATGTTTTCGTTGAATGAATGACATAACATAACACATGCTGCAGGATTTTGAACATGAACTGTCAAAAACTTCACCTTTCCCAAGAAGATACAATAAATTAAATTAAATTAAATGGACAGAGGCAAGGTCTCTGACAGTGATTTTGAATTGATGAGTGATGATGGAACAGTGGTGAGAGCATTGAAGTCTGCAAGATTTCTTATGGAAATTAACCATTTTTTTTTAATCTTTCTTCTTCTTCAGTCTCACTTTCTCTAACAAATGTTTGTGATTAAAGTTTGCTTAAACGAAACAGAACGGCAAAGGCATAAAGGGAAGATCAAAAGATAAAAGAGAATCTATTGTCACTAGAATTTAAATTAACTAAAACAGGCTAACCTGTGGTTCCTTGATGAACATTTGCGTTACACAGTAATTCTCCTTTTATCAACAAAATTAAGGGAAAAAAAAAAGCAAAATTATATCATAACAATGAGAACAGATTGAGCCGTCCCGCCAATATCACCACCACCAGTTCTATTGCCACCACTAAGGACTATCATTGAAAGCCTAAGGGGAAGAAGAAGAAGAAGAAGAAGAAGAACCAGCTTGTTGTTGCAGGGATTGTATTTGAAATATGAAATATGAAACTTGTTGTGAAACAAATAACCCAGTTCGCAAATAAGCCCAAATACCCTATTTGCTTCACAAATTTTCCCATGAGAAGGAGAAACCCCATTGCATTTGCTTCAACTGTAGCAGCAGATCTCACCATTTTCCAGAGCTGCGGCCAAAGGAACCCTAGCATTGTCAAAAAAACAGAAGAAATGAGAGAATGTTTGAGGGTTTTCGAAAAGAAACTTGTACCCATTTTGTTGTTACATTATGGTCAAAGAAATGATCATGAGTCAGAGAAGAAGAAGAAGAAGAAGAATGGGATTTGTTTGTCCTATACAGAGAGAAAAGCAAACGCAAAAGAAAAAGCAAGAGAATGGCAACAAAAACATGAGATTATATATAATCAGGCTTTGCCTTGTGTGTATGCATATTCAAGTGTACGATTTGAGTATGGGGGATGGCACTGCTGGCACAGCTGCAACATCATATTATGTTTACTGCCTTTGCTTCTTTGTTTTTATTTCCTAACAATCCATGCCAAAGCCAAAGCGCAAAGCGAAAGCCATGCTCCCTTTCTATTTTCTCGCAGCAGCTGCAGCTTACTTGCTTCAGAAGCCCAAGATTTTTATTAAAAAGCTAGATTTGCGCGAGCAATCTCTGTCCTTCTCTTGTTTCTTTCTTTCCCTTTATTGCCCTTCACTATTTCCCAAATTCCACCATTGCCCTCTCTCTTTTCTTTTTTCTAATTAGCTGGGATCCATCATACCGTCCCTTTTTTTTTCCCCTTAAATATGAAATAGGGTTCCTTTTATTTAGAATTTTATGGTTTAATGCTTCTTAAAAAATCAAATGTAAAATATTGAATAAAGTGTTTGTTGCATTTTTTTTTCCCGTAATAGTGAGACCTCTATGACTCCACAGTACAGGCAGCAAAGCCGAGGCTAAAAGCCTACAAATATATCGAGACGATCACCAAACCCTCCAGACATAAAATAACATTGCTTCTTGGCCTAACATTCGTTTATGGATTCTAGGGAAGGCTAATTAAGCAGCCAACTAATAAAAGTCTATTATCCCATTTCCTGATGAGTTTAAACTTGAAAGTAATTTCCCCTGCGGCTAGACTTAGCTGCCCTTGCCATGCTGAAAATTTGAATATTAAGTCTTGTGAAAGTAGGTTTTTGAGTTAATTAATAAAATTTTTGGGTGTGTTATAAAACTATGCATCCACACTGTAACAGAATTCAGCTTGTAAGACATAAATATAGACTTGTGAGTTAGTACTTGATAAATTTGTGGATGTGTTACAAAAGTATGCATCTACACTACAATAGAATTCAGCTTGTAACATATAACATAGATCGTAAGCATTTTAAAAGGAAACTTGAAAAAAATTCAAAACCTATATCTGAAAATGCACTTGAAGAATCGTAGCAACCAGATTCCAATATGAAGATAGGTGCATCAGAACTCAGTAGCCAGTCGCCTGACAGCCAAAATATGAAAGATCTGCTCACAAATTAAAAGAAAGCATATTCCCACCACACATGAATAGCTTCAAACCCTCAACCTTAATAGTGAAAGTCATTATTAAGGACTGGTTTACCTGATAAACCCTTGTCCTCGGTTCCACTTTTACACTAACCTAAGCAAAGCTTTTTTGTTCAATATAAACGGGGATTTAGATTTTGGGGTTGGTCAATTATTGCAGCTTTACCTAATGGAGGCCTTAATAGGGACAAGTGGGTCACCGTCGAATGACCCGTACGGGTGTTTTGGTCATTTCACCTAGACGGCCAAAAATACCCCGGATATTGCGTTTCCATGTCAGCCGAAACGGGGCATGTGATGTGAATTACCATTTCTGGGTTGCTGCAGGTAACTTGCTGGGGTGTCCAACTCTGCCTCAACCTCGATTGGTGCTCAAAGGCTGAAACAGTCACTACACTCTTTATAAACTAAGCTTCCCCTTTAACTTTGACTATTTGGTTTCGAGAAATCATAATGTTGGAAAGAGCTGTGGCTTCCTACGGGTACAGCGCTTTGATTAACGGTGTATTAATTATAGTTTTATTTTAAATTTTTTTTCACAAGTCCTAGTTTAGAGCAATAACATGTTGACATGTTGCGAATGCATGTCATGCATGACAGTGATAGATGATGATGGGCCACGCGGACGTAGATGAGGGAGGGTGCATTATTGGGGCACATGAAGATTAGTAGTAGATAGATGGATCATGCGTTTCGGGAAATGATATCAAAATCAAGAATCAGGCTCGAGAAAGCAGCAAGAGACAGAATGTCTGAGGAAAAAGTCAGAGGAAAAAAAGAAAAAAGAGAAATGGATTTTCTCTTTTCGTTTTCCAGCAAAAAAAAAAAAAAAAAAAAGAAGAAAAAACAAAGAGAAAGAGAAAGAGAACGAGAAAAGAGAATGGTACCTGAAGAGAAAGCAGTGCAGCTCTTTAACCCAGAACAAGAGAGAGGTTTTTGAATCAGGAATCTGTGTCCACCATCAGACGGCCCTGATTAAAGCTCAGCTATCTGATATTATTCATCACCCTGTATACATACATAACCCAAATTACAGACAATTAAAAATTAAAAAAAAAAAAGAAAAAGAAAAAGAAAAATACGCAACTTTAACCGTGTACAAAAATGGTGCAAATCAGAAATGGATAATGATTTGGTAGCTTCTTTTTGTACGCCATACTGAGCATGTTATGTGACTTTGAACATTTATGGAGGTGAAAAGAGAAAATGACAGAAATGAATAAGCTTTGTTCGTACCTCGTTAATGTAGCTGCAGGGACCAAGTTTTGCCGTAATAATCCTGCAGACTGTCTCAGAAGTTGATGAAGAAATAGAAAAGATAAAGTGAGAGAGAGAGATTTGCAATGGCATTGTACGAAAAGCAAAAGGCAGTCACCTTCAAAGTCCTGAAAGCTTCATTAAGGCCATATTCTTATATATTTTGATATGTGCATTTAAAGGGAGCAATTTTACAAAGAGATATGATATGCTTATGTAGCTTTGTTTGTAGGCTTTTTAATGGAGTCGGATGCGTGAGACTGACTTTATATCCACCCACAAGCCTTGATTGAAGATAAATTAATTGACCTTGTGGATTGGTTAAATTACCACGTTTGCCATCATTGGTATCCCAGCCCCACAAGCCTGCAGAGATGGCCCAACTTCCTGGTAACAGAACCTGTTGTGTGACCTTTGAGTTTGATCTTTGATGAGGCAAAATTTTCAACTCACGGCACCGGTGAAGACTTGGTCTGATCGCAAAGGAGTGGTTGGTCGGGCAGAGAATTTCATTACATCTTTGTTTGCCTCGTCAAAGTTTCTCTATTTTGGAACCATGTCGTAGAAAAGTTTACGCAGAGTCTAGACTTACATGTAATCACATCACGTCTAGACACCTGTTGGGGCTGAGTCCGCGTACCCGAGATCCACCATCTTGTTAATTTGTTATTATCCAATGATTAACGTTCAAACTTGGGCCGGAATAGGACATGGGTTGACGGAGAGCCCATTTAAGTCCGAGCCCAAACACTGTTAGACTTCGAGTGACGATTTCCAATCATCGGCCTTAGGTGCACAAGGCCTTTAACGGCACGGAATATAGGCCCAATACAGCCTTCTTTTAATTAATTGTTTTTTTCTAAAACAAAAAAGAAAAAAAATTACAAAAATTTCGATGAAAGAAACTGAAAAGGAGACCCGTTGTGGTTCTCTTGTAGTTATCAAGAAATGAAGGGGCAATTCAATTCGCGCATGGGATATAGTATCAAGATTTTTTTTTAGCTCTTGTGCAGGGGGTCAGAGATGAGGATAACATAAGAAATCAATACTGAAAGCTGAAAGAGATAAAAGAGAGACTTAAAGGGAAAAAATATATATATATGAAAAGGAAAAAGTGGTTACCCCCTTTTTTGTGGCTGTCTATATTTTATAAGGAGACCAAAAAAGAAATTAAAAGGCAAGTGCTTTTTGGGTCACCATTCACCAACCTTGCATCGTTGAATGTGGAAGGCAGCGGCCGGAATTTTTGATCTGACAAATGCTGAAACGAAGGAAATGAAAATTTCTTTAAAAGCTCAAATCAAATATGAAAAAGATGATTTTGCCATGATCACCACATTGTGTGGGAACTTGGGGCGCATTTTTACTTGTTATTTTATTTGTATCGATTTGATCATGTCGTGTTTTTGCCTTTGCTCCTCATTCCTCAAATTGCTACTAATGCTAGATGAATATATAAGATAACCCTCTATTTTATAATTTTTAAAGCTTAGGGCCACGCATTGGCAATAATTTTTTTATGACATGTGCTGAATATATTTGATTTATTGATATTTACGGTCAGTAATTGCAGAGGCTGAGATGATTTAGCATCAAAGCTCCAGTTGCTGCATTTACACATTTGCTAATTGTTATAAATCAATAATAACACATCCAGCAAAAAACTTTTAAAAAAGAAATTGTTTCAGGAAAGAGAGAAACACCATTCAGTAATCCATTCATCCAATCAAATGAGGAGAAATGGGGAAGCCCGATAAATAATGAGAGCAATGAATAAGCTCCGAAATCAAAAGTTCTGCTCTGTCTTCTCTTTATTCTTTACTTTCATTATGCCCCTTTCTCTTCTTCTTATTTACTTTCTTCACTTAATTTGGAATACATTTTTTTAGATGGCCCAAAGAATATACACGCACGTACACACGCATATTTATTAAGTCCTTCAAAATCCTTTTGAAACCATTCTTTTAGTCAGTTATATGCTACTTAATACCAAAAATACTATTTTTTTAAAATAAACACAATTGACATTTGTAAACCTTTTCATTTATCGTCATGTATTTTAATCAATCATCTTTTTTTTTTTAATTGTAATTACTAAATATTATACTTTTATTTTCATAGTTATGTCATTTTGTTATTAATTAAATTGAATTGAACCTAATTCTCATATGCAGGATCTCGTGGAAGAATTTTAAATTCTAGAATGAGAAAATATAAAATTTGTTCAGTTTAAACATTCATTGAAGTTTGCAAATTGTCTTTTTTGATTTAGTTTTGTCATATGGCCTTTCTAAATAGACACTTGTCTTATATAATGTTGACAATCTAAATATTTACTTTTTTTTTTAAAGATTAATTTATAACAATTAAATTTGTTTTGACAAGTTGGCTAAGAAGTTTGATATAAGGCCATGGTGTGACACTCATAGTTGTGACGTTTTGAATAAAATAGATTGAGGACAGAGAGAGAGAGAGAGAGAAAAAATAAATGGAGTTAATTTTATTTATATTTTCTTTAAATATGATTATAATAGAATAAGAATTTTATGAGATTAATTAAGGGCGCCGATAATCCAACATTTTGTTTTGCTTTTTATTTGTTCTTCCTTGACCTTTTTGGGCCCTTCCAAACTGTATTTATATATGGCAAAAAACCAATTTGTAAACCTCAATAAATTTTTTTAATTCAATTTTTGTTACGTGTGTCTTTTAACTAATCATTAAAGCGCAAACATTAAGAGGTTATTTGTTAAATGTCTGAAGTCTGAAATTTTATTAATTTCAGACATTTTCTAAAATATATTTGTTTGTTTTTTTAAACTTATGTCTAATTTTTAGACATTTGTATCTGAATAGAAAAAGTAAACTTTTGTGACTTTTATCTGAATGGAAAATGTCTGAATGATAAGTAAATATTATATTCCAAAAATATCTTTATAAAATAACTTATTTCTTAAACTATAAAATTTAATATTCTTTTTTTGTTTTAATTTACAAAGACATAAATATTAAATAACCAATTTTAAGATGTTTTTTTATTGTAAAAACAAATAAGATGCCATTTATATTCCAATATTTAAAAAAAAAAACAATCATGTTATTTAGATTTTTATAATCAAACCCATTTATATTTTAGAAAAATTCAAACCCATTTAAATTTCAGACAAAAAAATAAACGTTACCTAAGTTACACCCACATACATAAATACCCACATACTATTTATATACGTGGGTGTAAGTTACAATATTTGTAACTTAAGCCCTCCCAAAAGGGTGTTTGTATACGGCAAAAACTCTGAGCAGAAAGAGAAAGAGCAATGCGCTGCTAGTATCTAATTACTCTCGTACTTTATAACATTTGAATAGTCAAGCAATGGAGCCTAGCATCGTTGGCATAATATGTTAATTCTTTAAGCAATCAAAAGAGAACACTTTTTTTTTTTTTTTGTGTATTAAACTATCTCATATCTGAAAATTAAACTCATATCTTTGGTTTAAATAGTTCATCTTCTATCAAGTTTAATGACAAGTATGCTCTACACTTATCTCTTGTAGGATCCTGTGTATTAGAAAGTCTTATTCCGTTGCACCAAAGTTGGTATAATCTTTGTACCATTGCTATTTTGCCTTTCCCAAACACCAGACACAATCACCAGAAATACTATTCACCGAGGACGTTATGCTTAGGAGTGGCGCCAGTCAAAGGGTGGGATCTTTTTTTTTTGTGTATTAAACTATCTCATATCTGAAAATTATATTAGACTTCGACTAATTTAGATTCAAGCCAGGTAGGATCATTGGAACGGAAAAACTCTCATAACAAATATTTAATACAGCTGCATTCCCAATCATCAAACCAATAACCTTGATTAAGCTATAACAACCCCATGCCACTCTCTTTTAATTAATTACTTTCCTTCTCTCAATTTTTTTTTTTTTTAAATTTTAAATTAGCTTCCCATTAGATAATCTCAAGAATTAGATACAAAGTCAATTGAACACGTACCCTCCTTTCCTTTTTACGCGTTAGTTTAATATTTGATTCCGACTCCAACTCATTACCGTCTTCTCCATTTAATTGATTCAGAGAATAATTTTGTTTTTCTCACGTCGTCATCTCTGCGAGGTCATGTTAATGATGCAGTTCGGGTTTGGATTCCTTTCAAAAATTATTATTCTACAAAGAGATATTATATAATAATAATATGCGCCTAAATAGTAGCGCTTTACTAATAATATCTACTTATAAAGCATCAGAGCTTCTAATAAAAATGAATTTTGCATTTTAGTTGCAGTTTCTGTTTAACCACAGCCTCGTAACCACATTTAATTAGATTAATTAGTTTAACCACGCTCCAAATTGAATTTCGTTGCTTTATGAAATTACATAGTGCATATGTCAAATTTAGTTTATTCTAAATGAGCGATAGGTGATATACATGGAATGTGACCCCTCCCTCCCCCCAAAAGAAGAAAGAAAAAAAAAAAAGAAGGAACTAATTTTGGGCCAACAAAAAAAAATTTCTTACACATAGAATTCAATTCAAGCAAGCTCAGCAAGATAATGAAAACATCCCACGAAGGATTTCAAAGTAAGCTTTCAGAATTTCAACGGGAGCGAACGGCTCAAATCGAAGATCGAATAAGCTTCATATGACTTAAAGCAAATTTAGTGACCGAATCAGAATGTGGAACTTGAAATGTTTTCATTTTAGGATGTATTGAGGTTCGTTTTACACGCTTGGAATCTTTCTGTCCACGGCATTTTTTATTTGCTTGTATCTTCTAAATTGCATTTTTGGAAAAAAAAAAAAAAGAAAAGGAAAATCAATCTGTTGATGTATACATATATCCTAAAAATTCACGGCTTTCTGAGCTATAGATTTTGTTGATTTTATTTTCTTCAGTGTAATGTTAATTAAATTTACAACTTTTTTTTTAAAAATAAAGTTGCTTTATATCGTCTTGCCAAAATTCACCCCCCCCCAAAAAAAAACAATTACTTTGTGTTGAAAAATATAATAAACTTCCCTTTATCTACTTTTGTAATTGCTAATTAATTTTACAAATTAAATATATATACTTTGAACTGGATCAACGATCATCATTACTCTTCAAATCTTTCATACTAAGAAAATGTTCTTTAGAAAAACGAGTGAATTCGGTGCAGTAAGTCAAGACCCAATGGCTCAGGAAATTTGAACTGATTTATTTTTTTATTTTGGACTCAACCGAACCAAAAATCAAATGGTTCAGTGTTAAAATTTAAAAAAAAATTAATTTATAAATACAATAATATTTTTTTATTAGTGTTTTGTATAAAACATAAATGATTAGTTATATAATCGAATTGAATTGAAAAAAAAAAATCAAATTTAGGTGAAAAGTATAAAAATAATTAAAGCACTTAAGATATGTCTGCGGTGGTACCGAAACTACGCTTACAACATGAGAGTGGGCTCTGGCTTAATTTATTATTTCTATTGATCTTGGCTCGCGCTTCTTCATTTACTTCTTTATTTACTTCCAGAGTAGTGGTTGGCGTAAAGAAACATAAATTAGAGATGAGAGAAATTTTATCCTTCCTCTCTGTCCACACACTACTCTCTCTCTCTCTTCTCTTTTCTTTTTTATTTTTCTCTTTTTTCTCCGTACTTAGCATTTTTCTTACTTCAAACGTAAGAATTGAATAATTTTACCTATCTGGAACCAAATAGACATATGCATGCAACTTTACAACTAAATAGTATTTTTTTAATACTAATAAAATGATTCTCCACATTGAAATTTCCATTAACTTGTCCCATATAGGGAACCTCAGAGGGCTCTATTTATAGCCCTATGCTTTCTTCAACTTCGCATATCCGGGGAAAAAAAAAAATCTCGCTTGTTTCCTTTTTTCTCTCAGCAGTCTCTAAATCCCCCCTAAAACACACAAGATTTTGATTCTCTGGCTAGCCAGAATAAAATGAATTTAATGGAAGAGAAAAGATATGCTCTTTTCCTAGCAGCAAAAGACTCTGACTATGTGCTGAAAGTTTATGGAGGTTACTTCAATGTTTTTGTTGCAGCTTTCGGGGAAGAAGGAGAAAGGTGGGATTTATTCAGAGTTGTTGAAGGTGATTTTCCTGACTTCAATGAGCTTCATAACTATGATGGCTTTGTAATCAGCGGTAGCCCTTATGATGCCTATGGCAATGACAACTGGATTCTCAAGCTTTGCTTCATGCTCCAAATTCTAGACGCCATGCAGAAAAAAGTCCTCGGAATTTGCTTTGGTCACCAGGTAAACATTTTTTTAAAAACTATCCTGGAATAATGTTAGAGGTCTGAGGTTTGAACCTCGCTCACGTCAGTTTTTTTATCGAAAAATTTTTTTTTTTTACCAGGTTTTGTGCAGGGCGTTGGGCGGGAGAGTTGGGAAGGCTTGCACAGGATGGGATATTGGGTTAAGAAGAGTGAGGATAGTGAATGATATGGCACCATGCAGCTTCCTGGAAGATTTGGGTGAAATTCCAGGGTCTCTTTCAATAATGGAGTGTCACCGGGATGAGGTTTGGAAAGTTCCAATAGGTGCTGAAGTGATAGGATTTTCGGACAAAACAGGAGTGGAAATGTTCACAATCGGAGATCGTATTCTTGGCATTCAAGGCCATCCTGAGTACACAAAAGATATTCTCTACAACCTCATCGATCGCCTGCTTAATAATAATTCCATTGAGGTAGACGACTAGTCATTTAGAAGATTGTGGCCAATTCATTTGATTAATCTTCTTCATTAATGTTTCACTCAGTTACTCATTTTATTTTCTGATATCATTGATTGGATAATTACAGAGAGAATTTGCTGAAAATGCCAAGTTTGGTTTGGAGATAGCCGAGCCTGATAGAAAGCGCTGGCAAAAGATCTGCAGGAATTTTCTCAAGGGAAAACTTTAGATTGTGGCGCCCTGCAAATCATATTATTGTGGTTGCAGTTTCAATTTGCTTTGATACTAATCGTTTGCAATGTGAGCATATCAGTAAACCAAAAAAAGAAAAAGTGATGCGCAATGAAGTGAAATATTTTAGTTACAGGAAATGAACAACAGGGGATATATAAAATAAGGTGAAGTTGGAATCGACTCAAATTAATGAGAGTTTAAATATATAGAAATGTACTGTACTTATTCTGAAATAAAGAGGCAGTTTATATTCTCTACAAGCACTTTTTTGGGCGGCAACTTATGATTCTCAAGTGGATGAGCATAAGACTTTATAATATTTCTCCCATTTGGTTGGAGAGAAGTGGACACGTGATCCGATGATCGTTTATCCCATTTGGTTAGAATTTTCAAATAAAAATGGGAGGGAATAATATCTTTCATTCTCTAATTATGTGGTCACTTATTTTATCATTTAAAACTTGAGAATATCTATGAATGAATCTAATTAATTTAATCACATAAATTGTGATATAACCGATATATGCAATTGGACGTAGCTCAATTGGTCCTTAATGTGCTTTGTGTGTTTGGCGCACAGTGTTCTTTGATGAGAAACCAAAACTGACAAAACCTTGGAGTCTTTCATTCGTTTGTTGTTTGTTTTTCTTATCAATAAAATATGTGTTGAATTTAATTATGTAGTTATTGTGGAGAGAAAGAGACTGCGAGTGCATATTGCCATGGGACTGCAAGTGGGCAATGTTTGCAAGATTGAAGATCGGCTGTCCGATACACGTCCCACGTACTAACGTGAAGGATAAAACAGTGGCTGCGTAAACAAAGCTTAATTATTATTAAGTAATTTGGTGAATAATGATGAAGATTTTAGTATGTTAAAATCAAGATCTAAATTAGATGATGATCAAGGTATTATGTATGCTTAATTTTTAGCTCAAAGAGTGTTTTAAGTTCAGAATTATGCAAACCCTTCACTCATTTTCTCTCTCTACTTTAAGGTTTGTTTTTTTTTTTTTTTTTTTTTTTTGCTCTCTTTTATCACAGTATGCATCCTGAAATCTCAATTTTCTTTTCTTAGCATATCCTTTTGTTATTTCAAGGATAAATATGAAACCAAAGAAACTTCTATGGTTTTGATGGCGGATAAAAATTAATTGATTTTCTTTATTTGATGGATGATTTTTTATCTCCCAATCTGTAATAGCCATTCTCAAACTAATTTTGAAAATTTGAAAACCAATCATCAATGTTTATTCGAAATTAAAAGAAAAAGTTTTAAATTACCTACTACAAAAATGAAAAATTGGGGGACAAAGATAAATAGCATTTATTAAGTGATCTTATCAAAATATATTTTAAAAATAAAAAATTTAATTTAAATAAAGGGTTTAGAGAGAAGATTAATAAGGATGACAGAAAAATCCGATACGATCCAAGTTTGAATGTTTCAAACTCAGCTTGCGCTTCACCTAAAAAGTCCAAGCTTGCTCGATAGCAAAAAAATACTTTAAAATTTTAATATATATATTGTTTTAATTAAAATACAATTTTGAACATATATTTAATCCACCCATAACAAATATTCAAAATTTAAAATTATTTAAGGCTAAATTTAAAAGCCTAATATGACAATAAGCTAAATTTTATAAACTATAATTTGTAAAATATAATGAAATTTAAACTTTTCGCTCAACCTGGAAAAAAAAAAAAAATCTAACCCAACAGAGGACATGTTAGAATTGGGCTTGGGATTTGCCACTCCAACTCAAGCTTGGCATTAAATCCTCTTGTGTTTAAGAACAGTATCTTAAATAATGAAATAAGGTGGTGTTTGGTTGGAAAGAGAGGATGGAGAAGAGGAAAGTAATTTAAATTCTCTTTTTATTTCCATTGCTTGGTTTGATAAAATATATAAGAATTTAATTTCTATTAGAATTTAATATCCATCATAATATTGAATTTGAATTCCACACCTGATGGGGAAGAAATTAAATTTCTCTTATGTTAGAAACTAAAGTTTTCAAAATTACCCTTCAATATTTTAACTTATTTAATGTCATTAATAATTATTATTTATAATTTTATTTTATTGATTTAATAGTATAAACGGACTCCACCAGAAAGTCATCGGACCACCACAGGAAAGCCGCCGGACCACCGTCGGAAAGTCGCAGGACCTCCACCGGACGTCGTCGGAAAGTCGCCGGACCTTCGCTGCCGGCCACCGAACCATCATTTTATTTTATTTTATATATATTAGCAATTGCTAATATATATAGTTTAATTTTTAATGTGAGGGATAAATTTGTCCAAAGAAAAAACTATATTTCATTTCCTTATCAAACTTTATATCAAATCAAACAACCAAATATAATTTCACAACTCCTTTCTTCTCCATTCCACTCTTTTCCTCTCCTCTCTTTTCTTCAAACCAAACATGGCCTAAGTATTATTTAAAAAAATAATATTAGATTTTTTTACTAGAACAATCAGTTTATCCTGATAATTAGTCATTCACTTTTTTATAACTTTGTCTACGAGGATTGTATTGAAAAAAACAGAGAAGCGGAAAAGCTAAAAAGCCTTCTTCACAATACATACACAACTTCACCTCTGTGTTCTTATTTTTAAGGCGTCCACAATCCACATTTTTGCATTACGTATGACACGATTGCGAATTTATAGGGAACTCTCGCACCCACCCACCTCAGCGTCATCATTTGTACGTATTTCTCCGAGAATGAAGAAACTAAACAAATCTCGGCCTCCATTGAAGCACTAAATTAAAGTTCTGCATCCCTGTACTTTTATAATAAGTAAATTCCATAAGTAGCTAGCTAGAGGTTCACATATATATTCTTTGCCTTGGGTCCTAGCCCCATTTTCGAATATAACGTTTGGTGCTGTCTGCTTTGCATGGAGCCGTAGACCCCTCATAATGATAATATTAGTCCTCCATCTCTAAATGAAGTAAATACAATTAAGTAATTTTTGTACAGAATGTCTTTAAAACCTTGGGGAATCTACTCACTGTATTATTTGTTTTATTATTCCAAAAGATGTAATATTTCACAACACATATCACCCCCTTTTTTCTCTCTTGTTTTTATATGATCTCTCAACCAAATTAATTAATAGAACTATTATGAACATATACTCACAAGAAGAGAGAAGAGAGAGTTGGGTGAAGAGAGAAGAATTGAAGTAGCCGGCCTGATTAACGTGAGAGTTACACTACTATTGCTTTGTGTCAACTGTCATTTACCTGCCAGAAGCTCATGAAATATAACGGCAAGGCAGTCCTGTGCTGCTCCTCATCCTCACACCCACCTACCCTACACCCTAGCCATTATACATGTATCATACGGCGGATATTATCCAATAAAAAATAAGCATGACATTCTTGTCCACTTTACTGACCCCTAAACCCTAAGACAAGGACATTACTGTCTACTTTTGCTCCTTCGGCTGGTGCTCTAGCTCCTTAATCTGCAAAAACTTATTGATGTTCAGCATTTCTTGTGTGAGTTCAGTAAATCTCCCTCTAGTTTTCAAACGTCAAAAACCAAGGATAAACTGTTTATTTTATGCCCTTTACAACTAATTAATTCAGAAAAGTTCTTGTTCAACAAAACTTGATAATTAGCAAACCAGATATCCAAGAACAGAGTTAGCGTAAAGAAACACACAAGAATTCTCAAACAAGGACACAAAGTTTACGTGGTTCAGTGCACAAAGCACTTAACTTAGGATAACATAAACATAGATATAAATATATTACAAATGTAAATTGGCAATTTGGAGCAATCTCAGTTACAACCTTATGGTCTTGCTCTTTCAGCTTGTCCTCAAGATCTTTGGCCTGTGCAAAGAAAAACAATAGTCTTATTCAGATTTGCAATGTCTTTTGCTAGGCAGAAAGCAGCTCAGTCAAATGTCTACAATCAGTAATCTCGAAGAAACCTAATGATTAAACAAATAACTCTTTTAAACATTAAGGTCCAGAGTTTGATGCAAAACCTTCTGTTCAAGAATCGCAGACTCTGACAGCCGTCGAGCCCTAAGCTTGTTTTCTAGTTCTTTGACCTACAGCAGCAAATAGATTCTGGTTAGCCATAAATAAAACACAAAAATGAGCAAAACAATGATAATACTTCCAGTGAAAAGCAACCTTCATTTGGAGACTGTTGCAAAGTCACGAAAATTGTGACACTTGCTTCTTTGAATGGGTGTGCAAATTCTTCAAGCAAAATTCAAGGTCAGAGTCAGAAAATAGAAAAATAAAATGTATACACGTTGGTCATTAAAATGCATGGTTGCAGACCAGATAGCAAAAACAAATAGTGGAAAAGAATGATAATAAAGAAAATGTGAAATGTGCGATCCAAATAAAATTTGGGTGTTCACTTCTACTTTCTCCTATAAATCATTGAATTCAGCAGCCAAAAACTTATCATCATGCTCCACATTATAATGATATTGGTAATTCAATTTTAGGCCGAATTGGTTAAAAAATAATGAATGAGTAATCAATTAATTACCTTTGAGAAGTTTGAGCATGTTCCATCATGGTAAGTGCATACAAAGTGAATACCGCACCTGGAAAGAAAATAGTCCATCTAATGGAATTCCATTCCATGAAACGGATATAAAAAATATGCCAACACCATTACCTTGAGTTGGTGTTTGAAAGGCCTTGTTGTCAAGCTCCATCCTAAACTTCTCCGTCTGCTCATTTGCTGCAGTTAGTGACAGCGTGACATCCAAAGTAATTCATGTGAAATCCGAGAAACAGTTTATTAAAGAACTAATTATTGTTAGAAAACAGAAGTTTTAAAGCAGTAAAGACTAATGGAATCTGCAAGGCTTCCTGGCAACAGGCGGCGCCAGTGGACATTCAAGAGAAAGTTTCTTGGGCCTGCCGGGCTTCCGGTTGACAATGGGTTGTGACATCTAGGTTTGTCTAGTTTCACATGACAATTTATCCTAACAATTAATTAAATTATTGTATTTGTTTGATATGACTTAGAGCCTGTTTGGTATGACTTATTTAAGAGGTATAAGTGCTTATTTAATCCCATAAGCACTTTTTAAAATTTTTTATAGTGTTTGGTTATTTTTTGAGTGGAGGTTTTTTAGCTTAAATAAGCTAATTTACCTCTACTAGTAAAAGCCCAAAATTTGAGCTTTTGAGAGTAGAGGTTAGAGACCTTTTCCAAAAAATATATAATATTAAAAATATCCTTGACATATTTAATTAATTACATAATACCCTTTGTATAAAACCTATCCAACGAAAATTGTTGCCGCTATATAAACATATTACCGCCACCACTTCACTTTATCTCTCTCTCTTTTTTTTTTTAAAAAATAACCAGTATTTTAATTTTGCAATTCCTATACATACCCAACACTTGAGAGAGTATATATCAATGACGCAATTTAATTTGGATAGTATTATTTGTTTGGGAGAATATATCAATGATGCAATTTTTTATTTTGAAAATTAAAGAAGTGATTGAATTAATTTTTTCTTATTAATTGATAGCTTAGATGTATTTTGTTACATGTTATATAATTATGAATACATATCCTTTTTGTTAATTTAATTACACAAAAGTACTTTTAGTTTTACACAACCAAACAGTTTAAGGTTCAAAAATACTTTTTTAATTGACAACCAAACACTCACTGGCTTTTTGTCCAAAAGCTCTATTGGTATAAGCTCTATTCATACAAGCTCTACTGCTATAAGCTCTATTTAATAAGCTGTACCAAACGGAGCCTTATCTAATGGTCATAAGTATTTATTTAATCCCTTAAACTCTTATCAAAGCTTTTATTGATGTTTGATTGCTTTTTCAGTATAATTTTTGAAGCTTAAATAAGTTAATTTGACTCTACTAGTAAAAGCTTAAATTTTAAATTTTTAGAAGAAGGGATTGAAATTTTTTTTAAATATTAAAATACCTCAAATGTTTTTTACTTATTCGACAATCATATTTTATTTTTTTATAACTTAACTTTAAAAAATTTGTTTATTAAAATAATTTTATAATTTTTAATAAAAACTTCCATTAACTAAGCAACTAAATTTTTTTTAATAAAAACTCTATTTATAAAAATTCTATTTCTATTTAAATAAGCTCTTAAAAAAAAATTGTATCTACGGAGCCTACGCAGAGAGTCATACAAATTGTTCAAAAAATTTCGAATAGCATAGTCTCCATCAAGTTGCAGTTTGAATCCTAACAAATAATTAATTAATTCTTTGTTTCGAATGTTTTCACATCGCGCTGCAGGCACAATTTTACCCAACAAGCACTCAGATTTAGAGATGGCAAAAATACCCATCCGATCCGGACCCGGACCGCACCCGGGTGTTGTGGGTCGGGTATTATCCGGTCCGGATATGCGGTCGGGTAGGTCTTGGGCATCACTTGATAAACACGAAACCCGGATTTTATTAAAAAAATATTATAAAATATATATTATTTTAAATATTTATATTTATTTGACTCATTTATTACACATATATAAAGTTTTAAACACTTAAAGTTTATATTTTCATGTTAAATTTTATTAAAATAAATTTAAAACTTATAAAATTACTAAAAAATAAAAAAAATATATACACATATAATATTAAAAAATATAAAATCTGAGTACCCGAATAAAAATTCGGTAAAACCCGACCCGGACCCGATTCCATCCGGACATAATCCGGTCATTGCGATACCCGGACCCGGCCCGGGGTTTTGACATCCCTACTCAGATTACTGGCTAAACAGAGACTCATACAATTTTTTCAATAAATTTCGAACGCATAGTCTGCTTATGCCTATCAACTTATTGGCAAGCTCGCAATCAAAATTTCAGTTAGGAATTGAAAAAACCAAGCATTAATGAAGTGAATCGAAAGAAATTACCTAAAGCCCTCAAGAATGTCGAATGACGGGCGTCTCTGCTCCGGCGAGGGAGAGACACGGCGGCTATCGAAGACGAGGGGCTGAGAATCACTTGGTGAACAGCTTGCACTCGCTACTGAAGAACATGATGGGCGGCTCTGGTTTCGTTAAGATCGGACGATAAATAGACGAATGAGATTGCAGCTTATTTTTTTTTATGGGAGGGAATGAGATTGTAGTTAAAACGACGTAGTTTAATTGATTTGTCTTATTAATATTTTAACATGTCGATAAAACGCAGTAACTGCTTGTCGACCAGCGCTCTTTCTTTCGCCATTACTACTTTTCTTATTAAAAAGATGGAGATTGTGTATAACTAACTTAAACAAGTAAAATTTATTTGATCTTATACATTTTTGTTACTTATTTTATACTGAAATATATAATTATAAATTATAACAAATATAACTTAAGAAAACTCACTAGTGAATATCAATGAATAGAATGTTGACCGAGACTAAGAGGATAGATTATTTTTCATTACATCCTTAGAATTGTATTACATTCCGTTCCAAAAAAAAGATTTGTTTGGGATTACAATTTGAACCCTAAGCGAGAAATGAAAGGACATCTGATTTCATTCCAGCAGTGATATAGAATGATCATGTTCGCATGGGAAATGAAATACGAGAAACAAATAGTTTATTCCTTCATCCAGCTGACCTGAGCTGATGTACAATTATCATTAGGCAAATACAGGACCTGCAGTTTAACTTGGGAAGCACAATTGATTATTTCTCACGGCTTACTTTAAAAAATAAAAATACACTCTAAAACCCATGCAGGGCAAAGCACGAAAACTCCACCCATATAAACAGTTCGAGATCTCTGAACAATTCAGACTAACAATTTTTTCACACCCATCGTGTATAGCAGCTGAAGAGTGTACATTGCAGAATACAATGATCCCAACATGGGGAATTAAATAATTAATGTGTTCTATCAATGTTACAAAGGAAAAATCTAAGAACAGGGTTAGCACAACCACCAAAGCTTATGCAATTGTTGAATGCTTATTAATGGTTATGCTGAACTGTAGTTGAAAAACATCCTTTTCCTTCTCTCTTGCCCCCGTGATCTTTTTTTTTTTCCAATTTTTTTCTTTGTTTTTTTTTCCCATCTACGATGAAAGTATCAAATATACGACACGACTGGTGTCTGAGAATAGACTGCTGAAACAGATCATAGAGTTATAATAGCAAGGCAAGCAGTGGAAGATCTCTTGCGTTTTGAACCCCAGCAAAGGTCTAACTTACCAATTTTTCTCTTGGTTCCAAGGTAGCCCTGACAACTAGAAGCACCACAATAGCACTTCACCTCAGGTCCAAATTGCACAAATCTGCACAAGTTATATTTCAAGAACAACTCTCCCACTAAAGCCAAATGTCACCCTAATTACCAATGATCACAACAGGGTTACCGGACAAACAGAAGTGAGATCTACATGTACCTGTAATCATATGTCAATGGTTCTCCAGCTTTAATTGATCGTGCTGCAAACACACCCACCCGTGTCTCCCCCTCAACTTGCCTTCAAGAAACGCAAGTTAAAATGGTTAGACTCAAATACTGTGCAAAATTCAACTCTCACGTACTGTTTAATTCCAATATCTTTAGCAGATATATTATATATAATGCCTCAAAGAAATAGGATTCAATATAAAACAATAAGGATAAACATGGCAGATATCTGTCTAACCACTTCTCCAATCTTGATTACTGTAAAATATAAAAAAAGTGGCAAACATTAATCATACTAACCACTTCTCCAACATGCAGTTGGGATCACAACTGTGATTTAGAAAACGAGAAAAATTCCCCTTGAAAGTGGCATCAATTGTGAAATCTTTCCGAATTTCACACATATAAAAGTTCTGCACACCTCGGTATTTCATGTCCCAGAGCCTTTGTTCACACAAAGCGTCATCAATAACTGAAAGAAAAAGACAACTTTAATTAATATGTGTGATAATGATTAAAACAAAAAAAAAAATGAACCAAGATTCTTCAATTTGTTCATACATATATATAAAAGCAGAAAGGTCAAGAATTGAAACTACCTTCCCCAATATACTCAATTATAAATTCTCCTTTATTGATGGGTTCAGCAGCCTCCACTCCCCACCCACAAAATTCAGTCTGGAAAGGACAAGAATTAACCTTTATGGATAACAGAAAATATTCCCAAAATAAAAAAAAGCCTGAATTTACAAATTTGCAGATTTTAAAAAAAAAAAAAAAGGAAACATCCTATGGCAATGTGAGGCAAGTTCAGAGGAACATAATTGATGTACTCCTATGGCAGATCTTCTCACCTTGACAATTTTGATCTTCTTCTCCTTACGAAATGGCCTGTTATTGCAAGTTTCGGAGCAATGGCAAGCTTTCGAGCAGCTAATATATTGGACCCTAGAAGATTGTATACTGCATGTTAGAACTCTGGAACAAGGCAAGGCAAGGCAAGGTGGTACATAATGCAAAAAAACTCTTTAATGAATAAAACTGTTAATTGCTGATTCATACAAGAAAATCAAAGATAAATTTTTTTTAATATTCATTAGCATCTACTTGGCTATTTTTTGGGATCATTAATTAGAAGATAGGCAGGACATACCTGCACACACAATTCTCAGAGCATTCAGAACTACAACTCGTGCATCCAATATCATCATCAGAATTGTCACGCTTCTTTTTCACCAAGTAAATATCTAATGTCATTTAAGGTCAGCGTACAGATAACATAAGCACATGATCAAAGGGCATTTACAAATGATTATCTGCAAAAATATTGAAACTGTTATCCATCCCACTAAGTAAGAAATACTTGGAATGCAGAAAACACTAAACATACACAACTGGTTCAAGATAATAAACACTGTTCATCGGATACTGCGCTTAATGTGCACATACGGAGGTGGCCCAACTTTATTCTCCATAAGATCTTTCCATGTGAGATCGATCTTGAACTCCTCATCAGCATAAGGTAGAGGCAAGCGGCAGAAAACTTCCTAGAAAATTAGGCAGGAGAAAAGGTTAGCCTGTGAAATAGACAAATGAAAAGTTTGCTACACAGGTATAACATCTAATCCATTGTACAGAGCACATTTACAACAGTTTATATTCCAAAATTTGGACCAGGTTGTTGAAGATATATGATACAAGCATGCATGCATGAACTTCATGACTATACCCTTTCTTATTGCATTCAATCTCAAAGATTCTCAGTGTAGATATTGCACAATTTTGGAAGAAGATTGGCTAGGAAAGGAGAAGGTAAAACAAATTACTAATTTTCTTGATCAAGTTTTACTTAATAGAAAATGCCACGAATACTTCACCAATTCAAGCAGACAACAGCAAAGAGAGCTATTTTTTATGGTTATATGCCTTCTTACATTTACAATCCAGGAGAGCTGGCATTGACAAGTCTCATTCCACAATATGACAACTAGAAGCAAACAAAATGCATATAGCGAACTTTCTGATATCAACTCATTCACCCTTCTTTTCCCACACGATCTAGATAATGATTAGTTAAATGTTGGATTTATTCAAAGAGTTGCCTAAGTTATTGTCATGTACAAAGAAGGGATAGTGGAAGGTTTGGGAGCCATGTCACTGGCTAATCCTAGCCTCCTTTTGTCCTACAGCATCATTTTTCTAAATGGACGAGTTAATATATGATTCATGTATCTTGAATTATTAATATAAGTAAGTTTAAATGATATAAGATACAACAATTATTCTGAAAAAGTGTGCAAAAAGTCTGACCTCTATGTCACATGTTGGCTCTGCATGCTGCTCATTCAACAAATATATAAGTCCTGTCAGCCAGCCTAATCAATGAATAAGAAGGGAGAAATAAAACCTCAACAAAAGCAGTTGAGAGATTGAAAGATAGTTATAATGTCTGACACTAAAAAGTATTTGATTCTCTTTGCCTGAACACATGAGCAGTCTAGATTATTCTAAATATTAATGGCCAAACAGTACGACAAAAAGTTATCATCAATTTTGTGTTGATATAAATTATATGATTAGCACACGAATTTTGTCCCACTCTGATATATTTGCAAATGTCCCTTGGACAACAACTTGAAAGCAGGTGCAAGGAGACCAGGAATCCAATTAAAAAGACAAATCAAGCACAGTTTTGCAAACGGAAACATGTCATGGCATTGGTATTATTGACTGATAAGCTGATATAAATCTTGCTTCAATCCTTTATTGACACCTCTCCCTCTCAAAAAACTACCGTAGTTTCAGTAGAAGCATTAAAACTATCACATGCCAAATATCTCATCTCATTATTGCAATATCACAGCAAGAGATTGACAAGTAGTTTTCAAAAAATAATGATATAAAGTTTAACAGTTCAAACAATTAAATTGCCTCTGAAGTTAATTTTAAAGACTTAAAGGCATGGTGAAAATCTGAATTGATTGCTTATGATCAAGTTTACCACCTGCAAAGAAATTGTAAGTGGATTTGTGAAGTCTAGGAAATTTAGCCAACAGTCAATGTGTGGCTCGCAACGTTCATCAAGCGCATGATATGGCATATCTAAATTCTAAATCTGAAAAATCTCAGTTGAGAAAGAAATCTAACAATTCCAATTGAAAAAGAGAATTAGACAAAAAAGAATGAGGCTCAAATGTACTCAAATGATATTTCAGTTTGAATTTGCACATAGGTGACTATCAATTAGATATTACAAGTGAATCAAGCTATGGCATTTGGAGTAAGAGCTCATCAGGAGTTTAGAATAGCAGCCACTTCATAGCCATTCTATGATTTTAATAGGAAAATGGCAGGCAAGGGTTATAACCACAAGAATCACAAGATGATGTCAGAAAGGCCAAAGAACAAGCATGCAATACCAACTAAGGAAAGAAGAAATTGACCTGCTTATCCAGAAGCCATTTAGCAGGATGCCTCCAGCAAACTGCTCGACCTGGTTGGTCTTTCAAATGAATCACTCTGTCCGGCCAAGGGGCACACTTATCATGTGAAGCTATTGTGCATCGCACACATCGCCATTGTAATCTCTGACGGCAAATGAAGCACGCCTGTTGACAACAAGATGCCCCATACATAAGTGACAGAGCAAGTACTTATCAGGAATGACATCAAATTCGTGACATAAAATAAAAATTACATCAGAATCATATAGAAAATATCACAAGAAAATCAACTGGGAAAGGTGCAAAAACAATCTGCAAATGCAGTAGCAGTATATTATAGGAATCTCCAAGAGAAAAGAAGAATATCATAATGTAGAAAATCATGATTCTTACATGTTGTGGACACTTGAAATTTCTTGGAGTAGAGATCCCAAGCCTTTCCTTCACACATATAAAATGATACACTCCTCCACAACCACGAACTGAACAAAATACCTCTTCCCCATGATAGATAAACCTATGGCAAGCACAGCATTCAATCTGAAATGAATTTACAAAAGAATAAAATTAGGGTACATCTGGAACTACTGTGATTCTACTTAATTTTAAAAACAAAAGCTGCTAAAGTGTTCGATTTATACCAACTAGCGATTTTGCTGTGGATTCAAATCCACAACACCCGAGTGCTCAGTCCCCAACACACCCTTACTCTTATAACAACATAAGCGTCATAAAAAATAAAATAAAATAACTTATTTTTCACTTAAAAGCTTACTGTCAAGTGCAGGAATAAATATACCCAACAAAGAGATTCACTGTGAATCTTGAAGTTCCCAAAAGATATAAAATTCTGTCAAAGAATTAAACTACAGAGCAAGAAAAATCCAATATCTTTTAATTCTTTCTAATTAAATAAATTGTAATAAAAAGAAACAGGATAAACCATTTTCTTGGCGCCGACAAGAAACGGAAGAGAGCAGTTCGACTGTGGGACCCCCAATTCCATCTTCTTCTTCACCCAAGCCGCCACGTGGTCCTCTAAACAGGAAATATTCTTGGCGCCGCGGCACCGTTTCATGACCCTAACGGAATTACCATCTCCGTTAGCACAGACGTTCTCCTCCTCGCCGGTCAAAGCCAGCGTTTTGACCACCGCCGAATCGGAGCCGGGAGACTCTGTGGCTGAGTGAGGAGGAGCCAGTGGCTTCAAAGAAGAAGCGCACCGAGTTAGGGTTAGCGAGGAGGAGGAGAGAGCGAGATTCGCGAGGTCTGGCATTTTCTCTTGATTAATAGAAAATTTAAAAAATAAAAATTGAAAATCTATTATTGCATATATATAAAGAGGGGGAAAAATAGGCGGGAAAGCCAGGAATTTGTAATTTTGGTGAAATATGTATGAAATTGCGATAATGCCCTTGAGATGTGGGATCCAAGTGGAAGGAGAGCGGTGGAGTTGAATAATGGTATGATTGACAGCTGCGGAGTGCAGTGTTTTTTTTGGCGCACCAACGCGTGGAAACTGGAAAGCACTGACCCCAACCAGTCTGGTGGCCGTACGGTAGTGTTAAATAAGTTGATAAATAAGTTAAATTAAAAAAAAAAAAAAAGATAGCTCATTAATAAAGAGAACTGATATTTAACACCACTGTGACCGGACAAAAATTAAATAGTAATATTATTGTACACAAGGGTGTACATTTAGATGAGATTGACCTAATCACACCCAATTTAAATTTTATTTCGAGATCAGTTTGATTTGGGTTTAAAACTTGAAGTTTTGAACCGGTTTGCATTCAAAACTCAAAATCAATTAGATTATATTTTAGTTCATGGTTAATTTTAATCGAACAATCAATACAACCGGATCAAATAAGCAAATTGAAAAACAAAAAAAACTAAAAAAAGTTAATATGACCTGTATTTATCTGACCCTAATATATTTTCTTCTTCTTCTACTTTTCTTCGGCAGCTGCCAAATCCTTCTTCTTCTTCTTCTTCTTTTATTAATTGTTTAATATTAGTTAAGTTTTTACGGGATTCTAAGAAATTTATTTTTTTGGGTAATTGTTATTTGCTTCCAAGTAACCCATAAAAATTTGGACATAGTGGATGCTTTAATTTACGTGTTCCTCATGTTATATTCCCCTTTTGCGAAAGACAATGATCCCTGCATGCAATAGTCAGTTGCATTAGTTGCTCATATTTTAAGTCATGTTTTCACCAATGATTGAAAATTATACTCATCGGAACCTGAATGACACTTGGGGCCAGGGGCGGATTCAGAATATAATATTACCGCGGGTTAAATTTTAAATTTTATATTTTTAAGTAAACATCAAAATTTATAAGTAGAAAAAAAGTATATTAAAAAACACCAAGAACCTTATCCCTCTAAATATTTACTATATACAAAAATAATTATTAAAAAAGAATAAAAAATAAAAGACAACTCAAATATGAAAACACTGTTTTTTAATTATAGAACCTGACATTGCAACTTATAATAACATGTAATTATATAAGGATTAAAAAATCAATTAATAATTTCAAATTAAAAGCGATCAATATATGTAGTTACAATCAATTAAAAATTACAAGTAAAACTTTTTATGTTTGAAGTGAAATACTAAACTACTAGACTTAATAAATTAAACAATTAAAATATATTCATCCTTTAAAATTGTAAAAGTATTATTAGTCAAAAGTTTCAATAATAAATTAAACTCAATTCAACAAAAAGGTATTTGTGTAAAATTATTTATTTGTCAGGCACTCTGCCTCTCTTTAAAGAACTAGATGTTAATTATTCTTCTATCAAAAGTTCTTTAAAATACTCAAATTTTATTTTCTAATTTGTTCTCTAAGTTTTTTTGAAACTAATAAATAAAATCTGAAAATTCACATAAAATTTTTATAAAAATATTGATAATTGTTACTATAAGTTGTTTCTATAAATACATTAAATACTAGTGATGATGTTATATTACATTGCCATTTTTTTTCAATTAGAAGTCTTTTAAAATAAATTAAAATAATAATAAAATTTTAGCTGCCTAATTGATCAATCTATTCAATGAATATGTAATTTAATCATTTTATAAATCATTTTATAAAATAAGTCACTAATTACAATTGAAAATAATATAATTGAATTAGGACGTATATATAAATAAAATAAAAACTCTATTGTTATATAAAATTAATGTAATTGAGTTAGGGACATATTTGAATATAAGATAAAAACTCTATTGTTGTACTAAATTGATGAAAACATGAGGGTAATTGAGTTATGGATGTATTTGAATAAAAAATAAAAACTCAATTGCCATACCAAATTGATGAAAATGTAAGGGCAATTGAGCTAGGGACATATATGAAAATAAAATAAAAACTTTATTTTTTTACTAAATTAATCAAAAAGCAAGGGGTATTAACAATCTTTTTTGGATTATACTGGGCTACAACCCGATATAGCCCACGCGTAGGTCCGCCACTGCTTGGAGCTCATTTGATTGAGTATAAAACGATGGGATTAGATATTTTTCTCTAAAATTATCCTAATGTAATGTTTGGTATACAAATATAATTGTAGGATACAATTAATAGAGCCCACCATTTAAACACAATATCAAAAAATTATAACGAGGAAAAGCGTGGGATAATGATATGTAAGCTAACATTTAGCCTATTACTATTTACAGGATAAGAAAAAAAAAGTCTAAAAATTTCTCTCCATCGCTCTCAACACCAAAGTCTCTCTTCTATCGCCAAATCTCCTCTATTCATGCAGTAAGTCTCCTCAGATCTTGACTAAAAAAATTCAATTTATGCCATTTTTTTTTTCATTCTTTTGTTTATTCGTTCATACAGTAAATATTTTTTCATTGTCATTTTAAAATAAATCTAAGATAATTTTGATAATTTAATAAGTAAGATATATTATTAGTTACTAGACAATCCCAAGACATACCAAAACACAAGACATGACATGATTATTTATAGTCTAATCCAATATTACACCAAACACAGCATAGTATTACATATAATCTAGTGTTATCCAATCAAATTTTATTTTATCCAATCCGATCCAATCCAATATACCAAATAAGTCCTAAAAGTAAAAGTTAATCTTTAAACTTTTTAAATATTTAATATTTAAAAAAAATATTTTTGTACTAATCTATTTCTCTCCTTTAAACAAGGATTTAGACTCTCTCCTATTCTAATTTTTCCTAATGTTTATAAAAGATATTGACACATGTCATTAATTAAATCTATGGACATGATTGAATTTACTTGTAACTTTTTCCTTATTAGATATAAAACAAATAGTTTTGGATATTAACTAATAAACTTCTAAAATTAACTTATATCAAACCGCCATCAACTCTCAATTATCATTTCATTTATGTTTCTCGCGTTCTCTACCAGGTCAAGAGTGACCAAAACTTCTCACCTTCACGCCTTTTTTAACCTTAATTTGTAATAAACTCGAGATAGTAAAAGATATTGAACCCTACAAAACAAAGTTCTGTTTCTTTCGAATCGATGTGTTTTCATGTAAAATAAGGAATGGTAATAGTAAATTCAATGATCTAAGTCCCCACTGTTTCTCACATTTGCCATTATGTTTACGTCCTAATTTCTTCATAATATTCCAAATAGGTCCCTGTGATAATTGAAGCTGGAGGCCGAATTGATGTGGTCATGTGGAGTTTCTCCATTTAATACCTTATATAAGTCAAAATTGGTAGGTCAAATAGTCTCTAGCTACCTTATAACTCGAACTTGATTACTTGATGAAGATCACACTACTACAAAAACGACAAACGACAAAAATGCACGTGACTTTGTTTACGTGACAGTAAAAAGTGTCAGAAATGGTGTACATTTGGACCATTTTCCGCCTTTGACAAGTATGTATCATAAATCATTGATACTAAGGTGTCAGTAGCTTAAAACTCAATGATTATTGATACTAAAGCATCAGTGATTAAAAAAAAAAATATTAATTTTTTTAATTTGAACTCAAACTCAAAATCTTTAAACTTAAAATTTGTAAGTTTAGATTGCAAACCATTGATGCATGTCTTTTAAATTTTGAATTCGATTAATTTTTTTATTTTATTAAATTTTACACAATTACTTTGTGGATAATAATAATAATAATAACAACAATAATAATAATATTAATTAGTTAATTAATAATAATCATTTTGAGAATAATATTTGTTATTTAGCCACATGTCAACTTGTAATTCATTGTTTAATAATAATAATTTTACTTGTCCACGTGCCGACTTATAGTTTGCTATTTTATTAAATTACAATGCTAACCATTACACTATATAATTTTCCAAAGTATAAAAAGAAAATAAGAAACCCTAAATCTAACCTAATCAAACACACTAGTTTTGGGTTGTCGTATGGTTGTTGCCGCTTCGCTTCAATCCTCTCGTCACGGGCCGTCAGCCTCGGCCATCACGCCGCTTGCTCGACGCCGCATCGCTTTGTTGCTCGCTGTTGCTCAAGTCAAGCCACCACTCTACTACTAATAGCCACCTTTCGTGGCGCCGTGACAAGAACATACAACTTTTATGTCCGCCACATCAACTTCACCAATTATACCACCGCTCTTCAATCGCCAAGATCAAGAACCATTTTCTCTCTCTTTGTCTCTATTATCATTATATTTTTTTCCATTCGCTTTGGATCTTGCTCTGTCTTATGAAGAGAAGAAAAATCAAATTTGATTTCAAAACATGCATCGGTTGTTTGTTTCTCATTGTTTTTGTTTGTCGGTTTTATGCTCGTCAAGTAATGTTGTTGCTTCATGCTTGAAGGCGTGGACCCAAAGATAGTATATTACTGAATCATAAAAATGTCTCCTTTTTCGAACTTCTGGTTTCTAGATCTATTAATTTAATCGTTTTTGATTAGTTAATTTTTGTGGTTGGTGTTTAATTCTTTCTTAACTTGTGAAAATTTTGTGCTTTTACATTTTGGAGTCCATTCAAGAGTTTGAATGACTATATGTGCAACTTTTCCCTGGGTATTTTTGTTTGTTCTTTATGTAGTTCAATCATTCACCATTTTATGCTTTTTTAATTCATTTCTAAATAAATTCTATACTTTTTTTGTTTTTATATTGGTCTTAGGACGAAATGCATCCAAAAAATTTTGACTCAGTATCGTGGGTTTCGATTTTTTGGTTCGGGAAGAAGAAAAATGTTGGTATCGCAAGGTAATATATTATAGAGTTAGAGTTTCTGTGGCTGCGTTATGCTTAAATTCTAGAGTGCAACTGAACGATAGCTCAATTTCTTAGGATGGCAAGTTATAGGAATCTTGTTTTGCTTTGTTTTCCTTGATGATATTCCTGACTACCATTATCGGTCTCTGGGAAATCTAGTCATTTTTCTACTTACATATATAACAAATTCTCTCTTCACGGATCCAAACTCTCTTTGCATCACTATATCCAATCCTTCTAATATAGAAAATTTCACTGATTGATAATCTATTTAAAATCCATAAATTGTTCTTTGATGCATATGTATACTCATTTTCAGGCACCATACACATGAATGAGTAAGTTGTCTCTTTTATATTTTCCATGAATATGCTCTGTATTGTTCATTAAAGTTGTGCATGATTGGATGGAAATAATTGGTTTTGATTTGGTTTCCGAAGTGTTGTTGAATACATAAGATACCTATTTGTCTCTCAATGCTATTAGTAAATAAGATGTTGTTTCCATGAATATGCTCTGTTTTTTGTTTACTTTAAATTTAGACAATGAAATAGATTACAAAAAAAAAAATAACTTATACTTGTCAAGTTGCAGACACCATTTTTCAAGTCATTATTACTGAATATTGATGTACTTATTAAGTGTTCTCTTTAATACTTGATAGAATACTTTTGGTGAAGCAATTTGTGTATCATGATTACAAACTGTAATTAACTTGGCAATGTGTAGATTCTACAATTTCTTTTTTTGATCCTTAACTTGCTTCTTTTAATCCTACTCTTCTATGTTGAAGTAATTTATGAGTATTTTTGCTTCAAAATAACCAAGATTTATTTTTCACAGTATACTAATTGATTTTATGCACTTGTAGGTGGGAAAAAAAAGAAGCCGCGGATGGATATTGAGTGACCTTGTTGTGCTTTTTTTTTTGGGAGGGGTGGTTGGAAACTTAATTTAGTAGTAGTTAGCACTTGTTTAGAGATTGTTGAAAATTTAATTTGATACTTATGTTAAGTCTTTTACAAATAGTGATGTAGTTGAATTGTTTGGATTTAAGTGATGTATTTGAGATGTTTATTATATAAATTGTGTTGCAAGATATTTAATAATAAATATATTTCGAGTTTTCTTTTGGTTGTACAACAAACATGAAAAATATAATTAAAATAAAAATATACTATTAACCAAAAGCAACATAACATTATTAAATACTCACACTACATATTTAAAATAACAATAATAATTTTTTATATGATTGAGTTAGTTTTTGATACTATAGTCACATAAATTACTAACGTGTAAATAGTATCATTAAATATCAACATCATCGTGTCATTATTTTAGTGATACTATAGTGAAATAAATTCGACGGCAAAATTATCGACACCAAAAATTGGTGTCGGTGTGTTGCAAGACGGCGACACAATTAACAAGTGTCAGTAAAAGTAATTACTGACACTAAATTAGTGTCAGTAAAACTCATTTTTCTAGTAGTGCCAGGATGAAACTCGAGCTAGCTGGTTCAAAAAAGGAACCACATAAATGTTTATTAACTACTATAAATTAGAGTGTATGAATTATTGTTGATATATATAGGAAAAAAATCGCAGTAAAGAGATGCCTTTTCTCTTTTTTCATTATTGAACAAAATAGATATCGAGAATGGTTATTTTTCTCTCACTAAGTTCATATTACAAGATATGAATCGAGAGACTACATTAAAAAATAATAACAATGAACAGCTTTTTTCTAGTTTTTCTTCCTTTATAATAAAATGAAATCAAATTCTAATTATTCCGGCCCTCTTCAATCAGCAATCACCTTCAAAAGAGTTATTATCTCCTTCTTGATCTTGACATCTAAGCGAAGCTCACCAACAAACGCGACCACGTATTCACAGAGAACCTACT
This sequence comes from Citropsis articulata, assembly GCA_030449925.1. NCBI lineage: Eukaryota > Viridiplantae > Streptophyta > Magnoliopsida > Sapindales > Rutaceae > Citropsis > Citropsis articulata. The sequence goes on from JASUUH010000168.1 coordinate 1,662,077, forward strand.
TGTTTGATTATTTATTTATCTAAAAAAAATAACTATAATTAAGGATAAGGTTAACGTGTATTCTAAAACCATAATATGAAGAAAGAGTTTTCGTAACAAGAATCTTAGAAATTTCTTTCAAAGACTTTGGATGTCGAAAATCTTTCTTGATATGTATGTATCCTTGAAGCACATGTTAACAGAACCCTGAATATAATAAATGTGAAAAAAAATAAAGAACTTGTAATTAAGCGCCAAAGTCGCATTGAAACATCGGTGGTACGAAAGAGTTGAGCTCACGAAAGAAGACATCATCATCATCATCTCCTTCCCCGAAATTGCTGGAATCTTGGCACCCACCAAAATAAGTCTGTATATCTTCAGGGAAGCTGCACTGTAACGGGTCAGACGACTCCATTGACGGAGTTAATGGTGAGCAATGATGGTTGTCAGCTTCCGACGATGAGGTCATCTCCAGCATCTCCTTGAACTTTGACGATTGAAGGAGAAGCCCTAGGGCTGACGTGGCACTCACCGGTCTCACAGCAGTCTGATGATAATGATCAGTCAAAAATGTTGTCGTGGGTGGTTGATCCCTCACTGTTGATCCGCTTTGGTTGTTGTTGTTAAAGAAGCTTGAGTTCAATTCTTGATGATTATAATCACTATTATTTCCGTTGTTGATTTTTGAAGAAGCTGACGGCGACGTTGTGTCAATCAAGTGAGGATTAATTTGTTTATTAGGTTTCAGCCACTTGATGTAACGACTGAGATCAAAGTTGGTGACTGCGTTTAATCCACGGTACTCAATGGCTGCCATATCGTATGCGGTGGCAGCTTCTTCTTGTGTAGCTGAAAAAATTATTAATTAATCAGACAACTAATTAGTAGGTGGACACTAAAGCTATGAGTTGAATTTTTATGTATATTTTTTGATTGAAAGTAAACATACATTAATTAATTCTTAGGGTTTGATGTACCATTCCCAACAATTTGACTGTGATGTGATATTTCCCATATTAAAGCTATAGCCACTTGTATCTGCATGCTAATGAATGGATGCATTTCGCTTGGGGTTTGCTAACTACCAATTAACTAACTCTAACTATATTTGTTTGGCTTCATCGTAGCTGCAAACAAAAGCAGTTAGCCATTTGCCATGCAGACAAGTTATGCAACAAATGGGCCTTCGAAAATTTATATTCCAAGTCAAGTGATTTGACACTACTTCAATATCTTTTCACATTAAAATATAACATCACTTAAATAATCATGATTTTAGTTTAAAACCAATTAATTAAATATGATTAATTTGAGACATTACCATAAGTTCCAAGATAAAGATATTTGTTTCCAAACACTCTTCCAATCCGGGCTTCCCATCTACCATTATGATGATGCCTGCACCAAAATAGTTTTTGGCGGTTGGGGGGGGGGGTGTTAAGGAAATTACCAATGTGTAGAAAATTAATAAAAAAATTATACAAAAATATTGAATAGAAAATAAAATTATTAGTACCTTGCAACACCTCTATATTTTGAAACTCCTCTGGAAAATCCACTACTTTTCCTATGAAGTTTTAGCTTGATGTTACAAATATTATAGATTTAAAATTAAATAATCTTTTAACTTTTAAAATTAAGAACTATGTACCTTCTTAATGATCCGATATATTCTTCTCTGGACATACCCTCCATATCTTTCAGTTCTTTTTGGTATGTTGATAACTAAAACAAATCAATAGTGTTTGTATAAGCTTTATTCTTTGATGAAAATCAATATTAATCTATCTTAACAGATGTTAATCATATTAAAGAGACAGAGATTAATTTACAGGAAAGTTAAGAATAGTGTCTGGGCCCCAATACTTGAGTGCAGCTAAGTCATATGCATGTGCTGCTGCTTCTTCATCATCATAAGCACCTTAAAATCAATTCATTTCACATTGAAAATCAGAGCCTTTGAAAATTTTCTTCAATTATTTCCGTATCAGGAAAATGCATGGGATGAACTTACTTACCAAGATAGACTGCATTTGAGTAGAATTATGGCCAGCGAAACCACCAAAAAAAAAAAAAAAAAGAGCAAAACTATTATCAATAAAATTGCTACATATCGATCTCAAAAAAACATAAGATTATCCTTACGTAAAGAGAAGATTCAAGCAAGAAAATGAAAACCTTGTCTTCCTTTCTTATTTTGTGATTCATTCCAACAATTCTTGTCCCACAAATGAGCTTCGTATCTACCCGTCCAACGATGCCTGAAACATTCACAAAGCACCTCATTTAACTTCTCCTCTATTCTCGACAGCATGAGGAGAACTAGTCAAACCAAAGGATGTAATAAGCCTTGCTTATCATAACGAACATAAAGCTACGACAACAAAAAAAGTTACGAAGCATGCACAGAACCTAAATCAAATTAAATTTCAAAGTGGTACGTATACTTGCCTAGTGACGCCTCGATAAATGGAGCTTCGTTGAGGAGGAGAATCTCTTGGTACACTTCTCCTTGTTCTTTTCACCTTGGTTACGCCGTTATTGTTATTTGCATTGTTCTTCTGGCTTTGCTGTGATAACTTCGCCATGAAGAGGAAAAATACAAGCTTTATTCGTTACGTTTGTTGTTGATGAAGAAGGCGATAGTGAGAAATATGAAAATTAGAAGTGTTAAGATTTATGACTTAGTCCTCCAATGAAGTGCTTTTTAAAGGAATGACAAGGAAGTGAGGCAAAAAGAATAGCGTTAAAATTGTATAGGCTGGCAACATTAGAGGCAGCCGGCTATGAAAAACAAAATTATTAAAGCAATAAAATAAAATAAAACTAAAAAAAGGCTGTAATTTCATGGCCGTCTTTAACCGGCTTGTGTGGTCTCTTCTTCATTGTCTTCACCTAACATTGTGGTATGTATGTGCTATCACAATCGAATTGAAATCCAAATCATTTAATCCTTTCATGCTTTTATTTAGGAGCCAATTCCTTTAATTTGTTTGGTTATCACATAATTAATGTTATTGTCAACTTTGATGTATAAAGATGTGTGTATAATATTTAATCTTGAAATGTAATGATTGCAGTTGATTTATATATACCAATATTTTGGTTGAGATAAAGATTCAAAGTCAAAATATCAGATTCCATTAGCTGATAAAATGAGCTCATAATTAAATTCTTGTTCTTTAACTCTTCACAACAACAATTTAATTGACATGTTAAACAAATCTCTATGCATTGCACTTCTGGGTATATTAAAAATTTAAAACAACAAAATTTTGTTGAAATCGAGTGTCAATCTTCGACGAAGAATTTTGAGAGACCATCTTGTACCCATTAGATCTTAGGGTCCAGCTATGATGCTCCCGTGACACCGTACCCCCACTTTTTGTCATTTTCTTATAAGTTATTATGAGCCATCAGATTAAACATAAAAGTAGTTCAATGGCTTAGATAGATTGAATAGGTTATTAACTCTATAGTCCCTATTGTTTGCTTGCTCATTCAAAAATAATAAAGTTTCAACATTTTGACACATAACTCCAAATTGTTTTAAATTTTTACACTTAAGTCTATTACCTAGTTTGACTTTTTATAACTTATTTTAAAATTTGCATTAATACATTTTAATTATTTAACATATAATAGATCTATGTATTATTTAATAATCACTGCACACTAACATAAATTAATATATCTTACTATACTCTTAATATTTTGAAATGTGATTAGTCCATCCTCATCTATTAGATTTTTTTATTTATTTAACCCTTGACCATCTTGATTATATAGAATTTAATTATACCCTTATTAAAATTAAGGAAGAAAAATATTAATTACCATCATGATTGGTTCCAAAAATGTTTTTCTCATTTTGGTCCTAATCATTATAAGTTTTAAAAAAAAAATTGCATTCAATCACTGATAATTTTATTGTCATGATTACAAATAAATTGCTCAAAACTTTCTATTTCAACCATTGAACATTTTAGCTGCTTCTGGACAAGAAGAATTTAAAGTTATAATTTATAGGTGCAATTGCATTTGCATATACTGTGAGAGAATACTTCTAAAATTATTTTAATTTTTAATCGTTCCTCTTTTTTTTCTCTGTCCCCCCTCTCTCATGTCCCCCCATTTTCCTTCATTTTCTCACTTCTTAGACACCCATTAAAAAATATATTTTTCAAGATTTTATTATTTTAGAGAATTATATTTGTAAATGATAAAATAACTTTAATGAGTGAAAACTAAAATTAAAAAATAAGACTATTTGAACTTATAAATATATTCATTATATGAGGATAGTTTAGGAATAAAAAATTTCGATGAAAATATATTTAAACTTTGAAGAATAATTTTAGGAGTTAAAGTAACGAGTTAATTATAATTTTTCATTATATTAGAGTGAAAATGTAAATAAAAATGAGAGTAAGGAGCTAACTGTAATTTACCCACAACAAAAGACAAAAAGTGAGGGTATGGTGCCACTTGAGCACCATGGCCGGACCCTAGATGTTGTAATTTTTTTTTTTTATACAGCATTATTGATGACGAAATGTTGGATGACGATCCAATCTTGTATGTATACACGATTTTTTATCCGTCATATTCACAACTCACGGATTTCATCCAACTAGTTATATCGCGATGCTATAGTACGACGTAACATAACAGGTTCCTTTTCTTTTTACTACTTAGGCCTCTAATATATTTTCAATCACTCATGTCATCATGGTGTTTAAACATTAAAAAAATATTAATGGGTTATAATCTATTTGAATTTCAAAAAATCATATTTACCATTTAATATATTTTTAAAAAAATTAACAATAAGAATGAAATATCATACTAAATAAAAACCTAATGGATAAAAATAAGTTCTAAAATAAACTAAAGTATCATTCTCTCTTAAAAATATTACTTAACAATTTATCTCTTTTGAATTTTTTTCCTAAAAGATTATATAATTTCATGACCATTCTGTAGGGCCATACAAGTTTGAATTACAAAAGCTTGCCCACATCAATGACCTTGGCTGCACTTAGTTGATGACCATGCACATATTTTCTAAATAATATACACTATATTTTAGCAATTAAAATATCTTTCTACGGGAAATTTGGTAACTCAACTTGTAGATCACCTAATTGCGGCAAAAGAAGAAACATGAAAAATGGATAAACAAAAAATTGACCACTAACCATTTTGAAGATTTCAGCGTCCAAATTTTGTCAATTATATTATTTTTTCACAAATGATTTTCATAAGATCTTCGCTTGAAAATATATCTTTTTTAATTTATTACAACATGCGACACAATCTATAATAAAATCATTAAAATTGATAGTCGCGAGCTCATTGATTCTGGTGCGCTAATTATGCATGTCAAAGTAAATATGTCCGTGTAAAGTACATTAATATATTATGGTTCATAAATTGTGAAATAAAAAAAAAACACAGAGTAATGCTGCCCTATATCTGAAAATTTTATCCCAAAATTCCATCACAAATAATGTGACATTTATTTACTAATTAGTAAGATAATGTAATTAATTCACTTAAAAATTAAGAAAAATTATTAACCACTTAATGAATGACACATCAAATACCACGTCATTTAAAATAAAAATTTAGGATGTACATCATTTTATTTACAACCAGCTGTTGGTATTACATCATTTTGTATTTATTTATTGTAAGCACCATTTTCTTCGACAATTTTTCAAAATACATGGCGTGGCATAATTTTATACTGTTGTGCCAAGAAAATTGTTCGTATTGAATATTCAATCGGATTTTGGATTTTGGAAATCTTGGGCTGTGGAAAATCGGCCACTTCCAAAAGACAATAAATGGGCTAGTTTAGTATAGCCATAGTTATGCGGCTCAAGAGAAGCCCATGTCCACTCGCCCAAAGACTGCGCGATTTCTACACGTAAATGAGAGCGTAGAGGGACTCTTCAATTGGAGTTTTATTTCATTTTTTAAATATATTTTGCAAAATTACTGATATTGTATCAATCTTTTTTTTTTTTGAGAGATTGAAAATTCAATTCCTTATAAATTACGATTATTCAAACGAAAATATTCTTGTACATGAGCTAATTTAAATTCACACGTCAAAAGAAATAAATATTGACACAATAAGGAGGATTGTATATACAGAGAGAAGGAGCATTAAAAAAAAACAAACAACTCTATAGAACAGTCCTCTCCTCATTCAAAATGATAGTATTTGCTAAAAGCAAAATTATAAATATCGATTTGATATGGGCTTAAATCCCCATATCTCATATTAACATAAACAAAAGGTAGAAATTATTTTTAAAAAGTTAAAATACATTTATAGTTTTTAAGTAAATTCTATTGTACCAAGTTAACTAACAATAATAATAAGTATAACCATTTATAGTTTTGAAGTAAATTCTATTGTACCAAGTTGACTAGCAATAATAATAAGTATAACCTATTTGTTGAACTAATAAATGGTGATGTTGTTATGATTCGAGTGGCATTCGGTATACCAAAATACAAGTTTCAATTTTAATTTCAACTGATGGAGAATTCATTTATTAGATGGTAATTCAGTAATTTTGTAAAGTATGAAATTCATCATTTAATAAATGGGTGACACATAATATTATGATTCAAATTAAAACTCAAAATATTAAGATCACTGACGTTATTGGTTTTGATTCAAAATTATCATTTTCTTAATCTAGCACTCAGACCCATGATGAACCGTGCAAATGGCTGAGCTACTTCACCTAGATGATTGTGATTACTGGCAAAAAGCCCAATTTTCACCCTTTATATCGCCTGAAATAGTCAATTTCTGCATAATCCTCCAAGATTATTTTGTGCATAAAATTTGGCCAACTACCTTAAAGGATTTAGTCATAACTATTTTAGGTCAACTTCCTCAAACTTATTAATGTCCAATTTATCACGAATTCTCCCCCAACGGCTAGAGTTCCAATCCATGGAATTGTAATTATTTATACTCGAGGTCCTGATCTTTTGACAGAAAATTATCAAAATAACTAATTTATCCTTGAAGGTAAAAGGCATTTTCAACTTTACATTATAAGATAATAAAACGAGATTTAAAAATAGAAATAGAGGCGGGAAAAAAAAAATTCCTACCAGTCTCGAAAATAAAACCCAGCAAACCCACTCTTCAAAATCAGAAGTCAGTAATCCAATCCCAAATGCATGACCAGCGATTCGAACATACAAAATCTCTCTCAACCCCTCCTCCAATAACTCATTAAAACCACCGTCAACAAGGCCTTAATTTATTTCCATTTTGCTTAACTAAATGGCTGTTACTAGTTACTGCCAGTATCATTATATTGAGTCAGCTCTCAACAAGGTTCAATCCTAGAACCTTGTCTACAAATTGAACACACTCAAAGAATATATACCCATTTTACGGATCATTTGCAGAATTGAGTGGTTTCTAAGGAAAAGAACAGGAAGAAGAGGTGATGGTGAATTGGTGATGAGTGCTTCGGTGTTTGGGATTTGATTCCTGTGAGCAAGATAAGGATTTACAGATCCGTAAAAAGAAGATCGACTTCCAACCCAAGACAATTGATGCCTTGGCACTTAATAATATAATTTTAAAATATAATTTATTTGTAGATATTGTTACAATCAAGGGAATTAATACTTAAATTAACCTTAATGACATCGTCATAATTAGTTAACAGTTGTTAACGGCAATGCTCATCATCATTATCAATACCTTAAAGTTGAAGTGGGGATAATTGGTGCGAATACTTTTTTGAATGGAGCTTGTGCACTTCAAATTTGAATGATTTGGCCTATCGAGCTGGCTTCTTGGGTGTTACTTTCTTTGCAAGTGATTTGCTTCTCAATTAAGGGTTTGATGGTATTTTAGAAATTATAAAACCGCCACGTTTTGAGTTTCTTACTCTTCTAAGACCTCAAAATTTTTATACTATATATTTGCTTATATTACATAAAACTCTTAGTTTATTTATATTACTTACGTTACTCAGCCTCTACACTTATATTTTATAAGAAAGAAAATTATCTCCAATCAATTATGAATTAAACCTTTATAATTTTTTTTAGAGGGTTCGAATATATATATAATTACTTATTTAATTTTTCAAATTTAGGCAAAAAAATTAGTTAATTAGATATATCGTGCCATGCATCTCTCTCGAAATTCTTTTGCTCTCTTTCTTCTTCCTAATAAAAGTTAGACATACTCCCACGCAAAATGACCCAGCTCAAGAAAGTTTTTATGCGAAAATGAAATGAGTGTGCAGGTAGATTTGCTTCATAAAATGCTTGAAGCCAAAGAGAAAAAGCTTTCGTGTATGTTTCCACATGTTCAGAATGAAGAAACTTTCCTCTTGATTACTTATGATCACTGGATTCACATTTCTCACCTTCCGCTAGATTTTTATTCTCGCGTTGTAACAAAATCTCAATGATTTAGAAATAATAATAGTAAAAGGCCTCTAAGGAAGCGAGCTCGGCTATTTTTTTCTTTTAGTGCAAATATCTCATGAAACAATAAAATAATGGCATCTTTATCTTTTAAATAAACTAATACGCATGATTAGTGATTAGAAAATCAGTTTTCTAAAGCATAGAAAATAGTCTTGCTCATGTGCCAACACAGCAATGTCAATCTTTATATCAGGACTTGCTCACTTATTTTTTTTTTTTTTTAATTAAAAAAATTCAGAAAACCCTCTTATATATCTAACTAAATCCTTACATTGATTAATTATCACATAAAATAGCATGCTTTAAATTCATTTTCGTAAGTTTTGTTCCAATGGAATCCATACAAGCTAAGCAATCTGCAAAAGGATACAGTACATTAAGACATTAAGAGAAGCAACCGTTTAGCTCCCAATAATTTGCCGCCACGTTTATAAGTGTTACATACTTACATATCATATTTATTTTATTTTATTTTATTTTAAAAATAGATATCATATCTCACATTGCGTTTGCTTGTTTCCATTGTATATGCTAACTAAAGACTAATAAATTTACACGCAGCCATTTGGTTTCTATATAATTCATTCACACATCACAACAAGTACTCGCGACACATACATAATCGACCACACTAAACATTTCAAATCCGCTGGATTCACTCAATCGCCGGCCGATCTCTCGCCGGAAAAGGAATCCCACTTGGGAAATTCCGGCGAGGCCAAATATTTTCAACCATGAAGCAGCAAATGAGAAAAAAAGGTGGCAAGATGAAGCAGCTGGATGATGATGATTCGTTATCAATACAGAAAAGCGAGAAGAAGAATAATGATTATATGATTATGAAAAAGGAGAAAAGATTGGTGAAGTTTCAAGAGCTGCCTGATTATATGAAAGATAATGAATACATTTTGGATTATTACAGATGCGAATGGCCATTGAAGGACGCCTGTCTCAGTGTTTTCTCTTGGCACAATGAAACCCTAAACATTTGGACGTAAGTAAATTTAATTATATTTTTCTTTAATTTAATTTTTTTTAAAGAAAAAAGTAATAAATTCCTGGTGCAGGCATTTGGTGGGGTTTGTCATATTTGCAGTATTAATGGTGATGAGCTCAATGGAGAAGCTGGAGCTTGAAAGTTCTTTAATCATGAAGAAATTTTTCTCCAGGTAAAAGGAAAATGAAGATGATCAGGACTTGGTTGCAATTTCCATATTTGTTTTGTCCATTTTGGTCCCTCGGAAAAGTTTCTCCAAATTGATTATTTGGTTTGTGGGACCCAGGCCGGGAGAGATTTCTGGACCGTTCGTGCCGATGATGATGATGAAAAATGACCCGATGAACGTTTCGGATAACCACATGATGTTTCCGGTGAGTTCCTCTGTTGTTACAATTTCTGAGTTAACATATAGGATTATAAATGATCGCGTATTTTATGGTTTTACAAATAAATACATAATGCTTTCATTTCTATCGGATGAGTCCTCCCTGACCATAAGTTTCATCATAGTGATCTAAATTCCCTTTACAAAATTGAATTTTGACTTTGATGATGCGAGAACATGTAACCTAACATTTTCCATGCCACTTGGACACTGTAACTCATTTAATATATTAAATGAGAACACAGTTGGTCCATTTATATTTTTCAATGTAATATTTAGTTGGCTCCCCATATCGGGGTAGAATCAATCTCCCTCCAACTAATGTGAGGGTAAAATATCTATGGTAAATAATTATCCTGATAAGAATCATGATATCAATAGAATATCAATAGATGATAAAAAAAAAAAATAAAAAATAAAAAATAAAAAATGTAATATTTAGTTTTTACAATTCCTAGTGTTAACTATCCTTGGGTGTTCTGTACAAGGAGTATCCGTTTATACAAATACAGACTATGTCGGTATTTATGAAATAAAAGAACCTTGGGAACCCACATGTTATTACCCGGTTTTCTTTCTTTCTTTTTTTTTTTTTTAAAGAAAATTTTGGTTGGGGTAATTTCTTTTATTTAATTGTGGCTGAGATAAAATGGGCGGGGTAACATGACAGCAGAAAGATGAGACTATCACAGATAGGGCCCACAAAGCGAGATATTCCAAAGCCCAAAAGATTGGCTGATAAGCGGGGCCAGGCACATGTGATCTTTTCATGCTTTTGACGTTTTTTCAAAATGTCCTCATTTTTTTTGGATTTTTTTATTTTTATTTTTTTTTGTTTAGGTATGCTTTCCAAAAAAGAGATTAAAAAAAAGATAAATTATTGTAAATGTATGCAAGCGTGTAGGTAGGTGTAGGGTTGTGGAAGAGTCTCCTCTTTTTCATTTTAATTTCAGTAAACGCAATGAATTACGGTTTCATATTCCACATGGGTGCTTTCAATTTTCATTGGAAATTGAAAGCTTGCTGACTCACTTAATCAATTTTGGAACCATTTATAAGTCAATACCTTACCATTCGCTCATTTGCAAATTGTAATCTTACAATTTAGTCTCATAAGTATTATAAAACTCATCCTGATTTTGAAAGTTTTGGTAAATTTTGATTGTAAACGTCAGTTAAAGAAAAGAGGAAAAAGCAGAACTGCTACATTTGACTATGCATAAAGCCTGAGGGGGTTTTGGCCCCGCTAACTCTTTAAGGAATTATTTTCATGATAAAACCCAAAAAAAAAAAAAAAGGCTTTTCTATTAGCTTTTTTTTTTTTTTTTTTTTAAATATTTGATCCTTGTTAGTTATTGTTTACAGCAATATGGCCCCTGAATTGTAGATTCTGGTTCTTAAGCAGACACAAGATGGACTTGTATTAACTTTCTGACCCTAACACGATCATAAATTGTTGGATGGTGCTCTAATGAAAATGATATTGATGTCGTTTTCAGGGTTCACTCATGAATAACATCACAGAGCCATCAGGTTTCCACGTACGTGAACAAGTTACTCAAGAAGCAATTCCAAAGTGGCCTTGGTTTGTTTTCTTATTGGGTGCAATGGGTTGCTTAATTTGCAGCTCTCTTTCTCACCTCTTGGCTTGCCACTCCAGACGCTTTAATATGTTCTTCTGGCGCCTAGATTATGCTGGAATCTCCCTCATGATCGTCTCCTCCTTCTTCGCTCCCATCTACTATGCCTTCTACTGCCACCCGCAAACCCGATTCCTTTACCTTACTTCCATAACCACGCTGGGAATCCTCGCCATCATCACCCTGCTTGCACCTGCTCTATCTTCTCCCCGTTTCCGCTCTTTCAGGGCCTCCCTATTCCTCGCCATGGGATTCTCAGGTGTGATACCCGCAACTCATGCACTCATCCTCCATTGGGGTCATCCACATGTATACATTTCCATTGGATACGAGCTTGCCATGGCGGTCTTATACAGTGTAGGAGCTGGCTTTTATGTTAGCAGAATTCCAGAAAGATGGAAGCCTGGCGCATTTGATATTGCAGGGCACAGCCACCAGATTTTTCATGTCTTTGTTGTCTTGGGGGCACTTGCTCACTGTGCTGCCACATTATTCATTATGGATTTTCGCCAGGGATCTCCTCCCTGTGTTTCTTAGACGTTTTAAATTTAGCTAGAGATTAATCATATTCGGGACAACTTTTAGTCCCTGTCAGCAGTTTTATTCAAAAGCAATTCATGTTGCATTGTAACTTCTGAAAAATAGTATATAACTACCGTTAAGTAATCACTTGACTCAAGAATTAGTGAGGCAGAAGCAGAATCAAACACAGTAAGGAGGGGATATTCGACGACAAGACTTTTCGTTCAAAACTAGCTCTGGTACCATTACAATTAACCACTAGATCGAAAGCTTAAAATTCTAGCACTTAATCTTTTCTCTACTTATTCGGACAAGTTGCATGGGAAGTATGCTAAAAGATTTCACCAAAAAAGCACTCATTTGCCGAATCTGTTACAAGCCGATTCTTACATTTCAAACATTTAACTTCGGGATATAAAAGTTCTGTCCACAGACCAACCATTGAGCAGTAAGATTACAACAGGTTATCAGAATTGCATTTAGCTAAAGGCAGCAAAACTGAAACTTTACTAATTATCATTGCATATCTTCCATGCAGCCAATGGTCCTAGTATAACATAACAGGTACAAAATTCTCGAATTTATTGCTGTTTAAATTAAGAAAAAAGAATAAAAGGAAAAGACATGAACTGACCAGAGAACTACTCAAGGGATCCTTCTTGGTGACGGTATATCTTTTACATACCAGCTGCTGAACAATATCTTTCTCAGTGCAGCAGAACCAAAGTTCCAAAAAAATCTTCACGTTGCCCGGGACACTAGTCAAAAACTTCAACGTAGAATAAAATATTCCTGTGAGTCCCAGCCTCCAGTGTCTTGTATATAGCTTCTGTCATCTCTCACAGCTATACAACCCTCAGCTGTGAACCTCTTGCATAGTATTTAAGAAAGATTAAAGGCCTTCAACTTGTAACCTCAACTATTTCAGCTTCACTGTCGCTGTAATCTCCCCAACACTTGCTTATTTTTTCTTCAACTGGTTTATCATTGAAAATATCCTTTGCCAAAACTGCGCCGCTGGTCACTGGGGCTACATCTGTTGGTTTCTCTTCGACTACAGGATTATTGCTCTCATTATGCACATATGAATCTTCAGTAGGTTTTTGCTCAGTTGGCTGAGTCTCAACCTTATTTTCCACCGGGGACTTCTCATCATCAGGGTTAATTTCAGCTCCAATATCAACAATTATAACACCAGCAGAATCTACTGAATCAACAGGAGCAGGAATCCCATTTTGAGTCAGTGGCATACCATTCATAAATCCATTAGGCATAACTGGAACACCATTTGGGGATACAGCAAAACTGTTTGGAGACACTGGCATGCCATTTGGAGAAACCGGATAGCCATTAGGAATCCAAGGTTGGCTTGGTACAAACTCAGCTGCATGTGGGTTCATCATTATTGGAGGGCTGAAGTGATTTACTTCTGCAGTATGTTCAGCATTAGGAAAACTAAGTTGTTTACGTGGGACCCTATTTCCAGATCTGTTATAGCCACCAGACAGTCTTGGACCGTAAGGAACTCGAGCTGTAGCAGACTGATGAGGTGATCTACGGACAGGATTGACGTTAAGCATTGGAGGTATATTCACTGGTGGAGGAAGAATTCCTCCATGATCTTTGAAAGCAGGAACAACAACAGAACCAAAAACTGGAACTGTGGCTGGGTTAAATGGCGGTGCAGCAGCAGAAAGTTTTTTTGTTGTCTCCTTTACCGTTTCTACTTCATCGTGCTTTTCTACTTGAGCTGGCAATGGATTGACACCGATGTCACCATTTGGTAGTTCTTGCGGACTTTCTGTTACTTTCCCTCCAGGAAAAGAAGCATCCTGTTCTGGTAACAAAGTTGATTTCTCAGTTAAAATGGTCTGAGGCTCCAGATCCGGGGAAGCCTCTATGCATCTCTGCAGTGATCCTGACTCCAAGTCATCGATTTTAGAAGGATTAACATTTGAATTCTTCAAAGGATCTGAATTTTCAAATCCTAGAACTTCTACATTTCCAGCTTCTGTATTTGTGGTTTCAACTGCAGCGCCTATTACTTCTTTTCCAGCCTCTGCTATTGTATCCACTAATGCAGAATCCTTTTTTGTCTGCAAGGTTTCGCCTGAGTCCCTGACTTCTGTCTTTTCTTCTTCCTTGACAGAGTACTTCGTTTCTCCCTCAGAAACCATGAGTTGGTTTTCTTCTACGGGCTTCACGGCTGTCACATCACCTGGGGTGACCACCGACATTGCTGCCTCCTGACTCACCTGAGAACTTGATTCTATGGCAGGATTCCCTTTTGGAAACTGTTCAGCCACGGCCTTCACAATTGTTCCCGGAGGAGCCAACGCAACCTCTTTGTAGGAGAAAAGTTTCCCAGCTGCTTGAACACCCATTGAACTTGCAGCAGGAGCAGACTTGGCAAGTAGATCGGTGGAAGCTGGGCTAGCTGGGGATGATTTATCTGCTCCTGCAGTGGAAATGCTTGCAGCTTGTAACTTAGGACTGAAGCTTGAACTTTTAACAAACTTTTTGGGAACAGGAAGATTAGATCCAGATGTGGCAGCAGATTCACTTGGAATTGGTTTTGGGGATGTGAAATTAACGGGCTTTCCTCGATATCTTGATGACTGAGATACATTTGTAAAGTTAGTATCTAGTTTTGCTAGGCTTGGCCTCCTTGAACCAGAAGATCTGCGAGCTGTAAGTGAGCGACCCTTGGGAACAGCTTCCTGCCATCCTTCATCTGAATTCTCCTCTTGTTCAAGGTCATCATTTTTAATCATCACCGATTGATCTGGGAGACCTGAATCTGATTTTTCAATCTTAGGTTCCAACAAATGAACTTCAGATTTATTCTCTTTATCACTTGAGTTCTCCACTACAGGAGAAGTTGGTGACACAATTTCGTCCTTCTGATATTCGTCCGAGACTGTTTCGCAAGTTTGGCCAGGTTTGCCTTTGAGCTGCATGATGAAGGAAAAACTATTAATAAGATTATTTCTGCACAGAGAAAAACAAGCAAGATGAGCAGTGTAAAGAATAAGTTGGGATAATTATCATTTTATCACCTTTGCACGAGCTTTCCTTTGGGCATCTCTTGCTTTAGAGTCTGTGTCTGGTGTTATGTAATCCAAAAGGTCTGAAACACTGATTCAAGATGGGAAACTTTAGTTAATACCAGGTGGTTCAGAAGAACTTCAATTTAAATTTGAGCACTGTGATATTTAAGCATTGGAATTAAAACTCTGTTGAAGGAAATGAAATGATATGCAAGGTCATATTATTCTGCTCCGACATTGTTACCTTAAATGACCTTTGCTGGATATTGAGGCATCTGGCTTTGGGGTACCATTGCGTGCAGCTTCTTGCTGCTCCAAAGCCTTAGATTCAAAGTACTCAAGCCATGCAGCAGCATCCTACAAAGTTCATTGTATGAGAAGTTGAAAAACAAGGATCATCATAAAATAATATTTAATCATCATCCAGCAAAACTGAACCTACCTGTGTCCGCAGATCCTCAGACCCAAGTTTGGCCTGCAGTATTTGCAGGGTAGTTTGTTCATGCTGAACACTTAAAGAGTATGCCTCCATCAAAGAGAGAGCAATTGCTATGGCATGGTAGCTGGCGGCAGTCTGAAGAAACCAGAAAAGTATTTAAAGCAAATACAATCAAATAATCTAAAGTATGGGACTAACCATATTTGTTCAGAACCAAGCTACTCACCTGCCTGAATCATGTTTTAATTTTGAATGAACCTTAGAGGCCATCATTCAACCTAGTTATTTCTAAAATTTCTTTTATTAGTCTTAACATATTAAAATAGACTTCCATCTTGCAAATCTAATCAAAGTAAAAGTATTAAAGCACTAGTTTTATAATACCATGTTTCTAAAATGCTTCCTCTGTAAGAGTAAAAATATTACCTGTATATGATCAGCTCCAAGTAGTCTTTGGTTACACTTCAGAGCTTCGTGTAGGTACCTAAGAGCAACATGGACATTCCCCAAACCTTCTTCCATCATTGCTACGTTAATGTAGGTGGCTGCCGTATTTGGATGAGAAGGACCGCATGTTAAATGCAAGAGATACAATGCGCGATTGACATACCTAGAATAAGGAAAACATGAATGTAAGTCCACAATAGGATATCTGCTATATTATAGAGAATCATGAGGAATAGCCATAATAGAAACAAAATAATCTAGAAAAATAAGTCAATAAGAAATCTATAATAACTCACTTCAAGGCTAACTCTGTATGCTGAAGTCGATAGTAAAAGACAGCTAGGTCTCCATAACTCTTCATTGTATCCGGATGATCAAGTCCAAGTTCTCTCTCATTTATATCCAGTGCTTTTTGCTGATAAATGGTTGCCTAATGATGTGAAAAAGGTCAGCATTGAACAGAAAAGTTAAAAGAACTTGCATGATAAACAATGTCATATTTCTACAAAGTTAAGAATGTAACTTAAACTAGAAAGGTTTCTGAGATCAGTGCTGGGCAGGAATATGTCATGCATTCAGTACTGATACTTCTTTCAAATTATGGTCTACTATAAACAGACACCAGAATACCATGTTCAAGGCACTAAAATAACAACTGCAATGGGCTTGAGTTTCTCCAGACATGAGTCGCCAGCACAACAATATCAGCCATCTGATGCATGCATACTAGTATTTAAATGTTTCAAAGCAATTACCTGATTGAAATCCCCTGTATGGTAGAGCACCACAGCCAGGAGACTATATGCTCCAGCTGTCATTCGATGATAAGGACCACAAACTGACACAAGCTTCGAAAGTGCCTTCAAGATTCAATATGGAATACTGGTTCAATTTGCCATTGCTGCTAGTAAAACATATTGAAAAGTGATAAAGAGAAAGAAGGTTTGCTATCCAAACCTTAGAGCCATAATTAACAGCATCCTCCAATTTTCCTTTGTCCAAAGAAGTCTTCGATGATTCAAGTAGCGTACGCCCATCTGCAGATGAACATGCAACATGCTGTAGGGAAGAATAAAATTTGTTAAAAAACTGAACTGTACTACAAATAAGATTGTAGTCTACTTCTAACGGCAATACAATGTTACCTTATAGATAGGAACCACGCTTATGATATCCGATTTTCTAAAAGGAGATTCAGAGTCCATATCATAGTCCCTAGGAACAAGCTCAAGCCCAACCTGACAAAAGAATACTTCACTAAGAAACCCAGAGATGGAGTATATTCATTCTAAGGCACACCAAAGAGCAGCAAAAGGGTCTAATCACAAACCTTATGAGATAACCCACGAAGAATGGAAAATTTTCTTAGGTCCGGGCAGCTTTCATGATTCCACCGCCATCCAAATCTTCTTAAAAGGAAAGTCTCTACCCATGTCCATTTTAACATATCTTCATTAGTGATATCTTCATCGGCATTTGCAGATGGTGTTCCTAACAATATGTTCAAACATGCAGCTATTGATGCAGCCAAGTCAGCAACATTGTCAACTGCTGCTACAACGGCTTGCAATATGTGTTTATAAGCTCGAACAACCATCTCATGTACACATAGCGATTGAACATGAGGTAGCTTGTCTGCCAGTTCAACCTAGAATGTTCCCAGGAAAATTGGAAAATAAAAGAAATTAAAAGTGAGCAAGTATGAAAACAATGTAGAAGACAAGGAAGAGTGTAGTTAAAATTTTATAATAGAGGGACACCAAACATTTCTTAGTAGTTACCTGCATCCACACACTTCTCAATAAAAATATGCACTCTCATATAAAGCAACAGTAGAGAACAACAAGATGATAAACAAATTGAAGTTTTTCTTGGCTGATTGATTATTTTAGGACTCTCAATCCCCTATCTCACCTCCCCCTGCTAACCCATACTCTTTGAACAACTTTGAACAACTTTACTGACAAACATAACTTCTCTCCTGTCACCATAAAAACAACAATCATTGCTCAGCTCTTTGATACTTGGTAAGATGAAAAACTGTAAATTACTTTTTCAAAATGTAATTTTACCTTACCCAAAGTGAATTGCTTCTTCTAAAGAAGAGATAGTGTATAGGAAAACTGAAAATAATCATGCCCTAACCTTCAATCATATGAATTTTCAATTACTGTCTGTAACTGTTTTATAGTATATTTGACTACAATAACTATGTTATTTTCTTTGCAGTTTCTTCCTTTCTATATCGAGGGCAAAGAAAAATCAACCAGCCTTTACTAAAGGTAGAATGTCATTCGTTAAGTTGTGGCATTAGAAGTTTCAAAAATGAATAAGGTAATGAACAAGAAAATTCAAGAAATAAAGAAATTACCACGCGTCCCAAGGAGCACATTTGCAAACCTCTGGTATGCATAAAATCTGTCAATGTTCTTCCATCAACTGGCGAAAGTTCTAGGGAGCCAAAATCTGCTACCTGATAAATTTGGGTGATACCAACCGGATATATTATCCGCAGAAAATCTCAGGGGAAATGAAAAGATGGTAATAGGGAACTAACCAGTTTTGGAAGTGCAGTATCAGCATAGTATTTATGCGCCATTTCAATCAACTCATCAGGTGACTGCCACACAAACAAACAATTACAATGAAAAAAAGGTAATGGAAAGACTACGAGTTTAATAAGCATGTAAGGATAAAATCTTGAACTACATTGGAAAACTAGAAAGATAGATGATTTTAAGAAAAATTATTGATCAAATCTTGTTATCCAGAGAAGCAGCAAGCAAACCTTAAGGTGAAGACCAGTTTCTGATTCTTTAAGGCGCAAATAAGCTGATTCAGATATCAGCTTTTTCCACAATTCCTCCATTTCCTCATCTCGTTTCTCCAATTCCTTCTGATTAGTAGCATCAGATTTCTTACTCATGTCAAGGTTGTTATCTGCAGGAACCTGCTTTCCCTGCTCAGTTTTGTTGATTGTGCCATCTGTTTTCTTCTTTATATCCTTCAGCAGTGCACATTGCTTTCCAAGACCCTTGACAGCAGGCTCAAGCTTGGGTTCTCCAGTTTTCTTGGATTCATTTTTCCCAGAAGCCTGGTTTTGCAAATGTTGCACCCAACATGCTCCTAGTTCCCATCTTATAGATCCGGTATGTTTGGAGGGTTCTTCTTGCAACTTCAGCAAACTATCCTCTATTACTTTCTGCACCAGAGACCTAGCCGACCGCAAATTCTCGAAATCTGTACTCTGAGATCGCTGAAATGGACTAGAGCTTTGAGGGGAGGATGACTTGTGCAATAGCATCCGTAAGCTGAAAAATGATGCCAGGAAGAGTAGTACATAAGTTACAATTCCGTGTGTACATTATTCCTTTCATTTTAATGTATCCTAAGGTGTTCAGGCATGTGTGCATGCCCATGTATGGGAATTGAAGGAAAAGTTAGTCAGATACATGCGTACTCTATTTTGTATCAAGTTAAAGTATCCAACAAAACAAGCGTTTTATTAGTAGCACATCTTAAGTCCACAATCATACAGTAAGCCAAGGTATTAGCTGACCTATTCACATTCAAGGCATTTGCACCTCCTTCAGGCTGGTCCTCAATGTCAATGTCCTGCGGAATAGGATGTCCCTCCCAATTCACCTCTGCTGAAACTTTTACAACAGCTGTATAACCAGAATGTCTGATAATCACAACGCCCAAAGTAGAAGTGTCCTGCAAGACCAAAAGACGAAATCAACTATTAAAACAACCTACTTCAGTAAATCAATATAAGCATTCAAAGCAATATAGCCCTCACGTGAATAGTTGTGCTCTCATCAGCTGTTATGCCTTTTAGTAAATTTCTCTGAGTAAGGTCTTTTTGTGACATGCCAAGAACCTGACTTCCGTCATTTTTACAGTCCAACTTTACACTAGCATCTGGCACATCTCTTGCCACCTTAATAATTAAATCTCCAACTCTTTCCTCGTGCACAATTGAAGCAGCAGGATCATTTAAAGAGTGCTGGTTACTCTCAATGAGATTTTTTATTGCTGCAACAGCTTTAAAAAGTGATATGTCGACAAATAAACTGTGAAGTAAAAAGGCCTTGCGATCTCGAATTTGCCTCTCTTCCGCTGTTTTGCAAGGCATTGCTGCCAAAATTGCAAACTCTCTTGCCCACTGCCTGTTATCATGTTTACCATCTCTTCCTTGCCCACCTCCACCTCCTCCCCAGTTTTCATCTTCCACAGGAAGCGGTGGGAAAATATATGGGTTATCAGCAACAACTGGGGGGACCACCCATGTGTTCGCCCGAAAACCATAAGGAAGGTTGCCAAACTGAAATGGATACACAAAACATAAAATACATATAAGTGTAAAATCGTTTTCTTGATAGGATTACAATAAAAATTGTGAAAAACTATATCTAGTAAAGTATCCGTATGCGTACTTTATTGTGTTCAGTGAAAGCTTTCATAAGAGCTTTGTATGCCTGCAAGCAAAGTTTATAGTTCAATGACTAGTACAGACCTCCATCAAAAAGTAGAAGTTGCACGTACGGAAGAAAAAATATTGAAAATAAGAATTCATCGAAACATGGAGCTACATGAGTGACACATATATTGAACTTACAGCATCAAAGGGCCTGCTTATTTGCTGGAGCAAACTGACTAAGGAGTGAAAAAGAAGAGGACGTTTTCCAGCTGGGTAGAACCCTTCTCGGGAAGCGACAATTGTCATCGGCTTCCCACTGCACACCCGAACCTGCATTAATCACCCACATCCACCAAATACAAATATTAGTTTACATGGAGAGAACAAATAAACAATCATCTACATTATAACTAAAAGTCCCTCACATCAATTTGAAAGAAATCATCATCTGTTTTATCCTCGAGGAACGGACGAGTCGACCTTCGAATGTCTGCAAGAGATGCACAAGCGAAAAACAACCAACAAATAATTAAGCAGCAGACTCTACGCAAACAAATATTGATGATTCATTCGTACAGCCAAATTTTGTCAAATTGAGTTAAAGAACTAACAACAATATAACAGAACCACAACATTAGTTACAAGCTAAACGTTGCACAATACATACATATTCCATTTCAGGGTCTGTAAGCTCTCATCTTTTACAAATTCAAAAGATAAAAAAAAAAAAAACTTGTAAGAAACCGGCGTGGTTCTAAGGAAACAAATTCGAGGGCTTACATTGAAGTGGCGGAGTGAGGTGCGAGAAAGAGAAGAAATCGTAGAACTGGCCGAGACTCGGAGGCGGACACATGGACACCCCGTCACCTTTCTCCGTAATCTCCGACGTGTCCTTTCCACTCTTCGCCACGTGGCCGACGCAACCTCCGGCTTTATTCTCTCCCGCCTTGTTAGGCTTTGAATCACCTCCATTCGGAGACGTCGGTTCGCTCTCGTTATTCGAACCGGTACTGGTCCGACCGGGCGGTTTGGGTGATGCACCGAAGCCGTTTGTGCAGGCGACGATGTCAAGAAGTCGACGTATGTGAGCGACTGCCTGCTCCTCTGTGTAGACCTCTGTTTGGAAAATTTTAAAAAATCAGTTAGGGATCTGATTTGGTGTAATTAGTGTATCTTAAGTAATGATTGGCGTTAGATCTAGACCGTTGGGCTGGGAGCGAGCTGCGTAGATTGACGATTTACCTTCTTCGACGGTGAGGTGGCAGGGTTTGAGCGAGACAACATCCACTGAATCTTTGAGTTTCGATCCTCGTACCTGTAGGGGATTTCACAATTCAGTTGGAAGCAGTGAATGTGATCATTATTTGGCGGGCTCAACATTTTCATGATTAAATTACATCAAGTTTGTTTACGGAATTTCTTTGAAGTTTTGTTTTTCGCATGTAAAGATCTTTTAGATCTTGAATCAAAATACTCAAATGTTAAATGTCGTTAAAAAAAAAAAATGATCATTAATTAATAATTCATTGCCCAATTAAGTCAATAATAAATATTTTGAGAAAGATTCAGGTGCGACTGTTTGACTATTTTGTTACCAAACCCTCACTCAATCAAGGGCTGATAAATAAAACATGATAAAGGTAATGTCATTGTAATCAACAACCACCGTACGATCAAAGAGAGACCACTTCCCGCATATGAACGACAATAAATGAGCAACCAGCAAGTACACCCCAAAAAAGGACACTGAGGTCTACCGTGAAAGCGATTGTATTAGTTATAAGAATGCAAGCAAATAGAAACGGGGGGGGCCCATGCGGCGCAGGTTAGCAGAACGTGGGCCGAACGAATAAATAATTAATAATGAAAGAAGGGGGGGGGGCGAGAATCGTAAATAATATTAAATAGAAGTACCTCGTGAGATAAAGTGAAGCTGGTCAAATGGCATGTCTCGACGTGGACCCCTAAAAGCTTTCTCACATCCAAGATCCTGTCCGTAGAGATACCCTTCACAAAATCGAACAAAAAGTTCGTATCAGAACATACAAAGATTCACACTTTACACTTAAGAGAAGTTAATTGCTGTTTGAAAAACTTTTATGATAATTTTTATTTCAGTCATTCTTATATATGGTAATTTATCAGTTGGAGTTGGAGATACAGAATTAGGAGTGAGATTTTAGTTGCGTTGCAAGTGTAATCATGTTTCTCATCTGCACTATGCCATATATCTAAAGCCATAATATAATGCGATTTTTTTTTTTTTGAATTTTCTTATTGGCGTCCACGCCGGAAATTTATTGCTTATTTTAAGTAATAACTAATTCGGCAAAAAAAAAAAAATGAAAATCCAAATATAGCAAATTGGACAATGAACTTTTCACCATAGCTATATGCATGTACAAATGTCAAATGTTGGGCAAAGATGTAACCCATGTTCTATTGCCAAATGAGGTCTAAATTTCTCCATTAACATTAAGAGCATATTGGTGAATAATCATTTGTCAGAAACATCATTTCATTATGCATAATTTATTTATTTTTTCCTATTGAAAACTTGGTGGGATGAGAATGTGAGCAATAAAATCACACACACACACATATATATATATAGTTCAGCCCTTAATGCACGAAATAAATAAGTAGATAATAAAGAGAGACACGGACCAGAATTTAAAAGTAGGTTAGCTTCACACATACCTTGAGCGTGACTTGTGACTCGTCCGGTGTTTTGACTGTAATCTCGATTACGGTTGGCAAAACTGCGTTATTGTGAAACAACAAATTGGTTATATATAAAAAACTTTATACAATTAAAACACTTAATAGGTGGCTTGTTAAAGAACGATAAAATTGAAGATGAGGTTCCGTTTGGTTGCCAAAGAAAATGCAAGAAAATAGACAGGAATCGACAAGAAATTATGATGAAATGACTGTCATTAGCTACAAACACGTATATGGATTGACAAGATGAAGCTGTATTGGTTTTGCCAAGAAAATATGAAATGACTCTTAACGAGATGAAAACACGTGTACAAATAAAATTGTTCATATCTGGGTATACGAGTTGCAAGCTTCTTTCACAACATCTAATTTCTCAGCGACCAAACAGAAAAGTAATAATAAAAAGATAAATGAACCAAGACCTTTCTCTTCCTTTTTCTTCTTCTCTCCCTTGGCTTTGTGCGGCTTTGCCTTGCCTGTTTTCGGAGCCATTGTGCTTCAAAGTGTTGAATCGGTATTATAACTTTTCAGCTAGCTGCAGCAGGCTGAATCCAGTGACCTAGTTTCGATAAATACTATGACTACTTGAATTGAATTTATCGACCAAAATTATGTATCACTGAAACATTCTCTGTATGAATAATTAATATATATTAAGAAATTGCACCAGCTATAGCAAGCAAGAACTAGAGGCGTCTAAGAGTGCTCTTACACGGTGAAAATAACTAAGTAGGAGGTTAAACGAATTGAAGTGACGGTTACTTGCATATTAAAAGTGCTCAGCTAAAAGGAAAAATAAGAAAGGAAGGAAGCTGGCTCGGGACACAAAGTTAAGATGGTGTTTCAAGTAAGGAGGATGTGGGAGGAAGAGACAGCTGAGAAAGAAATAAGAGTGGATAGGATAAGGTGAGATTTGAGAGTGGGAAGAGCCTTTTAATTTTTCTTGTACGCAAGAATACACAAGAAATAATGTGAGGCTAGCGATTTCAGGCCTCTCATTTTTCTTCTTTCAATTCCTCAGTAACACAACACCTCATCGTAATCTTGATTGACCCCAGCGCTCTTTTATTTGCCATCTCACTCGATTTGGAAGATCGTCATTGGAAAGTAGGGAATACCTTATTTGGACTCTTGTTGATGGGTTATTGTCTTCTGTGACAAGGTCCAATATTTCAGTGGTTGTTAGGAGTTTTAATTTATAAAAAAAAAAAAAAAAAAATATTGGAAGCGTATATTTCTTTTACTTTCGATTATTTTTGGGTTGTGTTAATAATACCCTTACAAAGTTGGGATCTAAAATTTTTTGTATTAATATTTTATAATGTATTATAAAATTAGACTTGTTTAAATTATTTTTATCCTACGTTTGCAATTCTATTATTTTCATATTAGCTATGTTCTTGTGAGATTGTATCTAGAGCTTGTTTTTGTTGAGTGCTTCTCTTTTTGATCATCTTTGAAGCGACGAAAATGAAAATGCACCTACTGTGTCTATTGATATAGCCTTTTCCTTCAGTAAAGTTAAAAAAAGAGGTTTAGTATATGATTTTTTTTTTTTTTGAATTTTGTTATACATATTCATGCGTTCGTGGACATTCTGATTAATATTTATAATTATACTTATCTGTTACAATGGCCATATACATTTACATCTGACAAAGACATCAGGATCTTTAAACCTCACAAATATTCGAGAGTCTCTCACATTTCGTAGGAGAGATTTGCCACTCGATTAATTGATAATTGAGGGAATCAAAAACCTCCATAATATCTTTCTTATGGAGAACGACCCTCGTTGACATTGTAAGTGGTTCCCATTAGACCAAAGGCCCCATGGTGGAATGTACCCAAATGTAGCCCAGGTAGCCGAAAAAGTTTTTGCAATATCGCCGCTTTTGATGTCGAGGAGCATATTCTTGAGATTGATTCTTTCTTTTAACCCTTTTGCTGCCTACTTCTCAAGTCTTAACATTTTAGGGTGGCTTTGAATCAAAATTGATAGAACCATCTTCTGAGTTGAGAAGCACTTTTGGACCGGTGCTTTAATTTTTTCAGCTTCTGGCCGAACTTTCGTTAAGCTAGCAAACGTAAGGTCACAATTGATTGTCAGTACATTATCCAACTAAGCGTTGGTCCACTTTTTTAAGCATTCCATTACAGTCTTTACAGAACAGAAGCCAATATTAATATTATTCTTCGTACATTTGACTGTTCAATGATATATCAATCCAATCCCAAAATAATATCAAATAAAAAAAAAAAAAAGGAAAAAAAGAAAAATCCCAGTTGAGAAATATATTCAAGCCTGTGACTCCTCATAAAAAGAAAATATAAAGAAGATACAGAGAGGAACAACTCCAAAAGCTGCAACTTTGAGCAAGGCTTCAGTTTCTTCTGAAATCACTCCAATTCTTGACCAATCTCCACTATACCTACACATCATCAAATTCTTCAAACTTTAAACAATGATCTATCACTGACAGAAGATGAAGAAAAAAGAAAGAAAAAGAAGAATGATTATTTACGCACCCGGCATCAATGAATCCTAATGCAAGAACTGCAACAGCAGCTCTGGAGAGAATTAAATTTGAAACCTTGATTGGAAATATTGGTTTCTTGTTCTGCTGTCGGGCGCTTAAAGTTTCCGGGAGGTCTTTCTTTTTGGCTAATGTGATGAAGGATTTGCAATTGCTGCCAACAGCATGCTTCCTTACAGGAAGATAAGGAGTTATGTTTCTGAAGGAAAAGCACTTTTCCGTGGCCAGCATTTCTCAAGGAATGTTATCTTATCCGTTCATTCATCCGAAGATGCACAATAGACTGATATGTTCATTGACTTTGTCGGAGGGTACAATGGTAATTTTATCATTTTAGTACACATTAATTAAGTAATGGAGAACTTCTTGTGATTAGGGATGGCAATGAAACAGTCTAAATTTATAATAATAATCTCAAATTATATAAGCATCTTCAATTTTATATTTAAACAATATAAATGAAAATTAAATTTTCAACATCAATCCAACACAAATTTACATTAAAATTATAAATGTTTAATATATAAATTTATAATAATAATCTCAAATTCCATATAGCATACTCAATTTTATATTTAAACAATATAAATGAAAAATTAAATTTTCAACATCAATCCAACACAAATTCGAATTGAATATAAATTAAATATAAATTAAAAAAATCCATTTAAAAAAAAATAACAATTATATTTCATTTTATCATTTAAAATAAAGCTCCAAGACAAAATATTCATTTCATTCACCACCACAAGACCTATCCAACACGATGTCTACAATAATAATTAAGATTAATATTTTCAAATACTAATTAGAAGAAAATATTATAATAATAAAATAATTCATGTATTAAGTTAAAGAAAAATAGTACATACAAAATTATAATAGGTAGATGGGCATGCTAAGTCGAAGGAAAAATGTCTTTCTTTTAGGTCGTGACTTTAGAATGAGAGATGAGCGTCGTATATCTGTACTTTTGGCCTGGTTATTTGGTAATTTAAATAATTATATTATTTTCCTAATACATTTTTAAATTAAAATTAAATTTAAAATATTTAAAAAAAATATTCGGGTTTGGTGGATATCCATTGAATTATCCTTGGATAGTATCTGGCATCATATGCGGGTTTCAGCCTTGTCTCATCTCGGGTTCAGATGTAGGCCAAATTATCATAGTGATTTGATTTTGTGAATTTGAATAATTTGGTTGTGGACTGATTTTGACGGGTGAATTTGGACGAATTTGTGAATTTGTGGGTATAATTGCCATCCCTACTTGTGATTCCTGAAGAGGCCAGGCGGGGTGGTACGTGGGATTTTTAGTTGAAGGCCTTTTGGTTTGCGCAGGAAGCAAATTCGTATCTATCTGCCCAAAAGAAGCTGCAGCACCAATTCAAATGTTGCTCGGGGACCAAGAATTCAATGATCACTTCTTTCATTTTTTATTAATAATTTATATTTGAATTTATGTAACTGAATAAATAAACCGCTTGTTTCTTTAAAATCTCGTTACAATTTGCATTCTAATAACAAACGTAAAATTTGTACTCCGGATGTAAATTTATGTAAAATTTTTGGCAACATCTTTAAAAGAAAAAAGGAGCTGCTGGCCAGAATGGGTGGAATGCGCCATTCCAGGAGATTAATTGAGTTAGTTGTTTAAAGAAACAAACAGTTTATCTATTCAATTATGTTGTGTTTACTTGTAGGTTTAGGGAATAGAAATAAAGGAATGTGAATAAAAGAATAAGAATGAAATTAATGTTTATTTAATAAAATATAATTTGAAAATAAGAATAAAATATGTGGGTTCCATATAATTTGGTAATAAGGAATGAGAATTTCATTCCCATAGAGAAATAGGAAATGAAAATGTGGGAATAGGAATAAAAGATAAATTTACTTTTGTATCATTCTAATTATTAATTTATTAATATTATCATTATTAACAATAAAAATAATAATTAATAAAAATAATAAAGTTAATAAAATTTAATAATAATAAATGTTAATAATGATAATATTAATAAAAATAATATTAATAATAATTAATAATAACTAAAATAATAAAGTTAATAAAATTTAATAATAATAAATGTTAATAATGATAATATTAATAAAAATAATAAAAATAATAATTAATAATAACTAAAATAATAAAGTTAATAAATTTTAATAATATTAATATTAATAATAATAATAAATGTGAATAATGATAATATTAATAAAAATAATAATAACAATAATTAATAATAACTAAAACAATAAAGTTAATAAAATTTAATAATAATAATAATAATGATAATATTAATGAAAATAATATTAAAAATAATTAAAAATAAATAAAATAATAAAGTTGATAAATTTTTTTAATAATAATAATAAATGTTAATAATGATAATATTAATAAAAATAAAAATAACAATAATTAATAATAACTAAAATAATAAAGTTAATAATAATAATAATAATAATAAATGTTAATAATGATAATATTAATAAAAATAATAACAACAATAATTAATAGTAACTAAAATAATAAAGTTAATAAAAGTTAATAATAATAATATTTATAATAATTATTAACATTTATTATTATTATTATTATTAATTTTATTTTTAATTAATATTATTTTTATAATAATATTTATACATGTAACTAGTTAATGAAAATTATATTATTTAATACTGTAGATATTTTGGTAAATTAATTCTCATTCCTATTCCTCGTTCCTATTTATTTTGATAAATAAACACATCAATAACATTACAGCATATTCCCATTCTCATTTATTTTTGCCAAGTAAACATAAGAATCTTATTCTCATTCCAGCTCATTCTCATTCCCACACCATCGAGTAAACGCACCACAAATGCCACAAAAGCTTGGAAAAACTTGCATCCTAATAGGGCAATGGGAAGCTCGCAACTGGAGTACAAATTGTAACGCGTGTTCTAACGAAATTTACGTAAAATTTTACATAACTAACCGCATGGCCACTGAATAAACACCACAAAAGTTCCAAACGCGAGCTTCCCATTGCATGTAGTCTTGTTAATTAACAGTGCTTGCTCTGTTTTCTTAGCCTAAGATTGCTTAAATAATTGCTCTTGCTTTGTCAATTTTTTTGACAGTCTACTGAATAATTACTGGAATACAATCTGTTGATAGCAAGTACTTCCACATTAGAATTTTCGCTTGCCACCATTTGAAGCTGAGAAGCTTTAGAATCACAGCACACTATCAAGGATAGTCCCATTACAGATGGAATTAACATTGGAAGGTCAAATGGTGTCAAAATATTACATTCAGTGATAGCCACAGGTGATGACTGGGTCTCTCTTGGTCACGGCAGTAAAAACATTTTTAGTTTCTGATGTTTTCTGTGGACTGGGACACGGGATTCGTGTAGGTGGCCTTGGAAAATATCCAAAGGAGGAAGTTGTCGTTGGATTGACGGTGAGAAATTGCACCTTCCACAGGTACCAAATGGTGTAAGAACTAAAACATGGCCTGATTCTCAAGCTGGCATCGCTTCCAATTTCACATTTTTGAAGACATTGTCATGACCAATGTGCAAAATCCCATTGTCTAATAACTGGAACATAAAGGTACATGAACATCACTCATTTGTTTAGGCTAATTATTAAGAATTCGTTTCTATCCACTTTCATACTTAACAGGTTCCTTCGAGAATGAAGATTAGCGACGTGAAGTTGAGGAACATCCGAGCACTTCTTCCTCCGGTGCCGCTGTTTAAGTCTTGTGTGTAGCCAAAAGATTCCCTGCAACAATGCTGAGATTGCGGACATAAGTTTGATGTACAGCGGCGTTACCATGAGGGTCCAGCTCCAGCAACATCTTAATGTTCCATTGTTTAAACCAATGCTTATTGGCAAACAAATCCCAGTATCTTCCGTTTAGGTCTTCGAACTATTCATCATGTGTACGCATTTTCTAAAACAATTCTTGTATAACAAGAACGTTACATGTAATTGTGCGGGTGACTATAGTTTGTGTAAATGCTCATCAACACATACTTTCCATTTAAACGAAATATTTATTGATAAAGTCCAGGGATATTAATGATATTTTACCTGATCACATGCTCCCTCTTAACCCGCGTGCTCTAATCTCTCATTCATCATCGCAAAGCCCTCGAATCTCCGCATTAATGGCGATAACTGGAATCCGGACGCCTCCCCAAGTCCACAGGTTCCCACAATCCAAGCACATCGACGCCGTCCGGTGGCTTCCGCCGCTCTCACCGCTGTCCAAGCTCGCCGTTCTCGCTATCTACGACACCGACGCCGACAGCCCATCACTCGAAACCCACTCAATCTCATTACCAGCTTCGCTGACTCCACATTCCCAATGGACCCCACCTACCCGAATCTCCTCTCTTTCCACCTCACACCAATCCCTCGTCGCTGCGTCAACCCTCTCCGGCTCTCTCCACGTTCTATCCTCGGCAATGCAAGTGTTGCTTTCAGTTGATGAGAATAGTGGGTTCCACGTGGGGCCCATTTCGGGAGTAGATTTGACGGGGAGCGAGTGTGTGAGTGTTGGGGAAGATGGAAGAGTGAATTTGGTGAGTGTTATTGGCGGCGGTGAATTTAAGAGGGTTTATGATGGGAATGGACTGGTGGGTTTTAATTGTGTGAAGTGGGCGTCTCCGACTGAATTTGTTACCGGTGGCTTTGGCTATGGACTTCAGTGGTGGGATCTCAGGCGAGCAGCCAGCGGGGGCCCGGTTTTGCAATTCAAGGGGAGTTTTGGGTGAGTAGTGATCTTTATGTGATTGTAAATTCTTATACAATGCTGTGGAATGGAATCATTGTCGTGTAGTAGAAGTGGGTTAGTGATTAGCTACTAAAGTAAAGCCTGAATATTCAGTGGTTTGTAAGCTTATTGTAGAAATATGAGTAGTCTGTCATGCGTGATTGCATCGATAGCTGAATGTTAGGTTACATGTACATTGGAGTAGAAATGCTTTGTTGACATGTGCTTGGCGATTACTGTTTGTAACTTTAAATATGTTCTGTGGTTCTCGTTATTTGTTGTGGATAATGAACTATTTGGGGTTGTATCTTTGCAGGTCTCAAGGAAAAGCCTCTGGAATGATACATTCCGTTGATATTCATCCATCACGAAAGCATACTTGTCTGGTAAGATGCTGCATGCTTTTTTAAATTCTAATATCAGAGAAGCTGGGTACACATCTAGTTGGTGTTATTGAAGCTTTTGACTTTGGTTTCCTCCCCGTTTTGCTCATGTTACACCTTTATGACTTGGCATTTCAATAGTTAGAATTTTGCTGCTAGTGTGCCTTTCTATTTCTGTTCTTAGCTTCTATAATGTTTGGTAAGCATCTGAGTGAAGTCAATAATGAAAAATGAGATATGCCTTTTGGTCAACTATGGCCCTCTACCTTCATTCAAAAGCATTTGATGGCAGTTTATTTCCCTAGTGCTTAGCTCTAATGTTTGTGGACTTGGTGTAACTCAGATGTGTTTGGCTATTGGCTTCATGGTGAAGTAATAAATTATTGATTTTCTTATGTGACAGAACAATGGTTAAAGCTTGTGCCATATTGTATTAATTTAATTGTTAAATGAGGCTCGAATGATAACTTGCTCTTCCTGATTGTAATCGTAATTATTCATACAATTTATTTATTTAGTTTTGAAACCATTCTGCGCAAAGCTTAATGGCCTGTGCTTTGGTGACACTGAAACTTTTATATAGATTATGAATCACTTTGCAGTCTATAAAACTTGGATTAACTTTCTTATCGTGGCCAACCATGTGAGGTAACACTGTTTGCATGAATTTTATAGTTTAGTTATAATTTTCTTCAACTTGTAGGCTGGAGGCTCTTCTGGTACAGTATTTGCATGGGATCTTCGATGGCAGCAGCAGCCAATTGTTCTTTCTGGTGTTGGAACAGGAGAGGCTGTAACCCATTCATTATCTGAGAGTGAGGTTTGGGAGGTTCAATATGACTGTCATACAAAGTCCTCAAACATTTCATCCTCACGAGTTTTACCTGCCCTGTTCTGCTCAGAAGATGGGATCCTTGCTGTGGTTGAACAAGGTATGAATTTCTTGCATCAGTGATCGTAGATTGCCAACTATCACTCATTCCTTAGCTCTCAATCTTACATGGAAGTCATCCTTTTAGCGTTTCATTATTAGAAAGATTAGAAAGTGTTAATGATCTTTAGAGAACAAGGAATACTACAGAGATTTATATTTTATACAGTGACTGATCATGTATAAATGTTCAACTACATAGGTGAAGAACCCTTCGAACTTCTAGCTGAACCTTGTGCAATCAACAGCTTTGACATCGACCCACAGAACCCCTCGGTAAGTAATGAGTAAGAACCATATCAGACTTGGCATTGCATTATGGGAATCTAATAAATGAACATTTTGATGGGTATGCGTATTGTCATGCAGGATGTCATATGTAGTTTGGAATGGGAATCAATAGCAATTGTGTCAAGACCATGATCCGCGGAAGCTTGTAATCCAAAAGGGATTAAAGTTCAGCCAGAAATCTTGTTAATCTTTGTTTCTTCTAAACTGTTGGGTAACAAGCAAAGAAATTCACCCACCACTTGGCACAGGTGCCATTGAAGTATTGCATCACAGTTACAGCTGTTGATGATGAATGGAGCAAGTTACTGCTATTTTCTTAAAAGAAAACAAAAAATATGTTGTGTTAAACTGTTAATTATCCTTTTCAGAATGTATAATGAGAAGCAATGTGATTAAAGGACAATTAGCAGGATGTCAAGGAAAGATTTTGTTTTGTAATCTTGCAAATGTAAGAGCAGGCAGTTGACCTGATGGGTAAATTGAATAAATCAGTTGTGCGCTCATAGTTGTGTAGACGATTTCTGACCTTTTGTGAAACGCCCAATAGTTGTAATTAGTTTTTGAGTAAATCATTCCGCATGATACTGATAATACTCCTATTTGTTCTCCTTTTTCGTTAAATAATTTAATTATATATATATATATATATATAAAGGATAACGCAGTTCTGTGACTGTAATGGGTAATTTTTAGGGGCAAAAGATAAAATGAAAGAGGAAAAACAAAAAAGAAAACATTGCTGGCGCATTGCGTTTGATGAATGTGCAATGTCCTCAATCGTAAGATTCAGAAAAGATAGAGGCCTCCGCTTCTTTCTCAACTGCCCTTTATCCACAAATCACCATTCATCAACCGTTACTCCACGTAACACCAATTCTTTTTCTTCTTCTTTAATCTCCTTGGCAGAAGATAAACGAAACGAAAGAAAACATATGGCTTCGATGATATCTTTCAATTTAAAATTTTGTCCACTATGCCCTTCTTCTTCAGTGAGAGGCTCTCGTGGCTCATCACTCCAACTGGCTCTATCCAACAAGCTTAACAACTCGCTTAGACTCAATTCAAGCCACAGCATCTCCGCCTCTCCTCTACTCTTCCGTCATAACAACTTCCCCACAACAGTTACTCAAAATAGGCCTCAAACGGTCACTGTTTTTGCCGCAAAAGGTTACAAAATGAAAACGCACAAGGTCATTTTTCTTTCTCTTTGGTTTTAACTTGTATTGAATGAATTTGGTATATTATAACAAGATATTAACTTTGTTTTGGTTTGTTTGGGTTTATAGGCATCCGCGAAGAGGTTCAGGGTGACTGGTAAAGGAAAAATATTGAGGAGGAGAGCTGGAAAGCAGCATCTATTAGCTAAGAAAACCACTAAGAGAAAATTACGCCTCTCTAAAATGGTCAGCTTTCTTTAAACTCATTTGAATTGCAGCAGTTTATTTGTTTTTCATTTATTTATTATCTTTTTTTTTTTGCAAGAACAACGAAATACTGTGCTGAGTGATATTGCAATGTAAATGTGTTGTATTTATCTGTCTGTTGTGCTATTGTATGAGTTGATTGAACAATCATCAGTGGAACATTCACTAAAGGGAAGAATTTGTGTTGTGAATTATGAAGCTGTTCTGGTAGAAGGAAAAAAAATGCAGATTAATTAGTGTTCAATTTGTTGAGGAAGATTGAGTTATAGGCTCCAAGATAAGAATAAGAGATGGTGTAATGTGGTATGTGAGTTGTGCCAATTGATTTGATTAATATATCATGCAAAAATAGTGCTTCAGTGTATGAAAGTATCAAATCAGCTGAAGAAATTGATAGGTTTCGCCCAAAGGTACACTATCAAAGATGAATGGGCAAAATAGCTTGTCATTAAATGGGAGCTTGGTAATGTAACATCTGTTATACTATTGAATCACTTGATAGGTAGAGAATGTGGACTGTGGGTAGCATGGGCATATGTACTTGTTGTAGGGAGTGATTAAAATGCTTTCTGAAAGTTGATTAATTGAGTGTGGGCGCATGGAGAAGACAATATTGGAGATCATAGGAGTTCTGGTTCTTATAGTTATTTGTTTTGATGGAGATGGTTTCTCCTTCTCTTTGCTCCTCAAAGTTCAGGATTAATAGAAATTGGAGTGACTGTACAGACTGCAAATTTTTTATATTCTGGATCTTTCTATTCTTAATGTTTTATTTCCTTCATCAGAATGATTGAACAGAATTTAGTGAATAGTTAGTCAAAGTCTTTTACCAGAATTATCTTCTCTTGACTCTGCTGGCAAACTCATTGGTCCCCGAAAGAGGATACATTTTTTTCAAAATGTAGTTGTAATATGCATTCTTGCTATCTCACTCCTAAGAAAAGATAAAGAACCTCAAAGATTGACTGCTGATTTGTATTTATTTGCCTCTGATTAGAAATTGGGGGGGTTTTTTTAAACAATGATGAGTAGCTCTTCAACGGTTGTCTGGTCAAGGTTTCAATGCCTGAAGTGCTGATGATAGGATGTTTTATGTGGCCTGGAGTGTGGTTTTAATGGATGGTTCTTGAGTAGGGGCAAACTTGTAACATTAGCTTCACAAAAGAGGTTTGGCTTTTTTCCATTTGGCTTTCTATCGTTTTCATGTGGGAAAAAATTGATGGGTCAGTCGTCATTTACTTATGGCTAGTCTGTTTGCTATTCAGCTTTCTGTTGCCTTTGATAAGAAATCTGGAGTGGTAATAATTTGTCCTATTGACTGAATATTACTCTTTTATTTAGCTCTGTCTACATTTTGTGGGAAGCTTGGGAGAATATTCCAGAGGTTCCTTTTTCTGTATCTGTTACTATTTTTTTCACTTAAATCAAGTAATAGGAACATCACAACAGATTGTTTTATTTATTGATATCTCAATAAGAGACGGTGGAACAACTTGGATGAGTTCGTTTGGATGCGGCTGAGCTCACAGGCTGATGAAGACATCACCATCCAACCACCCATTTCATTTAGACAAGAAGATAATATAAAATGATTTAAGTGAAATTCGGCTGATTGAAAATGTAATCTGAGAAATGCATTTAGACTAATTGCACATGCAAAGTAAATGACATTGAGTACTCTTAATTATAATGTTGTTTGACTTGAGATGGAATGCGGCTTTCTGGGTGGCTTCGATTTTTATATCACAGCAACCAGTCATATTTCTTTCAAGTAAGAATTAGAGCAATCTCATAGATCTCGCTCTCTGACGTCACTTTAATTTTTTTGTTGTGAACAGCACGAGGTTAGCCGAAGTGACTACGACAATGTTATAGGTTGCCTGCCATATCTGAAGGTTAACAGGCAAGCAAAGTAGAAGTGATTTTCACAGTTTGCAGAAGACCTATGTAATTTCTGTTTGCCCGAATTTCTTACATTTTGTTGTCAGCAAACAACGAAGTGCTTGCAATTTTTTATTTATCCTAATTGATCATTTTGGCTGTTATTTTGCTGATGTTTCCACCACAAAGCTCAAAAGCAAAGTTCACTGGTACAGTACGCTTGTTGGTGTTGGTTGTCAAGGCTAGCGGGTGGGTGCTTTTAGTAAATTCTCTACTGATGATATAACTCTTTTAGTAAAGTCTCTTATTAATCTTTGATAACTGATGATATGACTTGAACTATTAGGTCATTTTCGGCGGCATGATTACGCTGGTGATAATATATTTAAGTCTCGTGCTTATGAACAAAAGTGTCCATCATGTGGATCCAAGATAAGGCAAAAATTAATTAACATGAGCAAGTAGCCATCCGTTTGACTTCGGAGAGTGAGATTAAATAGTGTATAATCCCGCGTTATCTAAATGCTTTAAAAAAAAAAACAAGTACTAACCATCCATATCAATCACCGTCTTCCTTTCATCATCAATTTGATGTAATGGGATGATGATGATACTTTATTTCGTTTTAAAAGCAAAGAACAACATTCCAAAAAAAGGTAAGAAATCTAACAACATTTTCTTCTTCTTCTTCATTTGAGTTATAATTTATTAGATCCATTCATATATCAAGGTGTACTCAACAATTTTGACGATAGTTGTATCGATCCCATTGGTCAATCCGACTTTGTACATTTTTAAAGAGGAACCCCTAAACTGGTAAAAATCAGACAAATAGACCACAGGACCAATAAGAGCAAGAGTTACGTTACAATGTTTAAACCATTTTATTTTTGGTGTAATATGAATATTTGAACTTAAAGTGGACCACGTTTAGAATCTTTCTAGTATTATGGTTATATTTTTAAAGTATTTGATAAATATTTGTTTTTGTAATTTGAAATCAAAGTTACATTTATTAGTGGTGGGCGCGGGTTCGGATTATCTCGATTGAATTTCGAGTAAATCAGTTTGGAAAAAAAAATGATCCAAACTTAATCTGAATTTGTAATCCGATCCAATTTGATTAAACAAATTCTTATCCGATCGGGTTTAAGGATTCACTCGCATCCAATCTGAACACAAAATTTTCAGGTTGGGTTAGGTCATATTATTATCAAATTATTATTTAAATGTCACATTTTACTTTTATGATCAATTTATATTTTACAACTATAGTTTTTATTTTTTTCCACAATAAGTGTCTCTTAAGTGCCAAATTACCTTAATAACAAAACAGACCCTTTTAAATACAATAATGTTATAGATTCAATAGTTAAATTTCAATTTAAATCTCAAAAATTATATGTTATTTATTTATTAGATAATAATTTTATAATCTGTAAAATCAATATTTTTATTATTTAATAATTAAAGAATCATGATAGACATTTTTATTTTTTATTTTATCCCAAATTAAATATTACAATAACAACTTCTGTTGACAGTCAATTATAAAAATTGTCAGTATTACTTGGATGACCATTTATGTGTTATACAGTATGCTCATACTTGAGAAAATGAACAAATGTCAAATTGTGAGATTTCGAGATCCAATACCCGAATTACTTGTTATACTTGTTACAATATAATAGGATAACGACAAAATCTTTACGTTCAAATCGCATGATTACCTCAGAGTTAATAATTACGAAAGTTCCTTAAAAAAAATAATAATGATTAAGGGAAAAAATGCGGCTCAGCTCATGATTACCAAATACAGCCGCCCTTACCCAAAACTTTGTTTTCACGGCATCCAATTCAAGAGTCCACGTGTCGAGTCGAAGAGCCATTTTTGTCCATCTACTGCACGCTCCTGCGCCAGGTATCAGACCAAGCCAACAACCGCCGGCTGCATAAAGGCTGCCAGTGGCCCCCACGTATATCCATTAACTCGTACGATTTGTGTCCATTAAACACGTGCTCCATCGACGTCATTCCAGAAATTACCAAAATCTCCCACCGCTCGGATGCCATAAAAATCCTGTTTTTTGGGGGTTATTTTAGTCATTACGTACGAAAACGTGGGAGTTTGCACGTGCTGGCCGTCATATTAACACCGTTAAAGATCTCTCTCGTTGTCTCAGAAAATTAGGAAAAAAAGTTGGAAAAATAGAAAGTTGAAGAATTTAGGGTTTCAGAATCTACCGATTTTATCCGCGATCAATCTTATTTATTGCACCAAAAAAAAAAAAAATCGTATTTTCTCAATTTTCGATATTTGTTGGTAAAGAAAAATCCGACTTTCCGTGAATTTCGGTTTTGTGTTTGGCGCGAGAGAAAATTTCAACAAATCTTTTTGATGGTTCAGTTGATGAAATCAGGGAATCCGAAACCAGATCCTGAAACGACGTCGTGTCGGGAGAAGGTGCCGGTGAAATTAGAGATCGTTGAAGACTCGTTAGAGGAAGAACACGGTCCTCTCAATAAGCGATCTAAGCCATCTTCAACTCTTCAACAACAGGTATGTTTGATTCCCGAGAAAGATTGGGAAAATAAAAGAAATTAATGAAAATTTAAAATATTGGCTATAAAAATGTGAACGTTGTTTAGTTTCAATGTGGTTTTGTATTAGTTTGACCCGCTGATTGTGTTATGGTTATTATTAATATCTAATTCCTTTTTTTTTTTATTGTGTTGTTGTTGATGATTATTTTTCAGGCATGGAGCGCTTGGAATGATAATGATTCGTTTCCGATTCCCCCATCTCAATACAACCCTCTTGATGAGCCTAGTCCTTTGGGTCTGCGGCTGAGGAAGAGCCCATCGTTGTTGGATTTGATTCAAATGAGGCTTTCCCAAGGAACTGAGAATGGTACTGCTACTGCAGTAAAGAAGGAGAGTAAGGGCTGCGCCGGTTCTTCTGGTAGTACGGACAAGCTTAAGGCTTCTAATTTTCCTGCTTCAATTCTGAGAATCGGGCGTTGGGAGGTGACTACTACATGTTTTGGTTTAGTTGTGTCTTTTTAATTGATGTTTTTGCACGTTAATAAGATACTATATTTTTTATTTTTTTTGGGGTTTGTGTGGCAGTACAAATCGAGATATGAAGGTGATTTAGTGGCTAAGTGTTACTTTGCAAAGCATAAGCTTGTTTGGGAAGTTCTTGAAGGTGGTCTCAAGAGCAAAATAGAGATCCAGTGGTCAGATATTATGGCTCTGAAGGCAAGCTGTCCTGATGATGGACCTGGGACCTTGAATGTTGTGGTAATGTTATCAACTGATTGTACAGATTTTGTTTTTGTGTTCCAGGGTATAAATTGATTTATTGGTAGTCTGTTTTGCACTGCAGCTTGCTAGACAGCCCCTTTTCTTTAGGGAGACTAATCCACAGCCTAGGAAGCACACTTTGTGGCAGGCTACTGCAGATTTTACTGATGGGCAGGCTAGCATGCACAGGTGGGATACTTGCTCCTTAATTGGTGATTTTTCTACTTGAGCATTGATCAGATGATTTTATGGACGTTTGAGGCTGAAGTTTTCTTTGTTGGATATTATGAGGGAGATATGCTTCTTATCAATTAAGCTTGGGAATATTTTTTTCCGGTTTAATTTATTGGAGGGATACTGAGTACATCGATTTTGTGTATAGATCTTGATCAATGTACCTAGGGTATCGACATCCTATCTTTGAAGCTTGGACTGCCATTTGTTTCCCCATAATTATATTTATTATCAAGGATTGCAGTATAGTTCGTGTGCCTTTTTAGTTTGAGAAGATGAGCCCTCTTTGAATACATTGGTTATCCAAAATCATTTTGTCAGACTTAAGGACTTACATATTCCTTTTCTACTACGCATTCTTTTTGAATGAGATGTTCATACATGTTTTATGAGGCTGAAAACTGATGAAAATTTTAATATTGTGATCTGTAGGCAACATTTTCTTCAGTGTCCACAAGGGCTGTTGAACAAACATTTTGAAAAGCTTATTCAATGTGACATGCGTTTGAACTTCTTAAGCCGACAGCCAGAAATAAATTTGGAGTCACCATACTTTGAACCAAGGTCTTCTATCTGTGAGGATGCAGAAGAATTTAAAGGTGATCAACTGGCGAGAAAAGGACCATCTTTCTCAGGTTTTCAGAATCTAGCATCACCAGCAGCTTATTCATCTTCCTTAGAAATTGAAAGAGGGGAACCTTCTGGTATTGGATCGGAACAAATGTCTCGGGAAGCCCCCTCTCCCAGCTCAGGTACAAGAACAATATGTTCTCTCAGTTCTGAAGTTCTAATGTTCTATCCTTTCTTTGCTAAGTTTTATTGTTACAGTTTTTTTTTTTTTTTGGGGGGGGGGGGGTATTGAAATATATTGGGAAAAAAATCTCATGCTTATGATGACGCTATAAATTGTGATAGCACTGGATTTGTGAAGCACTGCATCCTCGGGCAAGCCATTGTTCTCACTAATTTTTCTAGCTTTTAAGTTATCTGTTGAATTTCTTGTGGAATGTTGTCACTGCTAAATATTTATTGAATGCTAGAATTCTGGTATCATGTGATCTTAAGGGCTTGGTTATGAAACCATAGTTCTTGTAGGCTCTTATTACATTTATCATTGCACATTCTAGTTATTTTCTCAATGCGTCACTGATTTCCATTCTAATACTAGTGATGGACAATCGTGCAATTGAAGGGAGTGGAATTGGTGAAGTAAATTCAAAGGCACCAAGGAATTGGGACAAGATTAAAGTTCCAGGGCTTCACCCTTCTATGTCTATGAGTGATCTTATGAACCACATCGGAAATTGTATTTCAGAACAGATGACCTCTGGAAACCAACCCCTGTCTGAGGAAGGATCAGACTACCGTAAGTTCTTGGACATTGCTCAGTGCCTCCTCAGTGACACTCAAGCAGCAGCAGATGATGGTGTTGATGATGAAAAATTCCTTATGTCAAGGGTCAATTCTCTTTATTGCCTCCTGCAGATGGATCAGCCGGATGTAGCTCAAAACTCTCAAGTTATTGGGGAAACTTCTGATGGAAGGCCTGATGATGTAAATGGAAAGAGTGTGCAGCTGAACACTATGGAATCACCGCATGATAACAAAATGAGAGATAATATTAAACCTTCCGAAGGGGATAATGCTAAGGATGTCTCTGGGAGCAAGCCTACAACAGGCATGTCAAGGAAAGACTCATTTGGGGAGTTGCTGCTTCATCTCCCCAGAATCGCATCTCTTCCAAAATTCTTGTTTAACATATCAGAAGAAGATGGTGACTCTCAAGCTAGATAGTTAGCTCTCTTTGTTAAGAGTACCGAGGATTGAGCCTCTTTGCTCTTGTGGATTTGAAAAGATTGCTGGTGTTTAATATTATCTGAATATCATTCCGAACAGATGCTAGCCTTGGGGTCTAGAGGGATTCAGAAATTTGGTTTGATGAAGAATCCTGCTAGAATATCCCATGTGAAAAAAAGAAGTAGGTGTTGGTAGCTTCAGCGTTTGCTTGGTGTCTTGTAATACAACCTTTTATTATAACTTAGAAGTAAATTTAATCTCGATCCTAGCAAGCTTACTCTTGGTTAGTAAATTCGATCTAGATCGGCTGATAGGCCTTCTTCCAGGTGCCGTCTTGTTCATGCACAAACAACAGTTGATTTTCAATTTTTTCTTTTTTTTGGGGGTAATTTTATATCTTGGGTATACTACAATTTTGCCAAAACGATTTTACCGTGGTTTGCTTCGTATGAAACCCATTAACTACATTAAAAAATTCAGTAGTCAGGTAACGACGGCCCTGATGTACACAACGAATGCAATTAACGCACACTCTACACCCTTGGGGTTGGATAAAACAATATCAAAGTGTATATTCTTGAATGAAAATTGAATAACCCTTGCAATTTGATAAAACAACATCAATGTGCATCTCATTCAAACGGACTATGTTCTGGTTGCCCTATTAAGTGAATGATGGGGGGTGCGAGAGGAGATCTAGTACAAGCTGGCACATATAAAGCACGAAGGATCTCTGGAGAACTCCTCAGGTGTGGCTGAGAGCAAGCATTGTTCATGAAAGGCATGACCGCATGCGAGAACAGCAACCTCTGGAAGTCCAGCAAACACTTGATATCCATATTCTTCATGTTCATAATCATCTTCTGCTTCTTCTTCGATTGGTCCATATGCTAGATCAATATCACATAAACAACATCTCTGTGTCTGTTCTAATGCTTCCTCCTCAGATTCTTCGAAACCTGCGTATGGCAGAACATTATTATTCGCATTATACGTAGCCTTGTTGGAACATATTAAAGCCTTGTCCAACACTAACATGGTATCAGAGCCAAGTCTTGAGTCTGGACTCTCGATTCCTTGTACAAGACCAATTCGTCAAAATTGGTTATGATACCATGCTTTTCATGTTTCACAGTAACTTATAAGTCGAATTTCTTTGACTCAGGGTTGAGTTACTATGAACCAGTGGCACTTACAGAACCTAAGCAAAGTCCTTATCTTTTAGATAATAGCAGTCAAATAAGAACGGAGGAAACAACGCGAAACCTTGGAACTCCCCATCCCAAAAGATATGATATCGGGGAGAAGAGGTGGAAGTGGGATTTCCCTTTTTTGAGGGTTTGTTAGTACGATTCTTGGGGCCTGGTTTTGGGGTAACTTTCTCAGCTTGCTGCTTCTTCTTCACAGATTGCCGAGTGATTTTCTCCTTTCCTTTGATGAGAACCTTTTGGCTTGTTGACTCTCCTGTATTTGTATGATCCTCATTCTTCTTAAATAAATGTGCAGAATTTTTCAAATTATTTCCGCGTTGTGAATGTGAATCCCGGGCCTGGCCAGCTCTGCCAGCAAGTGGTCTTTATCAAATTGTTGAATCTTCGCCTTTCCCTTCAGATTATTTTGGCTTGCAGATAATCTTGGACGATCCTCATTCTTCTTAATCGTGCGTGCAGAATTTTTAACCATTTTCGAAGTACTTCCACGTTGTGAATCCTGAGCGGGATTGCCTGAAAGCAGTCGCTTAGATGACTCTTTCGAAGATTGTTGAATCCTCTCCGTTCCCTTGAAAACCTGCAGGCAAGTAGATGCTGCTCCTGTGTGATCCCCATTCTTAGTTACTAAAACCGTAGGATTTTCGACGTTTTCTGAACGATTCTGAACACGATTGTCTGATGCAAGCATTAGCAACAGCATTAACGAAAGAAGCGTTAGCTATTGAAAATAGATAAAACACTGAAACAATTAACAGAAGGGATGATTTTGTGTGCAAATAATTTTACCCGTATTATCAGAACCCCGCTGTAACCCAGAAGGGTTTAGTTTTCTCATCACAGCCTTACCCTGGCTACATCTTGAACCCATGTGGCATGAAAATTCAGCAGACGACAAGCAAGGAAAGGCAGCAAAATGGGGTATGTGTATATTTATAGAGAGGAAATAAAATTATAATAAATTGAAGCAGAAACCAAATTTAGCACGGAAACATTCGAAAGAAATCAAGTCCGAATTAGAAACTAATTACAGTAACACCGTATCCGTATGTATAGGACTTGTTCAAAAAGCTAAAAGTTATATATCTATGGAACTCATAAAAACGCCCCTAATGCCGTTCGTGACTTTTTTGCTTAGTTTGTAGACAATGGAGTTATGCTATGCTTGCGATTAGAAAAACCTAAGGATTTAACCCAAGCAAAACTTGAAATAATAGAACCATTTCGTATTTTCTTTTGTTAGTTAAGTTTTATATTTAAATAAAATATAGGCTTATAGGGGATATAACTACTTTATAATTAATAATTGAGTCGTCAGCCATCACCACTATACAAAATTTGATTTGAGTCAATGTGCAGTTGTATGACCTACTTATTCAGATATGTTTAGTTGTCACGTCAAAGACCTGGGAAAGTTCAAATTCTCAAATTTATATCAAATTCGAATCGGTTGTACAGCTAATAATATAGGCATAAAAGGAAAACTGACACTCCATAAATATAAAGAAGAGTAACAACATGCTTAGAAAAGTTGGAATACAAAGAATATCTCAATCCTTCTTCACAAATTCCAGTGTAATTCTGGTAAAAGAAAACAACAAATCTCTTTAATGAAGAGAAATAGAAACTCTCTTCAAACTTGGGCACGCCGACAATTCTTTATCTAAATTAAACTGGTGAAAATAAATAAACAAATGAAGAATTTTGAGTGACATAACTGAAGTTGAGCAAGTTTTCACTTGCAAGATTTCCAGCCACTTAAGCAACATAGCCGGGATGAATTGATACTTCTTCAAGCCTGTTAGTGAGGAAAAGGAACCAGGCAAAAAGAATAGTGGTTTGGTAGGAGGTAAGAGTCATGATGAGTCATTGACCATGAACATTTTTCCTTGACGGCACCATCAATGTCTCATGAGATTCCCCCGTATCAAACAAATGGATGCAGAACTTGTATCACGTGCAGAAACCAAAGTTGCTTACATTTATCCTCCAGAGAGGACGAGACCAAACTGAGTAAACATAAGGCTTCCCTTGTTAATTTGTTGATTCTTGTGGCTGAGGTCCTGCCCTGTACAATTGGTTAATTGGAAATACCATCAGCACACAACTTATTTGGATAAGCAGACGGGGGAATCATTTTTCTTCCAAGCAGAGGATCATTCACTGCTTTCGCCATGTAGGATGGGTTTCCCAACTGG
Source organism: Citropsis articulata (assembly GCA_030449925.1). Taxonomy (NCBI): domain Eukaryota; kingdom Viridiplantae; phylum Streptophyta; class Magnoliopsida; order Sapindales; family Rutaceae; genus Citropsis; species Citropsis articulata. The sequence goes on from JASUUH010000168.1 coordinate 1,706,149, forward strand.
TTTCACTGGATAGTTGGTGACTCGAGGAAATTTGGACTCATTAAACAGCAGCTGCGCAGCAGACAAATTTGGAGGACCGACCAATGGCTACCTGATATGCATTTGTGTCTTTTTACCAGTAGTCTCCACATGAACATACACCATCCTTGAAATGGTGGAATCTATTAGCATCCCTAACCACAATGACCCTCCCTGTGACCTTGGATATAAATTTAGTTGCTGTATGGCAGTCTAAACAAACACGGAGATTCTTAATAATCCTAATTTCAGTTCCAGGTTCAGTGGCGATAAGGCCAAATGCTATCGCCAACTTCTCACTGTGAACCTTCACCATTAGCTCCTTCTCTTCCTCCTCCACATCGTGCAAAGCTGTGACGGTCTCTGTCTGAAATCCAGCCTCTCTCATCTTTCCATTTAACTTCTCTAGCATTGCATAGATCGCAGTTGACTGGGGATGCAGCCGATCACCTGATGTGAAGACATGTGGAGTACCACCAACCTCAATTAGAGTGCACCCAGGAGTCTTTGCAAGCTTTGTCTTCTTAACTACTTGTCGAACTGTTGCGGCCTGTAGATAGTCTCTCTCAGCTGAATAAATATTTGAGAGTAAGACATGATATCCTACATTTTCTGGGTCTAACTCAAATAGTTTTTCAGAAGCCACACGGGCTAGGTTTGTGTCTTTATGAATCATGCAAGCACCAAGCAATGCACCCCATACAGCAGGGCCTGGCTCTACAGCCAATCCCTTTATAAATTCCAAGGCCTTATCTAATTGTCCAGCTCGACCAAGGATGTCTACCATGCAGGCATAATGCTCGGCTAAGGGCTTAAATCCGTGATCGTGAATCATGGATTGGAATATTTCATCTCCTTCTCTCACTAAGCCAGCATGACTGCAAGCATACAAAACAGAAAGAAAAGTAACCCCAGAAGGCCGAATGCCAGAATGCAACATTTCTGAAAAAAGCTGTAGAGCTTCCAGTCCATGTCCATGGAGGCCATAACCAGAAATCATGGTGTTCCAAGTTACCTCAGACTTATGTGGCATCAAGTCAAATAACTCTCGAGCCTCTACAATGTTTCCACACTTTGCATACATGTCAATTAGAGCGGTTGACACATATATATTAGACTCAAATTTCCTGCTCTTAACTAACTCATGTACCCATTTACCAATGCTTAGCGCTCCAAGTTGAGCACAAGCAGAAAGAATGCTACTGACTGTCACAGGATTTGGTGTGACTTTAGAGGCCTGCATTTCCTGGAAAAGAGAAATCGCCTCCTCTGTTAACCCATTTTGGGTATAACCAGCTATCATGGCATTCCAAGAAGCCAAACTTTTGTCTGAAGACTCATCAAATAGCTTCCTTGCGGGTTCTATTTCATTTAATCTTCCATAAACAGTAGTTAGAGCAGTTGAAACAGAAGAATTTGAAACAATACCAGATTTCAGACAGAAGCTATGAATACAATTAGTGAGATGTAAATGTCCAAAAGGATAAAACACAGGAATCAACCCCACAATCGTACTTGAATTAACTCTCTCTCCTGAAGCAAGCAAGTGTCTAAACAGTCTCAACGAAGATTCGGTCTTACCATTACAAGTATACCCAGATATCATTGCATTACAAGATATCAAGTCTGGCCCAACAATATCCCTAAACAACAATTCCGCCCTCTCAACCTCTCCACATTTGGAGTAAAATGAAACCAATCCAGTCAGCACATAAACATGATCATGAAACCCTAACTTTAAACCCAAGCACTGTATCTCCATCCCCAATCTCAACTCTTGCACCTCTGCTACAGCCGGCAGCACAGCAGCCACACTTGTCGAATCCAATGAGGTCCCACCATTCCTAACCATGTCCCCGAAAACCAAAATCGAATCCTGAAAGCAACAATTTTTCATCAACCCAGAAATCATAGAATTCCACAAAACCGTATCTTTCTCAGGCATTTTATCAAACATCTTGCGTGCAGACTCGACACAGGAAAACTTAAAGTACAGATCCACTAAAGCAGCCCCAACAAACAAATCAGATCCATAACCACTGACAATCGCATGTCCATGCAACAGAACACCTATACTACGATCACAGCAAGCCGAAGCTGCGGATATTACGAATGAGTAAGTAAAGTTATCTGGCGTAAGAGCAGTGTTTTTTCTCAAATGGGTATAAAAACAAATCGATGATTTAGGCATTTCATTACTGGAGAAGCCGCGAATGATGACGTTGAAGAGAAAGAGGTCTGGTTTAGGGATGGAGAAGAAGAGGGCACGCGCGTAGCACGTGGCTTTGAAGTCTGAGAGTCTGTGGGCGAGTTTTGTGACTGTTGACAGATCGTTTTGGAAGCCGTGGATGATGATTTGGGCGTGCGTTTGAGTGAGCTGTGACTGTGTTTTGGCGCCTTTCAGAAGACTCAAGAACAGATTTCTGCTTTGTGGGGTTTTCATAGACATTTGGAATTGAAGCTCAAGTGTCTGTGAAAAAGACTGATTCGCGACAGATTCATATAAATTATAAAAAGTAAAAACGGCGGGAAATTGAGGTCACGTGCTTCCGCGCACGCGCGGCCGTTTTGAGCTGTTATAGTTGAAAGTCCCAGGCTCCCAGCAGAAATGCGGTGTAGTTTCTGGATTCTTGCTGTTTGTTTACACGTTAAAATCTTAGCAAACTTAAAATTTGTCTAAAATAATAAATAATACCTTAATGATGTATGTATTAAATAAAATGGCTAAGAAGGCTTCTGCGTAACAGGCTTCTCCGTAACATGTGTCATATAATTTAATTAAACAAGCAATAATAATGATGAATATACAAGATAATTGAACTGCTAATAAAAATTTTCTTCCTTTTTCCTGAACTTTGCTTCTAAATTTGGATTCATTCAATCCTTTGCTCCCTTTTGCATTTTTCTTTTTCTGTTCATATGCGTGATACAAAAACTAAGCCTAAGACTAATCAAGCCAATAGCTCCATCATGGAAAAGTGAAATAAAAAATAAATAAATATCAAGAGAGTGGTATATAAAAATGAAAGGAATCAATTTACATTTACTGGGAGGGAGAGAGAGAGAGAGACCCAAGAAAACAGCAATTTATCTCTGCTGCAGTGAGATGAGACATACGTGGTAAATTGTTAGCATAGCAGCGTGTGGTTAGGGCCATTGGCTTTTTGTGTGCTTTTGATGGCCAATATTGGCTGCTCAACCTTTCTCCAATGTCTGTTTCTTTTGTATAAGATGAGTCCTGAGGCTGTTCTCTTCTACCTGCTTGATGCCGAATCAAAACACAAATCCAAGATTTCACAATTTGCACGATAAATAAACCAACAACTAACAACAAGCATAGAGAAGCAATGCAAGATGCAGAAACAAACAAAAATGAACTTTGATGTAATAATGTGACCAATGATGTGATAGGCCAGGCAATTTGACAGGACGATGGGATAGGCCACATGTATAAGTGTAACCATTGAATTGCTACAGGACAAATGACTAATGGGTGCAAGAGGGAATAATGAAGCAATTTGACAGCCTGCATATTGGACCCCAAAGCATTCAAATATCTAACAAGGTTAAGATTTGCCAACCCCCAATCCATTTCATACAATTAATTGAAATGGGGAAGTTTCAACCATGTAAATATAGACTCAGAGTAGACTAGCCCCACCAGGATGCTATGTGAGCAAATCAATGTTGGACAAGCATACTTTGTAACAATCAATAAACTAGTAGAACTGAATTTTTCCGCTGAAGATTGTCTTTTGGACAATCCCAGACCAGACAGAACTGACCAGATGACAGAGGCAAACATGCTCTAGCATGTCAAGTCACATGTAGATATGCAAAGTCTACTTGAGCCCATATGATAATAGATATGCCTTTCAAAGATAAAACAGTTAATTTGCTAGATTAAATTCGAGCTTAAGTAGATATCTAGAAACCATTGAGATTGACCTTGAGCATCAAACAGGAAGGGGTTGGTTGATAAAGAGCACAGTAAGAAATGCAAAAGCCGAGAGACACCCTGGCTCTCTCCTCTTCCTAAGAAAAGAAAATGCCAGCCTCATGTATTGCTGAAATTTCTTACAGCATGGAAAAATCTGCTTCCCACAAAAGGGAAAATTTCCATAACATGCCCTAAATCTTGAAAGAAGTATAACATTGAGTGATCATTAACTCCAAAGGTACAACCTAGCAGGCAAGGATTCTACATTTTGTGTACTAACATGCCTCTTCAATCTTAATGTGAAAGACTGGACTTTCCAATTGGAGAACTGGCCAAGTGGATCTAAATAAATATTTGAAATCAATAGGCGTAAACACACATGTTGATCCAAACTCAGAGTTAATTTGTTACGGTTAGTATTTAATTCAATACGATGAAGGATTTTGAACACAGACACTAATATCATGTTATAACACCATTTTTCCTACTTATATCTGCTTATCAATTCAAAAAGTTGCAGCATCAAAAAGCATTCAACTTCTTGTAGCATGTTCTCACCTGCATAGCTGCTGTTGAAGCCAACAGAGATTCACACTCATCTAATTTTACCTGCTCCTGTGCTGCTATAGCAGCAAGTTCAGAAACCAAACTGTTCATCTCCTCTGCCTAAAAAAATTGATGTACATAAAAGGGGTTAAGTACCTGGAACACGTTTACATGTACAAAAGCTTATCACAGAGAAAACTCATGCTAGCATCAGTAATTTAGTATCTAGAGCTGGCACAAGGATAAAATAATGCAGACCTAAAACTAGAAAAAGTAAAAGTAAGTGCATTCAAAATTCAGAACATGGTCTTAAACAAAATTGAATTGGTTTCAATGGTAAAATATAGAAGAATTCTAATTCTATACCTCAGGCAACTAGCACCATGCACATAATATTGCATTCAAATTCTTTGTCTATTTTATACACCCTTTTTGACAGTTGCACAATAAAACAGGAAAACAAAAGTAAAGAAAATTTTCATTTGACACAATAACGCCAATTTATTGTAGAAAAATGTCGCCTAAATAAAAGCTGAAAGAGTTGTGAGCACCAAACAACATTAAAAAAAAAAAAAAATCATATCTGATGTTTTAATTATTTATCTGTAGTATAAAATTTTATTCCACTGAAATTCATGGGTTATCCTTGTCACAACCATGAAAAAAATGAAACAAATTGCTGCAAATAGTGGCAAGACTGAAAAATTTTTGTCATTAAGACCCAAGGAAAGATAGCCTAACCCATTAGCCCATGAACAACCAAGTACATGAGCTGAAACGCAAGGCATGCAAAAGCTAAACTAATAACATATACTGCAATTGCATGATCACTACAATATGATAGAATAACATCCTAATATCTCACCGTGGATAGTAAGGAACATATAGAGGTTCCCATTGCCTGCATCACATCAACAGCTGAGCAAATCGCAGCCTTTAAAGACTCAGTGTCTGCCTGTAGCAACATAAGCCCATTAATGATGCCAATATTTCTCATTTTAGATATTAATTACAGTGACTAAGACAATTTAAATTACCCTTGCTCCTCCAGTTAAAGGAACACGGACAGTGCTCGCCTCCAAATCTTCTACAACCCCAGATAAAGAACTGATATGATCTCTTTCAAGTGAAGCCCAATCATCAAGACAGACCATCTGAATCAGTTGTGGATGCAAACACTTAGATAGTGACATTGATCAACAACTAATATGGTACCAGTAAGTAACATGAATACTTTCTACACTATAGCAGACAAGGCATTGTATTGAATTCTTTTTATTGTCTGATTGATTAAGATTACAAAGCAAAATAAATTTAGTCTTTCCTTCATTGCAATAAATCAGCATGGAAGCAAAATGATTCTAACTTACAAAATACTTATCCTTTCACACAGCAAACTCAGCATCCAGCATGTATATCATGCATCAAATGATCACATATCAGTTGTTCAAAAAAGGGAAAAGGAAACATAGAATTAAAAAAAAAAATGGCTATGCTTAGGTGAATAATATTGAACTGTTTACGTTTCCATATAAGCAGGACATTTTCTCTTAAGCTCAGGAACAAATTTTCAGTCCTTGAATAAAAAATTTTCAAATTAAACAACTATGTTCTGTAGTTCACAAAGGAGCCATAACTTACAACCTAGAAATGAAAACAAAGTGTAAAAAGCTAATGGTTTGTCATTTATAATGCACATGAAACAATAATTATCTATTGCTCTGTCTCCAGGGTTTTTAAAGGCATATCAACAGTAGATATCATATATACTTAAGATTATTATACATTTTTATATCAATTTAAGTTTTTTTCCAGGGGATCATATAGCAATCAATTAAGCATTGAGATAAAATAATAGTCATTACTTGTTTGTTTAAAACCAAGTTCAACTGAATTTGAAGCTTCAGCTGTTGGAGATTGATCCTTTTATCAATCACTGAATCCCACAGGCTTAAAGTAGTGTCCCAGACATTACATAAAGTTTCCTGCACCATGAAATGAAGGTTTGTTAAAATTAATTGGGCATCCTTTAATTGTACTATCTCATAATCAGTTCTGAACAATTTAACTAAAAAAAAATGAATAAAATGTACAGGAACTGTAAAAGAACAAGTGGCTATCCTGTATCATTAGTGTAATAAAAGAGACCAACAAAAAACAAGACTGTCGACATAAGAATAGTTTGTTCTTATATACAAATTTAACAATTGACCATCTGTCTTATTTCCAACAATTTCTTAATATTCCGTTTGATACTTTGATTGTACATGATTCCTTTTATGCAATAAGTTTAAATATCTGATTCTGATATATATAGTGGTTTCACAAATAGAATTCTACCTCAGCTGTTAGTTTCTGAATATAAAGTACAGCCTCAGCTCGAGCATTTGCAAATCTCCATTGCAAATATCTATTGTATAGCAGCCGTAGCTGGTGAGCATCATCTATATAGCTTGCGCTCTTTTTCCCTTTTTTAACATCCGCAATAAAACTGAGCACAGAAGTTGAGCTGTCGGGTTGGCTAGCAGTAGTTGATGACCTTATCCTAGATGGACTGACTCCTCTTGAAGGAGGGGTTGAAGGTCTTGCCCGAGATGGGCTGACACCTCTAGAGGATGATAAAACTGAGGTCCTACTTGGTGATGGAGGCCGTGATCCAGGAGTAGGCAAAGACTGAGATCTTACTGCGGGAGCTGCCAATGCTGATCTCTCAGATGAACTTGCGGAAATAACCTTGCAAGGTCCTGTAACTCTTTGTGAATGAGCATCAATTGACTTTGCTTCAGATCGTACTCTACCAATTTCATCAAGTGATAACAACCTTGCAGCAAGGTCACTAGCGGATTTCTGTATAGGTTTACTCAAACCAGTATCAGAAGTATGAATTTTCCTCAGTGAAGATAACCCAATTCCTGGAACTGCAGTAGCTGAGTTTCTAACAATCTTATCTACATGATCTGCACTTTTAGCCAATGAATTTGAAGACACCTTCCCACCAATTCTACTAGGCCATCGATGATGATCTATTGGTCTAATATGTAAACCATCAACTGGTCTAGAATTCTCTGATTGATCAGGCGCATTCTTGCCCTTAAGAGGACTCCTTTTTCTCTCTGGTGTAGGCTTCCTTGACAAAGTAACAGGCGTTTCAGCATGCTTATGAGCCACATTCGAGGACGGTCTCAAAGAGCGATCCGAAGAAGCATTAGGAACCGGTTTTTCCTTCTTACTTATCGGAATGGAAATCGTATCAGACTGGAAAGATACGCTGAGACTTCTCATAGTAGAAGGCCATAAGCTTTCAGGTAATCGGCCACCCGTACTTAACCTTCTAGATGGTAACTGTGTATCTACAGATGATTCATTAACTGGTGTTGATGGACTAGGTGGTGATGGGGGTGTTGAGGGGCGCTTTCTCTCGGCTGAAAGCGCCCTCTTTGCCCCTAATTGGGCATGTGAAGGTACCGTCCTTGTAAGTTGTGGCGATGGGCAACGCCTAGCGGTAGCAGCAGAAGTAGTAGTTGCTGGGGAAGGTGATTTGTACCGAGAACTAACCTCTCTTGTCCGAAGACGGCGAGTGGGTGGTGCTGCATTGAGTGCATTGTTCTTCTCCGCCGGAACCAAAGGTGGTCTTGTAGTATCCGTTGGCGACTGCTTGTGTAATGATCGTTGTGATCCACATACATCCATCAAACACTATCCAAGTTAGACCACATTGAAGAAAAATCTTTCAAAAACCTAAACTAAACCACATTTTAACTGCAGCCTCGGCTGGCAAAATCACATATCCCACATTCCAAAGGAATAATTTTCTTTTTACACCAGTTGCTGAAAAAGAAGATCCTTTTCTCCGCAATAAATCTGCCACGAAATTAACACGAAACCAAAAAGTAAGATACAACCAAAAAAAAAAAAAAAAAGGAAAGAATAATTAACAACTGCGCAAACCCATTAAAAAAAAAACAGAAAAAGGCAAAAAAAGAAAAGAAAAAAGATTACATCTTTAAAGCAACCCAGATCTGAATGAAGATGAATACGAGAATGACAAGAAACGATCACAAATGCGTACTGTTTTTTCATCAAGAAAAGCCCAAATCGAAGCAGATCAGGCTCAGGCAATTGGAAGGAGGTTGATTTTAGAGGGTGATAATAATAAAACAACAACATTTGATTTTGGGACAAAACACAACGACAACGACGACGACGACAACAAATGGGGTCTCTCAGAGAAATTTGCGGACTGTGGCACAACGTGCATTAACGGTCATCACTACAAGTTACTGTTTGGTTTTTGCATAACAAATCACACACACAAATCAACCCCACAACACGAAACACAAAATGCATTTGCATTTGCTGCTCACTCTTAAGAAAACGAAAATGTGTTGCCGTTGCTTTTGGTGAAATTGTAGGATAAGACACAACTCATGAACGCACTGGATAAGTAAATAAGACATTACAAATATACTATACACCTGTGAGACGCTGTTGGCTTTTCTCGTTTATATTTTTATTTAATTTATTAATTAAATTTTCATTTTTTTTCCACCTCCTCTGATTATTTCCCTTTTGTCCCTCTCACGGGAGTGCCATGGTCGGCTTTGCTGGCAAAATCAACCAGCCCCACTCTTTTTCCATGAAAGGGAATTCATTGAAAGTGATAGAAAAATAAATCCCATCTCTTCACATATTTAAAAAACGAGAAAAAGAAAAAAAAAAGGTTAAGCCTTCATCAACATGATTAAGTCTTAAATGCGATAAACTCACTGTAAAAATTAACGAAATAATTGGATTCTGTTTGCAGGCAAATAATTTAAAAGATAAATTAAATATTAGACGATGGAAATTGCAGCAGGTGATAATGTTCGTTGGGGATATCATATTCATTAATTCATACGGGAAGAAGAGACATGGAGGACCACGTGCTAAGAAGATCATTGTCCATCCCCATAAATATTGAATAAGCAAAAGTGTCAAAAAATTAAGTTAAATTTAAGGGGAAAAAATAAAAATTTCACAGAGTAGACAAGCAAAGAAATAATTTTCACAAGCATCTCTATGTGAAAGTACTCCATTTTTAAATTGTTTATGATTTGACCATCTGGATATTTTTATTTCCCAAAACTAGGAACGAAATTCGATGCTACCCGGTAACTCAGATGAGATTATGATTTTAATTGTAGTGAAATTAAAAAGTGTCGATTAATTATTATCATTATTCATGTAAAATTTTGATTACGACTAATTGCTCTGGGGATTTGACAGGATTATGTCTCTGATACTGAAGACAGCATGAAGTGATTAAACTCTTCATTAAACGTCTCTCAGAAATTGCACAGAAACAGTACAGATACCGCAAGAAAGACAGTTCGTTGAATAAATCAAATCTTACGGTAATCTATTTTCCTAATTTGGATCCCGAAAATATCACTTTTTTAATCAGGAATTTTTTTTTTGAACAATTATTTATTGGTTTTTGATTCATTATTTTGAAGATACAATTATCGAATTAAGCAGATGGAAAGCAATCCAAAAAACCAAACCAAAAGGTATTTGTTATAAAATAAAATTCTCACTTTGTAAGAAGAATCAATCCACTGGACGAAAAGCTACTCAGAAATAACATTTTTTTAATTTTTTTTAATTATTTTAGGAGAATCAAACAAAATCAAACTGTAAAATCAAGAGAAGTTTCAAAACAAATAGTAAAAAAAAAAAAAAAAGACTCACCTTTATTTGAGATATAAAATTGCTGCAAATACAAACGATGACAAGTAATAATTAATCAGCAGAGCCTCAAATTCACCGAGAGATAATTTTTTGTTTTTAATCTCCAATTTATCCAAAAATTGAAAAGAACGAAGAGATAGCTGGCGGGGCGGTGATCGGAGAGAGAATATTCCGGCGAGATGCCGGGGAAGAGAGAGAGAGAGAGGAATGAAAATTGAGAGAAACGGTTTTTCAAGTCGAAGAGGGAAGTCAAAACGAAGGACGTTGTTTTCGCGCCACCAGCTCTTCTTAATCATACAAATCTAAACAAAACCAAACACGCTTTTTAATTAACAAAAAAAAGTAAATAAAAAGTGTTTCTCTTAATTTTTATTTAGTGAACAAAACCATAAGTTATTTTTAATCGTTGTAATTAATTATTTTATTTTATTTTATTTTTATTGCTGTAATTAGCAACATTATGTTATTATTAATATTGTCAACATTGTCGGATAATTCATTATTTGGGTATTAAGAAAAAGATAAATACACCAACACATCAAATAATTAATTAGTGTAGTCTCAATAGAATAAGCTTGTATATTACGTGAGTAACAATGAAGCACTGCCTTGCGAAAAATAGATTACGACCAATGATTGAATAAAATTATGCATCAAGAAACATGATAAGATCGTTAATTTCATAAGATTAAAGGGTGTGAATGAATTATAAGACTTCACACAATCACACGTTATATATGTTGTATAACTTTGGATGTGATTGTAAGTTGTTGTGGGCCATGTAAATATATATATATATATATATAGAGTTGATCCTTATCAAATTATTATTATTAATTTTTTTCTTAAACATTAAGGGTAAAGCTTTGATCATCGTTGAATAATGAAAGGTCTTCCTTTAATTTTTGTTTCATTTTGAATAGTCAAACTTGATCGAGACACAACCTCTGTAATCAAATGTTCTAAAATTCTAAAATAATTATGTCCATTATGGGAACGAAAATATTTTATAATTTGGGAATATTGGTTGTTGATTAATTCACTTCAATCATTTCTGCAAAAATTAAATTGAAAATTTTAACCTTTTTGTTTGGGGGGAGGGGGTTGGTTCTTATTAAAGCTGATGACTAATTATCATTCACCTTGTATACCTAGTAAAAAAGATCATATTTATAGGTATAATATGATCTTTACCTATAGTTTCTACTTATAGTTTATAGGTATAATAAGATCGTATTTATAACATTTTAATAGTATTATAAAGGGAGATTATTAATTTTCCTTGTACTAAAATTAATATATACTACTTGCTCCATACAGTTTTCATAATATCCAAAATCTCTCTTACTACAAAAGGAATTTATAGGAACAGCGGGATAAATGGAATATTTGCTAAATAATTTATCTTAAGAATATAAAATATATATTTATTAATTATTATAAAAAATATTTAAAAATAACAAAAAAATTATAAGAAAAATATCTTATTATTATTTGTTATTAATACCTAAACATTTTTTTAATACTTAAATTTCTTACCTTAGTTTTCATTGATATGATTTATTTAATTTATAATAAATATAAATATAAATATATTTGAAAACAAGAATGATACTCTAAAATTCTACGTCCACGAGGATTATTGGCTATTATCATAATAATAAGTGAGTAAGTGGTATTATTGACATATATCGATTGCAATAGGAGAAAAACATACAACCTCGTGTATTACAAATTATGTCTCCACAAAATTAATTGAATTTGTATTAGAATTACCACCTAGAAAATAAAAAACTTTGCTCTTTACGGATTGCAACGACCGTAACTTCGGTTGCAGTAAAATTTAATATTTTCACAGGTAATTAAAAGTATTAACCACCTTTTGTTGTTTTCATGGACCACTCTGTATCTTTATGATTATGTTGATCCCAATTTTGGAATTTAATTTATTTGGAACACTTTACACTTGTTTTAAAAATCATCTTGAAAAAATCAATGGACGGTTGTCTAATTAATAAATAAATGAATTCGATCCACTAAATTAAATTATCGGCATTATTAATCCATTGGATTAAATGTTAAATAGCAGTATTTTGACTTGATGTTTTATTTGATTAAATAGCTTCTTTTCCATTTTTTGATAATTTTTTTTTTAATCAAGAGTCTTTTACAAAAGGCTGTTGATTGTGTGCCAACATGGCCGCTGGTTATTGACTAAAATGATGACAAATTAAATTTGGTTAACTCTTGCACTGAGTTATGTTTGGACATTGGAAAAAAAAAAATTTTTTTTTTTTTGGCCCCCTTTATTAATACTCAATTTGTTACGCTTACGCATGTATGTATTTGACCAAACGCGCAGCTCAGAAAAATAAAAAGGCCTTAATCTTTACTTGCAAGCTTTTGAGTTGTCATCGGAGTTGCCCAAAAGTTGAGAATGTTCTTTCGGTTGAACTCTCAAGCCGCCGCTCAAATGCTGTTAATATCTTAAAATCTTTTCTTTAGATAAATACTCTTTCTATCCCCATAAATTATGCTCAAGCTACCATCATCATTCGATTTGACTCATATATATATATATATATATATATAAACTTTCACTTTCAGTCCAACCTATCAATCTTACCCCACATTTTTATTAACATTTTTTCGATGACGCTTTTCATAAAATATATACTATTCAATGATTTAAACGAGTGCTTTAGTAATGAAAGTTACATGTGAGACGGCTCATAAAATTAGACGTCTAATATTGACTTGTGTAAAACATATAATTTTAAAGTGTTACAAATGTGACTTTTTAAACCCATTTTGGATTGGATATTTTCTCATGACATTGTAATAAACAATTGGCCAAAGAAGTACTAAGGACAAGTAATTAAGCAAGTGTGCTTCATAAGGGAGTGATGGAATGAATTTTCCCTTTCCCTTTGATGATGGCGATTCGTGGTCCAATGCTTTTAATTTTATGCCGAAAGTAACAGCTACCGAGCTTCACCTTGTCCCCATACACCCCCCCCCCCCCCCAAAAAGTAAATAAAAATAATAATAAATATTGGCAATTTTAGTTTCATGATTATTGGGACCATTAGTTATGTTATAACCCGTATGAAAGATTAGTTATAAATCATTATTGAAACATAAACTCTCGCTGAAAGTCTTACACAAAACTACCCGTCGTTTTGGATAATACTTTGTGATTTAAATAATTTTCTATAATCCTCTCAAGCAATTAAATTTAGAAAGAGTTACATTTCACTGATTAAAAGAAGTATCTTATTACCAATGAAACACGGCCCACCCAGCCCCCTTGTTATTGATTGAAATAGCCCTGGGCCTCAGTGAAGCCACCTTGTTGGGAGAACTCAGGCCTCCCGGACCGAAAGTGAATCCTAATTCTGAACAGAGACGGATTGTGCCGCCTCCCATACCGGAAATCGAAATACAGACGACTAGCTTCTCCCACACGTACTTCGCAGATACCTCGCCATAAGACAAAAACACAAAGTATCTTATCATTAACTCAAGATTTTAACTTCATTTTAAAATCAAAATGATAAGTTACTCTACAATATTTTTTTCAAGAGAAATGAGAACAAGAACCTTCATTCTTATAACACAAATTTTCCATTGAAAGGACCCACTATTATATAGCCAAAGAATGATCCAAAAGCTATCCTCTTGGTAAATTGGGTTCCAAATGATCCCAAACAATCGATTGATTCAATATAATAATTTGACAAGGAATTAAATTTTGGATTGTTCTTTTTATCACTTCATCATGATGTTTGTTAAGAGTAATTAAATTAAAGAATTTTTTTTTTTTTAAAGGACACCATTAGGTAAATCCAATCATAAAATATCCGCCATATGGCCAACCATCTTAGTAAAATAAATAACTTGTATTTTTATTCTAGGAAAAGAATTTTTTATATTTATTTTATAGTGTTTTAATTTTTTGAAATAGAAATAGTTATTAGAGTCCGACAAATCAATAGATTCGAAATATTTTCAAAAGTATTTATCTAGAATGTGTTTGCGTACTATTTATAAAAGCATTTTTTCTTCAAAACACAGGTTATGCAAACTCTAATTCAAGCATTTCTTGACCCTATATGTTATAATGTTTAATTGAAATGCTTTTCCTTCTTATCTATCTTGAAATTGAATTAGGATATCTTCTAGTATTTTTCTCTTATGGTCTCTTAAATACAGTGAAAAAAAAAGCTTTCTTAATTGTAAATGCTGTAACAAAAAAAAAAAAGATTTAATTGTCAACATTGGAATTTAATCTTCAACATTTATTTTAATAAGATAGGCTAGAAGAAAAAAAAATATTAGAAGAATATCCTTTGTGAAATGATTTAAGCACATGCTGTGTGCTTTAAGGGGAAGATTTTCGAAGTACTTTTATGGAAAGCATTGTTAAACAAAAACACTTCAATTCTAGAAAAAGCATTTTAAAAGTGATATTTGCATAAATTTATATCTTCAAAATCATATATCAATCAGCAACCTTCTTTGATTATAAATAAATTAATGATGGGCAGTCATGTGCTTGAAAATAAAGCAGAATCATTGTAATATTCAATCAAGCCCATGCATATGCCACGCTTTAACATGTCTCGTTGCCGCTGCCTCAAGCAATTTTTCTAATGTGGGTATTAGTCATCTTGGAAAAAAATTAACAAACAGTTGTCCAAATTGTTATTATTCAATAATTATTGGAATTAGGGTTTATTTTAAATACTTTCAAGTAAAGTGTGTAATATGTGCCCATGCCCCGGAGGGTGTGGTTAAGTGGTTTTCAAGGAGTAGTAATTGGTTGTCGTGCAATTTGAATCTAGGGAGGTAAGAAGCCAAAAAATAAATTTGAGTTTGGTCCACTCCCTTAACTTGTTTAGAAAAAAAAAAAAAAAGTGTAATGTATATATAAAGAGTCTAGTGACCAACCACGAGGGCTTGTCCCAAGTGACGGGAGCCACTCTCTCACAAGTGTGAAAGAAATAGTTCGAGCCCCCGCAAATACATTGTAGTGGTTTAATTTAAATTTCCTTACTCAATGCTTGAGTGAAGACAGTCTTTCTCCAAGGAGGGGAGTTAACGCCCCTCGAATATTTGAGAGGATTAAAATCTCAGCGGTGCCATATCAAAGTTGATGTAAATAGATTTTAGTAATTGTATGATTATAAATATAAAAAGGAATAATCTCTTTAAAAAAAAAAAAGCCCGTTGACCACCAACGCCCACCATATATATTATATAGGGAAAAAGCTCTTTTTATCCCTAGGGTTTAATGTAAGGATCAGGATTCTCTCATGATCTGATCTCCTCCTGATCAAAAATACATGTGGTGATTGGTTGTTAATAAATAAAGAAAATAAAGAAGTTAAATCCTATCCATACACTACCACTTAAATACACATGGCACAAGATCTTTAAAAGCTCATGAGAGCTCAGATCAGGAGAGGATCATTTTCCTTAATGTAATAGCCCATTTCATCGATACTTTTCAAACAATAGCCTAAAATATCCTTCCGTTAATTCACCGTTAGTATAAAGTCATTAATTAGTAATTTATTAAGGGTAAAATATGATTTTTTATTAAAGTGATACAAACTATATTAAAATTAAATTTTTACACAATTAAATAACACTACAAAGTATGCAAAATCCATTAACTTTTTCTTAAATGAAATCAAGGATGATATAGTTTGATATAGCCATTGAATAATTACCATAAGGAATAAATTGTAATTAACACAAAATCTTTAAATCATTGGAAGAAAAACTCAAAAATACCACTAATTTTTACGTGCTTGTATGTGCTGAATATCTTCTTTATCTCCAACTCAATTCAAGCCATTTTATAGTGTAGCTACAAAGTATACTTATATGACTAAGAAAATTGTGATATTTTTAGTACTTAGATCTATGGTTTATAGGGTTTTCACACTGCCAAAATAGAAAAAAATGAAAAAAAAAAATTGAAATAGAAGTTTTTTATCTTTTTCGATATTTTTTATTTAGTGGAATTAGATAAAATTATTTTTACTTATATGTCAACTTTATTTATTTTTCTAATTTTATCTTTGATAGAAAATCCTTTTTTACCCTTAATGAATTACTAACAAACGGCATTCAACTAATGGTGAGTTAACGGAAGGATATTTTGGGCTATTATTTAAAAAGTAAGGATGAAATGAGCTATTGTGCGAAACACTGGGGATGTAAAGGCCTTTTTCCCTATTATATATGATGACTATCTTGACACTTACTATAATTTCAACTTTGTTATGTGAATGGTATGGAAGTTTTAGATTGTTTGGGGTGAGAATTTTATGAAACCACGTGTCAACTGTCATAGGGACTGCCTCTTTCTCAATCGAAATAAGATCGAGTTTGATTGAAAATTTGGGCATAGTAGTCTACGATCTGAGTGATTCTATTGCGTGATCTTGAGAATAAGCATATTTAGGCTTAATATGGTCTAAATAAGCTCAATTACAACTTTAATTACAATTGTTGTTTTGTTGAGTGGCAGATTTGGCCTTAAACATTAATGACAAATGTTATGAACAATGACGAGGGAGTGAAGTACACTAGATAAAGAATCAAAAACTCAATAGTGGAGAAAAATGCTCTTTATTGATTGTAATTCTCTTTTGAATTACTTAATTTCACACCCAATAGATGCCTCCACTCTTCGACGCAAGCCCTTTTTATAGCCAATTGACAGCTTCAAAAGTTAACAAATGTATGCTTTCCATTTAATATCAACGCATCATTTGTTCATGCATTTAATCTGCATGCATTTCATAAATCATGTATTTATTCTAGTGCATATTTCACATTAAATATTAATACATGCTTTGTACATGTATTTAATTTATATGGATTTCATATTGTCAACCATATACATTTAATTGTGATGCATGCTTGTTAAAGTGAGCCTCTTTGGCTAATAATTATTTACTAACTCTTGGTTTTTAATTCAAAAGCAAACAATCTGCAGTGGATGCATGTGATTTATGATTTAGTGTTTTAAACTAGACATTATTTATTATTATTTTTTAAAGAATGATTTGTACGTTCTTCAGTACCTGATTTCACAATGCATTCTCTTATTGGTTAAGGTTCTCAAGTAGTTCTCCACTAGCTCATTTCGCAAACATTATCTTACGGATTAAGATTCCCAAGTGGGATTAGCCAAAGATTCAATGCGAATTAAATCTCATTTTAGTGTATCCATATTCTCTAAACTTCAGCCCACAGTAGTTGTTTCAGTACAGTAACTTGGGTCTACTATGAAAAATATATGCCTTATGGATTAAATTGAATATATATACCTTATGACTTTTGGTCCTAACATTAATTTTTGGTTAGTAACATAAATTAATCAAATATAATTACATGACAGTGCCACTTATAGCTATAAGGTGAGTAGTATTGGTCGTATGGACTTGGCATTAACAGCGCTGTATCTGCACTTAATTTATGAAATAGGGACGCCCGCGGAGAATGATTATATATAATTAAATAAAAAAAATTTCCTACAGTTTGCCACCGACTTCTGTTTTGTTTGGGTTTGAAGGATACGTAAGTAATCACGCGCGATTCACATTGGATTCCTTTGAAAGCATGCAGATCAAGCGCTTGGAGACATGTCAAAATGGGAGGGACAAATTTTCTGGAGCCTGGAATTATTGTCTGCTTGAGAGCACAACAATGACCAGATTTTGTGCATCTTTACGTGTATCTCAGAAGTGGATGCATATAATCTCTGCATCGCGTTTCTGAAGAACCTGCTTTTGCGAAATGTGGATCAAGCCAGCTAGCTAATGCGAGAGAGACACTGGCATGATACCCGTCAAAAGCACTTCTTTGGATTTTCAGTCTCTAACTTAAAACTGCTCGTTGATTGTCGTTTGACTGCAACAAAAAGCGCTTTTTAACGACCAAACGTGGGTTAAAGGCTATAATAACTAAGGAGTACTTAATCATACGAATTAATGGCAGTGTTGCTTCTATTATGGGGCAATAAACATTTAACATTATCGTGCGTTTTTACATGTTTATATATATATATATATATATTAAAAAAAAGACTATTTAATAAGAAATAGTCCCACATCAGTGTGAGATTTAAGAACCTCATAATTCGTAACTAGCTTTTGGAAATAATTTATAAACAGCAACTGCTTCAATAGGAATCCCAATAACTCCCCCCCCCCCCAGCTCTCACCTTTGTTAGTTGGTCCAATCAATCACCTTTTAAAAAGAGAGAAGGATGTGTAGGGATTGTCGATCTTCACAATTCACATGATGTAAAGCAATTAAATATTAAGTTTAAAGTAAACGGTGGGGTCAAGGCTTTTGTTTTCACGAACTTTTTCATAGACTAGTGACCAAACCGATCAGGCAAACGAGGACACTATCACCTAATCACATTTATTTTTAGATGGACTATTAAATGAGAAAGGGAAATCAAAATTTAATTTTAATGGGTCCAATTACCTCCAATATCGAATGAAACGGCGACTTATGATGTTGGTTTGCTGCGATGTAAATTTAAATTTATAACACATCTCCTCGTGAATGTGATATAACAAATTAACAATGCAGACGCGTATAATTAAATGGTATAGATTAAGATGTGATATGATAGGATAAGATAAAATATAATTATATTTAATATCATCGTATGTGTTTGGTGTAATTTAAGATTAGATTGAATTGTAACAATGATTTTTTGGTGGTCCTATTAAGATTAATCAAAGTAAAATAAATATTTGATCAATCATAGTTTAACTGAATAAATAAAAACCCATTTAATTATAAAATATTTTTGTTTATAGTAATTTATGTTATAATTTTACAATTTATAATTTACTATAATTATAATTGACTGAAATTTTTTTACATTATTATTCATACCAATCAAGGTCAATGATATTAATTAAATATAAATCCTAACTTAAATAGAATTTTATTTATTAAACATATTTCCAGTATTAATATTATAACTATTTAATAATATATGATTTTTTTAATCAAAGATTAACTAAATATTTTGAATATTAATTTCAAACTATAAAAATATTTAATATTTTTAAAAATTGATCGTGAGTCATAAAAAATTAATAGTGATATTATTATAATTATTATCTACGCTATTAAAATCAATAGTTTTTTTAATTGCATTTATCGCATATTATTATAATTATAATTTTTATAAGTTATTATGTTTGATTGAGTTAACAAATATAATTCTAGTCTAAGCCTCATATTTTGTCAGTGGGATAAGAATAAGGAATCATAAGTTCATAACGCATTTTAGCTCTCCAACCATAAGATGAGATAAAATTTGTTTCAGATAGACTAACCATAAACCTTTTTGTCACACTGCCAAACACGCCCTTAACGGGCGACATTATACTTCACACATACAAAATTTAATATCGTATTTGCAAAATTCCAGCTTTCATCTCTTCTGTAGTATTTTCCTAAACCATAATGAATGCAAGTTTCTCACTCAAGCGGACTCCGGCAAGTTCTTTTTCATTACAGATTACAAAATACAAATGATTAGCCCTTTTGCAAAAACCAGATTTAAGTCATAAATTTACAAGTTTCTGATAATCGTATAGCTTTTGATTCAAGCGTTAACTTACGGTATATCATCTCTGAGGTTTCCACATTCTCCTCTTCAAACAACTCTGGATCATCTTCAGCGGTAGACATGATGTGAGCAACAGGCCAATCTGTTCATCTTCAGAATGAAAATCTGGCTAGTGAGTTATGTACTAAGACTTTTCTTATAAATTAAATTAAATTAAAAAGGGGAAATAAAAACTCAAAAGAAAAGTGTACTCACTTGAGGTTTTCTCAAAGCCCCTGCCATTTATTCCAAGTCTATGTGGAACTTGAGCAGATGATCAAAAACTTGTATTTCAAGACAACAATCAAAGAGACCACCAATCGAACACTTTTTAGTACTTCATGAATCCAGCTGCCTGAGCTCTCCCCAAAATTGATTCGATGTCAGCAAGGAACAAACCAAAATCTTTTGCCACAGCAAAACCAGCATACATGCCATCCACTGCTGCACTTACAATCCCACCAGCATAGCCTGCTCCTTCGCCGACTGGGTAAAGCCCTTTTAAGGACGTGCTCTCGTAAGTCTCATTATTGCGGGGAATCTGAAGCGGACAGCTGGTCCTTGTCTGCAAGCAAGAATGAAAATTTGATTACAACTGAACAAATTTTGTAAATGTGGAAAAGAAATGCCTTACAAATTGATAACAAAGAGCAAAAAGCTGAGGTGATTGTGCCAGAAAATTCCCACAAATCCCTATCCAATAAAGTAATTACAAAAAGATATGATTCTAAACTAAGAGCTCCCTACCATTTTTGGCGGATGAAAAAGCTTCCATGAATTCCAAAAGACATGGAAGCATGGGGACTCACAAAAATTCATTATAAAGGGAATACTATTTCATTGCTAAAACAAATTTAACAAAAAAACTAATAAAAATAGATACCTCTACCCCATGAAGAAGGCCAGTATCAGAGATAAATCCTGGTAACTGGAAAATTTCAAAGTTCAGTGTAAAGAAAGAAAACTTATGAGATTACCAATAATACATTCATCCCAGAAACAAGGCAATAGTAATGAATTTGATGGGGAAAAAAAGAAAAAAGAAAACCAAATACTAATATAGAGACCTCTTCATCAAACATTGAGATTGAATGCTTCAAAGCATCGGTTAAATGAGTGGGAAACAGCTCATGGAGATTTGCTGCCTTCACTCCTAATCGATAACTAGATGGGGGCAGGGGTGAGGCTGATAAAACAAGGGCAGAGTCAAGAAAGTTGAAGATTTGGTAAAACAAAGCAGGATTGAGATTAAGAACTTTCTACCAGATAATTTGTTCTCAAGAAAATCAGTAACTTTCTGTGCAGGTACCACAAAATTTCCCCCTCCCATTATGGCTGCTCTTTGCTCAAATTCCCTCTGAACAATAAAAGAACATAAATCAAAATTAGCTCTGATTTTGAAGAAAGTATCATCTCTTGAAGCAATATTATGGCAATTTTCCATCAAGGATTTTTTACAACTAATATGAAAGTAAAATCCAAAAGGTAAGAAAAGAAAGGATACCTGAAATTTAACTCCTGCAAGAGGTCCATGGAGATCCAAAGTATGAAAATCCTTCGTTGAGACAGTGACAACAAGTGCTGCATTTGCCCATCTAGATGAACGACGAGAAAATGACATGCCATTGATACATAATTCTGATGGATTAGTACTTGTGAGAACAATCTGCAATGAACATATATATGGATTAGTAGACAGGAAAATTTATCCGATGGAAGTTTTGTTGGACTCAACGATCCAACAAAGTTCAAAATGCATCTAAATCACAAAGCAGTTCTGAATCCCAATGCCAATTTCTAACAGATTCAAACTTGTCCAATGCCCCAGAAATTCATCAATTAGATGATTAAATGTCTATGAAACCCAACAAATTCTTGAGTGATGAAAAGCAATAACATGGAAAACTATGAGATTACCTTTGAGATGATAACCACAAACGAACTACAAGAACAAGACTACGACATTATAATCACAAACTACAAATTAAGGTTAAGCAAATAGGAGAGCAAGACCTGCCCACCAGGACACATGCAGAAAGAATAGCAACTGCGATTTGTAGTCACTGCACTGGAAAGTGCGTCCCCATCCTTGCCACTGACATACTTGGCAACTTTGTAATCTGCAACTGGTACTTTACCGCGCCCCTTCTGAACCTCCGAAGCCAATTCAGAATACTACACATTTTATACAAATTTAAATTTAAATTTCAACAATAAAAACACTAATTTATATACTGAAACTCACAGTTATTTTAACTTTCAATAATACATTTTTATCTCTATTATTTTGATTACAATACATTTTTTATTTTTATTATTTTGATTTTCCTTTCAGACAAGAAAATACTGTTAATCTAATTATCAATAAGAAAGGATGTCCTTGCTTCTGGGCTCAATTTATACATAAGCCAGAAGTTTCTTTTAATTGGCCAAAAAAATTTTTTAGAAAATTGAATGTTTCCACTCAATGCCACAACTTCATAAGTAATCAATCTGAATATTTTAAAGAGTTAACTTATTCATTTATTACTTCAACAATAAAAAATAGAATACAACCAACCTGTATGCTGTTTATTAGTTCCTGAGGATGCTCAATCCGCAACCCAACCTGTTCAGCCAAATAAGTTGATGAAAATAGCAATAATTCTCTAGCTCAAAGGATTACAAACCAACAGAAGAAGTAGGAAGAAGGAAGGAAAGAAAACAGGTGCCAATGTACACATGCAAACAAATGATCAATATAGATTAAAGGAACTCACGGCAAAATCTTTTGGGACCAAGTTAACGTTATGAGAGACAAGCATTTCATATACATCACGTGCAGAATGCCCAACAGCCAAAATAGCTGCATCAAATCCCAATTTCTGAATATCTGACGCTGAATTGTCTTTTGAATCAGAAACTTTGACTCCAACAATACGTGCGTTCTCTATGAGTAGATCATCTACCCTTGTTCCAAACTTGATTGTAACCTAATTGTGTTGAAAAAAATAATTAATGAAGCACACACAGAAACTTCTAATATGGATGAAAAATAGATCCGTAAAATGTGGGATTAACTTCTGATTTGACAAAGGAACTCACACCCAGTCTTTGTAAATGTTGGCGAAAGTTGCGTAGCAATGGAATCAACCTATCAGTTCCCAGATGAGGCTTCCCATCAACTAGGATATTTGCTGAAGCACCAAAGCGAACTAAAGTGTTCATCACCTAAGATGAAAATAACCGAGAGTCAGTCCTTACATCTCTTCTGGAGCACTAAGTACCAATTTCCCCAAAGTTGCTTCCACCATAGATCCCCCTCAAGATCAAAATACTAAAAATTTGGACAAATTTGGAAACAAGAAAAGGCATTTTCATGACAACAAAAAGTCATTCCCAGAAATCGAGAAAAGAAGGAATGAACCAGTGTAAAATCCATAAACTGCAACTTTTAATGCAAACCAAAATCATTGAGAAGATACAGAATTAAAAAAGTAATAGTTCTGACCGCCAAAACACTATTGCTGTTTCTTCCAATTCTAGTTACCAGCTTTCCATCACTCCAGGTACCTGCACCACCCTGCCATGGATAAGTCCTTAAATAATAGCAACCAAAAATATCTTCTGAGAGATATAAAGAGAAAATAACTAAAAAATAAGAAATAACTGAATTTGGGGATGCATATCCATATAAATAAAAGAATATCAAGGCATAACTCCTATATCATATTTCTTATGATTTAATGCTGAAGCATTAAAATCATATATATTTATGCAAAACAGCAGTGAGGATCAGTCACTCTAAAGCATCATGCTAACTACTTCTTGATATTCTAGTATATTTCTGATATTGATTCAGTTTTCAAGGGAGCCACAACATCACGAGACTCACAAAACAAGAAAATTTGAAAGGCTTGGGATAATAGTTCTAAATGAAAATAGATAATAAAATTCAATAATCGACTTTCCATTAATCTCCAAATGTAGATTATCAACTATTTAATAACTAACCAATTATAGAAAAGAAAGCAGTCGCTAAGGTTGTAAGATATAAAATAAATGAAGTGATTCACAAATATTATTTGTCAGATCAAATAGCAAAAGAATTCAATAACAATTCAATCAGTATAATAGTCAGAAACTTCCATACTTCAACAACAGAAATCACCATTTGAGGTACTAAAACAATCTTTGACAAAAATACTAAAAGACACAAGATATCACCTCCCCAAAGCAAAAATTGCTCTCGATTTCTAACATCCCACGAACTACTAAAGCACCAATGTCACGCCCCCTCTGTTCAACTGCTTGGCCTCTTTCTATTAAGGTGACATCTGCACCAAGTTCTGCAAGAACTAGAGAAGCAAACAAGCCAGATGGACCACTACCCACAACTGCAACTTTGGGTTTTCTGGTTCTTGGATACTTATACAATCCCTCAGACCCAGAAGAAATTTCTTTTCTCAGCAATGTATCATCACTGACTTTTTCACAATCATGTATTATGTTGATCAAGTCACCAGAAGCTCTTTCGTGAAGCATATGCTCTACAGAACCAACTTTAGGCTCTAACCGCGAAATGAAATCCCAAGTACGAGGCTCTAGATCCAAAAGTTTACTGACATCCATGTCCACCGTATAAACAAACTGGGGCTCCTTTAAAACCTGAAAATGATCAATAAGCCAAATTGATAGGACACAGTTACATCTAAAACTAAATCATTTATAATGTTAATCATGTTAAAGCACTTGTTCAAGACCTTACCATACATGATCCAATAATACAGGTGTTTGATGGGTTGTGAAAAACAGCTAGAGTGTGTAAAAGGTCAAAGTAATCAAAGTAAATATTTCCAGAGCAAAACAGCAAGTATTGACAACTGAAACAAAGTGTATATTTAGCTGTACTTTTGCAGAAAGCTTCTTTTGAGTAAAAAATGTATCCAACGAAGCTCCTCAGATTGAGTACTTTTTCAGAAATTACTTATGAATTATTTTTCTAGAAAGCACTTATAAAAAACTTTTTAAACCAGCACATTGTCAAATACCTTACGAGAAAGCACTTGCTTTCTGGAAAAGCACGTATCCAGTACTTGTAAAAAGCCATTTCTAAGTGTTTTATCCATTTTCTTTTAATAATAGAAACACTGATATCTTCTTCACTCCATGTAATTATCTCATTAAAAGTTTTAAAATATTTAAAAAAAAATGCACATTTACACATTAAAACAGCTCAGAAGTTAAAAAAAAAAAAAGCATATAAATTTGCCAATATCACATACCTTTCTTGCATCAAACGATTTCCTTACCACCGTAAAAGCCTCAGCTGGCAGCATGGAAGCAACCTGATACACACCACACAACAACAGTATACAAACTCCATCACAAGAACAAAAGATAAGAAAATGCTATTATGACTAAAAAATTACCGGAAATTCGAGAACTTTGGTGATTTCATCGAGCAAGGCATGGGAGACACCGATGAAGTCCTTGCCGGGGTCCTTGTGGACCGGAACAGCGAGTTTCGACAACCTCCAGAAGCCTTCGAATTTGTTATTGACATCATTGAGGACTTGCTTGTGCTTCTGTTTCAGCTTTTTCTTCTCCGATGGATATCTCTGTTTCCCAGTTCTTTTGGCGCAGCGGATTGCCGGCACTGTTTGGTTACTTGAACGCAATTGTCTTGTTCTTGGAGTGGAATAACAGCTATAATAAGGAAGAGCCAGGGAGGGGAATTCGGAGTGAAGCTTCAGGTTCAGGGACATGGCGAGACCGCGAGCAGCCAACTAGTAAAGCGAAGTCGCCAGGTGTTACACTTCGGGTTTGGGATAAGTGAAAGGAAGCTTTTATATTATTATACAATTTTTTAGGATTTCTTTCTATTTATTTATTTTAATGCAAAATTCCGTAAATTACATAAAATTTAAAAATTAGCGTGTAATGCCATAGCCAGGCTTCGCTTCACATCACTCGGGGTCAGATATGAAATTTTTATATTCGTATAAATAATAATGTCACTAAATCATAATAAGAGTGTTGCCTTGACAACATCAACAGTTAATTAAGGTCGATTAATTGAAGTAGTAAGCGCCGCGACAAGGATCAATCATCACTCGTGTCGAACTACATTTATAAAAGAGAGAAAAACAAAACAAAAATGAAATGTATGCTAGCCATAGCATAACTTCTCCCAGAAAAAGGTTACAGAGCTTCTAATTTATCCTCAATACTTTTTATTTGACAACCTCTTCAGTATCTCGATGCATTTAGTCCTTCCAAAGGCGATTTGATCTGCACATCGTAAGCAAAATATGTTGAACACAAGCGAAGTCACCATTTCTCAAATATGACAAAGAAAGTAATATTAAACACACTTCCAGGCCATGAAGAAGTGAAAAACCTCACACAACCACCCAAATTACTTGGCATCTCCTATCCCACGTTTTATGTTATCGTTGATAGCTTCTCTCATATTCCACCAAGTCACCAAGATTAATTGGATGGCTGCTTCGTACAACATGCATGAATGACGCCGATTAATAAATTACTAAAAGATATGCACACGAACGCTTCACTTAAAAGAAGATGAAAAGGGCAAGACGATTTAGCATTCAGCCAAACTATTGTGTTATAACTTGACTTTTAACTCTCAGGACAGCTGTGATGAGTTGAAAGAATTCATCAAGACCTTCTTACATGATGGGGACGTATCTCAAGATTTAGTGCCCATTCCTTAAAAATGTTTTACAAAGATTTCATCTAAAATACTTATCTGTGAAGTGAGACCACTAGAACGAGTGAGCTAAGAACAGCGAAAGAAAATTTTTCAACACCACATTATTTGTCCGCTTTCTCATTGACAGGAGCAACACCTCAAGAGTCAATGTACGCCAACCAAGACAAGTTGCCAGAGGTAAACCATAATGTTCTTCACCATCCTGATTGAGAATAAACAGAGAACTCACCAATCATGATGAGAACATTATAAAAAAGCAAAGATGTATATAATACTTGATGTGTATTCCCACAACAAAGACTCCAAGTAACTTTCCTTGGCATGTGTTTGCATAGATGGAATCTGCCAAACAGTAACAAAATTTGATGCCCAATGTTATTAGCAACACTCCATTCAATGTCTAAAGAACTAATGATATGGCGGAAAAAGTACATTAGTTGATCAAAAGTAATCACTTTTGGAAGCTGTCCATATATTAAAATATGAGCAATCTAGTCTGATGTGTACCCCTGAAACCCACATGAATGATGGTGAGATTTTAAGAACAATTAACTCATAGCACACAAAAAAGAACTAATCCATCAAATACATTGCAGTGACTACTGAAAAGCCATGAAAATATTGCAGTGATCAACCAAAAGCCATTCTGGCAACAAATATCTTTCAGTTGAGAGTCTGATACATCTATTAATTAATACACAATAAATAGAATTATACAAAGAGCTCTTTATTTGAAAAATTAGACAGTCCTCTTCTGAGAAATATTAATAATAATAATAATAATATGAATCTTCCACCAGAAACCAAGCAGCGTAATCAAAGCAACACATCCTACGAAAGTGCGCATAAACCAACCTCCACATCAGAAAATAATATCCTCATCCCTTTCCCCTGCAGATAACAAGTTCTGAGCAGACTTAATTGAAATTCCTTTCTGCAAAGATACCTTCTCGGCAAACTGCTCCTTGGCAAACTGCTTGGTAGAAGCAAGCTGTTTCTCGATTTCCCTCTTCTTATATCCTTGAATCTTCTTTAAGCGAAAGAAATCCTCTCTTTCAAGCTCATCCAACTCCCCCTTAATGTAAGTGATAGTATTCTCCAATCTAGGCTTGACTACATTCTCCAAAGCATTAACCCTGCGGTTTGTGGTCTTAATCGCCTCATCCAGCGTCAAAAACGAAGTTTGAAGAGAAGCAAGCTCAACAAGAAGCTCAATGGCTTTCACATAAGCAGCACGACACTGTTGTACTTGTTGCCCACCTCTAGCCAATCCTGTAAGATCATTCTTGGTCTCACCATCAGTGAAGTACTCAAACTTTGGAATCTTAACACCTGCAATATTCTCTTGACGGGATCGAACTTTAAGAGAAGCATTTTGCACATTCTCAAGAACAATGTGCTTGATGTTTTCGCCGGCAACATACTTGGCCTCAGTCAGGGCAAATGAAGAATCTTTCATAACTTCTCCCATCGATTCCTTCGTAGTCACGATCTTCTTAAGGATCTGACGAAACTGAACAGTTAAAGCATCACTCTTCTTCTTCAAAAGGGCATGCCCTCTTGTAGCACCAACAAGCCTACTTTTCATAACCCCCAGCATTGTCACTGTGGGAACCACATTCAACCGCTGGTTTTGCGCCATCTTTCCAAATTATCTAGTAAAATTAAACTCCCCCAAATAAATAAATTAAAATGAAACAAACTTCTCCATGAATAACAATATTTCGGTTACATTTTGTTCATAATTTCTAAGAATTTAAACTTGATGAATTCAAATTAAGAGTCACAGCAAAACAAATCACAATTTGGATAATTTAGTCGTAAAAAAGTAATGAATAATGATAAAGATAATCACAGAATTAAGCTACTAAAGCACAAAATTCGCAAAATTTTCATAAAGTTTAGGTTTTTGATTACCTGATCCAAAGATTAGGGAGTTTAAGATTCCGCGAAAGGCCGATCCGATGAGATCAAAGGGAACCCTAACTCCGGTTTAAGTGAAAGATCGAATTTGGCTCCAGAGAAAATTAGTGAGAAAATTTCAAGAGCGTCCAGAACTGACACGGGTGGTTTTTTGAAAGGAAGAGTTTACAGAGAAGATGAGATGTTCTCATGAGAGACGACTGCGTTTTGTGCAATCAAATGATTGTGCAAGGGGAAAAGGACAGACACACCCAACGTTTAAATAATGGGGTAAAATTTTTTTTAATATTTTAAAAAGGATATTTATATTTATATTTATTATAATTTTAATATGTAATTACTATTATACCTTTCTAGTATAATAAAAATTATTAGATTATCTAATTTGTTAATATATTGTTAATAAAATTATAAACATACCCTCATTACTTCATTCATTTATTTAATTTTTTATCAATAATTAATTTTTTTAAAAAAAGTACACACCTAAAAAAAATTATAGACAAATTATAATTTTAAAAATAAAATTGATTATTAATATCATAATAAATAACATAGAAAATTAGTTATAAATGTACAAGTTTAAATGATTGATATGTGGAGAATTATTAAATATACAAGTATACATTTATAAATGTACAAGTTTAAATGATTGACATGTGGAGAATTGTTAAATATATAAGTTTAAAGTTTAAATAAAGTTGGTTATTAATAACCAATTTTACTTTTTAAATTATAATTTATCTTAATTTTTTTTAGGTGTATAGATGTCTTTTTTTTTAAATTGGTTATTGATAATAATTTAAATAGAGAAATAAAGCAATGAAGATATATTTATAATTTTATTAATAATATATGGACAAATTAGATAATCAATAATTTTTTTTATATGCTATAAGAGTATAATGGTAATAATTATAATTATAATTAATATGATGTAAATGTCTTTTTTTAAGCATTAGAGAGATTTTTGTTCCTTTATCTAAATGTTGAGGGTGTGTTTGTCTTTCTCTCTTGTGTAAAGTGTGATAGCCAAATGTGGCCTAAGTAAGACAATTATCATGTTTAGAGTTGGGTAGAACTATTCATCCCCATATTTTATAACTGATTTATTAAAAAGAAAATGCAAACATGAAATACTTTTGTAATTTCAGTTACTTTATCTATAATATATACAAACAACATATATATATATATATATATATAAACCTATCAGAAATAAGGATCCAGATCCTCTCCTAGTCTTTTTCTCTCCTAGTCCTCCTAAACTTTTAAGGATCTACTGACATGTGTTATTAATGAAATTAAATAACTGAGGTTTTGTTTTAATTAATTTTAATTTAAAGACATCCAAACTCACGTGATTGTTGTCAAATTCTTTCCCGCAATTTGTTTCCCCCTCATCTCTTTCTATAAGGGCTCCCATCTCCAGCAAATTAGAAAAAAAAAAAAAAGGCCCATTGGAGAAAAGAAAATTGAACGGCTGTTTGCTTTTTTTTGCTGTTTGCTGTTTTTTTTTGTTGTTTTGCTGTTTTCTACTGGTTGCTATTTTCCTACTGTTTGCTGTTATTTTGCTGGTTCTATTTTTCTTCTGTTTGCTGTTATTTTGCTGGCTGCTGTTTCTTCTGCAGATTGTTATTTTTCTGCTGTTTGCTATTTTCTGGATTTTATAGTTGCTGTTTGCTACTTTTTGCTGTTTGTTGTTTTTTGCTCTTTGCTATTTTTTTTGTAGTTTGCTGTTTTCTGGCTTCTATAGTTGCTGTAGTTGTTGTTCGCTGCTTTTCTGAGTTCTATAGTTGATGTTTTGAATTCTTTAGCTGCTGTATTTTTACTACTATATTTCGAAAAATATGGTACCCCAAATAACAACTTTGTAATTAAACAAAACCAAAAGTTAAAACTAAATAAAGGAAGGCATAACAACATATATCAATTGGAAAAGCAGACATTTTCATTTCAAGGGACATCCAAAACCCCTCTAGAACAATTAGAATGATAACGTACATTACAACACTTGGAACAAATCCTATCAAAATTTTCAAAATTTTCAATGAGAAAATTAGCATTATATATCATACTACAACAAATGAGCAATAATCCCCATTAACTTCTCCAAATGCATTTTCCATACACAAACTAAAAAATTTGAAAATTGTGCATTTCCCCTCTGGCAAATCTTCTCAACATTCACAACCAATTTCGTTAAGTCATTTCGTCAAACATTTGGAGGGCAATCTCCAACATCCTAACTTCTCAGCTTTTCTCACACTTTTCTGATCGCTTTTTCCATCGAACACATTAATCCTTTTCGAAGTAAATCTCACTCAAAAGAAAATACTATGAAACAAAACTATTAGCTCATATCTATCGCTACTCCTCGATCAAACCTCGTAATCATCATCATCGTCCCTCAGCCTCCCGTACCCATGTTCCTAACCATCTTTATTCACATATTTCTTTTTTCAATTTGCTGGAGATCAACGTCAATACAGAAAGAAAAGAAAGGAAAAGAATGAAATTAATTAGAACGATTTCGTTTTCCAGAGTGTGCTTTTTTTTTTTAACAATTTGCTGGAGATAGGCGTGAATGTAGAGAGAGATGTGAGAAAAAAAATTACAACAATCACGTGACCTTATATGTCTCTTTAAATAAAAATTAATTAAAATAAAATCTCAACGATTCAGTTTTATTAATAACATATGTCAGCAAATTTTTGAAAGTTTAAGAGGATTAGGGGGAAAGAGCATAGGAGAGGATCTAGATCCCAGAAATAATCCTCTCTTCACCTATATGAGTGGGAGGTTCGGACCCCAATATCTTGTTTTTAACACAATGAATTCTACCCACCCTATTAATTTGGCAACTTAGATTCACAAAAAGTTAAACTTTGAAAATGGTATTTACATGTCACAACAATTTAAATATATAGTTTATAAAATTATATGAAAGCTCAAATTATGAGATAAATTATATTAGAAAAGTAAAAATTTTTATTTCGCGTTTCTATTTATTTTATCAATAATCGATCATCAATTTAGATTTATATTAAAATCTTAAATCAAGAGAAAAACCTCTACGAATAATTGAATACAATACATCAAAGATGCACGTGAGTTCTAAAAGTTCAAATCAAAATAAGATTTTAACTCATCCCAATATTCCTTTCTGAAAGTCTTGAATCTTCTCCATCATTTTCTATATCTATATACCCCCTCTTGGGAATTCCTTCTTATAAACATGGATTTCTATAATAATCTACTTACTGAATTCTTTCTAATTAATTGAGATATATAAATTTGTATGTGCATACGTATTATTTCACTTGCATGTGTAATTACTTGCATTTTTGTGTCATGTTAGCTTCTTTTAATTAAAGAGTAAGCCTTACTATTTCATCACTCGATAAAAAACTTATAAATGTTTTAAGAAAGAAATTAACTAGCAGCTTCAATTAGCTAGCCTAGAACTAGAATTGTACATGAGTGATTTTTCTTAATCTCAAAAACGGAAACTAAATTACATTTCTTCTTCAACGCACACTAATCACATCACATCACGTGCATGGCTTACAATATTTTATTGTTCTTCCAACTCGGATATATATATATCATATATCATTCACTCAATATATGGCGCAAAAGGTTGCTGTTGAATCACCAAAACCGAAGCTTTGCTCTTAAAATCATCAGACGCCAACAAATCTCCCACAACACCCAACTCTTCAATCTCGATCCACTCCCCCAATCCCTGCAAAACATGCAAGCAGTCTTCATGCCTTCTCCCAGCCAAAAACAAATCAAAATCATTTGCAATGGCGTTTATAATCCTCAACGTATCAAATCCTTCCTCCACACCTTCCTCCACGTACTCAACATTCTTGCTGTCCAAGTTTCCGAACCTAAAATCATTAATCATGGCTTGATCCCGATCCTCATCTATAAAATCACTCATCGTAGGGTTGGTAACAATGAATCTCATCACAGTTACATGAACGCTAGGGTTTCTTCCCATGCGTGCCCCCAGTGCTAACGCTTCCCGGTCATCTGCTCCCCCGACGAATAGCACACAAACCCGGCGATACAAAAAGGAGCGGTAGTCAATTGCGAGGCTGCGGTCGTAGAGGAGTCCAATGGAGCAAGGGGACATGTTGAGAACGTTGTTGATCACTTTCTTGGTCAACGTGGGGTCCGGCTTTTGGAAGGGGAAAATGATCAGAGAAGTGGCCTTTTGGAAAGCCATCGAGCAAATGTCATCGTGCATGGACGCGTAGGGAGCCACGGCGGTGAAGCACTGCACCGACACGTAGGCTTTGTTGTTCTGCTGGTAACGGAAGAAGGCATGGATGAGGGGGTCGATCTTGGCGGGTTTCGATGAGGAAGGGGTTTTGTCCAAGCGATGTGGGATTACGACGGGCATTGAGCGGCCGATGTATTCCTCCAGGTTCATGACGTAGACGCCGACGTGACTCTGCGGAGGGCTTGAGGCTTTGAGGAGGTTGATCGCGGTGGGGACGTACTCACTTTCGGGTATGCATATGAGGATACGGAGCTCCACGTGGGATTCACAGTGTTGAATCGTGCGTTTTCTGTAGGCCACGTACTTTCTTGACGAGTCGTACACGAGTTTCACGAGCGGGATGACGATGGCGGATTGAAACATTGCTGTTATCACCATTATTGCGAAGCTCTCATCTGTGATTTGCTGCACCAATTATAATTAATTAATTAGTTAATTAATGTTGTTAGAACTAATTAGAAGATGATTTGAATAAAATGTGAAGCATTTTTGTTTCCGAAAATAGGAAACTGCATGCTACTCCCTCAAAAGCATAAGAAACAATCCATAAATATATTCCCAAGTTTTATGGTTGAAGTTGAAAAGCATATATTCTCCAAGTTATGCATACCAAGCGCTGCTTTGCCCGGGTGAAAACTTGGATATCATAGATGCCACGACAGTTCAAAAGTAAGCCAAGTGCTAGGGCATCCATAAATGGAATTTTGGAATAGAGACATGGGATCACAATGGCAAAAGTTTTCACAGTCCCGGCAATCAAAATGATCATTTCCACAGCCAAGAAATGGTCAAATTGGATAGAAAACAAATCCACTCGTCTCCCTGTATTTATCATGAAACAAGGTATGAACGCTGCCCAAACAAAGTACTGTATCTTATCTGCCAACATTGACCCCATCGGTGGCGCCACCGGCGTGGTGATCCCCAAAATGAACGGCCCCAGGTAGCCATTTTGGCCCGTGAGTTCCCCGACAAGCGCAACAACGAGGACAATTACATTTATAGCCACAAGATGATCTTGTTTCAGCGGCTTCCCTTCCGGGGTTTTTCTCATCATCCAAAATATTATTGGACGGACTACGAAAACTATGATGGTAACCATTACTATAACGCTGACATTCATCAGAAAGACTGTTTTTCTCGTGATCCCTACGCGGGCGCTCTCACTTGCGTAAATGTAAAATGAAGGAGCAAACCAGCCGATGAGGCTGCTAAGCAAAGATGAAGACAGCGCAATACGCCCAATCTCCGAATTTAGAAGTTTTAGTTCTGTCAGATTAGCAAGAATCACATGAAAAGAAATCGTCGCTTCCAGTGTTGCGACCATTGGGAGTGTAGAACGAAGTTCATCGTCTAGTTGAAGACCGTCTCTGAGAAACAATGTCATTGATATTGTTACTATCAGTGGTATTATGAAGGCTCCGACGCCTATAATAATGGCGAGCTTGCCCGATTTTTTCACAATGCCTTTGTCTATTCGAGCAGAAAGGGTGAAGAACATAAAGATTAAGCCGACGCATTCGATGACATTGATCGCCATAACAGCCTTCGGTGGGAATACCAACTCCCTTAGTTCTTTACTTCGAGAAAGAAGCGAAGGCCCTAAGGCAATTCCACCCTGCGCGATATATAAACGTGACCCGCTCAATTTATAACTTAAATTAAAGATATCATCATTAATATAGAAGAGATGAAAATGACTGTGAATGCAACATGATTTATCATATATTTTTGACAAGTCGTTAGGCTTACACACAATATGATAAATTAAATCATCGTATCAAATTAATTACTAGGGCTTCGTAGGAGCTTACAAGCAATTGCGAGGCAAAAGCAGCCTCTCCAAAAGGCTTGAGAAGGAGCTGAATAGCATATGTGAGTATAGTAACTAAAAGCATGGGAAGAAACACAACCATAAGAGAAAAATGTGATGTTACTCTTCTCAAGAATGGAGTTCCTCCCCTGAAGGATGAAATTGGCTCGCAAAGTGTAGACATATTTCTCCCCGCCATCTGGGTGTAAAAGACCGTTGTGTTGGGGTAGGATGTATTGCCTGGATTCATTGTTAATTCTCCTGGAAAAACAAAAAGAAACCTTAAAAAAAAAAAAATGACGATGAAGAAGGATGTCGATTAATCTCAATTTTCTGTAGAGGAAAGAAAGTTTGAAAGCATGAGGAAAGAGAAATATGGGGGGTGATCAATTGAGCTTAAAAAAAAAAAAAAAAAAAAAACTGAGGGATAGTATTTCAATTTTGACTTTTTTCTGCGAGGCTTGCTGGGCAATTGTGAAGCCGAGAACAACGCTTAGTTTATGGACTAGACTTGTTTGACATCTGATATATATAGATCTAAATCTAAATCAAATGGTTTTTTTTTTTTTTTTTTGGGTTAATTGAAATGCTTAATAAGAGAAAAGTTTAGACCGTAAGACCGTATGTCACCATTCTACTAAGTACCACATAACTTAGAAATTATTTGATTCAATTTTTGTTTTAATGCTCCAAGAAAGAATTTAGAGTACAAGACAGACAAACATTATCAACTCATTTTGATGGCATTTCCACTTCCGGATCCAGGCCCAGCAGCCAAGTCCTCCATGGCAGGTTCTGCTGCTGCGGCTGGGTGAGCGACGGCCCATCAACCAATGAGGCTCCGATTTGCTCTAAACGTTAACTCTTGCCCGACAAACCTTCCAATTATCTTCTCCTACTTACTTAGTCCTCATTTTAAGTTCAATAGCGATATGCGCACACCACTTAGCACAACATATAGCAGCGAACGGTGAGTTTTTAGGCAAGTATAAAAGGTCACATTAAATTGTCAATTGCAACACTCTTTAACCACAACACACACTCTCTCATTCTCTCCCTCCCGTTATTCCTCACCAAGCCACTGATCTCACTACGCATTTTCCTTTTAAGTTCCATTAAGCAGTTCAATTGTTGTCGTCCTTACATGTAGCTGCACCACGCAAATTAATTAATTAATTAATTTTTATTTATTTATTTTTGTTAGTTTAATAAAACAAGATTCCATTAAAATGAATCAATTACTTTCTTGGAATTAAGACCGGATGGTTGAAGGCGTCGTACAGTTACAGTCTTAGATAAAGGAAATGCTTGCCCGCTTTTACCACCAAATAGGCAACTCTATTTTGAAAATGCTGATGTTACTGGTTACAGGATATTTAAGGTATTTTAAATTTATAAATCTAAAGAACAGTGGTAATTTCTTTCATACAAAACAAAAAAGCTATGTGGTAAATTAATACTGTTCCAATAACTCAGGTGGTAAATTAATAAATTTTTAATAAAAATACAATTTACTATTAATCATAATCGATGTGTATTTATCAAGCAGATATGAACGCAAATGTTGAAAGAACAAGCAATTATGACAAAATTAGTTTCCCAGAATAATTATTTGTTTTAATTAAATTTACTGTTGCAGTTTATATGTATTTTTTAAGTTTGATATAAAATATCAATATTAAAATTATAACTAAGGTAGCAATAATAAAAAAAATGATTTCCGAAATCTTTATTTTGGAAATTCTTTTCTTTTCTTTTAGAGGACAAAGTCATTATTATGTACACATAATTAGTTAAGGCATAGATTCTATTAAATATTCTATTATTTTTAACGATTTGATGGTAAAATGTTAGAAATTGAAATATTAAGTTTCAAAAAATGTAATTATTAGTAAATTTTGGTGGTAAAGTGGTATATCAAAAAATATTAGGTGGATATGTGATAATATCGTATATTAATATTCAAATGATATAATGAAACCGTATAACTAATTTTTGAGTTGCAAACTGGATGGATGAAACATTATTAGTTCATAATAATCGTTAATAAAAATCAAATAACAAAAGCATTAATTAATTAAAAAATTAGTGACATGCATACAAGAAGCGGAGAAAGTACTATCTGATCTAGCCTAATTATCTGGCGGGAGAAATACATGTTTACAGTGTATATATACATATATATAGGGTAATTTTTAACCTATCCCAAATAAATTGGCATTTTACACCGCGTCTCTAAAAAATTTAACTTGTTGCACCGCGCCCCTAATTTCGTTATTTTCTCAGTTAAGTTTAACGGTAGAAGGGTAAAATTAGAAATTCATTCCTTAAATTAATTTTAATGGGAATTCTCTTGAAATAAAAATCTTAAAAAAATTAAAGGAAAAATAATAGTGGTGACAATGTACATTTAACAAGAAATTTTTTTTTATTACAATTGAAATAAAAACCTTTCAAAAAAAATTTAATGAGCTAAAAATTTTATTATTTTTCATATAGAGGGGCATTTTTGTCATTCAATAAAAAAAATTAAACGAAGCTGTTAGAAATAACTGAAAAATTAACGGAATTGGGGACCGGTGTAACAAACTAAATTTTTTGAGGACGCGGTACAAAATATCAATTTATTTAGGGGTAGGTTACAAATTTTCCATCTATATATATGTACCCTATCATTTTTATTGCTATCCTGAAGAAAAAAAAAAAAATTGTCGGGTCCACATTTTGTCGATATAAACATGAAATGCAAAGGCTTTGATTTTGCTCCGCTGCTTCAACATCCGTTATCCGCACAAACGCAGCAAGGTATTTAATACTTCTCAGTCTAAATTTGCACTTAAAAGTTGCTCATTATTTGATGTTGTAATGGCTTCTTTGAAACTTTTGTCCATTTCTGTGGACACAGTTGATTCACGGAAGCTCAATTTCACTGCGAACCCACCTCAATTATCTGATCACTTCCCCATCTTTTCATTTACTAGGTCTTGTATGGTCACCACTTCGAATAGAGTCAAGCATGTTAAAAACGTTTCCTCTTCTGGAACTGACTTGTGTAACATGAATGAATCAAAACAAACTGATATTGGTATAAAAAATGACGGGGGTAGTGAGGTTTTGGTTGGAGAATGCTCGAATGTATCGCGTAAAGTTAAGAAGCGACGGTATGGGGTGAAAAAAGGGAGTAAAAGGGATGTGGATTTGAGTCTTAGGTTTAGGAGGAGTGATAGGGAACAAGAAATGGAGTACTTTTTTGGGAACGACGGTGAATTGGATGTTAATTATTCTGTCATTGGCGCTGATTTGAGTTTGGACAAGTGTAATGCGATATTGAAACGGCTTGAGAAGTATAGTGATAGCAAAAGTCTGAAGTTTTTTGAGTGGATGAGGACTAATAGGAAGTTGGAAAAGAATGTGACTGCTTATAATTTGGTTCTTCGAGTGTTTAGCAGGAGAGAAGATTGGGATGCCACAGAGAAAATGATCAGGGAGGTCAGAATGAGTTTGGGCACTAAGCTGAATTTTCAGCTTTTTAACACGCTTATTTATGCATGTAGTAAACGTGGGTGTGTGGAGTTGGGAGCAAAATGGTTCCATATGATGTTGGAATGTGATGTTCAGCCTAATGTTGCTACCTTTGGCATGCTCATGGGTCTTTACAAGAAGAGTTGGAATGTTGAGGAGGCTGAATTTGCATTTAACCAAATGAGAAAGCTGGGACTTGTGTGTGAATCTGCTTACTCAGCAATGATTACAATCTATACCCGTTTGAGTTTGTATGAAAAAGCAGAAGAAGTAATTAGGTTGATCAGAGAAGATAAAGTAGTACCAAATTTGGAGAATTGGTTGGTGATGCTTAATGCTTATAGTCAGCAAGGTAAGCTAGAAGAGGCTGAACTAGTACTGGTCTCAATGCGAGAAGCAGGTTTTTCTCCAAATATTGTTGCTTACAACACATTAATCACTGGGTACGGGAAGGTATCTAATACGGAAGCTGCTCAACGCCTGTTTTTGAGCATTAAGGATGATGGATTAGAGCCAGATGAAACAACTTACCGCTCCATGATTGAAGGTTGGGGTCGAGCTGGGAATTACAGGGAAGCAAAATGGTACTATAAGGAACTCAAGCATTTGGGTTACAAGCCTAATGCATCTAACTTGTACACACTAATAAACTTGCAAGCCAAATACGAAGATGAGGAGGGTGCTGTTAACACCCTTGATGATATGCTGAAGATGGGTTGCCAACATTCCTCCATCCTTGGTACTCTTTTGCAGGCATATGAAAAGGCTGGAAGAACTGATAATGTGCCTCGCATTTTAAAAGGTCCGCTCTACCAACATGTCTTATTCAATCTAACTTCTTGCTCCATTCTGGTCATGGCTTATGTGAAACATGGATTGATCGATGATGCCATGAAAGTTTTGGGGGATAAGAAATGGAAAGATACAGTTTTTGAGGATAACTTGTATCATTTGTTGATTTGCTCATGCAAGGACTCGGGTCATCTTGCTAATGCAGTTAAGATATACTCTCATATGGACATTTGTGATGGGAAGCCAAACTTGCACATTATGTGCACGATGATTGACACTTACAGTGTCATGGGTATGTTCACTGAAGCTGAGAAACTTTATCTGAATTTGAAATCTTCAGGAATTAGATTTGACTTGATTGCCTTCACTGTTGTTGTGAGAATGTATGTAAAAGCTGGATCTTTGGAAGATGCTTGCGCTGTTTTAGAAACAATGGAGAAGCAAAAGGACATTGAACCAGATGTTTATCTGTACTGTGACATGCTCCGTATTTATCAACAATGTGGCATGCTGGATAAGTTGTCATATCTTTACTATAAAATTTTGAAGAGTGGAATCACTTGGAATCAGGAGTTGTACGATTGTGTAATAAATTGCTGCGCTCGTGCTCTACCAATTGATGAGCTCTCCAGGGTTTTCGATGAGATGCTTCAGTGTGGGTTTACTCCTAATATCATTACCTTAAATGTCATGCTTGACATTTATGGAAAAGCTAAGCTATTCAAGAGGGTTAGGAAATTATTCAGTATGGCTAAAAAACTAGGTTTAGTGGATGTAATTTCTTACAATACAATCATTGCTGCCTATGGTCAAAACAAGAACTTAGAGGGTATGTCATCAACTGTTCAGGAAATGCAATTTGATGGCTTTTCAGTTTCCCTTGAAGCCTACAATTCAATGTTGGATGCCTATGGCAAAGAAGGTCAAATGGAGAATTTTAAAAATGTCTTGCGGAGAATGAAGGAAACAAGTTGTACTTTTGATCATTATACTTTTAACATTATGATCGATATATATGGAGAGCAAGGATGGATCAATGAAGTTGTAGGTGTGCTGACAGAACTGAAAGAATGTGGGCTTAGACCTGATTTGTGCAGCTATAACACATTGATAAAGGCATATGGAGTTGCTGGAATGGTTGAAGATGCTGTAGGATTGGTAAAAGAAATGAGAGAGAATGGCATTGAACCCGATAAGATAACATACACTAATGTGATCACTGCATTGCGGAGAAATGATAAGTTTTTAGAGGCCATTAAGTGGTCCTTGTGGATGAAGCAGATGGGCTTACAAGATTGACTAAGCTGATCTATATAATCTTTTTCGTGCCCTGCCTACTGCCTATCTCCACATCTGAAGGAGCCTGGACTTCAGATCTTTCTCAATGAATCAAATTTCATTGTCCCGGTAAGATATTCAAATTACTGCAAGCAGCAGACTAACTTATAATTCCTAGTCTACTTTAGATTGCTTCAATTGTGTGGATGTCCCTAATAATCATACTATAAGCTTTTAGCCTTCTTTTTTTCTAGCTAAATGACTTGATAATTCTGTTTGCAGGTGTGCTACTTGCTCACAAATTCTAGCCTGGAAGCGTTGAAATCCTGTATATGCCACAAGTGAAATCAGTAATGAGGCAATTTGTGAGCACGTTGCAAAAGGTTTCAATAATAGCAGAAGTATGAAGAAGTAAAAGTTTTTTACCTTTGCAGCTAGTGGATGAAAGTGAAATTATTCCTTGGAACTCAAATTGCGAGACAAATAAAATGCTTGGAGTACATAATGCTCAGCCATCCAACACCAGTTCAAGTAAAAATTGTAGATTTGTGATATATAAACGTTCTGCTTCCTGGTAAAGTATGAATAATAAATCAAATAGAATGGCCTTGTTATTCAAGCAGTTGCTTCTGTATCTTCAGTGTTCGCCTGGGGAGATGACTGGTGAACCGGTAATTGTAAATTCTGTAAATACAGAAATTATTTTGATGTATTCGCCCTGTTAAGTTAATCAATGATGAATCTGAGATTTAAAACTGATGCATACTTTTCTCCAGAGGCATGATTGTTATGCTGATTGGAAAAAGCCTTCATTTGCTGGTTTTACATTCGAACTTCAAAATGCAACGTCCTTTCATCTTATTACGGATTCGGCATTCACAAATGTAAATAAGCTGTGGATTTGCATACTACTTTACTTTCATTGTAAAGGGAGAAAATTGATTATAACGTGCAATACTATTTGCTGTCACCTAATCAGCTGGTAAATCTTTTTATATTTGTAGTCTGTTGGTTATAGTTGAATCCACTGCCGTCCAATGTGTCAATTGCTATTTTTTATAAGGAGAGTCGATCAATTACACTGGTAAAATTTTCGTGTGATTCCATTATCTTAGCCAAAATTGTTACACAGTTTCTGTTCCCAAGTGTACATCACACTTTCTTCATTTGAAAAGAATAATTTGAATGAATGACTTCCAATGATCACAACTTGTACAGCTAAATGCAAAAGAACCTGCTGTAAGATCCAGGACAGTATCTCAGTCACCTCCAAAAAAGCCACCAAACTGATGAGAATTTATGACTGGTAATCCGATCCATGCGTGCGTTTGCTTGTGTATTTGGATGGGACAGCAGAGTGGCCATCCCCATTTTTCAGGAATCTATGCAGTATGCTTTTAGCCATAAGCCATAGGCATGGACATTTCTTGTGATCTATCCTGGCTACATTACAAAAGTGATCTTGTGCTCTTTATTTTCAGACTTCAACTTTCTGTACAATTCTGTATCAACTTTACCAAGGAAGGGCATCCAGGATCCTTTTGGGGTCGAGAAGATAATCTTGCTTCTGCACCTTTCAGGTATCCAGCGGAGAATTAGTTAAAGAAGTATGGTGATTCAAGAACCTCTTCTAAGTCAAAGTTGCCTCTCTCAGGAAGAGGAGGAAATGACAATGTTGGGTATGATGTCTGAAAGCTCTCAAGCAACTGGAACAATAAGAAATGAATTACATTAGTCAACGGGAATGAACAGAAATTTTTTTTACATTTGCTTCAACTAAACTATGGCCTTTCATAAACATAGGATTATTTCATTAAATAACTTTAAAATGTGAGTCATTGGTGAGGTTAAAATCCATGCAGTTTCCTGTTTTACAACTGATTTTCTACATGGAAACATTCTAATGAAGTAGGCTAGTGCCAGTTTTCTCTAGTTAAATTGCTTTCTCAAGAAAAAGGAAATGGTAAAAGAAATGGTAAAACCACCACTGTGAAAGTCATTCTCTCTCTCAGTTGCTACGATGCGTACACAAAATGTTCACCCTACAGGCACTCCTTTCAAATGGAGAAATAAGTCCCTATAAACTTACATTTTCCAGTATTGGCATGTTGTAAAGCTCCACAAACTTTTTCCTAAGTATCTGATTCATCTCATCCACATCACATGCATGTGTCCAGAAGGAGTCATGAACCCCTGAGAACAGATTCGTTAGACAAGAAAGTTCATGCAAAGGAAATATAATAGATAGTAATTCCTTCAGTTTATTTTTAACAAAAATAAAGGAGGTATAGAAAAGTGCCACTGAAATCCAAGAAACCAAAGGATAAATGACACAGGACAATTTCAATTCAAATCTTTCTTGGGAATCAATTTTTCTTGGTGTCTGCTTGTTCATCAAATGCATTAAAGGACTAAACACTCTCCAAAGCAGGCTGGAATGACAAACCTGCAAAATGTAAGCCAGCATCCTTACAGGCAACAGCCGTCATCATCATGTGAGAACCATCCAGCGAATGTACAAAATTTGGAGGAAATGCAGTTCTTTGCTTTCTAATCTCTACCTGGAATATTGACACGGTAATGGAATTTTACTGGAGACAGCAAAAAGGACTGAAAGTAAGAAGAGCTCAGCACTTGACAACAAATATACTTACCGAGTTACCCTCCCTCTGTAAGGCCAAAACCTGGAGAGATGTTCTTATCTGCAACCACAAGCCAAGTTCAGTAACCATACAAGCACAGCATTATTTAGACAGATTGGGTATACATCTTCAAATCTTTTATGAGACCATAAAGATACATCTCACTGGAAATTTTCAATATAAAGTGGCAACTTATAGTTGGATCACATGCACAACAATGAACAATAAAGGTAACACTCACAAGATGTCGTTCATTTTTACAGTAGGGTTGTACAACAGGAAGCCCTAGGGGAGTGGTCCACCGCACTGGTTGATTTTCTGAAGCAATAACCTGTAAAAGTTTGCGAAAATATTACTATATCACAACTCAAACCTAGAAATTTGTCACAAGCATGTTAGCTTGATTTTATGTTAAATTAAAACAAAACAAAAAAAGCCTTACCTTTGCACAATCTCCAAGCCAACCCATTATGCTCCGAGCAGCTTCAAATATCTCTCCAAGGGCAGTCAATGTGACCTGCGGAAAAGATTGTTTAAGCTTGAGAATAAATTCACATTAAGAATCTCCCAAAGTAAATAGCCGCGAGCTTAGTTGGGAAGATCTCTTGTAGCCAGCAAGAGGTCTAGAGATCAAATCCCACTCAATAACAAAACTTGGAAAGGAGATTA
This sequence comes from Citropsis articulata, assembly GCA_030449925.1. Classification (NCBI taxonomy): domain Eukaryota; kingdom Viridiplantae; phylum Streptophyta; class Magnoliopsida; order Sapindales; family Rutaceae; genus Citropsis; species Citropsis articulata. The sequence goes on from JASUUH010000168.1 coordinate 1,749,698, forward strand.
AGTTTTTGTGCTTGTGCATGGGGAAGAATGAGCTGGGGAGAAAAGTTAAAAAGAAGAAAGGAAAAATCCCATTTGGATAGAAGACAACAAAGTTGAAAGTTTTTCGTTTATTTACTAAATAAAAATGAGAATTCAAAGCAGTGATTATGCCCTCAAATAACAACTTAATGATCATGATTAGTATGTTAATTGCTTACCTTAGCAGCATAGCAAGCTGCGGCAAACAGCTGTCTATCATCAGTAATATGACCCTTCTCCTCTAATCTTCGTTTTATTTGCTCACGTGCCCCAACAAAAGTGACACCATATACTGAGGTCATCACGGTTTGTTTCACCAATTTCCTATCCACCTGAAGTGTCCCAAATTTCAGTCAGGTTGAGAAATAAAAACAAAAGACCACAGTCGAGAATTTTGAAAGACCAACCTGGTCAATTAAAATCTTGGCCAATAAAGCCTGTGGATGTTTAGAAGGATCCTTGTTGCTGTCCCTCTTCATGATTTCATGAACTCTGTCCAAATGAAGTGATATTGGTCAATCATGAACTCTCCCAAATAAAATCAATTTGGTCTCATATCAAAATATTCTGCATAAAAATAGTACTTAAATAGAGAGGAAAAAAATATCAAAATAAAAAATAATTCACATGTAGTGATCATCTAATTAATTAGATAATAGAACAAATATGATCTATCTAATAGCTTTAAACAAGCAAGACAATAACTGCCTAAACAGCATGCCACTAGTGAGAAATATTAAAATCCTCTATTAAAATTAAGGTGATCTTGTTCAGTATACACATCATAAAGTTAATCTCACTTCCAATTGCCACTATCCCTTAAGCAGAGTGAAATAATTTTTTGCTCTTGTTATCCTTCTCAGAAAAGTGTTCTCCCCCCACCCCCCTTTCAATTTGTAACATGTCAAAATTATGAACAATACTCTTCAAACTCAATAAGATAGAAAAATGAATGTCCACCAAGTTTATCTAATAGCAATGATTGGATTAAGAGCTAATTGTGAAATTAATTTTTTTACCTCACAGCTATTTCTGAATAAACATCAGCTGGTTTCTCTCCGGCTACTAAGTTAACTGCAGCTGCTTCTAACTGTGAAAACACATACAACAGAACAACAAATAAAGAGAACATAAATAAGCTTCAAAGGGGAAGAATAATTGAAATATTAATCATTCAACAAAAGAAGGAATAAAATATGAAAAGCATGCGAAAAACCCTACAGTGTTTCTCCCCAAGGCTGCATAATGCTGTAGGCCATTGCACGAACCATCCTTGCTTACACAAGAAGAAAAGAAATCACCGAGTTAAAGGAAAAGAAATAGCAAAAACTAAGCACAAAATAAACGTTAAAATAGAATCTAACAAATTGCAAAGCAAAGACAAAATAGGCAGACTTATAATACTTGTTTGTTGCGCAACATTTCAGCTTGTAAAAGTTTTCATTACCCCCTTTATGTTTTCAATGACACTATTAAAACATTTACCTGATGAATTGGCAGGTGAGAGATGACAGAATGTGGTGACGAACTCTTTAATGCTTCTGACAGATTAATACATGCAGCTAAACACTGAAAAGGATCTTCAGCCGTTAACCACCATTGGCTTCCTTTAATAGGGTTTTCTGCTGAATCAAAAATTTCATACAAATGATTTTCCACAAATGCCAGGCGTCCATCATGTGAAAGCTTCTCAACACCACCTGAAAACAGGTTTGCTAAGTGTATTTTCAGCCATCGTAACCCAGACTTCCCTAATGGCCGTCCTTCAGTGAACTCAAGAACTCCTCGACAAACATCAGAACTTAGGTGATTCAGATGTGGATGCATTGGGTATGCACGGCCTCGGAAATCAAGATTGTGGGGGTAATAAAAGCCTTCCTCATCCTTCATTCTGCGAGCCACCTGTCTTAGAACAATATTGTTCAATATCCATGCTCACAAATAGAAAAATCGAAATATCGCTGCTACACCAAAACTAGGCGCAAAGAACCAACCAGACTGACCTAGTGGATAAATCAGGAATACAGAAACAAAAACAGCAATTGGAGCAGAGAATGCTACTGCATTATAAGGTCGCAATTAAACAGAGTTAGCAAGTTCAAAACGGAACACCTGGATGTACTTGCAAATCAAAGATTTAAGTCACAGAACCCAACTGCAATAGGATTCCTGATATCCCATTCTTTTAAAGCCACGTTTCACTTATGAAAACCCAAAATTTCATATGACCGGACAGCGAACAGAGTGTCAAATAAATGTTAAGTCACAGCTTGATCTATAGCAGACCAAAAAATGGAAAAGTAAAGCAGGCTATGACTTCAGTAGCTCACAGAGCAGACTCATTATCATCTCTATTCTATAGGGGAGGTCCTTACATAAATTACTACATGTTGTACAATACTGCAGAAAGATATCATCTCAGAAGGATTAACATCTTACAGAGAGCTTAAGTTCGGTATCACATCGTTGAGAATGCCTCTCTTGGTTAATTTTCTTTGCCTTTCTCACACTCCATTTCCACTTTTGAACTTCAGTCATATCCTCGGAGCGGGGCTTCTCTGGTATGGGAACCTAAGAACCAAAAAGGAAAGAATTCAGGCAAGATGAACAAAATAGCCAGCTAACAAATAAAAGAAAAGTTCATACATCAAGCAAATAAAGTAGCATACTAACAGCTTATCTGTAACTTACCAGCCAGAGAACATAAAGAAAAGGGAAGTTGATGCAGCACAAAGAAAGCAGAATACAAATTATTTTTTCACATAAAGAATTCAGATGAAAGTTGTTCTTACATCATTCCGATCAACCAAGCCTGCAATATTTCCACCACTAACCCAAATGCTCTCCAACACACTAAGAACCTGTTTGTTCACCCTCCATTTGGTGCTTCCAAGGGTATCCAGAGCCTGCTTAACCGCCATTTCAGGGAAATATTGAAGTCAAACAACATCATCATATAGGAACCATATGTGAGGTTCAAGCACCGCTAGCAATTAGATCAGAGTATTCAATGTGATTAACAATTCATAATAAGCCTTCAATTTTAAGAACAAAAATCTTAAATAATAACTTGGAACACCACTTTATTATACTGGAAGAACAAACTTATCAACACTGTAGTAGCCAAACTACTTATATACTTTTTCCCTTTGATACAAACTACTTAGCCAAACTACAAACTTATCAATACAGGGACCTAACATCCTTTGATACATATTATAAAATACTTTTCAAAAGCACGTCGGCTGGCAGACTATATTCTTCTAGAGTTATCTTTTTCCCTTTGTCTTCAGCATGCCACAGACGAACTCAAGTATACTCTCTCAAATATTTGAAATCAGGTGCTGATGTTTTCCCTAAAATCTTTTGCCATCTAATCCACATGACGTTTTTTACCCTGGCCTATTAAAAAAAAAAAAAGAACGAACTTCCCCTTTTTTTGGGTTTACCTCAAATACTTTCTTCATGCAGTTCCCAGTAACACTCTTAAGTGCCTCTTGCTGCTTTCGAGATCCATGAGTACGCATGACATAAGAAGGTAAGAACAGGTACCCACCCTTGTCGTATCTGGAAGAAGTTCAGAATTGATTGAGAGTAAACTATCAAAGCTATTTAAAATAACAATGGCAGGGAATTGCAGTCCTTAAGGTTCCTCTTTTTTTTTTTTTTTTTTTAACTATCTTCAAAACATTAGAATTTTGACTGCTTTAATCAACGATTGTATTTCCTTTCTGAAGATAAAATGGGATTTAAGGACAAAATATGAAAGGGCATGTTGAGTTTTGTAGCTACTCATGATACATTATTTTCATACCCTTTCCATTTCTTTGGCGGTACCAACATTGGAACATAAGGAATCATCATATGCTTCGCCTGCAGAAGTACAATTACAAATTAAATTAATCAAATAGTAAATGCCAAGTCCCAAGAAATAACAAAAGAAAAAGGATAGCTTGTCAAAGGAAGGGGTCTTCTTCATTTTTGTTAATCCAATGAAAACCGAAGATAACATATAAGGGTGTCGACGTCTTTTATGATACTATATCAGAGAGGACACAATGTTCACACACAATACAGATAATGTTGAACTATTAAAATTTGGAGCTCACGTACTACTATGTCAGATAGTCTGACTTTTGTATCCTAAGAAGGCAGATAGAATAACAGCTTGTAATAGATATTTTTATACAAATGGAACAAATATGAAGATCAGAAAGAAAAGAGATGGCTCGACTCACAGATCTATCCAGCCCTGCTAGCACTAGGGGATCACATTCTACAACCCCATACCTCTTTGTAGTCTTCTGCCTACAGAAACCAAAGAGATCAAAACAGCAGTCAACAGATAATAAAAAACAAACATAAAATTAGCATCAATAATTATCCTCACAAGTCCTACCCTGTATACTTATGCCTCACCATGTGACCAAAAATAAACTGCAGGAAGTAAGCTATCAAAAACTAATCAAGACTTCAGGCAAATCCTACCAAGAAATGGCCAACAACCGCATAGTGTAAAAGATCCTTTGGTGGATCATAATTTAGAGACATGTATCCAACTCTGAAGAAGAACTGCAGATAAGATAGAAATGAAGTCTCACCCTGGATGCTTCAATATAGTTTTAAATCTGTGCCTAAATGCAGGCCGAACATCAGGTGGACTATAATCTGCCTGGTTAACTGGATGTTGTACATAAGCTGTTTCGATCAATAGCTCCACAAGGCGGCTTCCCAGCTGCACAAGCACATCCCAGGAAGAAAAAATATCAAAAATTAAAATCCATAAGATGATAGAATATTTCTAAGAAAATAATAATAACAATAAGAAGAAGAAAAATAAGAAGACGAAGAAGAAGGAAAAGCCTGGTCAAGTAGCACTTTCAGAAAAAGTGCTACCTTAGCCTGGGTAGCTCGACCCCAAGGTTTTGTTTCTTCATTTTTTAGCAGCTTCTGTGCCTCCACAACCCTTTTACTTTTGATCAAACTATTAACACGTTTCCTTAGCAGCTCTTTTTCCTTGCTTAGAACCTCTTCAGTATCAGCTATAATCTTCTTCCTCTTGTAATTCTTAGTTTTCTCCAAGAAACTATGAATCTTAACCTGGCATGATATAAATTAAATGCATGTGAATAGACCTGACAAAACAAAATCTGTCTCCTGATATAACTTTCCCAGCGAATTAAATTTCAGGCGCCTAAATAATAAGAATTGAGAGATCGCATCCATCAGCAAGCTGCCTGCTGAAGAAGGCATTTGCATCAGAAACTTGAATCATCCTTATCTAGTTAAGACCATTCTACAACTCTACAGGTTTCCAATTAGAAACAGCTTGTGTTAATCACATGGAGGCTACATTTTGCTTTGGACAGACAGAAAATTCATGTAATGGTAATTAACTAGCGTAGAGAGATGGATAGTTGAGTTGGGCCACAAAAGTCGCCAATGAAAAATGGCCTAACAAACAATAGAGGGACAAAGCCACATACAAAATTGAAATATATACTGAAATTATAAAAGATAATCCAACTTTAGTATAGTGTTGCAAAACCGCGGATCCACTATTTCCTCATCACCTCAAATTTAGTATACACATATTGTTCTTTTGGTTTTCTAACTAAAGCACGTGTATTTCACAATAAATTTGACAAGCAAGTATGCTGCAAACCTCTACTCACCAACATAAACTAAAAGCAACAAAACCCAAGCTTTTACACTCACCTCCTGTTCGATAGCCATGCCAATGTGCACTGCAGCTTGGACAACCTGAACACACCCATCTTCATGCCCTGCCATGACCAAACCCATCATCTTATGCATCACAATAACAGCCATCTTATCAGCTGGCAGCAGCTCAATATGAGGCGCATACGCGGCCTTATGTTTCTTTGTCCTCTGCATCTTTTGCTCTCTCTCTATTGCCTCTCTCAATGGCCCAAACCACCCCAAAAACAGCCCCTTTATATGAGGCAAATTCGGTGCTAACCTCTTCTCAATCATTTTTGCTTCCAGCTCTTTATACTCATCCACCATTCTCTCCCAAGCTTCAGTCTCCTGCTTCACCTGTCTCCTCCTTAACAAATTAAACTTCCTTTTTTTCATTTCTCTATACTCTTGTAGCTTGATTCTCTTGTAAAGACCCTTCAAAAAAATAGAAGAAAACCAAGGTGGGTCCTGCACAAAAATTCTCCTTCGCGGTTCCAAGCACATAAGCTGATGATTGGTTGAATTTTCACTTCTGGGTATCACTAGATCAGCACAAGTTTCAATGTTTTCAATTCTTTGATGGAAAATTTGCTCCTGTTCGCAAGTGGGTATGTGAAAATCAGCTGAATTTTCAATATTTTCCATGAAATTACTTTGAATAGAGTCGTGTAAAGGGCGAAGTCTTGGGTCAGAAGAGGAACTTTTCAAATTGACAGGGAAAGAAGAGGAGGAGGAGGAGCTGCAACAGTGCAAAAAGTGAAGAATTTTGGACGACCCATCGTCTCTTTTGGTATTGAAGATATTAAGGGCTTTTCGGGCAGCTGTTGTTGTGGTTGTAGAACATGTTGGAGGGTATTGAATTTGAGAAATTGTAGCAGCGGAAGCCATTTTTGAAATTGGTTGGTGAAGATAAGGCGCGATGTCAGTGGGGAGTGAAGAACATGAAAAAAAGAAAAAGAAAAAGAAAAAAAGGGAATGAGAGAATCTCAAGTGAAATTGAAAACCTCCCTTAAACCTTACCGTGTGGACTGTTTTTCGAAGATATTTTCGGCACATTTTCTGTCCCCTCTCTCTCTTTTTTTTTTTTTTTAATTTTTTTTCCTACAAATACATTTTAGTTTTTATTATTCTTGAGCTCTTGGTTTTTCTGGGGCGCTAGTTACTCGAACCCTCATTTTCTGTTGTCCTTTTCGAAATTTTGTAGCTGCCTCGGCCGAGTAACAACAAAAGATATGAAGATTTTCATCAGAACCGCTTAACCAAAATATCCAGAAACAGTCATCCCCATGGTAAATATTTTTTTGAAATAAAAATCAGATCAATTATTCTTGGGAAATTTATAAAATTAACCAAAATTTTTTAACTATTTTCATAATTAACCCCTTTAACTTTTTTTTATCAACATTAACCAAACCCAACGTTTCCTTCCCAAATTACCCTCGAAAGTTTCGTTCTCCCTTTTGATACAAACCAGAGCAGCCCTGTACTCTTAATCATAACTAATGACGGAAAAATAAACTTCGAGCATAATCCATCCATCCAGATCTAACAGCGTTCTGCATTACTGCATTAGTGGTAAGAATTATTTTATCAAACTTCGACCAGTGAAATTGGTTGCACGAAAAGTTGGTGCGACGGGGACGAAAATTTGGTACGACGGGTAATCCGGATGAAAACTTGGTGCGACGGGCAACCTGTCGCACACTGCATTAGTGGTAAGAATTATTTTATCAAGTTTCGACCAGTGAAACTGGTTGCACGAAAAGTTGGTGCGACAGGGACGAAAATTTGGTAGGACAGGCAGTCCAGACGAAAACTTGGTGCGACGGGCAGGCCGTCGCACCTGGGCTTGGTGCTATTTGTGCGACAGGCAGCCTGTCGCACCAAAAGTCAGAGGTAGTGAAAACTGCCTCTTGGTATGACGGGAGCCCGTCGCACCAAGCCTAGGTGCAGCGGGTTGCCCGTCGCACCAAGCCTAGGTGCAGCGGGTTGCCCGTCGCACCAACTGTCGCAAAAATTTGGTGCGACAGGCAGCCTGTCGCACCAAAAGTCAGAGGCAGTGAAAACTGCCTCTTGGTGTGACGGGTAAGCCCAGGTGCGGCAGCTGCCCGTTGCACCAACTTTCGCACAAATTTTGTACGACAGGCAGCCCGTCGCACCGACAAGCAGGTTCATTGAAATTGATTTTTTTTAATCCGTAATTAATTATTTTTTATAATTTCAGGCATGGATTCGGGCCAAGGCTCAATCATGATGGTTGGTGGCGCATATTAGAAGCACGGGCGATTTGAGTATGTGAATGTTAAAAATAGAGCCTTTTTAGTTGAGAAAATTTGTTTGTTTGATCAATTTTTTACAAGAGTATGCGAGGTATTACAAATAAATCCTCATGAATATACTATTACAATTAAGACAACTTTGAGATCGGCAAACACATTGTATCATATATGTACATTACCCATGGATATATCTGATGATGAAATGGTGAAGGTTGTGTTGCACGTGGCATCCAGTATGGGCAATTATGAATTTATTCCTGAAATATTAACTAGGCAACCCAAGAGGGGAGTGAATTGAGTTTTTTAAAAATTAAGCAACTAAAATTCAATTAAATATGAACTAAGTAATCAAATTCGAAATAGACAAATTATTGTGCAATGAAAAGTAAAGAGATAGGGTAAAAGAGATCAAACAGCATCCTCATCTACGTCCACGGCTCCAAGCACACCGGGCTTGAGGATTCCACTAAGCAAGCCTCCAAGGCTTCAAAATCTTACAATTGACTTTCAAGGTGTCAATAAACCTTTACAAGAAGAGATTATCCTCAATCTCTTAACCTAAGTGTATCCCAACACTTACAATCACTCAAAACAAAAATTACAAGTTGTTTTTCTCTCACACAATATTGAAGATTACAAATTGATACGCAATGTGTGAATAAGATGAAGAAAGAAAGTGTTTAAAGCTCAATGAAGCTTGTATAATCAGATATTAGCTCAATGGTCGTGTTGTGATCAACCTTTGATTTGATTTGAATGAGCTTATTTATAGTTGGAGCTGAAAACTAACTGTTATAGCCTTTTTCGCCAGAAAACGGATCGCCGTTAACCATTAATCTGCTAACCGTCATACGGTCAAAGTTACCGCTGAAATTGAATTTCAAATAAACGGTTGACCGCTTGTCATTACCTTTCACCGTTAAAACCGAGACTCGCACAACAAAAATCTTCTATCCGTTTGCTAAACGGTTAAAGATTAGCAAACAATAACATCTGAAATTATCGGTTGCCACCTGCTCAGCTTGTTTGAAATTCCAGAAATATGTACAACACATTTCAACTAACCGTTCTCACTAAACGGTTAAGGATTAACAAAGTATGCCTATCTGGAAATTATCGGTTAGCCGTTATGAGTTAACGGTTCACCGGTTATTTCCAGTAACCTTTAACACAAAAATGCTTAACGGTTAAGGCTTAAAAAATAACCCTTTTCTGAGCAGAAAGATTAAGTTTTACCATAAACGGTTAGCCGTTTAAATCCAGTGGCTGATTTTTGGCAGGTTATAAAACAATCGGTTGAAGCCTTAGACAATAACCCTTCTCTGTATTTTATCGCTTAACCGTTAAAATTAATGGTTCACCGATTATTCCCAGAAATGCACATTTTTGCAGAGATGTTCCAGTTTATCAAAAACTTGTAAACACTTATAGAAAAATTCTGGCTTTTAAGAAAATATTTGTTATTTTGAAAACTCCAACATATTTATCAAAAGGTTTGTTATCATCAAAATCAATAAAAAGAACATTTACATGTTAACAATTCCTATATTCGTTACCACAACACCTCGAGTTCCGACCGAAGATGTTGAGCCATCCGCTGAAGCTTCTTTTAGAGCAAATATGTCTGGCCCCGATAATGAAGAGAAGGTGTTGCCAAGGACAATATCGTTACACCAATATTACTTTCCCTCAACGATAATAATGACAACATTGATAACAACGGTATTACGTTACAGGATGTTGGAGAAGATATATTACCACTAACGACGTCGTTGGAGCGACAGTATTCTCCGTATCACAATAATGATTTCCGCGAGAATGATGATCATGTTGATAACACAGAGGGAGATAATGTTTGTGCATAACCTTTTAATACTGTGGAAGACACTTATTTCAATAATACTAGTGATGATGGCGGAGCCGGTCCTTCCAACATTCCATCGTTTCAGCATGATGAGGAGTGTAAATACGACATTCCTGTGAATAACAGAGACACTCGATCTATTCCTCCAATATCCGGATCGAGAAGGAGGATTGACCCCCGCATAAATCTTGCTCCAATTTTGCCTTCGAACATGGTTGCTCCAAGCTTACAAGAAGCCAGGGTTTTGATGATATCAAAAGGGTAGACTATTTACTGAAATGTATGAGTTAATATTACAACTGCGCAAGGTTGCCTTTAGAGATAAGTTTGATTTCAAGATTGAATGGTCTACAACAACACGTTTTGAAGCTCACTGTAGTTCGAAATTATGTAAATGGCGCATTCGAGCTATTAGAAGTTCAAACGAGCATAATGTACCTTGGGTGGCGAAGAGAATTGACAATGTACATAGTTGTTATAATGAGGTATTTCCTGATGGCCGTCATCAAGTAAGGAGTAGAGTTATTGGTCATATTATCGCAGATAAATATATTCAAGATAAAAGAATTAACACTCCAAATAACATCATAGCGGATATGCAGCATGAGTACGGTGTTCAATTAACATACCAGCAAATGTATCGGGCTAGAGAAGTTGGTCTTGAAATAGTTCGAGGCAACCCTACAGAGTCATACAACTTGCTCCCTAAATACTCTCACGTTCTTACTAAAGCGAATGAGGGTACAGTCACTCACCTCGAGCTGGATGGAGATGGTAATTTCTTGTACTACTTTGTAGCACTTGGATCTTCCATCAAGGGTTTTATGGAGTACATTCGGCCTGTTATTGCTGTAGATGGTACTCATCTAAAGGGACTATATCGTGGAAGTATGTTTGTTGCAACATGTCTGGATGGTAACAATCAATTGTATCCGTTAGCCATTGGGGTCATGGATTCAGAAAACAATGATGCTTGGGAATGGTTAATGATGAAGTTACACGGAGTGATTGGCGATAGGTCGGAGTTAGTAATTATCTCTGATCGATGTACTGCCAAATGTGGTGCGACAGGCGGCCTTTCGCGAGGGCCTCGAGCCCGGCCAGCGCCCCACAGCACCACAACCTCACCAATCATACACACCAACAACTTCACAACACAACTTCACCCATACACCAACACCAACAACTTCACCCATACACCAACACAACACAAAAACCATGCAGCAAAAATACAAAATCAAAATCTAAGGGTTTTTGCCCTAACATTTAATTTGAGCGCTTGATCGGAATTTTGGTGAAGTTCGCTGCTAAGGATGACTCCAGGAAGTTGCCGGCGTCGAGTCATGGGAGGAATTTCGCGGGTGAGAGAAACCGAGAGAGAGACGAAGAGAGGAAGGAGAGGGAGGAGAAATGAGAAGGATATTTTTGATAAGTGGGAGGTTATTAGGCTAATGTTGATAGGAAATTTATTGGGGGGTTAGTTGTGAAAGTTGGGAAATTTTTTTAGTTAATTTTGTAAATTTCCCATTACTCTTGGATAATTAAAAAAAAAAACTATATATACATAAACAAACATTAGTTATGCTTGACTATTAATACCAAAAATAATCAACCCGTTAAAAATTAACTGCGTAAGCTATTTATTAGAGGTAAAACACTTATTTCAACTTGGAGATTCTGAGCGAGCTTTTACAGCTGTGGGGCAACAAAAGTAGCAAGATAATTAGTAAATTCTTATACAAATTTATCTTATATAAATTGATTTGTCATTAATTTATTGGTTAAATAAAAATATAAAATAATAAAAATAGATCATATGGATTAAAAGATATTTAATTCAACTAATTTTATCATGCCACATCAGTTTATACAAAATAAATTTATATAAGAGTTTGTGCCTACATTATTACTCTTACCGAAAACTTTTTATTTAGGAGTGAAACTTTCAACACCTCTATAAAATCCTTACAACCCCTCTTTTTAATTATGTATTTAAAATACCTCAATTTAAATTATAAAATATAAATTCTTATAAAAAAATCATCTTTCCATTAAAATTTACCCTAAAAGAAACATCTTTTTTAAGTTTTTATTATAAAATACATATAAATCATAAAATCTTTATTTATTTTCTTTTTATTATATTATTTATATCTCCATGGCTCAAAACTCTTATATTTTTTTTCTCCATGGCTCAAAAACATTTTTCAATAATAATGTAAAATATAAATCTAAATTATGAAATGAGATGGGTGTAAAATAATAGTTTATTTAAGTGTTTAATGAAATTTTTATTTAAAACAAAAAATGAATTAATTTGTCCTAAGTTATTTAGGTAATTTCAATAAGAGAGGGGCTTGGAATTTTATGGAGTGTAGAAAGACCGACCTCTCGTTTAGGCCTCTCAGGCTTTTTATTGTGTGCCTGATCCACGCTCGATGGGCTGCGTTTTTTGTAGAACGAGTTGAGCCTCCAGAGCCCGGTTAAAATTCTATTGAAGCCCCACTGTTTTTATCTACAACTCTTTCTTCGGTAAAAATAATTAAAAAAAAAGGACAAAAAATTACACAAGAGTTTTAATTAAATTTTACTATCATAAATTAACTATCATAAACATTTTTTTCATAAAAAAATTATCATTTTATAAATAATTTATTTTTCTACTGATTAAAAATTATTTTAATTTATTAAAAATAAATTATATTATGTATTAAATATAAAGATGGTTAGGATTTATGATTTATAAAGACATTTTCATTTAATTAAATCCATAATAATCCTAATTTCCTCTAGTAATAAACTACAGTATAAAAAAAAAGGGGGTTTTATATGTTGGAAACTTGGAATGTACATTCCATGAGGTGGCTCACTTGCATGCATACATGTCTCGAGTTTTAATTAATTAAAGATCAAATACATGTATCCAATTTTGAGCAGAGATAAACTAATTGGAAATACTCACATATTTCTAAGATAATATTTTAATTAATATTCACATATTCTAAAAGGATTAAAATAAGGATAATTTACTCACTTAATTTTTTCATGGAGGAAAATGAATGAAATCCATTATATATTAAGGGAACCTAGCTATCCTAGCCTAGCCTTAAGAACTCATGCTCCTTGGAAGATCTAGTATGCCTGTGTCTTTTCTATATTTGCATAAAACCTAATCAAGGCATGATAAATTTACTTAATGATGGAATACCCGACATTTTCAAGAACAAGGATTGGAAGCTAATCATATCTAACCATGCACGTGTGTATAATGTGTTTATATTAAAACTTGACTGGTTTTAACTTTTAACAAGCACGACACATTGTGTACAAAAAAAGATCTTGAAATGACTTGAAAGATAATGCTGAATGCACGCACCATATATGCTGTATCATCTTTGTTTGCTACCTTTCAACCATCCAATATATTTGGATGGTTGAAAGGTATTAAAGCAGACACTGCTATTAAATGTTTATAATTTTCTCTCCCTCACAAAATGTGAGTGGAGTAGGGGTGTCCCTCCTCTGTGAGGGTCATTTGTCTGGGCATGTATTTCATAGAATTCAAATGTAATAATATAAGTCCCAGTAATATATGTCTGATTGTAAATATCAGTATAATAATATAACTTTAATAAGCATTGTAAATCGAATCTGTGTAATCTAAATGTAAGAGTGTATAAAAAAAAAAAAAAAAAAAAAAACCATCCAATATATTTTATTAGTAGATTGATTTATCATCATGCACTGAGCTTGTACGAGATCCCGGATCCAGTTAATAAAAATTTTAGGCGTGCGAGTATTAAAAGTTACAGTATTAAAGTGTTTGGTAAACACTAATTACTGTAGTTTAAAAGATATATTAATATAATTTTTCACTTGTTTGATGAAAAATCTATTATATTTTTAATAATTTTGTCAAAATTACAGCGCTTCAATCTAAAACACACCCTATATACATTAGAATAATCATCAATTATGTAATCGTGGATTAGAAGGAAAACGTTCCTAATTCTTATTGTACATGCACTTTCCCATTTTATCAATAAGGTCTATTTGGATAGCTGTATGGGCAGCTCAAATATATTTTAGGCCTTAGGCGATTATTAATCACATGTTACATCAATATAAAATTAATTAAATTTCAAAAAAGAATATGAATGATATTATTGAAAAATACATTATTTAAATGATGGCACGATGATGTCTAATTATTATATTATTTATTTAAGTAAAATATTTATAATCCTAATGAAAATTTTTATGATTCTAACTTAAATATTTTATTCAATATATGTGTTAGTATTCGTTGAATTTACATATTATTGTTCACCCTCAGCATATGTATAAGTTTTAGTTATAAGAATTTCTGGAGCGTTCAGTAGTAAAATCTTTAAAATTTTATATTATTTTATTTAAGTAATTGATTTTTTAATAAATTAAGATCTTCTTAAAAATTAGGGCTTTAAGCAATTGCCTAATTTGATTAATAGTAGAGTTGGTTCTGGATAGCTGCATGCGCAATCCAGAAAAATTGTTTCATAAATAAAAGACAGCAGAGCTCAATCAGAAAGTATAGGGCATAACGAGCCCTAGCTTTCAAAACAGGCTTAATTAATATAAAAGTAAAATAATGAATCAAAATATATAATAGTATTTTAGGAAGAATAGATTATGATCCTTACTTTATGAGATATTTCTTACCAAGATATTGTTGGGAGTACATGAAGAGTGACTTAGTTTTTAATCTATCTTTTTTTCTCTAGTTGATTTGCACTATTGATGAGATATTTCTTTCCATGATATTGATGGAAGGATTTATGCCAAACCATATAAATGTTTAAGTTTGTAAGGCTAAGCTTATCTTCGGAAAAAAAAAATGTAATAAATTAGAAGTAAAGAAGATCTCACCTTCCTAAGCCAAATTACCCTATTGAAGAACTTTATATAATTTCTTAAGGCGGATCAAGATTTTAATGCCATTCATCAGAAATGATATATAGTTGTATAGTTTTTTCCTTTTACTAAATGAGTTTCTACAAAAAAATTTAGCAAACTGAAGTGAAAAGTAATGATTTGAAGTACTATTAGTAGAAAAATAATTCACCTACGTTAAGCTATCAAACTCTAGTTAATTACTGGCAAAGCTGCTACAACACCCAATGAAGTTAAGTTCATACCGCTCTCTTTACCAAGAAAATGACATAATTTTTAGTTTGTGCTAAAAAATGCATAACTCTAGCCGATAAATGTACCAAAATCCAAGCACCCAGTTGCCAAATCATCTGCCTAAGCATGCCTATTAACCTAGATTATCCTTAACAACGCAGCATCCACTAATTCATCACCTCAAATTCACAAGCAATCACACATCAAAACAACAACCACCAAAAAGTAAGTGTTAGGCCTTGAGTTTTGGCTGACACGTACGCCACTAATACTGTGGAACTTGCCGGCTTCACCGGCTTCTAACGTTTTTGGTTACTCGTCATGCCACTCTATCACACTTGTTCAACTCCTATTGGTTAGATTCTTAGTCAAATATCACAAGCAAACGGCAGTTAGGCACAGCCATGACACGAGCAATTTGCTAATTAGATTTTAGATATATTAATCCCAACATCATGTTATAATTAAGAAACAAATGACTCGCACTTAGTGCTTGCAACTGTTGGTAAAAAATTTACAAATGGGGTCTTGTAAATTTTCCTTGTTTTGCTTCCTATATTCGGTCATCATCTTCTTTGTTGTTTCTGGAGAAGGCAATGCTGATGATGATCAAATCATTAGAGACAGAGCTTCATTGGTTACATTCATGTCGAGCATCATTTCGGCCCCGGAACATGCTCTTGAGAGCTGGAATTCAACTGATGTTCATGTGTGCAACTGGTCCGGGGTGAAGTGCAATAATTCTAGAAACAAAGTAGTGGAGTTAGACCTCAGTGCAAGGTCTATCCATGGCACTATTTCCCCTGCTCTTGCAAATCTTTCCTCTTTAATAGTTCTTGATTTGTCAAAAAACTTCTTTCAAGGCCACATTCCGGCTGAGCTTGGCAGCCTCATTCGTCTCAAGCAACTTAGCCTATCCTGGAACACTCTCCAAGGGAAAATTCCATCCCAATTGGGGTCACTTCGTCAACTAGAGTATCTTGATTTGGGAAACAACAAGCTTGCAGGAGAAATCCCTTTACCGCTTTTTTGCAGCAACTCTTCTACTTCCTTGCAATACATAGACCTCTCAAACAATTCTCTAACCGGCGAAATTCCGCTGAAGAATGAATGCGGGCTGAGAAAATTGAGGTTTCTTCTTCTTTGGTCTAATAGATTAGTAGGCCAAGTCCCTCAAGCCCTTGCAAACTCTTCGAAACTCGAATGGCTTGATTTGGAATCCAACATGTTTATTGGGGAGCTGCCTTCAGAGATTATAAGCAAAATGCCTCAGTTGCAATTCCTCTATTTGTCCTACAATGATTTTGTCAGCCATGATGGTAACACTAACCTTGAACCTTTTTTTGCTTCTTTAGCTAATTCCTCTAATTTTCAAGAATTAGAACTAGCAGGTAACAATCTTGGTGGAATGATACCTTCTATTATTGGTGATCTTTCTACCAATCTTGTACAGATTCATCTTGGTTGCAATCTTATCTATGGCAAAATCCCTCCTCACATTTCTAATCTAGTCAATCTCACCCTTTTGAATTTGTCTAGTAACCTCTTGAATGGAACAATCCCACATGAGTTGTGTCTAATGAGAAAGCTGGAGAGGGTTTACTTGTCAAATAATTCACTCTCTGGTGAAATTCCTTCAGCTTTTGGTGATATTGCTCATCTTGGTCTTTTGGATTTGTCCAAAAACAAGCTTTCAGGTTCCATACCGGATAGTTTTGCTAACCTTTCCCAGCTTAGAAGACTCTTGCTTTATGGAAACCACCTTTCGGGAACAATACCATCAAGTTTAGGAAAATGTGTCAATTTGGAAATCCTAGACCTCTCTCACAACAAAATTTCAGGGATCATTCCTAGTGGAGTTGCAGGACTGAGAAGCCTGAAATTGTACTTGAACTTGTCTAGCAATCATTTGGATGGTCCTTTGCCATTGGAGCTGAGCAAAATGGACATGGTGCTAGCAATTGATCTGTCTTTCAACAATTTTTCAGGCTCAATTCCTCCGCAGCTTGGAAGCTGCATTGCCCTGGAATCTCTCAATCTTTCTGGAAATTCATTAGAAGGCCTTCTGCCGGTTTCTATTGGACAGTTGCCTTACCTCAAACAGTTTGATGTTTCATCAAACAGATTGTTTGGAGAAATCCCACAATCTTTTCTAGCATCACCGACTCTCAAGCAACTCAACTTCTCTTTCAACAAGTTCTCAGGGAACATATCAAACAAGGGGGCCTTCTCATCGCTGACCATAGCCTCTTTCCAGGGGAATGATGGCCTCTGTGGGGCAATAAAAGGCTTGCAAACATGCAAGAAGGAGCATACTCATCATCTGGTTATCTTATCAATCCTTCTCTCACTGTTTGCGACGTCGTTGCTGTTCATATTCGGAAACTTTTTAGCACTCCGATCAAAATTCGGGAAGGATTTGTCAGTATTCAATGGAGCTGATTTGGAAGATGAAGAAAAAGAAGAGACCAAGAACCCCAGAGTTTCATACAAACAACTCATTGAAGCTACAGGAGGGTTCTGCCCTTCAAGCTTAATTGGTTCAGGAAGATTTGGCCATGTGTACAAGGGAGTCCTTCCAGACAACACAAGAATTGCCGTTAAAGTATTGGACTTAACGACAGCTGGAGAAATTACAGGAAGTTTCAAGAGAGAATGCCAAATTCTGAAAAGAATCAGGCACAGGAATTTGATCAGAATCATCACAATTTGCAACAAGCCAGATTTTAAGGCTCTGGTTCTTCCACTCATGTCAAATGGAAGCTTAGAGAATCATTTGTACCCAAGCCATGGGTTGAGTCATGGGTTGGATTTGATTCAGCTTGTGAAAATTTGCTCTGATGTTGCTGAGGGAGTGGCCTATTTGCACCATCATGCTCCTATTAAAGTTGCGCACTGTGATCTTAAACCAAGTAATATTCTGCTTGATGAAGACTTGACAGCTTTGGTAGCTGATTTTGGAATAGCAAAATTAGTTAAAGGCATTGATGAGAGTGTTAATTGTGCCAATGATTCAATGTCCTTTACCTCCACAGATGGCTTGCTGTGTGGGTCTGTCGGCTACATTGCTCCTGGTACGTAGCTCTGGTCCTTTTCCCTTCTTTATCATGCTATTGATCATATTATAAGTTTAATGTTTCAGATTTTAGGTGATATATCATAAGTTTAATATTTTCAGGTTCTAAATAATTACCAAATTGCAAGTCTCTTCATATTTACACATTATAAAATAAACTGATTTGATCTTTACTCGTCAATCTTGGTTTTTTTTTTTTTTTTTTTTTTAGAGTATGCCTACATTTTATTAAAATGTCAAATGTATGTACTCATATAAAATACAGAGTATGGAATGGGTAAACGTGCATCGACTCATGGAGACGTTTACAGTTTTGGCGTCCTCTTACTAGAAATCGTGACGGGAAGGCGCCCGACGGACGTGCTATTTCACGACGGTTCAAGCTTGCATGAATGGGTGAAGCGCCACTACCGGTACAGGCTAGAGCCAATAGTTGAAAAAGCAATTGCTAAATATGCACCACAGCACATGCCAATGTATTATAACAAGGTATGGAGCGATGTCGTCTTGGAGTTGATTGAACTCGGCCTTCTGTGTACTCAATTCAATCCTTCAACAAGGCCAAGCATGCTCGATGTTGCCCACGAAATGGGCAGGCTCAAGCAGTATCTGTCCAGTCCTTCCTCTTTGATTGAAGAAGCTGCTCTCAAGGGTTAAGGCAAATACCTTTTCCATCGAGATCATATTGCAAATTTGCAATCAGCAAAAAATAAGTTCCCACGTTGAAATAGAATTTTGTTTATTCTTGATAATTAATAATTGCATTGATTCATTGGATTTTTCCATTGTACTGTAGGTTACTGGTGGCGCTGATTCCATCAAAGTTTTTAAGCATAACATAACTGAAAATTAAAATCTTCTCCACCCATGTTAAGAGAAGTTCAAATCCCAAATTTTTTAATCAATCAAACAATTTAATTAATTGAACCAATATTTATTAATTAGCGGCAGTTCGAGTTACAAAGTTGCTTAATAATTAATTTCATATTATTTTTATTAACGGCTCGATTGTAACTATGGTAAACCTAGCCAGATTATGGTAAACTTCGGATTAACTTACCTATAAAAATAGTCATCAAACATCAATCCTTTTTATTTAGTAGTTACTAATTTTTTAGTGGCTATAGTCTATGATTTAAACTGGGCGATAAATATTAGATATATTTTTAATGAACGATATTTGCGTGAAATCTTAAAACAATTTTCATAGCTGAGATGAACACGATTTGATATGTTACATATTATAAAAGCGGATTATAATTAGGAAGAATGCATATTTTAATTATGATAAATGTCATATTTACTACTTATTTTTGCATTAGATTTCTAATTACATGTTTCATCCTCCCATTAAAAGATAACATATTAAGTTAACATTTTTTGTTCATTTACTATTCTATCCCTCTTTACATGATTTTAAATAAACAGCATTTTTTTAACTAAATTAAAATAAATATATCCCAGTATTAATTAAATTAAAATTAATTAAATTAAAATAAGTAATATTTATAAGAGGAGAAGATAGATTAGTTATATGCAATTACCAAAACAACACTTACAATTTTTATTTTTTATTTTTTGCTAATCTCAATTACTTGTGTTAAATTTAATTTAAATTTTACAAAATCACACCTTAAATGATTGTCTTATCCTTATTTTCACAATTAATTCTGTTATCTCTTGAGAGGGATGAAGAAAGTAGTTAAAAATTTAATAATATGACATCCATCGAGAATAAACACAGGCATTCTCTTTTATAGTTATTTTTAACAAGCAAAAGTTGCATATCTTTAATATTATCTCTTACAACCAATTAATCAACAAAGATAGCCTTTGTTTTTGTGCAATATTTAATGGCTTAATGGGGCATGCGTAATCAAGTTTGTGTGCTGTGAATCATTCTTAATTTCGTCCAATCTTTTTCAGTTCTAGGGATTGATCTAATGCTTTTTTGGCTCTAAAAAATTATGTCAAATATATGTAGTAAGCCTAGAAAAGAGTGATTTCCGAATCAAATTGCCCAAAAAGGGTGTCTTTTGGCCTACCATACATTGAAAGCGAATTTGCTAGTGGCCATGTAGGGGTATTATACACCTACTCCGGCTCCAAATTTAACAATAAAATGGACTTAGAGCATCACCTCTTGTTAATCTCATAATTGAGGATAAAGAAT
This sequence comes from Citropsis articulata, assembly GCA_030449925.1. NCBI lineage: Eukaryota > Viridiplantae > Streptophyta > Magnoliopsida > Sapindales > Rutaceae > Citropsis > Citropsis articulata. Next base: position 1,769,977 of record JASUUH010000168.1, read on the forward strand.
CAGCTAGAAGCACTTGTTGCATTAGGTAAAAGGAAGTGGACATAATTACATAAACAAATTATAAACAATTTCATCCACTTGGACATGTTTGTGAAAAAATCAAATCCATACTTTGAATTTTAAAACTTATTAAAACAGCTAAATGTTTTTAGTTAAAAATATTTTTTAAAAAAGGAGAATAATGCCCTTAAGGTTAGAAGAAAATTTGTACAGACGTGCATACGACACTCAATCCCATAAGTTAATAACTAAAATGGATGGTTGAATCACTTAATTTTGAATTGGTTTGGCACTAAAACAATGTTAATAAAATCGATTAATCTTAAAATTTGAACTGTATATCAAGTAAACTATTAAAATTAATATTCAGTAGTAAAGCTAATGTGCGTCGATTTGTGTATACATACAATTGTTATTAGGCGTTGATGATTGAATTATTATTATTTTTTTAAATGACGGATTGAATCAACTGCTGGTAACAATTACTAGTAGCAAAACAACAAAAAATGAAAAACTACATCATATTCATTACGGAATATATGCACCTTATAATATATATAATTTAGGCAATCTCAGAGAAATTGCTTCATTGATTGCGCTTTAAAAATTTATGTTATCATCTCAAGTCGTCTACTTAACTGCCTGCAACACACTTGCAGAATATATCTTTTCCTTGAGGTCTTTTTCGATCACCGTAACCTACCAATATCACAATCACGCTCGGTCTTCTTACTTTTCATTTGTTAATTATATAATTAACATAATCTAAAAAATTAATCACAAATGGCACTAGCAGCCTCTCAATCATGATCTTTACAAATCTTCGATTTTTTTTTTTTTCTTAATCAGGATTTTTTATCACAGTCATCTTCTCCTTGGGAAGATTTACTTATGGACAATAAATTAGATAGAAGCTTAAAGTCTTCAGCAAAACTTTGTAATCAATACATTAAAGTTTCTTTAAGTACGAAGAACTCTCGGTAATGAAAGTATCTCACACGAATTGATGAAAATAATGTTATTTAAGTATGAAGAACTCTTGGGAAGAATATGCTGTAACACAGTTTTCAGTGTTCATAAGAACTTGTCGGATTTATTACATAAAATGGCGTGCTGTACCATGCGAAATCTCATAATCTGTGAGAATTAATTTCCGTTTACAGACAAAGTAATGAATTTCTCATCCTCTGATCATATTATCCATCTCGGAATCACTTCCGATTAATCTTTTATTTTTGTGTTGTTTAATAATTTTTCTGTCTGGCAAGATCCCAACGATCTACACAGCTTCACGCGAATTAATTTAAATAAACTCGGCAGTTGGCTTGCATTATATTATATTCCCACAAATCAAATACTAGTAGATCATTCATGTACGTTTGTCCCTAGTCATCAGAATTGGCTGTAGCTTTCATTTGTGTCACCTATTCATGCTGATTATAGTATGCACACATCATATCATGGCTATTAAAATTAAGGCTATGTTTCCTTCCACGGAAGATTTTAAGTTGGTATTTGTTTTTTTTAATCTAAAATTTAAATAAATTTAAATTTGGTTGAATCCTAAATAAGTCTGAATGTAAATGTCCAAATGACATATCTGTTTTTTCTTTTTTAATGGCTGAATGTAAGCATTAAGTTATTTGTCTTATAAATATTTAAAAAAAAAATTGAATTGTTATATATTTTGATAAGATAAAGAATAAAGATGGTAAGTAAATTAAAGTCATGTTATTACTAATTATAACATTTCAATGTTGCAGCTAAAAAAAAAATGCAATGTTAATTATATTGTTTGTGTGTATTATATATATTTTTGTTTAACGACACAATTAACATAGAATCAATTAACAATTTCAAGTAAAATAACAATTTACAAATATTATTAATTGTAAAAAGTTAAAATATTCAAAGGAATAAAAAGAACAGCTACATCCCAACGTATTAATTTTCATAAAATGTTTGATTCAAAATAGTAGCTATAAACAAAAGAGCTCGAGATGAGTACAAAGTGGAGTCCAAAAATGTAGATTTTATAAAATCAGTTGATTCAATCATTAAATCTACACAAGATGGCAATTGGAAAGAGTAAAATAGAAATTAGTTTTATTGAATTGGAAATAAACCTATTAATGGAGGTGTATTTCTAAAGTTTATAGTTGATTTCCAATTATTAGACTTTTTTCAATTCGGATAAAAGTCTGAGTTATTTTTTATTAAGTGGTATATGTCTGAAATTCAAATGTAAAAATATAGATTCTTCCAAAAGTTAAGCTTATTTGCTAAATGTCAAGTCTAAAAAATTTTCAGACATTTTTAAGTTTTACTTATTTGTTTATATGACAAATATGTTTTATTTATTTATTTTTTTTTGTGTGCATTAAAACCATCTGGTATAAGAAAACCATATTAGACCCCAACTAATCCAGATTCGAGCCGGGTAAAACTACTAGGGTGGTAAAACTCTCCCAACAAATTATTTATTTATTTATATAATAAATATGTAATATCAATTAAAGTGAAGATATCACTAAAATATTTAAAAAAAAATTACTGACAATTTTTTTTTAATTTTGATGCACTTGCCGATTACCAGAAGATCAATAACAAGTGTTTCAAATTTTATTTGTTTTCTTGTAATTTCTTTAATTAAAAAAAGAAAAGAAAGAAAGAAAAGTGCTTATATGTCGAAGGGGTGACACCCGAAGATGGTGAAGAGTTGCGCGTTTATCCCTTTAAGTAGCAGTGAATAACGAGCGATCTACTTGATCGGGTAAGCTGTAGAGATCGACTGCTCCAGTAGTTGGGGCGCGGGCACCACTTACTATTACTATTCTTTCTTTTCTTGTTATGCGCCACCCTGATCGGAGGAAGAGAAAAACAGAGAAGGAAAACGTCACTTCGCTCGCTCGCCTTGGGGACCTAATTAGGAATAAATTAAATTTTGAAAAGAAGAGAGTTGAGTGCAATTATTTATTATTATTCTTTCGGGTAAAATTATTTATTGTTATAAGCAAGTGTTTAGTTGCTTTCTCCAACTACGCGAATTAAGGAAAACTGGAGAGTTAAGATGATTGTTGGGATATTTTGAGAGATGGGGTTGCAATAGATTTTATTTTCATATTGCTGGGTTTTCAATTGGAAACTTGAAAAAGTCCAAGTTACAAATCACTGTAACGAAATCAGAAAAAGAAAAAAAATGCATGAAAATGAAACTAACCCGTTTAAACTCTTAAATATCATTTAGGGTTTCTTTATTTTCCCGAGCAGCTGGGTGGTAGTGGCGGAGTTGGTTGGAACTTATGCAATTCTGAATTCGATATTTAGGAGCACCTACCTTTTGTAAATGTGATGAGAATGTTGGATAAGTTGAAGGGGAGTGAAGGACCTCGTAGCTGCTTATGATTTTGCTATGCTGAGGTGGTTTTGAGCTCGTGATTTTGCCTATCTAGTCTCGTTTATATGCAATATAAATAGAGGATTATCTCTGGTGTTAATTAGTGTATCAATTCCTTGTTTGCTTGTGGTAAATTAGTTAACAATATTTGGATGACCTATAGATATTTTTCATGGCTGACCCGATTTGTTAAAGATCTAAGCCATCTGCAGTCTATCTATATGCATGAAAGATATTTTCTTTGGTGGTAAAAGATAACAATTAAAATCATAGGCGACGAAAAATAATTTTAGAAAACTAAGATATTTATAATATTTTTGTGTTATTTAAATTTTAGGTCGGTTTTAATTTTGTTCGATAGATGGATCGAAAGGTTAGACCCATTTAAAAATATTTAATAAATACATATTTTATTAGTGTCAGTTTAGAATGATGGTGATTAGTGAAGATCATATATCTATTAATAATTCTTGAGTTTTCTCGATCTAGATAGTCTGGGAATGCATGCTTTTCTACGGTGGTTGGTGCTTTGCTCCACGTAATAAAGAATTTCTCGGTAGCTGCTCCTGACGTTTTATAAGTACATACTAGATGAAAGGGTGTCGTGCGTTATTTTGACATAACGCATAAAACATTCATACATCTATGTTGTGTACGTATTTGGGAGAACTATGGGGAGTTGCTGCCGAAATTTCCATAAACGTGAAAGAAAAATTCAGCTTCTTAAGACTAAGGAATTTATACATTCTTGAATGGCATATATAAGATCGCGCACCTTTTGCGAATGTGAGAGAACTTTGGATGATGAGTTGAGGAGTGAAGGAGCTGTGTTAGATGAATGTAGTTGGTTGTTATTTTGCCAAGTTGGATTTGAGCTTATGACTTTGCTTATCTAGTCTTGTTTATGTACAATATAAATGGAGAACCATCTCCGGTGTTAGTTTATCGCTCCATTTTGCGTGTTTACAAGCAGTAAATCAATTAACAATATTTAGGATATTCGTAAGCCTTGCTGGTCTAAGAGGATCTTCTCTTCTTAATGGATGGATAAGGTTGGTTTTTACAGTGTGAGGTAGCAGTCGTCATTTACACAGGCATATATAGACCATACAATTTTCCTCGTCAACTATCTTCCACTAAATCACTGACTACTTTAAGGCCAGCTAGCTGGTTGTAACCCTAGACAGCGTGTTCCAAAAGATGAAGAAGGTCCTAAAAGTATTAAAATTGCTGTTCCAAGTTTTCAAGAGTTTAGCCTTGAGCTTCAGAATCGGTGAATGGTTCGCATGTGTGATTGACATCGCTGGTGTCCACATTTGAATGTGTGAAGCCAGTTAGTTATATTCTGTTATGAGGTTGCTGAGATGGTTAGTTGACTTGTCATTTGCAGGGCCCGAGTGATTAAGCAGTTAAAAAGTTAACAGCTTATTTCTGTTACGGGGGTGCACATATAAAATGAAACAATATGCTGATTTGTGAGGCATATGAAAGTATGATTAGAATGTTCAAGAGCGGCAGATAGAAAACTCTAAGTTCAGAGGCTTAATCTGTAACACTTGAGCTTCTATTTTTAATCATCATTAATCAATAAAGCTTTAGCCCTTGCTGAGGATTCAGCCGTGACTCTGGGTTCATTTGGAACCGAACCACGTAATTTTTTAGTGTTCCATTCTTTGGATTTTTCTGATTCTTTCTTTGGTGTTGTTGTTGATTCTGAGTTAGTTCTTGATAGTTTATTCCTCTGGTTCTCAAACACAGCCCAAACCCGTTTATACATCATCATCACCTACAACTGTCACCACAGCCATCACCCACGCACCCTTTTCAACTTCACCACAACAAACCCATAACACCCATAAATCAAACACCTTACCTGCATTGTTACCGACACTAGCATTACCCATTCGTCGTTTGTCACCTGTCGAACTTCGCGACAAACGCGAGAAAGGTTTATGTTACAATTGTGACCAAAAATACAGCAGCAATCTTCACTGCCGCAGTAAATTTCTACTTCTCATGGGCACTGATAATGAGGCATTAGAATCCAACGATAATGAGGAACCACCGGATTTGGTAGATGATGGTATTACTGCTGACATTTCTAGCTTAAACGCTCTAGCAAGGCAGGCCAACCCTCGCTTTCTTTGTTTAATTGGCGAAATTGATTCTCACACCTTTTAAGTGTTGATTGATAATGACAGCACTCATAATTTCATAAAACCATCGTTAGCAGAACGATTGGGATTAGCCATTCAGCCTACTACCAGTTTTCGAGTTTATATTGGCAACAATGACTTCCTGGTGTGTAAACAATTCTACTCTGAAGTGAAATTAACAATGCAAGGCACCACTTTTATAGTGGACCTCTTCATTTTGCCAATTAAGGGCGCAGATGTGGTCCTTGGCTTTCAGTGGTTACAGAATTTGGGCAAAGTGTCCCATGACTATTCTGCCCTTACTATGGAGTTTTCTTTAAATGGGTAACCTATACTGCTTTGTGGTGACTTGTCCTCTACCACTCTGATTACTTATAATTAGTTGCAGGCATTAGTTCAAAGTGATACAGTGACCAGCCTTTGTGCGTTACAACCAGTCCACACCATCGACACCTCACCTTCATCTTTCATCACAGCCACTTCCTCACTTGAATTTCCTTCTTCCCTTCCAGATCAATTTCTCAACCTTTTACAGCAATACAAACACCTTTTTCTTCAACCCTCTAGTCTGCCACCACATAGAACTATTGACCACAAAATCCATCCACTACCCAACACAGCTCCCATCAATGTTCGCCCATAACGCTACCCACATTTTAAAAAATCTGAAATGGAAAAACTGATCCGGGAAATGTCAGAGCAGGGCATAATTTGACCGAGCCAAAGCCCTTTTTCATCCTCGGTTCTCTTGGTTAAAAAAAAGATGGCACCTATCGGTTTTGTGTTGACTATCACGCTTTAAATGCGGTAACGATCAAAGACAAGTTCTCTATACCGACAATCGATGAGCTGTTTGATGAACTTGGGGGAGCAACCATTTTTAGCAAATTGGATTTGCGAGCGGGGTATCATCAAATTCGTGTCCACAACTGAGACATATACAAAACCGCATTTAGAACAGCCATTATGAGTTTCTAGTCATGCCGTTTGGGCTGACAAATGCCCCCTCCACTTTTCAAGCCACAATAAACCAGATTTGTACAACTCATCTCAAGAAATTTGTAATTGTTTTTTTTTTTATGATATCTTAGTTTATAGCTCCTCCATGGCCGAGCATTTGCTTCATCTTGACAAAGTCTTATCTTGTTTACATCATCATCAATTTTTTATTAAATTGTCCAAATGTTTATTTTGTCAGGCCACCATTGAGTATCTAGACCATATTGAGTATAAGCCGACCCCTAAAAGATTGATGCCATGCTTAACTGGCCAATCCCACGTTTTATCAAGCAGTTGAGGGGTTTTCTTGGTCTCACTGGATATTATAGGCGATTTATTCAAGGTTACGCATCCTTGGCAGGCCCACTCACTGATTTACTGTGCAAGGATGCCTTCTAATATAATTTGCCAGCCATAGATGCCTTTGAAGCTCTTAAACAGGCAATGGTGCAAGCTCCAGTCCTTAAGTGACCTGATTTTGCTTCCGATTTCGTCATTGAGACCGATGCTTCTAATGTGGGTATAGGCACAGTACTTACACAACACGGACATCCTATTGCATACTTCAGCAAGAAGTTGGGTCCCAAATTACGAGCTTCCTCTACTTACATCAAGGAGTTGCACGCAATTGTGGAAGCGGAGTATAAGTGGCGGCAGTATATGTTGGGTTGTTTTTTTGTTATTCGCACGGATCATAAGAGTATCAAAGAGCTCCTTCAACAAGTGATTCAAACACCAGGCCAGCAGGTTTATCTCCATAAATTATTAGGTTTCCAATTCCGAATTGAATACAGACCCGGTTGTATTAATAGCGTCGCCGATGCCCTATCCCATGTCCATGAACCAGCTCCTGAGGATAACATCAATACCTCTCCTAATTGCCTCTCTTTCAACAGCCAACTTTCATTTGAATTGCTACAATCATTACTTGAGGAGAATACAACACTACCTGATTTGATATCACTTCACCAGCAATTTTTAAAAGGCAAACTTTCAGCTGACTTCTCAGTTCAAAACGAATTTCTTCTCCATCGTCAACGTTATTACATCAGTCCTAACTCCTCTCTAAGGCAGTACTATTGCAAGAGTATCATTCTACGCTACTAGCAGGTCATATGGGTGTCACGAGGACTTTAATCAGCATGTCTTCAACATTCTATTGGCCCAAGATGTGCCATGATGTGGAAAAATTTGTTCGAGAGTGTTTGATATGTCAGCAAACTAAATATTCAACTCAAGCTCCTGCTGATCTTCTTTAACCGTTACTGATACCTTATATAGTTTGGGACGAGGCTACCATGGACTTCATTACAGGCCTTCCTTTGTCAAAAGATTTTTCGGTCATTTTGGTTGTCGTAGATCGTCTTACAAAATTTGACCATTTTGGTCCGCTGCCCTTCCAAATTACAGCCCTCAAAACAGCTGAACTCTTTGTGGATATAGTCATTAAAATACATAGGTTTCCAAATTCCATTATATCCGATAGAGATCCGGTGTTCTTGAGTAATTTTTGGAAACAATTATTCCTCTTAAGTGGCACAACACTTCGTCATAGCACGGCGTATCATCCTTAAACGGATGGTCAAACGGAAGTGGTGAATCGAGGAGTAGAGCAATATTTACGGGCTTTCACTCAAGACAAACCAAAAAAGTGGGTTTCCTTACTTAGTTGCGCAGAATTTAGCTATAATTCGCACTTCCACAGTGGCTTGAAGATGTCTCCTTATCAGGCTTTATTTGGCCGATTGCCTCCAACTATTCCTCATTATGCTAAGGGCTCTACTTTAATCCAAGCTTTGGAAGACATTCTCCTTGAACGTAATACTATTCTTCAATCTTTAAAAGAAAATTTGTGTCAAGCACAACATCGTATGGTTTAGAAAGCTAATGCGCATCGTTGTTGAAATGCAAGTTATGCAACCCAATAGAGGGGGTTAATTGGGTTTTTAAAAAAAAAGCTAAACAAATTGCACAACGATTCAATCTAACGCCTTAATAAAAACAAAAACAATAAATTTTATAACAATCAAATCAAATATAATAAATTAGACAATGCTTAAAAATAACAATTTTTACGTGGTTCGGCAATCCCTGCCTACGTCCACGCCTTCAAGTCAACCAAGCTCGAGAATTTCACTATCCAAGCCTCCCAAGACTTTAAGTTCTTTACAATTGACTTCAAAGTGTCAATGAACCTTTACAATCAAGAGATTATCACTCCAATCTCTTCACCCCAAGTGTTTCTCTCACTTGAACAATCTCAATTTGATGAGAGAAGAAAATTACAATAAGAAACTCTCTATAAGAGTGGATTAATAAATAATAGCACAATGATGATTTAATCTATGATGATTTTGCGAATTGCAAACTCAATATTTGTTATAAGATCTTGTTTATGCTTACATTGGTCTGAAAAATGAAGTTTGGGTTGAATTTTTATAATGAGAGCCCGAAAACTAGCCGTTATAGGCAAATTCGAGTGAACAAGTGGCTAGCCGCTTAATTTATCCAGTTCGCCGCTTGTAACGGTGAAGTTACCGTTAGATTTGAATTTCGTTACAGTAATACTGTTCATAAAATTATAAATTTATCCTAAAATTTTTTATAATTACATTAGGACCTAAAACGTCATAAAACTTTACAAAAAAATCTAATTCCAGAATTTCTAAATAATGTGTAATTCTCAAAATTTTTTAAAATTATAATATGGCCCAAACTATAGCAAACCTTTTCAAATAAGTCCTTTTTAAGTTTTAACAAAATCATCATAAAATCTTAAAACTCTCAAAATCTTTCACTTAGCCCCTCAATCTTTTATAAGTTATAATATGACCCAAAAGTTTTAAAACTTGACAAATAAGTCCAACTCCAAAATTTAAAACTTTTTCATTTTAAATCAAATTTCTCAAATCCACAAAATATTTTATCTAATAAATATAAAACCTTTTAGTTTGTGAAAAGTAATTATTTACTAAACAAAATATTGAGCTTCTCAAATGCTAAACCAAGCATAAATTAAATCATACCGGCTTTACAAGAAATTATCGTAATAATTTGTCCGTTAAGCTCTAAACTTTATTTTTTATTTCACCATTGTCGGTTGAGTGTTTTGAACTTGATTTCAATTTGTTTATCAACTTGATTCACTTGCATAATAATTATCCTTAAAAAACTAGTGAACTTGTGAAATACAAAATTTATTAAAACACTTAATACATATGTTTGTTATCATCAAAATTATAATATGTGTAGCCCTTTAGGCTAATAGCGTGAAGCTCACTTTGAAGTGGGGGATAAAGTGCTGGTTAAGTTACAACCATATCGTCAGAGCACTATAGCTTCTCGCGCTTGTCAGAAGTTGGTCAAACGCTACTATGAGCCATTTCCTATACTTGCTAGAGTAGGTCCTGTAGCCTACAAATTGGAGCTGCCCAGTCCTTCCAAAATCCACTCGGTATTTCACATCTCTGTTCTTAAACCTTACCATGGCAACGACCCTACTCTTTCTCATCCTTTACCAGAGTTGAGTGTGGATAACCATTCTCTTTTGCTGCCGGCTGCCATTTGTGCTACCCGAATAGTCTTTGACGGGGAAGCAGTGCCTCAGTGTTGGTTCAATGGGACAGCTCACTCACCGAGGAATTCGAAAACTTTGAAGCCTTTTGTAAATTATATCTGGCATTTCACCTTGAGGACAAGGTGTGTTTGCGAGATGGAGGGAATGATACGAATTTGTTTATCAAATTGGATCCCTCAGAGGTGGTATTAACAGAAGAGCTCAACCAAGATCCCACATGCCAAGAATTCGTATGTTCTTAAACCTTACCATGGCAACGACCCTACTCTTTCTCATCCTTTACCAGAGTTGAGTGTGGATAACCATTCTCTTTTGCTGCCGGCTGCCATTTGTGCTACCCGAATAGTGCTGCAACAGGGGAAGACAGTGCCTCAAGTGTTGGTTCAATGGACTGACAGCTCACCAGAGAATTCGACTTGGGAAAACTTTGAAGCCTTTTGTAAATTATATCTGGCATTTCACCTTGAGGACAAGGTGTGTTTGCGAGATGGAGGGAATGATACGAATTTGTTTATCAAATTGGATCCCTCAGAGGTGGTATTAACAGAAGAGCTCAACCAAGATCCCACATGCCAAGAACCCACAATCAACCAGCCCATGATGAAGTTCACCATGAATCAGTGCAAGATAATCAACGGCCCAAACGAAAAAAGAAACTTCTAGAATGGCTAAAAGACTACGTCGTTCAGGATGGCCCATGAAAGTGCTTTGAGTGGCTGCTCTCGTTTTGGATTCCTTTTTATTATTTTCTATTGCATTGTCAAAATTGGTTATTTTTCAATTCCTGTTAAATAGCGCTGAACTTGTTTTGTTTTGACACACGAAAAGATTGAGGAATATTCTTTCTCTCTCTCACTCTTCTTTCTTCTTTTTTCTTTCTCAACCTTCTGAATTTTCTTTTCTGGAGCAAACACTCGCTCAAAGTAGTGACAGTTTTGATATTGCTCTCGGTTTCATGAAATAAGAGCGTATCAAATAGGCTTGCACGTAGTAGTACTAGGAAACAACATAACATATTCCAATTTGCTTCTGATAAGATCCAAGTGGATTGCAATGACCTAATTAAAGAAAATGTGAACACAGGCAGTCCATTGACTTCTTATTAAAACCTATTTTGATCTATGAGCTGTTGTCTCTCCAACCACGCGAATTAAGAAGTAAAACTGGAGAGCAAGACGGGGGGAATCTGGGAACAGACTTTGATTTTCGTATTGTTGGGTCTTCAATTGGCAATTTAGAACGGCCCAAGTTGTTACGTGGGCTTGATTGTAAAGACTCCATGAGTTTTCTTTTTCACAGTGCTGTTTGGTGGTGCATTTTCGGATTTTCCTACTAATTCTCTCTCTCTCTCGCTCTCTCGCTCGCTCGAGAAAAGAGAACACACGTAAGTTTGGTAAAACAGAGTACTTCAGTTTTATATTTACTTGCAAGCAACAGTCACAGTATTGAAATCAAAGAAGAACAAAATACACCAAACCATTCCTTAAAATTCCTGCCACACAACCCCCACCCACCAAACAAAAGACCGAAAAAAAGAAAAAAACACACACCTCTTCTCTTGTAATTAGTATACAGTATGCAGTTTCTACATTTTACACTTTATGACAAAAGATATCACAATCCACAGATCTATTCAAAATTTTGATCGGATACATAAGACAAATGTACAAGGCACTCTGGCAGAACAAGTTCGCAGTGGCTCTATGAGGCACAATTAAAAAAGATGGTTGCATGATTAAAGCCAAAAGTGCAGCATAGCCTGTCCGTACAAATCAATCTAGTTATCAAAATTTGAAGCGAGAGCAAAATTTCATTGTAAAGAGAAGCATGAAAATGAGAGGACAAGGCATACCTCTTGGAGAGAAAGAATGGATGGATTATTGCGAGAGGATTGCTTAGTCCTCCAGCTTCTCATTTCGCTATGTATTGAATTGAGTTGCTCGCGTATCTCCTTCAACAAGGTCAATTCCTCTCCCCCTTGGGCAACAATTTCATGCCTTGAGCTGTTTCTGTCCGACTCAAGTCGCTCAATTCTTTGTCTCAGCAGTTCAAACTCAGGTTGAATGTCAGCAACACTGCTATTCAACAAATTCACTTGCTCTTCCCTTTCCGCTGCAGCAAAGTGATGCCTTGTACTATTTTTATCTGCCTCAAGTGGCTCAGTTCTTGGACTGGGCTGTTGAATCTTGGGTTGATTCTCAGAAATGCTGATTTGTGGATGAACAAGTGCAAGGTTGCATTCAATACTCGTCCCTTCTCTTGTTGGGAGTAATCCCTTTTCTTGGTTACGCAACAATTTCTTTACCAACTCACTCTCGTCATTATCATGTGATCCCCAAGTTTCCTCTATGAACAAATCAGGCTTCCCAAGCCTATTCTCTTCTTCCCATATCGACTTATTCTTTTGTCTTTTCTCCTCCTCTAAACAACTCATAGAATTCTCATCAACTGGCGGGACTTCAAATACATCATAAACACTCGAGGAACAAGCAGAATCTGCAAGTGATTCTTTCTCCTGACGTGTTTTGGGATCGTTTACTTCTTCCAATTGAGTTGGAACTGTATTAGTGCATTTTGTTGGATCAGAGAATGTACTAGTGCTTAACTGTGAAATCAAAGAAGATGTCCTGGACTCAGCCTTTAAGTTGGCAGATCTGTCAGTTATTGCTTTCACTCTTTCATCTAACTTTCTGATCTGCTCCCAATATGAATCAAAGTCCCCAGTTTCCGCCTTCACGGGATTCTTCTTAAAATCAACGCTTTGATCACTAACATCCTCATCCACAATCTTCACAACCATATCTGAATCAGGGGTCACAGATCTTCTCCTTCTATTTTGAATGAACTCTTTCATTTGAACAGGAGGCAAAGATTTGAGCCTTCTCACATGCCCATTAGAACCCATTTCACCAACAAACGCATCATCTTTTGGCATCAAAAAGTTATCTGGATACCTATTTTCGTTACCACCCACCTCACTAACTCCCATGCTTAAAAGTTTAAACTTATAAGCCTGAACTTGGAACTCAAGAGCAGCAATTTCCATTTCCTTCTGATACATAAGATCTTCAAAATTAGCTAATGATTCCTCGGCATGACTAATTTTTTCCTCTGTCATTCTCTTATACTGAGTTGCTTCCATCTTCACTACGGACTTCTCTTCTTGCAACCGCAGTATCATTGATAGAGCCTCGCTAACTGCTGTAGCCGAGGCTTCTCTTTCAACATCCAATTCGGCATACAGCTTTTGCAGAAGCTGTTGCTGAGAACATAGTGCATCTTTCATAGCGTTTATGTCAGCTTCTGACATCCCCATATTCAGATTACCCTCACCAGCCATTGCTCATGAATTTACTAACAACAAATCAATAACCCATTCAGACCCCAATTGGACCGGGAAAAAAAATCTGCATTTTAATTTACAAATTCAGAACAATAAAACTACAGCAGATAAATTTTGCTACTGCAAGCAAATTAATCCTAAAGCCACTTCAAATACAAAATGAAACGAAAAACTTAAAAGAAAAAAAAAATAACAAGAACAAGAATGGAAATATGAGCATACCTGGCAATAATGAAAACTGAGCAAGTTTGATCCTCGGAGCCTCAACGAAAGCTTATCTCCACAAACCCAGATGCCAAAAAGATGGACAAAATGATCACAGCAATTCCCACAATTGAAATAAAACGAGACAGCACTTGATTACAAAAATCACTTTTTTCTTTCTTTTTTATTTTTATTTTTTGGGTTCAACTATCCTAAACAACGGGTTCCACAGCGTTTGTTGCTTTTGCTTTATGAAAAAGCAGAGTGAATTTATATAACGTATCTAAAGCTGAAACTAACGCGTTGGTATTTTCTATGTCCATTTACCAAATAAAGGTTTTATAAAATCAAAGCTTGTTTTTGGAAAAATGAAGGATTAATTTTGTCATTTACAATGGGATTTTATCAAATTACAAATGATTTTCTTATGGCAAAGACTAATTTGCCTTAATTGTAATATTTTATTCTATTCTTAAGACTTCGACTTGAATATGAATTTGCTGGATATAAAGTTATTAGCGAATGAATTAATTAATATTATTGCAATCTTCTTCAACTTCCTTTAAATGTGACGAAATCATCTAAAATCTTTACAAATTTTTTAAAAATAGACCAACGAGTTAGCCTATGGAAAGTGTTTTTTTCTTCTTTTTTTTTTTTTTTTTTTAAGAAAAGAGTAAGAGAATCCTGTAAAAAAAGTAAGAGACTTCTTTATAATTAGTTGTGTAGGCTAGTATGTATCGCGAGAGTATATTCATTATTTTGTAAGTAAGCATTATAATTCTTAAAGCAATATTCAAATTAAAATTTAAGTGTCATGTGTCACGTCCATTTAGGCGATAAATTTATATGAAAAAAAAAATTAGGGGAGGCGGATGAAATTGTTATTTTAAATCATGATTGTTGATTGCTTAATTAATTAATCATGACCACATGTAATGTAAGGTCCTAAATTTCCTTCTTTTCCCGCAAGTTTCTTGCTATTCCATTCGAAGGAGCTGTTTCTTGCCATATTTAAAAGGTCGTTGAAATCGAAACGGTCTTTTAACGGCTATTAAAAAGGGCCCACAACTGCTGCGGGTCCCGCCAGTTTGCCGACCATATTTACTTAAACTGCCACGCGCTTTGCCGCAAGCCGGTTAAATATAAGGACACGTGTCACTGAAATAGAAAGCCAAAAATGTTTGAGTTGTATAACCCTAATTGTCAATTGAACTATTTTTTGGCCATGATGGCTTGTCCGGATCCAATGTTCACCGCTTAACCAATGAATGGAGAAATGGATTTGATATTTGCTTGAAGGTGTGAAGAGCAATAATTGCTTATTGAACATAATTTTACAACTCTTATCATTTTGTAAGGACTCGATTCTTTCCAAAATAAATTGGATTTTGGAGAATTTTTTTTTTAAAAAAATTATTTAAAAGTAAATTTGGTTCTTTCTTAACCCAAATAAATTGGATTATATTATCATAGTTGACCTATAATATCTCTAATAAATTTTTTTAAGGAGTCGCAATATACGAACTGTGGCGATATAAAATTGATCTAAGAAATAATATGACAGGTTTTTGTAATGTACAATTATAAAGTACTCCTACTAATAATTAATTTTTTTTTAATTAAGCCAATTAATTTTGATCTTTAAGAAGACAAAATCTAATTTTTAACATTCCAATTTAAATATTCAAAATTTCAAATCCTCTAGATTGAAAATTGCATTATTTTATGTCTTCAGATAAAAGGTGAAGCAATTCTTATCCATCGACCCTTTACCTTTCTGTTTTGATAACATCAATGTCACAGAATGGATAGAACGAACAGCAACATATGTGATTGATAAAATGAAAATAGATAACACAAATGGCTGTGTAAAGCTGCCATTGGTTACCGATTAGAATAGAATCATCCACCGACTTTGGTGGGGTTTTACCCCCCTAAGAGTTTATATTTTTTGAACTCTTTTATTCTTAATTTTCTCAGGACTTTGGGCCATTATTGTTGTTCTTCTTCCACTTGTTTGCACATGTTTTGGCCATGATTCCTGGAAAACCATCCACTTACCCATTAAAATATCTCTATGAATCATTCTTCCGATGATTAATCCTGATCCATGTGAACACATAGTTTGGAAGTTATTTATCAGTAATAGAAATTGAGAGGAACGTGAAATTATTTTATATTTAGGCTCATTTAGAAGAATTCAGTGACATTCATAAGTTCCGATATTAAATAAGAGGATAAGATAAAGCAATTACATCAAATCCCAACGATCTAAGTTTGAGAAGTTAGATAACATACAACAATTGTAGCCTTCGATTTGAAAACAACAGATTTTTCCAAGACACCTCCAAATGATTCACAGCTCATGCTCCAAAAGAGACAGCCAATTCTGCAAACTACCTCGGCATTGTTTTCTTTAAAAATTGTTGCTCGTATCTTCTAGTCCACTGGAACCTCTACTTCCATCTTCAAACCAGAGTTTCCGAGTATCTGATACAGAACAAATTCATGTATGCTGAAGGTGCTTCTTGAACAAAATTCACATGTATAAAACATAAATGACAATTGTTTTATACATATTTTAGTTCTGACGACAAAAAAGTACATTTACTTATGATTGTAATAAGAATTTTCCAAAATCCCAAAATTTGTTCAGCTAGGTGTAGCAGAGTCCATTTAAATAGTTTGGTCTTAGAAACCATTCCAACATAAAATGCATCCGGTATTATGATATTAGTTCAATGTCATAATGAGTCAGAGCATAGATTTATAGGAATGGTTCCATCACACAAATGGCAATGGAATGACAACAATAATAAGATCTAATCATAAAGCTTCATGAACCATCAAATGCAAAAGTTAAACTAAAATCCACTAAAAAGAAAGTGAAGGAAATAGCAAATGAGGCCAATTCTTAAGAGGGACTGAAGACTGATGATCACCAAGGAAGGTAAGACGTAAGAAAGAGGTCAATTTGTGCTGTTATTTTCATGATTGATCACTGGATCATGATGGAAGCTGATGGGTTAACAGTCAAATCAGTTTTGGTGGAAGTTCAAATCTGTGTTTAAGATCAACCATACTACTGAGACTACTGTTTAATGAAAGCAGATCAACTATACTATTAATACTGCTGTTTAATGAAGGGCTTCACCAAGATTTCTCCATCATTTCTAACAACCTTCCACTACTTCGACGACTTGATAAACATAAGCGTCCCACCTAATTTGGTAAATTGATTCTAAAGATTACACTAATCGCTCACTTCTGCAGATAGCTAAATGCAAGTGCCACAATACCTTGACAAAATCTGATAAAATCATCAAAGAGTCCTTTGTATAGCCTGCTTCTTCAAGAACGTCGGTCAGAACTTGCTGCACCAAAACCAAAGCATAAATCCATTTTAAACCATGAGTTATGCATCAGGTCTCAAATATCATGCAATTTGATCACAGTAAACTCTACAATTGCATAGGTTAGTAATCTCCTTATACAAGTTGTGCAATATGTTCATGATACGAATCAGAAAGCTCAAATAGAAAAATGAAACTTCCAATCCATCAGGCATTGAACTCGGATACAAAATAAAGGCCAACCTCTCTTTGTTTCTCAGATATGAAAGTTCCGGTCAAATCGCGCAAAACATCCAACATGTCAGTAAATGTAACTTTCCCATTACCATCCGAATCATACACCTTGAATATAACTACAACACAAACAAACCAAAATCAACAACAAATGAAAATTGAAAATAAACCAAATCCGTACAATCAATTTTAAACTAAACAAAAGATAAAAAATCAGATAAAGACAAATACGTGAGGCATTACATTCAATTTTCTGATGCAATGTTGCATGTGGACTAAATGCAGACAAAAACGCTACAAATTCCTTAAAATTCAATCCGTCTACCATCCTCAACAGCCTCTGATCATTCAAATAAAACACAAAATAAACAAATAAATAAATAAATTCTCATAAAAGATACACGTACATACAAGCATGCATTGAAATATTAAAGTGAGTACCTGAGAGAGAGGATTTACGGCGAATTCGGGAACGGATAGGAACTCCTCAGCAGAGATGAAGCCCCCGTTATTACGATCCAGCTGGCAAAATCTTTCATAAAGTGAAACAATCTCCTGCTGCGAAACTGAACATTACAAATAGAGACACGCACATTAGTCAAAACCACAAAAATCAAATCAGCGGCTGAGAAAGAAAGAGTTGAGTGAAAAAAAAAGTTAATTCGGTATAAATTACAGGCGTGGTTACAATGTTGCTGAACTTCTTCGATGTCGTACTGAGTGAGCATCGACGATGCGTTGCCCATTCTCTTGTTAGTATCCTCAGCCGCCTGCCGCCGGTGCGAGGGATTGAGGGTGGTGAGGTGCAGCGCAGTTATCGAGACGACCTTGCGACTGATCTTAGCTTCGCATTATAGCACATATTAAGTGTTGGTTGACGGTTAGCTAGCTGGTTTTACCCCACGCTTCGTTCGAGGCGGCCACTAGCCAGGTTGGTGAATCTGTTCGCCTGCGGTTGAGTGTACGGCAATGTCCTTCGAGGTAGTGTTTGGCTGTTGGTTAGGTCTACTCCTAGTCTATCACAGGAATAGCAAGCTTCTTCATAAACTTTTTTTTTTAAAGTATTTTTTCCCTTTAAAACTAAAAAGGAAAAAATAAAAAATAAAATAAAAAAAAAATTTTTTTCCAATAAACAAAAAGAAATATTGCCTAGCAAATAAAAAGGTAACATAAAATCGCCTTTTTTTTATAACAAAAAATAACAAAAAAAGAAAGCAATCTGGTGTGTTGGGGTAGTGTAGCACTGCAGCCAAACGGCAACTGGAGGAAAAAGAAGCTTCGAACTGGATCGAATTCTTCCCGAGTTAGCAAGACAAAGCACGACGAGAGAGGGCGGGAGTGAGCGAGAGAGAGAGAGAGAGAGCAGCTGCAAAACGTCGAAGATGGTACGTGCACTATCTCCTTAAATCCCTTCTTATTTTTCTATTCGTTAATTAGCGTTTAGTAATACAAGAAAATACAACATATAAAAAATTGTTGAATTATATATATATATATATATATATATATATATATTAGTAATATGAATGTTGAACAAGCAATTCAAGAAATATCGTGCGAATTCATTGGTTTTCAGTGGGATCATTGAGAAGAAAATTATGTCTTTTTCTTTTTCTTCCGGCGTTCGTTGTGCAAAAAGAGCCATGTTAAGCTGCACTTTTAATAAATTTTGGACTGTATATCTACTAATTAATGGGTTTTTCTGGTAAGATTTTTGGAAAGATGAGTGTTTATTTGCCTAATTTTACCATGATAGTTCATTTTGGGCTTGCATTCATAAATTCAAAGGAGAGAAGCAAAGTTTATACTTTATTGAGATTTCAATTGGACCAAGTGCAGCAGTCTGATGAGCTTGTTAATGTGATTTATTAAGGGCTTTGCATCTAATTGGGTAGAATGCAGCCAAAAATATGTACATCTTTTATGTCCTGTGTCATTGTATAAGAATTACGTGCCGGTAACTTAATGGTTTTCCTATCATGTCATATAACATCTTTACTTGTGTTGAGTCCTACCATTATCGAAGGAAGTAAAAGACTAGAGTTGTATGCCCTGAATTTTTAGTAGCTCTATTTGGGTCTGTCGTCTCAACTCTGGGAAATGAAAGGTGTTGTAACATTTTGTGCAGGCTATGTATATCCGTGTCAAGCGCAGCAAGACGACTTACTTTATCCATTGTGATCCAACTGAGACTATTTTGGACATTAAGCAGAAATTGCATGCTCTAATTGATCAGCCTGTTAACGATCAGCGTTTGATTTTGGTGGGGACAGGGGATGTATTGGAGGATTCAAAGACATTGGCAGATCAGAAGGTTGTTGCAAAATCATACTTCTCACTTTCTTTTCGTTTCTCATGGTTTGTTGTCCGGATTATATAAGTCTCTGATCTTCTTTGCATAGAATTATTTCACTTTGGTAGCATGTTTTTATCCCATTGTGTTGTATGTTCACATTCTCAGAAAATTTGCTATTTCTCTCAGGTTGAAAATGATGCTGTTGTGGCACTAACTTTCAGAAAAGGTGTCTTTCTTTCTTTTAGTTTCCCTTCTCTTTATGATTATTAATCATATACTAGCTAGACATCATGGAACTGATTGTTATGGTTTCTGGTTTTGTAGGTTAGTTGGTTTGACTCTAGAAGTATAGTGCATTTCTCTCAGTTTTCTATCATAGCATGAGAAGAAGTTTTTTGTTAGATTTTATCTTATATGGTACAAACTGTTTATATGTTTCATATCCTATATTTCTATCATTAAAGTTGCCGTTGCAAACTGAGGTTACTACTCTCTCTCTTTTGGTTTTTTTTTTCTCCTTTTCAGTTACACTGCACACCACCCCTCCCCTGCCCCAAATTAAACATTTGCCATTAGACTTAAACCTGTGACCTCTTGCTTCTATTGCAAGGGTTAGGCCTAGCTGGCTATCGTTTGGGATGCTTACAAGTGTCTCTTATATCTTTGAAACTACCGTCAGTCCCTCGCCTCTGAAAAAAAATGCAGACACAGTTGTGGAAGCACATTTGCTCCCACAGTTGCTAATTGTCAGTGATATTTGCCTGTGCTGACTGCATATTGGACTTCACTATTTATTTTATGCATGAATATGGTCTTACAGGTCTTATTAATATTTATATTTTCTAGAACTTGTACCACGTGCGGAATTCTGTTTATATAGTGCTATACTTCCCTGTTCCACTCTTTTTCCATTTCCTTCCCTCGAGCTGTTAGTTTTGGTCATGTAATGATAGCAATTGTTGCGCTTCTCACCCACTGTCTACACGTGAACATGGATTCCTCTTTTCTCTTTTGGACTTGAAATTGTTCTTTTATTTTATGCATCAAAATAATCAAAGTTTCTTCAACGACATCGAACCTTACTGTAATTGACTTATGCACTGCCTGTTAGCTTGCAATGTATTGCTTATATGTATTAAATGATTGTCATAGCTATTTGTTTGGTGCTGATACTCAAGGAAATGACTAAGGTAGTGTTTGTTTTTTTTCCCTTCTAAAATCTAATTAAGTTTGAAGTCTGAATAGGTTTGAATATAAATGTTTAAATGACATGTTTGTTTTTCTTTTTCTAATATCTGAATATAAGTGGCATCTTATTTGTTTTTATAAATAAAAAACATTTTAGACATGGTTATTTGACGCTTATTATAAATCAAAATGAATAAAGGGATTAGGTTTTATAGGTTTAGGAAATAAGTATATTTAGTGGAGATATCTTTTGAATATAGCATTTACTTTCCATTTAGAGAAAATCACGAAAGTTCATTTTTTTAATTCAAATGTAAATGTTTGGAAATCAGACATAAATTACCAAAAAAATTTAAAAAACAACTTAAATTAATAAAATTTCAGACAAGTTCTAAATATTTTGTG
The DNA here is from genome assembly GCA_030449925.1 of Citropsis articulata. Lineage (NCBI taxonomy): Eukaryota > Viridiplantae > Streptophyta > Magnoliopsida > Sapindales > Rutaceae > Citropsis > Citropsis articulata. The sequence continues at coordinate 1,791,132 of JASUUH010000168.1, forward strand.
GCTGAAAATGTTCAAAAGTCACAAATTTCTTTGGTCAAGTAGGAGGCTTAGTATCAACAAGCATGCCAGTTTTTAAATTATAGTTTATTGATAGAGTTAAGCTTGACATTGTAGTGTAGTAAATACTCCTTTAGTTTTCCCACCAAATAGATAGGTAAATATAAGAATAGAGTTGGTTGGGGTTACGGGAAGTCAGTTGTATCAAAAGTCAGTACAAGTAGATTTAAAACAGGTTCAGCATGCCTTTGTTTTTGTCGAGACTTTTTTGACTTCCTATGCTTTTGTTGAGACTGTTTTGACAACCTGTCCTTTCTTGCAGATGACAACCAGTTTGAGGATGTCGATATTGTTAGGCCAAATGATTTCTACCAGTCTCGGGATGCAGATGCAGGCAATTGGTGAACTAAAAACCATGGATGGAAAAACCTCAGCTACAATATGAAAATTGTGATTTAAAATTTCTCGGGATGACAATGTATTCACGTATCATACAGTTTATTCTTTGCGTGTAACAGATCAAACTGACATGCCTCAGTTGCTTATGGTAGAACAGAGAAGGAATACAGCTGTCGTCACCTTTTTGACTGAATCTTGGTTTCAACCTTCTATTAAGTGACTCTTATACAATCAAAACTTTAGCTTCCAAGTGAACTTAGTATCATCGTTTAAAAGCATAATTGTTGATCTCCTGATCCTTATGAGAGCTCTTCTAGTGGTTTTTTAATCCTACATCAATCAGATCATTGACAAATCAGAAATCCTCGTCTCATTCCTTCTTAAGTTGGTTTGAAACCATTACACTATTGATGAGGAGATAGCTTGCAAATTTCTAACAAAAAGCAAAGATCTTGACAGTATCAGCAGCGATAATTTTTTGTTCAAAAAAATCAAGGAAGAGAAATGTATCCACTTTAAAGAACCAAAACATTATATAGTAACAGAAACATGTGTGGAAAGTTTGTGTTTCATTGACTTAAAAACATTACAAATTAACTGTCTGATCATGGTCAAATACGTGGAAAGACTCTCAAGTTAATTAGTGTACTAGTTACAAAGAATTTTCAGATTTACGCATAAATGACTCATTCATCAACAGAAGGAAAAGGATGCTCCGGCAACTGTTTAGCAGTCCATCTAAGCTGAGGATCCCTGATGACTTGCTCAAGAAACCTGTCCCGTCTTATGAAATATTACTTGGAAGCTCCGGCACTTCTGATCTGAAAGAATGAACTCTGAAAGATCATCTCTTGAAGCAAGCCCACGTCAAAACTACCCCACCCCATGCTGACATCTCTGCAGCCATCATCTCCACAACCAAACACCCAAGTGCCCATACATCAGCAGGATATGTCAGCGACCTGTCCTTCACCAACTCTGGTAACATTTAACAAACCGTGCCTCTCGTGAAAGCACTTATCCCCTCGTGCTGCGACCTTAGCCATGAAACCAGCGTCTTTTCCAGACACCGGCAAGATGTTATCCAGCTTAACATCACAGAGAGCTACACCATGACTGTGAATATGGTCAAGCCCTCGAAGAGTATCCCTCGTGTAACGCCTTACTTCATGCTCAAGCAATCTCTTAGCAGACTTTTTAGAATGATTGTATAAGTTAACTCCGCTGCGGAACTCCAAGAACAAGTTGTAAGTCTTCTTCCTGTCATCCTTCTCGGTTCCTTTATCGTCATAATACTTGATCAAGTAATCACTTGGTGTCAAGAAAAAAAAAAAAAAAAGAATGTCTTTCTCAAGTCTCGGAGATGATGCTTCAGCCAGTGGAGCTGTTTTGATGGCCATTACTGTAGGTAAGCTATCGTCTTCTGCTTCCTTTGCAGGTTTTCTTTTGACCAAGAAAAATGATGCAAAGGCACCAATGCCAAGTAAAGCGTCCTGAACATCCCTGTTGAGGTAACTGATTGAATAAAGAATCAACGGCTAAGATCATCCATCACAAGGATTGCTGAAGTGGATGCTGAGCTGGAAGTGAATTTGTTAGAGTAGTTATAGATTGTTTGTTAAGCCATTTTGTAACGTTTTGATTTCTGTTATTTTCCTCTGTATATAAACAATAGAATGTACAGTCATCAAACTAATGAAGAAATAACAAACTTTGATTCCTTTATTCATCTCAAACTTTCTCTCATTTTCTTATCAAACAATCACTCAATTTTCTTAGCATCAATATATTCTAAGTTGGTATCAGAGCCGTTGATGGCTTCATCATCAAGTTCGATCCAAACCTCTGCTTCAATAACTACATATTCCTTCATTACACCTATAAAACTTGACAGATCTAACTATGTGATCTGGAAATCACAAGTGTTGGCGTCGATTGAAGGTAATGGCTTAGAAGGTTACATAGATGGCTCGATCAAAGCTCCAAACTCAGATCAAAGAGCTTTAAGTCCTGAATATGTCATTTGGAATCGCACAGATAAAGCGACACGGGATGGCTGCTCTCTTGATAGTGAGAGTGTTCTTGGAGTTGTGCTTGGATGCAAAACTTCTTTTGAAGTCTGGAAAGCTCTGGAGAAGCTTTCAGGATCACAGAACAAAACAAAAGCCTTGCAGTTGAGGAATCAAATGATGATGACTAAGAAAAATGATTTGAGTGTGTATGATTACTCTCACAAAATGAAAGAAATTCGATAGCATGGCGTGACGAGCACACTATGCGATTATGATTTCATAATGAGTGTGTTAAGCGGTATTGGTTCTGATTACAATCAAGTAGCAGTGTTAATCACTGGAAAATGTCAAGATCTTGATCTTTCAGAGTCACTGTCAATGCTGATGACTCATGAAGGGATGCTGGAACAATAAGCACATGCAAAAGCAATGGAAGCTAACTTGACTTTTGCAGTAAATTTTGCTCAGAAAGGACCAAATAAGAAGAAAGGTTATGGTCAATTTTATACTAGGGCCTATTTTAATCAAGATGCAAATAGATCGATAATCACGGATATAATCAAAGGAGCTTCTGGTCGAACCGTGAGGAGGAAATCATTTCAGATGTAAAAGGGGTGGCAGAGGAAATAACAATGGAGGAAAGAATTGGAATCAAGGTGGAAGGCCTGGAATGTCTCAGTTTCCAGGAAGTTCTTCATTTCAATATCAACCAAAGTGTCAAGTTTGTTTAAACTTTGGACACGCAGCCTATGACTGCAAAAACAGATTCAATAGAGATTTTGTTCCACAATTGAGGTATCCACATCAAGGGAATAATAACAATCAGCGATTCAACCAAGGCTATAATCAGAAAAACATATGCGCATATATGGCCACACGAGGCGATTATGGATGAAGGTGGTGCACAGACGGTGGGGCAACTCATCACTTGACCAATGACCTCAACAACCTTAGTTTCAATGAACCATATGAAGGTAATGAGAAATTAATCATTGGAAATGGACATGACTTATCAATCTCACATATAGGTAGCACACATTTGATTGCTGGTACACACACTTTACTGCTTAAAAATCTACTCTATGTGCCACATATTACAAAGAACCTTCTAAGTATTTCAAAGCTCACTACTGATAACCCTTTAATTGTTGAATTTTCTGGCAATTCTTGTTTTCTTAAGGACAAGAAGCTGAAGAAAATCTTCTTTGGAGGTATGGTGTGAAGAGTGCATATAAGCTAAAACTTGATCACAAGTGCATGTCATCAAGCTTTCATTTCATCGTGAATAAAGAACCATGTACTACTCTATTTCAATGATGTCTCATTGTTCGGATTCATTCTGATCTAGCTCAAAGGTTGAAACTTTAATCAATATGTTGCATAGACGACTAGGTCATCATAGTTTTAAAGTCATGAAAATTGTTCTCTCTAATTGCAAGCACCTGAAGTTCAGCAATAAAAATTTATTTCCTGATTTCTGTGATGCATGCCAATATGGTAAAATTCATAAACTCCATTTCGATACTACTGAAACAAAATTATCTTCTCCTCTAGAACTCATTTATACTGATCTATGAGGACCTACCCCCATAACCTCTCTTAATGGATTTAGATACTATATTACTTTTGTTGATGACTTTAGTCGATTCACTTGGATTTATCCCTTAAAAACTAAGTCACAAGCCTTGTCTACCTTCATTTTGTATAAAACTCAGGTTGGCTTGATTCAATCTGACCATAAAAGTTCTTGATCCAGTTAGGGAGGGAATATAAGTCATTTGTGCTATATCTTCAAAAAAATGGAATTATTTTCAGACATCCTTGCCTTTATACTCATCACTAAAATAGCATAGTGGAAAGAAAGCATAGACATATTGTTGAGATGGGTCTAACTCTCTCTCACGCTCACTTGCCTCTAAGTTTTGGTGGGAAGCTTTTCACACCTCTGCGTACTTAGTAAACGGACTTCCCCACTTTGTTTTGCCTTGAATAAATCACCATTTGAAATCTTTTCAAAGCGTGTCACGACTATAGCTTCCTAAAATGTTTTGGCTGTTTTGTTTTCCATATCGGATTTTATAGCAAACACAAACTAAATTTTCATACTACGAATGTGTGTTTAGGGTATAGTTACGAGCACAAAGGTTACAAATGTCTTAGTTCGAAGGTCATTTACATTGCCGGACATGTAATCTTGATGAGGAGTATCCTTTCTCAGGTGATCCACTTTTACAAAGAGTCTTCTCCGTCTCATGTTTGATTACTGGACATCCTGTCTTGAAAGTCTCCTCGATTATACATTCCATTAAATGATTCTTGGGGACTAAGTGATAATGCTATGCACTCTTACCGATCCGTATCCTCAGCGAACTTTATCTTGCACGCGATAAACTTATCATAAACCTTCCACTTCGTCCTCGTCCACAAAATTTATCCTCTCGCGATCACCATCGATTGTTCGTGATCCTTGTTCATGCACTATCTGACCTCCATCTCATCCCATGATTACAAGGGCCAAAGCAGGTATTTTTAAGCCTAAGTACTTTGCTTGTTCTACTATTCTCGAAGAAAAAGAACCTGCCACTGTTTCACAAGCCCTGGCTGATCCTAAGTGGAAAGCAGCAATGCAAGTTGAATATGATGCTCTTATTGCTAACAAAACCTGGGTTCTTGTTCCTGCTTCACAAGCTACCAAAATAGTTGGTTGCAAGTGGGTGTTTAAAATCAAGTATCATCCAAATGGTTCAGTTTCTAAATATAAGGCCAGGTTAGTGGCCAAGGGTTTTCATCAAACCCCTGGTATTGACTACTTTGAGACCTTCAGCCCTGTTGTAAAACAATCTACTGTCAGAGTTATATTGAGTCTAGCAGTTATGAAGCATTGGACAGTCAGACAGTTAGACATCAACAATGCTTTCCTCAATTGGGAGCTTACAGAAGATGTCTTCATGTTCCAGCCTGAAGGCTTTGTGCAGCAACCTTCAGGTCATGTCTGCAAGTTAATTAAAGCTCTCTATGGACTTAAACAGGCTCCAAGGGCATGGTTTGATCGATTGAGAAAAGCATTGCTGCAGTGGGGATTTCAGAACTCAAGGGCAGATTCCTCATTGTTTTTCAAAAGAGAACATGAAAGTATTGTACTGGTGTTAATATATGTGGATGATATCCTGATTACAGGAGACAATAAGGTGATTATTGAAAAGTTCATCAAATATCTTGGTGATACATTTGCCTTAAAAGACCTTGGTGAATTCAATTACTTCCTTGGAATAGAAGTGACTCATGACTTAGATGGGAACTTACATCTATCTCAAGCTAAGTATGTCAGTGATCTACTAATCAGAACAGATATGAAGAACTGTAAAGAAGTAGACACTCCTATGAGCACTGGACAAAAGCTGAAGAAAGCTGGCAGTGAAGACAACTTGATCGAGAACATTACTGAGTATAGAAGTATAATAGGAGCTTTACAGTATTTGGTACTTACAAGACCAGAGCTTGCTTTCTCAGTAAACAAGCTTAGTCAATTTCTTGCTGCTCCTATAGAAAGACATTGGATAGCTTGCAAAAGAATTCTCAAATATCTTAAAGCTACACAGGATTATGGTATGTTATTCAAAGCAGGAGGAGATATGGCTTTAACAGCATACACAGATGCTGACTGGGCATGTGATGTGGATGATAGAAAGTCAGTAGGAGCATACTGTGTTTATCTTGGCAAAAATCTCGTTTCATGGTCTTCAAAGAAACAACAGGTTGTAGCTAGATCGAGTACTGAGTCAGAGTATAGAGCTTTGGCTTCAGCTTGCTCAGAAATAATATGGATACAGGCATTGCTAAATGAGCTAAAACAGATTTGTTGTCAAACACCAATTATTTGGTGTGATAACAATGGAGCATCAGCTTTGGCCTCAAATCCAGTATACCATGCAAGAACTAAACACATTGAGCTAGATGTGCATTTCATAAGGGAAAAGGTGACAAGTAAACAAGTTGAAATCAGATATGTTCCAAGTGAATTGAATATAGCTTATGCACTCACAAAACCTTTAGCTTATAATTTCTTCAACTATTACAGAGACAAGCTTAATGTTGTTCCACGACCCTTAAGCTTGAGGAGGAGTGTTGAGGTAACTGATTGAATAAAGAATCAACGGCTAAGATCATCCATCACAAGGATTGCTGAAGTGGATGCTGAGCTGGAAGTGAATTTGTTAGAGTAGTTATAGATTGTTTGTTAAGCCATTTTGTAACGTTTTGATTTCTGTTATTTTCCTCTGTATATAAACAATAGAATGTACAGTCATCAAACTAATGAAGAAATAACAAACTTTAATTCCTTTATTCATCTCAAACTTTCTCTCATTTTCTTATCAAACAATCACTCAATTTTCTTAGCATCAATATATTCTAAGTAAGCAAAACCATTGGCGTCATCTTTTTCTGATCGCCACGTAACTTCCCCTTTGCTTCCCCCTCGTAATCCTTAAGCAATCAGGAAAACGCTCAGGACAAATGCTATAAATACTTCAAGAGAAATAGGATTACCTCGTGCAAAGTGTAATTTAGGAGATAAAATTTGAGTGGAATTCTACAAAATGTCAAAAACGTAAAAATAGCTTAAAATTAGGGTGACTTTGTGGAAGTAAATCACCAAACATTTTTTTTAACTTATTTTAGTAAATCACCAAACATTTTTTCAAATCACCAAAAATTTGAGTGGAATGATTGATGCTTGGAGAAATTAAATCCAAATGCTTGCAAAGGCTTCCTCGAGTGCTCTTTTCTTGCTCAGCTCTATGCTCCATCCTGCTGCCCTTCCACCTCTCTCTGCTCGAAGTTTCATCATTGCCTCATTGTCATAACTGTGTAAGTCCATGCCACCTGCATGTGGTATAGGCTGTGGAATTCCAGTTGGTCTTGGCTGTCCTCCAGCAAGCGTAGGGACATATTGTCCCTGTGCACCACCAACGCCAATGCCTCCAAGAGCACTCTGGCTTGGATCCTGTCTCAAAAAACATATTAGCCAATAAAATCCCTTGTTTTTCAATTAAGAGATAAAAATCAACGTCTGAAGACATAAATTACGAATTGCATTACTATTACAATTAAGCAATGAATATAAATATGCAACTCATTGGAAAAGGCCTTTCCATGAACCTCCACAAAGTGGTGACAGGATTGGCAGAAACAAAGAATTTTAAGGAGACATCTCTCTAGAACTTTTATTTAGTGACTATCATAGATTAGGGATGTCAAAAAACTGAGATCAGTTAATCATGACAAGAACTAATTACAGAACACAACATTCTCACCCCATTGGTATCGTCTTGTGCAGAAATTCCTTTGCTTGCTGCCAGAGCTGCAGCGAGTTCTTCTGCCTGTTACATTTATATCAATTTTTAATAGCCTCTAAGTAATGCAAATTTTGATAATCCGATAATGTAATAACCAATAACAGATGATGTTAGGATAAAACCAGTACCTTCCGAGCTTGATTTATCATTATTTGTTCTGCATTTTCTTTCTGGTATTCTTGAATTTTCTCCTCAAATTCATGTACATTTACTCCTTCAACTAAGTTAAATACTTTGCAACAGAGAGTTCATATCAAAATAAAATCCTCACATTTAGAATCTCGCTAGGATTAATGATTTGAGATATTGAAATGCTTACTCATGTCCTCCACTTCCTCCAAGTAATCATTGTATTCTTTCAATGATGGAAAATCCTCTTCTCGCTTATTGTATCTAAACAAAAAACAAAATAGTTAGTTAACTGCCTCAAGGATGCTAGTTAACTGCCTCAAGGATGCTTGACTATAGTGCTATATATATAATGGCAGAGGAAATAAAAAATGCTACATAAGTAATCAATGTAGTGACACCGATACGGAAAAGGGAAAATAAAAACACAACAAACAGAAGTAGAATAAGCAAGGTTCTCGAATATGCCCATGACATCACCTTTTACAGAAAAAATAAAAAATGAAGAAGAAAGAAAGACTGCTTGATATAGATGATACAACAATAATTGCTGTATCTAGAAATTAAAACCACTTTGCAGATTAGTCACTTTCGAGATTTTAGTACAATTTCAATTTATAAAAGGTTCACTCCACTTCCAATGCTGACAAGAAAGAATGAATTTTGATGATCAAAGATTCTTTTTCAGCAATTGTCCCAAAAATTTAGAGTTTAAATTCACACAATATCTAATATATATCCAAACAAAAATTCTCAACTGCAGTTCACTTGTTGCTAATACAAATCTGTGAGTGTGAGAGAGACAGAGAGATACATGCTAGCGATCCTCTTCCTGATTGCCAGCTCCCTGTTGTGAGGATTAGAACTGGAGATTACCATTTTTGTTATCCAGTCAGCCTATTCTCCTCCTTTTGCCCCTTCATTTGAAGCAGTTCAATTTGTAAAGTGGTAATTGTGTATAAAAGATACGAATAAGAACGAAATTATTGAGGATATTTGCACTGTGCATACCCGTTCAAAACACACTTTCTGCTAGCAGCACTAAAGGATTTGACCCACAGAGTTTAGGTGTCCCAGATGACATATCTGCACCGTAAATAGTCGGTTTAACAACCAGCTAAAAACTCCACAATGAAGGAACTCTTTCAAGAAACAGAGAACGGATAATGCAAATTTTCTTTTGCAGTATCACCACCATGAATCTGAATATTTTGCTTTCCTTAGTCTTGGCTCACAGCAGTAGCACAATAAACCACCAGGACAGCACTCGATAAGGTAATTCAGAGATGAGTGTCTTTCTTGGCTTTTTAGTACATGATGAAAATAACTAACTCAGCATACAACAAAACTTATCCCGCAGAGCATCATACTCAGAGTCTATTGTTTAACCATGTATAATGATATTATAACCCTGCAAGTTCACATCCACAAATATAGAATTTAAAGAAGGAAATATTCACTCGAACAACAACAGAGTTAAATCCTTATCCCAAAATGGATACCATGTAGATAGATGTTTTCATAAGGTCATATTTACACGAAACATAACATTGCAAAATTCAAATTTTCACCAAACCTCTATGGTCAGAAATCTCAACCGTATGGTCATACGCAGAGACATTAAAAAGGGACAAAAACCACTTTTTTTTCTTTTTACACCAATCACTAAGAAGCAATTTCAAGATTGATTATCAATTAAACAAGCCACCTCCAAGATGAGGCAAAACAAAAATTAAACACAAAAGAGAAAGATGGCTTCAGCTAATTAACAATATTGAACAGATCCATTTGATAACATGAACCAATCAAGCTAAATGAAGCTATTACAAGAATGATCCAATATACGGGCGTCCGTACATACATACATGTAAAACATATATTTTATATGTACAAATGAATATGCGAGGGCAAGAAGAAGAGACAGACTAATATCTGACCGCTGATCAACGACGGTGAAGCACAACAGCTGCTGGAGAGAGAGAAGGGGCCTCAGCTGTTTGTATAGTACAGAACAAACCGGAACTCGAAGTTGGGGCTCAGAGTGGGCCGGGCCTGCTTGGTCCGCTCCATTCCGGAAGCAATTTGAATTTAAAACTCTCGAAGTTACAGTTTCTGTTAGTACGTAAATGATTGAATGTGGCAGTAGAAATCCAATGGCTGTAAAATAAAAAGAATAAAAAACTAAAAAGGTAGTGATGCCGAGTATAGTTGTTGGTGAATTTAGGTTTTTGACTGTTTTAGTTTATTTTTTTAATTTTAAGATAAGTTGGCCTTTTTTCTAATATTTTGAGACTTTTCGATTCACACAGTCCCACATTTATAATTTAATTTTCTTTACTTTCTGTTCTCAATATATACTATTATATTTGTTTTCCTCAATTTCTAAATAACATCTTTTTCCTTTTTTTCACTCCTCGTTACATGGATTTCACGTTTCATATTGAAATTTTTTTTTTTTTTCACTTTTAACGTCATTTTCTTGTTCTTCACTAATTCCATACGTTAAATCATTTTTGACATGCTGAATATCTTCCTTTAATAATTCTTGTATTGCCATCTTAAAATTCGATTATTCTTCATGATCTCATCTCCCACATTATATACTTTATTTTTATAATCACGAAAGAAATTAGTTTACAAATATTTAAATTTAGTAGAAGCTAAAGAAATTATTTACCAACCGGCGATCAAATTAATGCCATTTTCTCTCACATCATGGGTCACAAATCTTATGGTGGTGGGTGTGGTGGGTAGTGCAAATTTTATAGTGTTGAGATGCTAGACGCTTAGATACTGTTAGGAAATTGGTGGGTGAAGCAGGCACGCAACTAAAGTAAAATTGAGAAAATAATGAGACACAATAACATCACACGGGACACCAGAAATTACGTGGTTCGGCTTTTAGCCTACGTCCGCAGGCGAAGGAAAATATTTTCTTAGTGAAAAGAAATTACAGTATTGGAGATTTTGGCTATTTCTTAAAATCGTCTGCTACCAGCAATTTAGAATAAGAACTTTATAATTTTAAGCTCTTAAAAACTCTCAAACTCTCTCTCAAAATGGAATGAATATGCTCATCTCTTCGTTTATTTATAGGAAAATCTAATTATTCACCAATTATATATATATATTTTTTTCTTCTTGATTTCACCATTTTTCTTCTATTCCATTCAAAGGCAGGAATGCATTCTTCTTCGAAATGGTGAGCACCACAGAAGGTGGTCTTGCTTCGTTTGTCGTTAAACTTGGAGATTAGATTGAGAACCGTCAATCTCGCATCCTTTCGGCCATTATCATGTAAACTACGTTTACTGAGCCACAAGAGGATCTACTCGAATAAACTTGTCGTTATTAATCGACGGTGAAACATCTGCTAGGTTCTCCTTGGTATGGATTTTGCAAATCCACACTTGAGTCTTCACTCTTACCGAGCGGTAATCTTGTACCTATGTGCTTTGTCACGGAATGAAATTTGGATTCCTTGCAATGTGCAAGGCACTCGTTGTCACAAAACAGAATTTTACATTGTTTGTGCTCGAGCTCCTCCGATAACCTCTGTATCCAAATAGCTTCCTTGCAAGCTTGTGCCGCCATGTATTTACACATTGTAGATAGAGCCTGACGGTCTGCGGTTTGAAACCCACTTCTGTTGCTCCATGATGTAAACACATAGCCGATGGTGGATTTCCTTTTATCGAGGTCTCCCAATCAGATCACGTAGCCCCGGCGATAAATTCTAATCCTCCATAACATAATGCAACATCGAGGTTCCTCGATGTATCTCGAAATCCTCTTGCGGTATCCAATGCTCTTGGGATTCGCCATGTATCGATTGTTGCTCCCAGCTGCTTGTGCAATGTCGGTCTTGTACATATCATGAACATCAAACTTCCCATGCATCTGATGACATCTCGCCTCTCCTCTCCTCTCTAGATTTGAAATTAATAGGAAGTGGGGTGAAATTGACTTCTGATCTTGCATGTTGAGCGCCTTGAATTTTCTTGAGTAATTTTTGTGAAAGCCAAATCTTCATTATTTATCTCGGTGAATTTGCATCCTAGAATCTTGTTTCTTTGGTCCCAGTCCTTCATTTCAAACTCCACAGCCAATTGTGCCTTGATTCTTGGACTTGATCTTTGTTGAGGGCTGCTTCTATGTCATCCATCTGACAATGAAATGATGAAATCGTTATCTTGAACCTCTTGTAATATACTGATAGTGCAGGCCCGGAGTCTGCTTTGTATCAAGGCTCGTGATGAAGGAATCAAATCTCTTATACAACACCTTGGCGCTGTTTAAGGCCGTATAGAGATTTGTTCAACCTGAAACCAAGTTCTCCTTTCCACTTTCGGTAAAACCTTACGGTTGGAGCATATAAATTTCTTGAGTTCTCCATGAAGAAATGCGGTTTTCACGTCTAGCACTCTAGATGTAAATCAAATGTAGCCGTTGCGAAAACCATTACATTGTTGTGAGTCGAACCATAGGAGAAAATATTTCATTAAAGTCAATACCTTCTTTACGAGCGTATCCTTTCACCAATCTTGCGATCTCGGCTTGGTCATTGCCATCACGCTTGATCTTGTAGACCCGTTTGTTTCAATGGCTTTTCTTCCACGAGGTAGTGGTACAAGTTCCCATGTCTTGTTCTTATGTAGAGCCTCGATTTCTTCCTGCATTCTTTGTCATCCACAAAGCGATACGTTTAAAGCTTCATGGAAAGTTGATGGCTCCCCATCCTCCGTTAGAAGGCGGTATGCAACATTGATCTACGTATGTCATAATCCGGGTGCCACGTTGGCGGTCGTCTTTCACGAGTTGACCTTCGAACTTCTGAAGCCTCGGACTCGACTGGTTCTTGTTCCTCGTGCTCTGGTGCTGCTTCAGAAGAATCTGAATCTTTTTTATTCTTTTCCTCATAAACTGGTACAGTCTCTGACTTTTCTTTTTCAGTGCTATCATTCCCATCTCTCATTTGTAGTTGATCTTCTACAAAGATAACATCCCTGCTGATGATGATCTTGTGGGCAGTGGGGTCCCACAGACGATACCCTTTCTCCATTCCCAAGAAAATACATCTTAGATTTTGGATCATTTTGTTCTTTCTTGGGCATTGTACATCACGTACAGGACACCCGAATGCATGTAGGTGAGAGTAATTTCTTTGGCTTTCTGTCCATCTCCATCTTGTCTTGACCCGATTCTTTGTGGATGGCGTAGATTCTTATATATGACGGTTTTGCTTACGCGAATGAATTGGGTAGACGGTGATCCTCAACATAGCTCTTATTAACTACCGTAAGAGTTACGTTCATCCGCTCTGCCACTCCGTTTTGTTGAGGTGTCATGTGAGCTCTTTGAATACGCTTCTGACGAAAGCAAGAAACTTCGTCTGTATACTCTCCACCATTATACGTCCTCGAACACTTAATCTTTTCCCAGTTCAAGTTCTACCCGTGCTTTGTATTCTTTAAACACTAGAAATACATCGACTTTTTCTTAATTGGATATACCCAACATCTCCTAGAATAATCATCAATGAAAGTCACCGTATACTTTGCACCTCCCATGGATATGTCGGTGATTCCCAAACATCGAATGAACTAAGTCTAGAATGCATTTACTTACAGCAGCGGATCTCTTAAACTTTAATCTATCTTACTAGTAACACTGATGCTCATGAAATGGTAAACTTACGATTTGAGCCAAGCAATTTTCGCTCGAGAGAATCTTGAACCTTGTTCGACATGTGCCCAGTTTGAGATGCCACCATCGTCGTTGATTCTTACTCCATTTGACGCGACACACGCGTCGACTTCGTAGTGTTTCTCGCTTTAAGCATGCAGTTAACGCGATCTTTTACGCTTCGTGATACAAGCACACCTCTAGTAATCTTCATAATCCCATTTTCAACATGAGTTTTACACAGCTGACTATCTGTTGTCCCAAAGATAATAGATTTTTCTTGAGCCTTTGACATATCGTACTCGCCGATTATGCGGTATGCCGTGAAACATTTTAATTTTGATAGTACCAATACCGACCATCTCGAGGCATGATCATCACCCGTATATCTGAGATCCTCCTAAGATAGGTTCGTATATGTGGAACCATTCTCTCTCAGAGGTCATATGCCGGAGTAGCTCACAGTCTATGAGCGGACATCGGATAGTTTACGCCTTACAAGCAGTTGTTGCCTCATTGTAGAAATTTCGCCATCATCAAAGTACTTGCACAGCATTTGATATTTCGGGTTCTTTTTCTCTCTTCTCTTGGTTACTCAACACTCTTTCTTAACGTGTCCTTTCTTGCCTGATTGTAGCATTTAACATTCTTCTTACGGATTTTGATCTACCATGGTTGTGGCTCACTGGACCACGTTACGGTGATCTCCTCTCGTCGATAAGCGCCTCACTGCTGCGAACTTGTTTGTCTATCTTCCTTACTTTTCGCTCTCCTCGTTTAATCTGGAGGCTGCAACATCGTCAGCTAGATTGTCCATGCGGGATTGTTGTTCGATTAGATTGATGATAAGTTGATCGTGAATCGGTAGACTTTGAAGTAGAAGCTGCGTTCATTTTCCTCATATTATGACCCGGCGTTGTGAGTTGTGAAAATAGAGTCTTGAAAGTATTGATATATTAGGTCAAGTGGATTCCGCCATTCGAAGAGTATAGAGTTTTCTCTTGAGAATATTTTATTGTCTTGACTTAGCCTCGTACAATTTTGTAGAGTATCCCAATTTCCTTTCTTTGTCTTTTCTCTGCTTTGGATAACACACTGCAGTGCCAAGTGTAGATCGATGATTGCCGTCCATCTCGTTCCACTTGTCATCGGTTATCTCCATGGGTCTTTCTCCAATTCTTTAAGCAATTATTTTCCTCAGCCCGCCATGCTTACGTTTTCCAGCGAGAAATTATTCGTTGAATTTCTCAATTCATACTTTCTTTGCCATTTTGTTGATAAATACCACACACAAAATAGTGTATCACCTTGAATTGTTGTGTGTATGTGTAACAATAGGAAAGTTCAGGGAAAGGCGGAGGGTCACAACGGTCACTTAAAAGCACTCCTTGAGGCTCTTATCGCCTGTGTAATGAACTTTCTGAACATGTACAAAACTACACAGTTGTCTTCTCATTCCACCTTTCCGTGAGAATTCTTGGATCGCTCCACCGTTTCTTGTGAATAGTCTGGTATCGTAAATAGTCTCAGTATCGTGAGCGATCTGGTATCGTGAGCAGTCTTTGTATCGTGAGCGGTACCCCGTGAGACCTCAGGCTCAAAAAAATACAACCAATAGCTCGATACCCTTTGTTAGGAAATTGGTGGGTGAAGCGGTATTAAAGTAAAATTGAGAAAATAATGAGACACAATAACGTCACACGGGACAGAAATTACGTGGTTAGAACTTTAGCCTCGTCCACGAATGCGAAGGAAAATATTTTACTTAGTGAAAGAAATTACAAGTATTGTAGATTTTAGCTCAAAAAATCGTCTGGCTACCAGAATAAGAACTTTATAATTTTAAGCTCTTAAAACTCTCAAGCTCTCTCAAAATGGAATGAATATCTTTCTCTCTTAGTTTACATTTATAGGAAAATCTGGTATTCACCAATTATATATTATTTTTTTTTTTTTTTCTTCTTCAATTTCGGCCCGGCACCATTTTTTCTTCTATTCCATTCAAAGACGGAAGCAATGCATTCTTCTTCAAAATGGGCGGGCACCACCTTCTAGAAGGTGGTGCCCACATGCCATTTTTGTCAGATACGAGTTGTCTTTCTCTTTTGTTAAATATTTATGTTCAATAAAGTCATAAATAATTTCATATTTCATTTAAATATCGAAGGAAGGTATACAATTTAAATATACACTATCAACCAATTTAAACATCTATTCTTGTTTAAAGCCTTAATTTTATACATTCAGTAAAATGAATCAAAACTTGGAAGAGTATATATAATCAACGACGACCCTATACAGAAAATTACAAAGTTTTTCAAGCACCATCACTCGAGGTAATGAAGCTGCTGATGGATCTCCAACAATTGTTGACAGCCAAAACGATTGAAATACAGGGCAACGGCTAATCAAATTTCATACCATGGAACCTAGGACGGTGATGAACCACATAATCTGTGTGGTTCCCATAGCTGAATGTAAACTATATTAATTGTAATTTAGCATTTGCCTTATTAAAAGAGAGATGTTAAAGAACCTACTGATAATTAACTCATGTCCAAACCAAACCAGTTATTTGCTAATAGGTTATTATTGTATGTACCTATGACCTATCATTTCCATGTCCCAAGCACGTACAACCTCCAAAAAAAAAAAAATATTCAACTCTATGACAAAACATAGTAAGTGACAAGATGCTCAATCAATTTAAGTTATTTCTTACCATGTTTTCTCAATTTAGTGTTTATCTTGTTAATGTGACACCCGTCGCAATTGCACAGACTACATATTACACACGGTTCCCTATGCTTCATTGCAAGATATCTAAGAAAATAAGAACTCGACGAAGTCCATTAAGATCTCAAAAGTTGCTTCGGAATTTATAAGAATCACAAATGCTTTCTTTATTTTACAATTCAAGTGAGAATGCAAACTTCATGAGTCACTGAGGCTGACTTGTTCCAAGCATGGCATTGACCTTCCTGATAGAAAGCTTTTGATAAGTGTGAGAGCAAGTTTGGGTCTATGCAATGGGACTTCATGGCCTGCTCCCCTCACGGTGACAAAGGTAAGTCCTGCGTACTCTTGGGTCCATCCTCCCACCTGTTTAACAGGTTATTTTATTTCTTAGGACTACTGTATAATAAAGGTTCCACACATTTCATTATGCGAAATATTATATACAATATCTAGGTAATGAATGGTTTTGTAGTATAATTTACCTGCCCCTCATCATACCAGGCACGCCAGGGCTTCACTGTTGGAAGATTAAGAGCATCAATGCTGTAACGGGTGGACGTAACTGGGATCACAGCATCTGTATCACCACTGTCGTATAGAAAATCAAACAAAACTAAGAATGTCAGCAAATCTCTGTCTAAACAATGGAGGGAACAGGGATGACTCAGTGAGGGGAAAGCATACCATGTGTAGGAACAAATTTGAAATAAGAAAGCAAAGATGTAAATGCAAAGCCAGAAATTGAGAGAACCTGAACATCCATATACGAAGTCCAGAATGTATAAGCTCACGGTAAATGTCCAGCACTGTCCTAGGAGAATCCAGCCAGTTATTATTTACCACACCACTGCGAAGCAGTAAAAATAAAGAAATCATGAGGGCATACGGTTGGTGCCACCTAAGTCAACAATCAAGGATGTAAAATGTTAGCTGTTAACATTGTGGATACAAGCTTAAGGTTCCACTTTCTATAATGGATTCCAACATGACAGGCCAATGCTGATGTATTAGTACTCTCCTTCATTTGGATTCAGTGACAGCTATGCGACTAATAGTTTTTTAGCACTTCTTCAAAGAGCTACCTGCAAGTCTCCCATTTTGCAGGTGCAACTGCTGGAATAACATGGAGAGCCTTTTGAACCTCAGGTTGATTGAAGTACACAGCTGAGTGCTTCTCAGTGCAAGGATCATACTTCTCGCTGGCGTGACCAACAACCTGTCAGATGACATCACATTTCAACATTAGCGGAACCTACAGGAAAATAGTAGAATATGAAAGTTCCTACAATTTAGTAAGTACATAGTTCATAAGATATACTCACATGCATTCTTTTAAGCAGCCGATTTGACTGGCTAACACTGGCAGTGCAGGAAGGGGTGAAAATACTGTACTGGTCAATGTTTCCAAGTTCATTATCAGCAACCTCTAGGATCTCATCACAAGAACTGGAGGTGTGGACAAAGGACTCATAATCACATAGAAGGTTTAGTTGCTTGTACGTATCATCAGATATCAAGCCAGCTGACCACAAAAACTGGAAAAGGCCCAAGTGATCGTGGTAATCATCAGTTAGAGCATTTCCCACCTGCATTACTCATGCATATTAGCATTCAAGTTGTTAGCATCCACTTCATGAGCATGAATCACTACTGTTTCAGAAAAAAGATTCTATACCATGTAGCCCTTCAGATTAATTGCTTTTTCCCCAGTTGCCTGGTTGTGCCTTATGATTGATTTGCTTAACTGAGGAACATAATGCCCTGAAAAACATGTTTGTGATGTTCTACTTAAAAGAAGCTCTAATGCCATCATATAAAATAAAAAAGATGTAATAAGCCGTATACAATGGCAATCCACTCACTAGAGCTAAAAATATAATTGCAAATGTGCCCAACAGAATTGTGTGGAAACAGAAGTACACATGTTTTACTGTAGATAGACAAGATACCGACTGAAAATACTAACTGGCTGATAATACTAAGTACCTCCACTCACTAGAGCTAAAAATATAATTGCAAATGTGCCCAACAGAATTGTGTGGAAACAGAAGTACATATGTTTTACTGTAGATAGACAAGATACCGACTGAAAGTACTAACTGACTGATAATACTAAGTACCTCCATAACTCTCTCCAGAGATGTAGAAATCCCTTCCTTTAAATTGTGAAAACCGTTCTAACCATTTTAGTAAAAATTTTAGGGAATCCTCCGCTGCAAATGAAAGATGTCATGTTACCAACGTACAGGCCAGCAGTAGTGACCAATAGTTCAAAGCAGAATTAAGACATACAAAGTGCCTGAAATATTACCAGTCCTTTTATCACCATTGGTCGTAATATCAGAGGATGTATTCGAATATGAAAAACCAACGCCAACGGGGGAATCAAGAAACAGAATGTTGGCAACTGGGAAGTGGGGAAAGTTATCAGATATAATTGAATTCATATGAAAGCAATTAAACAAAGGCAAAAGCAAAGAAAGGGGTTTATTCAATTATTCATTCTGGACACACGAAAAGACAACAGTTTGATGCTCATAGAAAGATATCTCTCACCTTGATTCCAAGAGTAAGGATTCAAGTATAAGGTCTTCCCATCTGGCTTGATGTGAAAAGGACCTATTTCCTCTGCCTCTCCAAAAGCAATGGATGAACACCCAGGCCCTAAACAAACAGCACTTTATTCAGAACCAATTTGTAAAATTAAAAAGAAAATGTTATAATTAATAAAAAAGAATTAAGAATGAGAACGCTATTAATATAACTAACTCAAAAGAAATGAAAAACAATATATCAACATGAAAAGTAAGAGCCAAAATAAGCAAATGAACATGGCCAATGTGCATTGTGCAGATTAAGAGTAAATTATGGGATATAGGAAAAGTAATAAAAAAATCCAACATAATAAAGAGGAAAGGTGTCAAAAACACAGTAACCAATCAAAACAAAAATAAAGTTTATCCAGCAAAAAGGGAAACAACAAAAAGGTTAAAGCTTTTAGACCTCCATTGAGCCAAAGCACAAGAGGCTTGGAATCAGGATCTTCGGCAGCTTCAACGAACCAATAAAAGAGAGCCCTCCCAGATTCTTCGTTAACTGTGACATAACCAGAGTGCTGGGCAAAGTTGACATTGAAATTTTGCCCAGGCAGCTTCCCAATTCTGTCAAATTTTTGCTGGGCAACTGGGTCTGTTGAAAACGCGCTGCCCAGAGAAAAATTTATGAAAATGAACAAGATTTGAACAAGAAAGGAAGCTCCTTTCGGATTATAAGCCATTCTTTATATGGTTTAGTGTAGTGGGGTAATGCCACTTATATAGAACACATAATCAAGCAAAAAGCAAAAACGTTGGAGCCAACGATGATGTTCTGAGAATTTTTTTTTTTCTTTTTTCAGTTAATTCGCTGAACAGAACTTAAGCCCTTTGATTTCTCTCTCCAGAATAGTTGGTTCGAGGAATGATTGAATGATGTAATTGCTTTATTATTATTATTTTTCGCTCTTAAACCTTTTTTTCAGCTTTCCAAAAACAGTGTTTGCTTTCTGCTGGCTTTTTGTTTGGTAGTGTCGTTTGAGAGGCGTGATTCGTAAGGATGTATTTTTTCTTTTTAGAATATCATAATTCATAACAAAGTAATTAAAAAGAAAACTTGAATTTAACAAAGTTAATTGCCAATAATGTGTAAATGATTATACATTTATAGCTAAAGATTTTCTTTAAAATGGATGAAATTTCTCATTATGATTTTTTTTATTTCTTTAATCATCTTCTAATAACAAATTAAAATGACAGGAAAAAAAAAAAAATCCTTAGGCAGTACTTAAAAAATAAAAAATTAATGGTGGTTGCTTTTAAACCAAGTTGAACAGAACAACTTATAATAGCTGTCTTTCTTCGAGTTGCATGGCTTTGTTTTGCCCAAAAAAATTGACAAACCCAGCTGGTTCATTAGCTTCTTCATTCTATCTTTTCTTTATCATTGGAAATTAAGTTTCAAGATAGCATGGCCGTACCATAATGTGAGCTATATACATCGAGTAATGGATCAAAGCTGATCATACGAAACAAAACCTAAATATTTTATTAATCTAAAATTTAAAAATAATAATAAAAATAAAATCGAATACAAAGAAAGAGCCCAATTCGAACCAAAGAACTTGGACCACAAGAGCATTCACTTGCTGTTCTTGTTACTCCTCTATTGGAGGAAATAGGCCCAAAAGTAAAGCTTTGTGCAAAAGCAGCCCATGGTCACAAGAGGTTTGCCAGCTGGACTGGGATGCAATCATGGTTGCTTCCAAACCAAGATGATAAATCCCGTTAAATCTGTTCTTTTTTTTTTTTTTTTTAAGAGTTTGTTGCACATGATATTTACAATTATATAAATATTGAAATTCGTTTATATTAATTTTGATATAACTTAAACGTATTTTAAAGCTACTTAAATATTCGAGGACGTACTCGTATTGGGAGAAAGGCATGTCTTGCTCAGGTTATGACTAGAAAGAAAATATAAATTAAATCGCATAATACGTCGCGGGGCTCGGTCACTTGCTCAGCACTTGTGAGAGGTGGCTCTGGCCACTGGAGTTAGTCATGTTCTTTTGAGTTGCCTTATTTTGCTATGAAATTTAACAAACCCAACTCGTTCATTCGCTGGGCAGAAGCTGGAAACTCCGGTTGCAGGGCTGCCCGAAACATATAAAGAATTATTAATATAAATGACAATTTATTAACATCATTTAAAAATAAAACACTTCAAAAGATAAAAATGTGTTAAAATGTTCGTTTTTTCAATAAACTAATTCATTTTCTATGAAAGTATCTAGTAGTAGAAAAACAACAAAAACCAAAGGCGCGTGGCGATGGTTGAAATTTCTTCGCCATGACGTAAAGCGTGATTGGCATAGCGTTGTGAAACCGACGATATAATTCTTCTCCCTCACAAAATGTGAGTGGAGTAGGGGCGTTCTGGGCATGTACTTCATAGAATTTAATGTAATAATATAAGTCCCAGTAATATATGTCTGATTGTAAATATCAGTATAGTGTCTGCTTTAATAGCAGTTGTAAATCTGTGTAATACAAGTATTCTGGTGTATAACCAGCTTCAAAAAAAAAAAAAAAACAACAAAAAAAAATCTCTTAAACTTCGGTCCAATGTCCTTTTAATGAATAAAACTTATTAATTATTGACTTCTTAAAGGATAAAATAAAATATTACTTGCCCTTTTAGGTGTAACTCGGCTAATCATAAAATGGCATTGTGCCTACTAGTCCAAGTTAGAATATAAGAAAATGTTGGTGTTTAATGAATGAGGTTTCTCAATCCCATCCAAACTATTAAAAAAATATTAATTGAGAAATTAAAGAAAGAACATTGTCAAAGATTAATTGATAAACTAACATTGTCAAAGATTAGAACAACCACAAATTTAGAAACAAGTTGGAAAATATATTTTTGGATTGAATATTAAACTAGAGAAGAGAATTATGATTTATTACTGCAAACGAACAAAGATAAATTGTAATAAATTTGTAGGATTTATAAGTACTAACGATTAGACCATTTACACTAATGGTGCGTTTACTTACCGGATTGGGGAATTGGAATCCGGAATCGGAATAATTAATGGCGTTCTTGTGAAAATAAGAGAATCGGAATCGGAATGGCGGGCCCATATATTTGGAAATAGAATGGGAACTTGATTAAAATGGGGAGGTGGGAATCAAGTTAAAATTCGGCACTACATTTGCCCTCCCCCAAAACAAAAAATACCTATTTTGTCCTAAGTTATAATTAATTAATATATTATTATAATTAATTAATTATTATGATTAATTAATATATTATTAACTATAATTATTAATAATTATAGTTCTTGAATAAATAATCATAATAATTAATATATTATTAATATTATTACAATAATTAATACATTATTATTTTAATTAATTAATTAATATATTATTATAATAATTATTATAATTAATTCATATATTATTAATTAATTAATATAATTATTACGTTTAATTAATATATTAACATATTATTAACAATAATTATAAATAATTATAATTTTTGAATAAATAATCACAATAATTAATTTATTGTTCTTGTTATTATAATTAATTAATATATTATAATAATTACTAATATAATAATTATAATTAATTCATATATTCTAATTAATTAAATACTTTAATTATTACTATTAAATAATATAATAATATATTATTTAACAACAATATATTAATAATTATAGTTCTCAAGTAAATAATCACAATAATTAATATATTATTATTTTAATTAATTAATTAATATATTATTATAATAATTATTAATATAATTATTATAATTAATTCATATATTATAATTAATTAATATAATTATTACTATTAAATAATATAATAATATATTATTAACAATAATATATTAATAATTATAGTTCTCGATTAAATAATCACAATAATTAATACATTATTATTTTAATTAATTAATTTATATATTATTAATATATATTATAATTAATTAATATAATTATTACTATTAAATAATATAATAATATATTATTAACAATAATATATTAATAATTATAGTTCTTGATTAAATAATCATAATAATTAATACATTGTTATTTTAATTAATTAATTAATATATTATTATAATTATTATTATAATTAATTCATATATTATTATTAATTAAGTAATATAATTATTACTACTAATTAATATATTAATACATTTTAACAATAATTATTAATAATTATAATTTTTGAATGAATAATCACAATAATTAATATATTATTATAATTAATTAATTAATATTAATATTATTAGTTAATATATTTTTATAATAATTGTTAATATAATTATAATAATTAATTAATAAAATTTTACCATTAATTAATAAATTAGTTAATAATAATAATTATGACAATAATCCATTAAGTACTTTTTTAGTAATTTATTCTGATCAAAATTCGTTAAAATTCAGATTAGATTCCTCTGGGTTTAAGTAAGCAAACTTAATTTGATTAAAATTCACTATTAGATTAAAATTCGTTCATTCATAATAAATTCCAGGTTAAAATTATTAGATTAGGTTTAGTAAACTTGACGTAAAAAACTGAAAAAAAAAAAAATTAAAAGTATTAGGAATACTAATTAATTAATTTAGAGATTTTTTTAATTTCGATTGTAATTTAATACATAATATTTGCATATTTATTTATTTTTAAAAATTTCTTACAGATGCCACGGCTCCAGGTTCCGCCCTATTTATTTGCTTTCTCAATTTGGCTCTGTAATTTAATATTTTTCTTATACACAATACTCAAGCAAGTTAAAATTTTCCTAATTGAGATATTAATGTAGAGTTTCATTACACTCTCATGTTTGTATCTGTATCTACTAAGTACTTTTGGTTTATTATACGTATTAAGTTATATATTACAAGGCATGATTCATTTTTTAATGAAGAATATGTACATTGTTATATTTAGATCGATTAAATAATGCGTTAAACATACGCTCAGACAGAGAGATAGAGGGTTAAGATCCATTATAAACTTCGGATTCTCACATAATTGTATAAATATAGTTTGGGTTATATGATGAAAAAATTAAAAAAGCTGAATCTAGAGTGACCTTTTCAATCTTTCGTACGTGCTTATATTATAATGGTTCTTTAATTTTGAAGCGTAAATTAAAGAACATCGTGTAAATGTTCCACTGCAACTGGTAAGTCGATGGGATCAGAATCAAGCCAAGAATTTGTCTTGATCATTCAAAAGAGAGAGATTATGGAGGGGCCATAACAATTATTACATTGGTTATTAGAAGGAACCTGAACAAGTTGCTTCCACTTGCAGTACTTTGAAGATGTCTCCATGTGGTGGTCCTGTTTTTGCCCGATAAATAAGTTAAATACATCACCTTCGTCTAATCAAACATCACATGTGACTTCCAAGCCTTTGATGTCATAAGGCAATGCCAATGCCATGCTTGCCGTTTAACTTTAGAAACATGAGGTGAGATTCACAGTTTTTTGCTTAGATGATGAGCTTGTTGTTTGTCGATCTACCCAATGATGATAGCGGAGCCATTGTTTGTACCTGATCAAAAATACTCAAAGATTCGTAAATTGCTTTGAACACTACTACCCATGTGGCAGCAATATATATGAGTGATTACAAATGTAATTACTTCTTGAATTTAATATTGAGCTTATTCAAATACATATACAATGGACATTATTGTTTCCAAAGGACCCAAATAGCCAGCAGTCATACAATCTATTTGGCTATCCATATCCTTTGCGTTATTTTATTGATATAGCAAACAAAGAATGGATTCATTCGAGCTGTGTGTTTATAAATATGTACAGGCTACACACTCGGCCTCTTAGGTCGAGTGGTTGAATATTCTAAATATGACTCTCCCTTGCGAAATGCGAGTGGAGTAGATACATCTCTCCTCTATGGAGGGGTTATTCGTCTGGGCATGTACTTTAATAGAATGAAAATGTAATAATATAAATCTCAGGTATATATCTGATTGTAAATATCAGTGTATTGGTCTGCTGCAAAAAACAGTTGTAAATATATGTATAATGCAGTATCTGGTGTGTAACCAGTTCAAAAAATATATATATATACAGGCTACAGCAAAGATAAGACAATGACATGCGCGCAAGAGTTTATGCATTTTAACTCTTTTTAACATTTCTAACTCCCAAGTGTGCATGCGATATTTTCAAATTAAGGGGGCCATAGAACGATAGCTCAATAATTGATGTGCAACTCGACGTAACAAAAAGCTAGCATGTGTCATATGCTACGGTTGGTAAATCCTGCAATATACTGTTCTTTTCCGAGGTCTCTTTCACAAAGTCCACAAATAAATAAGTTAAAATTGCATGAAAATCACATGGGTCGTATTATTCAGTGTAATTCTCTTTCGTTATCAACTCATTATTAAATGTGACTTGTACCAAACGGGGAGCTACAATTGATTGATTGTCCAGGTAAAACACTAAACGTGTCGTCTCGTTTGATGTGGATATTATAGATAATGTCAACCCTCAATCAAAGGTAATTGCCTCATGCTAACTTTTCGAAAACCCTAGGTAGCTTCCTCGTGGATGTTTTTTATACGATCTAATAATTAATTATATCTCCAGTCATCAAGTATTTTAATATCACGTTTTTTTTTTAACAATATATATATATATATATATATATATATATATATATATATATATATATATGTCTGTGTATATGAATTGCTATTCTTCACATGTTTAATTCCAAAACCTAATCAATACGTAATCAATCAATTAACCTTGAATGGTTTGAAAAGCTAGTCGGTGACGCCACGTTTCAATGAGCTGTTACAACAAACTTGATACAAACTAAAAACTAAAAAATAAAGTTATAATAGATACATTGTTTTAATGTTGAAATCTGTAACGTTATATATTAGATTAAAGCATGTTGATGTTATATTTCAAGTCTTTGTTTACATTAAACATCAAATCTAACCGAGTAAACTTCTAATCTTTTCACGTCAAACTTGGTGTAATGCAGGCATTAACGTTGAATCTAAAACAATTAAATGTTAAAACAATAAATCTTCTTGGTAAACATCACCTAAATTTAAAAATATTCATATTGTATTTTTTTTTTTTTGAAAACCATTACCTAAATCCAGGAATATTTATATTATACCATCAGAAATTTATAACAAAATATGTAAAAACGTACCTAAATTTATAATACGCAATTGCTTTCTAAAGCCTTATAGTTTGCCTTTTAAATCAACACGTTATCCCAAAAAATTTATTTAAATTTCTCTCTACACACTCTCTCTGATGATGAGACGTAAAAAAAAAATAAAATAGAATAATACGTTTGACTTAAAAAACCATGTAATTTAATAAATAAGTGTTGCTCACATAATGGGTCATAAGTGGGCAGGGTTTCTTTCAGGTTAAGTCATGAAATCGCGTTGTTGGGAGGCACTGTATAGGTTCGGCGGGACTTCTGCAGGTTGTGATGCGAGAAGGTCATCGCGGTTGGTAGCCAAAAGGATCTGGTAAAACAAAATACCATAACCATTTATATAGATAGTTTTTTTATTATCTTTTGTATTCCTATTTCAACCTATCATAAAAATAAAAATTACCCTTAAATCTCTATATATTAAAAACTCACACACTATTAAATACATTAAAAGTCAAATTATCGAAAATATCTAAAGATCACTTTTAGTTGGACTTAACCTTATATGACAGTTCACAACACATAGTTACTCACATATAAAGTTAGTGTTGGATTAAGGATCTAACAATCTCTTACTTGAGTTGTATGTGTAACTTTATAATGATGTTTTGTAAAAATAATTAGATGACTTCAACCTTATTGTTATTATTAAAATATATCTATAATCAATATGATCCATCAATCATATCGATATAGGATCAGGCAGCTTTTGCTACAACTGTCGCAACTCGATCCATCAATAGTCGTTATGTCAATACAATTGAACAACACGGATCATGATGTGGATGTGCAGCATGAAAATTTCATGTAATGTAATCTTAACACGCTTATTTCTAACTTATCTACTTTAACCTTAGTGAAATCAAATCATACAAAAATCAAAGTGCAAATAAACCAAAACCTACCTCAAATATCCATAAATTAAAAAATATTTATATCATAAGAGTATCTAAAATCACAAACTCCCATTAGAAATGAGTATCCTTTAATGACATGACACCCATACGAGTAATGTGCTCATAAAACATTTTGGATGGCATTCCCTTAATGAGCAAATATGCAATCATAGAGTTTGTGTCTATGTACTCTATAGACGATTGTCCATTTTGAACTATTTATTTAATAACTAAGAACTTACTATTTAAATGCTTCAACTTCGTTGAGCTTATGTTGTTATTAGAATACAACACTACTGATTTATTGTCATAAAATAACTCGAGTGATCTATCAATACCATTTACTATACGCAATCTAGTAACAAAATTTCACAACCATATTTCATAATCACCCATATAAATAACTTTTATGTATCTTTAAGTATTCTTATTTTAACTCATTGCTAAAAACATTTATCTTATCAAATAAATTAAATCTCATATTACTGAAAACCTTAATGAATAACTTTTAATAAAGCTTAACATTGTATAACAATTTATAACGTATAATTATCCACATATAAGTTCGAACATTAGATTAGGGATATCATTAAATTGTATCAAATCTTAATTTTAGATTGTTTTACCTTCAGCATGCTTGAATTGCGATGTGAGGGGCCTATATATATATATATAATTAACCCTTTTGTAGTGACGAATTCACTAATAAAGAAATGATGATAATACTCATGAAATTGAAGATATTGAGTTACTTTAGATATTCCTTCCATCATCTTAATTTGTTTATAAAAGTTACTTTATATCACCGAACAATGAATTATAGGACAAAAAAGTTCGAGTTAGCCCATTAACTTACATAGAAATTAAAAAGCTAATGTGACAACCACTTGGTCAAAGAGTGGATGTCGAATTTGTAGATAAATCTAATAAATGTGTTCCTTTAAATAAATAAATAAAGAAAAATTATTTCTCTAAACAAACCTTAAAAAAGAAAATTCATCTCGATCGTCAATTTTTTTTTGATAATGCTAAATGCGGCTTTAAACAAAGCATAAAGTAACTTTTAACAATTTCCGTGCACATGCAGAACAACAAAAGCAGCGGATCGATGAAGTTGCCAAGAAAATTATAATTTCATTTTCACCCGAGCCTTACCGGCATAATTCCGTCTCTATTTTAATCATGCACATGCAAGAACATCCATGAGAAGTTGCCAAGAAAACACATAATTAATTCTAATGATTGACTGAAGATTTAATAATTTGTTTTTACTTATTGGACTTCCAATTGATCTTTGACTACCCAGCTACGTATGGTTATGATCTAACTATTATACAATTTCTTTTACACATTACTAAACACAATTTTTTATTTTTTGATCATTCTAATTAAATTGATATCGAGTGAATTATATGCGAGATCTGTAGCTATCAAATTTAAGAGGGTGTTTAGTGAAGTGCAACACAGTTATAAACGGATTATCGATTTGAATTAAATATTAAGAAATGTATTAATTATGAACACTTCTAATGTGTGAGAACTTTAAACCAAGAGTAGAGATGTTTCAGTTCTCAATTAATTTGAATGTTGATGATCAACTACGAGATCAATGGTAATGGGCTAATGGCAACATGCATGGTGTGTGATTGCGATGATGAATATGATTGTTGCCGGATCGGTGACTGTGATATAAAGTGACTAAAATTGGCACTTGACATGTGTTATGATTTTGCCATTAAAATGTGCTACTTTTAGTAATTGATGTATTGATGTGTATTAGTTATCAAATTACTAATAAGACGGACGTGATTGGTTTAATTAATAAAATTCCTAAAATTATCAATTTGATTTCCACTCACATGAATAGAGTGCAAATTTCAGTCATACACTTGGGAAAAAATCCTTTAGTTTATTAGGATTTTTTTTTTTTTTTTTACATATATAGCGAACAGTAGGTCCACCTTAGAGAATACAATGATTATGTATTGAAGTTTAGTATGAACAATTTCGTGTTTTTAATTTATAAATCATAAATTTTTTTATATTATAAGAATATTCTGTATTGCTCTTTACTGATTAACAAATTCCATGAATGCATAAAATGACTCTATTAATCCAATGGATTCCGGCATGTTTTCGAAAACTCTTTTACTAAATTTTTTAATTTATGTTTGCTTGAAAAAATTTACCCAATTTCTTCCATAGAAATCGGAGCAAACGAATGTTTTAAAGGCCTCATGGAAACATCCGTTGGCAACTCCAACTTAAATTTAAGTTGTTTAATTTGTTTTCTCTTACAAGTGCAACTATACATGTTACACTCCTAATATAAAATTGCAACTTGGAACTATAATTACATTCAGATCCTTGTTTTTTAAATTTCTTACATAAAGAACAAAACTTCAATACTAGTGTCAAATAGATATATCTATTCATTTTCAAATTCCAAATTCCAAAACTGCATACCCTCGTTTGTATAGCCTAGGTGCTTGCTAGACTCCTTTTGTATTTTTTAAAAAAAAAAATCGATATACAAAATCTCTTATAACAATATTGATTGTTAACATTTTTATAATCCATTTGGTTTTTATTATAATTTTTTTATATTTTATAATTTATCTTTTTATACTAGAACAAATGAATTAAATTCTTAGTGAGTAGTATTGTAAATATCTTATAAAATATATTAAGACGATGTTAAATGAATGATGCAATTATAATTATTTAATAATCGTATTATGTTAATATTTAATGTTATTGATATAAATAAAAGATAAATTTTTATTTTTTAATTTAAAATAATAAAGTAAAAATTTCAACAATTGAGTTTTAACTAATGTGACGTTTATATAATCAATGATATAATATTTAATTTTTTCAATTATAAAATTAATTATATAATAAATGAATAACACATAATAATTAAAACTTAAGTTGTGAATTAATTATTAAAATTCTATCATTGTTCATATAACTTTATTTGACACAACATGCAAACTCAGAATTATCCCTGTTATCTTTGATCGTCAATTGTACGAGCATGCAACTTAATAGTAAAGGGTATTTCTGTTATTTCAGTACGGGTTAGAGACTTATTCGGTACAAATGGAAAAGATATGTCCTTACGTAAAAATAATAAAAACTAACGATCCCAGATGTTATTTTCCTAAGACAGTAACTAAAATATAGAATAAAATTATTTAATAATGAAATAACTTTCTCTTCATCAGCAGGACTTTGTTGCTTGCAGAAGATAGAGAGAGAAGAAGAAGAGACAGAGCTCTTGTTTCTTCTTACGGAAGCTTCTTTGTAGATTTTTGGTTATTAAAAAATTAAAAATATATGTGTTAAGAAACCGTAGGTTACAAAAGTACTTATGATATAAGAACAAAAGAAAAATAAAAGGGTTTCGTGAAGAGAACCTTATAAGGTTATGAGTTTTAGCCCCTGAGAAATTCTTATTAGATTCACGTCTTCACGTTATCGCTTTTGATTACCTTCTTCTCTCTCAAGAAAAGGAAGAAAAAGAAAAGCACCTTTTAGGGTTTTTGATTTGGGGTTTCGAACTTTTTAGTGGTTTTTTTTTGTGGGTTTGGAAAATTTGGGGCTAATTTGGTTTTCGTACTGGTTTTGAAGAATTAATTGATGGGTGGGCAACGATTAGTGTTATTTTAAGGTAATTTCTGGTGGGTTGGTGTTGGATTGGGATTTTTCGAAGGATTAAGGTTCAAGACAGGAGTATTGTGTGATTCCTTTTGGTGGGTGTGTTTGATAATAGTTTTTTTTTCTTTTTTTTCCCGGGACAGAGCTTGTTGGTTGGCTGATTGTTATTGGCTTCTTCAAGCTTCAATCTTTGGTGGGTGTTGTAAATATTGGGCTGTTTTTGCAGGTTTCTTTTAGTGGGGGGTGGTGACAACTAAGGGTTTTGATCAAGTACTAAGGTAAAAATTAAAAAAAAAAAAAAGGAAAAAAGTTATGAAGTTTACATTTTGATGAAAGTTATCTTTTAAACGGTGAATTTGATTAAATTTTCTGGGTATAGGCTTGAAATCTCCTCTGATATTGATTGTTTGGTTTCATTGAATTACAAAATTTGTAGTGGAGAGTTCTGGTTTCCAAGGATAAGAACAGCGAAGATGAGCTCTAGTATTACTGAAGTTTTGTTTCATGAGGGCAAGCTTTTAGTTCATATTTCAGAGAATGGCCATTCGTTTGAGCTTGATTGCAATGAGAACACACCTGTTGAGGCAGTTATGCGGTTCATTGAATCTGCTGCTGGTATAAACTTCAATGATCAGCTTGTTCTCTGCTTGGACATGAAACTGGAGCCACAAAAGCTGCTTTCAGCTTACAGGCTTCCGTCTGATGATAAAGAAGTGTTTATATTCAATAAACTAAGGTTGCAAAGTAATTCGCCTCCTCCCTCTCCAGAGCAAGTTGATGTTCTTGAAGTTGCAGACCCATCACCGCCAGCTTCGTCACAAGACCCTCACCCTTTAGATGATGCGCCAGATCCAGCTTTGAAGGCATTGCCTTCTTATGAGAGGCAATTTAGGTACCATTACCATAGGGGTCATGCTATATATATTCGTACACAAGCAAAGATTGAGATGTGTGAAAGGCTTTTGAGGGAGCAAAAGGTGCAAGAGAGAGCTGTGGAGGTTGGGAGGGGTAATTTGGAGCAATACTATAGAGTGATTAACCAAAATTATAATGACTTCATGAAGCGATATTCACAGCAGCAAAGGGTTCATTCTGATCTTTTAGCAAACTTTGGAAGGGATATCGAGAAATTGAGGTCTATCAAGCTTCACCCTAGTTTACAGACAACTACTCGCAAGTGCCTATTGGATTTTGTGAAGGAAGAGCACTTGCGGAAGTCGGCAGAGACTTGCAGCAGTTCTCACAGGCAGTTTGAGAACAAAGTTACACAATTTAAGCAGACTTTTGATGATGCTAAGCGCAGAGTTGAAGAGTTGCTTAATACCGGGGCTTCTTTGCCTATAAAGAACTTAGAGATGATGATCAAAGAGCATCAGCGATTCATCAATGAACAGAAGAGTATAATGCAGTCATTGAGGTTGGTTCCCCCCCCCCCCCCCCGCGCTATTTTTTCTGCTGTTCGGAATTATTGTTGCCTGCCTGATTTAGTAAGTTTATTGTTGCTCCCCATGTTTCCTCCTGGCACTGTGAAGCACTGGTTTGTTGTAGGCTAGTTTCACTAAATGTCATCACTTCCTTCGTTTCCTTCTGTTTGTTGTTTGGGGTCCATTTTATAATGTTATGTGATGTTCACAATATCATAAATTCTGAATGCATTTTTAAGTGGTTCTGAGGTAGTGAAGTATGCATCAGTGGAGATATTTTCTTGAAGGATTCTGAATCCCTATGTATTTTATATTTGAGCATTTTGTGCAGGTGTACATAGAGCGTCAATCTGTTGTTAGTTGTGTTGTAGAAGAATTTTATTGATATCACTAACAAATAATTACACTTTTTTGTACAGCAAAGATGTCAGTACAGTGAAGAAGCTTGTGGATGATTGTCTGTCCTGCCAATTGTCCTCCTCTCTTCGTCCTCATGATGCAGTTTCAGCTCTGGGTCCTATGTATGATGTCCATGACAAAAGTCACCTGCCCAGGATGCAGGCTTGTGACCGTTCAATCTCTAAGCTTCTTGACTTCTGCCAGGATAAGAAGAATGAAATGAATGTCTTTGTGCACAATTACATGCAAAAGATAACCTATGTCTCTTACATCATTAAAGATGCTAAGTTGCAGTTTCCTGTTTTTAGAGAGGCAATGTTGCGTCAGGATGATATATTTGCTGACCTAAAGTTGGTCCGTGGGATTGGCCCTGCATACAGAGCCTGCCTTGCTGAAGTAGTTAGAAGAAAGGCCTCCATGAAGCTGTACATGGGGATGGCTGGACAGTTGGCTGAAAGGCTTGCAACAAAGAGAGAGGTCGAGGTCAGGAGAAGGGAGGAGTTTTTGAAAGCAAATAGTGCGTATATCCCTAGGGACATATTAGGATCCATGGGGTTGTATGATACTCCAAATCAATGTGACGTTAACATAGCTCCTTCTGATACTAATTTGCTTGACATTGACATTTCAGACCTGGAAGTTTATGCCCCTGAATATTTGGCTGGACTTCGAAAGGGTGAGAAGCCTGTAAATGTGAGAGGTTCTTTTTCTTTGTCCAATGACAGTTCTCATTCAGTTGAAGCTGAAGAGATTGCGTTGGATGCTCTGGATAAAGAAGACCCTGAAGAGCTTCATGAGGGATCTGAATTAGTAGAGATTGCTGGAACTAGCAAGATGGAAGTTGAGAATGCAAAACTGAAAGCCGAACTTGCTTCTGCTATTGCATTAATTTGTTCCTTGTGTCCTGAAATGGAATATGAGTCGCTGGATGACAGTAAACTGGATGGTGTATTAAAGAATGCTGCAGAGAAGACAGCTGAAGCGTTGCATCTGAAGGATGAGTATGGAAAACATCTCCAAGCTATGCTTAAGGCAAAGCAAATGCAGTGTGTATCGTATGAAAAGCGGATTCAAGAACTGGAGCAGAGATTGTCTGATCAGTATTTGATGAAGCAGAAGCACTCAAATGGTAAGGATGTCTCTGACTTTGCCCTTTTGGTTGAGAAGGCTGATGACTGCAAACCAGAATCCTCAGGTGGTGGAGAGACGCATATGCCTTGTATTTCTACGTCTGAGCCCATGGATGAGGTTTCTTGTGTGTCAAACTCTTTTGATGCAAAGTTGGCCCTTCTCAACAGGCAGCCAAGCAGAGGTCGAGAAGGGGTGGATGAAAATATGTTGGATTCCTCTGGAATGCTAAATCCTCCATTAGATTCATCAATGGTGGAGCCACATCGTGAAGAACTGCCAATCAACGAAAAAGATGGTAAATATAAGATGCCAGGGCAGTTGGGCATGTCAATGACAAATAGTTCCACTGCAGAGAGCATGCCGGAGCCTCATAACATCTTGCCATGTGAAGCCACAGCTGATTCAGGCTTGGATCCTAAAGTCAGCAGTGAACTTGTGTTAAAATTGCAAAGTGCGCTTGCTGACAAGTCTAATCAATTGAGTGAAACGCAAACCAAACTTGAAGCTGTAATGGAGGAGGTTGTGATGCTTGGGAGGGAATTGGAAATGAGACAGAAACTCCTTGATGAATCTCAGGTAAAAGAGGTTTCACAACATTGTTGGTCTAGTCTTTTAATTTATAGAGAATTTAGCAGGAATTTATGAGTTATGTTTCTGACAGCAGTGCATGTCTAATATAGAGTAAATTTATTTAGTTATCTTTTGACAAGCTGCTTGGAGGTGGTTTCCTTTTTTGTCTTTTACTGTGGTTGAAAATAAGGATCTTTATTTAGTTATATTGGCCTGCTACAAATAACATGTTACGCTTAATATCAATGACCTTTAGCAGAATACACTCGACTGGATTAATAAATAGGAAATTGATTACAGTTAAGTGAAACAAATCATTTGTGACGTCTTTAATGGATGAAAGCGCTTGCGTTGTAAATCAAATTCTAATTTTTGGCGTATTTTTTATTAATTACTTTCCCCTAGTACATGTCCATAAAGCCGTTATGGGAGTACTGTTTTGGGAGGAGATTGACTTGACTTTGACTAAGGCCTTCTTTGGGATTAAGGTTTGGTAGGTGTAGCTTTTAAGCTATGCTAAAGTGTTTGGTAAACACTAATTGCTGTAGCTTAAAAGTTAAGTTGATTTGATTTCATATTTGTATGATAAAAAATCTTTTATATCCTTCCTAATTTTGTCAAAATGATTATTTAAAAATTGTATTTACTTCATACTATTAACTTTTATTTTATAGTTATAGTTTTTTTTTCTACAGCAGTTGTAGCTTAAAAGTTATGGCATCTCAATACCAAATAAGGCTTAAGAAAGCAGTTTCTTGCTCACTTCCAGAAAAGCACTTAAGGCACATTGATTTTACAA
The DNA here is from genome assembly GCA_030449925.1 of Citropsis articulata. Taxonomy (NCBI): domain Eukaryota; kingdom Viridiplantae; phylum Streptophyta; class Magnoliopsida; order Sapindales; family Rutaceae; genus Citropsis; species Citropsis articulata. The sequence continues at coordinate 1,826,120 of JASUUH010000168.1, forward strand.
CTATTGTCCCATTTGTTTTTAGTAATTATATTACAATATACCATTGAAATATTTTTCATGACAGTGCCAGTTATTGTCGTGCACGGAAATACCTCTATAAATTTATCCTGGACAATCTTGTAATATTCTTATATGTATGTGTATATTTTTTGTGTGTAACAGATGAATTGTGCTCACTTGGAGAATTGTTTGCATGAGGCAAGAGAGGAGGCCCAAACACATCTATGTGCGGCTGACCGGAGGGCATCAGAGTATAGTGCATTGCGTGCTTCTGCAGTCAAACTGCGGGGACTCTTTGAAAGACTCCGTAGCTGTGTTTTTGCTTCGGAAGGAGCAGGTGGTTTTGCTGATTCTTTGTGTGCCTTGGCACAATCTTTGGCCAAGTAAGCTTCTAGCTAGCCATCTTAAATTACTAACTACCATGTGGCTTATTGATTTTTCCTTTTGAAATTTCTTTGCTCAATTGATTGTTGCCATCCTTTTTGAAATTTCTTTTCAACATCAAATATGGTATTGATGGTATGCTTGGTAAATTCAAAAATGGTGGTAACAATGCCTAACTGCCCCACCATATATATATATATATATAATTATTATTATTGGCCAGTAAATTAGGAATCTAAAACCCTCAATTTCCTTATTTAATTCCAGACATATAAAAAGGCTTGAATTATTGTAGCTTTGTATATATTCTGTTTATTAACAAGAAAAAAAAAATAAGAATTGTTTTGCAATGAAAATTCTCAGTTCCATCAGCGACAATGAAGATGATGGAACCGCTGAATTCTGGAAATGCATACGGGTCCTTGCGGATAGAGTTAGTTTCTTGTCAAGGCATCGGGAAGAGTTGCTTGACAAGAACCGCAAAGTTGAGCTGGCACACGAACAGCTTAAAAAGGAATTGGAAGAAAAGAAAGAGCTGGTTAAAACTTTGTACACAAAGCATCAGCTTGAAAAGCAGGTAATTTGCTGTGAATGTTCTTAGTTTCTTGTGTTTGTTTTCCTTAAAAAGCTCCATCCTTTAAAAGCATTGAATATGCCTAAGCGAAGCTGTTGGATGATATTCTTTAGGCAAACAAGGAAAAGATATCTTTTAGCCGTCTAGAAGTTCATGAGATTGCTGCATTTGTTCTCAACTCAGCCGGGCATTATGAGGCAATCAACAGGAGCTGCTCAAACTACTACCTATCTGCTGAATCTGTAGCCTTGTTTACTGATAATCTCCCACGCCAACCCAGTTACATTGTTGGGCAGATTGTGCATATTGAACGCCAAACAGCGAAGCCATTGCCTCCTGCTGCAACCAGGCCTGGGCATGGCAAGGCAGATCAAGTGGATCGCCTGACCTCCGATACAGGGACTGACAGGTTGGCTCTGAAATCTGGATCAACAACTTCTAACCCATACGGACTCCGAATTGGCTGTGAATACTTCATAGTGACAGTAGCCATGTTACCTGATACTTCCATTCATTCACCTCCTCCTTCCTGATCCTGCTTTGGGCAGATAGATGTGATGGAAGAAAGACAAGTGTACATAATAATATTAATTCTCTAAATATAAGCCCTTCATGGATGGGAGTTGAACTTGATTTTTCTTTTGTATAGGCTGATGAGCTAATTAAGTTTAATCTCCCCTTTGTATATAAACTACTTTTAGTATGTAAAATATTGTGAATATTTCTCCGGGCCTTAATCCTTAACTGCCTTTTACACTGGAGAACTTTATACATTTTATTCAATTAGTTTAAACTTTGTACATCTTCTACTTTATTTGTATGAACAATCAGATAGTATTATCGATATTTTACGATTTAGGAATAGCTTAGTAGTTTTTTTTTTTTTTTTTTTTTGAAGGAAAGAAGAATTTCATTAAACCGACAAATGAGAAAATAACCAGGGTAGTGGAACATGTCTTCATTCACCCGGACCTGACAAAGAACGCCCCACTCTAGTCACAATATGAGCGGCGGTGTTCGCACATCTCCTTACAAAAGAGAAAGTCACCTTTTTTAAACAGTGAGCCAAGACTCTACAATCAGAAATAATAAGACCAAAACCATTATGATAGACATTAGAATCAAGCAAAGCATTGAAAACTTGTAAACAATCAGTCTCGATAATGATGGGGAAGTATTGTGTGTTCTTCAGCCAACTCAAGACCTCACGCACACCTAAAGCCTCTGCTTCGCGAGCTTCAAAATTTTCAATCAAAGAATCACATTTTGCAGTAATGAAGTTACCCTCAGAAGACCGGATAACTGCTCCATAGTTTATCCTATTAGTAGCTCAGGAAGTGGCAGCGTCCACATTATATTTAAACCATCCAAAGCGAGGACGTTTCCAACAGATAGAGCCAAGGTTTAAATCTGCAGGTACTTGAGTAAAATGACTCATTTGACGAGCCTTTTGCCATTCAAATAAGTCCTGGCCAGCTCTATTAAGTACTTGAGACACTCTACATACTCCATTCCTCTAAACCTTATTATTTTTATTTTTCCATAGGCCCCAACAAACCATTGCAGTAAGGCAGCAATCATCAATACTGCAGCGAGTAAAAAGAGCATCAACCAATCACCAAAACTAACAAAACTTCCCGCAAAACCAACCAGGGAAATCATCCAACAATGTTTGGCAAAAGGACAATCAACTAAGACATGATAAATTGTCTTAGGAGAAGCATTGTAAATAGTACAAAGAGGATGTACCTCGACACGATGACAGATAAGGTTGTTAGCAGTGAGAACCACATTTACCATAACTCGTCAAAGAAAGTTCTTTACTTTGGCAGGTACAGACAACTTCCAAATCTTACTCCAAACTCCACTACTAGGCGGCTCTGATATAATGTCCATCCATTTATAGCAACTTCGAACAGTGTATATCCCGTTTGCGTCGGGGAGCCAATACCAGGTATCACAAGCATGTCGAGAACTGAGAGGAACTTGGAGTATACAGTTTCGATCTCTACTATTGAACACATCTGTCACAAGATCATAATCCCATCGTTGTTGATTAGGAACCATAAGACTACTCACAGGAACTAAAGCTAAAGTCTCTGGAAGATTAGTTGTAATGAAGCCACTCTCCCGATCAGGCAGCCAGGGAGCCGAGCCAATTGTAATGCTCTGTCCATCCCCAACTTGGATACGACTCCCTTGGATCAATATCTTCTGAGCAGCCAAAATCGATCTCCATGCATAACTCGGGTTGCTTCCCAGCTTTGCTTGGTCGAAACAGGCATTAGAGTAATACATAGCTTTGAAAATTCTGCCCACAAGTGAATTTGGATTTGTCAATAGCCTCCAGCCTTGTCTTCCTAACATAGCAACATTAAATTTGTGGAGATGTTTAAAACCAATACCACCGTAAGATTTTAGTTTACACAGCCTACCCCAGTGCATCCACCTAATTCCACCACTACCATATCTTTTACTGCCCCATCAAAATGAATTCATCATCCTTTCAAGCTCCCGGCAAAGATCGAGAGGAATGAGATAAATCTGCATAGCATAATTAGGCATGGCCTGTGCCACGGTTTTGATCAAAATTTCCTTTCTGGCTTTAGAGAGAAATTTCTGGTGCCACCTTTGAATTCTCTTCCAAACTCTTTCCCTGATATATATGAAGATATCAATCTTCCTGCGGCCAACCGAAGATGGTAATCCGAGATAGGTACCATGATCTGAAGTAGCTACAACTCCAAGCTGCTCACGGATAGGATGAATAGTATCTTCAGTCACATTTCTATTAAAAGAAACTGATGATTTATTGTAGTTCACCTGCTGCCCCGAAGCTGCTTCATAAATTGCCAAAATATTTTTTACTGGGAGAGCCTCATGGACAGTAGCTTTAAAGAAAAGAAAACAGTCGTCGGTAAAAAAAAAAGGTGAGAAATAAAAGGAGCACCTCTAGCAACTCGAACCCCATGGATCATCCCTGCTCTCTCGTAATGTTTTATCAATAAACTCAGCCCTTTGCACAAATAATAAACAAATATGACGATAACGGATCTTCTTGTCTCAGACCTCGGCTTGGCACAATAGGACCTAGCTCCACATCTTCCCGAGTAATCTTATAGGTAACGGTAGTGACACAAAGCATAATAAGATTAACCCAACCAACTGCTAAACCCAATTTCAGTAAAATCGATCTGAGGAATCCCCATTCAATCCGATTATACGCCTTGGACATGTCGATCTTCAAAGCAGCAATTCCCTCTTTACCTTGTCGTTTTCTTTTAAGAAAATGGATTATCTCAGCCGAGATCAACACATTATCAGAAATGGTTCTGCCTGGTACAAAGGCACTCTGAGAATCTGAAATTATCGATCCTAATACCATCTTCATACTGTTAGCAAGCATCTTGGCTATAATTTTATAGAGAACATTGCACAGGGAAATTGGTCGAACATCAGTCAAAGATTCTAGCTATTTCCTCCTATGAATGAGGACAATAGAAGTCTCATTAAGACCATCAAGGAAAATACAATATCGAATAAACCTAAGACACGCCTCAGTGATGTCAGTACCCACAACATGCTAAAACTTTTGGTAAAAGGCTGGATTCATCCCATCAGGTCCAGGGGATTTATCTGGGTGCATATCAAAAACTGCATTTTGAACATCTTCAGCAGAGAAAGGTTCCAGTAGAGATTGATTTTGTGCATCAGTAATCTTAGACTCCACATGATTATTCACATCATCATATGAACAATGCCCAGCAGTGAATAAAGTCGTGAAATACTCAACAATTAAAGCATTTACATCCTCTCGTTTAGTTCTCCATTGTCCCTCCTGGTTGCGAAGATTGGCTAAGTTATTCGTACGCCTCCTCGCTGAGGCCATGGCATGGAAGAAATTTGAATTTGAATCACCATCCCGAAGCCAAAACGCCTTCGAACGCTGCTTCCAATAAATTTCGTGGCTATGAAGGAGCTCGTTATATCTATCTCGAGCTACAGTAAAGTTGTTCAGGCTAACTTCATCTCGCTTGTCCCGCAACTGATTCATTCTATCCTTGCAATCCTTAATTTGAGCCTTGAAATCACGAACCTGATGATAGCCCCACCGAGATAAATCTGAACTGCAGACCGAGAGCTTATTTAAAATGGGGAGTCCAACAGCTGAAAGACCAACTTTTCTCAACAAAATTATTTAGTTAGCTATGTATATTTAGTTCATTTAGGTCCTGTCCAAGATGGGATCAAAAAATTGCAGTCCTCACTTATGTGAATAATAAATAAATAAGTTGAAAAGGTGAATCCGTAATGACCTCAGACAGTGGAATTGGAGCTTGAAGGGTCCAGGGTGCTGCCACCTAAACATATTAAAGACATGGCGGCGATAGCTTTAGAATAGACCATGGATAAGCCCAAATGGAGAACCCCAATTACACCTCGTTTTTGCGTAATCACACCCGACTTATGCATGCCAGGGTAATTGTGCAATCTTCTTTTTTTAAAAAAATTTAAATAAATAAATGTTCATGTCAAAAGAAAAAAAAATTTTTAATAAATTAATTGTTTGCATTGACCTACTTTGACTATTAAGGTTAGCACTTAGCATGAGCAAATATTAATTTGACCTTTAGCAGTGGACACTGTCTCGATGCAGTAGCTTTTAGAGGAGAGGCTGGCTTGAGCAATGGGTCAGAAGCAATAATTATTTTTATCACCTATAATCGAATAATAAGTTTATGTGTATATACACAATTTGAAATACAAACTTTATATTCCAACTTTTATATGTCAAAGTTCAATGACAAATACTATGGTGGAGGAATAAATCTTATCAAATTTTTTGCCACTTATATGTTGTTTATTTCTTTAACATGTACTTGGTCTAATTTGATCAATTCTTCTAGTGTCTGCCTGTATTCAAGAATTAATAATATATCAAAATCTCTCAGCCAATTTTCTTCTTTTTTGATAGTAATATGAATGGATGAGTTTGTCCCCACTCTGTTTTTCCAAAATTGAAGAGTACATATAACCTGTAACAAATAGCATAATTTCCTCGTTTCCAGAAAATTCTCTCCTTGCCGTGCACTTGCTCAGGCTTATCTCTTCTCCCATTGATGGTTGTCGAAGCCAACAAAAATAAATACCTACTCTAATAAATTTGTGTATAGGGATTGAGTAGGGTCGTGTCCACAGAGATTGGTAATTATTTAAATCCTTTAAAATGTAAAATGCAAAATGGGGGGAATTGTTGACAATAATCAAAATCAAATTAAAATTGTAATTCAAATTGGAAAAAAGCTCTGGTTGAAGGAATTAACTCAGCTTGATTCGACTACTAATCATTGATCTAAATATAAATAATTATTACTCATGAATAGACTGGTTATAGCTACTGAGACGCTCTAATAGTCAATCTCTCCTTAACTAGTAGATAACCAAGGTACGACCATTGGTTATTTCTCTAATCAATAGACAACCCTAGATACGATCATAGGATTTAATCAATTGACAGCCTAAAAAACCAGAGAGACCCAAATCCTAATCAACAAACGCATACGATGGTTCATTTAAATTAGATTGTTTATTCTCATAACACAATATGCATGATCTGCTATTTGTCACAAACATTAAAATCTTCATACGATGAATCTTCTAATTGACATTAGATTAGGTTGATAATTAAATAGTGGCCAATTATCTAATTAACAAACATAATCATGATAATAATTCAGAGAATAAACAAATACCCAACAAGCAATAAAACAATTAAAGCATAAGAAAGATCTCACAGTAATAATGAATCAAAGCTTTATTAACCTCCAACCAGAAAAATAAATTTAGTTCCTCATAGAGAGAAGAGAAAAATCTAGATCTAGGGTTTCTTCCTTTTTCCTACTTGATTGATTCATTCTCTTTGTGTTTCAATCCCTTTTGTATTGTAGAGTTCTTCTAAAAATAGAATACTAAAATCTAAAATATTCTCTAAATTCGGAATTACAAAAATAGTCCAAAAAGGTGAAACACGTTAAAATAAAAAGCTATGATTAACATTGACGCTGTACGCCTTATCAACAAAGTTCTTCTGAAATTCATAATTCCTCCATGCAAATAATCATCCTCAAACATCATCTTCTAGCTCAATTTTAGCACCAATCAATTTTAGCACCAATCAATTTTAGCACCAATCAATAGAATTACACCTACAAAATAAAACACAAATAAATCACTATTATTAAGTGCAAAACATTGATATTAAAGGGAGTAAACAATACAAAATTAGTGCATAAATTGCACTCTAACACCCATCTTCCCCACCCATTGAATAGGTAATAGCTTAACTTATGGTGTTCTCCACTTAATAGCCCAAGCTGGTGCCGACACAAAATTAGTTTTACCTGCCCCTCAAAGAATGGCTTTATTGCATCTTGTGCACATCGAAATTGGTGGTTCATACATCACATAAATGAATAAATATATATAGTAATTCGAATCGTCGGAAAATGTACATGCATATTGAATCAGAAAGAGAAGATCTTGTCCTGTCGTCACGATCAGCAATTGATTCCACATTGCTTAGGATCAGGTCCTCTGGCTCTCATTACAAAAGGGTCTATTCTCATCCAAACCAAGGAGAAGATTGAGGCCAGAAGGATTGACCATATCACAACAATTGTCGGTGTCCGATTCTGTCTCCCCATCAGGCCTTTCAGGAAAGGATAGAGATGGGAAATCACCCAGAACACAAAGAAGAGCTTTCCAATTAGAGGTCTCATTGCCTCGTAGCCAGTGTTTATGGCATCCGTGATTCCAGCAACAATTCCAACGAGGTTGATGATCAACACAGTTGTTGGAGGGATTAGGAGAGTTGTCCATTTGAAGTTGTATAGTTCTTTATCTTCTTTGTCATCAAATAACTTGAATGTTACTGTGAAAATGGTGTCATTTTTTGTCAAAATCTTCGCTAGGCCTTGGAAAACGGCGAAAAGATGTGACGAAATGCCACCAATGACCCAAAATTGCTCATTTCTCCACCATTCCTCAATGGTCACTCCACTCCATCTCAGCTCCAAAATGCCACTTGCAAAGAAGGAGACGAAAAGTGCAACCAACAACAGACCTGAAAATGCACTCATCTAGATTGTGCAAGAATCAAGAATAAGTTTATTAGCAGATCCAGAAGCACAATTATAGGAGTAAATCAACTCTATTATCAGTACCTCTGGCATGATGAATTTATCGGTCAGCAAGCAGATGGCTGGTAGGAGACAGTATGCAAGAAGTGGTATGGAGGTGAAGGGATAAATAGTTGTGTTAATATATGCAAAACGCTCAAGAAATTTGATCTTCCCTTCTTTGCAGCCATAACATATTGGATTGTGCCGACTGAAGAAAATTTCAACAGAGCCAAGTGCCCACCGAAGGGCTTGATTGAGCCTATCTGACAAGTTGATAGGAGCTGAGCCCTTGAATGCAGATCTCTTTGGCATACAGTATATAGACCTCCAGCCACGGGTGTGTAGCTTGAATCCTGTCAGGATATCTTCTGTAACTGAGCCATAAATCCAACCCAGCTGCAAACGCAAATCAACCAAAATGTTCAGAAGCGCCATCATGAATAGAATCCCTGATATTCTTGCGAATGAAAGATTACCTCAGTACCCCATTCAGTTTTGTCTTCATAGTCACAACTCATTACATGAATAGCTTCTTTAAGCAGGGCTTCTCTGCTGGAGGAAGCGGGGACACCACTTTGCTCCATAAAAGTTGAAGTCACGAATATTGCTGACTGTCCAAATTTCCTATCAGAATTCATTTGGGATAGCAAATGTTCCTTGTTTTCCTCCATTCCTATTCCATTACAAACCAAAGTTACAGTTAGATGATCAATGAATCTAATAGCAAGTAGTCTAGAGATAATTAACCCGGTGATATTCTTAAGACCTTCTAGGTTTGCTGCTTCTTGAATTGCATTAGCCTTAGAATTCTTCTGATATTGCTTTTGGCGTCGAAAACACGGGCAGCAGCCACAGGTACCCATTCTTGGACGCTTAACAGCTTTTGGAGGTTCGTGGCCATATAATGCTTGCCTTCTGAAAACACATCCTGTGCCAACATACATGGGACCCTGAATGCCGTCTAGACCCTTCATACTAATCTGACAAATATAGAGAAGAAAAAGAAAAAAAAGATCTGTGAATTCCAATTTTTTTATACTATGTTCAGGACACTAAGAGGCCATTCTGAATTTTTAAAATCTGAATTCTTGCAAGCTTACATCAAAGAAGACTCTATTTCTGTTAGCATAACGATCACTTTTATCGATTCCATCAAATCTCTGTGGGAATTGAACATAACAAACTCTTTTCCCAGTCTGCGGATCCATTAGGAAACACATAGCCTCTCGCACAGCTTTGCTGTTGTTTACATAATGGTCACAGTCCAAGTTCAGGATGAAAGGGGAATTTGTAAGAACCCCGGAGACACGAACCTGGAAATTTCAAGGAACGAAAGTCATCTCATAACGTTAAGCAAGACTAAATTAAAAAGCTGTAAGATTCTATCCTAATCATGTGAGTTTCAACTTGAGCAAATACAAAATTAATATTTTTCTTTTTTATTTATTGTATCAACAGAAATTAAATCTTCTGTACACTCATGTGAGTAGTGTTCTAACCTCAACATTTGCACCACTGTCAGAATTTGAACAGTTGAGAAGTTATCAAAATTCAATATTCCTTTATGATAAATGAATAAATATATACACTCGTCAAATGATCCTTTAAAAATGAGACAAGTTCAGATCGAGAGATGATCTTTGCAACAAAATCAGGGAATGAGAAATTACCAGAGCATTCATGGCTCCAGCCCTCTTATTATGTTGAAAAGCAGGCCTTTTCTCCCGAGATACGTAAACAAGATTTGGAAGCTCATTTCCTTCAGCATCATGGCCTCCCTCTCTTCCAAGAAACACTTGAATCATTCCAGGATGATCTTCTGTATTGTTTCCAGGCCATGGTGTCCCATCTTGCATAATCCACCCATCCTGAGGAATCATCCTGGATTTTGCAACCAGCGCATTGATCCTAACCTTGAACTCTTCATATTCTCTCTATCAAACGCCAAACAGTATTCAAACTCAAGAAAAAAAAGGTTCCTAGTTTTCAACATTCTATTTGTATTTGTTACTGAAAAGCCTGGCTCTAATACCATTTTAGTTAACGGCTAAACACATGAGCTTAAATTATTAGGTAATTAAATGCACAATATTAGTATTTGAAGTCAAGTTCACGAACCTTCATCGCTCGGCGTTCCTTAACAAACGCAGGCTGGACTTTATCCTTGAGATAATCAACTTTTTGGGAGAAATACATCTCGGGAGCTCGAGGCTCGATGGAATATTTCTTAATGAAAGGAACCCATTTTCTCGCAAAATCAGCAGTTTCGGAAAGGGATTCGAAGGAGAGCAAGGAAGCACCATCATCAGAAATGTAGCATGAGATTTTATCGACTGGGTAGTCCATTGCCAAGACCGACAAAATTGTGTTAGCTGTAACAAGAGGAGGTTCTTTCATGGGATCCACTGTGGTTACAAAGATATCCACTGAAGCTAGCATATTGGGTTCGCCTTCCCTCTCATACCTACATTACAAAATTTATCAAAAAGCAATAACAATAAACAAAGATATATTCGATTTTTCATTTGTTTTTTTTTAACCCCCGATTGATCTATTTTACGTAGAGTTTTCTTTCAAGTAGAAGGTTTCTGATCACTGTACTGGATCAAAAAGTAATTTCGCTTTTTTTTTAAACTCTTTGAATTAAAGTAGTAAATTTTTTTCTCAGAGACTTCAATGAGGCTTATTTGATTTGTTTAAATATATACTTGGGAATGAATATTCATTATCTCACTGATCATACATGTCCGCATTTTTGTGAAAAATACAGGCAGAAAACTCTATCTTAACGTTGCTAAAAGACAAAAAATCGTGCTTATTTATAAATAATTTATCAGCTATGCTAGCTATCAAAATCAAGCTACAACTGTTTACCATTCTTGCTTTAGCAACTAAGCTGCCAAAGAGTTTAAACAATAACTGAGCTTGTTTTTGGTTTTCCTAGAGTTTTAAAAACTTGAGCTTTGTATATACCTTATGGAAAGACGTTCAAGATATGTCTCACGTTGGATTGGAACCCATTTGGGGAACTGATCAAGAATCCATGAGAACGCAAACCAGATTTCACATATCACTGAAGTAAGCCATAGCCCGACGGCATCATCCACAGGGTTCATGATTCTGTACTGAAGGAACAATACCATTATCACAAGCCGAGCCCCCACTACCATCCGATATGGGTTGATCTTGCTTGTTGCTATTGGCACCTTCCTTGACAGTGGCTGCCTTGATTCATCAATCCTGTTCCGGTTCCCATTTATTTAACTAAAGCGGTCGGTATTTAGAAATGAATTGTATATATTTTTCTTTTAAACCGGTAAAATCTGTTAGATTGGTATAAAACATCTGAGCTTCGAATCCTGTTCACTAGGTTACTAAAGAAGTCTGCTCAAGATGACTTAATAATAATATACCGAAAATAATAATAAATTATGCACGTACATGGACGTATCTGAATCTTTTGTGCCATTTGTTTCCTGCACAAGATTGCCTTGTTGCAATTTCCAGTCATCTGTGGTCTCTTTTGCTCCTCCTGAATCAGGATATGGATGGACTCGTTTATGAAGTGAGGAAGACAACTTCTGTTGCATAGGAAACTCTCCATCCAACTGCATGTTTGTGCATGCAATATTTATAGCTTCAGCTCACTAGAAATTGGAATTAGAGTAGTGCTGGGAATATCCTAGCATTTGCGTCTTAGCTTATGTTAGCACATGCATCTTGATGTGTTAATAATTAACTAATCTAGTGTGACGAAAGCTGTCAGATGAGTTGGCAATTACAATACATAAATAAAAATAAAATACACGTATCCAATTATCCATTTTATATTACAATAATTACTATCTGGACAATTGTATTATATTTGTGATTTATTTTAGATTTTATTTTAAGGAGATTTTATTATAAGAAAAAACAACTTTTTGCTCACCGGGGCATATTCATCGTCGTTAGGGCCTCTTCCGTAGCTCAACTTCCCATGAAGCATAGCCTCTGCTGCTGCATTCTCATTATGTACAATTTTGTTTTCATCTTCTATATTAAACTCATGTTCAATGTCATCAATATCCTCTTCATCTTCATCTCCCGCCACCCTCGGGCTCCCTTAATTCACATCATTTAGTTTATACAACAATGAATTAGAAATTTTGCAGCTTTATTAAATTTTTTTCTATAAGTGCTTCCCAAAAGAGCATTTTGGGGGTTCATTATTAGTTAGTACCTTTGATACGTTTGTATCTAGTCTTGCATTGAGGGCAGAGTTGAGTTCCTTCTCTTCTTTCATATTCATAGCATGGCCTACACGCTGGAAAGCCACACTCTTCGCAAGCCACAAACAAGTCTCCATTAGCCATTTTGCCAATCTCATCTCCACATATCTCACAAACTTGACCATCCAAACTTTTCCAAGGCTTTGGCTATAAGAATTCAAAGAATTACAACATACTATTCCAACATTAACTAAAAAAGAAACTGTTCTGACCCAAAAGTTTTTAATTATTTAGTGAAAACTCGAAAATAACAAGTAAGACAACTAATTCTCAACTATACTTATTACAAACTTTTGCACCTTTTTTTTTCCTTTTTTAAATTAATAATTAGATATCTATCGAGACTATGTATGAATTAGGTCTGTTTTCTCTATATACAATAGACATATTTAAAAAATTATTTTATAAATATAAAAAATAGACTTAAATTTATATTATTTTTCATTTTTTTAAGAATCTACAAATTTAAGAACACACAATTTGATTGTTTTTGTTTTGAAAAATCCATTCAATAAGCTACACTATCGAGCATGTTATCCTGTTATAAATAATATATAAAATTCAGTTGATAAGTACATTTTTGTTTTACAAAACAAGTTTAGAAATTAAACATGACCAAAGTAAGCTCTAACTTTCTATCTAGGGTTGATTAATTAATTAATTACCTCCTCATGGTTGTGAATGAGAACAAGCTCATTGCGGTTGTGAGAGCCTGCAAATAGTATAGCATTGGCTGCCATTGCAGATCAAAATTAATTGAAGAATAAATTAATAATACTCAAATGGTCTGATAGTGTGGTTTGTGCTGAAAGCATGCATGGGGTTTATATAATGCATGGACGAAGGTAAAACGTAAGAATCTGAATATCTTTCACCTAATCGAATGTCCAAATAAGATGTGATTTTTGTTGCAAAGTCACAATTAATGCCTTGAAGTTAAGCTTTCATGATCTATTTTTACAGGTAATGGATGCCCAAATCAAATTTTATAGTGTCCATATATTGCAACAAAGCCGACGGGTTTATAAATAAATGATGATAATTTGATTAATTATTCGTGATCAAGTATTAATTACTTGTAATCAGTAAATGAAAGGAACCTAATACATATATTATCGTATAGCTTGCTAGTGTTTACAGACACATGCATTTACAAGTTTTTATTTTTAATTATTTCAACCTTATATGATTTTTTCTGGGGACTAATTGCTAGGCAACTGTACACAAACTTGAAGGAAAAGATCAATTGAAAACTCTCATATGAATCAATTCAATTGAAAGCTGATAATTATCAGAAAAGTCCACATCTAACCATGTAATCGGAACGAACCTTCGTGGATCATCTTGAAATAAACTTTTTAACTTCACAACTAGTTATCGCAAAAATAAAAATTAACCTTACAACTAATAATGATTTGCATAAATTAACTTCTCAACTAACATGACCCATGAATCTAATTAGGATATACCTGTCGGGCTAATTAAGCCTATATATATATATGATTTATAACGGCCCTTTTTTTGTTATTAGAGTTTGCAACTCAAAAAAAAAAAACATATTTAGTTAGGGGAGTTCATGATTTATAAATTAGTACGGGAATTCTCTTGCGAGCGATATGGGACGCTACATAAATAATATTCAAATGATGATAATTTCCATTATTAACACAAAAAATTTAAAAAGAAAAGAAAACGAAAACTAAGCACTCCCATTATTATTGGTGTGCGGGTGCACTTCACCCGTTCAAGCTCTCATGGGGAGCTCTCTGAACTTTTTTCAAGAAAGTATAGAGTATTGCTAGATTTTTTATCATTATCATTATTGGAAGTACATTTTGTGGTAGTCTTAATAAGGTTTTAGTTTGCACTATATAAGTTTCTATCTAGAGTCTTATTAAACTCTAGATTATAATATATTTATAAAATAAAAATATACAAAAAATAAATAACAACAAATTATAAACTTAAATTTTGCTCGAGAAAATTTAAATTATGAGAGAATCTTGGTCCTACAAGACACGTCAAGGAGAAATTAATTTGTTTTCATTTGCCAAAATAGGTAGTTTGGTTTTGTCAGAAATGATTATATTACAAATCACATTAGCATCGCAGAATGATTCAGGCAATCCTTTCATTATCCCAATATCTATAAAAGTTGCATAGAAAACAAAAAGTTACTTTCAGAAATTGCAATCCTACCCACTTGAACACTTGAGCGTGTAACAGGAACTATAAGGTTTCAACTGATCAACTTTCTGTCTCCGGATGGAACTGGAGCCTTTCGCGAACTTGTATATATGGAGAGAAAAAAATCAGAATGGTAACTTAGCTAACCCTATGACGAGCAATATGATCAATCCTCAACTTGTTTCCGTGCATATGTATTGGTGGATATTATATGCATTGCTTTAAAACTGCAATGCTTCTGCTTTGAATTTTTTGGGAAGTTGATAGTGTTCTGTTTCTTTTATCAAATGATAGCATCACTGAGAAATTTAACATGCTGCACTAGCTGTGATTATTTATGTGGTCGTCTGAATTTTGTTGCTAATTTCGCTAATAGTGTTTTCATTAATTCTTTGTTGCTTGTTTCTATGTTAAGCTGTTTACCAAGAAGCTTTCAGGATTTCTTGAATTTACATTGCAAGTTTACTGGGGATTGGCAAACACGTGCAGTTAAGCTCCAGGCCAATGGGATGGTAAATATTTTGTTCTTTCCGGTGTGTTAATGGAATTTTATTATGCTGTTGCTAATCTTATCAGAATATAGTTTGCAAATATTTAAAATCTATGCCTCTTTCGCTTACTTCAAATCATGTGGAGCCGCCCAAAGTCTGACTTATAGGAAATAAGAAATTCCAAAGGTTCTATAACGACATGTTGCTTAGATTCTGAAAGCCATTTCGTATTAGTGCCCTAAAAGCATCTGCCGAGTCATCTAAAGATCATATTATAAATGACAAGTCATGCAATACTTTCTCAAAGTAGAACGTTTACTACATGTCATCTATGTAACGAACATAAACGAAATCCACGTAATCGATACGTCATACAATATCCATAAATGTGTACAACATGGCATCCATATGATGAAATCATAAAAGACGTACATAAGAAATGTTTCTTTAATACAAATTAGTAAAACACTCATTGATTGAGTGTCGAGCATCTCCTCACTTTATTTATTAAGGGAGTACGAATATATTTGATTTTATTACCTGTTTCTATGTTCACCAAGAAGCTTATCTTGATTTATCAAAGTTCACATTAGAAGTTTAATTTCAACAGGATTGGAAAAACAGTGAAGCTACATGCAACGTGCCTATGAGGAGGGTATTTTTCTTTTCTTTTTTTATTGTTACTATTATTCTTTCTTTACTTTTTTGTTTTTATTGTTACTATAATATTTTTTTTCATATGTGCTCGTGTTTTAATTAAATTTTTGTTTGTTGCTGGTTGCCTGCTAATAATGTTCATCAGATTTTCTGCATTTGTTTTACATCTAGGCTTAAAGTCTCTTCAGTATTCGTATTTGCTTAGTTCATACCGTATGGAGCTGATCTCAATAATGCCGAATTCGTCATTCATCATATTTGTTACAAGTTATCTGACAAGTCAATTTATGCTGAAGTAGATAATTTTTTATGCCTTCGTTATTCATCAAAAACAAAGGGTGCTTTCAGAATTTTAAAACTGTCATTTTCTGCATTCAGCTTACAATAATAATCACGAATTATGAGTGTATGAAGAATGTTAAAGGATTTGGATAGGTGAATTAATCAGAGAAGATGCAGAGTCTGAGGAATTAGAAAATGCTAAGAATGAAAAAGTACCAGAAGCAGCATGCCGTTAAATTCAATTACAAAACTTGGTAAAATACAAAATATATGTTACAAAAATAAAAAAATATCACTCTAGCTTTATTCCTTTCTCGTGCATCTCCATTTTTTTTTTTTTTTTTTTTTTGGTTCAAACATGACATATCGCGTACTTGCAAGCAAAGAATGTACATGCTGTGCCTATAGAAGCATAACCAGAGAAGAATCAAAACAAAATCAAATCCATTTCAGCAGTTGATTCCACATTGTGTGGTGGCAGGTCCTTTTGTCTTCATCACAAATGGATCGATTCGAACCCAGAGCAAGGAGAAGATTGAGGCCAAGAGAATTGACCAAATGACGACAATGGTCGGCGTCCTGTTCTGCCTCCCCATAAGACCCTTGAGGAAAGGGTAAAGATGAAGAATCACCCAAAAGGCGAAAAAGAGCTTTCCGAATAGAGGCCCCCAAGATTGGTAGCCATTGTTGATGGCATCTGAAATACCAGCAACAACACCAACAAGGTTGATTATTAGGACTGTGGTTGGAGGAATTAAGAGAGTTGTCCATTTGAATGCGTATAGTTCTCCAAACTCGTCATCATCGGATGCCTTTGATGTGACTGTGAAGTTAGTATCAATTCCAGCTAAAATCTTGAGAAGACCTTGGACAACGGCAAAAAGATGTGCAGAAATGCCACCAATGACCCAGAACTGCTCATTTCTCCACCATTCCTCAATGCTCACTCCACTCCATCTCAGCTCAAGAATGCCCGTTGTGAAGATTGAGATAAATAGAGCAATGAAGAAGAGACTTGCAAAAGTGCTTATCTGGATCGTGCAAAGAATAAGTTTATTAGCAAAAAATAAGGAACCACTCTCAAGCAGCTTTTGAACATATGGAAAATTCAGATTTCAGAATGATTATGTTACCTCTGGCATGATGAATTTATCTGTGAGCAAGCAGACGGCTGGTAAGACACAGTAAGCCAGAAGCGGTATGGAGGTAAAGGGATAAATGGTTGTGTTGACATAGGCAAATCGCTCCAGAAACCTGAGCTTTCCACCCTTGTAGCCATACCAGACAGGACTGTGTCTACTGAAGAAGATCTCAACAGAGCCAAGAGCCCATCGAAGCACTTGATTAAGCCTATCTGACAAGTTGATAGGAGCTGAACCCTTAAATGCAGCCCTCTTTGGCATACAGTAAATGGACCTCCAGCCACGGCAATGCATCTTGAATCCCGTTAGAATATCCTCTGTAATTGAACCATAAATCCAACCCAACTGCAAATACGAAAGTGACCAAAATGTTCAGAAGCACAATCATGAATAAAATCACTCAGGTTGTAGCAGTTGATATGTTACCTCAGTACCCCATTCAGTTTTGTCTTCATAGCCACAGCTGATGACATGAATGGCTTCTTTGAGCAGGGATGCTGGACTTGAGGAAGGAGGGACACCACCTTGCTCCATTAAAGTTGAAGTCACAAAAATTGCCGACTGTCCAAATTTCTTCTCAAAATTCATCTGGGACATTAATAACTCCTTGTCGTCATCCATTCCTACGAATACAAATTTCAAGTTCAGGTTAGGCAAGTAGAGAATCAAATAGTAAGAAACTCGGAGATAGTTAAATCAGTAAGATTTCTGAAACCTCCGAGGTTTGCATTTTCTCCATTTGCACTATGCTTGGAATACTTCTTCTTTCGGCGTCCAAAACATGGGCAGCAGTCACAGCTAACCATCTTCGGGCGCTTAGGACCTTTCGGAGGTTCATAACCATATAAAGCTTGCCTTCTGAAAACACATCCAGTGCCCACATAAACTGGACCCTGGATGCCATCTAGACCTCTCATGTTAATCTGCAAAACACAGAATACAGAAGCTAATTTATCTTATTTTTACACAGCCAAGAGGGCTAAATAGATGTAGATTTTCTCAAGCTTACATCAAAGAAGACTGTGTTTCTGTTGGCATAACGATCGTGTATATCAATACCATCGAATCTCTGAGGGAACTGGACATAGCAAACCTTCCTACCAGTTTGTGGATCCATCAAGAAACACATGGCTTCCCGCACAGCCTTGCTGTTGTTCACATAATGATCACAATCCAAGTTCAGCATGAAAGGTGCATTTGTAAGAACTCCAGAGACACGAACCTGGAGATGGAGGGAATTAAAAGAGTTATTAATTAATACTGGACTAAGTGGCCAAATTTAGTTAACGGGTGAAGGATATGATTTCTTTACCAAGGCATTCATGGCACCGGCTTTTTTGTGATGTTGGAAACCAGGCCTTTTCTCACGAGACACGTAAACAAGGCGTGGCAGCTCATTTCCTTCAGCATCATGGCCTCCACTTTGGCCCAGAAATACTTGAATCATACCAGGGTGATCCCTAGTATTGTTTCCTGGCCATGGTGTCCCATCCGGCATAATCCACCCCTCTGGAGGAATCTTTGAGGCCCTTGCTACAATAGCGTTTATCCTAACCTTGTATTCTTCATATTCTCTCTGCCAAAAGTCAGTTAACAATCAAACTTCCGTACAATAGCTCCTAGAAAAAAGTTGAAATCAGATGAAATTGATGGAATTGCAACAAACCTTCATTGCTCGGCGCTCCTTAACAAATGTAGGCTGGACTTTGTCCTTGAGATAATCAACCTTCAGAGTGAAGTACATCTCAGGAGCTCGTGGCTCTATGGCAAACTTCTTACAGAATGGTACCCATTTTCGAGCAAATTCAGCTGTTTCAGCCAGGGCATCAAAGGTGATAATGGAAGCACCATCATCAGAAATGTAGCATGAGATCTTATCAACTGGATAGTCCATAGCCAAAATCGACAAAACTGTGTTAGCTGTGACAAGTGGGGGTTCCTTCAAAGGATCTACTGTACTGACAAAGATATCCACTGGAGCAAGCATATTAGGTTCACCTTCCCTCTCATACCTGCATTACAAATTTATCAGCAACCAAGGAAAGTGTGAATGATGACTGTTTTAGAACATCTTAAGCTTTGCCGCTCTACTATTGTCTAAAATTAGCATACCTGAAGGACAGGCGATCAAGGTAGGTCTCACGATCAATTGGGAACCATTTGGGAAACTGATCAAGAATCCAAGATATAGCAAACCAAATTTCACATATAACAGAAGTTAGCCAGAGTCCAATAGAATCATGCACGGGGTTCAAGATTCTATATCGGAAGAAGAAGGCCAGAATAACAAGCCGAGCCACAATCACCATCCTATAGGGGTTGATCTTGCTAGAGGCTATTGGAACTTTTCTTGAGAGTGGCTGCCTAGCTTCATCTACCCTGCACCATTTGACGCGTGAACATATATTAACCAAGCCTCAAAATTGAATTCAATTTAGCAGCAGTTTTGCACAATTTGTAACAGTATGCAATTCGATAGAAATAGGTTTAGGCCAATACATGGCCATATCTGGGTCATTTGCATCATCAGGTTCAGGACCGAGATTCCCTTGCTGCATTTTCCAGTCATCCATCCTGTCTTTCCATCCTCCCTCTTTCTTTTCATCCCATCTTGCACTTCCTGTTTGATGCAAATACACACAATTCAAAACGTAGTGTTAAAAATCTAATAAGAAAAATAGACAATAACATGACACTATTACTAGTTGAAGATTGGCATATCAACTACATAATGAAGAATAAGAATGATCGAAGGATTATTTACCAGGTTCGGACACAGGATACGGATGCACTCGTTTATGAAGTGAAGAAGACAACATTTGATCTCCATGACCATAAGCTCCTACTGGGAACTCTCCACTCACCTGCATGAATGAAGATGTTTAAATAACTATGATCCTAGAGATGTAATGAATCCTTACAATGAAAGAAGACCAATTTGCTTACCGGTCTGGATCGACCACCTGCTATAACTGATGGGAATTGAGAATTTTCATCACTATCAGGTCCTCTTCCATAGCTCATCTTCCCATGAAGCATATCTGCTACATGCTTCTCCTTGTTCTTTTCATCTTCGATGTTAAACTCGTGTTCAATATCATCAACATCCTCTTCATCTTCATCTCCCTCCACTCTTGGACACCCTTCACATCAACAAATAAAATAAAGAAAAATCAGATTCTGCTTTCTTGTTGCACAAGCTATGTTCATAAAGATTTAAAAAATGCTGCGACTGTTCGTCTCTTTGTTGATCTATTATTACCTTTAAGACGCTTGTATCTAGTCTTACACTGAGGGCAGACTTGAGTTCCTTCTCTTCGTTCATACTCATAGCACGGCCGGCACACTGGAAAACCACACTCATTGCAGGCAACAAACAGGTCTCCATCCACAGTAAGACCAATCTCATCGCCACATATCTCACAAACTTGAGCATCCAAATTCTTCAATGGCTTAGGCTGCAGCAATAGTAATAACCAAGACCAAAAGCCCAATTACATTAGCACTCCAACATAAACGCACTATTTTATTTCCTTCTTTCCTCATTTTTCTTTTAACAAAATAAATGAAATGTTTATAAAACGTCATTTAGTATGTTTGTTAATGTGGTGGTTACCTCTTCATGGTTATGAATGACAACAAGCTCATTGCGATTGTGAGACCCGGCGACAAGTCCGGCACTGGCTTCCATGGTGGGGGAGAAAGTGAGCTGAGGGTGATGAAGTGAAGTCTATGGTGGTTATATTTTGTGATGAAGAAATGTAATGTTGTGTTGTATGACACAGCTAGCTAGCTAGATTGCTTGGAAACTGAGTATGTGTTGTTAGTTGCAGAGTCGCCATTGCCCTCAAGTTAAGCTTCGTCTATTTTCCAACAACCATTTTTCCCTGCAGTTTGGCTCCCGGCTATTTCAACTTCCAACGACCAACTTACGAGGTTTTCATTTAATATCTTTATCATATACATAGGACCCAAACAATAATATTGTTTTACTCTTTGGGAAATAACAATAATAATAATAATAATAATAATAATAATACTTGTTACTATTATTAATTTTAATTGATTGGAGTTCAATTATATCTGACGGCATTTAAGTTTATAGTTTTGAGAAAACATGTTCATGCCATACAGATACATCATATCCTACTCATGATCACTCAATTTCTCAACAAGATTTTTCTTTAATATATTTAATCAACGTCCCTGTCGACGCTAATTAATTCAATCAATAAATATTTTTCCCTAACATAGTACAACAGAATAGATCTCGGGTACTTGTAGCCGCTGGCTTGAGTGGAAAAATACGAACATAAAATTTATTAATATACACGTGCAGAAAATAAAAAAATAACATTTAAATTAGGTGCCCGCAGCTGAGGGGGCCTCTGACCACGCCAAACTTATTACTTCGCATATGGCGCCGTAGATCCATTGCTTTCTGCAGTTCTGATAACGGTGCGAGAGCATGCTTAAAATTTAAGGACTTGAGACCTAAGTCAAGTTCAAATCATTAGGTAAGTCGGTTGAAGCTTCTCCATCTAGATAGTCCAGTATCTCCTGCTTACTAAATATTACCCAAATTAAATAACAAACACCCAGTTTCATCCACATTTACGTAACTATTGTCATATCATTTTTCCGAAAGATTGAATTTTTTTCCTTACAAATCTGTAGGTCGGGCATACACTATGTTCCAATTTGATAAAAACAGTTCAACAGAAACTGTGAAAACCAAAAGGCAGTCCTTGCAGAATGTAACATTCAGGATTTGGGTTCGTCAGGCATAAACACCAACAGCAAATCAGCCAAGTCAGATGTCACGGCAACATTCAACAAGTGATATTTATCATCAACAAGTGATATTTATCATCGGTCCTCAAGCAACCATAAATCCCAAAAACTTAAAAGAAATGCAGTGCAGGAACCATAACCCTACCATTCCCAATTGCTGCAGCCAATATGAAAGATTTTCATGTGCCAATGACGAAAACAGAAATTTCAAGCTAGTGCTTCGATGTCCACTTGTTGATACTTCACATTCCAAAACCCTTAAATAAACATAATAAATAACTCAATAATCCACCAAGTCTTCTCTAAATAAGTTTACCGAACAAAAACCATGACTGGTCATCTTGCATACAAAATTTTAAAAATTGTTCTTGCTTCCAGAACAACCTCACAGGAAACATATACATGCCCATTTACCGAACCTTGTATGACATCTTGATTGTCTAAAGAAAAAAGAAGTAATGGATCTATCAAATGTTACAACTATTTGATCTGAAAAAGCTGCTTATGTTATAGAATATCTAATAAATATGTCACACAGCTGTAACACGCAAATTCTATACATGAATTTCAACGCATCCCAGTCGAAAAGCACATATAAGGATTACCGGCCAATTCGTTATGTTGTCAAAACCCCTCTTGGAATGGCTGAATGCACTCAGACACCAGTTGAGACTTCATCTACAACTTGTTTATCTTTCTTCTTCGGTGGTTCTTGAGCCTTCTGTAAGAGGGCCTTATTTGGAACTAAAATTATAAATATATTCCTATCTCTGAAATTTTTGTTCTCCTCAATAGCAAGCTGCAAAAAGAACACCAAATAAACACCGAAAATGCCAAATTAGTGAAGTGCCAATGAAAAAGCTATTTCCGTTGATAGTAGGAAACAGAAGTAATATAAGTACCTCCCCAACATCATTCTGGAAACGTCGTATTAGCTCAATAGCAATATTTCTGAATTCATTTTCCCGCCCTTTGAGGTTCACTATGACTTTAACCTGAAAGAATTGACAATATATACTTCAGTTAAGCAAGACTAAAAGCAAGAGTAATTAATGTGTTAATCTAATTTTAACACATGCAGAGAAGAAAACTTAAGCCACCTTGTCACCGTCTTTCAGAAACTTCCTTGCAGCTTTTAAACGCACAGAATAATCATGCTGGTCAATATTATAACTGTCAACAGAATAAAACATAACAAATAAAACCATAACTTAGATATAAGAATGTTATAGCTTCAGAAATTTGAATAACAATCTTGACTGGAATGGTCACTGAGAAACATATATACAGACCCGCCCACATTCAACGCTAATATTTGTCAAATTTTCAAAGTTAGTAACTTCACTAGTGCAAACTGTAACATTGACACAAAAACCATCTCACAAACTCTAAGATAATGGAGGAAATCAAAATTTGATATTTGAATCATGCAGATAAACAGGATTGTGATGATTTTGGAAAATATTCACACACAAAACTAAATGTTGTGCCATCAGAAATAGTTGTTTAATAAGCCACCAACAACTTAGGCATCAAAACTCAAAAACAAACAAAAGAGTTCTCTCTCAAAGTGGCGAAAAGTAAATGCATCAACAAACTTACCCCATTTTAAGCTCCTTCAAATCCATACGATTGGCTAACATTTAAGAGAAGAAATATTGTCAGTGTCTTTATTCTTTCTACGTGACTTCACAAAACAAATAGGGAAACAGAAAATTGTATAACAAGTAAATATTCACCTGCACTTTTCTTCTGCTGCCCTTTCTTCTTCTTTTGCTGTTCATATCTATATTTACTGAGGAAGAAGTAAAAGAAAAGCATTAGTACACTGTTAAACAGTATATATAATAAGGCAGAAAAACAGAAGTGATTCTCAAATTATTTAAAGAAAATAAGTTTTTAAAAATAAATCATCAGACAAGAATCAGTTTCCAATCAAGGATCCTTGACCATATCAGACAAATAGGGGAAAAAATTGTATATATATAGAGCGAGAGAGAGAGAGGCACATATTGTCGTTTTAAAAAGAATCAAAGAAATAAATCATACTTGTAATCCATTACTCTGACAACTGGAGGATCTGCATCTGGGGAAACTATCACCTGCAAGAATGCCGGTATCATAAAAGTCAAAAGCATTATCTTTACATCAAAAGGAAACTCAAAACTTTCTCTAAAAGAGTAGTGAACTCTAAATCATAAGAAAGAATCAGTTGAATAAAATTAACAAATAATCAATATTACAGCATACCACACTTCAACAATTATAGACAATTAATATCAGAAGTGCTGCATTACCAGGTCTAGTTCAGCATCCTCGGCCATTTGAATAGCTTCACTCTTAGGAACTATACCAACCTATGTGAACCAACAAGATCAAAACTTTTGACCAAGAATGAGAACTATACATCTAAAATTCTTCTCCATAATCAGTAAAGATTCAAACTTTTCAGTTATTTTCACACTTTCTCAGCTACCAAACAGAAAATTCGATCCACTAACCATGTTTTGCTGAGCATCGATAAGCCTCACAGTGTTCGACCTATACCACAAACCAACAAGCCACTTCAATTCAATTCACAACCACTACGATATTTATAAACATAAACGTATAAAAATTAACAATAAAATAGACATAAATTCTTAAGTGAGTTACTAAACAAAAAATTAAGAATAACTTCATGCATTGATTGATTATACGACTCTTTTTACAAAAATCAGAGCTTTATTTTCAGTAATTTCATACGAGTAGTAACTAGTCTGAGTTTTTAGGTACCTGATGCCATCGATATCAAAGGCCTGTTCTTCTTCCAAATCTTTTTCTTTTTGGCGGCGGCGGGAGTTGTCGGGGCCTGCGAAACGGGGCCCGCCACCGCCGCCGTATCTGGCAGTGATGGAAACGTTGTGGTGATGGGAAGAAGGGGAGAAAGAAATGAGGAAGAAATGGTTGAGGTTACACAAATGGAGGCCGAAGAACTTGGACTCGATTGAAGAGAGCGACGGCGTCGTTTTAGAAAAGTGAAAGGTGCTGGCGAGCCCAGCCATAGTGGTGCTTTCAAGGGAAGCGGGAGTCGGGACTCCGCGAACCAGAGAGAAATTTTCTTATCCAGAAACTTTTTTCATTTTAGCTAGTAAGGGGAAGAGTGCTGATTGGCAGATCGAGGGCCGATTCGGGCCTATGAGCCCATAATTATGAAATTACCGCTTCTCAAATCCGAATGCAATTATCATAATCATTGTGTTGTAAAATCTTGAGTCGCATTCTAATAAAAAATGTAAGCGTTATACTAGAGTCTAGAGGATGATTTTATATAAGCCCAGTGGTGAGAGCTCAGGATCTCTCACAATTGTGAGGTCCTGAGTTCGAACCCCCACAACGTATTGTGGGGGTTTAATTTCTTTCCTCAATTTGAGTGAAAGTAGTCTTTTCCCTTTCGAAATGTGAGTGGGGTAGACATCCCTCGAATATTAGAGAGGGTCAAAATCTGGGCGTGCTTCATAAGAATTGATGTAAACTAGTCCTAATAATATTCTGATTTGTAAATATCGAAATGTGAGTGGAGTAGACATCCCTCGAATATTAGAGAATTGAAATCTGGGCGTCTTCATGGAATTGATGTAAGCTAGTCACCAGTAATATTACGATTTGTAAATATCGGTTAATGTCTACGTATAATATGAGTTGTCTTTCTTGAGCGATAATCATGTAATAAATAAAAAAAAAAGGATAATTTTATATAATTTTATATTATTATTTATCATGCGTCAGTTAAATGATTCCTTCCCCACTTAAGTGAGTGGAATTACTACATCAACTACGTAAACTAGTATCAATTTTAGCGAGAGCGAATTGTATATATCTTACAAATTTTTGTGTATCTTTGACTTCAAAAGGCCTTTTGTTAGTTGCCAATTATTAAGCAACTCGTTTTTATTCAATCTTGAGATTAGTAAGAAATTATGTTAATATAGTAGTAGAACAGGATGGATGCTGAATGCAAAGTGTTCACAAAACAGGAAAAGGTAAATTATGCAGGAGTGGGTGTAAAGAATTAGTGGAATGAGAAATAATGATATACTTATAAATATAAACGAATTTATAAATATACTTTGATGTAATTTTAACACAAAGGTATTTTATAAGAATAATAAAGGATTGCTAATAGCTTAACTCTATGTAAAATATTAATTGACGTATATATTTTATAATATTAATAACTAATATTATTTACATATATAATGAAAACTTCAATAGTATAAATGTATAATATTATGATAAATATGTATATCAAAGGATTATGAATTTGTTAAACTCTAAGAAAGTTATTAAACCATATGGTTTGATAGTGTAATGACCATGAAAGTTATCAAAATCATGTGGTTTAATAACTTTTCAGACTTTAATAAAGTCTTATATTTTTTACTAGATCAGTATCCTATATATGTAGTGCAAATGGTTGATATAAATCTTGTTAAATATATATATATATATATTAAGTGAGTTATTAAAAACTCATTTTTAGTTGAGTTATAGTCTTAATATTTTGACACGATTATTAAATGGGTCGTGTTTAGATTAGTCTAAATTTTAAAAAATACAAGCACACCCTAATATTCATAAGGATAATTATTTCTACACTATCGTCAACAAAAACCTTAAATGTAAGTCAAGATGAGACTAAACCAAGTGAAAAAAGAGCCTAAATATATTAGTAATATTTCTTTAACAAATAAAGTTGCGAGTAAATTAGTAATTAAAGAAAATTATATAAGATTTGTAGAGGGAGTGTTTTTGGTCTCAAAAAGTGTATCCATTGTCATTTAATTTATTTTGTATATAACAAACGAATGATTGCTACAGTTCAATGACAATGGTCATTTTGGATTATTGATCGACCCCTTAAATTATCTATTGTCCTTGTAGTATAAAAAACAAAATAGCAAGCAAATAATTATCAAGTGAAGCTGAGATTCTGGTTCACTAATAGTCATAATGTAAAAAATAACATTTCCGAGAGGGCCATAACACAATTAGAACGATTGGATGGAATCAAATAATAAAATTCTATAATAACTCCATACTTCTCCAAAAATTATCTCAACAAGTTTTGCAGAGTTGAGTAACAGTACACGTCTATCAGGAGGGATCTTTTAGTTGAAATCAAATATTAAATTAATTTGCCTTATAAGTCATAACCTTACTCGACTAAAGTTATATTTAAAACTAAGGTAAGATAGTTGTACAACACTAAAATATTTAGTAAACACTAGTTAATGAAGTTTGAAAGATATACTAATATGATTTTTTACTTATATAATGAGAAATTTACTATATCTTTAATAATTTTATTAAAATTATTATTTATTACATATTATTAATTTTTATTTCATAATTATAATTTTTTTCCACAGCGGCTGTACTTGAAAACTATAACACTTCAATCCCAAATAGGATCTAAGACTCAGATTAATACTTCTTTAAACAAAGAAAACACAAAACTTAAATCCAGTTGTAGTACTTTCAAATTCTTCTTCTATGATTATTTGAAGGTTTAGCTCAAGTTCAACAATCAGTATGAGAAATAATATAGCTGATATATCTTTTTCTTTCCCATAAAAAAATAAAATTTTCGTTCATTCAATTTTCTTTTTTGTTGGAAAATGGTTGTTATATTCACTTAAAATGAAAGGAGCTAAAAGAGTTCAGAAACTTTTTTTTTTCCCCTCACAAGAAAAAATGGTTCAGATTTTTTCTTGCACCGACATTTGATGGAATTAATTTAGTTTGGGGTCAGATCATGAAGTCGGGACAGCGTGTACTACTCAAAAAATTTATCTAATATGTTGGGTTAAAATAAAATAAAAACGAAAGCAAACATGTACGTTTTGATGCAAATGAGTAAATGGCGCAAAAATGGCAGGGACACGACCTGCACAGCCATCACGGACTCACGGTACCTTGGCCCAAAAAGTTAAAACACGGTGACAAAGTGCCCACATAACTCAAGGTACTCAATCCAATCTTCATAAAACTCACCGAACGGGGCGTACAGTGGCTGATTCCATTGCGGTGTCATCACACACGTGGCATATCCACAAAAGTGGGCTCCACACATCACAGTGAGCATCTGAAAATAGAGTTCTGCTATTTGCCCCGGTCAAACCCCGAAACTTAGTTAAAACGACGCTGTTTGTTCCTTTTTTTTTTTTTTGGTTTCAATCGCGTAAAACGACGCCGTTTGACTCAAGCAAAGACGATGCCGGCTAGAAAAATTTACAAGGGAAAGAATACCAAACAGCAAGGAGCAGTAGAAGGCACAAACAAGTTGACTAATGTGGAGAAGCAAACTTTTCCTTTTACAGCCATATAACATTGACAGGAGATCAAAGGAACCCATCTGCAGACGGATCAAAATCCAAAATCACGTCTCAGCAAACAAGCTAGACAAATGCCATGCCAAGTAAGTGAAGTTCATTGAAACCTTTCCTTATGTGATCAAGTACGGTAAGGAAAACTTTGCGGCTGATGCATTATCTCGAATCGGCTTTCTCTTCGAATTTCCGTTTCACCATAGAACCTCAACGATAGAGCTTCAGATTTCTTGAACTTCAGATACCTGCAGCTAGCCACATCAAATAGTAGCCTATAATTATAGAAGAAGAAGAAGGAAAGAAGTTGAAGAAAGTTGTGGCGGTGGTTGGGCTAACGATGCCTTTGATGGTGTCTGTGAAAGGGAAGAGGAAAGAAGGAAAGAATTTGACGCCAAACGAAGAGTCAGAGAAAACAGTTGGGGCTGACGTTGCTTTTGCGTGAACTAATTCAAAACGGCGTCGTTTTAGGGAGAAAGAAAACAAATAAAAAGAAGAAGATGAAACGGCGTCGTTTGTAGGACTTTCGGGGTTTGACCCGGGGTAAATAGCATTTTCGCTTAAAATATAGGCTTGGTGTGGCTCAGGCAATTTGGCTTGGCCTTACCGACACTTGTGAGTTAGCGGGGTGCTGCGGTAGCTGACAGATTCGGCGAGAGAAATTGACACGAGTGCGTTTCATCGAGTGCGGCCCACGACACGTAAACCGGCAAAAGTTAGGGCAAAACACAACTGTAGAGCGACGCCGCGTTTTCGTTTGTTTTGGGAGTTTTGGGAAAGCGGCTTTTCGATGGGAGCCGAAGTAATTACTTGGAAAGTACATTTTATCTGAGCTGTTTTGAAGTGCCGGTCTTGTCCTTGCACCGATACTGACACACAAAAGATAAGTGATGAGTTGACATTGAAATTACCAGGCTGCCACTTTTCATAGTTTTGTCGACGCGAATGCGAATCCCAATCCCCGGATAATATACCATTGCAAAATACTACTCAATTTTTTGTGAAAAGTACGCCCGCGCTTAAATAATTTAACGAATATTTGAGGAAGTTTAAAATTTGAATGGTGTTATATTAAATTTGATATAAATAGGTCTCAATACTTATAAATATAAATTATAAATCTCATATAATATGAATTGTAATATAAACATTAGTGTCATATAATTCAAAAAAAAAAAACCTAATGAAATGAATATACTGCTTGTCCACTTTGTTTTTAGATTTTGACCATTGGTATCCCTCCAAAATTCTCTTAAAATTCTTTATTAATGTATTTCATTTAATGCTAAAGACACTTTTTTTTTTAAATAAACATTCTTTTCACTCGTAAATCAAGATTAAGCTATGGTATAATTATAGTACCATATTACAATTATTTTTAGTCATTGAATCTTATTACAATTATTTTAAGTCATTGAATCACTTCCTATAGTTAAATTTAATGACGGAAAGTAATTATAGTATGGTACCACAGTTGCACTATATCTGAGTCCTATAAATCATTCAATTTCTAATATTTTTATTATTATTTTATTGTTAATATTTGTAATCCGCTCTTCAAACTTTTTTTATTATTTAATTTTTAAAAGAAAAAAATCTAAAAAAACAAGTGAGAAGACCCTTATACTTAAAAAAAATAATGAATATTTTACGAGTCTATCATGACAACTGATCCCCTAATGCAAAGCCACTAATAAACTTGACACATTTTCAAGTTGACCATGGTCAAGAACACCACAAATCCACAATTATTGGCAGAGACCTCAAGAAATGGACACATCCAAAATTGTTTTTGCTGCTACTAAAGAAAAATAAAGTTCTGATGTTTTCTGCTGTGATGGCGAGTACTCTTTGCAACCACTTATATGTGTTTAAACGTTCTTATATGTGAAATCAATTTTATAGTCTTAACCAACCCCCAAATTATTGTACTTATAAACTTTGGGTGAGCAATTAGTTTGAAAATTTTTTAAAAATTATTTGTAGTGGGGTATAAATTTTATTCAATTTATTTTTCCATTGTGTTGTATCCTAATTTAGTTGTTATATTTATTAAAAGATTTTTATTTTGGCTTAGAGGATTACTTCTTAAATTTAGATTATTTTAATGATAATAAAACAGTTATATTGCGCATGTAAAATAAATTTGAAGAAAGAGAAATATAAATGGAGTTAATCCTATTTGTATATGTCCTTAAATGTAACTGTATTATAATAAGGATTAATGAAGGGGTGCTAATAGTCCGACTCTTGTTTTTATTCAAATTGTCAATTTATAATCTTATTAAAATTTAAAAGTAACGTAATAAAGAAATTTTTATTATATTTACATAATATAATAAACGAAAATTAAAGTTTTGTCCATGTTAATATAAACTTATATTGCTAAAAGCTATATGTATTGTATATTTTAAAAATAGCTTTTAAATATAATTTTACCCACTTATAATATTGTCTGTTTCAGTTTAAAGATCTATTTTCTTGCCATTTTCTTTTTCATTAATAAACAATCATGAATATGTTTATATTTGGGTAAAATCCTAATAAAAAAGATCTCGATTTATTTATTTAAACCTTTAAAAATTTTACTCTCCAATTTTATATAATTACAATATTATATTTTACTACTAGTAAATTTTGGAAATTTATATATATATGAATATGAAGTGTTTATCACACCATAAGTCTAATTTTTTTTAGATATTCATTCAAGAAAGAAACTGAAAAATATATTTCACAATACCATATTTTATTTTTTCATTTTTATATTTAATATTAAGCCTACTGTTATTAGTTTTCATTATCATCAATCCGTGACCCTAATTTTAATAATGAAAATTATATTAGTTAATTAGTTCCTAGAAATAGTTTTTCCCAATAAAAAATGGATAAGGACAAATATGTCAAATAATAGCAAAAGAAAATCTGGCTTATATTTCATCAACAAAACCAAGGACATTCACGTAATCACGGAAACCCAACCAAAGTTAAATTTAATTTTTAAAAAAGAAATTGCGAGAGCAAGAAGGGTTTTTAATTTTGGTGTCACACAACACTCCGGCCTCACATATATAACATTAGCCCTTTGTTTCTCTCTTTCTTTCTCAAGTTTCTATAATTCTCTCCCGGAGGAGAGAATTTCAATTACTCCTTTTTGTTTTCCTTATTACGCACAAATATTATTAACTCTTCTCTCTCTCGTTCTCTTTCTCTCTCTATATCTCTATCCTCTGTCAGCGTTATAACAATCGCTGCCGAGTCTTCTGTTATTATTATCGTCTTCTTCGTTGAAAGTTTTATAATACTTTCTTTTAGAGATAAAAAGTTTTGATTTGTTTTTGGACGGCGGAGATTTGATCGAGGTATGCATCAAGGTGATCAGACAGTGTTGAGCTTGAGACCTGGCGGTGGTCGCGGTGCTGCCGGCGGCGGCAATAGCAGATTGTTTGGCGGGTCTCGTTTTGATTCTGGAGCTGGCGCTGCTGCTCCTTCTTTAGCTTTTGGCTCTTTCTCTTCGGATCTCCCTTTCTTGCGTCCCCATGGCGGCGCCCCTCCTTCAACGGTAGTAGTTTTTTCTCCTTCTCCTGATTTGGATCTGGATTTTGTTTTCTCTGTGTGTGAATTATGTTTTGATGTGGATTTGTTCTTGTTTCTATTGGTTTGTTTTGTTTTCGAAGAAAGTTGGATCTTTGATTGATTGTTGTGCTGTTATATATTCGCTAAGCTGATATAATTATTGAGTTGATTTTGTTTTCTTATTCAATTCTGCGTGTCTTGTTATAATGACATTACGTGGGAAATATGGCTCGCTAGTTCAAATTTTATTCCAGTTTAATTTTATTATTAGCATTATGTATTTATTTGATCCTTAAGTTGTAATTCTATGTTTTTCTCTTTTCTGGTAGTTGATTATCATAGAATAGTCCTAATTCTTGGTGGGCCACTAAACACGTGTGTATCTACTGTAAATATGGACGAAAAAGAATATGTAGGCTTTAGGTGGGCATTCTGTGAGTTTGAGGTTGCCTGCAAAGGACCTATGCACATTGTTTGTTTGAAGATTGCTGATTTTATTGGAGGTATGTGAATGATGAGAGGAAAATATTTCTCAACCTCAATAGGGTGAATCTTCTGAAGTCATAACTTTTTTTATCCTTGTTGCTGGAATTATATTCTGGTCTGCTGACCCATGACCACTTTGAGTCCTTTGTCCAAATATATTGAATCCTGTAGCTTTGGCTTATATTAGTTTGAGTATAGTTTCCAGTTCTTTAAACAGAATGAAAACAGACGTGCTTATGATTTTTAGTTAGTTTATATTAGATGTAATTTACAACCATAAATTTTAGGTAGTTTGTATAAGCTGTTTGCTACTTTGTATTTGTTGTTAGGTCTTTTCTCTATCCCTTGTGTTTTCTTGCCCGTTGAAGGTTCTTGACTCTTTCATTAATTGCTTGTTGTTGTAGACTGGAGACTCGCGGTTTGAGGGTCGCGAGCGGGTGCGGTACACCCGAGAGCAGCTGTTGCAGCTCAGAGAGGTGAAAATTTATTCTTTGGTTTTAATGCATAGATGTGCAATCTTCTCTCTTTTCGTTTACACTCGGAAGAGGAGTCACCATTTCAGCCTCTGTTTCTTTTTAGTTTTATTTATTTTTGGAGAATAATGTCTGAACATGTTCTTTCTCTCTTCGTAGGCTGCTGTAATAGCTGATGATATTCTCAAAATCAAACGAGAATTTGAATCTGAAGTCTTTGGTGAAGAACAAATCTGGGGACGTGCGGAAAACAATGTGTGTTGCTGACCAAATCTTATGTGGTTTCTTACTATTTATTTAATTTATGCTTCGTTGGACGGAATGATCATAGGAAATTAGCTTTGGAATTTCTGATGTTTGAATCAAATGTCCTTGTGTGATTATTTAATCTGCGTGTTTATATTTTAATCTCCCATATGACAATTTTTTGCCCTTTCTACAGCCGCCAAACCAACCTCAGAGCCGTTACTCTGAGCCAGATAATCGTGACTGGCGTCGTCCTGCACAGTCTTTTCCTTCTGGAGAATTTAATAGAGATAACAGAGAGTTTGGCGGACGATATGACTTTAGGCAGCCGGATGGAAGCCAATTTAACCGCCAAGACCAACTCAATTACCAATTTTCAAGGGTGCAAATTTCTTCTAACCAAGGGGTAGGTATATTTGTACACTGCTTGTGCCGCTTCATATAGTTTATTTGTTTATCACTTGCATCCCTGAGTGGTTGCGTTAGCTTTTACACAAATGATGGTCTGTGTATATTTTGCATCATTCTTGGACCGTGGCGATATAATTTTAATAAATATTTGAACTGTCTTGACAAAGATATGATAACATGGAGCTGAACTCTCCTGAAATGATTTTGCCCGCTGCTCATCTGATTGCCTAATGAGGATCTTTAACACATTGAAGGTCCCATTGAGTATGCTATGGAATTTTGTCGTCTGCATGTCATAATTTGCTGGGTTTGATTGTTGAGTTGTTGGTTCAATGACATGAGTATTGGAAGATATATATATATATATATATATATATATATATATATATATATATGATGTGCTGTGGGGATTATGGACTTTGTGTGGAGTAGTGGGAAAATTCCGTTGCGAAATCTCTTATATTTATGGTCAAAATTACTGTTAAATTTAAAGCTGAGCTATGCTAACAGACTCGATAAAGGAATTTGTGCCTGTTCTGTAGTGTTATAGCTTATGTGGATTTCTTCTGTTGTGCATGCGTGGATGCTGTTTGATTCTAATTTCGGCCAACTGTGTCTACTTTTTGAACAGGGAGGTCCAGCTCCGGTTTTAATCAAGGCTGAGGTGCCATGGTCGGCTAAAAGGGGAAATCTTTCTGAGAAAGAACGTGTCTTGAAGACTGTGAAGGGGTAATATTTTTTATCATATTTAATTTATCTGCTATTTGAATTGAGGCTCCATTTTGCTTGACTAACTACTGAACTTAAGATTTAACAACCCTTGGATACATTCTTGCATCTACGATTCCTTAATATAATCTGGAAAATATTGAAGGATGATAAGATCTGGAATTTGTTTTCAATAATTTCATTGTCGGATAAGTGACCAAAACATACTTGCTGCATAGCATTTTTTTCCTGAACATATTCAAGGTATCTTTTCTCTTTTGAGGTATCTTTTGTTTTTCCTTATTATCATCATATGTTCTTTTGATGCAATCCTAACAGACAGATTGCTTCTTGAAGGCTTATGCAACATACAAGTATCAGCATGTTCTCTGAACATTATTTTTTGTTTCATCTCCAGGATACTGAATAAACTAACCCCTGAGAAATTTGATCTACTTAAGGGTCAACTCATAGACTCTGGCATCACATCTGCTGATATCCTAAAGGTTAGATATCTTTGGCTCTACATTTCAATGGATTTCTTTCGAACTTGTTTGGTTTACAGTAATTGAAGTTTTCAATTGAACTCACTGGTTACCTGCTACAGGGGGTTATATCTCTCATATTTGATAAGGCTGTGCTGGAGCCCACATTTTGCCCCATGTATGCCCAGCTATGTTCTGATCTTAATGAGAAGCTTCCTCCATTCCCTTCTGATGAACCCGGTGGGAAAGAAATCACGTTCAAGCGAGTCCTGTTGAATATTTGCCAGGAGGCATTTGAGGGTGCTGACAAACTGAGGGAAGAAGTGAGACAGATGACTGCTCCAGATCAAGAGTCAGAGCGTAGGGATAAAGAAAGATTGGTCAAGCTTCGTACTCTTGGAAACATTCGTTTGATTGGGGAGCTACTGAAGCAGAAGATGGTGCCTGAAAAGATTGTTCATCATATTGTTCAGGTTAGTGTTGAGGATGATAGCTGAGGATCGCAGAACTAACTTTGAGACATGCTGATTAATTTGAAGATTGATTATCAATTATCATTATGTAAACAGGAGCTTCTAGGACATGATAGTTCAACTTGTCCTGCGGAGGAAAATGTTGAAGCGATATGTCAGTTCGTCAACACCATTGGCAAGCAGCTTGATGAAAGCCCAAAATCACGGCGTATAAATGATATGTACTTTAGCAGGTTGAAGGAATTGACTACCAATCCTCAACTTGCTCCCCGGCTAAGGTTTATGGTTCGAGACGTTCTTGATCTGCGGGCAAACAACTGGGTTCCTAGGCGTGAAGAGGTAGCTTCCCAATGCCCTTTTTTTCAGTAAATATTTTTTGTTATTAATGTAGTGATGCTGATTTGATCAGTGTTTTATATCCTGAGTATATATATTCTTCTACTGTCAATTTTACAGGTCACAGCAAAAACCATAACTGAAATCCATTCAGAGGCAGAAAAGAATCTTGGGTTGCGTCCGGGTGCTACTGCAAGCATTAGAAATAGCCGTGGCATGATCTCTGGGGCTGCAGGGGTTACTGGCCCGGGTGGCGTGCCTATTACACGACCTGGTTTGGGGGGTATGATGCCTGGCATGCCAGGAACTAGAAAGATGCCTGGGATGCCTGGAGTGGATAATGATAATTGGGAATTTCCTAGGCAGCGGTCAATGCCTAGGGGCGACGGATCAGGAATGCAGCCTGGAGGACGTGTGCAGTCACCAATGATTAATAAGCCTTCATCACTGAACACTAGGCTGTTACCTCAGGGTACTGGTGGCCCTATGGGTGGTAGGAGTGCTCTGTTGCAGGGCAGTGGGACCCCCCCTCCACGACAATCCAACTTTATTCCAGGCCCAGAACCTGCGTCCCAACTCCCTCTACCTTCTAAACCTGTTACTTCTTCCCCTGTGCCTGCAGTTGTGGAGAAACCACTTTGCCCTGCTGGAAAGTTGAATCTGGATGAACTCCGTAAAAAGACAGTCTCATTACTGGAGGAATATTTCAACATCCGAGTTTTGGAGGAAGCACTGATGTGTGTCGAGGAACTAAAGTCTCCAGGTTATCACCCTGAGGTTGTGAAAGAGGCAATCTCCCTTGCACTTGAAAAAAACCCGCCCTGTGTTGATCCAGTTACAAAACTCTTGGAATACATGTTTACACAGAAAGTCATTACTGCTAGAGACATTGGGGCGGGATGTTTGCTCTTTGGTGGTTTGATGGATGATGTTGCAATTGATTTACCAAGAGCACCGAATAATTTTGGTGAGATTATTGGGAAACTAATTCTGGCTGGGGGATTGGATTTTAAAGTGGTGCAGGAGATCCTCAAGAAGATGGAAGAGGAGATGTTTCGGAAATCTGTACTTGATGCAGCATTGAGGATGATAAGCTGTAGTCCTGGGCAAAACATATTGGATTCACAGGCATCTGATATTGAGGCCTGCCAGAGTCTGCTGTAGCACACCTAATATATGTATCTCTTTGCATGGGTACATAAGGGCGAGTGTCCATGTGGATTTCCTGTGCTTGCTTCCAGGTCTTCATAGCCGACCGAGGCAAGCAACATGTATCATGTGATAAGGTGGAGTGGTCAAAAAGAAAACTGAAAAAAATAGGTAAATTTTATTGAGTTGTATATCTTTTTGGAGATCAGAGCTTTGTGTTTATTGAGGAAAGAAATCAGAACCTATAAAATGCCATGGATTTTGTTCCTGAGTGCAGCTAATCATGTTGCCAAATTGATTGAGAAGACTGGCCCCTTTTAAGGGATCCAGTTACTGTTTTTGTATTTGAGTAGTTTTTTTCCTTTTGTTATTTTGTTTTTAATTATTTTTTAGTTTCTTGACTGAAGTAATTTAGTTTATTGTTAAACTGTTCACTTCATAAATGCCAAAAGTAGTTTGCCCTTCCATGGTTACATTATTGGAAGATAACAGTCTTTGTTCTGCTCTTTGATCCGAGCTGGGTTCTTCCATTCTTTTTGTTTCTTTCCTGGCAATTTCACTTGTGTTCGGAGTATGGTTTGCAGTGAATGGCCTAAATTTTTGGTTGAATGGGAAAGAGAATGTGAATAGAATGTTGACAAACATATTTGTTCTGATTGTTTGCTTATGAGACCCAGTGGAAAAATTGTATGCGTGCTTGTGCAAGTTCTGCCTGAGGCTTCTGCCAATCTCACATAAATGCAGCTTTAAGAATGAGTTGGGTACAACGTTGTGTCTAATTGACTTTTCTTTTTGTTCGTATCTTTTGCTTTCTTACATCATTTAGTTGAAAGAGGGGAGCTACTCCTCCATATATCCCGAATCCAATATTGGGATTGAAGTGGACCTTAGTGATAATCTCTTTAACAGGGGAATCTTTAGGCTTCACAGAGAATGATTACGGCACAATGTTGTTGTAGTAATGCGAGGCAGGGCTTGGCTTCACTTTTTTTTTTTTTTTAATTATACGAGATTAATGTTCATATTACAACTCATATTATATGAGATTTACAATTGATATTTATAATTATTGAGATCCGTTTACATCAATTCTGATATAATACCGTTCAGATTTTAAACCCTCTTAAATATTCGAGGGACATCAAACTCCCGTATATTTTAAACTCTCTCAAATATTCGAGGACGTATTTCGTATTAAGAAAAACTGCCTTCAGTACGCGCCAGAAAAAAATATAAATTAAAACTCTGAAGTGCGAAGGCTCGAACCTTCCCTCACACTTGTGAGTGAATGGCTCCATTCACTTTGTCTAAGTCCAAGTGGTTTGGCTTCAATCTCTTAGAAAAGCCTCAAAGCGTTTTTTTTTTTTTGGTTAAAATTGTCAGTTGATTGATGTCTTATGATCTATTGTTATGCGAGAGGCATTTAGCCGTTTTCAAATCCGAATCAATCTGACACCAGCCGATCGAAAATGTTCTCACAATTTTGCAGACTTGTAGTGGCTTTTCTTATTTGGTTTTTGTTTCTTTGCTTCTGTTTATTCTGAAAGTTGATCATTCTTATCCTCAGCCGCGTGCTTTTCTGCTGACCTGATAATCTGAGAAAAATTGTAAGCAAGCGGAGAGAAAGGGACAGCACACTGATAACTGCCCCAATGTTTCTTTTAGAAAACCTGTTACTTTCGTGCAACTAAACGATGTTACGACCATGGTCGATTCTTTTCTTTTGAACGCAATTCACAATCAAATGTCACCACTCACGCTCACATCACATGACGCAGGAAGAGGTCAAAAGAAGAAAAAGAAGGGGAAAAAAAAAAAAAGTAAAGTAATAGAAAAAGACTGGTTTAATGTGACGTGGTAGTTGTTTCACCGTTTGATAATATATATTTCTTGCACCGGGCTTTTAACTAATGTAATGATGAAGAACACAATTTTTGAATAAGCTACAGCCAATTATTAATTAAAGCGCAGAAGAAGCACGTAGAAAAGAAAAGAAAATTCAAAAAAAGAAGAAAATATAACTAATTAGATAAGGAAGAAACAAAAGAAAAGAAAGGAAGCAAGATGGAAGTAGTTATTATTATGAGCAGGTGGGTTAGGTGATGAAGAGGATCTGTGATGACCATTGCGAGTAACTGCAAAGCCGCCGCCACGTGAGCCGCCAAAGCCGCCGCGAGCACCCGCACCCCGGGCTCCCTTTTTGATCTGAATAGGCAACGACACGGGTTGAGCTGAAACGGTGATGAGGGAGATGATGGTGAGGATGATGAGTGAAAAGGCAAGCTTGTAACACCTCAATCTCATGCTGTTGCTGTTTCTCCTCCCCATATATTGTTCGCCGTCTGTTTGTTCAGACTCCAGAACAAAACCTCTGGTTGCGGCTAGTGTCTTTTGTTGTGATGATGTGATGTGTTAATTGGTGGCTTGTGTTAATTGTCAAGCTTTGTGTTACTTGTTTGAAAAAACTTTGTGAAGGCAAAAGATATCTCTGATATTAACTCAGGGTAGTTGGCTTCCATTATGACTACGTTAAAAGTGATCTACTTTTCTTTCCTTTTTTTTTTTTTTAAATATTATATTATATTTCTATTTTCTTTATAGAGTTTCAGCCCTTCGTTCCTTTCAAGATTTTTAAAGTTTATTATTTTTAAGGTGTATTTGACACTCAAACCACTTGGGGTTAGCCTCTTGTACAAGTGACTAGAGTCATTTCGAGTCCCCGCAGATATATTATAGGAGTTTAATTTATATTTTCTTTCTTAAAATTTTAGAGTTTAAGTGAAGGCAGTCTTTCTTTCAATATGGAAGTTTGACATCCTTCGAATATTTGAGAAGATTTAAAATTTGAGCGGTATCATATCAGAATTGATATAAACGGGTCTCAGTATGTGTAAATATCAATTGTAAATCTCATATAATATGAGGTGTAATCTGAGCATTAATCTCGTATAATTCAAAAAAAAAAAAAAGGTGTATTTGACACTCACTGACATGTTAATTACTATTAGATTTTATTAGATTGTATAATCTATACTTTACATCTACTCAAAATTAGTATGATTCAGTTATTAGTTATCAAATAATTAAAGACTCAAAAATTATTATTTTTGAGTCAGCCGTTTTATTACACATATAAATTCATGCATTTGTAACATAACTTAGAAGTCTGCTGAAAATAACTTGAAAATATGAGCCAATTAATTGAATGTGAGACCTCTACTCCCGCACATAAAGAGATATCTCAACTTCCACTAATATTTGAGAATGTTACAGATGATTAAATATCGATTTCATGAAATGTGCCTTCAATATTGGTTGGCCGAATGGAAATGCAATTTTATATCAGCAAATATACATTCATTTTCTATTATAGATGAGAGTCGGACGTAAATCAATTTCTAATCTTTCTTCCACACACTTTCCTGCGTCTTAAATTACATAATAAATTTCTTGCACAGGGCCGGGCTTTTACTCAAATAAATTAAGATTGCTGGATTTATCAAATATGCGTATACGCTGGATTGTGATGACCATCACTGAAAATGCGCGAATGTTGGACGGCTCATGATGTATCTCATCCTCATGCTTTCATCAACACGTTCATGGATCCGTACAAATCTTTGTTAATTACACTTGTGTTTTAAGGTAGTGATGTCAACGGGGCGGGTTTGGGGAGGGGATCATGATCCCCGAACCCGAACCCGATTTAAAAATTATTCCCCGAACCCGCCCTATACCCGAAAAATTACAATGGGAGATAGTTTTGGTATATTCATGAAAATTCCCGAATTGAACGGAGACCGATCTCTTTTTTTTTAAAATAATAATTTTTGAATATTTCATTTCTTTAAAAAAAAAAATTCTAAGAACCTCCATATTTAGAAATAAAATTAAAAATGGTCAAATTTCATATTAAAAATAAAATTACAAGTGATCAAATTTTAACAACCTCTTCATAAATAAAAACATAATAATTCTAAGCTTTCAACATAATTATAAATAATCAAATTTTATAAGACAAATCAAATTTATTTTAAGTCTTCAACATAAACTTGTAGTCATCACCATTGATGCACATTCTAAGAGTCTTCATAAACCTATGACAACATAAACAAAAAAATAAATAAATAAATTCATGTTTTGACAATTCAACTTAATAAATACTTGACAAATAATATAAACTAAAATTATATACCTCTACAGCCTGTACATCTGTTTCAATCTCTGGTTCCTCATCAAGAATCTTGGCATATGCCGGAGAGGACAATGCCACAACTATTTAAAAAATATAAATATAGAAAGCAAGTTAATTATTAGTTAATTTAAATAAATAAAAATACAAAAATTAAAATGAAAACTATTTACCTCCATAAAGAGCACGTATCCAATTTTGACTACACATCAAAGCCTCCAATGTGCTTGGATGAAGTCTATTATGATATGGGCTTACAAATCGACCACACGTGCTCAAAGCATATTCAGAAGCAACAGTGGTAACTAGGATAGCCAAAATATCACTTGCAATTCGAGACAATATAGGATAGTTACCACCATTCACCTTCCACCAAGATAAAACATCAAAGTCTTCCTCAACATTAAATGGTACTAACTTATCACCTAAATGAGATCATTTTTATCTAGTGCCAACAACATAAAATCAATCATACAATCATTGGTAGCAGCACTGTCAACAGTTATGGACAATAACTTAGGCTCAATGTTGAGTTCCAATAATGAACCCATCAACTTATCACAAAGCACTTGGCCTGTGTGAGAATCAGGCACTTCTAAAAAGCTGAAAAAAATAGAAAAAAGAAAAAATCAGATTGATTATTAATTTAAAAAAAATCATAACAGTAAAATCAATACAGTAAGAATTTAACCTCAAAAGTATACTCCGTAATGCCCAAGCGTCATCAATAAAATGTGCAGTGATTGCCATATATGCTTTTCTTTGATTTTCTGCAGTCCACATATCAGTTGTAATAGCAATTCTACCTTAAGTTTGCTCCAATACACTGATATATTTTGCCCTTTCACACTCATACATGTCTAAAATCTCATTCTTGATAGTATTTCGAGACACCAGCTTCCACAACTGATTTAGAGAAGACATAACATCCCTCAATCCCTGATGCTTTACAATACTCAGAGGGTACTCATGCATGACAATAGCACGTGCCATTTTTCTCCTCGTAACATCAGGATCAAAATGAGTTTCTACTGCAGTCTTCTCTTTTTTCACTAGCAGCTTTCTTTGCCTGTGGGAATTTTGTGGCCTCTATTTCCTTTTTCACTTGACATGTCTTCAAATGATCGTGCAAGTGCTTTGATCCATCAGTACTCCTTGCTACCAATGAATTTTTACAATAATTGCACACAGCCTTATCAATCCCATTAATTTTTTTCTTCTCAAAATGCTCCCACACAATTGACCTCATCCTTCTTCTACGCCGCAGCCCACTGTGAGTAACACTAGCTGCTGATTCACCTTGAGTTTGATTGCCTTCATCATCCATGAAGTGTGGTGTGGGCAAAGAACTTAACATATTGAATGTCAAACCTACAATCAAGCCAGAAAGAAAAATTTAAGAACTGTCCAGAGTATATAGTTCTCATGCACATTTAAACAAACAATGTAAATAAAGAACTAGAAGGTCAAAAACAAATTTGCAGTTGTGATTAAGTATATCATAAAAAATCTACTTTTATCAATAATTAATTCGCATGATCTAAATATATTTAAAGACTTATCAATATAAGGCATTTGTAATTTGTAATTTCATTTACCATTTTGAAGTGAAAAACTGAAAATAAACATGCAAATGGTGAATAATAATTAATGGTTAACTAAATTAATCAAAGCAACCAAGCAATCACAAATAATAAAAAAACAAACATGTATAAAACCCACTATGGCACTATTACCAGCTGCTGGCTAGCTTTGGTTCAAGTTGTGTGCAGCTAAGCTAAGGCTGTTTGGCTCCCCAAAATGGACCTCTCCAATTTTCAAAATCCATACAGCACTAGAGGCTCACGGTCAGTGCTCACACCACGTCAAACATTTATTCCCAATCCCATGTTACAAGTGTGTTATTGTCTATCATTAGCTAATAACAGAAAAAAGCATCCAGGGCATATCAGTTCTTTCATCCCAGTCATTTGCAAAAACTATCATTAGTTAAAGACCCTCAGCCAACCTGTTCCAACGTAATAGGAATTAACAAATAGAACATAAACATACAGAAAAGGGGAAAACCAGAACAATCAGAGAGAATTCATTATCATACAATTAATTATACCAAATCATCACATTATCATATAAATAGCCAAAAGAGAGAATCACATTACGAATTTTTGTTGTTGCTTAGGCCATCTCCAAAATTCAACTATCCAAACCCACCTCCAGAAATCATCATTTTAAAAAAATCAATAAAATAACTCGATGAATGCGCTGTTGTTGCTTTAAGTTTTAAAATTATTTCAGAAAAATTATCAACTATGTTTTATAGTTCTAAATATCCGAATTCAAAACCCCGACTTTGTTGTTTAATCATATAATATTTTTGAACAAAGAAGAGCAAAGATCAATCATGATTAGTGAAATTCCTCATGGAAAAATATTGTCTACGATCGAGTTACAAGAATCTTATACCAAACCATCACATTATCATATAAATATCCAAAAGAGAAAATCAAAGCTGTAAGAAAACTACAAGAATCTTACAATCAATTACCAGTTATATGCTTAAAATGGAAAAGGTAACGAACAATTAGATGGTGATCTAGAAATTAAAAGATCTCTTAATTTAAAAAATAAAATAAGTGATGGTGGGTGTTTGATAGAAGATAGCTTATCATGAAGCTATGGGTTTATTAAAAAAAAAAAAAAACTAAACGACTTCGGGCTTCCATAATATCTTAACTTGTTAGTTTCAAATTCGCGAGATTGTCAAATTCGCAACCTCAATTTGCACAATTGCATTGAAAATACGAATAAGAAACTTTAAAAAGATAAAAAAAAAATATACATAACACTGTTCATGAAATTACAGTTTTACCCCAATACTTTCTGTAATTATACTATGGCCCAGAAAGTCACAAAACTTTTCAAATAGGTCCAATTTTGGACATCAAAATATTTGAATTACATTTGGGTCCTCCAACTTTCATAAATTATAGTATGGCCCAAATTGTTTCAAACCTTTGCAAATAAGTCCAAATCCGAATTTATAAATAATACTTATCATTCCCAAAACTTTCTGAAATTATGCAATGACCCAACATGTAATAATATTTTTCATGAAAGTCTTTTTAAGTTTTAACATAATCAACATAAATGTTAAAGTTCTCAAAACCTTTCACTTAAACCTTCAATCTTTTATAAGTTACAATATGGCCCAAAACGTTTCAAATCTTTGCAAATAAGTTTAAATTCAATTTCAAAATAATATTTATTAAAATCAAATATTGTAAAACATTTTCATTTTAATTCAAATTACTCAATTCCACAAAATATTTTTATCTTAAAAATAAAACATTTTGGTTTATAAAAAGTAATAATTTATTAGACAAAACTTGAGCTTCTCAAATGCTAAATCATGCATCAATTAAATCATACCGGCTTTACAAGAAAATGTCGCAATAATTTATCCGTTGAGCTTTAATCTCTATTCTTGATTTCGCCGTTGTCCTTTGAGTGTCTTGAGCTTGATTTCACTTGATTCACTTGCATAAATATTATCCTTCAAAAACTAGTGAACTTGTGAAATACAATATTTATTAACTCATTTAAACACATGTTTGTTATCATCAAAATTACATAATGTGTAGCCCTTTAGGCTAACAATCTCCCCCTTTTTGATGATGACAAACAT
Organism: Citropsis articulata; assembly: GCA_030449925.1. Taxonomy (NCBI): domain Eukaryota; kingdom Viridiplantae; phylum Streptophyta; class Magnoliopsida; order Sapindales; family Rutaceae; genus Citropsis; species Citropsis articulata. The sequence continues at coordinate 1,870,671 of JASUUH010000168.1, forward strand.
CTCATGTATTTTGACTTTTATACTCCCCCTTAATACATGGCATACATGATTCAACAAATAAATCAAATTTAAAACATGTAAGCTCCCCCTTAATATTTCAAAACCATGCATGAATGTTTTAAGGAATTCAAAATACATGACTTCTCCCCCTTCATCATCAAAATTACTAAGAATATTTGAAGTCCAAAAAACATGTTACCTTTATCCGGGAATTCAAAATACATGATCTCTCCCCCTTCATCATCAAAATTACTATAAATTCGATGCTCATACCAATAATATGTCAATGGTTAATCAAGAAACATATAATAACCAAACATTCAATTAACCATAACATGATCATGAACCACCATTCCATCAATTACCAAAACAACTCCTCATAACATAAGATCATCATATGAAAAAAAATCATGGAATTAAATCACCATCAAATCTTAAAATCATCACCATAATCATATATCAACTATAAAAATAAAATTGCTCAAGGTGCATGATATTCTCCCCATTTATGAATCATAAAAAATGATATAATACTTTGTCTCCCCCTTTGGACAACAAAAATGTACAAAAAAGCATATTATCCACAATGCTCCCCCTAAATATATGGCCAATTTAAAATTTTATCCAAAAAAAAACATATCATATTTATCTCCCTCTTCATCATAAAAGAAATAATAGATGCAATCAAAACATAATCATAAAAAATAATTCGATGAAGATATTACCCATTTTGTGCGAGTAAAAATTTCGGCATAGTCTCCCCTTAAAAATGAGCAAATCCTTAAATACACAACATCGTTAAAAACACTTCCATATAGGTTTAAACAAGTATAACAACCCAACAACTCCATCAATTCATCAAGCCACACTCATATAATCATCAATCATTAGAAATATCAAGAAATCAATAATGATAGTATTAATAACATGATTAGAATTTTTTTGAAAAATTGTTCTTTGCAATATCAAATTCAATATGAATTCCGAATTCTCACCATAATCTTCCTTGCATCTCTTGGCTACTTGTTTTCCCTTGGACTTGTCACCACCCACCATTGTTGAAACAAGAACAAGCTTAAATACCAATTTCGGATTTTCAAAAACTTGAGTGAAATGGATGTGTTTAAGCCAAGAAAATTGATCCTAGAGATGAATGAAGCTAATATATGATGTGGATTGGATCAAAGATGAGCTAAAGGAAGGTTAAAAACGTAGAGAGAGAAACGGCCAAAAGTTAGGTTTTTGAGATTTGGGATTTTTGTGAAAAGGTGATGAAATGATGTTTGGAAAATGAAAATTGAAAGAGTAATGGGTGGGAAATGAGTTGGATGATTGATTTTGGCAAGAAAATGAGTGAAAGATGAAAAGATTTGAGATAGAAATGGAGAGGTACTGTTCACTCGTGAGAGAGAAAGATAAACAAGTGAAGAACTGATAGGTCATAAATAGTCATATTATATTTTGTTTAAATCCCTCATATCTTGATTTATTTTGTGCTAATTCGTGGAAATTATATTTGAATTGATTTAGGAGATGAATCCTGAATATTATGATGAAATCTGGATAAAAAGGACTTAATTTGGGCTTTGCAAACGTGGGCTGACCTTTTCCTAGAAGGAGTCGGTTTCTAGCAATCAAAATTGGAGAAGGATTTGGTCTCCTAGCACAAAGAGGAAGAAGAATCCAAGAAGGATTAGAAAAGCTAGCAAAAGAGGAAAAGAAATCGCAATAGAAAAAGGAAAGGGAGCAAGAAGTGGAAATCAAAAAGAAAAAGGAAAGCTAGCAATATAAAAAGAAGAGAAGGGCCAACGTGAGAAAAGGATCCAACACACAAGGCACAAAACGTGAAGAAGCTTGGGCGTGGGAAGCAACCAGCGGCTGCAATTAATTTTTCTTCTTCAACAACCTTTTGTTTTGTTTAGCCACCATGAGTGGCTAAGCTTTTAATTCCGATCCAGGGGTAATCAAATTCCAGTTGTAATTTTGTGAGGCTTTGGACTTAAGAATTTCTTCAAGTAATTTTTATTTCTTGTTCTTATTGTCTATGAATTATTTATATTGATTGAGTTGACGCCTTAATTCAATATTTATTTTTCTATCGCTAGTCATGAGTTTATGATCCGTAATTGTCATGAATGAATGAATTGAGTAGCAAGGAGTTGGCTCATGTGTGTGTATATTGATGGCCACAATTACATAGCTTGCATGATAGGCTCTAGGGAAATAAAAATACGAAATTAATTAAATTGGAGAAATCTGAAATAATTGATCTTGTTTTAGTCATTCTCATTAATCTTAATGCTATCATTTAATTCGATATGGAACGATGATGCCCAGTTGAATTAATGGTAAGAATTGATTTAGGCGATTGTTTGAGTCTATTACATTAGGAGAATAATTACTTTCTGCGGGATTCCGATTAAGTAGACTAAGTTCTTGGATTGAGTAATTTATATTTTTGCCTATGATCAAAGTTACAATTGGATGGAATTGACACCCTTGGATTGGAAGTTTGGTAAGATTGATTTTCCTTGTTTAAATTTAAGTTTTGTTTTGTTTCATTTTATTTTATTTTATTTTATCAAAATCTCGTTAAAAACCCCTTAAATCAAGTAATCGGTTAACCGTTAATCACTAACGGCTAACCGTTTATTTCCAGAACCGAGAGAAGAAGAAAACGGCTTACCGGTTTCCCTAACCGGCTGGCCGAATAAGCTCCAGAATCGTTACTGACGACAGTTTTCCCTAAACGGTTAGCCGATAAATTCCAGAAAGGTCACAACCCGGATTCGGTCTTCCGTTTTCCCTTACCGGTTGTCCGAATAAAAACAGAAAGGAAAGAGCTGAAAAACGGTTTGCCGATTTCCCTTATCGGTTCGCCGATTAAAGTCAGTAAGCTCGCAAATCGTAACTGGTCTTCCGTTTTCCTCTATCGGTTAAACCGATAATTCCCAGAATTCTTCAAAGAGTTAACGGCTCGCCGTTTACACTAAACGGTTAACCGTTTATTGGCAGAAAGCTCAAAAATCCGAAATTTTCTTGGAAAATTAATTTTGTTTTAAACTTTGAGAGATTAAATACATAGTTCTCTTGGGATTCGACCTGGTCTCACCATTTCTACAATTTTATTTAGGTGAATCAGTATTTGTTTTTGAGGAGCTTCGACAACTCCCGTCAAGAACAAGTGAAGAAATGATGATTGAGAGATGTTTAATGGAAGTTAAATGGATGGGTAATGGTTTGAATAAATGAATTTGACAAGAAAATGGTTGAGAAATGAAGAAGATTTAAGAAGAAATTGAGGAGAAAAACCATGGGGAGAGAGAGAGTGATGAGAGGTTGAAGAAACACATGAAAAGGGGGGAGAAATACCTCAAACCCGTGACCAAGCTGGCGCTTGCTCTCGAGTTTGTGGGATTCCAAGCGGCTAGCCGCCTGGTTGCTGTCCGGCTACACCGAGGTTGCTTTTCGGCCATTTTCGATCAATCCCGTCATCATTCTTGATTCCGAAACATCTCAAGAGCCATCTTAATGCATGAATCATGCTTTTAAACATTTAAAAACATGAATAATTCAAGCAAATAATTCATCCATCAAGCATGTATCATGAAGCACATTAGTTCAAAATTATCCAAAGCATAAGTAAAGACATAACCAACAATCATATGTTATCTAAAATAGACACATAATCCAAGGATATGAAAAACATGCATAAGCGTCCATATAATCAAAAAATGAAAAATCATAAAGTAAGAAATGTTGGTGTGTGAATATAAGCATAAGAGACTACTTGTGAGTTTGATGATGAAAATGGATTTTGAAGATGACTTTAAATATAAAACCTGATGGGAAACAAGTTATTTGGCTTGACTTTCATCAAAAACGAGTGAAACATGATTGATTATGAAGTGAATTTGGAGAAGGGAAGAACCGGTTTTGGAGAGGGAAAGCATTCGGCTTGCCGAAAGAGAGAAAGCATGAAAAAGATAAATAGTCTCACGAATCCGGCAATCCGGATTTAGCTAACCGGCTAACCGGTTGAAGGCAGCAAGCATCTATCTTGAATTCGGCTTACCGGTTATCCTAACCGGTTATCCGAGTTTTGACAGCAACCAAAACATCATGCATTCGGCTTACCGGTTTTGAGTATCCGGTTCTGGGCAGCAAAATTGTAAAGGCTTCCTATTGCATTCGGCGTTCCGGATTAGCTAACCGGTTATCCGGTTCTTAGCAGTAAGAACAAACATTGAATCCGGTTTTCCGGTCTTGATAACCGGTTGACCGATTGGCTTCCAGAAAAATTTCAAAACAAATTCGGCTTACCGGTTGGAGAGAACCGGTTTTCCGAAAGTTGTCCTTCTCAAATTCGGCCTACCGTTTGATGGAACCGGCTTGCCGGTTTAGAAACAAATTGTAAAGCTTTGCAAATTCGGGTTTCCGGTTTTGAGATCCGGTTTGCCGGAAGTTATCCCGAGAGCCAACACTTAAAAAATGGATTTCCGGAAGAGAGAAAGTGGTATACCAGTTTAGGCTTGGAAATAGTTTTGCCTCTTATTGAAATTTGCTTAACCTTAAACTCATATTGTACACACAAATTTACCAAAAAAAAAAAAATGGATCAATTAAAAGTCATTTTGTGATTCAAAACTTTTCAAAAATCCAATTAGTGCATGAAACATAAATGTATGCATTCACCAATCATAGATCACATAAGATCAAACGTCATCAAATCCATGTAATCATCAAAGCATATTCTTTATCTCAAATCTTTAGACTATCAAAATCAACATAGCTATTTAGAAAAGCCATCATTATGAACAAGTAATCAAATCCATTATTACAAATGCTCACATAGGCCAATTCAATTAATGATGATATAACACAATAAATGACATATGAATTCACACATACTTAATAGATAAACAATGATGATAGACAATTAAGAAGAAGAAATCAAAGACCATATAATCATCAAAATCAAATAAAGGCATCATGATAAATCACTCAATATTATACACAATGATATTCCATCATGTAAACATATAAGCATACTTTCACAAATTTAAGCTATTATCCATTTATCATGATCCATTCAACAAAATCAACATGGCAAGAATTGTTACCAAAACAATTAAATCATCTTGCCTCATCATTTTCTTCTAGATCAAAATCAAATGATTATCCTCATAAGCTTTCATCAAGGAACTCTCCACCATTCCTTGATTGTGGTACCTACAAAGAAAACATTCACGTTGTGCCCTTTGGTACCCAAATACCCTTGGGTCCTTGAGTGTTAGCGATAGTTCCTTTTGGAACCCAAATACATTTTGCTCCATAATATGCATTTCTTTTAACATGGCATTTATAACTCATATGACCATTTCCATTACAATAATGACAAACAATCTTATGATCACATGTGGAGGTAGCCTTAACAAAATAATTCTTATAATATTTTTGTTTCAAGTTAGGCTTATATCCAAGTCCTCCTTTATCAAATACACATTTTGAGAGTTGAGTAATTTTTCGTTCTTTTGACCATTTGTGAATTTTAAAACAATCTCATTTAACTCATTGTTCTTCTTAAGCACTTCATTTTCATTCATTAATTCATCAACATGTGATTTCTCAAGCTCATATGAAGTACTTTGTTTACATGTAAATGATGCAACTTTATCATGCAAGATTTTATTATCTAACTCAGTCCTTTAATCATTTTATTTAATGAATCATTGCGTTTTTGTAAAGCATCATTTTCATTTTTCAAGTTATCTACATGTGATTCTAGATGCTTGTGTGAAGTGCTAAGTTTCTCATTTGATAATGCAACTTTATCATGCAATGTTTTATTCTCTAATTCTAAGCATGTAATCTTTGCACTTAAAGATTCATTTTATTTGTGAGCTCGATAATTTTTCTTTTAAGACATGCATTCTTTTACCAATTTTCATTAACTCATCATGCAATTCTTTAAAAGCATCATGCAATTCATCATAGGTAGGATCACTTACCTCATCAAGCTCATCATCCGATTCATCTCCAATTGCCATAAGTGCCACATTTGACACTTCATGAGATTCCTCATCATTTCTAGTCTCCTCATACAAAACTTCAAATTTTCTCCAAATTTCATAAGCATTAGAACAATTTGAAACTTTATGAAATTCCTTTTTATCTAATGCACAAAATAAAGCATTCATAGCTTTGGAATTTAAAGACATCATTTTTCTATCCGACTCACTTAAAGCATTATTCCTAGGAATGAATGAACCATCACAAACTATTTTCCATATTTCATAATCTAAAGCTTGTAAAAATACTCTCATCCTAGTTTTCCAATAAGGATAGTCATTACCATCAAAAAATGGAGGTCTAGTGGTGGATTGGCCTTCCATGAAGGTTGAGCTAATTTGGGTTGCAATTGATCTTTAACTCTGAGCGGTTAAGTCTACACAAAGCACCTTGCTACGATGCTGAAATACTGAGTTGTGCAACCCAAGAGGGGGGGTGAATTGGGATTTTAAAAATTATGCTAATAAATCGCACACCAATTTAATCTAATGCCTTAATCAAATCAAAAACAATAAATTCAAGCAAGCATAATAATAAGGGAGTAAGGGAAGAGAAAACAAACACGAGAATTTTTACGTGGTTCATTTATCTCGCCACGCGTCCACGCCTCCAAGCACACCGGGCTTGAGGATTTCACTATCCAAGCCTCCCAAGGCTTCAAATGTTTACAATTGACTTCCAAGGTGTCAATGAACCTTTACAACAAGAGATTATCCCCCAATCTCTTCACTCAAGTGTTTCCCACACTTATACACTCACAAATTTGGTGAGAAAACAAAGAATACAACAAATAACTCTCTTTTAGAGTAGATTTACAAATGATAGCACAATGATGATTCAATCAATGATGATTTACGAAATGGAAGCTCAATATATGTTTTTCAAACTTGTTTTGGCTTGCTAGAGTTCTTAAAATGAAGTTGGAATTGAGTTTTTATAGTTAAACCCGAAAAACTAGCCGTTATAAGCAAATTCCAGCGACCAAGCGGCTAGCCGCTTGATTTAACCGGCTAGCCGGAATGAACAGTGATGTTACCGTTATTTTTGAATTTTGCTACAGTAACACTGTTCATGAAATTACAGTTTTGCCCCAATACTTTCTGTAATTATACTATGGCCCAGAAAGTCACAAAACTTTTCAAATAGGTCCAATTTTGGACATCAAAATATTTGAATTACATTTGGGTCCTCCAACTTTCATAAATTATAGTATGGCCCAAATTGTTTCAAACCTTTGCAAATAAGTCCAAATCCGAATTTATAAATAATACTTATCATTCCCAAAACTTTCTGAAATTATGCAATGACCCAACATGTAATAATATTTTTCATGAAAGTCTTTTTAAGTTTTAACATAATCAACATAAATGTTAAAGTTCTCAAAACCTTTCACTTAAACCTTCAATCTTTTATAAGTTACAATATGGCCCAAAACGTTTCAAATCTTTGCAAATAAGTTTAAATTCAATTTCAAAATAATATTTATTAAAATCAAATATTGTAAAACATTTTCATTTTAATTCAAATTACTCAATTCCACAAAATATTTTTATCTTAAAAATAAAACATTTTGGTTTATAAAAAGTAATAATTTATTAGACAAAACTTGAGCTTCTCAAATGCTAAATCATGCATCAATTAAATCATACCGGCTTTACAAGAAAATGTCGCAATAATTTATCCGTTGAGCTTTAATCTCTATTCTTGATTTCGCCGTTGTCCTTTGAGTGTCTTGAGCTTGATTTCACTTGATTCACTTGCATAAATATTATCCTTCAAAAACTAGTGAACTTGTGAAATACAATATTTATTAACTCATTTAAACACATGTTTGTTATCATCAAAATTACATAATGTGTAGCCCTTTAGGCTAACAAAGAGAAAACAAGAGAAAGACTATAAGAAATCACGATTTAGAAAGATTATAAGACATCCGGCTAACTGGATTTGACTAACCGGTTAACCGGTTGTAAACAGAATGCGGCAGCCAAGCTATTCGGCTAACCGGATTTTACTAACCGGTTAACCGGTTGTAAACAGAATGGCAGCCAAGCTATTCGGCTAACCGGATTTTACTAACCGGTTAACCGGTTGTAAACAGAATGGCAGCCAAGCTATTCGGCTAACCGGTTTCTGTAACCGGTTATCCGGTTTCTGTAACCGGTTATCCGGTTTCAATCTATTCAATTTCGGTTTAACTATTAACAAACCTAATATTTAATGTACATGTTAAAAGATTTAAAATTTTATTAATTTATTAATTGTTATAATCTAAAAGAAAAATATCTAACTATAGGAGCCTTTTTAAAAATTTTCCTTTAATGTATATGTTAAAACATTGTTTGGGCTGATTTTATCTTTTTTTGTTGTAATAGAATGGAAAATTGTGATGAGGAGGAAGTGCAAGAGGTGGAGGTTGGTTATTGAACATGCTTTTAGACATATTTTCATTTTTTATTTGTTAACTTTTTATGTTTGTAGTAGATTTATTAATTTAAGGTTTTAAATTTAAAAAGGCCCAAAATAAATAATAGTAATTGAAATAATCGAACCGAATCGAACAGAATCGAACCGAATTATTTCAATTAATCGAGTATTTGATTATTTCGGTAATTTGAATAATCGCGATTATGATTTTAAAATAATCGTAATCGAACGATTATGAAAAATTTGATAAAAAACCGAACCGAACCGAACCACGCCCACCCCTACCACCATCCGATCGTATGCATATACATTTACTACGACAATGAAAATCATCACAAACCTAAAAGTACAATTGGGTTTGGGTGGTGGTGCGTTGATCATTACGCGCTTGTTGCTGAAATCAATGAACTAGAAAATATGTTGCTTGGAAGTTGGATCAGAGGCGCGTCGATCATTCGATAACAATGATCTAACTGAAATTTGCGTTGGTCAAAGCATTTTACTTTTCTGATTACGTTCCCAAAATTCTCCTGGAATAATATATTATGTATGTTTTTTTGAAAAGGAAGCGAAACTTTCATTTAGAAAAAGAAAAAACATTAGTAGGGAAGTTATCCTTCCATGTGACAGATTCGGAGCTTCTCAGAGCTCTTTTAGCAAGAGAGTGGTTACAACATCTTGATACATATTATATTTTTATCGATTGGAACTTTTCCATGTGGCCTTGAATGTCTGAAATAGTCCACAGAATCTCCTTTCTGCTACTAGCTTTATTGTTGGCTAAACTAACCACTTCCATGCAATCTGTTTCAATAATCATTGCTGATAATCCTGCTTCTATTGCCATTTTCATCCCCCATTTTACAGCCTCGACTTCTGCCATTGAAACACTCTCCTAGGGCTTTATGTTTTTAATTACTGCTACCGCTACAACTTGGCTCTGTGAATTTCTAATAACAACCCTGATTCCTGTAAGCTGCATCCCCACCTGAACCGCTGCATCCACATTGACCTTGTAATACCCGATAGGTGGAGGAAGCCAGTGTTTTTGCTTGCTAGCATCCTCTCTTCTGTTTAGCTGCTCCATCTCATGCACTCTTTGATAAGCCTCTATGGTAGCTTTTGCTTTTGCCATTAATGTTACTGGGCTTAATTTTCCACTTTCGAAGATAAACTTGTTCCTAGCATGCCAAATTTCCTTCTAAGCCGTTACCACAAGCTCCACCTCTCGTTTGGGCATCCTTTTCAACAGGCTCAGCATAAGACTTAGGAGATCTTCTCTCACCATTCCTTGCAATTCAGCATCACCATAATTGTATTTCCAGACCTTCCTAGTCATCTTACACTCTAAAAGTGCATGAAAAACATCCTCTGCTCCTAATTTACAGATTTGGCATGTTGGCTCCTGTATAATTTTTCTCCGGAATAAATTTTCTGCAGTTGGCAACAAATTCTTGGCAGCTCTCCAAAGGAATATTCTGATTTTCCTTGGAAGATTGAATTTCCAAATAGTATGCCAACCGTTAGACTCCCCTGTTGAACTTGTTGGAACTTCTGCATACTTGAGCTTGAGAGCTAATTGGTAACCACTCCGCACTGTGTATATTGCTAAATGCTTCTCAATCAAACTATTATTCCATTGGTGATCTGCTCCTATTAAGTCTGCAACTTTGGTATTTGCTAGTAGAGATGGAGCAAAAATTGGCCTAAAAGTAGTCGGCCTAGGCATCCAATTGCTTGCCATAATCCAAAATTTATCTCCTATTCCAACTCTTCATCTTATCCCCTGCTGCAGGACTTCTCTACCCCACAAAATACTTCTCCAAATAAAGGATGGATTAGAACCAACTTAGGCTTCCATAAAATCAGTTTGTCCATAATATCTAGCTTTCAGCACTTTGGCCACTAATGAGTCAGGGTATTGTAATAATCTCCAGCCTTGCTTCGCCACTAATGCCTGGTTGAAACTTGAGAAATCTTTAAAGCCTATCCCCCCTCTGATTTTAGCCTTGCTAATTTTCTCCCATTTTGTCCAGTGAATTCATTTCTTGTCATCTGTTGAACCCCACCAAAATCTCGCAATTGCCTTCTGAATGTCATTGCAAACAACCAAAGGTATTTTGAAGACGCTCATGGCATATGCAGGGACTGCCTGAGCTACCGCCTTTATCAAAACTTCTTTGCCTCCATTAGAAAAGAATTTATGCTGCCAATTTGATATTTTACTCAACACTTTGAGTTTAATATCATTGAAAAATCCGGTCCTCTTTCTTCCCACCATTAAAGGCAGTCCCAAGTACTTCTCATGTCTTGAGACCACATTCAACTGAAAAATATCTTTTATGGTTGCTATCTGTCCCTGTGGGATTTTACCGCTGAAAAACATTAACAACTTATCATAATTGAAGAGCTTACCAGAAGCCAAAGTATAGCACTCAAAAATTGCTTTCAACCTTTTACAACCAAGCTATTGTCCATAAACAATAGATGGGAGATTGTAACATTCTTATTGAACTTCAATCCATGAATTAAGTGTTGTTGTTCTGCCTGAGTTAGTAAGCTGGAGAAGGCGTCTGCACAAATTAAGAATAAATAAGGGGATAGAGAATATATTTCGTATGTTAAAATTAAAAATTTCTTATTCACACGGTAAATAAACAGACTGATGAGGAGAACCGACAAAACGGTAAATTTGACTCCCGTTTTCGGCCGCGTCCATTTAATTTTACTCACGTGCAAAGCCATTAAATTCACACCAGTAAAAAGTAAAAACACACAGCTAGCTAGCAGAACTTTACCATTTTACCAACGGAAGCTTGTCTCGAACTTCGAACTCTGAAGGCAAAACCACGACGCTCCTGCAAAATCAAAGACGACGGATGTGGGTAAAACGGGTAAATGAGCCGGGGCCAAAAACGAGAGCCAAATTGTCGTATTGTCAGCAACTTTGGTCAGCGGACTTCTCCGCTACAAGTAACAGTAGAATTCATTCAATGCTCTCCCGCGTTCAACTAAGATTCAAAAATATGCCCACCGGCCAGCACCAAAACGCCAGCTCTTCTTCACAGAACGACGAATCAATTAAGCTCGCCGTCGCCATTTCTCTTCTCCGATCAAAGCTTCTCCACTGCCAAAATCAAAAAGCCGACGCTCCATCTTCTGAGTCGGACGCTCTCCGCTGGAAGCGAAAGGTCTTCCTCTTTATTCCTTCTCGCGACTTCCCTTTTCGATGTAATTAAACAGTCTATTTAATACATGTCTGTTTCTTATTCGATTCCAGGCTAAAGACCGAAAGCAAGAGCTTCTCAGACTCAGAGAGGACCTTCGAGAGGCTGAAGGTTCTTGACTTATTGATATTTCTCTTTATACATTTTTTTTCCTTTCCACTGTTAATTTTAGTTTTTGTTGTAGATGCTTTGCAGTACGATCTGCTTCCTTTCCATTTTTAATTTTAGTTTTTGTCGTAGATGCTTTGCATTACGATCTGCTTCCACAAAGTGCTTCTTGCAAGTGCTATTTCTTCGATGATTTGGGGAAATTGAGCCCTAGTGGAGCTGGCGACGGCTGTGATTATCGGTTCAACGACGTTCTTCGCCGTAGATTCCTTAGACAAGGTCGACTTTGTCTTTAATTGTTATCATGATCATGATCATCCTTATTGCTGCTGTCGTTTTAATGTTTTGTCAATTTTGCAGTGAGGCTTCAGGAAAGGAGAAGGAGAAGAACTAGTGATTCGACTCAACGGCGACGTTTTACTGGTAAAAATAAAAATCTGCACTTGCCTGGCATAGTTATGCCTCTGTTCTGATTAAACGTTGACGTTTTCAGTTATGAAAACAGAAGTTGCATTTTGTTGCTATGTATTAGAAACTCCTTAGCTTTATATGAGGATTAAATTTTGTTTTCTAATATCAGATTATGATTTGGAATCAATCAAATAGAATCCAATGCTTACGGCCATGCATTATGAATTTTGGCCATGATTTGGAAGATAATTTGATGTCTTGGATTAGAAAGGGCCTGAATCCATGTGGAGTGTTTAAAAGGAAGAATGTTGTTTATTTGACTAAAAACTTTTCTTATGAATATAGACTTAAACAGTGAAGATGAGTTGGAGCAGCTAAGGGCCTCGGTTGATTTCCTTGTGGATCTCTGTGACACCGTTTCTCCTGTGAGAGGGAATTTAGTGACACTTCTTATGAGCTTATTTATGTCACTTTCGGGTTGTTTGTAAATTTGTTTAGTGCCTTGTATTTCTGCAGGCAGAAGAGGCTAATTTTGCAAACTGGTCACACCAAGCTGTGGACTTCATTTTAGGTGAAATGACACCTTGCATTATCATATGCCAGTCCTTTAGAATGGTATCAATAGCATAAATTGGTTTCATAACCTGTTAAAGTAGTGTTTTTCATGAGGCAAGAAATTTTGGCTTTTAGAAGAACCTCTGAATTTCTGTACAAAGTGGTTACCGAATATGTGTTCAAAATGCAATAAATTTTAGCATCTTTGAAGCTTATTATTTGCTTGTCCTTTCTGACTGCTTTAAAAGTTTGAGTTTAGATTTGGAGAGGAGCTTATTCCTTCTCTCCTTTTATCTTATTGCACTTCAATGATGAAATAGGTGTCTGCTAGTGTGATGTGAATTTAATTTCAGGTCAGCTTTCTGTTATAATAAAACAGTGTCCACCTCTTTTGCTTGGCTGACAGATTATTTTAGCTATTGGAAAAGTGGTATTGGGGGACATCTTAGAAGTATTGTATTTTGCCTTCTTCTTTCATCGTTGAACCACAATTATCCTTACATCAAATGCTGTCCAGTCTGTTTTTTGGATTCTGTTTCTGGTGACGTACTGGAAAAACACCTAAAGCCGAGTATATCTTCAGTAACATAGATTGCCTGCATCTGCTGTCTAAAAACCATTGATTGGAACTTTTGTATGAGTCCATGTCATATTTGGAGCTTACCACCTTGACGACAACTGTAGACCATATTAACTCTTAGGAGTACAACCAAGATGTGATACGATGACAATTATGCTAGGAACTTTATATGGACTGGTGACAACACTCTGCATGTTCCATCCTATGCCGGCTGCAGACTTTGATTAGTAAAGTTTAGAGGCATTAGGGGTGGAAATAATGTAGGAAAATGTATGGGTTGAGGCTGTACATTGACACTATGGCCTATTGTTGAGTAACTATCAAGCTTGTCTTTTATGATCTTAATGGCAAAAAGAAAAAACGACAAAATAGGTGGCCAGGAAAAAATAAGAGAGAGAATTTCAGAATAATTTGATGTGATTGACTGCAATTTTTTATGGTAGTGCTTCAAGTCTATGCTCTAGTTTCTATCTTCATGTCTGTATTGTGGCACATGGTGTGAAAATTTTGTTCATGTTACCAAATGAAACTCTACTTTTCTTGTCATTAAGTACTAACGCTGTTTATAATCTGTCTTGAAGCATCACTACGGAATCTATTATCGGCGGGAAAGAACATGGAATCCATTGAAGGAACAATACGGAGCTTAATTATGAGATTGGTTAGAAGGATGTGTTCCTCCATGAAAAATGATGGTATGTGTTTCTAGATAATGTTTCGAATGTTCTTCGTTTCCCCACTCAAAAGAATGTTGTAAAAGGTTTTCGCAACCTTTTTTCTTATGACCTTTGGCAACATTCCATCAACATATATTCCATTTCTTTGCACAAACTCTCTTTCTTGGTCTGATTGATTAGGCTGTTGTTGTTAGTAACTTAGTACTTTTTTTATTTTTGTTTACAAGGAGATGCCTCAGAGTCAGATAACATTGACAATGATTCCCAATTCTGCATTCAGCACATGATTCGCAAGCTAGCATTTGATCCTTATATTGGACCCAGGGTCATACTCTTAGTTTCTCAAAGAATATCAGTACTTGCTGAAAAATTGCTGTTCTCTGATCCATTTGATGATGCTTTCCCCAATATGCATAGCTGCATGTTTCTACTGTAAGAATTTCAGTAACAAATTCCTATCCATGACTGCTTCCAATTTAGCATCTTGAGAATCTGAAGCACATGCTGTTTTAGCACATGATCAAATTGATTTGGTGTATTTACAGGATGCAGCTTGTGGAGTTTGTGATATCAGAATACTTAGTAACGTGGTCAAGAGCTGAAGCGTTTGACAGTAGTATGTACCAAAATTATGATTCATTTTTTCTTATTACTTGTTATTGTTGCTGTGAATCCCGAATCTGAAATATATTTAGGCTCTGAAATGACATTTAATAATTGACGTTGCAGTGCTTTTTGAAGAATGGGTGAAATCAGTCCTCCAAGCTCGAAAAGCAGCAGAGCTTTTGGAAAACAGGAACGGGCTTTATGTGCTGTACATGGATCGAGTTACTGGATTATTGGCCAAACAAGTCGGCCAGATTTCATCACTCCCGAAATTCAAACGTGACATTCTTGATAAACTGTTCCTTTAATATCATCTTCTCATCTTATCTTTCTCAGTGACGATTATATATATATATATATATATATATATATATATATGCCATATGCCTGAAAATATTTCCTGAGTAATGAAATTCTTTGAGTCTCTTGGCACCATTTTTAAGTCATTAAATTGCATATAAGGTTAATAAAATCCTCCTCGTTTCTTCCGAGAAATTAATTCAAAATGGTCCATTATGATAACTCAGGTTCATAGAAGCTAAATTATGTGAAAAGAAATATTAGTAGATTACGTGCATTGTAGTTAAACTTTTACAGGTGTTGTATAAAATCCTGGAGGCCAGGGTCAAAGATGCTGCGTACCTTTTGACTATTGCGGTGGCTGTTATGCAAATTGTCGTCCGACTTTCCTCATTCCTTTGACGTATCTTCCCCCTTTCTTGCCGCCAGAAGTTTTGACTTTTGTTTCGTCGTGGGAATAATCCCCGTTACTATCGAAAATTATTAATTTTTTTCTTTCCTTTAATATTACATTACAAATCTACTAATATTACAATTAAACTCTAATTGATTGAATAATTAAACTTAAAAGAATCCAATCTACATAACTTAAATGCTTAAAAATTACTCAGCCACCTCCATTATGTTGTTAGTAAATATCACTATTTTTTGTTTAGGATCTTCCAAATCATTCACGCAGGAGATCCAAACCCCTTTTTTTTTACAATCGTTCGATAAAAAGATTCATTCTCTTCGTAAAAACAGGAGGTAGAACCGACAAGATTTCTTTTTTAATTTAGAATTGAATAACTCATTCAAGAATTACTTTTGTTCCAATCCGTAGGAAAAAAATAGAAAAGACAAATCCCTTATAATACATCAGATATAGCTAAACTATTGATAGAGTGAACAGATATGCCATTTCTTAAAATCTCTCTTTTGATTTAAATCATGATGTAATGTGGATCCCTCTTGTTCCGGTCATGATATAGATGAAAAAGATCGAAAAGAACACCAATGACCATAGCACCCTGTTGGATTGACACGGAGAACACTACGAGGGCAAGTGCTCGAACCCTATAAAAGTAATTATGAGGGTTTAATAATTAAATAGATACAGTCTTTTGTATTACAAACTATTTTAAGTTTTGGAAGCTTGAAGATGATAAGACAAGCATCTGCTCTCAAATATTTGAAAAATAAATTTCCAACAAAAATAAAAACTAGACCCTACACATACACATATAATAATAAATAAGAAAGGTAGTTGAATATTTCATAAGGGATTAGTATGCTTTTCTGATCTGAGCTACAAGTAAATGATTTGGATTTATTACTTCTATTTGTAAAATAATTCTTACAAATCTAGTAATGAAAATTGACCTAAAAAGAGCTAAATTTTGATGACGAATCCGACCATCCCACTCCCTTTTACTCACCAAAATTTATACAAAACAAAAACTTTGTCGCCACCTTGTATCCCTTTCGATTAACAAATCCACCGCCCAAGTGGTAGTCATCAAAATCTTAACCATCGAATCATATCATATAGCTATACATATATTTATATTTACATAATCAAAGTAATAAGAAAAGCATATATATCATTTTGACAGGTAGATTTAATAAGAAAAGCAAATCAGTTTGACAGGTAGCTTTGGGCTTCGTTGCTGTTTCCATGTGACTACCTAGCTACCCCTTCCAAAATTTTCATATAAATTTCTTCGTTTCCTTTCGTTTCGGTAATTTACCACCTTCAAGCAATCAAGCTATATTTATTGTAATAATAATCTGAGCTTGAAGGTGATTAAAATGGCCAAGATGAGTCGTGCATATGCCATTTTGCTCGTTTCACTTGTTGTCAGCTCTCAATCTCTTCCAACTAGTTCAGATCACGCAAGTGGTTTGACTGTGATTCAAGTTCAACACAGCCAGCAGCAGCTGCTGGAGGCGAGACAGTTACTCAGGTCATCTGATCATCACAATCGGGATCAGCCTCAGAAGCCGAGAACTTACATGAAGAAAACGGCTCAGGCTTCTGGTGGACGCGGTTCCATTGCTAACCGGGGTCGCCGCCATAGGTCGGCAGCCATACAAACTAGTCATATTTCTTCTTTCCAAGTTGCTTCTGTTCTGGCTTACTCTCTTCTAATTGGTTTCGTTGTCCTCTAGATGGCTTCATGCAATGACCATGTACTTAATTAGTGCTCTTAGTTATATATTTAGTTAATTAGCTAGAATACATAGAAATCAATAATGTTTATGCTTGAGTCTTTGATAATCTTAACTTGACAATCGAGTCTGTAGTACTTTATTACGATATTGTAATCGTGTGTATGATAGCTTGTATTGCAGTACTTTTGCTTCGATACTATAATATGCTTGCTTAGATATTAATACGCAATAGTTATTCAATAATTGCAGAAAGAAAATAATTTTTTATATTAATTATATGCGTGCATGTGGGTACGTCAAACCACGCGCGGTGAACAATTTTTTCAAGTTTGACACACAATGCTTTAGCCACCTCCCAGAGTCCCAGACAAAAGCGTTTGCCCCTTTTTTTCTCCACATGCAGGACAGCTGTGGTGCATGCATTGGGTGCTGTATGTTACAGAATCTGTAACGTAGTAACCTCCCAATGACTGAAATGCCACAAAACTAGAGACTAATACAATTAATAATAAAAAAGATTCCACGATATGTCCCACCAAATTTGTTCTTTAATGGTCATCAATAACTATTTGTTAAGTGAGGAACTTTTGAATAAGGAATTACTTACTTTATTAAAACAACAAGAGGTTTCTTTGAAAAAAAAATCTTTTATTAAATAATGTTTCTTGATAGAGTTATCAATGTTAGGCTTTTTAACTTTCTTTCTTCCTTATTTCAAAAAAAAAAAAAAAAAATTCTTTCTTCCTGTATGGAAGTTGAGGCAGTAAATTTAGGCATTCAAGTAGCTGAAAAAGCTGTATTCTTGCCTGTAATCATTTGAATCAGACTTGAAAGAAGTGGTTGATCTCTCTTGCAATAGGAAGGAGAGCAAGTCATAAATCTTTTGGATGATAGAAGCAATTCGAGCCAAATTAAAGAGCTTGAATGGATCGAAAATTCAGCATGTTGAAAGGGCTTGCAATGTTACTGCTCATTCATTAGCAAAAATAGCCTTAGATTATGATGCTCCTGCTGTATGGCCGGAAACGATTCCAGCTGAAATCATGGTGTTTTTCTGAAGTTGATCAATAGAAAGCTATACTTTCGCATCCCAAAAAAAAAAAAAAAAAAAAATTCCACTACTTTGGTCAAATGTCAAAAATCAAATTTTATGTTCCGTTGAATAGTATGTGCACAAGATGTTACTTTTTTAAACAAAATTATTTAATAGAAAACAATTCATGTTTTTTTTTTTTTTCCTTTCTTGAAATTAAAGGATGGGATTATGTAAATATTCTGTTTCCACTCTATTAAGATTTAAGGCCACTCTATTAAGGATTGAAAAATTATTCTCCTATAGTCTACCTTCTTTTCTGGATAACGGAAAAAAATCTTAGATACTCTAAAAATATAAATATGGAAAAAAAAAAAAAAAAAAGTCATTGTACTGATACAACAAGAATCTGGAACAAAAACATCTTTTCTTCTTAGTGAGAGTTAAATTCGTTAAAGTAATTATTTAATTGGATACCTTTTAAAAGGTATCCAATTAAAAGAATCTATAATCAACTTTCAAGTCATAGAGAGAAAAAGTGTACTAAAAAAATGTCATAGAGAAAAAGCAGACAAGTAATTATTTATTCGTCATTTATTTCTAAAAGGCAGTGGACAAGTGAAAGAAAAAAGGGGTTGGGTTAACTTAGATTCCTTGAAAAAGGATTAACGAATCTCTTTAATTTCGCTCTTTTTCTTTTCTTTTTTTCCCTCCTTCTAGCTAGCATATTATTTACTTGTTTTATTTGTTTGTGAAAGGAATTAGCCAAGTAATAACATGCTAGCTAGCATAATATTTATTATTCGCTGAAAGCACTTGCTTACTACTACCGCCAGGCATATATCCCTCAATTATTTTAATCTAATTTAGATTGAATCTTCAGAAAAATTCAAATTACTCAAGACAGCATCTTATGACACTTGATCATGCTAATGCTGTAATTACGTTTGTCACTTAGACCAAAGAAAATTTCCCTTTAAATGATTCTTGTTTATTAGAGTTTCTTAACGATTAAACCCTATAAATGAACATGAAAGCCAAAGGCTGATCATTCATAAAACCCTTAAGGTTGAAACCCTAAAACACCACAGCATCCATAGATAGTTAATTTGCCCACCGATAATGAAGGTCAAAAACATCAAAAGAGTAGCACTTGTTTGTTTTTTATTCATCATTTGTTGTAACGCTCTTTCGTCTTCTTCTTCTGAAAGCACTTTGACTTCAAAAGGTGGTGACTATAAGCACTTGGCGAATGATAAGCAACTCATCAAGAGTACTTATTCTTCACAAATCTTTTTCTTCTTATTTTTTTATTTTTCCGTTGTCGAGAAAAAAAAAATCTTTTTCTACTTAAAAGAAGATCGCACTTCACTGTTTTTTTCTTTTTTCTAATTATTATACGTTTGCTTTCTCTATGCAGTTGGGTACGGCGGCAAAATCCTGAAATCATATGAAGTTGTAAAAAAATCAAGAGCAATTAAGGGATTACACCAAGTGCTTAACTTAGAGACTAAAGTTTCAAAAGGAAAGGAAGGCATAGGCATCAATAATCGATCAAAGAAAGCAAATAAAGGAGTTTACGGTGGTGGTGATACTCTTCGGCCAAGAAGCAAGAAAGGTGGATGTTCATCCTTAAGATTGAACTCATCTTCTTCATTGGCTTTTAAGACTCTGGCACTTGGGCTACTCTTTTTTGTTTTCTTTTGAATGCTTATATTATTATATATGTAATCGATCATCTTGACTTGGGATTGAGATAGATGTTTGAACAAAACATTAACATTGAACATGTTTTTTTGCCATTATATTCCATATATTTGTTTATAGTTTTAATATTCTACTTTCAGATAATTTTTTTTGGGTCAAAAACTCTTTATATATATAACTGCAGAGTATATTGCAAACTTACTGATCTTTAAATTGTCGAAGAAGAGAGTTTAGAATGGCGGAGGGGTTCAATAAAATTAAACTTATCCTTTTGAGGTGCGCCGACGGCTCCTTCTGGTCACATATGTAAGTAGCATGCCCACTTTCAATATTTCACTTTAAGCCATTTATTTATTAGACAAGGGAAAACAACATATGTATAAAATTAATTAAAAAAGTAAATTGTTTTTGAAAGTGGGCCTACTATGTGATGGTTACAAAGCTGATGGCGGGAGAGTGTTCACGAATCACGATAAAAGAGACACAGAGAGAAAAGCAAATGAGAGAGAGAAAGGGGTATGAATTTATGAAGAGAGAGAAAGTGGGTGCAAACATTTTAGGGATTTAATGAATAAGAACTTATAATTATTTTTAGAATTAAAATAGTGGCATAAGAACTTGTTAATTTTTAAATAATTTTAATGGGCCAGAAAGAAGAAAGATGTGTTTGATTGTAGTATTAAGAGGGTATTAAAATGCTGTTTGTATTAAAATAATATAAATTTCATGTTCGGAGTAAATTTGCGTGGGATTGAGGCAGGTGGCTAATGCGTCAATTGACGCATTAGTTTTGCTTTTTTTTTTAAACCTTTTGCTTTTGACTTTTCCTTTTGTTTTATAATAATAATAATAATAATTTAATTTTTAATTTAATTTAATATTTTTTTTCATTTTTTACATTATAATTATTAATATAAATTAATAAATAAATAATTTATTATTCAATAATATTATTTTTATTATTTTTACATTATAATGTATTAATAAATTTATAACTTGTTATAACTAATAAAAATATTTAAATATGAATAAATTTGAATAATATCAATTTAAAATTAACAATAATATAAAATATTAATACAATTTAAATATATTAATATAATATATAATATTAATATAATATAATATTTAATTTAAAATAATTACAAAAAAATCAATACAGTATAGTGTAGCACCAAACATTGTACAACATTATTATAATACAATGTTAATATAATACAGCATAATACAATACAGTATGCCTAGCGCATGTTGTTAAATAAATTGGCCTACTTTCATTATTTCGTCACCAATATCTGAAACAAATTGTGCAGCAAAATTTATTGTTCTTAGTTAGACATGGCTAATGGGTCAGGTGAAATGTGGTATGGCAGGTATCGCACGACATGAGTATATTTTGGTCGGACACGCAGCACAGTCCGGCATATACATGGGCTGAGTTAAGTTAAAAATTATAGGTATGTAGGTCTTAAAAGTACGACATAATTAAAAATAAGTTAAAACACGATACACCAAAAGACCCTCAATAAGTATGTTTAACTGGTCAATTAGCACAGGACTCATGGCTCATCAATTGCATGCGAGTCAAAGTATATTAAATTAAAACTTTTTAATAAAGTAAATATAAAATTTTTTGATTTTGCAAACAACTTGGACTATGGTCTATAACTCTATGTAAGACCAAGTTAACAATGATGTTAAACTTAAGAAAAATTTATTGTTATTGGTAAGCATTAAAGAAAGAATTATAATAGCATGGGGGCTAACTGAGCTATTAGTATTGCATTCTTTTATTATTTTTAGTTTATTATTATTGAATATAAACTTAAGTTTTGAACTTTTGATTTTATAAATTTGAATAAAGATATATAGACCCAAAAAATATGTAGTTTTGAAAAACATGCCCTAAGAGCTTGGCGTGTCTTTTTAAAAGAATAATAAAAGAAAAAGCTTATCATGCCTTTTTTTTTTTAAGGCAAAGCTCATGGTATAGCCCGGCACGGCACCTATGGGCTTCGTACTATATTGGGCTGGGCCTATGAAAAAACGAAAAAAAGTACTGCATGACAGCACGAGCACAAATTTACACGGATCTTCCTTTGACAGCTGTCACGGCCGGTTGACCATCTCTATTCTTAATCCCTTCTAGCTTCAAAATTGAAATTCCACGGAAGAATGATAGAAAAAAGGACGTCCAATCGGGAAGACATGATGCAGTTAAATTTCGTTGCTCCACCTAGTTGATGATATGTTAAATGTTCATCGGTTTGCACAATAAATTTGGCCATTTTCAGTGGACTTTTGACGATCCTCTTACAGTATTATGATTAATAGTTATTAGGTAAGAAATGATGTAAAAATATTAATTGTGTATTATTATTATTAATACACCTGTAATAAAAAAATTATAATTTAAAATAACACAACACTATATATATATATATATATATATGTTTAGAATATTTAATGTTCCTTAGACTCTTTGGATCTACACAATTTTTTTTTAATTCTTAAAGTAGTTAATTTGGATAGGTATCTTTAATAAAATAATAATTTGAATATGTGTATTTACTGGTCTGAATTTTATTGAAATTTCCGCGACAAAACCTTCAATTATAATAATCGCAATAAAGATCTGTAACCGCTGCGCTGTGTACAAACTGTAGATATCATTCGAAGACACGTGGGTGCACAAGGAGCAACAAATGATGCGACAAAACATGTATTTTCACAAAATGAAAAATAGTGGCTGAAAATTGAAAACAGTATCAAATTTGGACTTTCCCGCAGTGGACTTACATTGGATTGTTCATGAATAACAAGAACAAACGACAAACGAAGGCTCCAAGTCAAATTTTAATGCTCCTATCTCAATTCGTTTTCAATTTGAGCAGAAACTGCCAACTGCCGGGAAAAGACAGCTTCGTCGGCATTAAAGAAAACAGGCATGCTGTGCTGAGCCGCTGTCCACTGGTCCGAAGCTCACAAGATTTAAACGTGGGAGTTAGGGGATCTTTTTATTTATATAAATATTTATGATAAAAAGTTATTTTTACCTCCATTAAATTTTTTTTTCTTATTAACTTGTGGGTACAGCTACTATTCTTTTAAATTTTAATTTTATGAAGATCCCAACGAGATTCTATTCTTAATAAAGAAATCAATATTTTTAAAATTATCAAATTATCCTCGGATGAACGGTTGAGAGAATCCATACTTCCTTTTTATCTCTCATTCTCACCCAACACATATACGGTATGTGTATATTTATTTAAAAAAATTATTATATAATTAATAATTATATTTAATTCATGCATATATATATATATACACACGCACACACACAAAACAAAGACATTTTGAAGTCTCTCCCGCTTCAAGAGTCTAAGACTCCATTTAATATAACTTTTTAAAGGGAATTTGTTTAAATGGATCTTTCATTAGTTGAATTCTTACAATTCGAGCTTTAACCAAAAAAATTTATTTATTTAATTGTCAATGAGAGCTTTTATTCAAAAAAATATAAAATTACTTTAATAAACAAGTTTTTTTGAAGTAATGGTATGAAATAAATGAAATAATATTGTCAAATAAGTAAAAAATATTTTAAATATTTTAACATTCTAAATAGGTTTTTTAACCTTTACTCTCAAAAATTCAAAAGTTGAGCTTTTGCTAGTAGAGGTAAAATAACTTTTTTAAATTTTTAAAAGCTCAACTTAAAAAACAACCAAATAACCAAAAAAAAAAAAATCTTATGAAATTGAATACATAATTATAGCCATTAAACAAGCTATATCAAACAATCACTAAATCCAAACCCAACATATTTATCATTTTTCATACTCATCACCCATCACTAATTCTTTGAATTTTTCTTCATTTTTCCTTACTGAAAAACCCTTACCGTGTCCAAAATTATTTGGAAATATCAAACTCTTAGTAAACCGGGAAAAAAAAAATTCAACACAAAAGCTCATGAGATTCACCCAAAGGGAGAAATGCCCCATATTCCAAACAACCCAAATAATTTTCCAAGCTTAGGAAGTGGAGCATCAAATCCCTATTTATTATTATTTATTTCCTCTTCACCATAAGGCTTTAGGTATTCTGCTGGCAGACTAGGCTTGGCAAAATTCCGGTCTGGTCCGGGTTTTAGTGTTACCCAGGACCGGACCGGATACGTAACACACAAGACCGGACTCGGGTTAAAACCCAATTTTTCCGGGTGCGGGCCGGGCTCAAAACCAGTAACTTCCGGGTCCGGGTTTTTGGCTTGGCTTAGAAACCCGCATGTATCCTGAACACACAATAATCCAATATGAATATATTTCAATAATTTAGCCTGATCACACGACTGTTTTACTACTGAATCCGTCAACTCTGCTGCATTTCCTTCACACCATAGTTTCCATATCTGAAATTGATGTAAACAAAGATGATATGAGTGTGAGAGAGTATCAACCATTGGCAGTTATTTATTTTTCCAGAAAGAAAGAAAGAGAATTACATACATAAGCACGGTGAATCGGTGATAATGGTTGAGACAGTGGTCTTGGCCTTTGGAGGGCCGCATGAGCGACTCGTGATCTTTGTCACGGTCCGGCTGTCTGGCTGATGCGAGATGCGACGAAGATGAGATGACGCCGACAAGCAAGAGGAGATGATGCCGGCGAGCGACGCTGACGGTGGGTGGTGGCTGTCTGGCTGATGCGACGGTGACCGACGAGATGATATGACACCGGTGAATGAAGGCGTTCTTGTCTGCGATCTTGCTTATCGACTTATAATTCGGCCGTGAATCACGGACACGGATGCACTTTGATATTTTGGGACTTTGGGCGAATGCGATTTAGGTTTTGCGTTTGCCGTTTTAAGTTTTGATTTTTTTGGTTTTTTTTTTTTAATTTAGAAACCGGGTCCGATTCCGCATTCCGGGTTTTTGATGTTGAACCCGGGACAGTAACCGGACATGTTCGGGTTTAAAATTCTTAAACACGGATCCGCATTTTTAGTACATGCGGTCCGGGTTTTTCCCGGACCGAATCGACCGTGTCTGGTCCGGGTGGGTTTTTTTTACACCCGTATGGCAAACAATTCAGCGTGCTAGTAATCGGCTGGAAAACCACTACTCTCATGTTTTGTTCTTGTCGCTAAGAACCCTTCACCCCAATTATCCATTTCCATCATTAAAGTTTATAACTTTACGCCCTTTCTTTCTAAATTAATTACTTGCATATATAGACTATATTTTTCTCTGGATAGTTAATTCAATAGATTCGACTATAATGTTAAGCAAAAAGGCAAATAATAGCTTTTTGCCAAAAATTTAATGATCTTAACCAATCAATTCCTATAGGCTGATCCAAGGGCTCAGATTGCGTGCGGTTGATGTCTTTGGAGGCTCTTGCCATAAAACTTTTCATTTTAAAAAGAAAACAAGAGAAACGCTTTTCTTTCATGAGTTTCTAAACTAATTGCTTATGCATGATTGAATGCAGGTGTTCGTTCAAAAGATCACGAATATGGGGATCCAAATAAAGCAGTCATGACTTGGGCTTAGCTCAAGTGGCTAGAGCCACTCCCTCACAAGTGTGAGGGAAGTGGTTCGAGCCCCCGCAGATGCATTGCAGGAGTTTAATTTATATTTTCTTTTTTTGAGCTTCAGAGCTTGAGTGAAGGCAGTCTTTCTCCCAATATGGGAGTTTGACGTCCCTCGAATATTTGAAAGGGTTTAAAATCTGAGCGGTGCCATATCAGAATTGATGTAAATGGGTTTCAGTAGGTGTAAATATCAGTTGTAAATCTCATATAATATAAATTGTAATATGAGCATTAGTCTCATGTAATTCAAAAAAAATAAATAAATAAATAAAGCAGTCATGTTTAGTAAAGCACGAATATGGGGATCCAATTCGCTTTTGCAGAATTGAAACTTGTGCCTCACAAGTTATGAGCTCGAGCTCCACGATATATTACGAATATTTAATTTTCTTTCTCGATTTAAGTAAAAATAATTTTTTATTTTTCAAAATATAAGTAGAGTAGACGTTCTTTAAATATTAAAGAATGTTAAAATTTAAGCAGATTTTATAAGAATTGATGTAAATTAATCCCAATAATAATTTAATTTATAAATATTAATTGTAATTTCATACAATATGAATTATACTATTGAACAATAGTATCATATAATAAAAAAAAATTGAAACTTCCGCCTATCAAATAATTGCAAACGTGAAAATCACTTGACTCAGTCAATGACTTGCTCAGTCATGACTCATGATCATAGTGGTGGTATTAATTACGCGTCATATTAAATCTAAATTAATCTATTATGATATATTTAATAATCTTATTTAAATATTAAAATTTAAACCCAACACAATTTATTAACTCATTTAATATTTATTTAATATAATTCATATTAAATATTTCGCATTTATTTGATCAGCAATAGAAAAAGCCATTACTCAAATTAGGTCTACAATTACTGATTTGGTTGGACAACTGAGCAAGTTTTCAATTAGGATGTGACTATTTACACTCAAAAAATTACTTTAAGCACTCTTATTTCAATAAAGAATTAGTATACTTAAGCCACTAAATTATTTTCTAAATCCATTCACTCATTAAATCCACTGTTAAAATGTAGAATTTTATATTATATTTTATAAACCCATCTTAATACCCAATATACTCTTAAAACTTTTTTCTTCCCTTCTTCCATCTCTCCAACCTTTAATGCATCCATACCCAAAGGCATATCTTTCAAATATTAAACCGCTATAAATCTATATGTATGTGACAGTTGTGTAATACCTTTGTAAAAAATACTTATTATCAAGAGTAAATAGTACCCTTCAAAATATTTGGTCGGTAATATTGTTATTTGTTGTAGTGTTATTATATGCCAACAATTGACAATCTATATGACAATCTCCTGATAAATTTGGCGTGAGTTAAGAAAGAAATTGATCATCAGCAGTTACATGAGTGAGAAAAAAAAGAAAAAAAAGGAAAAAAGGAAAAAAAGAAAAAAAAGGAACAATTGTCTGTAGCAAAAACATAGAAGTCTATAGTTAATCCTTCTATAAATATTTAAGCCCACGATATTTTACATAGCACCACAAGTCTATAGTTCTAAAATAATATTACATAATAACACATTTCCAATGCTCCAAAATGATGTGCTTACTTGACAAAATACAATCTCAATTTTCAAAATGATAGAACTCTACATATCATGAATCACGACCAATCTTTTGAAGGATATATTCTTTTTTCAGCTCATTGGTCAAGTTGAAGAACCCACATAGCAGATCATATTTGGTGGTAGCAGATCATGTTTGGTGGCCATTATATCAATCGCATCAAATATTTCTTTCTCACTACAGCCATCAATCTTACACATTTCATCATACAACTTAACTTGTAAATCAAATAACTACTTATTAGAAATAGAAAGTACACTAATCAACTCATCTAATTTCGGTATCATGGCTGAAATGGACTCCGCCATTGCTCCTAAATTTGAGCACATATTGTGAAATGTTTTGTCCTTGGTTCTCCTTTTCTTTTTTGGGTGGTTGGAATTACTTTGAGCACTTTCATTTTCATTAGCAGGTGGTTGTGAATTTGAGAATATAGATTTGCGAATATCGATAATATTAACATTCAAAACCATTATATGAGAAAACAAAGAGTTACGAAGCTAAATCTACCGAGCCCATAACAAATCATACAAGCAAACAAGTAATTTTCATTTCTTTATAATGGAACCTCAACTAAGTGAGGTGGGAAAACTTATTAACTAAAAGAAAGTGAAAATAGTACAAGAGAGAAGAAAGAGCAAATGCCAGCCATAGCTAATCCATGAAAAGACATATGAACAAGAACCAAAGAGTTACAAAGACAAAGCTATTGAGGCTGGACATAAACCGAGCCCCTAACAGGTCATATATAAGCAAATAAGTAAATAAACTAAGAAATTATTACATTTAAAATTTAATATAAATATAAAATTATGATAATTATTAGTTAAATAAACTAAGAACTTATTACATGAAGTTTCCATTTACCAAGTATATCCAGGTTTCTGTTCAGTCATCTCTAATTAGAAAACGAAAATATTTTACAGTTCTTTATTTTGAAATTTAAAAAAAAAAATCCTCGTATTCTTGGTATTCCTTCAAATTAAAGTTAAAATGATAGATGAAAGGCAGAGAATGAGAGGTAAAAGACGAAGAAAAGGTTGGTCACAATGTGTTAAAACGACAAATATGCTTTTGAGAACAAATCTACTCAAATTCCTAACTACTCTTACTTCAATTGATAAGTGTAAGCAAATAACGATGTAACCTCGATCATTTCAATGACCCTATAAAGATATATATTTTTGGGATATTATCATTTTACTATTAAAGTTATTATGAGATATTAAGTCAGTACCATGTTTGCCGAAAAATACATTTTATTATCAAACATTTGCGTCGTTATCAATTTACTACCATTTTGTTAAAAACGTCAAAAATTTACTGATATCATAAGGGCATCAAAGATATTTCCAGCTATGAATACAAAATTGTCTGTTAATTTGATAGATAAATTATCATTTTACTACCAAAGTTTTAAGGGAATTATCATTTCATTACCAAAGTTTTAGGGTGATTATCATTTTACTACCAAACTCTTGGGGATAAAATCGACTTTTAACTCAATTTCCGGTAAACATTAACGTTTTCTTAACGGAATGGTAGTAAATTGATAACGGTACAAATATTTGGTAGTAAAATATACTTTTCGGTAAACCATGGTACTGATATGATATGTCAGAATAACTTTGATAATAAAATGATAATATCCCTATATTTTTATCTATCCTGTTAGTTTGTACATGGGATCAGAACCCTCAAACAGTGGTAGTTGGCTCAAGATTTCAGCAGAAGAAGTGGGGAGTTCGGAATCCTCTCACTTCCATATTTACTTGCTTGTTTAAAAGAGAAAATGAGAGTCCCTGTTCACAAGTGTTATTTCATCTTCTTAATTTCTTATTTCTGGTACTTACTTCACTTTTTCTCTTCGTTAGGTCTGGAGGTCTGGATCCGCCAAAACCGCACCCGGCCCTTTTTCGAATGATATGTGCATTATTAAGTTTTAAAAAAGTCGGATATTTGCCACGTATTTCAGATCCATATTCTAATTGTTTTAAAAAATAAGAAAAAAACAAAAACAGACAAGAGACTCAGAGGGTCCGTATATGCATTATTAAATTTAGAGAATGCCCCGATGCAGATCAGCATCGGATATTTGCAACGGATTAGGATCCATTTTTTAATTATTAAAAAAAGGAAAAAGCAAAAATAGAGTTTTTTTTTTTAAACTGAGACAAAAACAGAGTTCGAGGCGTGTACGTTTCATAACCTTTTTTTTTTTTTTCAAAAAGAAAATCCTAAACGCAACCTGCAGACACAACACATGAAAGCCCCCAGAGCGGAGAAGATTAACCGCCGTCTGCCATTGCCGTTCTAATCAGCCAAGTCGCCACGGCTAGCACAATGGAAATTCATGTACAGAAGTCAACAATAATTAGGCCTGCCCTAGAAACTCCCATGCAACGCCTACGAAATTCTGACTTGGACTTGAATGCGCCGTCCAATTACGTCCCCCTCGTATTCTTTTATCGACGGCCAAATTATTCTTCCTCTAATTTCTTTGATGCTGGTTTGCTGAAGGAGGCTCTGAAAAAGATTCTTGTGCCGTTTCACCCCGTGGCTGGAAGGTTACACAGTGATGAAAGTGGTAGAGCCGAAATACTATGTAACGGAGAGGGGGTTTTGTTTCTGGAGGCGGAAACAAGTTGTGTTATTGATGATTTTGGTGACTTCGCAGAAGGCTCTAAGCTTTTGCCGTTGCTTCCAACTTTTGATGACACGAAGGATAATTCTTCTCATCCACTCATGATGACACAGGTACGACGAGTATTTAATCCCCTAATCAATTGATTCGTGAGACTTGGTTTTATTGAGTAATGCTCTGTGTGTTGACCAGGTAACTCGTTTCAAATGCGGAGGCGTTTGTCTTGCGACTAGATTTCACCATGTTTTAGCAGATGGAGCTTCAACGTACCATTTCGTCAACTCATGGGCTGAGATGACACGTGGCGTTCCTATTAGCATTCCACCTTTCTTTGATCGAACCGTACTAGATTTTGGGGTTCCAAATTCTCCTAGATTCCATCACATTGAATACGACCCACCTCCTTTAATGAACACTCCTGCTCAAAATTCCGAATCCATTTGTACTGCAATCCTAAATCTATCACTCGAGCAAATAAACATTCTCAAGGAAAAGTC
Source organism: Citropsis articulata (assembly GCA_030449925.1). Classification (NCBI taxonomy): domain Eukaryota; kingdom Viridiplantae; phylum Streptophyta; class Magnoliopsida; order Sapindales; family Rutaceae; genus Citropsis; species Citropsis articulata. The sequence goes on from JASUUH010000168.1 coordinate 1,900,883, forward strand.
TAAAGAAAATCGTGGATCCACATTCGAGTACACTAGACTTGAGGTCCTGGCAGCACATATTTGGCGTTGCGTATGCAAAGCACGTGAGTTGTCTGATGATCAAGCCAGCAAGTTGCACTTTCCTACAAATGGACGTTCTAAATTGAATCCTCCACTCCCATCTGGGTATTTCGGAAATGTAGTCTTCATCACTGCATTGATCGCCTTATCAGGTACTATCCTATCAGAACCACTAAATTACACAGTAGAGAGAATCCATAAAGCATTAAAGCAGATGAATGACAAGTATTTGAAATCAGCTCTTGCTTATCTAAAGCAACAACCTGATCCGACAGTTTTAAGAAGAGGGGCTCACACATATAAGTGCCCTAATTTCAACATAGTATATTTAGCAAACATGCCTATGTACGATGCAAATTTCGGGTGGGGGCCGCCAATGTTTTCAAGGGTGGTTAATACATATGTCGAAGGGATAGCGCATATTTATCCAAGTCCAAGCAATGATGGGAGCTTGACAGTGTTTATAAACTTGGAAACCCATCACATGCAGCCCTTCAAGAAGCTGTTTTATGAGATCTTTCATCACCCAAAGAATGCAAGATCTAGATATTGATATTTCAGTGATCAATCAATATGATAAACCAAGTCTGAGAGAAAATGATCAAGGGATCCCTGGTTAGGATGATTGAACTAGCTGTTGATGCTGCAGATATTGTGTGACTTCGGCTCATTATGGTTTTGACCTTCCACTTATGTCATCCTTGATAAAAGTTTTTTTTTTTAATTCATATTTGGTTAGCTCTTTAATTGGCAGTATATTATTAGTGTTGTACACAGAATGGGATTGTTTTCTTCTTTAATGTTATAGCTCGCTACGCGATGCCATTACCAAAAGTTCCAATAACAACTCGATCTTCCAGCTACCATACCCTCACGGACTCTGCTGGGAATAGTCAACTAGCCAAACAAAAAAGCTAAGGTCCCTTGCATTGTAATTCAGATGTTATTAAATTTTTTTTTTTTTTTTAATTTTCATGACATCTTTGATATATTTTAGAATTTCTCCCATATGAAATTTTAATTTTTTTAAAGCAATTATTAGATTCGTTGAATAGGCATTGTGTTTAACACTTATTTAAAAAAATCCAAATATTTTTCTCGGCCATGAAAATGTGACACATTTACAAACCCAACAACTTTGCAAAATCAAAATGAAGTCAAGAGTAGATAGATAAACAATATCAAAGCCAAAGGACCAAAGAAGGAACCTAGCCACTTTACAAAATGAAATTACGTGGAGTCGTATCATCAAGCCAAATATGTGACATCAGGCAATGATATTTTAGCCCCTTACATAGTTACACAATGGGGCGAGGGTACCCCTCTATTTCTCCTATAAAACCGGTCTTGTTTTGTATTCATAATTTTTTCCTTCATATTAAAAGTAAAAATTTAACTGTATAGAGAGTTGGATCCGTTGGACATCTCCAGTTTGGCCTTGGGTTAAACTAAATACTGACGGGGCCAAGAAAGCTTCAGGCATTGCTGGAGCAGGTGGGCTAATTCGGGATTTTAGAGGTGCTTGGCAGGCGGGTTTCAGCGCGAACTTGGGAGTTTGCTCGGTGACTTCAGCTGAACTCTGGGGATTATTTCATGGCCTAACTATTGCTTGGCAATACGGTTTTTGTCGAGTTCAAGTGGAAGTTGATAGTAAATGTGTTGTGCAGCTAGTCTCTAACCCAAATCCCCCGGTAAATGAGCATTCTACGCTTGTTCAGGCCATCCAAGAGCTCCTCCATAGGGATTGGTTGATCAGAGTGGACCACATATACCGAGAAGCTAATGCAGCAGCGGACTTCCTCGCATCGTACAGTTTCTCCTTCCCATTGGGGTTACAGTGCTTTCAGTCTACTCCTCAAAACATGCTTAGCATATTAAATAATGATGTGTATGGAGTTGCTTACTCCCGTTTAGTGTTTCCTTAGCTCGTTTACGAGCCCTCTTATGATCAAAAAAAAAAAAAGTAAAAATTTAACTAATTATATTCACCTCTTGTTATTTTACTCTGTTATTTTCTCTATTACAAACACTATAAACTTACAAACAGAAAAAAAAAAAAAAAGTTGATTGTAAAAGAGTAATAATTCAATATAAACTAAAATTTATCCCAATTTGTGTTTGCAGCAAAGATAATTTTGTTAAATTTTCATAGATTATTAACTTTACGATCATGTTAGCAGACAACCAAACTTATGCTTATTTTATTTAAATAAATAAAAGATATATATACTTGAGTTAACTCCATCTTCTTTATTTGTTTTAAAGAGGACAATCATATTTTTATGTTGCAAGAATAACAATACATTATTTGAAGGGTTTAACAGTGAACTTGGAGAAAGAACCGTACTAATTGAGAGGCTTATTGAGGATGTTATTTTAGAAATTAAAGACTACTAATAGAAAAGAGGCTTGATAAGGATAATGGAGAGGTGCCAATAGCATTACTCTGAAAAAAATCAATATAACTTCTAATTCATATAAACATTCATTAGTAAAATAAAAAAATAAAAAAATAAAAAGAAGAAGAAGCAAGCTTCTTGATAACATATTAATATTTCAATAAAATTTCACATTCCCTATTAAAATATACAGTCAAATAAAGAATAAAATTATAAAAGTTTGTTAAATTTAGGCATTAATTCTTTCAAAGAAAAGAATCCTCTCCTAATATATATTTTTTTCCTCTCCAAGTCTCTCTTACATAAATAAGTGGTTAAGATTGAATTTTAAATTTTAATGTTAACAAATCAAGGGAAATTTACAAAACTAGCCATAAAACTTTTGCATTTTTCAACATTAACCCCTCAAAGTTTTTTCTATCATAACTAGCCAAACACTCTAATTTTGGACGACATTACCCTCATCACTTTCATCAAATTTACAAAGGCATGCCACTCTTTCAATTCTCTCACTAATAAACCATAATTTTCCTCAACAACTTCACAAACTTCATTACTCTCAAACAAACTCCATCACTCTCACTAAATTAACAAATTCCATCATACATGCATTGCATAATTAAAGATATAATTATCAATTGGAGAGCTTCTTAAGGTTAGTTTATACTCTCACCATAACTAAACTTTTAATTTATTGATTTATCATTTAAGTTCGAAATTAAAGTGAGTTTTTATTGTAAATGTTGTTATTTTTCATGAATAAAACTATGTGATTTACTAAAGTAGTTGGTTTGAGTTGAGAAATAAAAAAAAATCATTGAAATCTTTGAAAATTCGTGCAAAAAAGAAGCCCAGATCAAGTGAGACAGGCGCCTGTCTCACTTAAACTCACTGGTTTTATGTGAGACAGGCACCTGTCCCACTGCCTGTCTCACCAAAATATGTGCGACAGGCAGTGGGACATGTGCCTGTCTCACTTGTTCCATTCCTGTCCCACTGCCTGTCTCACTTGTTCCCACTGGTTTTATGTGAGACAGGCACCTGTCTCACTGTCTATCTCACTTGTTGCCACTGATTTTATGTGAGACATGCGCCTGTCCCACTTGTTCCACTACCTATCTCACTGGCTGTCTCACTTGTTTCCACTAGTTTTATGTGAGATGTCATTTGTCTCACTTTTGCCTTTGGTTTTATGTAAGATGTGTCATTGCTGTCTTACTAAATTTCAGCTATTTTCTGAAAGTCATAACTTGAGCTACATGTGTCCGTTTTAGGCGTATAGCATACCGTTTTGAAGTTTACGACGAGATGAATCAAATCCAAAATCGTATACTTCATTTCATCCATGTAAATATAGTGCTTATTCGCTTTACTAGGTTTTGTAGCATGTAATCTTATATATTTTGTTTTTTTTTGTTATTTTTAGGTTTAATGAATTTCGTTGTACTTCAATTATGCTACGATGGTTGGTGGGAGACGTTAGCAGATGGCCGTATGGAGTACGTGAATGCGAAGAATACATCATTTTTAGTTCGTAAAGATTGTACGTTTGAGCAATTTCTAGCAAGGGTGTATGAAGTTTTACAGATAAATCCTAATGAATATAATATGATGATGAAGACAACTTTGAGGTCTAGTAACACAATGTATAGTGCATGTTCACTACCTATGGACATATTTAATGATGAAATGGTTAAGGTTGTGCTGCACATGGCCTCTGATGCAGTCAATTATGAATGCATCCCTATATTTGTCACAACATCTCCTCGAGTTCTGGCCGAAAATCCTGAGCCACTTGTGGAAAGTGAAACTTCATTTAGAGTAAACGATTCTGTCCCCGATATTGAGGAAGAGGTGTTACCATAGCAAATGTCGTTCCAGCAACGTTACTCTCCACTCAATGAAAACAATGACACTATTGATGAGAACGGCATTATGTTAACGGATGTTGAAGAAGAGGTATTACCATTAGGAACATCGTCAGGGCAACATTACTCTCCATTTCACAATAATAAGTTCCGCAATTACGATCTGCTTATGACACCAACAATGATGGGGGCATTGGTCATTCTGATATTCCTATCAATGATAAAGATGAACATCAATCTGACATTCCTATTAATAATAGAGACAACCTACCTACTCCTCCGACCTATTCCTCCGATGGCCCGTTCGAGGAGGAGGTCAACAGTTAATTCCCTGGTGAGTCTTGCTCCAGTTTTGCCTTCAAACTTGGTTGCTCCAAACTTAGTTAGAAGCTGTAATTCAGCTGACATTGGTGTGGGAAAGTTGTTCGCCGAGAAGAGTGAGTTAATACTGGAACCATGGGACATTTGCCGAAGCAACATATTATGGACAATTACCCCACTGAACGGATAGCTTCGGCACTGGAGAAAATGACCAAATATATTATCTTTGAACAGTTTCAACTGCCGCTTTGTTAATTTTTCGCGGATGGCATTAACAACAACATCTAATTTGCACATACTCGTGATACGCCCGGGAAAGTGATCGCCATAAGGTATCTTCATCATTCTCGGTTCGGGTGGATTATGCAATGCTATTTTTGATTTGGGCATTTATTTGTATTTATAGACAAAAATTACATGTTAACAAACTAACAACAAAAAAAAAAAAAAATTTAACGGTTTGAGAAGAGGTGGGTGCGACCAGATGCCTGTCGCACCAGGAGGCAGCACCTCTTGGTGCGACGGGCACCAAGAGGCGACAAAGCAGGCACCAGAGCGTGGTGGCGCCGCGCTCGCGACATGCAGCAGTGCGCGCGGCTGAGCCACTGTCGCGGCGCGATTACAGCGTGTCGGCGGCGGCTGGCGCTTGATAACGCTTGCGACAGGCTCATCGGGTGCGCGAGGCACCTGTTCCACGCGTAGCGCTCGCGTCGTGCGCTCGTTGAGCTCACGTCGCGCACGCGATTGATGCGCGCCACCCCGCACCCCATTTTATCCCACTTCCAACGCAGCAAATCCACCCCCCCACCACCATTAACAACCCCAAATGCTCAACAACAACAACAACTCAAAATAGCAAAACAAATTCAAAATTGAAGTTGTAACTCACCTAGGGTTTCAATTTTAATCTTTGTTTTTGGAGATTTCAGAAGTTTTAAGCGTGTCTGACTTGTTTGACGTGGCCAAGGATTCCGTCTTAGATCTGATCTTGAAGCGATGTATAGGGGATTCCGGTAAGAGATTTCAGTAGAGGGAGAGGGTTTGGGGGGGAGGGAGAGAAGCGTGAAAGTGAGAGGGTATTTGGTCTTCAAAATTCATTTGTGGCTAATGTTGATTTTAAAAAAATTGAGGGGTCAAAAGTGAAAATGGCAAAATTATTATGGCTAGTTTTGAAAATTTCCCAACAATCAAACTATTTTTTTTTTTTTTACTTTATTTATAATTAAACCATTTTTTCATTAAATTTGAAAGATTAGTTGGAAAAGTACTAGGAAAGGATCCTAATCTTTCGGTCAAAGAGCAAAAATTATCTACTCCCATTTAATTAGATTAAAAGGACCACCCCTCTCTCAGTTAAGGATTAAATGTTAACATTAGTTAGACTCTCACTTAAAATAAGTTAGACATTTTAGTACATATATTCTCTTAAAGAATGCATCCGAAGTCTTTTCTGGCTTAGCCACAAACAATAAAAAAAATTATGTTTATTAATTATAAAGGTCAGTAGGCAGTGGGACACTAACAACGAACCATTTTGTTCTTTTTTTTTTAATACTGCACAGGCTTCTTCTTCTACTTCTTCTTAGTTTACAAGATTATAGTTCTTTCTTTTATTTGTGCAAATATTTTTACATCACATATTAATTTTTTTTGGAGGCTAAAACAAGTTGTGCCCTACTTTTACATTCGCACTTAATAAGCCAACAGTAGATTCATGATTGTCGAAATAAATTATTTTCTCATTTTTGTCTTTTATTTACCTTGTAAGAATATTACAACTAATGTATATTATCAGCTATGTATATTTTAATTTATTAATTTCTTGTTTTATTTTTATTTTTATCAACCAGCTATGTATCAGTAAATCTTAAAAAGACAAGTCAATTGCAAGATGAGCAAGACAGAAGAGACAACACCAACGAACGACATTTAATTAGCCGTTTTATGCAGCTTAATAAGGTAAGTACCTTAAGCTATATATGCGTCGGATTCAAAGGACAAAAAGGCAATCTCTGTAGACCCTTCCTTCTATATGTATTTACATTTTAGATAGGCATGCATTTCAACACAGATTAGAGAAAATTAGCTTTTGTATGCTCCCATTCTATTAAGAAAATGATAAGTTCCTTGTTTTCTACTTTAAATATTTTTAGTATAATTGTTTTATTTTTAACTAACAAGCATTATTTCTTTTGTCCATCAAATATAGGTTTGGTGGTCGTAGTGACACTTGAAACAATGAAGATTCAACTACAGACTTCAACAATTATACATCATGCCCGAGAAATTCCAAAGCATTGCCGAAGAATGTTTCATTTTCACGGTCTTTTTACAATATTATGATTAATAATTATTAGATAAGAAATGTACAGCATTTAACTTTGTCGAGGCCAGAGTAAAACATTCTCAATATCTTAGGCTCAAAGTATAAATATAGCTTGTACAAATATATCTTTATTTTTGGGCCTACAGCCCATAGAATAGAAATATGAATTTCAACACATTAGTCGGTTACTATCCCCCTCAGTTTAATTTCATACACATTATCCTAACCATTAGATTTATATCGTCTAATCCAACGAGCCAGAACAGCTTTACTATTAGTTACAAAATCTCTTAACATAGTCGGACCCATTTTTTCATATGACTTATGATACAATAGCTACCGTGTAGTTGGGTGAGAAATTACAGATGATATTAAGTACACGCGTCGAATCTCTCATTTAACTTCATCGACAAATTGTTCTGGTAGTTACCATTTCTCATAGCTTTGCAAGCTTGGATATGACCGGAATGTTCTTTACTTCTTTATTTTCCTATTTTTATCTGTTAAAACCATATTCATACCTTTGTTAAGGTTTGCTCAATTGATACGGATAGATAATTAAAGTAATTAATCAGTAAAGTTCTTGGGCTAAATATGAATAACCTAGGTTCCAAGCTCACTACTGTAAAAAATTGATGTGGCGGCATAGTTGCCACTTTCATATCTTCGTTCATAAATAAATAAAGTTAAATAATTTATCAACGAGTGGAGTTATTTAAATTCATGACAGTAGTTTAGTAAATTTTATCTATGAACTCCAACAATGCCTATTCAGCGGTGACCACCAGCTTTCAACTCTTTCTAGAAAAATGACAAAAAATACATATCAAAAGGGGCAATTGAGAAACTGACTCTGTTTAAAACTTTAAATCATGTCCAGGTTGGTGAAGCTCATTCAATTATTATGCCAACAATTGATAATATATATATATATATATATATATATATATATGACAGCCTCCTGATAAATTTGGCGTGAGTTAAAGAAAGAAATTGATCATCGGCAGTAGGGGTGGGAAAAATCGGATTCGGATCGGGTTCGGATCAACCCGATCGGATTTCGGGTTGATCGGATTAGATAAAAATTGATCCGAACTTCATCCGATTTTTTAACCCGATCCGATCCGATCCGAATATAATTCGGATCGGATCGGGTTAAAAAATCGGATGAAGTTCGGATCGGATCGGGTTCGGGTTACATAGGGTTCGGATTAAATTCGGATTATTCAGGTTAAATCGGATTAATTCGGGTCAATTCGGGTCGGGTGAAATTAGATTCGGATCAATTCGGATTAATTCGGGTCAATTCGGATTAATTTGGGTCGATGCAATTTTGAAGTTATCGGTTAGCCGTTTCATTAACGGTTCGGTAAATTCGAAATCATGCTGAGAACATATTTCTAACCGTTTTCACTAAAGCGGCTAAAAACAATGTATAACATGCTGGAAATTATCGGTTGCGTTTACATTAATGTTAATTCGCCATAAATTCGAAGCACAACATATTTGACTAACTGCTTTTCACTAAAGCGGCTAAAAGGCTTAACAATGTATAACATCGGAAATTATCGGTTAGCCGTTTACGTATTAAGGTTTAAATTCGCATGCATTCACTAAGCGGACAATTATAACATACTAACATAACTAAACCAAAACGATTTGATGTATAAAATTATGTTAATTATTTTTAGCCGTTACAAATTTAACCGGTTAAATTGAAAAAAAACAATAAAAAACTATAGAATTAATTTTTATTTTATATGTATTGTAACATAATTTTTAATTTTAATTTTTAATCTACCAAATCTATTCATACAAAAAAAAAATCAATTATTAATAGTAACAAAAAATTAATGCCCAATTTTTTCATTTTATTGTTGAAATTTAACAATACATAATTGTATATCATTTACAATTTATCATACCAAGCAAGTACCAACCAAATTACAAATTTACAATTAACATTTCACTTTCTCAATTCTCATACAACATTATAACATATACCAAATTAACAGTATATAATTAGTTCTATACCATAAGTAATTAAGTATAAAGCAAGGCCGGGCCGGCTTCCAAATTCCAATTCCAAAACTCCACTCTCCACTCTCCACTCAACAGAATCGGGTGGATCTTGAGAGCGGTACATTGGCCGGTGGATCTTCAACCGGATCGGGTGATGGTGGAGTGAAGGATTGAAGGCGTGGATCCGGTGCTTGGAAGCAACAGATCTGTAGATCGGGTCACGAACTCACGATGGTGCGTGTGGTGGCTGCTGACCGGATGAAGCAGCAGATCTGCAGATCGCGATTCAGCTTCGGTTGGCTTCGTTCTCAGCGACGGTTGCTGCGTGTGGGTCGTGTGTCTGTTGCGGTGTTGCCTGTCAGCAATGGGATGCCGTGGATGGATGTGGGTGTGGCTGGGTTGGCTGGCTGTATGCTAAGCGTTAAGCCGTTAATGGCAGAGGCCAGAGGGTTTGTGAAATTTGTGACTTGTGAGGGCGGTGAGAAGGCTTGAGCTTGAGGTTGAGACTTGAGAGTTGAGAGTTTGTGAGTGTGACTTTGTGTCTGTGACTGTGAGTGTGTGATTCACTGATTTGTGAAGTGAAACCGGAGAGTGAAAATGTGAAATGTGTGTTCTGTGACTCTGTGTTGTGTAACTTGTGTTGTTTGTTGTGAAATCAGAACTCAGAAGTCAGAAAGAAGCTTTGGTTTTTTTTTTGGTTTTTCAACCCGATCGAATTTTCGGATCCGATCGGGTCTCGTTGACGACCCGATCCGATCCGAACCCAAAAATTTTCGGATCAGATCGGGTCGGATCGGATCGGGTCGGATATTTTGCCCACCCCTAATTGGCAGTTACATGAGGCCAAAAATGGAAAAAGAAAAAAAGACAACACTTCTTTTAACAAAAGTCAGAAACAACTTTATCATTGAAAATGTGGGTTGTTTGTTTGTTTGTTTTTTTTTTTTTTAACTTAATGATTTAATTGACTTAATTGTAATCAATTAAGTATTAAGTCTGTTTATTTTTTCAACTAATGAAAATTTTCAACTGTTAAGTCATTAAATTATTAAGATAATTATTTTTAGCTTTTTGCTTAAGCTAAAAAGTCTGAATAATATCGTTAAAAGATATTCCCTAAAATATCTTTATCTAATCAATTAATTTTTAATCCTTACGTGAATTAAATTTAATAATTAGAATTATTACCCATCTCTATATAACTTGTGATAATATATAGTGGTAGACTATAATTTTTTTTATTTTTTTATTTTCTTCACATTAGCATTATTTATCTTCATAATTTTTTATGAATAGTTTCCATATAAAAACATCATAAACTATAATAAAATTGATTAACATATACAATATAGAATATTAAAGAGTTGTATTTAATTGAATATAATTCATGTCATGATAATTTATTATCTTATTTATGTTCATCAAAATGTTTATTATTTGCTAACATTATAATTATAAGGGCATAAATGTAAAAATATTAGTTTTCAATTTTTTTTAAGCTAAAAAAACAACTTAAAATTTATTTTTAGCATTTATAAGTTTTTTTTTAATAATAATTTAAACAAAAAAAATAAACATATTATTCATATTCAGACAGTAAGCTCTATTCAGAATTTATATTAATTCAAATCTATTCAGATTTTAAACCAAAAAACAAAACCAAACGCTACTTGCGTCTGTAGCAAAAACAAAAAAGTTCGTAGTTCATCCTATTACAAATATTTAAGCCCAAAATATTTTAAATAGCACCACAAGTCTAAAGTTCCAAAATAAGAACATATTTCTAATGTTCCAAAATGATGTTCTTACTTGACAAAATATAATTTCAATTTCCAAAATGATAGAAGACTATGTCTCATGGGTCACGACCAATTTTTCAGAGGATATATCCCTCTTTTTAGCTCATTGGGCAAGTTGAAGAACCCACGTAGCACAACATGTTTGGTGACCGTAATATGAATCAGATCAAATATTTCTTTATCACTTAAGCCAACAATCTTACGCATTTTATCATACAACTTAACTTGTAAATCAGATAACTGCTTATCAACAGTAAAAAGTACACTAATCAACCCATCTAATTTGGGTACCATGGCTGAAATGGACTCGGTTGTTGCTCTTATTTTTAAGCACATATTGTAAAATATTTTATCCTTGGTTCTCCTTTTCTTTTTTAGGTGGTTGGAATTACTTGGAGCACTTTCATTTTCATTAGCAGGTGCTTGTGAATTTGAGAATATAGATATGCGAATATAGATAATATTAACATTCAAAACCATTAGATGAGAAAACAAAGAGTTGCGAACCTAAATCTACCGAGCCCATAACAGATCATACAAGCAAACAAGTAATTTTCATTTCTTTATAATGGAACCTCTACTAAGTGAGGTGGGAAAATTTATTAACTAAAAGAAAGTGAAAATGGTACAAGAGAGAAGAAAGAGCAAATGCCGGCCATATCTGAACCATGAAAAAACATATAGGCAAGAACTAAAGAGTTACAAAGCTAAAGCAACGAGGCTGGACATAAACGGAGCCCATAACAGGTCATATATAAGCAAATAAGTAAATAAACTAAGAACTTATTACATGAAGTTTCCATTTACCAAGTATATCCAGGTTCCTGTTCAGTCATCTCTAATTAGAAAACGAAAGTATTTCACAGTTCTTTCTTTTCTTTTAAAAAAAAGCCCTCGTATTCTTGGTATTCCTTCAAATTAAAGTTAAAATGATAGATGAAAGGCAGAGAATGGGACGCAAAAGACGAAGAAAAGGTTGGTCATAATGTGTTAAAACGACAAATATGCTTTTGAGAACAAATCTACTCAAATTCCTAACTACAGTTACTCCAATTGATATGTGTAAGCAAATAACGATCTGACCTTGATCATTTCAATGACTCTGTAACAACCCTATAAATATATATTTTTATCTATCCTGCTAGTTTGCACATGGGATCAGAACCCTCAATCAGTGGTAGTTGGCTCAAGATTTCAGAAGAAGCGGGGAGTTCGGAATCCTCTCACTTCCATATTTACTTGCTTGTATAAGAAAGAAAATAAGATTTGGACTTGGCTTAAGATTTCACAAGTGTTGTTTCATCTTGTTAATTTCTTATTTCTGGTACTCACTTGATTTTTGTCTATTCATTAGGTCTGGATCCGCGAAATCCGGACCCGGCCCTTTTTCCAATGATATGCGCATTATTAAATTTAAAAAAAAAGTCGGATGCAGATCAGCGTCTGATATTTGCCACGTATTCGGATTCATTTTTTAATTATTAAAAAAAGGAAAAGATAATGTACCCAAAAAAAAAAAAAGGAAAAGACAAAAATAAAATTTTTTTTCTTTAAAAAAGGCTGAGACAAAAACAGAGCTAGAGGCGTGTATGTTTCATAATCCCTTTTTTTTTTTTTTTTTTTTCAAAAAGAAAAATCCTAAACGCAACCTGCAGACACAACAAATGAAAGCAGCCAGAGCAGAGAAGATTAACCGCCGTCTGCCGCTGCCGTTCTAATCAACCAAGTCGCCGCGGCTAGCACAATGGAAATTCATGTACAGAAGTCAACAATAATACGGTCTGCCCAAGAAACTCCCAAGCAACGCCTACGAAATTCTGACTTGGACTTGGTTGCGCCGTCCAATTACAACCCCCTGGTATTCTTTTATCGACGGCCAGATTATTCTTCCCCTAATTTCTTTGATGCTGATTTGTTGAAGGAGGCTCTGAAAAAGATTCTTGTGCCGTTTCCCCCCGTGGCTGGAAGGTTGCCCAGTGATGAAAGTGGTAGAACGGAAATACTGTGTAACGGAGAGGGGGTTTTGTTTCTGGAGGCGGAAGCAAGTTGTGTTATTGATGATTTTGGTGACTTCGCGGAAGGCTCCAAGCTTTTGCCGTTGCTTCCAACTTTTGATGACGCGAAAGATAATTCTTCTCATCCACTCATGATGACACAGGTACGTCGAGAATTTAATCCCCTGATCAATTGATTCATGAGACTTGGTTTTATTAAGTAATGCTGTGCTGTGTGTGTTGACCAGGTAACGCGTTTCAAATGCGGAGGCGTTTGTCTTGCGACTAGATTTCATCATATTTTAGCAGATGGAGCTTCAACGTACCATTTCGTCAACTCATGGGCTGAGATGACACGTGGCGTTCCTATTAGCATTCCACCTTTCTTTGATCGAACCGTACTAGATTTTGGGGTTCCAAATTCTCCTAGATTCCATCACATTGAATACGACCCACCACCTTTAATGAACACTCCTGCTCAAAATTCCGAATCCATTTGTACTGCAATCCTTAATCTATCAATCGAGCAAATCAACATTCTCAAGGAAAAGTCTAAAGAAAATTGTGGATCCACATTCGAGTACACTAGACTTGAGGTCCTGGCAGCACATATTTGGCGTTGCGTATGCAAAGCACGTGAGTTATCTGATGATCAAGCCAGTAAGTTACACTTTCCTACAAATGGACGTTCTAAATTGAATCCTCCACTCCCATCTGGGTATTTCGGAAATGTAGTCTTCATCACTGCATTGATCGCCTTATCAGGTAATATCCTATCAGAACCACTGAATTACACAGTAGAGAGAATCCATCAAGCACTAAAGCAGATGAATGACAAGTATTTGAAATCAGCTCTTGCTTATCTAAAGCAACAACCTGATCCGACAGTTTTAAGAAGAGGGGCTCACACATATAAGTGCCCTAATTTCAACATAGTATATTTAGCAAACATGCCTATGTATGATGCAAATTTCGGGTGGGGGCCGCCAATGTTTTCAAGGTTGGTTAATACGTATTTCGAAGGGGTAGCGCATATTTATCCAAGTCCAAGCAATGATGGGAGCTTGGCGGTGTTTATAAACTTGGAAGCCTATCACATGCAGCCCTTCAAGAAGTTGTTTTATGAGATCTTTCAGCACCCCAAGCATGCAAGATCTAGATATTGATATTTCAGTGATCAATCAATATGATAAACGAAGTTTGAGAGATAAATGATCAAGGGATCCCTGGTTAGAGTGATTGAACTAGCTGTTGATGGCTGTAGATATTGTGTGACTTCGGCTCATTATGGTTTTGACCTTCCACTTATGTCTGATTTTGAGACGGCGTATCCTGAATAAAACTTTTTTTTTTTTTCATATTTTGTTCGCTCTTTAATTAGCAATATATTATTAGTGTTTTACACAAAATGGGATTGTTTTGTTCTTTAATATTATAGCTCACTACGTGATGCCATTACCAAAAGTTCCAATAACAACTCAATCTTTCAGCTACCATACCCTCAAGAACCTTAGAGTATGTTGGGAATGGTCAACTAGCCAAACAAAAAGGCTAACGTCCCTTGCACCGTAATTCAGATGTTATTAAATTTTTTTTTTCATGACATCTTTGTTATATTTTAAAATTTCTCCCATATGGAATTTTTATTTTTTATTTTTTAGCGATTGTTAGATTCGTTGAATAGGCATTGTGTTTAAACAATATCAAAGTAAAAAATGAACGAATTGTGTTGAATAGCAATTGTTAAAGTCAAAATGAATTCACGAGTAGTTAGATAAACAATATCAAAGCCGAAGGACCAAAGAAGGAACCTAGCCACTTTACAAAATTAAAAAATGAAACCATGTGAGAGTCGTATCATCAAGCCTAATATGCAACATCAGGCATCTTAGCCCATCACACAGTTACACAAGGGGCGACGCAAGCCCGCTTTAGCTACGGAGGCCGAAGTCTTCTTGTTTCAAGGGTACCCCTCTATTTCTCTCATAAAACCGGTCTTGTTTTGTATTCATAATTTTCTCCTTCATAATAAAGTAAAAATTTATCTAATTATATTCACCTCTTGATATTTTATTCTGTTTTTTTTTTCTTTGAGAAGAATATTTTATTCTGTTATTTTCTCTATTACGAACACTACAAACTTACAAACATAAAAAAGAAGCTGATTGTAAAAGAGTAATGATTTAATATAAACTAAAATTTATGCCAACTTGTGTTTGCAGCAAAGATAATTTTGTTAAATTTTCATAGATTATTAACTTTACAATCATGTTAGGAGACAACCAAAGTTATGTTTATTTTATTTAAATAAATTAAAAATATATACACTGGAGTTAACTCCATCTTCTTTATTTGTTTTGAAGAGGACAATCATATTTTTATGTTGCAAGAATAACAATACACATTTGAAGGGTTTAGCAGTGAACGTGGAGAAAGAACCCTACTAATTGGGGGGCTTATTGAGGAGGTTATTTTAGAAATTAAAGACTATTAATAGAAAAGAGGTTTGAAAAGGATAATGGAGAGGTGCCAGTAGCATTACTATGATAAAAAATCAATATAAACTTCTAATTCATATAAACATTCAAAAGCATAATTAAAAAAAAAAAAAAAGCAAGCTTTTTGGTAACATATTAATATTTCAATAAAATTTCACATTCCCTATTAAAATATATAGTCAAATTAAGAATGAAAATTATAAAAATTTCTTAAATTTGGACATTAATTTTTTCAAAGAAAAGAATCCTCTCCTATTTATTTATTTATTTTCTCTCCAAGTCTCTCCTATAGAAATAAGTGGTTAAAATTGAATTTTAGATTTTAATGTTGACAATCAAGCTTTTTTTTTTTTTTTTTACTTTATTTATAATTAAACTATTTATAATTAAGAGTATTACAACTAATGTATATTTTAATTTATTATTTTTATCAACCATCTATGAGAATATGGTATGAAGCCAAAAGAGACAGCAGCAACCAACGACATTTTTTTTTTTTGGTTTTAGCCACGAGGTATTTCGAAGGACAACAGAACAGTCTCTGTAAAACTTTCCTTCTACATGCATTTACATTTTAGATAGGCCTGCACTTCAACACGTAACCTGTCCCAATTTCAACACAGATTAGAGAAAATCAGCTTTTGTATGCTCCCATTCTGTTAAGAAAATGATAAGTTCCTGTTTTCTACTTTAAATATTCCTAGTATAATTGTTTTATTTTTATCCAACAAGCATTATTTCTTTTGTCCATCAAATATAGGTTTGGTGATCGTAGTGGCACTTGAAACAATGAATATTCAAGTACAGACTTCAACAATTATACATCCTGCCCGAGAAATCCCAAAGCATTGCCTAAGAATTTCGGACTTGGACCAAACAGTGCCGGCAATTCACACCGCTTCTATGTACTTTTACCGACGGCCAACCGCCAGTTGTTCCAATTTCTTTGAAGTTGATTTAATGAAGGAGTCTTTGAGCAATATGCTTGTGTCGTTTTACCCGATGGCTGGAAGATTGGGATGGGATCAGAATGGAAGAATTGAGATACAGTGTAACGGAAAGGGAGTTGTGTTTTTGGAGGCTGAAACAAGTTGTGGTCTTGATGATCATGGTGACTTTGAATCAAGCGTAAAGCTTATGAATCTTTTGCCACCTGTTGACTTGACTGAAGAAATATCTTCCTATCCACTCATACTGATACAGGTACACAATTAAACTTGAATTCATTTTTGGGGCTTTCATTTTCCGCATTGTCGTGCTCTCCAATACATATAAATCATAATTTTTCACATTTTTTATGTGCACATTGACTAGGTTACGCATTTTTTATGTACACCATACATTGGCAGATGTAACTTCAAGGTATCATTTCTTGATCTCGTGGGGTGAGATGGGGCTCCCAACCTCTCCTTCATTTTATCACATGGAATATAGTTTGTTAAGGAGGCTCATATTTGCAGCAAAGCAGAGGGTCATGGAAGCTTCTATAATCGGTTACAAGTTGATGATATGTACTGCCAGATGGCACCAGGTGGTTACGTAGCTACTTGTACATATACACGTGATAATTTTGTTAAGCAAGTTGTAAATAGTTAGTTAGTTTTGTTAAAACCTCAGTTGAGCAGCTGCACTTGTATATATATATGCAATTGATTAGTAGCAAAGGTTAAGTTCCAGAAATAATAGAATTGAATATAATCGAAATTCCAGATCTCGTTCTTTCTTTAACTTTCTCACCAGCCAAACAACTATTTTCTGTTTCTTTAACTTGGTATCAGAGCCAGCTATGGCGTCTGTAAATCTTGCTTCATCAAATCACACTTCAAACATCAACGTGAACTCAACAAATGTCTCATTCACTTTCAATACACCTGTGAAACTGGATCAATCAAATTTTCTGATCTGGCGATCTCAAGTACTGGCCTCTATACGCGGAAATAGGCTAGAAAAATTCATTAATGAAACTGTTACTCTTCATCCTTCTCATATTGCTCAGAGAATTGATAATGAGCTCAGATCTATTGAGAATCTAGAATTTGCAAACTGGAAGGCACATGATCAAGTACTTCTTGGCTGGTTGCTCCCATCAATGAGTGAAGGTATCATAAGCTTGGTGTTTAATCTGAAAACTTCAGTTGAGGTATGGAAAGCTGTTAAAACTCAATTTGGATCACAATCAAAATCCAAGACTCTTGCATTTGAGATATATGATGAACTCAACTAGAAAAGATGACATGAAAATTACTGATTATTTTGTTAAAATAAAGAATATTGCTGATAACATGGCTACGGCAGGAAGTGCCTTAAGCAATGATGATTTGATTTTGCATGTACTCTCAGGATTAGGACCAGATTATAATTCTATTGCTGCCTATATTATTGGTCAAGTAAGTGTTGGCAAGATGAATTTAAATGAAGCTTATGCTATGTTGTTAACTCAAGAGGCTAAAATTGAGCAACAGGCACATATGCTTTCTGACATGGATGCTAAACACAACTTTGAAGCAAATTTTTCTCAAAATATAGGCTTTAAGAAATGAAATATGTCAGGTGGCAAAGGATCTGGAAATTATAATTACTCTTCTGGTTTTGATAATGCTGGAAATTTTGGTAATGGTTACAAAGGAGGTTATGGAAGATCTAGTTTCATTGGAAATGGTTCTGGTAATATGTATGGTTCAAACATTCAATTCAGAAGTTATCCAAGTGACAATCAAAGGGGATGAGGATCAGGAAATTGGAACAATGGTGCTGGCAGCAGTAATCTCAATAACAGGCAACAAATGAATCCTAAACCTTAGTAGAATGCTTCTAAACCAACTTATCAAATTTGCCTTAAAACTTGTTATACTGCAAACATCTGTTGGAAACTTGAAGAATTCTTTACCTCTGGTGTTTATAGACCTCCTCCAAACAGAAATCCCAAAGCTGCATATTTAGCTGACATGGATAGTGCAGCTGATACCAACTGGTATCTTGACAGTGGAGCTGTACACCATCTTACTAATGACATGAGGAATATGACTATGACAGAACCTTTTACAGGTAACTCCAAACTTATTATTGGTAATGGTACTGACTTATGTATAACTCATGTTGGAAATGTTGTATTAAGAATGCATAACTCTTCTAAATCGATTACACTTAAACTAAACAATATACTCCTTGTTCCATGAATATCCAAGAACCTTATTAGCATATCTCAGTTAACTAAAGATAACAATGTTGTTATTGAGTTTACTGATAAATCCTGTTTTGTGAAGGACAAGGTAAGGAATTTGATCATACTGCAAGGCAAGACTGAAAAAGGTTTATACAGATTGCTATTGTTTCCCTATAATAAAGTCTCTTCTCAGTCATTTCAAAAGCCTCTTGGAGTCACTTAATCCAAAAACCCAGCTGTTCCTTTGTCTATGTTTTTTGTTGTGAATTTAGTTGTCAATAATCAAACAAGTGCCTGTTTGCATACTGCAGCAGAATCTTGTACTAATCCAAATTGTATGCTGAGTGTTTCTGTGTTGCATCAGAAACTAGGTCATCCCAATTCAAAGGTCTTAAGTCATGTAATAAATTCTTGTTCAGCCTTCAAGAATTTCAATGAAAATAAGTTTCTTGATTCATGTGATAGTTGTAAAATGGGGAAAATGCATAGATTACATTTTCCAGTCTCTGCTACTAAAATAAAACATGTATTAGAATTTCTGCACACTGATTTATGGGGACCTGCCCCTGTACTTTCAGTTCAAGGTTACAGATACTATGTGAGCTTTGTTGATGATTTCTCAAGGTTCACATGGATATTTCCGTTAAAAACCAAAGATGAAACTCTACATGTCTTCAAAATCTTTAAAAGGCAAGTTGAAAAACAACTAGATAGATCTATTAAATGTGTTCAATCATATTGGGGTGAAGAGTATAGATCTTTTGCTAACTTTCTTCATGAGGAATGCATTCAATTTAGACACTCATATCCTTATACTCACAATCAAAATGGCTTAGTTGAGAGAAAACATAGACACATAACCGAGCTAGGCCTTACCTTACTTGCTCAAGCAACTTTGCCTCTAAAATTTTGATAGGACTCTTTCTATACAGCCACTTATATCATCAATAGACTCCCCACACTTATACTCTCTATGAAATCACCTTATGAATATATTTTCAAGATCAAACCAGATTACAAATTTCTCAAGGTCTTTGGTTGTTCATGTTTTCCATTCTTAAGGGATTATAATACCCATAAATTCCAATTTCACACCTCAAAATGTGTCTTTCTGGGCCACAACCCTCTACACAAGGGTTATAAATGTCTACATTCTTCTGGCAAGATTTTTATAACCAGCCATGTGTTGTTTGATGAAACCTCTTTTCCTTACTCATCAGATTCTAAATTCTTAGCTTCACCATCTAAACCTTCTGATTTTCATTACAGTCTTCTTCAATCCCATATTGTTTCAATTCCTAATAGCAATCTAGAAATCTTTGAAGCTGGCACTGCAGAAGATAAAGCTCAATCTTATCACTTTAATGATCTTTTTTCACGTGATATTCACAACACATCTTCTGATGTTTCACCTTCACAAATACACTCTCAGCCTTCTTCCATATCTACCTCATACACACATCAGCTATTATCATCTACCTTACCCACACAACAGCCATCATCTTCTACTTTACCCTCTTTAACTCATACTACACACTCATCCCAAAAATCTCTACCAACTCACCCTATGATTACCAAAGCTAAAGTTGGTATATTCAAACCCAAAGCATTCTTAACAGCACATAACAGCTTGGAACCATCAACTGTTGATGAAGCATTATCTGATCCTAAGTGGAAAGCTGCAATGCAATTAGAATTTGATGTATTAACCAGGAATAACACTTGGACTCTAGTACCCGTGACATCTCAACACAAGCTGATTGGATGTAAATGGGTTTTTAGAACCAAGTATAACACAGATGGTACAGTTTCTAAATACAAAGCAAGACTAGTTGCCAAATATTTTCACCAAACAGCAGGGGTGGATTATTCAGAAACATTCAGTCCTGTGGTAAAGTCTTCTACAGTTAGAACTATACTAAGTTTGGCAGTGATGAAAGGTTGGAAAGTCAGGCAAATAGATATCAATAATGCCTTTTTTAATGGAGATATTTTAGAAAATATATACATGACACAACCAGAGGGTTTTATATCCAAAGAGGGCTATGTTTGTAAACTTAACAAAGCTTTTTATGGCTTGAAGTAAGCTCCAAGGGCATGGTATGATAAACTCAAAGGGTATCTTACAAGCTAGAATTTTTTCAACTCCAAGCTGATACATCTCTATTCATCAGACATGACACAAGAGGTATTATCATTGTATTAATCTATGTGGATGATATTCTCATTACAGGACCTGATTCTTGTTTGTTGGAAACTTTCATTACCAAGTTTAGTAAAGTCTTTACTTTAAAGGACTTAGGACTGGTATCCTACTTCCTTGGTGTTGAAGTGTATTACACAGATAATGGAATGCATCTATCACAGAAAAAATATATCAAAGATCTCTTAATTAGAGCATCAATGCAGAACTGTAAAGGTTCTGATACACCTTTCAGCACAGGTCAAAAATTAGAAAAAGCAGCAAAAGGATCTTTGGGGCAAGAATTTGAAGATCCAACTCTCTATAGAAGCATTGTTAGTGGGCTCCAATATTTAATACTCATTAGACCTGATATTGCATACTCAGTTCACAAATTAAGTCAGTATCTAAGTGCTCCTACACTTCAACATTGGCTTGCTTGTAAAAAGGTACTCAGATATCTTCAAGCAACTGTTACTTATGGCCTATACATTAAAAAAGAATGAGAGCTTGAAGTTACAGGCTTGACAGGTTACTCAGATGCTGATTGGGCTTGTGATATAAATGATAGAAAGTCCATTGGAGCATACTGCATTTATCTTGGTAATAATTTGATTTCATGGTCTTCAAAGAAACAAGCTGTAGTAGTTAAATCCAGCCTGAAAGTGAGTACAGAGCATTGTCATCAGCAAACTCAAAAATTTCTTGGCTGGAATCTCTGTTCTCTGAACTCAACATTGCCAAACTACCAACGCCAGTGCTTTGGTGTGATAATCAAACTGCTGGAGAATTAGCTAAAAATCCCGTGTTTCATTCCAGGTCCAAACACATTGAATTAGACTAGACATACACTACATTAGAGATAAAGTACTTAGAAAGCAATTAGAGGTTAGATGTATTCCTACAGATGAACAAGTTGCAGATGTTCTCACAAAGGCCTTATCTCTTCCTCAATTCAGCTACTTCAGGTCCAAGCTCAATGTCATTAGCAGACCATTGAGCTTGAGGGGGGATGTTAAGGAGGCTCATATTTGCAGCAAAGCAGAGGATCATGGAAGCTTCTATAATCGGTTACAAGTTGATGATATGTACTGCCAGGTGGCACCAGGTGGTTACGTAGTTACTTGTACATATACACGTGATAATTTTGTTAAGCAAGTTGTAAATAGTTAGTTAGTTTTGTTAAAACATCAGCTGAGCAGCTGCACTTGTATATATATATGTAATCGATTAGTAGCAAAGGTTAAGCTCCAGAAACAATAGAATTGAATATAATCGAAATTCCAGATCTCGTTCTTTCTTTAACTTTCTCACCAGCCAAACAACTATTTTCTGTTTCTTTAACTTAGTTCATCTTCTTCCATGAATACTCCTAATCAGAACCTTGAACCTTAAATTAAAATAGGGGTTGGCCCAATTGGCTAGAGCCACTCGTGAGGAAAGTGGTTTGAGTCCCCACAAACGTATTACAGGGTTTAATTTAAATTTCTTTTCTCAAATCTTGAGTAAAGGCAGTTTTTCTCCCATGAGGGGAGTTGACGTCGCTCGAATATTTGAGAGCATTAAAATCTGAGCGGTGTTATTTCAGAGTTGATGTAAACGAGTCTCGCTAATTATATGGTTGTAAATATCACGAGCAATAATCTCCTTTTAAAAAAAAAAAAAAAAAAAACCTTGGACCTATTTCTACTGCTATCCTGAAATTATCACACGATCAAATCAACATCCCTAGAGAAAAATGCAAAAAGAGCATGAACCCACCACTATCAAGTGCAGCAGGTTCTGATCGTAGTAGCAGATGTATGGCGTTGCGTAAGCAAAGCACGAGGATTGCCTGTTGGTCAAGCTACCAAGTTACGTACTCCCACAAACGGGCGGTCTAAATTTTTGAACCCTACGATCCCGCTTGGGTATATTGGCAATGTAAGCTTCAGCAGTGCACCGATGGCCTTATCAGGCGACATTCAATCGGAACCGTTGAATCATCCAGTAGAAAGAATTCATAAAGCAGTTAAGCGGATGGATGACAAGTATTTGAAATCCTCTCTTGCTACAGCCAGATTTAGAGAGGCCCACACTTACGGTTGTCCAAACCTCCTTATAAGCAAATTGATAGACATACCCGTGTATGATGCCAATTTTGGATGGGGTGGGGCAGTGTTTTAGAGGACAATAGAGGACAATCAATGACATTTGGGATGAGGAGGTATACATTTTGGCCGGTCCAGCTGCCGATGGGAGCTTGTTGCTGATCATAGACCTATACACTACTCCCTTGCAGCTCTTCAAGAAGTTATTTTACGACATTTTTCGTCAATTCTCGAATGTAAGATCTTGGTGTTGATACTTAAGATCGGATTGCATGGGAATCTAAATCATCAGTCTGCACTCTGAATTGTACTGAACCAGTGGTTTTAATTTGTTTAATGAACTCATAAAGTTGCTAATAAGAATTATTACCTGTACTCAACGTTTGGAGCATCAGACTAGCTAAATTACCGAAAACAACAGAAAGATCGGGCACGTCCCACGTTTCTCCTTTGCTTCGAGATAAGCAGCATCCAGCTTTTTTTTGCCATTCGGAGTGCTTGCCCAGAGACCATAGTCATATGCTTTGAACATTATCTTCACTATAAGATTTGATGATGAAGAACTTTGCACCTTCATACTTGGTGACAACATCCAATTGGCTGTAAGACTCTTTAAGAGTATCATCAAGGGTCCATTCTTGCTAGTATGCAACTCAGTAAATTATTAATTATGAATGGTTCACATTATATATTCATTTATTATTTTTATTTTTCTCAACCCCAATCAGATCCTAAAAAGACAAACCCAAAACAAGATGAATATAAGGAAAAAAAGAAGTGCTTTTACTAAATGTTTCAGAAACACAGGAATGCACGACATATGCATTAATACTTTGGCAATTCATTTCTAATAATATGAATCATTGATGTACTACAAAATATTGAGTATGCCTGTAATACCGCTATACTTTCAATGCCTAATAGCTATTTAATTACGTATTTGGTAAGACTTGTTAAGGCCGTTGCGGATTCATTAATGTCGACAAACGCGGCACTTGAGGGATGCAACGCATGACTTTCAAGCTTTAGAGGTAGCTAATATTTATTAACTATACTGGAACACCGGACTGCTACAGTTCTCATCACAACATCCGTGCATTATTTCACACACATATATATATGTCTAATAATACTTCATCTACATTTTTGCTCTTAATGCTAATTGAAATTCGTAGAAGAACTTCTTGAAGAGCTCCATTTGATGTGTCTCCAAGCATATAACCAATGACAAACTCCCGTCACCGGTTGAACTTGGTAATATGAAAGATATACCTCCGATAATGATATTAGCTAGTCCCATAGATACTGGACGTCCCCATCCAAAATCAGCATCGTATAGAGGCAAATTTACCCAGCTGACTAACTTTAGATTAGGACTCTTGCAATTGTGAGGTCCATGCCTCAGTGTCGTTACATCGTGATGCTGTCTGAGATAAGCAAGAGCTGAAGTCAAGTACTTGTTATCCACTTGTTTTACAGCCTTTCGAATTCTTTCGACAGTGAAAATCAGCTGTTCTGATTGAATATCACCTGACAATGCAATTGGAGTAGTGAAAAAGATCACATTACCAAAGTACGTAGATGGGATTGGAGGATTCAATCTAGATCGTCCACTCATGGAAATGTAAAACTTGCTTGCTTGAATACCCGGCAACTTACGTGCTCTGCACATGCAACGCCATATATGAGCTGCTAGGACCTCGTAAGTGCTGTAATTGATATTGGTTCCAAGATGATCTTTCTTTACACTTGCTTTAAGGGTGTTGATTTGATCAAGGGATAGTTTAAGTGTAGCAACAGAAGTGGGCACGGGACTGGATTGGAATTCATTAATTTGGGTAGGGTTGTTCATGGAAAGAGGTGGATCATATTCAGTGTGATGAAATGAAGGAGAAGGTGGGACCCTAGCACGAACTATTGTTCGATCAAGCAACGGTGTGCTGGTCATTGGAAAGCCACGTGCCATGTCAGCCCATGTATTGATGAAATGAAGAGTTGAAGTTCCATCTGCCAATGTGTGGTGGAACCCAACTCCTAGACAGGCTCCTCCACACTTGAAATAAGTTACCTAACAATAACGTGAAAACTGCATTAGGTGTGCTATAAATTGTATTTTGATTGGCTTTTGAGATTCTTCAACACATCAATGATCTAAGAATTCTCAGTTCAAGCAGCTACGTGTTTAAATATAAAAGCTACATCATACAATCCAGCTCAAATTTAATGTTGTATTATTCCTAAATAGTAACCTCAAATTTATACTTAATCACATACGAATATCTGCACTACTGGATTCATCTTATACCTGTAATAAAAGGAGTGGATGAGAAGTGATATCTTTCATATAATCGACAGCTGGAATGAGCTGCTGAAGTTGCGAACTTGGCGTGAAGTCACCTAAATCATCAATAACAGAATCCATTTCAGCAATCAAGAATAAAACTCCCTCTGCATTACAACTTATCTCAAGTCTTCCACTTTCATTCCATCCCAGCCTTCCAGCAATTGGATAAAATGGCACAAGAGCATTGCTCAAAGCCTCCTTAAGAATTCTGGCATCAAAAAAATTAGAACAATCACTTGGCTGCCGGTAGAAATACACAAGGGGGACATGATATGTTGCCATAAACAAGTCCAAGTCAGAAATCCAGAGACAATGCTTGGGTGTGTCTTTGGCAGGTCGTACAATTGTTGACTCCTTTATGTGAATTTCCATTGTCTGCCACCTGCAATAGGCTTACAAATCAAGTGAAAGATAAGAGCAAGCAATGCACCTGGTAGCCCAAAAGACTACTGTAAATGAGCTTGCCACTGGCTAGATTATGTAACTCTTATACATGAATATGGAAGTTGAGTTCATTCTAGCTAGAGAAAGCCTTTTGAGTACTCCCGGTGTATACTTCTTCGCCTGTTTGATCCTTAAAATGTTTGTATTTCATGTCATTTATCTCCTCCAACCCTTTGTGTGAGAGAAAGTAAATACACACGTGCTAATAATCCGACGGATGAACAAGTGTACAACAGCAGCACCCAAGATTTTGCCCACTAGAAAAGTACACTTAGGATCGGAGAATTTCATTACAAGGGAACTACTGAAGATTTGGCGATAAACTCAACATATCTTATGACCATAGAAACACCCAACTGTTACGACTTTGGATCTTGCAACAAATAAAGTTTAGTTTAAATGAACTACGATGCAAATGTGTGTATCAAACAGTGAGTCAAAAGTTAAAAATATATCAGGTCTCATGCTTTTCTATTGTCTGTATATTCAGTGATCAAGGATAAGATGCACCATGATTATTTTTGGCAACATCATGGAATCAGCAGCAAAAATAATCACTCGCTCATACTCGACAGCTAGTGACTCAGCAACAGAAATAAAAAAACATGAAGCGGAGCAGCAGCAAGCTAAATAAAAATTTTCAGCAGCAAAACTAAGTAAAAGCACAGCAGAACTTACTTTACAGATTTTTCAGAAGAATTTTGATCAAGAGAGACTAGAGATTAGCACCAGATCTGAGAGCTTAAGAGAGGAGGAGGAGGAGAATAGAAAAGCAAGTGAATTACACTTTCCCACAGCCTTGCTCTGAATAAATAACTCTCCTCCGTGCTGGCAAAAAAGAAAAAACTCTCTCCCGTATTTAACTATTTTAATCATTGAAAGGCGCAATAAATAATTGGACATTTAAATAAGGATCAGGATTCTCTTATCATGTTCTGAACAAATAAATCAATTGATGATTGGTTATTAATAAATAAAAAAATAAAAGAAGTTAAATTCCACCCATACACTACCACTAAGAGACACCAGTAATGCTCAGATCAGGAGATGATCCTCTTCCTTCAAATAAAATGTTGTTGTGCCACATATTTTTTAAGATTCGTGAAGATACAGTTGTTATTTTATTGTTTATTGCAATGGGGTTGGGTTATCCAGGATTATGTTAATATTTCTTTAAACATAAACTTCGTATTACTATTTTTCCAACGACGTGAAGCTGTAATGTAGATCGATTAGACGAGACATCATCCATCCCATGCAATGGTGGCTTCCTAATTGATGTCGTGATAGATTGTCGGCAGTTGGATGATCAGAAAAGATTTCAAAATTCACAGAAATTTTTCTTGAGCCAAAACAATATAACTACATTTTCCTATTCTCCAATACCCAAACGCGCCACACCCACAACCCACAAAAATAAAGGGTGTTTCTCAAATCTTACATGAAGATGAAGAGAAATAACACGACCGGGGCAAAAATTTAAATGAAGAGATTTATTTCAAAAGATAGTCAATAAGAACATTTCTAATAAACAGAAAACAGAGCTAGAAAACCACATAAAATACTCTTAAAACAACATTACAGCATCTCATAGCAAGTGGCATTGGACGTGATATTGTTTCATGACAAAGAAGTAAAAGCCATTAATTCAATATGGGAAAGCCCTTGTCATGAGCGCCGCAGACTTGGACACGTGTGTAAGATGCATTTTCCCCAAGATACTCGCATGGCCAATTCAAATTCGGAAAACATCAGTTTGGAATCGTTCATCATACAACCTCCAATGGCCATACCTATCCGTGTGGAAGACTGACCTGGGAATGTAGAAATTAGGCTTTACAATCTTCTTCAAATTTTTCAAATTGGATGTAGTATTGACAATATCCCTACTGGTAACATTTGAACACCCGGATAAATCCAGGCATTCAAGTTCTGTACAACCTTCACAAATTGAAGCAAGGCCCTTAGCTGACAACTTAGAGAACCGAATTTCAAGGTGCTTGAGCTTAGGCATAAATTTGGCAATAGCATCAGCATCCGAGTCCCCATCCTGTGGGCAAGCGTTTAGATACTCATTAGGGACAATTCCCACGTGTTGGGAAGGATCCAACCAATTCATAAGATTCCGCTTTAGAACCTTAAGATGCGGGCAATTCCTCCCAATAATAGCTAGAGATTCATGAGATATCTCATAGCAATAGCTGATATCAAGCTCCCTAAGCTTGGTACACCGAAAAGCTAATCTACACATCGAATCATCAGTAACATTTGGGCAGCTCTTAATTGAAAGAACCTCAAGATTGGGGCACCTGAAAATTTAACATGGAAAATTTCCAGTTTTACAACCCAAATCATGACTATCAAATTACATAGAGAAAAGTTCAAAAGTAATAACACGATCCTAATAAACAACACAAATGCTTATATATGTGGTTAGCAGCTGGTGATTTCATTCCATTCAATCCAACAATTACAATCGCAAAATTAACATAAGCTCCAATTCAGTCAGTATATATTCATAAAATCAATCAAAATTAAATGAAAAATAACAATTTTTTTGGGGGCAATCGGAAAAAGTACTGACCTCTCAGCGGCGAAGTTGAGAGAGCGATCGGAGCAGTGTCGGGTTTTGATTTCGGTGAGAGAACCATCACTCCATTCTATTACGGAACGAAGCATGGAATCAATTTTTCTCTCAAACTCGGGGATCCACCAGCGAGGCGACTCAGTGAGTGAATCGAAGTGCGTCTCGAGATCGAACAACGAGTTGAGAAACGGGTCCTTTCCGGCTAAAAACCAGGACTTGCATACGAACATGGGGCCCATCCATCGTTGATCCAGAGTGAGTCGCGAGAGGACGTTGATCAGGCACTCGTGAGTCAACTCGGCCCAGGTTGGGCTTGGTCCTGACTCGGTCGTCTCCTCTCCTTCTTCATCGTTCATTTTCATTTTTTCGTTTTTTTTTTTTTTTCCCTATTTTTCTGTTTCTCTTCCTTTGTGATAAGGAAGTTGTAACAATTCCTTTATATGGGAGCAGGTCGGCGAACAAGCCACTCAGATTGATTATACAGTCACATTAATATTTTATTCGTTTTTATTAATAGGAGATTACGCAGCATCTGTCTTATAAAATATTATTACAACTTCAATATTATTACAACTTATATGGCACGCATAAACTCAACACTTCGGAATGGTAACATGCTTATGTGCATAAATTGTGTGACCTTGACATGAATTATTGTGGTAAACTGAATATGTCCAACTTGGGAATCCATATAAGACAATTCTGAACTTATTTATAAGCCAAAATTGGATTGAATTTGAACAAAGCAGTTCAAGACAATTCGGGAGCTTTTGCCCACAAATAACTTTTCCAGAAGCGCTTTTACGATTGGTAGAAGTGAAACTCTTGGAGTCGAGGAGCGCTTTTGGACTTGTTTACTGCGCAAATGGCTCTGTGTGAAAGCCGAGGCAAGGCATTAGGATTAGCTATGAAATTGATGGGTTCATGCCTCATGCGGAGCTGTTGGTCATATCCATTGCCCATTGGAATTATATTGTACTTTGTTAAGGTTTCATGATTTCATCTGTACACTTCGCATAACACAATATAGCTCCGAAACACACATATCAAGTAAACACTCATCATTTCCACATACAGGCAATGTGGAAGCATGATTCTAAAAACAGCAACACAGCATAATCTAAACATCAATTATGGATAGTATTTGGCATCAGCCGCAGCAACGATAACAATGAACAAATTGTTCCCACAACAAATAGATGACGCATATTTAACAATTCTATAAGTTGCAATACTAAGAGAAAATTCAATTAATATACAACGTAAACTCCTCATGCAACATGTACTTAAGCATATTGGCGGATCGATTCGTGATATAGAGCACAACACAAAGAATACCTACAGAAACCAAGCATTTGTTAGGAAATTGAGCTTCCTCCCAGGATCTCTTCAAGCAATTTGTTAAGCAACAAATCAATAGAAAAATTAAATGAAAATAATACAAATCTCACAACACAAGATTTACGTGGAAAACTCTAAATCTGGAGAAAATACTCACACAAGACAACCGTAGAAAAAAATATTCAGTATGTAAAAAATTATTACAAACACACTCTCAGAAATAATTTTCTCTCACTCAAGCCCTAAATACACCTAAAACTCTCAATTTAAGAGTAATTATCTTAAACTCTTAAATTCCCTCTAAATGCAAGAAGAAATGAATATTTGGAATGATTTAAATGAGGGGATGAACCCCTTTTTTTATAGCTACCAAGTGGCTACTATTCATTTTCATGGCCATCGCTCATTCGGCAATCGCTTATTTCATGACTATCGCTCATTTCGGCCATTATTCACGCCACATCGCTCACCACATGGTCAAACTTTTTTTTTTTTAATCAATTTTTAACAATCTCCACCTTGATTAAAAAAAAATTCATAGCTATTGCTACGACGCACTGTCTTCACCAACAATTATAATTCTCAACACATAGAATTATCATACTCCACTATAAATAGTATACCACTTAGAATTAATTACCAATTCTAAGAATTTTATATCGGCACATGTCGAAATATCCCGCTGAAATTTATGGTGCAACTTTCATGTTGGCTTTCCTAGAAGTTCGTCAACCATCGACATAAATTCCATCACACACCCTGCATCAATGCCAACCATGCCTTGTGTGCAAATCTTGTGGATTCGCTAGCAGTAACACATCCTTTTTCATGGTACTAGCGGTATACCATAGGGATGCCATCATCATCCATTTTACAAGGGATCATCGTCTCCCACGATGATGAGAGACTTACCACTAGCAATGCTATCAACATCTGATCTGGAGCCACTTGCCAATCCTGCTCCATTTCTCCTTTAACAATCTCTTTTTAGATGCCCTGATTGTCCATACCCCCAGCAGACTCCTTTTTTCTTAGAATTATTTTTCTTCCAATTCCCCACAACTGCCAAAACTGAGACATCTGTTGTTTCAAAGATTTTTACCATCTCGCCTTCTCTCTTCTGAGAGTAAAGTACTAGTAACTTCTTCAAGATCTACCGTCTCCTTCCCATACATCAAAGTAGGTAACAAGTGTTTGTAGGAAGTTGGAAATGACCACAGCAACCTAAGCGCCTTATCCTCATCTTCAATTTTGACCACAATGGCTTCTAGTTCTGACACAATACCATTGAGAACACTGAGGTGATCAGAAATTTTTGTACCTTCAGCCATTCGTAGTGTGTGAAATCGCTCCTTCAGGTACAATCGATTTTGAGATGCTCTTTGTCTGATACAACTTTTCTAGCTTCTTCCAAAGTTCTTTTGCTGTAAGAATATTTCCTACATTTGCAAGAACATTCTTTGCTAGACACAGTCGTATGGCACTTGCAGCTCTATCATCCAATTCTTCCCAATCTTCATCGCTTATAATAGATTTTCCAGATCCACTACTGGAAGTAGGGGATGGCTTCCCCTTCAATGCCTTGTGTAACCCAGATTGAATCATCACATCCTTGACTTGAATTTGCCACAAGCCAAAATTAATTCTCCTATCGAATTTTTCTATTTCAAATTTCACAGGACTTGAAAATTTCAATCCTGACATATTTGCTTTGCAGATCAATTTTTACTCCTCACCACAGACTATTTGGATTGGCTCCCACTGCTTCACGTGAACAAGACTGCATATCGCTAATGATTATATACGTGAATAAGATCAGTGAACAAGATCTCGACACACCAAAACTTTAATCAATGGCTCTGATACCATTGTTAGGAAATTGAGCTTCCCCCCAGGATCTTTTCAAGCAATTTGTTAAGCAACAAATCAATAGAAAAATTAAATGAAAATAATATCAATCTCACAACACAAGATTTACGTAGAAAACTCCAAATCTGGAGAAAAACCACGGTCGTTGTCACAAGACAACCAGAGAAAAAAAATATTCACTATATGTGAAAAATTATTACAACCACACTCTCAGAAATAATTTCTCTCACCCAAGCCCCAAATACAGCCAAAACTCTCAATTAAAGAGTAATTATATTCAACTCAAGAGTAATTATATTCAACTCTTAAATTTCCTCTAAATACAAGAATAAATGAATATTTGGGATGATTGAAATGAGGGAATGAACTCCTCTATTTATAGCCACCAAATAGCTACTATTCATTTTCATGCCATCGCTCATTTCATGGCCATCGCTTTATTTCGGCCACTATTCACGCCAGTTCGCTCACCACATGGTCAAACTTTTTTTTTTAATCAATTTTTAACAGCATCCACGTATCCAACCAGTTCAGCTACAAACTACGTACGTGCAGCAAGACAGAAAGAATGAATAACCATTTAGTTACAGGCCACGGTTAAGTTACATGATAATGTAAAAAACATTACGCAAATAAGGGCCGTTAGATGTCAACAGTAAAATGCATAAAATCCAAAAATTATGTTCCAATCATTTATTCAACTCACTAAAAAATTAGAATGAATCCAATTAAACTTTTAATTTTTTGCATCCAATACAAGTAAGACATGAAACTGCATCTTTCACAAGCTTCATATCAATAGCGAAAACTTTCTTTTTTGAGCGTTTTGCAGCAAATCAGATAAAGCTCTCAATAAAATAAAGAAATCATGTCGCTTTTTGGGTTGCGCCAGTGATGGGAGAAATTATTTCTCTTTCAACCTACTTTTTTTCAACTGGTTCCAATAACTCCAACCGGTAAAATTAGAATTATAATAGCTCCACGTGGCGTAATGCTGTTGATTTATTTATCAATTTCATTAATGTTTTTTACATATTATGTAACTATGTAACGTAATAAGACCCTTAGTTACAATAGGAGCCCCTAAAGCTAAAAGTGGGGATTCTCTTTGATGCAGGCTGCCAGCCATCTTCAGCTTTTGTTTCTACTTTTAGCTTTCGCTTGCACTTTCACATATACTCGTGCCGTTAGTTATGGACAGAGTCAAGTCTCGTCGTCGTCGCATTCACATGTTGATTTGCAAAGAAATATTATTACCCAAGTTTGTAACTATCCTTTTACCTGATTCTGGAAGCCCAAATCTTAAGTGCTAAACAATATGTTCTTTACCTTCTTTTTTTTTTTAACAAATGTTTTTCAACCAACAAGTCTATTTCTAGCATAGGCAGCATCCAAGCTATTACTACTTACTAACGTCTGCTCACCAGAATGTTTTAGAAACACATTATTAAAGAATCCGTCGTCAATAAACCTGTTATTTAAATAAAAGTTCGGCTTTTTTCCCCTTTAAACCTAAATATTTATAATTTTTCATATTGGAGACAGTTAATTTCATCTTCAAACTTTATATGATTAAAAAAAAAAATTGAAAAAACTTCTCCTTCCTTTTACCAACTCTCAGTAACAAATATGGACAAAAAGTAAGTTTTCTTTTTGAAAATAACATGGAGTAAGTTTAAGACTATTGTTAAGTTTAAGACCATTGTTATTCTCTTTTACCTTTAAAAAGTTACTAGATATTAATAATTATTGATACCACAGGCTAAAAGTTACACCATCCCAGTGCAGCGTGGGTTTAGCTCCCCAGGCTAAGCTCTCAAAGCGCTTAGGCACTTACAACTTAGATTTTGCAACTCATCATATTATTTCTCACACACGTTTGGATTCAAAGATTCTAATTTAAAAATCCAAAGCATACCTTATCATCAATAATATAAGATTCTCAGACTATCAATTGACGAATTGTAGTTAGCAATTAGAGGTATAACGCAACTCAATGTACATTGACAGTAAATAGCAAAGCTACAAGAAGCACTAGAGAATCTCACGTCAAAAGGTTGACAGGTGGCAACCAAGGACTTCACTTTGCAGCAGTCAATAAGGCTTGAAATGAGGTTATCTACTCAACAAAGTCCCAATAAATCTTAACAGCAGACAAAAACTAAACACCATGAAATTAGACGTACCGGCTTCTAAAGAGCCACCTTAGGAGTCCTAAGGAAGATATAAGTATGAGATTAGAAGTTATGGCAGCATTGATGGATTGAATGCGAATTGTGGTTTTCCCTTCATAATACATAGCCACCATACTGACAGCAGATTTAGCTCTAGTGCAGTTGGTCAAGAGAAAGTGAGAAGATGGAAAACAAAAGGCAGAGAAAGTGAAGGAGTACGGCACTTTTCTGCATTGGAGTGAAAAAGTGAGAGGGGATGCATTTTCCAAACCTCACCCTCATTTTCCAAAAATATCGTACAAGTCTAATGTTATAATATGAAATCACAATACAAACAACTATGATCATGATCCTCGTGCAAGAGTTTTATCAATATGCAATATCACTAAACTTAATCTTGATTGTAAATGTATTTACAGCATATCAAACAATCTCCTAGTTTTGAGATTCATAATTTTCATTCATACGATCAAACATTTGTCAACACCAAAACCATATCCTCCAGACCACACATTTTTTCTTCCCAATAACCAGTTTCAGCATAAACTAAGCCAATATTTAGTTTTCATTGAACTCATAAGTCAAACAACATAGATAACAATTTTATAAAGTAAAGAGTTCAACATCATGACAGCATAGCATTATTGAGAAAATCAAGAGAATATTAAGAGATATCATGGTCCTGGAACATATAGGGGACGTCTGTACTCATCAAAGTACTCATCACGATCCACAAATACAATCGCATATAGTGCATAGATTATTCCAGGCACATATCCTAGAATAGTGAGTAGCAAACAGATGCAAAACTCGACCTGCAAAAACAGAACCAATCAGTCTAATTGTAACAATCAAATAACTCATAATTTTTCAAATCATAAATTATCCATTTATGCAAGAAGCCTACAAGAGGAAACACCAACAGTTTCATGGCAATCAGAACTAACACTGCTGATCAAATTATCACAGTTTGGTTGCCAAGAAAATTAAAGAAAAATTAGCTGAATTTGATCAGAAAGGTTTCTTCTTTTTCTCCACAGCCAAATAGAGAATAGCAAAACAAAAAGAATTTATGAAAAAGAAAATGTGACAAGCGATTAGTTCAAATCTGTCAGGTCACTAAAAAAAATGTGAAAAGATCGAGCTTCGTTCGGTGAAGGAAAAAAAAAAACTTTTTTTTTTCCTGAGTAACCAAACAGAAAGCAAGGGAAAACGAGAGCGACAGAGAGAGAGAGTTCATACACTGCAGCAACCATGTTTAAGGCAAACCCCCAGAGGAGGAAGCAAAATCGCGATCAAAAGCTCGCAGCAGATTTCACAGCAACTTGGCATTGTTTTTGTTTTTGTTTTTTTTCCTATTTTCCTTTTTCCCTCGAAGCTACGGTTAAAATCCCACTCTCAGATTATAAAAGATCAGCCTTAATGACACCGAGGACGGTGGTGGAGCCCTAAAAGAACAGAAAATATCTCATCTTTAACTAATACTAATACGTGTATGCAGTGCATCAGTCGAAGAGTCAACACCAATGTAAACACGAGACTGATATTATTGATTCGTTTGGTAAAGCGAAAAGCAAGAATACTACGTCGTTTCAGCGTGAAAGCAAAAAATTTTAGAATTAGAGAGAGAGCCTGATCGGCGAAGTCTAAAAAAATCTACGCAATGAAAGACTATAGAGAAAGATACCATATTTGGCAAACCAAACGGGGAAGCTAGTAATAAAACGGCACTGTTTTAGTTGCCATTTTATTTATTTATTTATTTTTTTGGTTTCATGGTAACCGAACAGAATACAACACAACAAAAGAGTTTGTAAAGGGATGATAAATTGAGATTGTTTTCCTGGGAAACTAAGAGAGATAATAACAAGAAGATAAAAATAGAAGACAAAATATCGATAAAAAAATCAAACAGAAAACAACAATATGTTTCAGAGAGTTAGAAGAGGAGAAACGTACACTGCAGCAACCGTGCCTGAGGCAAACTCCCACAGGAGGAAGCAAAACCGCGATCAGAATTTCGCAGAAGATTTCGCAGCGAGTAGGCATGTTCGTTAGTTTCAGTTGAAGCCGAAGAAGCAAACGCACAGATTTACTCGGTCGTTCCTCGAAATTGCCTTGATTGTCTCGGGGTCAAAAGTCAAAACTGCAATGAAAAGCAATGCTTAAGACTACGTCGTTTTAATTAAATGGATGGGCCAACGAGATCGGGCTTAGTCCCTAGGCCCGTTGGTAAGCTGTGATTGTCTGATTGTCTGAAGGTGTTTCGTCGAGAGCTGGTGTACAAACCCATCAAATAAATGATGCGGTCAACTGAACAATTCACAAGCGTAACAGTTCTCCTCGTCAGGCACAGACACATGGCCAGAAAAACAGAAAAAAAAAAAAAAAAAGATGATTTACGCTGGGAAAATCCATGCAACTGGCAGGTGCCGCCAGTATTCCTACTGAAAAGCAGCAAGTGCTCTTCATTGCATTTGCATCACAAAATCTTGAGCGCTAGAGCACGTGGGTGTCAGTTTTCTAAAATCTTATAAACACTAGAGCACGTATTAGTAGTTGTTGTTATTATTATTATTATTATTTTAGTCTAATTAATGTAAATAACAAGAACTATATATACACACACATATATAAAATACTCAATAATATAAAATCGAAACTCTTTTTCATTATCTACAGGCATCGGCGAGGCAGAATTTGAAGAGGGGGTGTCAAATCTTGGTAAACTTACAGAGAAAGGAGTAATAGCAAATCAACTCTCTCCGCAGGCGTATGACCAAAGTAACAAGTGCAGATGTCTCCGCCCTTTCGAGTTTTCACCCAATTCCATTATTTAGAATTTTTTTCTTTTCAAGTCCTTTTTTAAATATACTTTAAAAAATTATTGAATTTTTAATTGCTAATATTTTTTGCTATGTTACTCTATTATCCACTAAATAAATGACTGCATTTTGAATTATTTTTTTAAATAAAATTTTGAAGCGATGTGTAGCAGTATTCTTACTTTTACTGTAACAAGAAAATGTAATTACAGTTTGCAAACTTTGATAATTTCCAGTTAATTAAGCCTGCCAAGTAAAACGGAGATAAACCTTGCTTCTTCAATCTTTAATACGATTTCCTTTTTGATGACGATCGGTATTTGTATTTATCATTATCGATTTGTCAATAATTAAACAAGTTACTCCATAAAGGATAGTCCGATAGTTGAGAGTAATTGATTTGTTCCCATCACGTTCAGGACTGCAATCCGTATGGGCACCTTTCTTCAAGGTTGTAATAAATTTTCAGTCATGGGTTGGACATCATCCGATTGGACATGAAAGTTTGATTACTTGAGGAAGTTTTTTATATTTGTTATTTTTGGAGTCATATTTGTATTTTTGATCTACTTTCACTATTTGAGTTAATTTGCACAAAATATGTTTTTAAAATTATTTTTTAAATCAATAAATTTTCCATTTTGTTTTTTATAATGAGTCTATTATCTTAAATTTCGTGTTTCTAGGTCATTTTAATTACAACTACATCTTACGAAGTTTCATTAAAAAGATTACCTAACAATTCACAAATTGCATCAAATTATTAACTTCATTTGGCTTCATAGTTGGAGATTAAGAAAAAAAAATACAAGGATTTATTTTTAAAAAAAAACGTTGTTCCACCTTTTTGTTTGGTGGGGTGCATTTCTAGTTGAACAAAATCTCACTATAAAAGAAATAATAGATCAACAAAAGGAGAGAGTACACGTAATATTATTTATTGCACCATTATATCATATATTATTAATAATAAATCAATAATGATAATATTTTTAAGACGATTATTTC
This sequence comes from Citropsis articulata, assembly GCA_030449925.1. NCBI lineage: Eukaryota > Viridiplantae > Streptophyta > Magnoliopsida > Sapindales > Rutaceae > Citropsis > Citropsis articulata. The sequence goes on from JASUUH010000168.1 coordinate 1,938,197, forward strand.
AAGCAGATGGCCTAGAAGCTATCGGTAACTATTGCCGATAGTCAAGTTTTTGAGGGCACAGGTTTAATAAACTATATGTTAAAATTTTATTTTTAACTTATATAAGGGTAAATACCCCCTCTTGTAAATGAGTATTTTCCTCTAATATTTATAAAAATAAATTCTGGATAGTGGCAAGTAATATTGATGTCCTTAATCAACAATAGTAATAGAGTAATTCTAAAATGATGTATGACTTGTAATTAATTATACTAATGGTACCGCAGTATCTCTATCCAATGGGATGAATTTTTTAACTTCCGTTTGTGGTGTACAATTTTTTTTAATAAAATAAAAAGAGGTGATTTTAATTGTAAACGTGGCTCAATTTTATTTGCTTTGTAAATTACGTACCGGTGTTACTGAGCACAGACAAACTAGAACTACTGAACACACATGCCGTACCAGGCACCAAACTCTCAGGCCCTCAGCGTGCCAGCCCGTGTGCTGTAAGCCTGAAACGTTAATCTAAAATCGTATCTAAGGAACCTTTTAAAATTTACGTAACAGCACAAAGCACCACGTGCCATACTTGCACGTGAAACACACGGCCATCCACCGTATAACTCAATCCATTCCACCACCAAAGTTTCCCACTGAGTCAAGCAGCGCGCACGAACTCACACACGCACACACACTCTCTTTATTTACAGTCATGGAATTCAAGTTCCGAGCAATTGACGAAAGAACGACGCCGTGTCGATCTTCTAATTCTCCGTCTTCTCATAGCTTGAGCTACTTCTCTGAGCAAGCATTACGAGGTCCGGTTAGATCTACCGCTCAATGGCCATTATCCTCTGTTTTGATTACTGAAAAATAAGACTATAAAGGAAATATAAGTAAATTAGTTGTTGTATTTTTTTTCCTCCTATAATGTTTCTCTAAGTTCATCGCATAGTTTTTTTTTTTTAAAAAAAAAAAATTGGATAGCAAGTAGTGTAAACACGATTTTGTTTATAGTGTTTGGCTGAACTGATGAAACATATAAAGGTTGAAAGTAATGTACGTTTGCAATTTTTTTTTTTTTTAATGGATTATAAGTTTGCTTTGGAATAGATAAATCAGGTATGAAAAGCTTTCGATTTTGAAGTTATTTTGAGGAAGCTGTTAGGAAACTGAATTTGCAACCCTTGGTACAGAAGCAATTAAGATGAGAAATAAAAAAGGTAGAAAAGTTAGAAGTGGTTTGGCAAAGCTTTAATCTTACTTCATAATTACAATCAGAGAACCTGCTTTCTGAAATGCACTTCCTATTGACAAAGGGATTTTCTGTATGGCTGAGAAAAAGAGAAAGTATATATGTGTTTCTGTGTAGAATCAGCTTCCCAGATTGCAGTAATATTAGACTTTATAAAGTCTGAGACCCTGTTTACAATGTTGTATATAGAATTTTTCATGAATTTATAACATTTTAAAAAAGTTGTAAACGTATTTTACTTACAACATTGTAAATGGTTGGTAATGTTGTAAGTAAAATATGTTTAGAATGTTGTAAACCAGGATCCTGGGTTGATAACACGCGCGCATACATACACACACGCACATAATTATTTATTATACTTATTATTATTATTTATTTTTTCTTTTGAAGAAAAGAGAAGCTGGGTAAATATTGTTGCAGGATTGTAAATCTTGCTGGCTTTGTTTATGTTCTTTGGTCAATATTTTGGAAGATATTGGAAGATACTCTACTCGGATTTAGTACAATGAGTTTTTAATTGGTTTCAGACAGGAAAGAGAAAAACAAAATGTAGAGACTTGGGGCCTGTTTGATTTGTACTTTATGATTCTTTCATGCAAGCAAAGGATTCTGCAGGTAGAAAAAAAGGAGCTCTGTTTGGGTTGGCAACAACAGTTTCCAAAAATAATTCTTGAAACTGGATTGAAATCTAAAAACAATATTGAGTCCCTTTTTGTTGTTCTTTATTAGATTGTATTTGTTTGATATGCAAAACTCTGAATAGTGTCGTAATTTTGAGAATTTCTATAAATTTTGAACCAACGCTGCGTTAACTTTTGTGCTCAAAAAAAAAAAAAAACTCATTCTTTTTTAATCTTTTCATCAAATTTTTATGATTAAAATCAAGTCATTTTTATTTTAAAGTTCTTTTGCACTTGAAATGAAATGACATACCTTGCCATCTTGATCTAATATAAATATTCTCTTTCAGTTAACTACTCTATGGATCCCAATTTCATGCACAATCCAAGGGACTTTTACACAATACAGCGTGAGATTGAGAAGGAGAGAATCAGGCATGAAATAATCACCACAGAAAATTTGCGTCGGCGATTGCTAGAAGAAGAGGTGAGAAGAGAGCTGATGATGGAAAGAGAGATGGCAAGAGCAAGCGAAATGGGCCTATCAATTGATGAAGGACTCCCACTGCAGCTCCACTCAAGATATCCATTAATGCACCAGTTAAACAATCGCTGGCTTGAGGACCGGTTCCCATTTCCTGGAAGTCGTGGCATGGGCTTTGGACATGATGTACTGCCTCCTACTCTGCCGCAGTTTTCAGATGCCATGAAAGATGAGATTAGGAATGCCTTGGAGGTTAACAAGAAGGATAAGCTGATTATGCTGGTCAGTATTCAATTTTAACATAGTTTTTTTTTTTTTTGGGTTTCTGGCACCGATGAGTTTATTTGTCTTCAATATTGGTTAATGACTGTATTATTGGAGTTTGATTTGCTACAAATTGCTAAATTTGATAGAATTCATTTGAATCTGGTGCTAAAGTCAGAGGTATGTGAATGATGTCAGATTTAGCGTACGCTCAATCTTTACATTATTTGTCTTCTACACTATTTCTGGTGTTACTGCAAATTCAATAGAATTTTCTCGAAGACCTGTAAGCTCTAATAGTTTCTTAGTTGGAAATGTTTTTTGACTGCAAGCTTGCAGAGGTAGGTATAATCATGAGCTAAATAAACTGTTTTGCTACCCATGTTTGTGGTAACCCTTCTACTTGTGGGCTGTGCATCAAAAACTCTATCCTAAGGGAGCACCATTGTGATTGATCAAGGATTTTTTCTCCTTTGATTACGGTAGCTACAATTGTTCTTTACAACAATTTGTTATGGTAGCATTACTGTAATGTGGGCAGAAAATAACCTGAGATTGATGGCTTTGCTGATTCCTTAGATGTTGATTTTTGGTGTGCGAGTTACTTGGGAAGTTTGCCCTATGTATATACGCCAGACTCTTATACATGTCTGTGTCAATATACAATAAAAGCATGATCCAAACACACCATGTAGAATGAAAGCAAATATATTGTCTCTAGGACCGGGACCTTGATTGGATTATGCTTTCATTGTATATTGTCCTTCTGCTCTAGTTTTATTGAAATTTAATGGACTTAAATTTTTGGATATTTATCGTGTTACTGAGGTTATAGCTTAGGTACTGAAACAGTAGATGGATTATGGCAGATAGTAGGTTTAAATAATACCAATATAATGAAAGAGATTGTATTCCTTGTTATCTTTCTGATGCATTCTAGGACATCCTCTGTGGACTTCTGCTCATTTTCATTTTGATACTTATGAAACTTGGTAAGTCTTGTTTTCCTTTGTTAGACATTTTCTGCTGATGGAAAATTTCAGAAGAAAGTACTGACAATGCTTAATAATGCAGTGTATTGCAAAATGATAATCGAAGATTTTGGATTTCTCAAAACTGAAAAATAAATAGAGATTGGTGAGCTCGTTTCATGTTAATTTCTTCATCCTATCCAATTGAACTACTCTGTGATGACATTGTTTTTCTTGAACCCTTATCCATCAATGTTTCTTTCCATGTCCATTTGAATGGCTTTATCCCGCACTTAACTGTTCTGCAAAATGAACAAATTCAAATTAGCTGCATAATAGTGTACCTGGATTTGTATGCTTTTAGGAGGTCACTGCTTAGAGATTCCCACATCCATTCATAGTACTATATGACTTGATCTTGATGAGCAGGTGACAAGTTTGTTTGGGAGGGCATTTGGACTCACTATCTTGATTTAGTTTCAAACATGTTAGCATTTGGTTATGAACATTGGTCAAATTTTCACATTTTCAGTTTGGTTGGTCAACTCAAGTAGATGAGAGAACTGTGTAACGCTTGACCACGTGTTCAAATGCCAAGGTATTTGGTTTTCAAATTTCGGCAGTGAGGACATGTGATCCTCCACAACCTGGAATCATTGTGTGTATCAAAACTTTTGTTTTGGACAAGTATCAAAACTTTTGTCAATGATAACACAAAGCAAAAGTGAGCTTGCTGCAAGCTAGGGTGATTACATTTGCTAACCATCAACCGTCGATTAGAGATTGGTTTCTGATGATTCTTTTTTCCAGTAATTTCTTATTTTAAATCCTATTGTTTACATTTGTGTATATGTGTTGGCTGGAGGCTCCACTAAAATGGTGTTTTCTCTAATTATGAATTAATGCTGGTAAGTGTTAATATCATCTCTTCTTGTCCATGTTATTAAGATAGTTTTTCACAAACCTATTCAAACATATTTGTAGTTTTTGATATTATTATTATTATTATTTTGAAAAGGAAACATATTCCTAGTTCAGAGTTGGTAATGTTGTTAATTGACAGGATTCTGTTTGTATTTAATATTTTAAAATACTGCTACATTCCACCTTATTTGGAGAATTAATTGTTTAAAATAAAACTAGTGCGCATTATTATTAGCTTGTTAACAAATTCTTTAATCTGTATTCACATTGGTAGAAGATGGGGCTCACAGGGAATATTTTGCCATTTTCACCATTGATGAGGTAACTAATACATGGCATCATAGTTACAGTTTTTGAGTCTCTTTTGCAGGCTAAGCCTGACCCCAATCTTTGTGGATCAAAGCGGAAAGCTTCCACATCTCCTGCTGCTTCTGTAGAGCTCCCTTTGATGAGTTCAAAAAAGACAAAAGAGTGGAGTTGTGCCCTCTGTCAGGTCAGTGCTACTAGTGAGAGAGGTCTAGATGAGCATCTTCAAGGTAAGAAGCACAAGGCTAAGGAAGCCGGACTTCTTAGAGCTCAGAAGATGTGCAACAACTCCATTTCATCCATGTCAAAAAAATCTGGAAAGAAAATTAAGCTTAGAGAAAGTAAAGACAGTTCTGGCCAAGAAATGAAGACTGACGTAGAAGAGGAATCAATTGAAGTTAATAAAGCTGTTGTTGGTTCAGACCAGAAAGCAGAGGGTGTAGAAGATCTGGAGATAAAAAATGAGGGGCTGCCAAAGAAGAAGGACCTGACTGTTAAAACTAGGAAGAAGACAAATGGGATACCGACTGCTGAGAAGATGAAGAGAAAACCACCCCTCAGGAAGAAGTTCAAATTCTGGTGTGAAGATTGTCAAGTTGGTACTCACTCTGCTGTAGTGATGGAAGGTCATAAAAGGGGGAAGAAACACATAGGTCGGTCCAATGAATCTAAGAAAAATGATGAAGCTGTCCCCACCACCACCAGCATGACAATTGTGGCACCGCCAGATCCTACTGAGAAAGCTGAAGATGTAGTGGCTGAAGAACCAAATGAAAAGACGACAGGCTGTGCTACTGAGAAGAATGAAGATGAAGAGGTGGTGGCCAAAGAAGCCAGTGAACAAAGAGCAGAAAATGTTACCAACGATGTTGAAGATGAAGATTTTCTGGCCAAAGAAGCCAGCAGAGAAATGACAGAAAATGTTGCTGAGGTTGAAGGTGAAGACTTGGTGGCCAAAGAAGCAAAGAAAGAAATGGCAGAAAATGTTACTGGAGATTCAAATGGCGCACATCCCTCTATAGTGGCAGGATGTAGTGGACCTGATGCAGAAGACTTCTTGATATGCTGAAGGTACAGCTCTAAGTTTTATTTTCTCTTGCACTTGATTTTAAATGTCTCAAATTTCAATCTCCAGATGCATCTCACTCGATCATTTAAATTTTGAAAATTTTGATAGTAAATGATTAAGTTGATTCTTCCATCTCATGCTATATGGATTTGAAGATACTGATTGATGAAGCCTTTAGATTCAAGCAGTAATACTGTAATAGTTATCCTATAAGGAGGTTTTTCTCTACAACGTCATCATATAGCTGATTCTTCCCATTTCATGAAATTCCTTTGAAAGTGCTTCCTATAAGCAGGCTTTTTCTCTACAACGTCGTCATCGAGCTGATTCTTCGCATTTCATGAATTCTTTCAATTTTGGAGCTTTTCTTCATTGCTATCGCTTTAGAAAACCAGTCATGAGATAAGACCCTTCAACTCGAAGCAAACTTTTCTTGATCATGACCTAATATCATTTATCTTGTGTTATATTTGGCAGGCAGTTGGCGGCATATCATTAGTCAGTGTGCCCCTGTCAACTGGTTATTTATCCTGTCAATCGAACAAGCTTCCTGCCCTTTGGATGTCATCCCGCAAGTTTCCTGACTACCTAGCTTATAACAACTTTGTAAGATGTGATAATAATCTTCGTGTTTAGGAACGTTGTGAACTTCAAATCGTGTGGGATTAAAAATCTTGTCAATAATCATTTACCAGGTGTCACTAAACAGATTAGTCAACTAATTTACCTTGATGGTTAATTATTATGAGATGGCTTTTCTTTTCCGCAACATCTTTCATAAAAGAACTGCGTTTCCATATGATGATTGGATACATGCAGAGCTGTTTTAAGTCTGTAGCTTTGTGTTGTTCAAAAATCTCAATGGAGACTTTTCTTACCAAGGATTATAAAAATCTTGGAATGACGCATAGAAGCAGAACCAGTGAAGTTGCACGGGCTCCATTCAGCTTTCCACTGCAATCCCTTCATTATTTCCCCCACTACTAAAACAACTTTTACCCAATAGCCAACCAGCCATTGCCTAACAAAAAGCCATGCTTACATACACAATAATTTTGCAGTAAACGTAAAGAGATGGGAGTATGATTACATATAGCCAAGGAATTTGTGGCTTCCTGTCATTGGAGGATAAACTTGAAACTTGTCCAAATACCATAGTGGCTTTGACGATCCCATCTATACAGTGGAACTGCCACCAAACAAAGATTTAAGGAAAGATTCAAGGTTAAGTAAATCCACCCAATTGCAAGGAAACAAATGTGGAAACTTCTTGGAGTTCTAACAAGAGGCCACTCAATTCACAACTCTGACCTTCTACAAGATTCCAAGTTTTAAATTCTTCCACAAGGGTGTCCAGGCCGGCGGAGAATGCATAATAATTTAAAGCAGTTTTTGATTTTTAGTCATAAAGCACTCAGAAGAAGCTTACCAAAAACTATAGAGCCAAAGAAACAAAATATGGAAATCTCACAACCATCGCCTAAATTTGCTTCCACTCTACTCCAGCCGTCCGAAAACCAAATGCATGACGCATTTAGTAGCGCCTACCGCGCAAGCACTTGCTTGCATATATCCTTTCTGCACAATATCACTACTTTTATCTATTTCAATTAAAAATAAAAATAAAAAAAGACAAAAAAATGCTTTTGCAACTCTAAAAGCATTCTACAATGCACCTTTAATTAAAAAAAGGAGGTACAACCTTTAATATTAATCAACAGGAGAAAATGTTCTAACCACCAATTCATCCATTCCATTTATGTATTTAATATATAAACTACTGTCTTGTACTTTACAATGAGAAGGTAAAGAAAATAGTATGAAGAACTATAAGTAGACACAACAAAGCAGACAAGGTAAGCTTACCAAAATATAATCTCTCTTAAATTGCAATACAACTAAGAACTTAAACTCTCAAGGCAACCTGATCTTGCCATGAAATCTTCCTCTTCCCTGACCGATTTGCCCCGTTTCCGATATTCCTACAAACTGATAACTTCATATCATTAAGCTGCTCCTCACTTCCGCCTCTGACTGAACTTTTATTTGATTCCTCTACCCTCCATGGCTCGCTATTGAACTCTTCCTCCTCTCTCTGCAGTAAAGTAGAACTAAGAAACATTAGCTGAATTGAAAATGTATCAAATGGATATAATGTTCATAATCAATATTATGACCTATAGATTACCGATATCTGGTTTAAGTCAAAAACTGGAGTCATGTTTTGTAAGGCAGCATCCTTTCGACTGTAAACCCTTTCCTTCTGGTTTAGATCAAGAACTGGCATGGAATGTAGCGAAGTTGATTCCTTGCCATTGTAAGCCTTCAGCTTCTGGTTCAAATCAAAAACAGGAACGGGGCTTCGCAAAGTGGCTTCCTTTTCATTATAAGCCTTTCCCTTTTTATTTAGATCAATACCTAAGGGTGGGCGACACAAAACAGCTGCCTTTCTGCCACAATTCCTTTCTTTTGCCATTTTCCTACTCGGGATTGGTGGCTGCTGAGCCTTTACAGAATTTTGGCCCATTGTCGAAGTGGAGGACTGGTTGGCTGTCAAGTATTGGTGCCGTCTTCTCAAGAAACTATGATTTTAAAGAATATTAGACTATGATTTTCAAATATTTGATGAAAAATTCTATAGGAACTAGGGATTATGAGATTATACCGGACTTCACTCTGTAAGGTTAATTTTTTCTGTTTCATCATCTGCAATTTCTTTTTCTTAGCCTCCATTTCCTGCAAAAGATTAATAGTTTAAATCATCGATCACTACCAACACTAACAAAGTTCTGAATACAAATTGCAAATCATGCAAGTATAAATTCTACAAACATATTATAAAAGCTGATTGAAAAACCAAAGTAAAAAGAAAAAGAAAGGAAAAATAAAACTCCAAGGATTCAATAGAGTTTTTTTTTTTTTTTTTGGGCGACAAATATGATATAAAAAAGCTAAGAGATAAAACCAAACAAACTATGTGAATTTTCAGGTGAACTGCAAAGAAGGAGAAGATTCAACGAATAGATAGAACATCAAATCAAAGAGGTCTCAAAACCTTTCTTTCTTTCCTTTTTTAATTAAAAAAATTGATGCTCACTCAATGAATCGCATAGATTTAATAAATTTTTATTTTATGGATGCTTAATCAACCTAATTTAACTGATTAATTAAGCTTGTTTATTCCCTCGGTTCTTCCCAATAAATTAAACAAATGACATGTAACTTAACAAAAACAAAGAACACCACAAGCAAAATAATACATGGGAACTTCACAAAAACATAGAACACCACCAACAAAATACACATACAAGCACAAAAGGAAATAAAAAGTCCATTTTTAAGCTTAGCTTTGACCTGATCTCACCATTTTACAAACCAGAACAAAAGAACCTCTTTTTTTTTTTGTTCATTGACATCCAACAATCATACATAAAAACCACCAAATCAAGAGAACCGTGAAAAAAAAAAAAAAAAGAAGTCAAGCAAAGCAAATCAACATAAAAAATTTTAAAAAAAAAAAACAGATCTGATCATATCAAACAAGAAGGCAATACCTTTAACAACTCTTCATAGTCCTGCTTGAGGCTCTGGTGCCTGAGCCTAACCCTTGGATCATCATAAACAGAACAAGCTGGAGCTGGAGCTATCTCAACAGATGCAGCAACACCTTTCATCTTTTTTTTCATCATCACGATCAGATCACAGAGTTACAAAACAAGAACAGCCCACAAGCCCAAAAACAAAAACTAGAGCACAAATAGAGAGATAGGGATGAAAGAGACGAAAAAGCTGAAAGCTTGATGATAAAAATGAAAGCTTGGTGGTGAAATAAGAAAGAGAGAAAGAGGTAATAGACAAAGAAAGAAAATAAAGGAAGAGAGAGGAAGGTTCTTTGGGTTCCTGTTTTCTCTGTGAAAACTCTGACCAATACAAAGAAAGAAAAGAATGAAAACACCAAAGAGCCCACATAATTTTCGGTGAAAAATAATGTTTTCCTTGCTTTCTTTCTTTCTTTTTGAGAGAGAGAGACAGTGATGAAGATGGGATTTTTTTTTTTTTTTTTGGGATGTTGCAGAAGGGCATTTCTGTAAACATGTGTTTTTTGGTTGTGTGAGGTGAGGTGGGTTTTGGTTGGAGGATATTTGATTTGAAGACTTTGTTACAATAACAATAACAGCAACAATAACATTTTGCATGTATGCTCATGGGGGATTAGCTTCTCTTTCCATGTTTTCAATTTTTCGTGGGTTTCTTTTTTGTTTTTCTTCTATTTGTATAAATACTTTGGCTTGGTCCAGCTGGGCCATTGAAGAAAGAGAGAGAGAGAGTTTCCATGTTGTTTCTTCTTTCTTTGTATTTGTTTTTGTTTGCCTGTGTGTGTTGACAGGGAAAGATGGATAGACAAGACTACAACAAAGACTTAGGCTTGGCCTTTTAGAGAGAGAATGATGACAGGGTTGAAGAAAAAGAAATTTGAAAATGGAAAAATACTTATGGTCCCTCCCTCTTTAAATTTTATCAAATAAATGCCTAGTTCGTCTGCTTATATCAGATAGGTCCCTTATTCTTAATACAAACCTTTCTCTTTATGGTATATTGATAATCTATGTCAAATAATAGCAAAAGGAAAATGAACCTCCATATGATAACCATCTCCTCTTAATTAATTAGGAAAAGATGTTTTAACCACTAGGCCTCAAGTTAAGTTGTTGAATCGTTTAATATATCTTTTCCTTTTATCTTAACATTATATTTGTATGTATGTATGTATGTTCTTGTGTCTATGTATGTATGTATTTATGTATACATACCCTTCAAAAGTAGTTTTAATTAATACAAATGTATAACCATAGTAAATATAATTCAAAAATACTGAAATAGGCTTCAAAGAAATGAAGAAAAAAAAGTTACCAATATAATAATAAAATGATCATAAAAATAATTAAATTCCTACTCATAAAGTTGAAAAAAAAGGCATGTAACTAAGAGATGGTTCCCATTTGACATATCATTTAGTGTTAGGCTTATAGTTTAATGGCTAAATATGAATATTTTGAGGCAATTTTTTTGTTTCAGTTGGTGCTAGGTATCAATTTGATACAAATACAAAAATGATGATCTTATTTGAGAAATCAGAAAAATTAGGGAACCAAGTGTTATTATCAGCAATCCATCTTAATAAAATCAAAAGAAAGTCGAGAAGATAAATGGGATGATGATGATGATGTTGTATCTCTCTGATGTGTTGTACTTGTTGCTTGCTGTATTTCTTGTTGGTTGCAATTTGCATTACACCATATTTTTTGGCTTTGGATAAGTGCTCGCTCGTGCCTGCCTTGTGCGGGTGATTGTGATTTGTGAATTGTGATGGCCACACATTAAGAAGAGATGTTTTGCTAATTAATTCCATTCCACATTGCTACTGGCCTACTGCACACGCCACACCAAAAATCATGCATTTACCATCATGCCCTTACCCTTTTTGCTTCCTTTCTAACGAAGATTGCCGTTTCTCTCTCTATCTTTCATTTCTGTTTTTACCTCCCACATACTTTTCCCACATCTAGCTGTTAAACCACAAACAATGCCAATGCCCCCATTTTAGGCTTCGAGCCAGCAGCCAACAGGACGAACTATTTTCCAGCCAACAATACTTTTTATGAATCAATAGAATCACCAACCATGACCAGCAGTGTTGCATGTTTTGCATTTTAACCCCTTAAACAGAAGCAACAAAATCAGTAACTATACCTTATCTCCCTCACTCCTCAGCCTCTAAAATTGTTGTCAATACCTAACCAACCACCACCTAACTTCTCAAAAATCGACTTTTTTAGTTTGCGTATGTGACACCACTCTAGCTACTTTGCCTTAGCCTACTTTAATTGAATTGAATGCTCCAAAGTTTCACTCATAGCCTTATCTTTCCAATCCTTCTCTTAAGCTGCCCTCACATGCAATTAAAGTTCTGGAAAATTGGGGCGCCACTAACGTAGAGCAACTTAATCAAAAAGCCGTGCATTTTCAACCTTACAAATTCTTATTCTTCGTTCCAAGTCTCAGTTTATATATTGTGTGGACTGTAGAGTTTGATGGGCGAGGGCGAAAAGAAATTAAGCAAGGAAAAAAAAAAAGCTGTTGGGTTTTTCTTGGAGTTTGCTGACCAGTGACCAGGATCTCAAGAGTAAACAACTAATATATGTCTAATGGAGTCATAAAGATGGCGATTGTTTGGCTGTATTATATCACATTAGAGACCAGAGAAAGATGGGCTGTGCCCTTTTATTTCTCCTATTTATTTAATTTTTTTTTATTGATTGCATAGCACGATACGAAGATGGAGTGCTATGTGGATTTGATGTGGACATGTAAATGGGAAAACAAAGAAATGTTGCCTCATCTTCTTCATTAAGTAGTGATTTGATTGGTTGTTTCGATTTTTTACTGTTTAGCCTATAATGAGTCATGTGATTCACAAACAAGTTGTTATAAGCATTAGAAAATGATATATGATGTAGCTGATAGAAATGTAAAGAAAAAATAACAATTGTTTTAACCGGATTTTCGTTAGGATCCGATTTGAACCATTTAGTGATAATTCTTACCAAATCTAAGTCAATTTCGATTTAAATAAATAAATTTATTTTTAAGGAGAGATTGAGCTAAGTTTAAATTTATCCGTGTTTTTATGATATTTGAAATATGAGATGTACCTGAAGTAATTTAAAAGATAAATTGAAATATTTTAAGTTTGAAATAATATGAAGAGCCCAGCAGTTGATTTAGAAAGTTAGTATATGAAACTCAAGAAGCTAAAGAATACCTTCGGTGCAATCAAGAGATAACTTTGGAGAATTTATTTAAAAAAACTCACTAGAACTCAGTGGTATAACTCAAGTGAACTTATATATGGAGATTTTTTATTGGTGCCGCCCTTCTTAAGTAGGATTATTTTGTCTTTCGCTTTTATTCACTTGATAGTGACCAAATAAATTTGGTGAATAAGTAATTTCTCCTGTTCCTATGTGGTCCTTTCTCTTTGTCACATGGTAGAAGCTAGTATAGTAGTTCCGATGCTTTTCAATCGACAGTTGAGAAACTAGTGCAGTAATTCTGTTACTTTTCAATCGACAGTTGATGAGTGCTGGCGTATCATTTTCTTATTGATATACTCAGTTGATTATTCTTTTATTAATCCCTTACTTTTAGCCAAACGGATAAGTATTTATTTATTTTATGATAGCATGTAATCCACACCATCATTTTTGAATTTCAATTTCATCCCTTAAACTATACAAATTTATTAAGACTGTCCTCTCTCTCAGAGATTATCCTTAACTTGCCTTAAGCCATCCTCCCTTGAATTAAAAGTGTTGAATTTTATTCTCTTTCATTCTCTACTGCCGTGTGCCACTTGTCTATTAGTCCAAAAATAATGTCCCAAATTTATTCCCAAACAACAACTAATAGGCCTGTCTGTGTTTCAACATGATTTATATAAATACAAGTAAGCATGTATATTCGCGCGCAATAAACTCCCATGAGGAGAGATTTGTCGTAGAGTCCACAGCCCTAAAAAAAAGCTGGCCATGCTCATGCGCGACTTTTTGTTGGCCTTAGAATTGCGATGCTCCCTATTAAAAAAAAAAAAAAATTTTAAAGTATTGTGATGCTTTTACACGTGTCATCTAATCGGGCAAAAGGCCCAATCTACAAAAATACGGGCCATGGGAACAAGCCCAAGGTGTTGTTTTGGGCCAGCAGTGACTGTTCAACACGATCATTTTGTGATACTATTACTGTTTTGCATTAACAATAAGAAAATGCACAAAAAATGCAAGGGACTGACGTGTCATCTCTCCAATTGTCTGTCGTATACAATATGTGTAACCAGAAGTGACTGAAACACAGAAAGAAGCACAATTTAATTAAAATTAAAAAAAGAAAAAGAAAAGAACCCCCCAATATATATTTATAAATCGAACCAATACTTGAAAGTCCGAAAGTATCTAAAGCTTGCTTCGTGTTCTCAATGGCTTCGACAAGTGCTTTTACAGCTCAGATTTCAAGTACTCACTGGAAGAAGCCTATTTCTTCTTCAAATTTTTCCAGTAATTTTCTACCCCCTCTTTCTCACTGTATAATAATTTTTTTTTGGTTAAATTGTTGTTTCAAAGTGGCAAAATATGAATTTTCATGTTCATTTTTGACATTGACGGAAATGGAAATATATGTTGCTTTAAGGGTAAAAAATAGAAAAAAAAAATGTAACTTGTTATGGGGTTTAGATTTGCATTTTTAGTGAATTATTTGGTTGTGAAGTGTTCATTTGTAGATATTCTAGGTTTAAGTTTGTATTGTATGCTTCTATGTTTTACGATATGAAAGTTGTGTTTTTTGTGATGATATATGTCATTTTTGTATGGATTTGTTCATTTTGTTTGATTTGTTTATACAATTTGTTTTGAAGTTGTATATGGATAAGGGCAATATGGCTTTGTTGAAATTTTATTTTATTTATTATCATCACCATCATCATCGTTATCATTGTATTACTCATGCTAGGTTGTTCACTTCTCTTAGAACTATCTTTTCTGTTTTCTTCAATTTATGATGTGGTGAGAATTGTTTATTTATATAGTTTTTGTTACTCTGCTTATTTCCAGATAACCTAAATCTAAATTCAAACCTTGCTGGTAAGGAGATGTTATCATTTCCCAGTCAACAAAAATCAGGGCATCAATATAGATCTCTCCGCGTGTATGGACTCTTTGGAGGGAAGAAAGATAATAATGAGAAAGGTGATGAGGCACCTTCAAAGGTCAGTCTCTTTAGCCGTTTCCTGTAGTCAAGTTGCTTTTGACAAGGTTGATACGGCAGAGGGTGTAAAAGTTAATCTTGAACAACTTCTTCTTATAATCCTGCCTTTAATGATATTAACTTTTTTTTCTCCCCCTTTTAGCTACCATGTATGGTGTTATCCATTTATTTGTGGTGAGGATGTGCTTATTGTTATTTATTCCTCGACTCTAACATTTCCTTGCTGCCGTTTGATTTTAGGCAGGAATTCTTGGGAATATGCAGAATCTATATGAGACTGTGAAAAAGGCACAAATGGTGGTTCAAGTCGAGGCAGTGCGGGTGCAAAAAGAACTGGCTGCGTATGTCTAATGTATTACATATGTTGTTCTCTGAACTTATAGTTTTGCTCAACTCTATAATGTTATCATTTTGTATTGCAGAGCTGAATTTGATGGTTATTGTGAAGGTGAGCTGATTAAGGTTTGTTAGTTTCTCCCCTTATCAAAAAGTTCCTCCCACGTTGGTTTTAGGAACGTCACTTGCTCATTTTACCTTGCATGAAATAATTAAATGTGTGTGTTGAACTTTTATTCTTTTAATCTTTTAGATCATGTTGACATTATCTTGAACCAGTGTAGAGAACATTGAAAACATTGTTCAATTGAATGGCCCTTTAGGCTGTCAATCTGTCAAGGAGAATGTTGCTATAAACATGCCTTAATTCATGTATAAAAGTCAGGAAAATGACATGTAACTTTCAGTATTGATGACTTTTTATCTTTTCTGAATTCCCTAAAGTTGTAAACTGATTTTTAGGTAACATTATCTGGAAACCAGCAACCAGTACGCACTGAGATCACAGAGGCGGCAATGGAATTAGGTGCAGAAGTGAGTTCATAAAACTTATCCATCTTCGTTCCGTTTCATTCTACCAGATATTCTCTTTTCACTGTTTTATTAGTCCTTGCATGTCAGACTATACCCTTATATTTATTTACTAGCAGTTACGTACATGGATGTATATTAGATATACTTTACTAAACTTTAGAATAGGCTGCTATTTTATCTGAAGTGTAGGAATTACTTAAGGTTGCTGTAACTGCAGTTTTATGTTTTGAAGAAGCTATGACACATACCGGTTCTTTATTTGCAGAAACTTTCACTCTTAGTTACTGAGGCATACAAGGATGCACACCAGAAGAGTGTACTGGTGAGAATTTCCAGACCTGTTTCCCATCGAACTAATCTAGATTGCTTACTCATCTTTGTTGCAATCTAATACTTTAGATCTTCTGCTTTTATCAGGCCATGAAGGAGAGAATGAGTGATCTTGCTCAGAGCTTAGGAATGCCTCAAGGTCTAAGTGAGGGATCAAAGTAAGAATGGTCACTCACCAGTATCTAAGATAGAGCTTCAGTTTTGTCTGCAGACCAGGCTGAGTGGCAGTCCATATTGTGATTTTAAGATTTACTCAGCTGTTCAATATCATTCTGGCTTAAATTGAGTAGAGTAACACTAGTTGGAACTTGTGTTCTTTGTTCATCTCCCCCATTGTAACAATTACAGGAAATTTGACCTTTTTTGTTGATGCATTTCTAATTATAGTTTTTTTTTTTTTAAAAATTCATTTGCTTGAATGAGATGGGCTTATATGTTGGCATCCAACAGCCTTCAGTGTCGAATGGACAATACAGGGGCTTCATTTTCTATAATCTCAGCAGATTGCAAGTGAGATAAAGAGCCTGTTCTCTGTATATCATTGTACAGGAAAAAAATCATAGTTCATTTTTGTGTTTGCATTAGGGACTGCTGAACACGTTTTGAATTCAGTTTCATCTGAAATCTCTTTCTGCTTTCGGCTATATCATAGAATCAAACAATTCTAGTAATACAAATTCTAAATTGAATGAATCATTGCTACTCTAATTGCTTCGCTGATCATTTTGATGTGTAAGTTGGTACTAAAATTGTCGTCATCTTTGAGAAATATGTCGTGATTTAGGCAATTGTTTCCCTGCCAAGAATGATCTGAACAGAATTAAAGCCCTTCTGGGCTGAAACAAAGGAACTTCATGGCCAGCTCCTCTCACTGTAGCAAAGGTCAGCCCTTTGTAAACTTCTGTCCATCCTCCGACCTATCAAGAGGTGTTATCAAGAGGTGTTTAAATTTACTGATTTAAGCCATTATTTAGTCACAAAAGAAACATTTGAAAGCAAGAAAGAAAAATAAAGTGCTTTTGCTAAGAAAAATAAAGTGCTTTTGCTGCGAAAAAGGTACCTGGTTGCCAGAGTACCATGGATACCATGGAGTTTTGATGGGAAGATTGAGATGGCTGAGAGAAAATCTAGTGGCAGTCACTGGAACCACTGAATCTGTATCTCCGCTGCAATTGAAAATTCAATCAGGCTATAATCTAATCTGATCTAAATTATCACGACGAAAAGTGATTGTTAATAGAGAATCAGAGAGATAAATCAGTCGTCTACCTGAAAACCCAGATTTTAAGACCAGCTGCAATAAGCTGTTTGTATGTGGGTAACACAGAATCTTCAGAATCCTTCCAATTATTGATCAGAACATCACTGCATTACCAGTATAACAAAGAAAAATAAAAAATAAAAAAATCAGGTTAAAAATTCACCAAACTCTCCTATTTGCTTTCACTGGCTAAGAGCAGTTAAAAGACCTGCAAGCAGTCCATTTGTATGGAATCCCAGTTACATTTGCATGCAACGCCTTCTGCACTTCCTGTCTATTATAATATTTTTCTGCATAATTCTCAGTACAAGGATCATATCCAGAAACCCTTCGGCGCAAAAGTGTATTTTTGAGCCTCATTGGCCTTACTGTACTATTTGGCAATGCAATGCAAGATGGTGTGTAAATGCTGTATTGATCAATATCTCCAAACTCATGGTTCATTGCGTAATTTACAGTATCATCACATTTCTTCGAACTCTTTTCTGCTGAGAAATTGCAGTGATTAATGATTGATCGATAGGTTTTATCTGAAATCATAGAATGGGTCCACCAGAATGTAACAGTTCCAATGCTGTCATAGTAGTTGTCTGTTACAGCATTACCTACCTGTATATATACAAACCATTTGATTAATATTCTTAATGTAATCATATTTGTAAAGTTGGAATTGTATTTTACTTACAATAAATCCTTTAAGATTTATGATTGGATGCGAATAAGCACTGTTATAGTCAATGATTTTCTTCGCCAATTGGGGAACATAGTGCCCTGTGATCAACAAGATATGTAAATTTTTTGGATTTTTTTTTTTAAAAAAAAAAAGAAGCATGTTTCTTGTTGTTTATGTATACCTCCATAACTTTCTCCGGCAATGTAAAATTCCCTATATTTGTATTGTGGAAATCTCGACATCCATCTGATGAGAAATAGTAGAGCATCCTGAGCTGTATAACAATTCAGCAACTATAATTAGGACAAATGACAGCAGAATAAACGTAATAGTGGCAGGGTTTATCTACAATACAGCAGCTGTAAGGATATAACTACCAACTTTTTAATTACATTTCTCAATTACCTGTACGATTGTCCCCGGAATCTTTAAGATTGGAACTTGTATTTGTGTAGGAGAATCCAACACCGGCAGGTGATTCGAGGAAGAGAATATTTGCTTCTGTTAGCATACAGATTTAAAACTTCAAAATCTAATAGCAACGAGAAAAAATTCTGTTTCGTTAAGTACTTAAATGTGCAGTTCTTACCTCTGTTCCAAGAATACTTATTGAGATAAAGAGATGATCCATTTCTATTAATTCGAAAAGGTCCAATTTCCTCTGATGCTCCATATGCCACTGATGAACATCCAGGCCCTGGAGAATTACACATAACATGATCAATTCAAAAACTAGTTGGTTTGCCGAATTTTTGTAAGTTATAAGTTTCTTCAGGGTTGCTTGAGCTTGAATGCAACTTGCGCCCATTAATGAGGTTCAAAAACACAAGCTATGCTTAGAGTTTTGATGCATTGAGTGAATGAATATTTTCTGTTTGTTATTTTTTATAATACCTCTCAGTAACCGCGCAGTCTGAACTCTGAATATTTAGACTCAAAATTTTTACCAAATCTACCCAACTAGTATTCCAAAAGAACGTGTAAAATAACATTATATTTAACAATAAGGTAAAAAGGGCGGCGCTAAGAGAGTGGCCAAACTTATGATTGCTGGCTTCCGTGTTTGTCTCACAGGGTGGAGTTGACACACCATGTACACACAGTGGAGCAGAGCTGCGCACAACTCGCTGCTGCCACAAAAGAATGAGAGTGACTATTGCCTGTTCTCTACTATTTCAATTCACAGCAACTGCTGTACTCACAAATCACAATAATTTCTTGATCAATATAGTTGTTGCCATAATCACAAACCTACTAGCTACATTACTTTTATCCTTAGAGAAAATTATTATTTAAATGCTCTAATCCGGACCTGTTTTGTACCATAATATTGTCCTAAAGGAACAACGTCCAAGTAATATAAAGATTAGACTGAAGCATGCATCAAATTAAATCTGGCATTTTCAACAATATTCACCTAGATTGTTGAAAAAGCAGACTCTACATATGTAGCCAGCTCACATTGTGGAACCAGGGACATATTAATTCAACAACCATTGTAGAAGATTGGTTTGTAGTTGCTGGGGTGTGGGTGTGTTTTGCTTCACTACAGTTTACATAAAACCGGTCTCATTTTGGTATGTCTTAATGTTATGTGAATGTGAGTGCATTATATCCTTTTCCATTCTTTTGATAAACAACGTAATGGTGTCACTGAAAAATAAATAATCTGCAACCCAACACCAACCCACTTAATTACAGAACGGAAAACAAATATTTTATTTCCTTTCTTAATACACAAGTTACAAATACTGACCCTTATTATTATTATTATTATTAGTGTTGCTGTCCAAGTCAGTGCTTAGTTTCGACCATCAATGATCTTTTAAATCTAATTAAATTTCAAAATCTTCATCTCTATCCTTATCAGCATCGATCATTTTTCTTCCTCTCTGAATACGCGTGCTTCAAAGCCAGAAGTTACTCAGAGACCAGTAAAAAGTTACTTCGTTTTGGTAACTATTAATTATCTCAAGTCAACTCAAAGAAGCAAAGACTCATCATATTGGCCTCCAAAGTAAAGAACCATCTTTTTGAACAAGAAAAAAGTTGGCTCACTTTTGTTTTGTTGTTGGTATTTTATTGATTTTAAATCCCTTATTGCTTCAGGATATTAACATACATCAAATGTGTCATATTCATGTTGTCAAACAATAGAGCGGTCCCTCTGCTGAAAAAAGGTTTTTTTTTTTTTTTTTTGTAAGAATTCAATTAGCTTCGAAAAGAAATTAATAAAGTGAAAAACAGAAGGCAGTTAATGACAAAAAAAAAAATTCAGAAAGAAAAGCATAAACGTCAGTTACAGAAGGAATAAGACCCTAAAAAGATACAAACAGAGAGATATCACAAAACGAAACAATTAGATAGCTTTGAAGATGACATTACGGCGCATTTTAGCGTGAATGTGGGGTTTCAAACTAACGTGAGACGGGTGAAATGTGTGCCCCCCCCAGGTACGCCTGCAAGTCATGCGACACAGTCACACAACTGGGAAGTGGCTGCCAAGGGCATGCACGTTTAATTCATTTATAAAGAGAAGGCAGAGAGAGATTTTCCTGCTTCCTTTTCCCTTTTCTTTAAGGCTCATCAATTTTGGCCTTAAGACCAAATTTCTCAATCACACATTATGCTAAAATATAACAAACTAAGTACAAGTCATTTGTCACTGCTAAATGGTCAAAATGTAATTTTCAAGTTTTTTTTTTCCCCCATGAGAATTGCTATTGCATAATGAATGTAACATAACATGTTATGCGGCAATAAGAAGGTGCAGAGAATAATTATTTCATCATAACCTCCAAAAAATAAAATTTAACTGACCTCCATTGAGCCATAGAACAAGAGGTTTTTTCAAAGCAGATGAAGCAGCTTCAGTGAGCCAGTAAAACAGAGCTCTGCCATGATTCTCATTCACTGTTACATAGCCTGAGAATTGCGAGAATGTGACCGGTGGCTGCCCTGGAAGAGCTGAGATTCGATCCAGCTCTTGTTGTTTTGTCAAAGCTGCAACATTAATAATGGCGGTGATTGAAGAGGAGAGAAATATGGCAAGAGAAAATGAGAAGCCAAGGCTAAGGGTTTCTCTCATGGCAGCTGAAAATTATGAAGAGGGTATTGTTGAGAGTGAGAGACTTGTCTTGTATGTATATATTGGTGCCAAATAATTATTTGTTCATTTGTTCTGCGGCTTTGAAAAGTCTAAAATGTTGTTGCTGCAATTTTACGACATGCACAAGTTGAGCTGCACCACCTAGCAGCTAGCTTTGTGGACCTTATTCTCTCTCTTTGAACACTTGGGCAAATGAAATCTTGATCCGAAACTTATTGGTCAAAAACCCAGAAGCCACATCACAAATTTAATGCATCCACAAGGCCAGCTCGCTCTCTCTCTCTCTCGTGTCTTTGTCAAGCTGTGCTATTACTAAGCTGGCCGGCTAACATAAATATATTTATTTGTACTAGCTGAGAAAGAATTATGTCGTTTTATTATCTACGTTCACTTAATTTGGTAAAGAGTAAATACATTTGAGACGAGAAATTAGTTAACGGAGTGATTCGTGCTAATACCAAATTACAGGTATTTGATAGATTCTTGACCAATTGTATCAACTCTTGTAAAAAATATATATAGTCTAAATAATTTACTTACGTGTGTCTGATCAAGAGGGGTTTGTACAAATCCTTGACCAGTCATGATGTACTCAACTCCTAAGTGCCGATTGATCATACATGTTTTTATTTAAAATATTTGTGTTGAATTCGTTAGCTGTGTATCCTATGGTAATGGTACCATAATATGCTGTTGATAAAAAAATCGATCACATGAAAAAACTTAAATTTGTAGTTTATCCCAGCAATATGGGTGTAATGTAAAAAGCGCTTTCAGTAGAAGTGATCACATGAAAAACATTTAGGAAAAGCACATGAACTTTTAATAAAGAAAGCATTTTACTTTTTGAAAATGATTTTAGTCGTATTCTACATATCTAAAGAATTCAATTAACTGTTATTCAAAGTTGGCTTTTGATTGACTTAAAATCATCCTAAGGAGAGTAGAATAAACAACATTCCAAAGTCAATTCTTATAAGCTTCTAATAATTAATTAGACTCATTGGGCAATAAGCTTAGGTTGCTATAGCTAGCTATATAGGTAGCTTTTTTTAATCAAAACATAAATATTTGCTTCAATTCTCTCGAGATAAGTTCATGGATGTGGTCCTCGACTCCTCGGTTTATATGAAGGAAGCAAGAAAGCAACTGGATTTTAAAAGATTTAATGGATGTGGGGCTGTAAGTCTTGTGACTCCTTTCTATCCGCAGTTGTCCTGTAACTTAATTTGATTCTTCAAATATCGCATGGGACGAAATAACAACAAAAATGGAGGTGGCCTGGTAAGCCTCACCATTAAGATGTTCATATACCAACAATATGTCCTCATCACTTCTTTTTCATTTTTCACTCCTTCGCTTCCGGATAAAACCCCAAAAAGAAAATTAAAAACAACAGAAACAGTAATAGTAGTAGTAGTAGTAATAATAATAATAATTCCCCTAAAAAATACGCAAGTTTAAGATGAGTAGTAATAATTGTGTTAATGGTTGAATTTTAACTAATTAACCTTTTAAAAATATTTTTGGCACAGGTTTATTATTAATCATGTGTCATGTGTGGCAGATATGGATCCTTCCTTTATTAATGTCTACTCTTCTATTTTGAACAACTTATAACATTGGTGGACTTTATCTTGACTTATTAGAGATTTAAGGAAAAAAAAAATGTTGATCATTTGTATTTTATATCTATAACGAGGAAGATGATCTACTTGTCTATTTATCTACCAAAAGCTTGATTATTTTATCATATATCAAAATTAGGAGGAGTTAAGGAGTTGATCGACCTTCAAAACGTTGTTACATGCATCTTATATATCCCAATAAAATTGTCCAGTGAAGTGGTTAAAACTACTTTATACCAAATCCCCTTCTCGACTTGCCTATTAGCAACTAGCTTTATAATAGTTTATGAGAAATTATAACATCGTTATAATCAGCATAATCGCTATGTCGTTATCATAATCTTTTAACTAATAATTAATAAATTAATCTTGTTTAAACATGGGCACCTCTTAACTAATCAGTCGTTAGGTTATCGTCTTCCAACATTGGGCTCTCAAATATCAACTACCATATTTTATTTATGATACGTTTATTTCGATGAAATCGAAATTCGGAATCAAAATTATAGATAGCGTTTACTTTACAAAATGGAAATAAGAATCATAATCAGAATCGTGAGGCACACCTAAATTTCAGAATACATAATGGGAGATTGACCATTTTGCGCCTTTTGTGACCATTCCCCCCTCCCCCCAACAAAAAATGAAAAGGTCCATTTTGTTATTAGTTAAAAAAATTATTATAATTAATTAATATATTATTATAGTTAATTAATATAATTATTTTAATTATTAATATATTTTTGACTTTTTGATGATGGTGATGATGATGATGATGATTATTATTATTATTATTATTATTGTTATTAATGATAATTTTTTTTACAATTAATTAATATATTAATTAATTATTAACAATAATTAATAATAATAATAATAATTTTTGAACAAATAATCACAACAATTAAAATACAAAATAATAATTATGATAATAATTTATTAAGTACTTTTTAATAATTTGATATAATCTAATTCATTTCAATCATGTTTCTAAGACAAAGTAAGCCATTAATTTCTATTCTTCATTTATATTTAAGCCCATTCTAATTCTTATTCATTCTGATTCCATTACATTATAATTCCAATTGAGTAAACGCACCATTACTTCTGTTAGTGAATTGGAATAATGAGAAAATTACGTTCTTGATTAAAGACAATTAATGCCCAAAAATCTCGTGCTTAATCAAATCCTTAATTAGCCTGAGAAAATGGGGGATCAGGATCCTCTCCTGCTGATCTGATTTTTATCTGAGTAAAATCTGTTAATGTTAGTTAATAAATTAAAAAGAAAAAGTAGTTAAATACTAACTATTCACTAATACTAAATACAGGTGGTGTAAGATCTCTAAAAGATCAGGAGTGCACAGATTATGAGAGGATCTGATTCGAAAATGGGAAGAAAAAAGTTGTTTAAAAAAGTGAATTTGCCAATTTTGTGGGGAATGCATGCGGCATGATTCCTATCATGTCATTAATCACACCGTTAGGCGTATGTAATCATACCTTTGTAAGAATCATTTTCTTAAAATGGTGTGCTGGCCACTATCAGTTCGAAAGTCGTAATTTTCCATCATACCTTCAAATGTTGTTGTTGTTGTTTTCTTTTCCCCCCCTAAACCTAAATGTAAAAGGTTAAAAAAATTAATATTTTATAACCTAAATATAATCATAAAAACTTGCCTTCCACTCTCATAAAAAGAGACCCCATTAATGAGCGAATACATGACCTCCAGTTTCATTGAATTACACTCAAAACAGTACTTGATGTCCAATTTTCTGCTGGAACCCCACATGCACTGACAACAAGATGGGAGTTAATAATTCTTCAAAATTCAACGGCAACTCCACCAGTCAAAACCTAATTATGCTATTGTTGCTTGCATTTGTAAACTATTTCAGTCTTCATTATTTATTGTAATTAGATCTCATCTCCCCATGATTTCCGAGATATTTGTTGGCCAAATTTTCCCACTAATTCTCTCCATGCATAAACGAAACCCCATGTGCATCCCCATGCAAGCGTGCATTTTAGATTAGATCAGCTCCTATCCGCCAACTATATATATATATATATATATAAGGAAAGAATAAATAAAATATCGAATCTAAATTAAGTTTTATTCTTCAGTTTGATAGAAGATTTGATCGGCTGCAAGTCTCTTATATCATTTTTAAAGGATTTTACTAAAATATTAGTACGTAACAATTATATATATAAAAGATACAGGTAATTTTTTATTTAAAATAAAAAAATAAAATTAATTAAATCAGACATTAACAGTAGTAATGTTAATGCTAATGCAGCTCATGAAAACTTCTCCTTGTTGTGTGAACTGAGAAGACTAATTCCAACTCCCGTAATTAGCATTAAATATTTCACATTTTCATGCATGCCGCCATCCTTATTTATAGCTACCACCATATATGGGGTGGTCAAAGATCAGTAATTCAGTATCCGTATCCTCTCTATATATATATCATCATCCAATTTCATAAGATCAATTACTGGTATTCATGCTAGATAGCTAGAATATTGTTGAAGATTTCCGCTTAATCAATCAATTTGCTTCCTTCTCATAAATGTGACGATGACACAAGGAATATTCTAGGTATAAGAAGTTTGAGGTTCAAGTTTTTTTTTTTTTATGTATATATTCTGATCAATTACGATATCTTACGATTAGATGTTAGTTGTCAATAATTATATTGTAGCATTTATTTTAAGAATGTTACCAAATATCAATTTATTATAACATTTTATAAAATGATGCTACCTTTGTAATATGACAACCATTACATTTCATTTTTAATGACATTTGATCATTACTGGTAGCATTTTTGCGTATGCTACATATAATATTGAATTATATAGCATTTAAGAAATGCTACAATATAACATTAAATAAAGTAGCATTTGAAAATGCAATGGAAGAGTAATAAATATAATAATATTTTCAAATAGCATTGATAGCATTCTATTGGTAGCATTTTGATTGATAAAATAAATTAGCATTTGAAAAATGCTACAAGATAAAAAGATTGAAATGTTAGCCCATCAATGTCTATTGGTAGCATTCTAAAATTATGCTATGGATTATTAATTAATAAACATAACATTTTTAAAATGCTACAAGATAGCAGTAGATATAATAGCATTGTTTTTTTGCTAGAAAAGGCGGTAGCATTTTAAAAATATTATAAAACAATGAAAAGATGATAAAATTTTTAAAATGTAAAATGTGGAGTGCAAATTAAACTAAAGATGTACAAAACGGGTAGTTTTAGTAGAAGTCGAGTACTTAAAAAAGGGGTAAGTTCATAATAAGGTGTTACCCTAAAAAGAAAAAAAAAACAAACGAAAGGCGCCTATATTATTTCCCTTCCCGCTGCAGCTTTCTAGAGAATTCTCCTCTGGTGTCTATTCTCCATTCTAATACTCACTAAATCTCAAAAAAGAAAAAAGGAAAAAGAAAAGAAAAAAAACTGGACGACGATTCTTGGCACTTCACATATATTCGCTGACTTGAGAAAGATTAGGCTGGCTGTTCGGTAATTTAGAAGTGATTTCATTGATTTGGTAAGGATTCTCACTCATGCAACTTTAATTTCGCTACTATGCCCATGGCCGAAACAAATATATATCCCTAATTTGGGTGCTCTTTCTTCCATCCTCATGAGCAATTAATGATTAAAATGATTTATTTATGATTTATATTTGGGTTTGATGATTGAACATTTAAAAGGAAAAATAATGTTATCTTCTTAATTATTTGTGGATTATTGATTGTTTTATAACTTATTCCTTTAATCTCTAAATCCCTAGCATTCTAGTAATGTTTACTATTAGTTGCATCTATCTAATTTTTTTAGCTTATCTGCTGTTATTATACCTTGGCTGGTTATGATTTCTTTCTCTCCCGATCAAATTGATCTTGGGTTTTGATATATTTTGTAATCGTTGGTATTAACACAATTTTTTGTAGAATCTCAAAGTTTTTGTTTGCTTGGTATAGTCTTAGCATTTGATGGAGGAATTATCAGCTTCATACTCAATAGACTTATGGCAATGTGCATATCAACACTGAAGTAGGTTTAGTAAACAAATTTAAGTCAAAGAACAAAGGTACATCCAATACAATTTTCTGGCATTGTTTATATCATTTAAAAATTTTCAAAACTTGTTTAGGGGCCAACATCTCTTTAACAATTATTAAAGTTTTTGCATTATAAATTTTATGGGTTATGTTCTTAAACTAACTCATATTTTTTGTGTTTTATATGTGTAACTTCGAAAAAATGAGCAAGAAAGAATGAAGTTAAGACCTGATAGTATCTTATCAATAAGTGAGTGGAAAAATTTTGTGAAAGAAGAAAAACCAGTGAAAAATTTAAGATAAGTGTATTACTGTATTAGAATATGTAATTATAGTTATATCTATGCAACTGAACAAAGCTTATTTAATTGTGCAGGACAAAAATGAAATATTTAGAAAGATCAGCTAGAAACAAATCCCATAAACAACCGGGCATATATGAGTTGTTAAAATGACAGAAGATATGGTTAAAAACAATATATTTCCATAATAAAAATTTAGCTAAACAATCATTTCTTAAATTATTTTCTATTATATAAAAAAAAGTAGTGGAAAAACCAAAATGCCTAGAGTTGGTGTATGGATGCAAGCACATATACAAAAGCAGCTGTCAACCTATGAACACTCATGCTGTAAAGACTATCATAAGAATATCCATTTATTCAATTTTTATGCATGTTTCTATCATCTTTTTCTTGATGACTATGATAAATTAAAAGAATTTCAAAAAGATTTGTCATGACATCCTTTAACTAATTTGAGAGATGATGTTCTCTTACGAGTACTTTGGCCTGACAATGCTTATCTAAGAGCTATTGGCAAAGAAATCACCATTTTTAAGTTGGTCATACTATCACAAGATGATAGCATAGTAGCTACGTTGACACATGAACATGAAGAAATAAAAAAAAAAAAGCTCAAATGACACAAACAAGATGAAATGAAGAAAGACTTGAAGAGCTACAAAAAAAAAGGCGGCAAGTATGTATTATGTTTAATTCACTTTTATATAATTGTTATAATATTTAGTTATTGAATTTTTATTTTTCATTTTAGAGTCATTTTCATGAAAGCCAAACATGTGGGAATCCTCCAAAAATACCATTGACTTCTCCAATGGTAAGAATTACATTTTGAATTTAATTAAAGCATGAAAAATAAAATATTGAAGCATTATCTTTAATGATAATTTATTTTTAGTTTTTAAATTATCCTTGTATTGCAATTGAAGAGTGTGAAGGTATTCCCAAAAGTTACTAAGTGTATAATGCTTGATTTAGAGGGGTGTGATGTAGTTGTGGCTGAAGGGCATTGGTCATTAAGTAATCTAAATGCACTTCTTCATCACATTCCTCTTAGTTCTAATACCATAATAGTTTTGCATGGATCTAGCAATGCAATCTCTAAAGCTCTATGTAAAGTAATGCCTCATATGTCTACAATTGAAAATTTTGTTGGGAGTACAAGTACGTAGCCTGCTAATGAGTTGTCTTATTTCTTTCTAACTAGCTTTTCCAGTTCATCTATTTGTGTAATTTTTTTTCACTTCCTTTTCTTTTTTACAGTGACTTTTTATATATTAATATTGATAGCGAATTTGATCTAGTTTACAACTATAGGAAAGTAACTTCGCATTTTGCTACTTTGAGAAGGTCTTTATTAATATTGTTATTATTTTCGGTTAACTGAAGCTTGCCTTTTTAGATTATTTTTTCATTCATTTACTTCGAGCAATTATTTGGAGAAATAATTGTTTTATTCATTTTCACTAGGAGCATATGCCAAGGCTTCACCATGGCCATTTGTGTTTGAAATGTTGATCTTGGTGGGTTGTGATTTAGCTTTTCTTGTATTCTTCTTATTGCTTATCATTGCATTATAGCTTAATCTCCTAATAAATGAAAATAAATCTTTACCTCCTTTAATACAAATATAAATGTTCATTGCTTTAGATTTTCAATATTGTTATTTTTATTTGTACTTACTAACAGAACATTATTTTCCTTCTCATTTTTTAAAGCTTTTTTTTTTTTAATGTCAAAATGTAACTACGTTTTGTGTTCAATTCGTGATGTAGGTTGCAAAGATCAAGTATATTTTGTAGAGAGTAGAAGGCAAGTTGTGAATGTAATAGCAACTTTATTTGGTTTAATTCATGGGGAGAAAAAGTGCAAGTATGACCTGAACATAATTTTTTTGTTTAAATCTTTTTGTGTTCTTGGAGGTATCATGTGATTTTGGATGCTTATATATAGTTATTGTGATTATATATATAGTGGATGTTTTTTTTTCCTTAACGAATGATAGATTACATGTCAAATGTTTAGCATTTGATATTTAAAGTCATATTTGGTGAATAAACATTTCAATGTGAATTTATCAATTTAAACTGATAACATTGAACAACCCAAAAAAAAAATCTGCTAATATTCATAGTTTTTTCCAAACGCTACAATAGAAAGATTTAAAATTATTTATAGCATTTACAAACAGCTACGTTACACATATTTTATTTTATTTTTTTTATTAATCATAACATTATCAAAATGTTATAATTATTATTAAAATTGCATTATCAAAGTGCTACAAAAGGGAGGTGGTAGCATTATAAAATGACTCTTGTAGCATTTTTTTAGTGTTATATATAAAATTTAGTAGCATTTCGTAAATGCTACAAATTGTACAATGATAGCATCTGCATGAAGCTACAAAATAATATTCAATAGCCATTTTTAAATGCTATGTATTAAAATTGTTAGCATCCAATAAATGCTACTAAATGGTAAGACTTTTAGTTACATGGGCAAACTTAGCATTACCTAAAATGCTACCAATCACCTTTGATAGTATTTTTTGAATGCTACCATATATCTTTTTTGTTGTAGTGTCTGTTATAGAGTCACGAGCCTCTACTAGGATATGAGTCAATTCACTCCTTATTGAGAGGAGATCTGGTCGGCAATCTTATATTTCGAGCTAACGTCTTGGGCGCATGAATTACCAATGTGTCACGTTTGAGGTTCAAGTTACTCCCATTTACTTCAAGATCCTTTGGAACATTTACTTTTCAGAATTTATATAATATAACATTTACTTAAGAAGAAAATTGCACCGCATATTTTGAAACAGAATTAATTAAAGATATCCTGCACTAATCAATAATTTCATTAATTTAAAAGCTTGAGCCCGGCTGATATTATACATTTGTCTCGTGTGATTTGAATGCAAAATCCAGTATGTATCATCGCAGTTGTTAGAAAAAAAAAACAAAACAAGTATTATGAGTAGAAAATTTAGTATATTACTATTAATTAATTTAGTGTGTGCACGTATGATTGGTTTAGTTATGAGATATTAATATGAAAATTACAAAAAAGCATGCATATAAATTATCCCAACGGCTACGGCACCGCCGCAGCTGACTTTGAGCGCGTACATTTTTTATTTTGCCTAACTTATATTCAAAAGCTTCTTCAGGATCAAGGATGTCTATTAATTTTTATTTTATTTATTTATTTGTCTTTCTCTCTCTTTCTGCTCATTCAAGATTCAAGAAGCTAACAAGAAAAAGTTGGTATCGAAGAACGAAGAAAATGCTTGCATTTCTTTTCAATATAAGCAGTTGGGCAGTTAGCTTGTCATTATTAATTCTCTTTAATGATAGGAATTACAATATGTGCTCGTGTCTCAAGAAAAATTATATTTTTCTTCTCTGTGTCTTTTTTTGCCCTTTCTCTTTTCGGCTAGTATGGCTATATTTGAAATATTTTTATTACCATGTCATATTTTCAATGCAAACGTCCAGTCCATAAAATTTGGATTAAATGTTTATATAGCATTGTATTGCTACAAATTCCTCTTGTTTATGTGCGTATGTGTTTTTCATGTAAATTATAGCTAAAGAACATTGTATATTATCAATTTTTTACTTAATTTTTAATTTCATAGTTGAGGGAGATGTACGAAAATTTGGGATGAGCATCGAAAAATTATGAAAATTACAAATTTTTTAAATATAGATTGAGGTGGGAGCACTGATACCGAAAAACACATGTATGCATGGCTATGGCAATGTTTGTTTGTATATTTAGTAAATGTAATTTGTTTTAACTTTTAATACTTTTATTAAAAATTTTGATTAAGTTGGAACCGCTATAAATTAAAATAAATATTTATAATCATATAATTATAATTATAATATATTTTTTAATATTTATTATTTTAAGCGCGTGTGGTTGTGATTTGTACTGAAATCAACTTCAAGGTAGCCGATGCTTTTATTTAATCACTCTCCATAAGAGGGTTCAGTCAATGGAGATCTTTGAACCGGCAACAGTTAAACAAAGATTACCGAACAATTAAAAAGGATTTGACAGCTTTTTAAACAAACAAAAGTGGTACTGTAATACTGTATTTGATTGAATAATGAATAGACCTCTCAGGAAAATTCCAATGCTATGGCTGTGCTGGATGTGTTTGAACAATGACTTTTGGCCGACGCAGTTAGGGTTTTGAGTCAGACTTGATTGATGTTTCTTTCACTGGCTAGAATTTGTTGCTATCATTTTGTAAACAGATCCCACGGAGGTGTTTTTTCGGCATTGTGGCAAGCAATTAATTAAAACATTGAATCTGGCCTACATGGGTCTTTTTAATTTTTCTGTTCGTTGCCATGCCTTCTCTATTCTACATTTTGCTTTTGGTAAAAAAAAAAAAAAAAAAAAATAGCGTATTTGGCAGTACATATGACAATGTAAAAAGTGTTTGATAATAAAAATATTTACATTTGGTGGGGGGCGATGTTTTCTACTCCCGTTGTAATGCTCATTGGCCATTGCAGAGACATATTCTCTCACCAAATTTTGTGTAAAATGCCGAAATCCAAGTTGTATGCTTATGTTGTAACAACGATAGATCTGTTGGGCTACTATGGTCGTAGCCTATAAGCAAATTTCATGGACTGACAGTGTGAAAGCGGAACTCAGGCCCATCTTTGACATTTTAAACGATTTTGATTTTGGATTAACTGTATCAACACTTCCAAAAATTAATAATAATAATAAGTAAAAAGAATTCAGTAGTGTTAATTATCCAAATTTTAATGAAACGCGATTTTAATAAAATAAAAGCAAGAAAGTCTAATAAAATTACTCTTTAGACAAACTTCTCATAAGCCAATGCCGATATATTGATTTTGTTTCCACTATATATTTAGCTTAATTGTCCAACATGAAATCATATATTTAATAATCTGGTTAGTTTATAACGTAAAACTCATAACTTTGCTTATATATAAACCTTTCATGTTTCAAGTTCTGCTTCACAGATTCTGTATAGTGTATACGTTACTTCACAAAAATTCAATACATCCACTCAAATATTCTGTTGTTGGGAAACGGGAATTCGTGATGGCGATCATCAATTCTGCGATGCTGGCGACAGATTATGACCCAACAATAAAACTCAAATCGCCTTAAAGAGTGTGATGACATTAACTGGGTGGACTGTCGGGCCTCGCAACTCTTCAACCACCTGCTTCTATAAAATTAAACAATCAGGCAAATGAAAATGAGAGACTCTTGGTCTTTTTATTCCGCATAAAGAAGGACTCTGGGGGATAAAGATCCTCTCCTGAGATGACCCTTGTGATAATAATTTACTTTCAGCAATGTATCAGCGTGGAGGAACCCATGCACAAATTTTTCAGCAAACATCAACCGAACAATGTAAAATTCAATTCGGTGAAGCACTTTACGGAGCTGGATCGGATCCTATCAAAACTCAAAAGTGAATTAAGTGCTTATAGCGACAAGCTCCTGGGATCAGGTTCAGCTTTCATGCATAGCAACGTATGTCACAATTGCATATATAAGTTTCAGCTTCTAATAAATAAGTGCTTTTCCAACTTCCATGAATGTTCTAATGGCTTTGAAAATGTTCTACAGATTGGCAGATATTTCTCCAACCCACAATATTATTTTCAAGTAAACGATCAGTCTGTGCAAAATAGGCTGAAAGTGATTCTGTTTCCATTTTTACACAGGGTAGGTGATTACTAATTTCTAATTGACCATTCCACTATTTCTATGGACTTAGATATATCATCTGCACTGATTGATTCTTTGAAACTTTTGCAGGGGCATTGGATGAGAGCAGCTGAGACAGTTAAAGGGAAGTTTTGTTACAACCCGCCAATTGATGATATAAATGCTCCCGATCTGTACATTCCATTGATGGCATTTGGTACTTTTGTTGTTCTTGCTGGTTTTTTCCTCAGTATAAATGGAAAGTAAGTTCACACACACACACACACACACACATGTATTTTATTTTTCGACATTATATGTATTACTAGACTAAACAGAATATCTCAGACTTTTACACGTTCTAAAATACAATATTGAGGCCAATGAAAATGAAATACCATATAACTGTAGTTTAATATTTTATTGCTGTCAGACACTAATGTAAATTTTAATTAACCTTAAATTAACCAAACATTACAGAATAGTTTCACCTAAATTTGAATATTCTTGAACATCAATGTTACATCTATCAGATTTAGCCCTGAGGCTTTGGGTGTACAATTTACAAACGGATTACTTTGCTGGTTATTCCAAGTCCTACTCATTGAGGCGACGTTGCACGCGTTAGGCGATGGAGAGATACCTTTACTCGACGTCGTTGCATGCAGCGGATACGCCTTTGTCGCGGTTTCAATTGCCCTAGTGGCTAAAGTTATTACTTGCAGCTATTGTTATTATGTCGTTAGTGTGTGGGAAAGCTTTTGCATGGGAACGTTGTTTGTGAAAATCCTGAACAGGATTTTAGTTGCTGAGGTGAGAATTTGTGAGAAGCATTCAAGGAAGAGGCATTATCTGTAGCTTTTGGTTGCCATTCTTCAGCTTCCATTGCTGTTTTGGCTTGGAAATGTTGGTGTTCGATTATTATATTTAATTTGAATTCGTGTGTGCTTGGTGTGGCTTTTGGAAATGCCATTAGTGATTTTTTCTTTTTTTAATTCTAAAAGCCCTTATCAAAGTTTTTTTCGCGGTGTTTCATTAATTTTGGAACAGAGGTTTTGGGCTCTTTAGAAGCTATTTTGTCTTTATTCCTAAAAGCCTATGTAATATCATAAATGAACTAATATAATTTTATTAATTTGAAAATACCCATATATATATATAGTTGTTGACCAACAATAACTATTTTTACTCTTTTTGACAAAATGAAAATGTTGAGATTGAAAAGATAGAGAAACACTAGTTTATGAAAAGTTTGAAATTTTATTAATGAAAGTTTGGATAATAAAACTATTGTTTTGATCTTGTATACTAAATTAGGTAAACTCAAAATATTATTATATAATAAAAATCTCCTAACTAAAATATTAAAAAAAAAAAGGACGAATGGCAGTGGGGAAAAATAGTAAAACCTCATGTTATCCAGTTAATCCCCTAATGTTTTGAAACACATTCATATCTCCATGGGTGTCAATTTTTTTGCTGATCTTATTAGTTTGTCTTCAATGGTTGTTAGATATTAAGAATATAAATACACTTAATTATTTAATTAATTGAAGATTTTTAATCATAATTAATTGAAAATTAAATTTAGAGTTATCCAAAAAGGCAATGGAATTGTCATAATTTTTTAATTAGTTTCGAAATTTTTTTTAGAATTTGGTAAAAATTAAATGGGCACACATCCACACACACATGATTTTTATTGTTTCAAATACCCTCGACTTATTATTCTCCAAAAAAAATAGTATATGCATATTTATTTTGTATTCAAATTTTCATTTAATTCTTAGAAAAGTTTTCAGAATTAATTAGGAAATCATGACAATTCCCTTACTTTTTCAAATAATTTTGTGTTTAATTTTTCAATTAATTATAACTAACAAATTATTAAATTAATTAAATAATTAAAGGTATTTATATTTCAAATATCGAAAAAATCACTGAATTTAAAATAGTAAGATCAGTTAAAAAAAATGATTCAAGATTTGGCTGTATTTTAAAACATTAAGAGATTTGAAAAATTGTCTGAACCATTTCTTAATCCCAACGGCAAAATAAAATCTTCTTGACAAATCTTTACATAAGAACTAGTTTTACATACCATCTTTGAAAACGAACTAGTTTTACGTAAACCAAGTGTTATTGAATAATGAATTTAAAAATAAAAGAAAAATATTTAGTTTCCTCCAATATTTTAATTTTATTACCATGTAATATTTATTTTTTGAACAAAGAACTGAGAAATATTAAGTCAAGATGGTGGATTGAAATTGTAAATTTAGTGGATGAAGAGGAAATTTGCAGCCTAAAACTAGTAGTTAGAAAAATTATGAATGATAAAATACAAGCATGGAAAAGAATTTTATTATTTGGGACAATGACAATTATGTGAAGGATCGGAAGTCTTCAAATTGTTGTGAATATAAAAAATTGTAATATATCATTCCAGTGTTGTGAATAAACGAAGATTAATTAATTAAATAAGTTGACCTTGACCTTAGGATTGCCTATTTTAGGATTGCGGTTGTTAACTAAATAAGTTATTTTTACTGTGTAAATACAATAAGTAATTGATTAAAAAAGTAGATTGGTGTTTGATAAACTGTGTTGTTGTGGTGAGTTTGAAACGCAGCTTATATGGGTTTGGTAAATTTTATTACAAATATATTATTCATTAGATAATGACAAAATAGACATAAGTTTAAATTATCTTTTATTTTTTTGGAGTATATTTAATGATATTTCGACATGCCTTTTGCTTTTTAAAATCCATAAAATTATATAAAGTAAAAAAAGAACTCAATAAATTTATTATTATAATGTGATAAAAATTTATACTAGTGCATACTTTAGATAAAATAAAAAAGTAGTATGCATTACATTCATATTAAACTTGATGTAATAAACACCATAACTATAGAAAAATAAATATATATATTGAATATTAAAAACCATGGTTATGAAATTATTTCATCAGTTATGGTTAATTTTCATATGAAATTGTTAAAAGTTCAAAAAAAATTATATAGTTATATGCAAACCTATTTTAATCTTATAATAAAAAAATAAAAGTAAGATATCAAAAAAATATGAACTTATTAGATAAAAACTTTGATACTAGAGAGAATATACAATAGTTGTGGTTGTAATTTGATTGTGGTGATAATATGATATCTAATGTCTTAATATTATAATGTATAGAAAAATAAGACATAAGTATATTATGGTGCATGGGAAAACAAAACATAATTATTTTTAAAAAAATATTAAGATTATGATATGAACTTTAAAAAGGTATGACAACTTATTTAACAAACTGTTTAGAAAAACAATCATTTACTTATTTTTAAAAGTTGTTGTCAAAATAAAAAAATTATGAAATAAATAATTTTTATAAAATTTATTAAATATTATTTTGTCATAAATTATAAAATAAATAATTTATTAAGTTTTAACTTCAATTCTAATTATCAAAAAAAAAAAATTCAATCCTAAAGAGGGCCTTTTTTAAGTTTGAGTCAAGGACTACCTCCGCTGGTAGCATTTTCTTTTTCCAGGCCTTAGTTTTAAAAATGATAAAGAGCAATACGGTTCTAAAAATTATATTAAAAAGCTTATTTAAAATGAGATGACACAAAATTATATTAAAAAATTTATTTAAAATGAGATGACACTCCGCATATGGATTGAAAAAAAAGACAATATATTATTTTAAAAATTGAGACAAAACTACTTTAAACTTGGCAGTGATGGAAGTGATTCTCATAGAAAATAATGATGTGACGGTGAACATGAGGTTTAATTTATAATTTATATTTCGAGCTGTCTCGGTGAGTCACTGGGAGTTTAACGTCCTCGAATATTTCCTGGCGGTTTTTGGGGATATGGGAGTTTGGCGTTTGAGACAAATCAGAACATAACACTTCGATAAATTATAGTCGTGATCTATGACGAGGCAAGTGCATGCCCAAAAAGATATTAGGACTTCGACGAAATAATTTAATTTTATGAAAACCCAGATTTAAAAAAGAAATGCCCAGGTGCGTCATGAGTCAACAACCACCCAAGCTGCCGAATTGGGATTGATTTTGTTATTACTTTTTAAGAAACAATATGGTTTTGTTTGAAATATGATAAATATCAGACAGAATATAGGTTTTTAATCATATTATATATATAATCAACAGGTACCACTTATTAATTTAGTTCTTCTTTAGTATTTACTATTCACAAAAAAAAAATCTTAACGGAAACAAATAATAAAATGAAAAATAAAATCATAATATTTTGATCATAATAGAAAATAGAAACAAAAAATAAATTTAGGTGTTAGAATTTTTTTATATAAAATATAGAAAAAAAAACACTTACATCTCCCAGGTTTAGAGAATGGTCAAAAAGACAATAAGAGTGTTTTTGATATCATTTTTGGATACCTATTTTTTGTTTTATGAAAACATAAAATTGTAAAAAAAATTTGGTGGGTGTATTTTTAAACTACAAACATAAAATACAAAAATAAAAATATTTTTATTTTTCACACAAAGATGAAAGAACAATAAATTAGTGTTCTCTATTATTTTGTTTTGGCAATCTCTAAGTTACGTTTAACGTAACGTACTACCTAGATAATCTTAAACAGTTAGATATCTTCAGTTTGAATCCAACGGATATTGTTAAATTTATGCAAAAATAGTAACAAATGACAAACCTGAATTGGTTTATTGAAGTGATGGACTACCGGATGAAACGGTTTGAAGACGGCTGTCAAGCAAAAAATGTTCAAAATGAAGAGGGAATGATCTAAGACTAAGATAAATAAAATTGAACTTGACTAGAAATGAAATATATCAGCCCAAAGCTTTTATTCCTATTTTGAATCGAGATTGGCATATACTCATTGATGATTGATTGCTCCACTGCCGTTGAATTACAGAATGGCCACGAAAGCCAAAGAAGAGGAGAAGAGTGGGAGGGGGATGCAAGTACAAGGGTGCAAAGTAGAAGGATTGTCGATAGTAGGCCACAAGATTTGCGTTATTTTCCCCTCTCTCGATTTAGCATTCGATATTGGACGATGTCCTTCTCAAGCTATCTCTCTAAATTTCCTCTTTATATCTCAGGCCCACATGGATTACATTGTTAGTTCTCCATATACGGAGATATTCCAAAAATAAATTTCAACCATTAAAAGAAAAACAGAGAGAAAATAAAATCCCTCAAAAGAGAAAATGGGTAAAAGTAAGCAATTAAGATGGACACTAAAAAGAAAACGCCGAGGTCCATCAGATGAAAGCCGGGTTAGCTAAGCGATCAGTTTCAAAAACAAAACCATGACAACCAACAAACAATCATAAAATTAACCTAAAATGCAGACATGTATGTGAAAAATCACAACTAGAAACTGATTTTGCAGTCTTCAAGCCAGGTTTCCCATATGGGTTTTGCTTGGAATCGGATAAAAACTCCGACTTCAAAGTTGGATTTGAAGAATGATGATGATGATGAAGAGATTGTGTGGGTTTTTCAATATGATGATAATGATTATCATTGATGTGGGTTTTGGGATTAGCTCAAGAACTGAAGGCTCTTTCGCTTGAGTGATTATATCTTCCACTATTGACACCTCGTCTGTGTCCGAGAAGTTTCCAAAATCCGCCATTATTAGCGTTGCTAATTGTGATAGTAATTTTCGTTAAGTTTTGTGCTGAATTGAGTTTAAAGTGCAGTTCAATGGCTAACTCATGCTTCTGGTGTGTTAAAACGGCGTCGTTACGTTTCTCGTAACCGGTTATAAACGGGAGTCTCTTGCATTAACCTTTTTAGTGATTGGCTGCTAACCGGTTAAACCAATTCCATTTAATTACTGCCATGCTCACCTGGCATGTGCTTATTGGTTAGGTAGTCATATCACGAACTGTAAGTTACGGTAAACGTAACTTAGAGAGGTCCGTTTGTTTTCCACCGTTATGGGTTCCACACCTATAATGCAATAATTACATCTAAACTTTGATAGGTCCCATGTGTTTGTTAGATTAATAATTTATTATAATATAATAAATATGTAGTAAAATAATTTTATGCATGCGTTTGAAGTTATGGCTTAGACACTATTTCATATGTATAACTATATTATTAATAAAAAATAAATTTAACATAATTAATATAAATAAATGTACAATCAATAAATATGTTTAAAAATTATCATAAATCGTTAAATATAAATTTAATTTCTTTAAAAACTTAGGAAATTTTCAAAATAAATAGATGACATTTTTCTTAAAATTTGACTAAATTTTAATTTTAAAAACGTATTAAAATTAGGTACATATAGTTTTATAATGTTATTATTTAAATATATATTTTTAAAAAATATGTATCAAATAAATTTTTATTATTTTTATTTTTCTAGACAAGCTACCAAACATATTTCTATTTTTATAAAAAAACTAATCATTCTTGTTTTACAAAACAAAATAAAAAACACTATAACAAAAAAAAAAACCAAATGCACCCTAAGTTTTCAGTAAAGGAACCCAAGATTTTTTTTTTTTTTCAACCATAATGTGCTCTGACTCTATAAACTTAAAAAATTATCCTCAAAATTTGACATTAAATAGAAATATGACATTAACATAAATATAATAATATATATACTTAAAATAATTTTTATATTAAAAAAATATTTTTATATTTTGTAATCTAATAGACCTATTTTATTATATTAAAGTAATATTTAATAATAGATAGAAACATAATTTTGAAATAAATAAATTAAAATTAAAATTATTTTGATATATTATGTAAAACATAATTTTAATATTATGAATAGGGAGATATTCTATTAATTGTAAAAACTATTTAACCCAAAGATTTATTTAAAATCTATATAATAAATATAAATATATTATTAAAATAAATGAAATAGCTTAAAATTTTAATATTATTTTAAATGTTAAAAATAATTCAATATTATTAGTTCACTATATAGATTATATCATTTATATTAAATTTTGTATTAATTAAAACATTTTAAATTTAATTTTTTAAGTACAATATTTAGAGATTATTATAATTAACAAAAGATTTTGGTAACTATTTTTAATAATTCAGTAGTATTTATAATTATTATTTTTTATCTATACTCCTTTTTCTCCAAAATATATAACTATCAATTTGCAAAGGAATGTTGTCGGAAGCATAGCTGCTCGGTGGTGGCGTGCGCTTTCTATTCACCGTCCAAATCGAAAAATAAAAATGAAAATCCTAATATTATAAAAGTATCTGTTTTGTTATATAATTATATAATATCAGTCGATAAATTTTCATGAAATGATTATAAAAATAACATAATTTCATAATTTTATATTTTCATAACCATTTAAAAAAAATCAAACGTCTTCTTACATGTAACATAACAGGGTCTCACGTTCTGTGATTCTGACGTCTGCTTTAATGTCGTATATAGTACAAGATTTGTAGCATTTTTCATCCAAGCGGTTCGGTTTAGTCCCATTAAAAAGAGTCGTTGGAAACCATTGAAGCGGTTATTTACTTAAGTAATAGCAATTGAAGGGCTTTGTTTGAAATAGTTGCAACCCAAAGAAAAAGAAACCATTTACTAACGGCAAAATAGAAATAGAGGTTGTCACCAAAACAAGAGGATCGCACATCCATGGGGAAAATATTTGGACAACTCACGAACGGGACCCCTTGTGTCACGGTCAGCCAATTCCTCACTCTCATAGAGACTGCTTCGTCTTTCACCTTCCGCTGCTTCACTGCAGTCGATCGTATGTGCCTTATTAACATGGTTCTTTGCAAGCAGTTGTCTTCGATCTACCAATAGATCGTCTTTGGCAGGCGATGTGAAGTGGCACAGTAAAATTACTAACCAGTTCATCTTAGTCATTTCATTTCCGTACCCATATGCGGTGATTCACCAACATAGTCCTTACAGGCTCTTTGCGACCATCCCAGTTTGTGGTTCCACCTATCATAATCCACTACGCACCTGTATCTGCAGAAGCAAATATCCTCTTGCTTCTTCCGTCTTCAGCTTGTTACAAAGAAATTAGACGAAGCTACCCGCAAAGAATTCTCCTCTTCTCTAATTCTTCCATATAAAACATACCCGACAATCCTAGCCTAAATACTATAATTAAAACTTTCAAACAAACTTGACAATTTCTTATCAGTAGTTACCTCCTCTGTCCGATGGAATGCCTGATCAACGGATCAAACAACCTTCTTTTCATCCTTTTTTGTATAATTACATTTGTCTACTTCCTCGTATGTTCGCTCACAATGTCGGCCTCGATTCGTTCTGACCGTCTGATACAATCGAGGTCAAACTACTTACGATTTCATACGACCGCACTTCAATTGGAACTAAATTTCATGATCCGATTTACTATGTTTGCAAATGATTTCAAATAATTTTCCGTTTTCAGATCGAATTTGACCATGTCCTCTCAGCACTTATTCGATCCCCTTTTTCTTTAAGAGGTTTTGGTTATTTAACTTTTTATTTACTTTAACTACAGTATCAGTTTCCAACGGACTCCTTTTTTTAATGGGGATTAAGCAAGGCAGATTGGATGAAAGAACAAAATCATGGTACCGTCAGCGTATGAATGAAAAGTGTGGTACGTTCTGTTGCATCGTAGTATCTCCTATTATAAATAGCACATTATTTTCAACTTTCCCTTTTTATTTCTCTCACTGACTCTCCAATTTCTCCTTTGATTTTTTTTTTAATTTTTCATTTTTTTGGTAGAGTAAAGCAGACAGGTAATTAACTGACTCCTCGATTCTGACGAATCCAAACTCCTTATTCCTTTTAATGTCCTTTTGTCTTTTAATTCCTCGAAAAGGTATGTAAATCTAATGATCTTAAGATTTTGTTTTGATTGCTTTTGGTTAGAGACAGGTAATTAAATGTTTAATCGGGGAACGATCGTTAGAATCGAATCAAAAACTTGTCAAATCTGATTTGTTGATCGACGGTGCTGGGATTTTATTATTTTTATTATTTTTTGGTTTTCTATATGTGAACTTTTAAAATTTCAGTTTGTAGATGTATATATTTTTTCAATTCAATATTGAAATTGGAGAAATTTGAAAGTTCCGTCTAACCTAGACCTGTTAAATGGTAGTTTTGGCGTTAGAGTTTGATTGTTGCTGCATCTGATTGGTTATTTGTTGTTTAGGTTTCATATTTTTGCTGTGTTTGATTGGGTATCGAAGTTTTTGTTTTTGCGGCATCTGGTTGTGCTTTTGGTGTGAAATTTTATATTTTGCTGCAATTGATTATGGCTTTGGTGTTAAATTTGATGTACTTTTCTTTTCTTTTTGTTTTTTTTCCCCTTCTCTTCGCAGGTATTTTGTGAAATTCCATAATGTTAGAGCAGTTACTGATCTTTACTAGAGGAGGGTTAATCCTCTGGACATGTAAGGAGCTAGGCAATGCTCTGAAAGGATCGCCGATTGACACGTTGATTCGGTCATGTCTTTTGGAGGAACGATCTGGTTTAGCATTGTTCAATTACGATTCTGCAGGTGCAGCATACACTCTCAAATGGACCTTTCATAATGAGCTCGGCCTGGTGTTTGTTGCCGTGTATCAGCGTATACTCCATCTGCTGTATGTGGATGATCTGCTGGCCATGATGAAGCAATCCTTTTCAGAGATTTATGATCCAAAACGAACTGACTATTCAGATTTTGATGAAATGTTTAGACAACTCAGGAAGGAGGCAGAAGCTAGGGCGGAGGAGTTAAAGAAATCAAAGCAAGTTACTAAGCCTATGAATAACCTTAAGAAGCAGGGAGGACAGCTGCAAAAGGGTGGATTTGAAAGGGGAAGTAAGAGGAGTGGAGGTGGGTCGGCAATTGATGACGGGGATAGTGATAATATGAGAGGCCGTAAATTGGAGAATGGACACTCCAATGTCAGCAATGTTGAGATTGAAGAATCTAGGGTAACAGGTGTTGCTAACGGTAAAGAAAATACAAGTTCTAATATTGGGGCTTTTGATGTAAGTAAGTTACAGAAGTTAAGAAATAAAGGTAGTAAGAAAACTGATACTGTTGTTAGCAAGGGTTCAA
This sequence comes from Citropsis articulata, assembly GCA_030449925.1. Classification (NCBI taxonomy): domain Eukaryota; kingdom Viridiplantae; phylum Streptophyta; class Magnoliopsida; order Sapindales; family Rutaceae; genus Citropsis; species Citropsis articulata. The sequence goes on from JASUUH010000168.1 coordinate 1,980,996, forward strand.
AACCGGACCCAAAGAAAAAGATAACAAAGAAGAACAGAGTTTGGGACGATTCGCCTCCAGAGTCCAAATTGGACTTTACAGATCCTGCAGGTGGAAATGGCAGTAATATCGAGGTTGAGGCAGCAGATCATGGTGAAAGTATGATGGACAAGGAAGAGGTTTTCAGCAGTGATAGTGAATCCGTAGAAGATGAAGAAGTGGGTAAGCACAACAAGCCTGATGCTAAGAAGACGGGCTGGTTTTCATCTATGTTCCAGAGGTATTTTTCCTTGATGACTCAATTTGGTTGATTAATCTCTTAATAAATCTGTTTGTTAAAAATATGTTCAATTTATTAAATCATCCTTATTTTCAACTCAGTATTGCTGGAAAGGCAAACTTGGATAAGGCAGACCTGGAACCTGCTCTGAAAGCTCTTAAGGATAGGCTTATGACCAAGAATGTTGTATGTACCTGAATCCTTTGCCTTTTTCCTCTTATGTTTATTAGTTTTTCTTTCGTTGGCTATTCTGATCAGTCTTAAGAAGTTGCTAATGGACTTGAGCACTGGCATTTTAGGCTGAGGAGATAGCTGAGAAACTTTGTGAATCAGTTGCAGCAAGTCTTGAAGGCAAAAAGCTGGCCTCATTTACAAGGATTTCTTCAATTGTGCAGGTATTTGATTTTTGGTTTCCTCTAATATTTGAAGTCTCCGATTTGTTTTCTCTTGCTTTTTTTTTCAATTTTTTTATAAGAGCAATATCATGCTAAAATTACCACTGCAGGCTGCAATGGAAGAGGCTCTTGTTCGCATTTTAACTCCTAGGCGTTCCATTGATATATTAAGAGATGTTCACGCTGCCAAGGAACAGCGGAAGCCATATGTAGTTGTTTTCGTTGGTGTTAATGGAGTTGGGAAATCTACCAACCTAGCTAAGGTTAAGCTGGTCATCTTGTTAGATTTTGGGTAATTTAGGGCATACGTTCTGATCAAGCTTGCTAATTTCATACTTGTCTATGCAGGTGGCTTACTGGCTTCTTCAGCACAAGGTCAGTGTTATGATGGCTGCATGTGATACATTCCGCTCTGGCGCTGTCGAACAGTTGCGAACTCATGCACGCAGGCTCCAGGTATGACTGACATCAATTATTCTTTCATGGTTATTACTCCCCACCACAAAAAAAAAAAAAACAAAAAACAAAAACAAAAAGTGTGACAACATAAATTTATACCTATTTACTATTAAGAAGAAATTTTAAAAAAAAGGTCATCAATGCACCCCCCATTTGTCATCATCTTCCGAATCAATGGGGGTAAATGGCAGTTTTTAAACTTCTGGATAAATTGAAGATTGTCATTGGAATTGAAGTTTACCCTTGAAAACATACATAATCACTTGTTTCTAATGGTGCTTGCTAGATTCCTATATTTGAAAAGGGCTATGAAAAAGATCCTGCTATTGTTGCAAAGGAATCTATCCAGGAGGCCGCACGCAATGGCTCTGATGTTGTTCTTGTTGATACAGCTGGTCGGATGCAAGTAATCACTGAATATTATCTGTTTTTATCGCATATATATTTACATACTGTCTGTGAGCATTTTGTAAATACTATTATCACTTTTCGAGGTATATGGAGCTTTGATTGTTTGAAACAAAAAGAAGCAAAGTGAGCAAGCAATAAAAAGACCCACTTATACTGGTGTTATTGGGATTTGCTTTAATGATATCTAAGTTGGATATTGATTTGAAACCTATGGTTTGCCTGCACGTTTCTGTTAATATATCTATATTAATATTATTAGGATAATGAGCCGCTGATGAGGGCACTGTCAAAGCTTATCTACCTCAACAATCCAGACCTTGTCCTGTTTGTTGGAGAAGCTCTAGTGGGGAATGATGCTGTTGATCAACTGTCTAAGTTCAATCAGGTTGGTTTCGTATTCAGGAGTTTAGACGTTATTTTGACTATGCCTATCTGTTAATGTTTTTGTTCTAAAACCTCCAAATCTTTTATGATCATGATCATCCATTTTTCTTCTTGCAGAAATTAGCTGACCTGTCGTCTTCTCCTAATCCACGATTGATAGATGGGATATTGCTCACTAAATTCGATACAATTGATGATAAGGTAGGCAATTAACTCTGCCTATTCACATCCATGCATGTGTACACAAGAACACACAAACCAACACTTAGGCCAAACTGTCAGCTTGTTCGATTGGTTTTGAGTATCTGTGAGTTGTTTTCACTTGCTTATAACTCTAATTCATGCTGCAGGTTGGAGCAGCATTATCAATGGTCTATGTGTCGGGAGCTCCTGTTATGTTTGTCGGATGCGGACAATCATATACAGATTTGAAGAAACTGAATGTCAAGTCAATTGTTAAAACCCTTCTGAAATAAGTGTGATGTCTCAGCCCAGTTGTGTGCTATGTTGTTCTTGAACTATGTGTTGCCATGACCCTGTTACTTTTGTTGGGAGAGTCCCTTGCGGTTGTAATTATGTTAAATGTTTTGTACTGTGTTTGTGCCTTCTCTTGATACCTTGCGTGCATGCGTCATTAATCAAATTTAATGTCTTGAAAGCATTTCTATATATCAATAATCAAGAAGCTCGGAGTCAGTTATGTGGAAATACAATTGTTTGTTTACGAGGTCGTGGGCTACATTAAATGGTTCTGCTGAGCTATAATGCCCTATGATAGACAAATCATTATGACTTGTACCGGTAGAAATCACTTGGACCAACAGCCAAGCAGAACCGAGGAGAAGCAGACTGTCAACATCAAGAGCCAAATCAGGCCCACCAGCGAAAGGAAATGCCATCGCTGGAAAACCTTGAAGATCTCGATTGACGTCCCCGGACCCGGAGAAGCAGAGATGCCACGCCGGCCCCATTGGGTATCTCGACAACAGCCCTCCCTTCAGGGAGATGTTCAATCTCTTTACGAAGTGTTTGATGCGGGCTTGGGACCGGCCAAGTTAGTGTAGTACCAGAATCGACGAAAACTCCGTCGTCAGACCTAGTATCGCTTTTCTTGGAATAAATTTGGATCAATATCAAGCATTTTCTACCCAAGGCTAATTCCTTCAGGGGTAACATAATAAGATCCATCCATGACATTGATTGGAGTTGAATCATCTTCGGGTACTGCTCCTTCACCTAACACTAACATGTTATATCCATACTCAAAATAATTTAATCTACCAATGCAATATGAAAATGTTGAGCCATCTACAAGTGATGGTATGCTGGAAGTTGGTAGGCCAAGTCCAAATCACAGCCAATGGTTCCTTGTGAGTCACGACCCCGTGTGTACCGAATTTTGTGCAAGCATTCATCAGAGAATGTACTGCAATCATTTGTGCTGTAACTTGAGTCGCAAGGCAAAGTGGCGTATGTGAGTGATTTGGAAGGACCAAAAGTCGTTGCACGACATTGTTCACAAGGCTGACATTTAACCATATGAGGCTACTGCCGGTGTCCAACACGGCGAGCTGCAAACAGGTGGCTGGCCGATGGAGAAGTTTACTTGAAATATAGGAATACTAAAAGAAATTCCGGGATGAAGATGAGCTCGAGTGCCATGAGTATTTTGAGATGATTTTTGGGACAAATGAATGGAACAAGCCACGTTGAATTTTTGTGCTTCAATGGCGAGATTAGGGTTGCACAAGAGAGATTGTCGGTGAAGAAGCTTGGTGACTAAGCGTTTTAGTTTCGACTCAGCGCTTGATGTGAAATTGGTGTTTGTGAAGGGTAAGAGTAGGGGTGGGCAAAAAAAGCTGATTAATCAAAAATCGAACCGAACCGAACGGTTCGGTTCGGTTTTTCTATCCACAAAAAACCGAATAGTAATATAGTAAAACTAATAAATCGGTTCGGTTCGGTTTTTGATTTTTTAAAATAAACCAAAAAACCGAACCGCATATATAGAAAAACCGAATGTCTCAAAAAAAAAAAGTCAAAAACAAACCCTAATTCCTAAATCTAAATCTAAAACTCTTCTTCTCAAATCTCACTTCTTCTCAGTTCTCACTTCACTTCTCTTCCGATTTGTAGATGTCACCGTAGAGTCCCGTCGGCCAAAACTCTTCGTTGTCATTCCGTCATCTCGTCCTCGTAGCGTTGTAGCCGAAGTTCGCTGCTGTTGTCTTCACTGCTGCCGCTATCGCCGCAGTGCCGTGTGAAGACTGAAGATTGGTATTTGTTTTCTGGAAGTCTATTTCGATTATTTAGTCTTTGTATTGTTTTGATTTGAAGACAAAATGTTGTCTTGTTCTTGCTCCACGAAGTTGTTCTGACTTCTGAGTGTTGAGTTTTATTCTTTGAAACAAGAGAAAACAAGAGAAAGACTATAAGAAATCACGATTTAGAAAGATTATAAGACATCCGGCTAACCGGATTTGACTAACCGGTTAACCGGTTGTAAGCGAATCTGACGGCTATTGACTAATCGAATTTTACTAACCGGTTAACGGTTGTAAAGCGAATAAGCGACCAAGCTATTCGGCTAACAGGATTTTACTTACCGGTTAACCTGTTGTAAACAGAATCACGGCGTGGTATTCTAACCGGATTTTACTAACCGGTTAAGCAGGTTGTAAAGAATAAGCCAAGCTATTTGGCTAACGATTTTATTAACGGTTAGCGGTTGTAAGCGAATGGCGACCAAGCTATTGACTTTCTGTAGGTTATCCGGTTTCAATACAGTTTGTATTCAATTTGAGGTTTGGAATTGATTACCGGATTCAATACAACTATTAACAAACCTAATATTTAATGTACATGTTAAAAGATTTAAAATTTTATTAATTTATTAATTGTTATAATCTAAAAGAAAAATATCTAACTATAGGAGCCTTTTTAAAATTTTTCCTTTAATGTACATGTTAAAACATTGTTTGGGCTGATTTTATCTTTTTTTGTTGTAATAGAATGGAAAATTGTGATGAGGAGGAAGTGCAAGAGGTGGAGGTTGGTGATGGGAAAAAAAGAAAAATATCTTTGAGATCAAATGTTTGGGCTCATTTTACCAAACTTCCTTGTGGAAACAAAGGAAAATGTCATCATTGCTGTAAAACCTTTGCAGCTAATAGAGGGAATACCACTAATTTGAGGAATCATTTGGATAGATGTAAGTCATATGAATGTGTGAAGGTTGAAGGGGATCCGAAGCAACAAGTACTTTTCCGTCAAAATGGAAAAGATAAAGATGATGGAGTTGTTAAAGTTAGTGGCGTGTTTAGTCAAGAGGCTTGTAGAATGGCACTTGTGAAGATGATTGTCAAGGATGAATTACCTTTTAGCTTTGTGGAGGCTGAAGGATTTTTAGAGTTTATGCAAACTTGTTGCCCAAGATTTGATGTGCCATCGCGAAGAACAATTACAAGAGATATTCTTGAATTGTATCAACATGAAAAAGGGTTGTTGAAAAGTGTTTTGAGTGCAAGTAAGCAGAAGGTGTGTATTACCACAGATACATGGACATCAATTCAAATGTCTAACTATATGGTAATTACTGCTCATTTTATTGATGTGGAGTGGGTGTTGCACAAAAGGATTCTTAGTTTCACACCTATAGTTAATCATAAAGGAGATGGTATTGGGAAGTTAATTGAGGCATGCTTGATTGATTGGGGGATTGAGAGGTTGTTCACAATTACAGTGGACAATGCAAGTGCCAATAAAGTCGCAATAGCTTACGTGAAGAAGAAGTTAGCAAATTGGAGTGCGAATTCAATGGTTTTGAATGGTTTATATATGCATGTGAGGTGTTCGGCACACATAATAAATTTGATTGTGCAAGATGGGTTGGCGGAGGTGAATCATTCAATAGCTAGTATTCGCAATGCAATCAAGTATGTTAGATCATCTCTAGCAAGATTGCAAAAGTTTAAAGCATGTGTTGATAGGGAAAAAATCTCAAATAGAGGGCTTATGGTGTTGGATGTGCCTACTAGATGGAATTCAACATATTTGATGTTGCAAAAAGCAGTTGTGTTTGAAAAAGCATTTGATAGAATGAAGGAAGATGATGGACATTATATTAATTGGTTTGTTGAGGATGAGGGTGAAAAGAAGAGGGAGGGGCCACCGAGCGATGACGATTGGGCAAATGCAAGGAGGTTAGTCAACTTTTTATCGGTTTTTTATTATGTGACCTTGAAATTTAGTAGCTCTCTTAATGTCACTTCCAATGATTACTTAAATGAAATGACAAAAGTTCAAATTCATTTGAAGTCACTTGCTACTTCTAGTTTGCTACTTCTAGTGATGATTTGTTGAGAAAAATGGTCGAAAAAATGGAGCAAAAGTTTGCTAAATATTGGGGTGATTCTTTTGATGAGGTTAACATGTTATTATTTATAGCAAATGTGCTTGATCCTAGATGTAAATTGGAGTTTGTTACATTTTGTTTTAGTAGCATGTATGAATCTAGAAAGGTTGAAGAATTGAAATCTAAGGTTAAAGAGTTGTTGATGAAGCTATATAATAACTATATTGGTGGGAGTGATGTGAGGAATAGTAGTGGTGTTTGTTTTGGTGATATTCATGATGTTTGTGTTGGTGGTGGTGATGGCGGTGGTGGTGGTGGTGCTAGTAGTAGTATAATGTCAATTGATCTTTTTTCATCTTTCAAAATGATGAAGCAAAGTTCAAATGATGACATTAGTTCAAAAAATGATGTTGAAAAGTACTTGACGGATGCTAATGAGTACTAGTAATGTCCATTTGATATTTTGACTTGGTGGAAGTTGAATGGGCATAGGTATCGATTTTGTCTCAGTTACCAAGGATGTTTTGGCAATTCCGATTGTCTTGTAGCTTGAATCGGCATTTAGCACGGGGCGTGTTCTTGATCCTTTTAAGTTCTTTAACTCATAAAGCTGTTGAGTCATTGATTTGTACTCAAAATTGGTTTGGCTCAACTCTATTAGGAGAGCGGATGTCAACCCACTCGTGAGAAAGCTGAATTCTATGAAGTTATTGAAGCGGTAATATGTTACTATTATATGTTGATATGTTTTTTGGTTATAATATCACTTTTAACTAATCATTAATATTTTTGTTTAATTTGTTAATGTAGAATTTGGTAGGCCAATAGTAGCTCAACAAGAACAAGTGAGGATCAATTGAGATTTGGGAGTTAATCGATATTTATTGCTTTTGGGAGTTAAGATTTTTGCCTAATTATTTTGATTTCAACTTATTATTTGGCCATGTTATGTGTTATTGAACATGCTTTTAGACATATTTTTATTTTTTATTTGTTAACTTTTTATGTTTGTAGTAGATTTATTAATTTAAGGTTTTAAATTTAAAAAGGCCCAAAATAAGCCCAATAGGCCCATAATCGAAATAATCGAACCGAATCGAACCGAATTATTTCAATTAATCGAGTATTTGATTATTTCGGTAATTTGAATAATCGCGATTATGATTTTAAAATAATCGTAATCGAACGATTATGAAAAATTTGATAAAAAACCGAACCGAACCGAACCGCGCCCACCCCTAGGTAAGAGTACGAAAGAAAGAAGTAATACAACATGTAAACCTGGCATGGCAGCAAAAAAGAGGATTTCTTTCTTTTCAATCTTTTTCTTCCCCCTTTTGTTGAATTCTGCAAAAGGAAATTTTTATGAACATCGTGACATGAAATTTTAGCCTCTTGATAGTGCGTGTTTGTGTTTAAATACATAGATAGAAGGCAATAAAAGATGTAAGAGAGAGGGTGAAGCCTAAAGATTATGAAGATAGATGGATATTTTATAAACTAATCATGTGGGAGTGAAGAGAAAGATTGTGAATATGGGAGAAGATTAGGTTCCTCTTGTGGCTATTATATCAAAGATAATGGAAGTTGATATATATTCTTCTCAACATAGAAGTCTTGTGCTTGATGATTATTAGACCAAATATATAAAATCAAGTAAAATTTTAATGTTACGATATCATAGATGCGCATGTTATAAGCTGGTCAGAAATAATTTGGCAAATTAATTGGTTGATTTACGCTAAATTATAAGTAATTTACTGGATGTCCTCAACTTCAAATAATATTTTATTGACATATATAAAAGAAATCGTTACTCGCTTAATTAGTTAAAATTCCTATTTTAGTAAATCTTATTGAATCAATAAGAAAATATAGCAATCAGATTTTGTTTGGTTGGAATTAATAGGCTCCTCGTCATGAAGCCAGTACGGAATTGTATCAACTCTAAAAATAAAATTTAAGATAAAAATAATAATTTTATGTGGATTCAATAAACAAGAGACTCGAAAATCACAGCAATTAAAAAATTTGTCAAAGAGTGCTATATTTGTGAATTCAAATAATCTCACCCAATCGGAAATATCAAATTGTATCTTGTAGCGCTCTTCCTCTACCTCGATTCCTCCAATAACACATGTTAGAAACAATTATTACCCAAAAAGAAAAATACATAAATCAAAGCATATTTTAGTCATTCAGTCAAGAATTGTAAAAGGATTTCCTTAAACGAAACAAAAAGATTACGCGCATTCAATCAACTATGCATATGCGAAGACACAATATTTTGAATATTGCAAAATTTTCATGCGTCCTGATCATACAAACAAACACTCACACACACATGACACAACGACACAATAACACATGTTAATTTTAGGTGAAGGAGCAATACTTGCTTTAGAGGGTCGACCTTAATTAATCAAAATAGTTCCTTGGAAGACATTTTTTAAAGGGCTATGGGGGCTGTGTGTGTGTGTGTGTATCAATCATCAGCAAGAAGCTCACAGTCAATTCTTTGGAAATACAATTGTTCGTTTACAAGGTCATAAGCTACATTATAATTCTGTTGAGCTATCATCCCTATAATAGACAAATCTTTAAACCTTGCACCATTAAAATCACTTGGACCAACAGCCAAGCAAAACACAGAGGAAGACCCCTGGTAAAATACACTTTCAACATCAAGAACCAAATCAGCCCCCCCAGCAAAATGAAATGCCATCGCCGGAAAACCTTGAAGATCTCGATTAATGTTCCCGGAATAGCACAAATGCCACGCCGGCTCCATTGGGTACCTTGGCAACAGCCCTTGAAAGAGATCTTCGACCTCTTTGCGTAGTGTTTGATACGCGCTTGGGACCAGCCAAGTTAGTGTAGTACCAGAATCGATGAAAACTCCAGCATCAGACCAAGTATCATTTTTCTTGAATAAATTTGGATCAATATCCAGCATTCTCTCTCCAAGACTAATTCCTTCAAGTGTAACATAATAAGATCCATCAATGACATACATTGGAGTTGAATCACCTTCAAGTATTGCTCCTTCACCTAATATTAACATGTTATACGCATACTCAAAATAATTTAAGTTACCAATGCAATATGAAAATTTAGAGCCAACTTTTTCTACAAGTGATAGTGTGCTGGAAGTTGCTGGGCCAAGTCCAAATACTCCTGTAAATTGTTCATCGCTAAAATGTGCATTGTTATGGCTACACCCAAATCCTACATCATTTAAAAATGTCTTGCCTTCGTCTGATGTCTCAAAGTTGAATTGCTCACTGCCAATGGTTCCTTGTGAATCAGGACCGCTTGTGTATCGAATATTGTACCAGCATTCACCAGGATATCCGCTGCAATCATTTGTGCAGTAACTTGAGTCGCAAGGCAAAGTGGCGTACGTGAGTGATTTAGAAGGATCAAAAGTTGTTGCACCACATTGTTCACAGGGCTGGCATTTAACCCATATGAGGCTACTGCCGGTGTCCAAGACGGCGAGCTGCGGAACTGGTGGCTGACCGATGGAGAAGTTCACGTAAAATACAGGAGTAGTAGAGATTCCAGGATGAAGATGAGCTTTCTGAGATGATTTCTGGGACAAATAAATGAAACGAGCCATTGACATGTTTAGAGTGCGTTGAGCTTGTGCGTCAACGGTGTCATTAGGGTTGTATAAGAGAGAGTCCCGGTGAAGAAGCTTGGTGACTAAGCGTTTAGGTTTCCCGGCGGCGGGTGCGGCGGTTGCTGAAGTGAAAATACGGGTGCCTGTGAAAGGTAAGATAATGAGAGAAAGAAGTAATATTGCGTGCGAAGATGGCATGATAAATGGGAATTAATTTGAATTTCTTGGTATGAAAGTGTAGTAGTTGATAGGAGAGAGAGAGAGAGAGATACATGGTTGTGTGCATATATACAAAAATAGAAGGTAAAAGAGAAAAAGGAAAGAACGAAGCATAAAGACGATGAAGATATAAAAAGAGAGATCTATAAATAGATGATGAAAGAAAAGTGTAACAAAGAGAAAGAATGTGAATATGGAACAGGTCGGGTTCCTCTTGCGTGCATAATTAATCTAAGATAAAGGAAGTTTATGAATTCAAATTCTCTCATAATATCTGTTTTTCCTAAATAAAACAAAATCTTGTAATTTGATGATAATTATTAGACAAAAATACAAAAGTAACTAAATTTCAAAGATTACATTATCATAAATGCATACATAGCGCAATCAAGTTCTTTAAAACATATGACAAATCGAAATGATTACAGACGGAAGCTAATTAGTGGCCGGCCGGCTACTGGTTTTTATTTTATTTTTAGGATAAATAATATTCTCGATTAATTATTGATGATTTCTTGGAAATTCTCTAAGATGATTGAACTCAAATCCCTAATCTAATAAACTTCAAATATTATTTCACAGAAATATACAAAAGAGAGATCATGCATCAACACTTATGGTGCGTTACTTCATGAAATGAGAAGGAGATTCTAATATTTACTTGGCAAAAATAAATGAGAATTAAGAATGAGAATGAGAATCAATTTATTAAAATATTCATGGTATTAAATAATGTATTTTTCATTAACTAGACACATGTATAAATATTATTATAAAAATAATATTAATTAAAAAATAAAAATAAAAATAATAATAATAATGGCATTTAAAATAATAAATTTAATTGTGATTTGAACGGGGATAATTTAGAAAATATGAAAAAATTAGAGGGATACAAATTAAAAGAACATGAATCCCTATTTCCAACCCTCTTATGGGGAATGAAATTCTCATTTTTTATTCTCAAATTGTGTGTAACTCACATATTTTATTCTCATTCCTAAATTACATTTTGTCAAGTAAACATTAATTTCATTCTCATTCGTTCATTTTCATAATTTAAACCATTAACTAAATACATCATTAATTACATTCTTAATTAGATTAAAACACCTATTTAATAAATCTTAGTAATAACTGAAAAGAAATTTGGCCAATCACATAGCATATCACCACGAAGCTAATGGTGCCAACTTTAAAATAGAACTTCGAATAAAAGAAAAAAAAACTTTTTAATGTGAATTTGATAAACATGACATGACACTTGTCCAATATTTATTCCTTTGTCCAATATAACGCCGTATTGATTTAAATCAATGATCTAATTGGCCATACCAAACAAGATTTAGAACATTTATTAAGACCCATTCCTAAGAGACCCACTAATGGACATAATATTGAAGTACCGAATCGGACAAAATATTGAAGTATCAAATCAATCATCAATAACGTCCACTGACATTTAGATTAACTTCATTGACTCTCTGTCTTTTATTTTTGCTAAGCCAGCTCTAATTCTGCTGTCACGTTCCATTTTTAGGCCTGAAAAATCATGCCCTTATCTTTGTAACGCTCATAATCTACCTCGATTACCAAACTAGCCCTAAATTAAAACAATTCTTACCCTGAGAATCTAATAAGACAGACGACAATTAAGTCATTCAATCAAGAATTGTAAATAGTTCTTCGCATGAAACAAAGAGGATTTACGTTATTTAATTATATTTCACTTCAAACCCAATCAAAAAGTAAATGGGTTCGGCCAAGTGTCATACATGAACTGCTTCGAGCAATCCGAACCTCATCACAAAATCATCTTTGCAAACGATTGTTTGCCAAGTGTCCCAAACCTTAGTCTAAACCTAAACCCAGCAACTATAAAGGGCACAACCCTAGGCCACTCTCGTTACTTGCATTGTTCTTTTTCTCCTTTCTTCATCATCATTAGTGTCTAAGCAATGGCTTCTTCCAGGTTTTTTATTACCATTGTAGCCCTCACGTGTTTCTTATTTACCTCTGAAGCCAAGGAAATTCTTGTGGGAGGCAAAGAAAATTCATGGTCAATTCCTCCATCTCCTGACTTTCTCAATCTTTGGGCAGAGAAAACCCGGTTCAGAATTGGCGATTCTCTAAGTAATTTCTCTTCAAATTCCTATACTTTGTTAATCTTATATTTATCTCACTTAGTTTGCTATATATAAACTCTAATTTTCTCTAATTTTCTCTAATTTGCTATATTTATCTCACTTTTTTTTTTTTATAAATATTGTTTCAGTTCTTTAACATGGCACCAGAGTCTTGGTCTCAAAGTATCGTGTTAGAATCCTCGTGTCTTGGTTAATTTTTTGGATGTACAGATGATATATCAGTTTTACTCAGAATCCCAATTTGAGATTTTCCATTTCATGCATTTGTTTGCATATAGATTCATAAATTTTCCCTCACATTTTATCATCATACACTAATTTTATTTATTTTTTAATATTAGTATTTAAGTTTGATGGCAAGACTGATTCAGTGCTACAAGTGACAAGAGATGATTATAACAGCTGCAACAAATCAAAACCAATCAAGGAATACAAAGATGGGAACACAAAGATTGAACTGAGCCGATCAGGGTCACATTACTTCATCAGTGGCGCCGACGGTAATTGTGAGAAAGGAGAGAAACTTTTTGTGGTAGTCATGTCTAACAAATTCAAGTCTTCCAATGCTCCGGCATCTGCTCCGGCGCCGGCTCCTAATCAGAACAGTGCTGCTGGCGATGAATTCAAGTTAGGGTTTATGGGTGTAATAATTCTCCTAGCTGGGTTTGCTTTGTTTTAAGATAAAAATAAGATCTTTTGAGATTTGTGAGATCAAAACTGTGTTTTAAAGATAATTTTTGTTTTGAGGTACTTTTGGATTACGTCACTACGTTTTGAGGATCTTTACTTAAATTCTTACGTTCATATATATATTAGGCATTGTGATGATATATCTTCTTCTTATTACTTGCCTTTTCATGATTTATTTTTGCCTCAAGAGGAAGTTTGGTGGTTAAAGTACTTAAATGTTAAGCAATTTAAATAGCGGTTGAAAATTAATTCAAATTGTTGTACCAAAAGTGGAATAAAAGCCCATATGAGTATAGACCTAATAAAAAATAACCAAAACGTTTAAATGACAAACCTTCGATAAAATATTAAAAACATGTTTCTACAAAGAGTAACCTATGCTCATTTTTTATAAAGAATAATCTATCTTTATTTTTTACAATGAGCAACCTAGAATAACATACGTCCATTAAATGGTAAGTTTTCAACAACTTACCAAAGGCCCGACTTAAGTCTCCTTCTTTTTTTTTTAATAAAGAATGACTTAGCTCCATTTTAAATAAAACGCCCAAAGAGTGAGTATTCGACAAAGTGGCAAAGGCGCATTTTTGTAAGGAATGACCTAGAACCATTCAAAGAATGATCTAGGTTTATTTTCTACAAAAAGTGACCTAAATGTTTAGTAAAGACTCAAACCACTTGCAAATAAGATTTTGCTTGCAAGCAAGGTTCTAAGAAGGATACTTACATGTGAAATGCTGTAAAATCAATCCTCTTTAAGAACCAACATATGAGCTGAAGTGCTTGGGCCCAATGAAGGTTAAGGGCTCGAGATCAGGACAAGGGTTTAAAGAATACTTGTCACAAACAAGTTTTAACACCTAATGACAGGTGTCTTTGTATGTATAGACTTTGCAGACACTTCTCACTAAGATAATGCCACGTCTGATGATGACATCTCCACCTTATTGATCAAATTGCCTATATAAAAGTTCAAAATTTTCCATACTAAAAGAGTAAGAGAAAAATGAGTAAAGAAATGATGTCCTTCTCTCTTTGGTTTCTCTCTCTATAATTAAACTCAAAAGGCTGATTTGAGAATTGAAGGTTATCGCTGGCAAAAATTTCATTTCTTTTTTAGAACCTTTGATAATAAAAATCCACATATCAAGGAGAAATAGTTCGCAAAGCTTAATATAAAAGGATATTTGAAATAAAAACTTAGTTATTATGTTTTGAACAAAAATTTGCAACGACACCAAATCCAACGGTATATTCATTTCTCAAAACAAACACGTAAGATGCCGCATTCTAAAATATCAATCTAGAGATGATATTTAATTAACTGGTTTACATTGGTATATTTTGTTAGGATTGGATGAGGTCAAATTTATGACAGTGGTATGTCTCTAAATATAATTGGTTAATCACTCCTAGGTGACACATGATTTGATAAATTTCAAAAATGTGACATATGTTTTAAAAATACTTAAGCGAGTGACATTCCATTATTTTTACCATTAACTTTAAACGATCGAGGGTAAAATTGAAAAAAATAGATTTGTTTATCATAAAGCTAAAGAGATAAAAATATTGGATTTATATAGTGCTTTCCAATTCATAAAAGATCTGCTCCTTTAGACTCATAAATTAGTTTGATGCAATCATATTTTTTTTTAAATCGATTTAACAAAAAATGCCTTGTTAATTAGCCTTTGATTTATTTTTTAATATTTTTATATTTAAAAAATTAAAAATAAGTTAGTAGGGTATTAACATCATTTTGTAATTAATTTGTAGGAATAGAGATGCTATTTTATATAAACTGTAGGGGTAGAAATGTTATTTTATAACTAATTTACTAATTCTATTAAACTTAACTGTAAAAGTTAATCAAATATCACCCATTTAAGTTTTTTTTTTTAATTTGTCAAAACATGTCATTTAGGGATAATTAACCCAATATAATTCTATGAAAAGAAATAATTTGTAGTTGTTGAAATGGTAGGTATGCCTAGGTGGGGTTGGTTTGGGAAAGTGTTCATGGCGATTAAGAAGGGATTTTATAGGGGACAAAGAGGGGTTAAGGATTTATAGATGATTTTTAGAGTGAATTCTTATTTCCTTTGGAATCAATTTGCATTAGTAAGACAGTAACTAGTGTGTTTTTTTTTTTTTGGGGGAAAAAAAAGAAAATGATCAAATACAAAAATTAGTAAGTCTTGATCATATTCATGATAGGGTCTCGTAGAAAATTAAAGAGAATAAATGGGGTAAAAGCTCATTTAGTCCCTATATTTTAAGATTAGTGTTCATTTAGTCCCTATATTTTTTAAAATGCCTTGAAACATCCATGCCGTTAAAGTATTGATACCTCTATTGTTACTTTTTATTTCTTTTAGTTTATTTTTATAATATTACCGTTTTCTAGTTATTTTTATGGACATTACTAAAAAGAAAATAATTAAATTACCAATTTAACCCTAAAATAAAAAAAATTATATTATTTTTTTGCAAGCACCATTTGCACACTTGGTAGTTTGCATACAATTTTTGACAATTTAATTTTTGATTTTTAGGGTTAAATTGGTAATTTAATTATTATTTTTTTATTAATGTCCAAACAAAAAAATTATTATAAAAGGGTAATATTGTAAAAGTAAGCCAAACGAAATCAAAAGTAACGGTAAGGGTATTAATATTTTAACTGCAGGGATGTTTCGAGTCATTTTTTAAAATAAAAGAACTAAATAGATACTAATCTTAAAATATAAGGATTAAATGAGCTTTTACCCAAATAAATACCTTAAAAAGAGGACAAAAATTGGTAGAAATCCAATTGAAGTTATTTATCAGTTTCTCTCGCTTAATTATGGAAGTTATCCCGCATTTTAAAATGCGCACTTGTCCAATAAAGTTGCTACCTATTTCTTAATAACTTGACATTAAATTTAATTAATCACATATCCCGTCTTATTCTTTTGTCCCTCTTTATTCTGTTCTAGTTGTAGATGGTCGCACTTTAACTACAGCCGGTGTTTCTGATTTGGGCCTCAGTTGGGCCCCTAATTCGCCCCAATCTTCAAACTAGATACGCTTTCAGGCCTTGTAGAAGCCCATTAATTTACATTAAAAAAAAAAAAAAAATCGTGAGCACAAAAGACGAAATCTAAAATCTTCTTCTTTTCCCCGTTTTCCTCCTAATAATTCAATGGAGATAAAAGCTCAGATATCACCGCAATATTTCTCTTCATTTTGACACTCGTAAGCTCTTTCTTTCTGTTCACTTCTCTATATGTATGTCTATTACCCAAAATTTCACATCTTTCATTTTTATTAAAAGTATAGCAACTTTGTTTTTTAATTTTTTTTTCAGGCAAAATTTTTCTGCCGGGTCTGCTAAAAGAATTCTCATTTTGGTAAATGGATTTATTATCTTCTGGCAAAGTAACAGTTTTCCCACAATCCAAAGCGGGAACCTCCATTTTTACACGGAATTCACGACTTAACCTTCACTCGGGTCTTAGCTCTCTTCATTCTTTGAAGGTATGCACATTTTGAAGTTCATAGTGTTTCTTTTCCTTTTTGTCTTTTTATCTGTATATGAAACTTGAATTTTACCTTTTTTGTATCTTACTGAAATTTGTTTTTCTGCGCTTTTTATTTGTACTTTTGTCTGAGAATTGTTATGTGTTAATTCAGTGGCTGTCTTTTCAATTAGTCATATTTGAAGAATTAGCTAGAATTGATTGTGCATGTTATGAGTAAATTGAGATGTGGCTTTTAAGTCGGAGCTGCTGTGGAATCGAATCAATAGTAGTCGTGTGCAAGTTGTTAATTTCTTACGCCTTTAAAATTAAGCTAAAGCAAGCATGACAGTTTCAAACTGGCCCTTAGTCTCAGTGAGATTGATTTCTGATTCTGAAATTCGTCAATAAAGTATTCAAATTTTGCAGCATAGTTTAGTTCCATTTGTCCTTGCCTATTTTCTAATCAATTGGAGAGATGATCCATTCACATTGCAAAAGGAGCTTTCATGTGGGTTGCCTTGTGTTGTAGAATAAGAGGTAAGGTTATTGAGCTAGCATGTCATTTGTTGTATCATGGGCCAACTTTATTCTGTGGTGCTATAGAGCCTGACTTTGACGCTGCTACGAATTTTGATAACTATCAATTTTTGATGGTTTACTGAATATTTGTAACCTTATGAAGTTTCTGTAAAGTTTCTGAGTTAATATTTCTGCAGCTTAGTAGCGGAAAATATAAACTTCAATTAAAGTCTAGAGTTCCATCGAAAAAGTTGCAGCATCCATATGCTTTTGCTGCCAGACAGGATTATCCGCAAAATGCAGATTTACCTCGGCAGTACTCAAAGAGAGAAAAGAAGCCATTTCCAATTCCTATAGTGGAGCTGAGGCGAGCTGCTAGAGCAAGGGCCAAAAATCGGAGTGGCCAACCAAGAAGACCAGTCCCACCACCAAAAAGAGGGTTGCTGGTTAAAAACCTTATACCAGTGGCCTATGATGTGTTAAATGCAAGAATTACATTGATTAACAATCTCAAGAAGCTCTTGAAAGTGGTGCCTGTGCATGCTTGCCTGTAAGTTTCCACATCTTTGTCACTAATTTCATCTTTTATATTTCAATAAGTGTTGGTTCAGAAATAATAAATATTAGTTAAATCAGTCTCTTGTCTGTGATCACATTTTATGTCCTTGTATAGGTGGATGGCATAGAATTTCTGGCCGGTTTATGACCATGCCAAAAAATAATCATGGACAATTTTCACTTTTTTTTTCCCTCATTGGCCTTGGTGTCATAAGAATCAAATGGTATATCAGAAGGTCTAACTGATTTTGTACGTGATGAGCACTTGATACAGATGATTTAGAGCATGTGTGACGTTAGATCTCTATCTTGTATTTCGGTGGCTATTCTTGAACATGTCTGTGGTTAATAGTTCCTCTTGTAAGCAATCTAGTGAAGAATGTTGGACATTAAGAACTGTTGCAAGCTGCACTTTAATGTACTGTTGTAGAAGTATTTTGATCATTCAGACTCTATTATAGTGAACATGATGTATGACTCTGCCTCATAATGCATTTGCTGTTCCGCAGATTTTGTAATGAAATTCACGTGGGACCTGTTGGACATCCTTTCAAGTCATGCAAAGGCCCTGATTCTGCCTTTCGCAAGGGTCTTCATGAGTGGACAAATGCAGCCGTTGAAGATATACTCTTGCAAGTTGAAGCATACCATCTTTTTGACCGCCTTGGAAAGCGTATTCGTCATGATGAGAGATTCTCCATTCCCCGAATTCCAGCCGTGACTGAGCTTTGCATCCAAGCTGGTGTGAGTATTCCTGAATTTCCCACGAAAAGGAGACGAAAGCCAATCATCCGCATAGGTAGAAAAGAATTTGTTGATGCTGATGAAAGCGATCTGCCAGACCCTGATCCACCTGTTCCATTAAAACCAATATTAACTGAAATACCAGATTCTGAAATAGTAGCCCCATCCAATGAAGAAGAGACAGTTTTGCTTGCAGAAGAAACACTCCAAGTATGGGAAAAGATGAGGGGAGGAGCTAGGAGGCTAATGATGATGTACCCAGTGAGGGTTTGTGGATATTGCCCAGAGGTGCATGTGGGTCCATCTGGACACAAGGCACAGAACTGCGGCGCCTTTAAGCACCAACAGCGTAATGGCCAACATGGTTGGCAAGCAGCAGTTCTTGACGACTTGATACCGCCAAGATACGTCTGGCATGTTCCTGATGTGAACGGGCCTCCGTTAAGACGGGAGTTGAAAAGCTTTTATGGACAAGCCCCTGCCGTCGTAGAAGTATGTGTTCAGGGTGGGGCAGCAGCGCCAGATCAATACAAGCCAACCATGAGATTAGATGTTGGGATTCCTACAACTATTCGAGAAGCTGAAATGGTGGTTTGAGTTGCTTTGTGCACATATTATTGTTTGTTTAAACAAAATATAAAGTTGTACGTGGGGTTTATTGAAATGAAATGCAATGAGAGTTTCTTGCTTCGGATGGTAGTAGATTTCATGCTAAAGTCTAGAAAGAAGTAAAGAACCATGACAAGTGGGATGGTATTTTTATGTGCAAATTGGGACGTGAATTGTGGTATATTGAGAGCTTGAAATGTTAAACTTGAACTTGTGTAAGTTGTAACAATATCTTGCATCGATTTCTTGTTTTATTCAGAACCGAAGATATTAAAGACTTGTAAGTAGAAAATTTAAACTTGAAACCCGTATCAGTATTTTGTATGCTACTTGTCTGCCAGACTGCCAGGCTGACTCTGGTAATTTCTATGCATGGCAGCCATTCCATGGTAGGCTAGGAGGTGTTGGACCAGCCAAGTCTACGGACCTTTCGAAAGTCGAAAATAAATATTATCTAATTATTTCATTTTGTTTCATTTTAAAAATGTTTTTTCTTATCAACGTGGCAACCGGAACAAAAGGCCCACGTTTCGTAGGCCCACCCCATCACATAAATTCTCACGAAAGCAGAAAGGCGAAAAAGATTAAGACGCACATTCTGTTCCAAGTCAAAGGTCTGGATTTTTATAATCTCTTTAAAAGAGAAAATAGCTGGGAAAGGAAAAGAGAGAGAACGCAGAGAGGTAAGGGCACTAAACGCACTTTCGTTGCTTCTTCCATGGAAGTCGCTGCTGCTTATCCTTCCTTCAGTTTACTTCATCTCCGTAAGCTGTCCCGCTCTCTTTATACGTGAAAGACGTATCACTCATTTTATACATTTTTTTTTAGTGATCTAATTTCTTATTTTCTCTGCTTATCAATTTTCTTCAGGTTCTAGAAAGTCTTCTACGCATTCTTCTTTGTCGCGGGTAAATTTAGATTCCTCTTATTTTCTCTGTTTCTGGTAGGTACGAGTGACCGTGTGAGGGAGAAAGAATTTATGCTTTTTCTGGGTATCCAAACATAAATTCTTGACAAAAGAAGACTTTCGTGGATTAATAAAACAATAATACTGTGCTTCCAGAAGCTTGTATTCCAATTGACGTGGCATCATTATTTTATTATCTCACTGTCATATGGTGGACTGTAAGAGCACCGCCTATGTGTCAAATCAGTTGGGATCAACTTTTAAGCATTACTCGTAACTATATTTGTTTGATGAAACAGCTTGTAAGCTTTGTGGATTGTTACTTAGAGAGATATGCTGCAAGAGTTTGGATAATCCAGTTAAATCTTTTGTGCTGTGAAATTCAGTAGTTGATTGGGCGTTTAGCTTGCAAGAGCATAGATTAAATTAAATTGCTATATGCCATTCAATTAAAACTAAATCATATGAATTGTAATATTCATTCATTTCGATAAGAAGAAAAGATGAAAAATGGAAAAAAAGTACAATAATCAGAAGTGATTTATTTATTGTACACGAGTTATTTGTAAATGTTTCAAATGATTCCTATCAGTTGTTTTGGCTTTCTGCCCCTCCTGTGTGGTTGATGCCAGTGTTGACTGGAGATTATAGGATTTGAGAATCCCCTAAGGTTACTTTTTTCACTTCTTGCAGTTGTGCCCTTATAAAGGGCTTGGGTGTTCCGCATATAATCAGGCAGTTTTGAGAAATTCATATAGTTGTAAGTAACATTTTTAGCTTGTAGTTTTACTTCATTTTCTCACTGACTACTAATATCTGGCATTTCAATTTTCTTATATTTGCCCGATGTTATTTGTGCCACACCCAACTTATGACAAATTTCAGATTTCATTTAATAAGTACTTTCATGACATTGTGGGTTAAGAATATTTTGGAGAATTTATCTTCTATTAATTGAAAGATTATCTGTAATATCTTCTGCTTTTGTTCTCACGTTGGCAACTATGTATGATAATGGTTGGTGGAGATTACCTTTGTCTCAATGTATTGTGGTACTTTCAACACAAAAGGATTACCAATTTCATAACACACTAGCACTGGTTGTTGCTTTTGATGGTTTGGCAGCTTTCCTTTGTGAAATCTGATGTGTAAGAGTGAGGTACAGGTGTGGTTGGGATATTCTTGCTGTTACCAGACGTGCCTGATAAACTAGATCTTTCTAATCTTTCTGCTTTCTTCTTTCTTTTACAGCTGCACAAAATGGCTTTCAGTGCATCACAATGGAGGGTGTTGGTTTCTCATGGCCTAATTTTGATCTAAAGCTTAATAGACGGTGCTATGATATTAAATTGTCCAGAAATGTTGTTGTGAGATCTCAACTTGCTGGAACTGGGACTCCGGATGCTGCCTACCCATTATCAGGTTTCACTGCAAACCATTTTATGCCATTTCCTCTCTTGCCTCCTCCTTCCTGCTTTTATCAAGTTTCAGCATTCTGCCTAATTATTTCTCACCAAAGTTTTAAAGTGCAGAACTTAAACTGGGGTCAAAAGTTAGAGGAATGTTCTTTTATGCTGTTACTGCTGTAGTTGCCATTTTTCTGATTGTGCTGATGCTGGTGGGTCATCCCTTTGTGCTTTTGCTGGACCGATACCGAAGAAAATTTCATCATTTTATTGCCAAACTTTGGGCGACATTGACTGTTTCTCCATTTCTTAAACTTGAGATTGAGGGGCTGGAGAATCTGCCTTCTTCAGATACTCCTGCTGTTTATGTTTCCAACCATCAGAGTTTTCTAGACATATACACTCTTCTCACTCTTGGGAAAAGCTTCAAGTTCATCAGCAAGAGGGGAATATTTCTCTTTCCTGTCATTGGGTGGGCAATGTCAATGATGGGTGTCATTCCTTTGAAACGCATGGATAGCCGAAGCCAATTGGTATTCCTTTTCTTTTCCTCCTTCCTATTCTACTTGAAGCATTTGTGGTTATTTATTTTGTTTAGGGTAGCGGGCAAGCTTCCAAACTGTGTTTTATCACTTAGTTCGTTCATTTGTTTCCTCCGACAGGCTCAGGTTTCTGCTCTTCACCCCCTTGGATTTGAAATTTTTATTGGTTTTCTGATATAGGAATGTCTTAAGAGATGCATGGAACTTATCAAGAAGGGGGCCTCTGTATGTTTCTTTCCGGAAGGAACACGGAGTAAAGACGGAAAATTAGGTGCTTTCAAGGTGAGCTGGCAAGGTCGTGTTGGCACTTTATACTGAAAAAGAGACTGATATTATTGAAGATTTTGGGGCCAATATTGTAATTATATTATGGCTCTATGAATTCATTTATTTATCTTGCTGGTGATATGCAGAAAGGTGCATTCAGTGTTGCAGCAAAAACTGGAGTCCCAGTGGTACCCATAACTCTAATGGGAACTGGCAAAATCATGCCTTCAGGAATGGAGGGTATGTTGAATGAAGGAGCCATTAAAGTTGTTATTCATAAGCCTATTCAAGGACATGATGCAGGAGAACTGTGCAATGAAGCTAGAAACTCAATTGCAGATACGCTTGGTCTTCGAAGCTGAAAATTTTACTGCAAAAAACAATACTTGTCACTACATCTCAATGCCTGATTTCAAGCTATGAATGAAAGAAATACAATCTTGAAGGTACATGTTTTATAACTCCCTTTTGCATTTTTCATGCACAATTGAGGTGAATGTTCATGATTTCAGTGTTGCACAATTTTTCATGATTTCATGCACAATTGAGGTACATCTAACTGGAGAGTGGAGACCTTTAGAGCAAAGCAATTTGCATTCATATCATTTACAGTTCCGTGTGATAAGATTTTGACAACTTTTAACTGAAGAGGTATTTGGAGGGTTGGAGTTTCTACCAAAGTCTTGCAAAGACTTCTTTCTAGGCATTCAAATTATTGTGGACTTATTGGTGTGTAATGTAATTGATATGCTATTATGTAATAATGCATAATGCGCTCATTTTGATCCTACGTTATATTGTTCTAGTTTTAACGTCTGTCTTTCCACTTCATATACACGATGTGCTATTGTTCTTGTTCGTTCTTGCAGGTCTGTATATGTTGCTAAAGTAAAGTGCATCGGTAATTTTGTTTGCCGCAAAACAGCTCATCTTTGGAACAGCCGGCTGACCCTTTTAATGGCATTTTTATTTTTAATCTCTTACGACTTTTTTTTTTTTTAATTATAATTTCTTTTTGTGGTATCACGTGACGCGGATGAAGAAGGATTTGCCTTGACAAAGTTTTTCCAAACACGGCTGGCTTAGTTTACACTCTTGTTGGACCATATCAATGACTTGAGAAGACTGGCAATTAATTGGTTGAGAACGATGTGTATAATCGCACTTGCAGAAAGAAGAACAGAATTTTACTTTGTGTAACGAATAAGAATAAAACATCTTTTAAAAATAATTATTTTCTTATGTATTTCTTCTCCCCTTGGAGAACGTCATTGTTGTTGGCTTACCTAATTAACTTGTACCGTCGATAAAAAATAATTTTCTTTTTGTGCTATCGAGATTATAACCGAATTAAAAAAACAGGTCATCACAAATAATTATTGATAGTGACATTTTGTAATTATAATATTAGAGCTGAGGAAATGAACTTTATTCTCTCCATTTATATTAATCACTTTTTTATTGGTTTCTTACTATATGCGTGACAATAATGATGCATTTAATTATTTTAAAGGTACATATCATTATTTAATTATTTTAAAGGTAAATATTTGCTGACCACTTGTTATTTTTACATTTTATCTTAACTTTTTAATAGATATTTTCTTGAAATTTGTAAAGTGTATTATTTTTTAACTTTTTTACACAGAGGATTTAATTGAATATAAATAAAATAACTATTTCTCGTCATGAATATAATCCTAACTAAATGGCAAAAAGTAGATTACATGTTATAACTATTGAGCTAATAATGACTACAAAATTACCTATATAAACTCATAAAGCTAGCTAGTTTGTGAACTTCAGGTGGAAAGTTGGAAAAAAAAAAGATTTGGTGTATTTTTTATAAAATATGAAATATCAAGTGGTCAAGAGATATTTTCTCTTATTTTAATGTATGTATGTAACTATGTATGTATATAATCTTTCTCGCTTACTCTCTAGAGTAGAACTATATATAGATTTTATTCAAAGATCTTTGACTATATTAAAATTAAGTATAATTTTAATAAAACACAGACTTTAATGTAGTTTATTTTGTTTTATAATGTATTGAAACTTGTATTTTTTTTTATCTTTTAATTTATCAGTAATTTTAATATGGTTAGAGAAAAACATCCTTAGTAAAAAATAAATAATAAGTTTTTAATATATTAGAGACTATACATTTTATCTATTATATTAAAATCTATAATATTTGAATACATTATCATCTAATTTCTAGTTACTTTATGATGTTGTTATAAAAATTACAGCATCAATACCGGTATAAATTTTTACAATTCGATTTGATCAACTGTCCATAAAATTAAAAGTTAATTAAGATAATATTTTAATTTTAATTTATTAAAAATTTAAATTTACTAATTATCAAATCAGTTGAACATGTTTTCTAAGGATTGAATAAAAAAAAAAAAATTAGTATAGTCTATCAATACTTCTATATTTCCTTTTAAAATATATGTATTTTAATATTAACACAATTGAATCTTAGTTTATCTTCTCGTTATTATCTCATTTTCAACAAAAGTTTACTAGACTAATAAATAGTCCAACAATAATTCAACTTAATCTTAGATAATGAGTAATTTCAGAAAAGAAAAAAGACAATGAATAAAATTAAGAATTTAAAATATATTGTCCCAATTATAAATAAAAAAGTGTGTCTGAATTAACATGTGTTGTTGAAGATTAAATAATTCATATTTGTTATTTACACATCTAAATTAATTTACATATTTTCATTTTTAATTTTAATTTTGTTGGTGATTTAGAAAATATTTATGAAATTAAAAAATAAAATTATATTCTTTAAACTTAAATTTTATATATTAATTTTTAAATAATTAATTATTTATCTACTAAATTAAATTAATAATAAAAATTAAAACATTTAAATCTAAAGATTTATAATGACTCTATTATTAATATTGTAAAAATTCATGCAGCATTAAAGAGAAATCCGTAATTTCCCATCAAGAAGTATTCATATAGATATTTGACCCAATTAATAAAAGCCGTCAATCGAGCAAAACGCGGGGCCAAAATCGTCAAGTTATTTTCATTATTTTTATTTTTTTGGGTGCCGTCTTCGTAAAAGATATTTTTGATTTTTGACTTTCTTTTTTCTCTTTCTCGATTTCTTACGAGAGCATGCAAATCTTTCACTTCAAATTTCTGTAAATTATTAACTGATAAATTAAAGCAAAAGCCATTTTTTCACTGTAAGTTTTTCTTTCTTTTGATTTTCTTATTCCTGTCTCCAATTTTATTAAGATCAATACTTATTAGTTATTAATTGTTTGTTGCAGGTTTTAATTTTACTTTAATTTTGTTGCATGATAGCTGAAGTTGTTTTAGATTTTAGTATAATTTCGGTACTCGAGTTCTAAACGACTGTGATTTTAATCTATGAAGTGAACTAACTTTGTTATTAGTTTAATTTTATTGAATTTTTTTTTTTTTTTTTAAGTTAGTCTTTTCATTGAAGTTATGAGATTTGGTATTCATAGTGGAGAGGAGTTGAGAAAAAAAACATTGTTGTCAATCTTTTGGAAAACAAAATCGTAAGATTAGAATCAGGTTATAATTATTTTGGAGATCTAAGATATTTTATTTTAAGGAGTTGGAAAATTTTGTTTCAGTCTAATAGAAAATTTGGAAGACGAGGGTGATTTTGGTAGCGAGCATAAGATATTGACTGATAAGATGTTTCGAGTGATGGTAAAAAGGGGTTTGACTTTTTGAATAAATTTGTATTATTCTTGGGTTTTATGGAAAGCTCATTCTGTAATGCTCTGAGTGAGTGCTTGCAGAGTGCGACATCGATGAGGCTATGCTTTGTAGGAAAAGTGTATCTTTTTTTGCCGAAATTTCTTTTGTGGCCAAAAGTGTAAGCTATGAACAGCCATATGTAGTGTTATGAATCTCAAATAGTAGTTGCTTGAGCAATCATTTGTGATACAATTCTCATCTTCTTGCTTTACTGTCTACAACCTGGTCTGTGCAATATAACCCTGATCTTCATGCTTTGTGAACATTTCTATTTACTGAAACGGGAAGGTTCAAGCCGATATTTGCTTGGCGGGTTAGTGTGTGCATTATTTACAGGGCCTGCATGCTGAGCCTTGAAGTTGATGTTGTTTCATGTCAATTTATATTTGCTTTAATAAACTCTTTTGTTGGTTTGCAGGGGTATTTGGTGTTCAACTGTAAAAAAATGTTTGATTGTGGTTACAAATCGTATTATATGGATGGCCAGCAAGAGAAGTTTGTCAGGTACCATCTAGGCTTGGACTTGGATGTTCACAGAGGACAAGAGAGTTAAATTTTATTCAGATGTCTGATGTTTTGTGAGCGCGCGCGCGTGCGTGCCATCAAGATTCGGCCTTGGATGTTTGTGTAGGACTAGAAAGTTAAATTTTATTCAGTTTTTTGAATTTCGATGTTATTGAATTGATTTGTCATTCATTACAAACCTTTTTGACAGGTTTATGCTGAAGAACCATGGATATTAAATGTTAGCTAGATTAGTGAATTGTTGATCACCTGGGATGCTAAACTTCTAAACTACATTTAATTGAGTTTCATGCTTTCTTTAGTTTGGGAGTGGACCAAGACATCTAGTTTCTTAACTCACTTTGTAATACAGTTTTCAGAATTTTAAGGTTTTTCCCCCTAAAGATAGGAGGGTGGACAAAGTCTAAATCAATTTTTTAGTCTCCTTCGTCTCCCAAGATTTGAATTGGAGTGGTCAGCTAAAGAAAGTTGCTCGAAGACCATTCAGTGAAGTCCATAGAGTCAAAAATTGGATATTGGAATGTTGCCCTCTATTCTAATCTCACGGATTACGCAATAAGTTGCCTTTCTAGAGACACTTGTGTATCATGTTACCATAAACTTGCTTTGACTTTTCCTCATCTCTATTTTTTATATCCTAATATGAATTTCGGACTTTGAACATTTAAAGGAATCTAATTTTTTTTTTTTTTGGGGTTCTGTCTATCACTTTTCTAGGTTGGATGACTTGGACTCTAGATTATCGTCATCTTCTGATACAGGAGTGAGAAGATGTGGATTCAACGTCGAGGGATTAAGTCGAACTGGTCATGCCAGCAATACAACATCTTTCAAGAGAGGAATTAGGAAGGGATCTGAAGGACTTAAGTCAATTGGTCGTTCACTTAGATTTGGGGTTTCTAGGGCTGTATTTCCAGAAGATCTTAAGGTGTCAGAAAAGAAGATATTTGATCCTCAGGATAAACTCCTCTTGTTCTGCAATAAATTATTTGTAATATCATGTATTCTGGCAGTATCTGTGGACCCACTATTCTTTTATCTTCCAGTCATCAATGATTCATCAAAGTGTCTTGGTATTGATCGAAAGTTGGCAATTACAGCTACAACATTGCGTACAATTATTGATGTTTTCTATCTTTTGCACATGGCTCTACAATTTCGAACTGCATTTATTGCCCCATCATCTCGGGTTTTTGGACGGGGTGAACTTGTAATAGATCCTGCACAAATAGCCAAGCGATACATGAGGCGGTATTTCATCATTGATTTTCTAGCTGTGCTCCCCCTACCACAGGTTTAAAACATCAACCCGCTATTTATTAACTTCAAGTTTGTGTGCTTTGTTATTGTCCCGACGCAATTCACTTCAACTTCTTGCTTTGTATTAGTTTCTTGTATTTGCTGTATGTTTGCCTAACTCGTTTTTTATTTTGTAGTCCTAGATCTACAAGCATGCATGAGCAGTATGCTAGTTTTCTTTATATGCTGTAGTCAACTCAGTTTTTCTTTTTTGCCTCATTTCTTATATGGCTTTTGGGAGTTCAGTTGCTGAAATCAACAATGGTATTTGGTAATCTAAAAGTACATGTAAGGGGGTTTTTAGTTTCTTTTAGTTTCCTCTGCAGCTATTTACAATATGGACATCTATATTTTGCTGATCTACACAATCAGTCTTTATTTTTTGAGGGGATGCTTGTCTTTATTATCAATTATTCCACCAAAGTTCATAAGTTAATAAATTGATATGCACACTGGATAATAACATTTATAGCTTTTTGTTTCTTCAACCACAAGCAATTGAAAGCATATAATCCATGCATTCTCCGTTTTATAGCTTAAAATTGATTATTTCCTTTGTTTAAGTGCCATGTTCTCCTCCACTTCCACACCTTCGTTTTTTGGTGAATAACCCATGATTGATGTTATGCTTTATCACTTTAGATTTGCATGTAAATTAGAAAGTCACTATTTTAAGTCCCTAATATGTTTTGTTTAATGTTTTCTTTCCTTCTTTACTGGAATGTGATATAGTTTTAATTTTGACAGAAAATCTCTCTGGAAATTGTTCGCTTCATGCTGCATACTTGTTTATTCAATCCAATGTTGCCATGTAATACATATTCATTGTTAATTTCAGAAGTGTTGTTACAAACATCCCTTTAGCTTAGTGGCATTACTGTACCATGATTTTGAATTTTGTAGGATGTCAATAAATGTCTGTTATAGCTTCTCATTGGCATTCGTTTTCATTGAAAATTGCAGATTGTTGTTTGGAGGTTTCTTCTGAGATCAAATGGTTCAGATGTCCTGGCTACAAAGCAGGCTTTATTTTTCATTGTTTTGTTCCAGTATTTCCCCAGATTTTTTCGTATCTTGCCCCTAACATCAGAGCTGAAAAGGACTGCGGGTGTCTTTGCTGAAACTGCTTGGGCTGGTGCTGCATATTACCTGCTGTTATACATGCTTGCCAGTCATGTAAGTCCCTTTTCTTCCAGTTTGGCATCCTTGTCTGATTAGAAAATTCTTGTTCATTTATTGATCTTTGCTCACTTATGTGTTCATTTATTGGATGGTGTTTGATGTGATTTTTCTTGCCACTTCAGTTTCTGATGTATAAATTTTATTATATATTATAATTTCCTTCTATCCTTATTTTTTGACCTTTGGTTTTAATAACAGACATACAATTTTGAGCTCTCTTTAAATCTGTCATCTTTCTGGTTGCCACCGTTTTCATACATCAAATTGTTTATTTTTAGCGGATGCCAAGATGTATTTTTATCTGAGGGGTAAAAAAATTGGTGTAATTTTGGATGATATTTTGCAGGTAGTTGGGGCATTGTGGTACTTATTAGCTCTAGAACGCAATGATACTTGCTGGCAGAAGGCTTGTAGCGTGACTGCAAATTGTACTAAAGATTTTCTCTACTGTGGAAATCAAGATATGACAGGTTATGCTGCCTGGCACGACATCAGCAATACAACACTCAAGTTGAAGTGCTCAGCAGATGAAGATGATCCACCTTTTGATTTTGGTATCTACTCACAGGCATTGTCATCTGGCATAGTTTCATCTAAGAAGTTTTTCTCGAAGTACTGCTACTGTTTGTGGTGGGGCCTGCAGAATTTGAGGTAATAGAACTTTTTTTTTCATCAAGTTGCTACTTAATTTATATGTATTAATATCAAGAGTCAGGCACGTAATTTATATATGTTAATATTAAGTGTCAAGCATCCTATATTTGGCTTGGAAGATGTAGTTTCAATTTCCTGACATTTTGTGAGGTTCATCTTGGAAGGTCGGGGGCTTGTCCTAGAAATTAAAGCACTAAAATTGCTGTGTAGGAAGCAACATGATTTGGGCACAATGATTGTGGGTAGCGAAAATATTAGTTCTGCAAGTCTGAGAGAATTAAATTTGCCAGGTCCTGTAAGCTGCTACTGTGGTGAGGGATGCAGATTTCACTTTGGTAATGAAAGTTTTAACAGTGAACTAAAAAAAGAGGTTTTCATTTTTCTTTGTGGAAGGGGACAGAGTTGGTTGAACATAGCATCTTTGCAATCCAACATGACCACGGCTTTATTAAGTTTTCAGCTATCAGCCCCAAGTGGCAGATTCATTGTTCCAATCTTTACCCAAAACAACTCTTCCTAAAAGCCTCTAGAAGAACTAGTTGGTGCTCTCCTATATTGTGCCTATGTTGTCTTTATCTTATGTGACTGAATTATGATGATTTGTTGTTATTTGCAAAATATAACAAATGTGGCTTTTTCATCTTTATACATAATCTATTGCAAAGTGATGCATTCAACAAACCTACTGTTGTACAGGGTTGCACTTCTTGCAGTTTGTCACAATAGTTGTAGTTCTTTGTTTTGGAAAATTTTAGTTAGCTTATTACCTGAGATAACTTGGCAGTGCTATGCAAAGTAGAAACACCTACTATTTTGATCTGAAGTCAGAATATATCATGCTGAAATTTAAGTATTAATTCCCCACCCCCCCTCCCCCCCGGGGGGGGCCCCGCGATTTTTCTGCAGTACACTTGGCCAGGGGCTTCAAACTAGCACATTTCCTGGAGAGGTCATATTTTCCATAGCACTAGCCATTTTTGGACTCATTCTCTTTGCTCTTCTGATTGGCAATATGCAGGTAAATTAGTCACTGGCAGTTGGATTCATTTTGTCTTCTTTCTTAAGTGTTGTAATTGGCAAAAATTTTGGAAGTAATTTATTATTGTACATCTGAGACAGCTGAAGCTCTTGTGAATTTTATGCGTGTTTATGAGTTAATTATAGTGGCGTTGAATCTAGTGACTACGATCCCTGGCTACAAATTGATCCCAAGAATTGCACGAAGAAGAATTGATTTCTGAATATCTGGCTATAAGATGAATACATTCTCTGGCAGAATCTTAAGGGTTGTATAAAAGCAATTACTTAGTTTAGCCGATGCATGCTTCAATCATATTAACTTATTCAATGTGCATTTAAAGATAAGGTGGGACAAGAAGTTAAACTGGCAGGGATCATTTGCTTTCTTATGTTCTGAGCATGTAGTTTATACTTCAATTGAATAATCATTCACATCTTGTATAATGTGGGGCTATTTTATTTATAATTAAGGGTTTCTTCTAATCCATTATTGAAATTTATAGGATCAAGCAGGGTAATTGTGCCAAAATTCTTACTTTTCCTATTGTGACAGACCTATCTTCAATCTTTGACTATTCGACTCGAGGAAATGAGGATCAAAAGGCGTGACTCAGAACAATGGATGCATCATCGCTTGCTGCCACCAGATCTCAGGGAACGGGTAAGACGTTATGACCAATATAAGTGGTTAGAAACACGTGGGGTGGATGAAGAGAATTTGGTTCAAAGCTTACCAAAGGATCTGAGGAGAGACATCAAGAGGCACCTCTGCTTGGCTTTGGTTAGGAGGGTAAGTTAATTTGATTTTTTTCACCACCTTTTTCTGTCATTATATTTCTTCTTTTTCATGTGGTGATAATGATAGATTGTTGGTTGGTTTTATTGCTATTTCACATTGCTCCTTTGCAAACAATTTGCAGCTAAAAGTTTTCATTAATCGGTTTGCATCATAGTGCTCCTGCTTATTGCTTACTGTAAGTTGTAGAAATCTTGAATGAATCAATGGAAACATGTTATCCCTGAGGGGATAACCTAGTTGGGTTGGCCTTTACAGTGGAAGCAGGAGGTGGAGGGATCGATTCCCCCTCACACCAATCTTGGGGTGGGCAGCTTTAATTTGTGTTTGTGCATGGGGTAAGGTGGGGATAGGGTATGTGATAAAGAAAGATAAAAAATAAAAATTTAATGGAAACATGCTCCATCTTTTTTAAAAACACATTACTGTGCTTACTATTATTATGTAGTTTGGGTAATTTATGCATATCTCACTGATTGAAAGTAAGGAAATATTGTTTCTTGTTTACTGTTGATTGGTTTAATTTTCATCAGTTTTCAAATGAAAATCATACCGTATGCCGAAGAGATGCACTGTGTCAAAATGTTTGGTTACGACATGATTGGACTGTCTTGTGAAAGTATGGACACATTTTGGTCATTGGCTTACTAATTATCCAATTGCTTTGCACTCTGCATTTTCTGCCTTCTCTTCAAAATAGTTTCTTGCCAGTTCTCATGTAGTTGGAAGTCATGAATTGCTTTGTTGGTGTTCTATAGGTACCTTTATTTGAGAATATGGACGAGAGGTTACTTGATGCCATTTGTGAGCGCCTGAAGCCATGTTTATTTACAGAGAGCACTTACATAGTTCGAGAAGGAGATCCAGTTGATGAGATGCTTTTTATTATACGTGGCCGCCTTGAAAGTGTAACAACAGACGGTGGAAGGAGTGGTTTCTTCAACCGCAGTTTTCTGAAAGAAGGAGATTTCTGTGGCGAGGAGCTTCTAACTTGGGCACTGGATCCCAAATCTGGTGTTAACCTCCCATCCTCTACCAGGACAGTGCGGGCTTTGAAAGAGGTTGAGGCTTTTGCCCTAATGGCCGAAGAGTTAAAATTCGTCGCTAGTCAGTTCAGGCGTCTTCACAGTAGACAGGTTCAACACACCTTCCGATTTTACTCACAGCAGTGGAGGACTTGGGCAGCTTGCTTCATACAAGCTGCATGGCGTCGTTATTCCAAGAGAAAGAAAATGGAGCAAACACGGAAGGACGAAGAAGAAGAAGAAGCATCATCAGGAGTCCAAAGCAGCACAGGTGGAGGTTCTTATAGCATTGGTGCCACCTTCTTAGCTACCAGGTTTGCAGCAAATGCACTTCGAGGGGTACATCGAAACAGGAATGCTAAGAGTGCTAGGGAGTTGGTGAAACTACAGAAACCTCCAGAACCTGATTTCACTGCTGAAGATGCTGATTAAACTGCCTATACCTTGATGAGTCATTTAAACTGCCCATAACTTGCTATTTCTCTGATTTTACTTGCTTGTAAGGGCGGAAACTTTGTAGAATACACATTTTATCTTGGGATTACAGTTTTTGTAAGGCTTGCTGGGGAAAAAAAATGTTTGAGTGTAAAAGCTTTGGTGCTGCTTTCTTTACCATTGAAGATTAAATAACTTCAAATGTTGATTTCTTGGAGACTTCAAAGAGGATGGCACAAAACATTTACATCACAAGAATTCCTCTTTTTCATTTATATAATAAACATTGATGCCACAAAGTAGTGGGTAACAATCCTCTCATGTCTGGTACAAAACAGCAAAGAAAGAACAACAATTAACAAGGAGGTAAGAACTAGAACTGCCAATGGAAAAAAGTGGGAATTACCAAGAAAAGTGGGAATAATTTCTCTGTGATTTAAGCTAACCTATACCAAGAAAAGTGGGAAGGGAATAATTTCTCTGTGATTTACGCTTAAAAATTGAATCCATGTTACCCGCAGAAGTCCATGGATAAATCAGATTCCACAAATAATTTTTGCATCTGAATTGTAACCGATCAATCAATCTTTACTGACGAGTAGATAAGCCTCGTGAACCAAAAGCAGGCGTAGAAACCAATTGTACCAGTAAGCACAAAGAAAGCATATGAGGCAATCAGCATGTACCCGAAGTACAAGATTCCAGACACCGGCTTGCTGATCTCAAGCTTTGTGAAGAAATAAAAAGCAGCATAGAGGAACAGATAGAGTGCTGAGGAACCTGAAGTCAGGTAAGATCTCCACCACCAAAGGTAATCCTCACTGCATAACTGGAAGTAACAGAGCACAATTGTGATCTCAGCACATGTGACAATGAGAATCAGGAAGACAAGCAGGAGGAAACCAAATAGGTAATAGAACTGATGCAACCATATTGAGGTGAGAATGAAAAAGAGCTCAATGAAGATGGCTCCAAATGGAAGTATGCCCCCAATTAGGATAGAGAAGATGGGATTCATGTACCACGCCTGCTCTGGAATCTGTCTTGGGATCTTGTTGGTTTTCACAGGATCCTCAATTGCTGGCTTTCTAAAACCAATATAACTACCCACAAAGACAAGTGGGACAGAAATGCCAAACCATAAAAAGACCAGAGCAAACATTGTTCCAAATGGCACTGCACCAGAGGATTTCTCGCCCCAAATTAAAGCATTTAGGACAAAGAAAATGGCAAAGCAAATTCCAGGGAACATGAAAGCTGTTTTGAGAGTGATTTTCTTCCACTCTGTTCCTTTGAACATCTTATAGAGACGAGCAGAAGAGTACCCAGCAAATAAGCCCATAAATATCCAAACCAGAAGCATGGCCGTCATTAACCCACCTCTATTTGAAGGAGAGAGGAAACCAAGAACAGCAAAGATCATGGTAACAAGAAACATTCCAAAAAACTGAACACCTGTCCCAACATAGACACAAAGTAAATCTGAATTTGCCGGAGGCCTGAATACATCCCCATGGACTAGTTTCCACCCAGTCTCTTCCTGAGCTTCTTCTTGAGTTTCCAATTGGTTGTACTTGGAAATATCCCGGTAAAGAGTACGTAACATTATCATAGCAACCATCCCCGAGAGAAAAACAACAATCATCAAAGAATTAACAATTGAAAACCAGTGAATCTGATCATCAGCCATCAGAAGATAGGTGTCCCAACGAGATGCCCACTTTACATCACTTTCCTGCAAGGTAAGACAATGGGCAAGAATTATTAAGAAACAAAACTGTATTACAACCATACAGGCACCCAATACAGTGCCAGGAGATATAAGACCTTACCTGGAACTCCACATCATATGTAAATATAATTTCCTTCTTATCATCAACTTCTTGAGGAGTTTCAGAGTTGGTAACAGCCCTTTTTGCATGAGGATCACAGGTTGTTAGACGCGTCTTCTCACTCCAATCACCTTCATACTCATGTTTAACACTGAATTCACCAAAATGTGTCAGTATCAATACACATGCATAACTGCCACCGACAAGAGAAGTTAGCACACATTCCTACAAGGAGATGATAAAAATGACCTGAATGGTTTGACCTCAAATCCTACGATCCTTGATGTTTCAGCCTGAGGATCTTTGTGATACTTGACGGTGAACGCCAAGTGGTTGTGGATAAAATGCTTTTCTTCTTTGCTCTGAAAACAATTTAAGTACAGAAAATTATCAAATTGTTCAACAAAGTTTTCGATGTTCCAAATAGATACAGATCACATACCCCAGCATACTGTCCTCTGAGACCAACATGAAATCCTTGTTGATAAACTATACTATTTTCCTGATCAGGTCTCCGAATGGGAACAACCAGAGGAAGGTTATCCAAGATCCTTTTGTAAATACATCATAAATCAAAAGATTATTCCATAAACATCATAACATTTTGCTGTGTACACAAGAAAGAAAAAAATTAAATTTTAAAGTCACTGAATAAATGTCTCACATGTTCACCCGATACTCATCATTTATCTTTTCCTTAAATTCATCGGCAGTTTTCTTATTAAGCGTTAAACGACATACGACATTGCACATCAGCGGTTCTCTCATTTTAAACTGCAAAAGATAAATTTTGTCAGCCAGTCAACCAAAAACAAAGAAACAATGAGTAAATTACTTGAGAAACATAAACTTACCACATAAGGAGAGTTTTCAATTCGATCACCACGAAGAACTTCTCCAAGATTTTCTGCACTGTCAACTATATGCTCTGGTTTACAATAACGGAGGGAATAGTAGGAGTATGGAAGTTGTGTTTTTGTTGAGGTCAGTTTGTTCACTTTAACTTTCAACTCATCCCCCTGCATCAGTACAAAAGTGTAAAAGCCACAAAATAACTTCATGTCATCAGAAAGTACTCGGTCTAAGGTCAGCCAAAAATGATGCACAAAAGAAAAACACATTGGAACAGTTCAACGCTTTTCACATATAGAATATTCACCATTTACAGACACTATTCCAATGTGGATACAAGCCAGGTAACATGAGCAAGCAGGATGGGGTGTAACGATAATACGCATTATATGTACAGGAGGAGCAAAATAGTGCCTTTAAAGTTCTAGGCAATATGGCACAATTGTATTAAAGTGTGAGGACTTATGTTAGTTACCTCTTCAAGTACATACTCAACTAGTATCAGTTTTGATGGTAAGTGTGCTTAATATGCAAGACCTCACCTGGGTTCAGGTCCAACTAGATCTATAATTCTAAATCAACCATTTACTTTCTAAACTACAAAATTGCGATTAGAACAAGTGGAATGACAAGCAAGTCCCATTCCAACAGAATGAGCCTGCTGCTTTACAATTGATCTACTAGCACCCCACCAAATCAATAGATTCAAAGCAATCGTGGGCATAGTATACGCAAGATTAAAGTATCTCTCAAATAGATCACCACTAAGGCACTTAATGTAACGGATCCAAGAGACTCGTGGTAATTTGTTCCGAAAGCTCAACTGCAAATTCAAAGTCACAACATAGCTTCATCTCATGATTGTTTCTGGCCACCAAAGTCATTCAAAAAATGACCTTCTAATTGCAGAAGTCTGATAAAACATTCAACTAAACACAAACGAACATTAAATATAGAAATTTGAATGAGAAAGTCTGATAGTCATTCCACTTTCAAAACAAAATAACAGTCAAAACAGTAAAAGGGGTATCCATTTTTTGATTAATTTTCCTACTTTCAGCTAAACAAAACGATAAAGGAAAAAAAAATCACATCCTTTTAACAATAGAGATCTAAGCAAAACCCATTACTCATATGATCCCAGGACCCATACGACATGTCGTTTAAGAACTGACCTGAAGAAAATCTTGGGGAGCGACACCTGGAAGATAGAAGCAATGAGAATAATGAACAAGAAGCACAAACACAGAGATGATCAATACGACTCGTTTCGGACCCGCCATGGCTTCAAACGGATCTAGAACGGAACACCCACTTCCCTTTTAACTGGTAATATGCTTTGCTGTTTTGTGATTTGTCGTTGTGTATTTAGCGTTCTTTTAATACTAGAGAGAGAGACAGACACAGAGCCCCGACGAACAAGAAGAAGAAGAAATTGCTTCGTACGTCTTTGTTTTGGTTTTTATTTTATATTATTAATGTTAAAATAACATCGGTTTCCATGCCATTGGTAAAATCATAAAAGTCCACGGCTGGCATTGATATATTGGAGAAATTTTCATAAATGGGTCAAAATTTGGCCCAATTCCTAAAATAGCCACACTAGCAATTTTTCTTATGTCAATGCCAAAACTAGACATTAGGGTTTTGTATTGTATTAATTTTTTATAATTAATTTAAATTATATATTTGAAATATTTATATTATGATAACTTCAAAAAAACTACAATTTTAAGAATTTCAACATAATTTTTTAGTATAAAAGCAAAATATACCAATCTTTTTTCAGATTATAGAACTAATAAATATTAAAACTTTTTGTAGCATTATCGAAATAATTTTTTCTATATTTCTCAAATATAAGGGATACAACAGTTGCAACATAACCACTAATAATGTGAGACAAGAAAACATAAGTAGCTTTCAGTCCAAGAAAATAATAGTAGGATATCTTATTAGAATCGACATACTATTTATTGGTTTCAAGAGCAAGGGAAAAAACAAGATACATCTACACAAATCAATTATACTTTTGAAGAAGAGGTTTGTCGTGCCACAATCTACCAAAGGTGTCACGTTCAAAAAGCAAGTTTACTAGTAATGCCATGACAGGCTTATATTGAATAAAAAAATATCTATTACTTTCACAATCTTAGAGGCTTCACAAGATTTTGATTTTTGCACGAAGGAATAATAAAAAACAATCACTGATAACTCAAAAAAATTTGCTTGCGCATTGACCAGCAAATGCCAAGGTGAAAATGAGTAGCAGGTGTTGGTTGGCAAAGGCGAAGCCATCGGTGAATTGTGCATCATAGGCCGAAGCATCGATTTCTTTTGGTGATGACCAGTGATGGGTGATGTGCACCGTGAAAGGTACGTATTGTTGGTGACTTTGAGTAATGAAAAGTTATAAAACGTTAAATGTTTTTTTGGCTGATGCTTACCCGCATAAACATGATCCCAAGGTTTGATTTGTGTTAGTTTTACCGCATTATAAGAGTAAATTTATGCAGCTTTATACAATGTGATGTTACGGCCAAACATTAGATTGCATTAGTTCAATGTTATGTAAGGTCCTAATACAATGTTATGCTACGTGCAAAACACACCCTTAAATTTTGCGCAGTCGATTTCCCTTTGATCAATTGCGGATTGGCATTTAACACGTTGATCATCTGTGAACTATGTACTCATATGTTGATTGTATGTTTATAGCTACAAATTATTGGGAATTGTTTTACATTTGAAATATCTACTTTTAATACTGAATTAAAAAAAAAGTGAGAGTAAACTATTAAATTAACTCTAATTTTGATTGTATTATCAAAATTTTAAAACTAATAAATAGGAGGCCTAATCTTATGTGTGCTGTCGCGCACTTTATGGTGCACAATTGGATGCATATCGACTTTATGTTAATGAGATTGTGGGTCCACAACATAATTCTCCCAATAAAATTTAACACATGCACACCATAAAGTGCATGATGATCATAGCTCAATGAACTAATAACTAGCATAATAGTCAAATATTTGAATTAGTTATGATTTTTTAACCCGAATTTAAGAGCAATGATCCACATAAAAAATGGAAAATTATGTATTTATTTATGATTTGATAAGAACTAGGGATCCACATGTTATTCTTCCTTTTAGTTAGTTTTTGCTTATTTGGAGTTCCTTTTTTTTTTTTTTTTAACTCTCCTGTTGGCCGTTCATGAGGGATGTAATATGTGATGTACGGCAGAGATTGATCAGCTGATTGTGCGCCAAGTGCATGATGGTAATTATTCCCCACTAATTAGAACTACTTGCATTTTGATTTGATTTTGATTTCTCAAATGAGGAACGATCATAATTTACAAATAAATTCTCTCGAGTCAAATGGTATGTGTTATCTCTTCTTGCAGTTTCCTGTCTCAATTGTGATGATTAATTTTAAAAGATGGGTTAAAGCTTTTTAAGCATTTTTTCCAGCTGTATA
Organism: Citropsis articulata; assembly: GCA_030449925.1. Classification (NCBI taxonomy): domain Eukaryota; kingdom Viridiplantae; phylum Streptophyta; class Magnoliopsida; order Sapindales; family Rutaceae; genus Citropsis; species Citropsis articulata. The sequence continues at coordinate 2,019,880 of JASUUH010000168.1, forward strand.
TAACTGAGTTTATAAATAATATTGTCAGATCAAAATGTACGAGAAAAGCTCGAACACATGTGTTTTTTATTTTATTTATAATAATTTTAACATATACAATAACTAATTTAATCGGTGGTGGAACATCAAATATCACTTGAGAGTGAAATTGTAATTTGTAAAAATAAATAAATAAAGATTCTAGAACTGTAACAATTTATCCCCTTCAAAATTTTGAGAAAGCACTAGCATGTTATACCCAGCCAACAACCTAAAAGCACTTTTGTCATAGTTTTTGTAATTGAACCAATAAAATTAAGCGTCAACTTATTCTTAGTTATCTATCTCATTACAAGCTAGAATCTATAGTTTTTTTCCTTCAAGAAATTATCAAGATAAGTGCCGTGAATGCTAAATACTTACGATATGCAAAATAAATTCTTAGTTTATGCGTCTATTAATTTTCTCATAAGAAAAAAATTGCTTGCAACGTAAAACAATATACTAAAATTTCCATTCTTAATCATACGGATTTACATAATAATAACAAAACCCCCTTCAAAAAAAAAAAAGAAAAGAAAAGAAAAGAAAAAGAAATACATATATATTCAGACCATTTATCAAACTAAAATACAAAAAATAATTGCATGTTAGATTTGAAGTTGAATAAAGAACACCTACCAAAGAGTGGGAGGCATAGTGGCATTCTAGCAGACACGGACCCATTAATTCAGTTTGCTACTTTAAAATCAAATCAAGTTCTTTGTTTAAGCTACAAGATTTGTGTACTTAAACAAATAATAATAATTATTATTATTTGTATTTGCAGTAGGTGCATTGATGGATATCTTTGCCAAGAAGATAGTGTATGGTGTTAATTTAAAGCCGTTTAGCAATGATCTTCAAATCTGCACCTGTGCTATCATAATTTTTAATATCTAGACCACCCACATGCAATTCAAAATCAAACCCAAAATCCTGCTTCCGGATTCTGAGAATTTTCAAGAAATTTTCCTTTTTTTTCAATTTATAAGATACATGATTAATCTCATAGTAAAACTATTTACAAGTTACAACCATTGTATGCTGCAATCTCGCGTTTTTATTTTTTCAAGAAGTCAGAGTACAACGCCTAGAATTGCGCATGCAACGTAAAATTTATGTAGTATCGTAACAAAAAATGCTTTAGAGGTGTAAACTGACCCTTGATCTTGTTCACAACACCGGTTGAAATGTTTAATGGCAGCAGTAAATAACCACGATACAACATTTTCAGAAAGTATTTTGCAGCTCATGGGAAATTGGCGGGTTTTTTTAATTTTTTTCTCCTTTAAATGTGTTTTTGTTTCTTCTCTTGCTAATGGGTCACTAATGTCAACCATCAAGCATAGCCAAGGCTTATTAACTAGCAGGAGCCAGATGCGAAGTCAAAAGCATAGTCCTTCACAAAAAAATTTTCTAGATAAATGTGTTTTTCCAACTTTCTTGCCTAAGTAGCAGAATCCTTTGAAATGAAAATGAAGTAGCAGCATTCACAAATCTGAAATTTATAAGATTACTAATCATTAAAGTAGAAAAAAAATAAGGCATTCCCATTATGAATTCTTGAAATAGACACTAGTATGAAGACTTCACAACAAACGAATCATTTCCCTATCCCACATTACGCTTTCTCTTTCATGGAAGTAGCCTATACGCTCACCTTTTCGATACACAAAAAACGAACTAACTTAACAACAATCATTTTCAAAACACTCCCTTACAATTCCACCAAATTTTTTAAATATCTTCACAATCAATCTCCAAACACCTCTTCACATGTTACAACTTACAAGTCCCTCTTCCTTCCTTTTGCCCCATGGGAAAAAACCCCTCCTCGACAAGTGAAGATCCATATCCATTACCACCACAGAAAGCATTTGTATACTAAAAGTCAACAATGACAGTTTGGCTTCAAGTCCAACAGTCTAAAAGAAGGGGGAATGAGTGATCCTTGAAATAAATAAGATTTAGTTTTCTTCTTGAGTACTATTCGGTTGTTCAATCACTCTCACATTACGAGGAAGCATAAATTCAGCAAATATGGGATAATGAGAGGACGGATAATGCCCATCAATGTTATCATTCACAACTTCACTCAAACCAGGAATCAGAGATCTACCTCTGAAAAGAATCCAGTCAATGTGTAGATCCTGTGTCTGGCGATCCCAGCAGAGGCAGAGTGCTCTAAAAATCAACTTGAGAAATTCAAGAGCTCCTTGTTTGTCACCTAACAAGCAGCAATATCAAACAATAAAGATAGGCTATGGTGGTTATGTCATACTAACAAAGCACCCAAAAAGTTGAGAGTGATACCTTTGAATCCATGGTAGGTGCGTATGAGGGAAACATTTTTCCGCATCCGAGCATTAGGCCATGCATCTCGCATGTCTCCCACTACACCATGTTCTCTGCAGGCAATGCATAGACAGAAGGCAGTGGCAATCCAGTCAGCGCCATATCAGCTGTCAGACTGAACTACATATATTCCCCTCAAACTAAACTCTGGGGAGTTGCATTTAGATTTATCTAAATTTAAGTGCATATATGGAAAAAAAATGTGTCACGCCTAACACTCTATTGTTGGGCAATATGAAATGCTTTAAGCTTGGAGAACAATGGAAATTATTTTTTCACTGTGGTGAAATCAATTCCTTCAGCTCAAAGGATATGTTTTAGAAACGTAGAACAGAATCAATGATCCTCAAGTTTGCAATTCTTTAAAAATACTGCTAAAGTTTGCAATTCTTGAAAATACTGCTGCAACAGCATCTGGATATCATTTCTGCAAATTTCATTTCCGCCAAACCAACAGAATCAGAAGTTCCGTCCTAAAGTCCAAGCAAAACTTTTGACTGAAATGGGCATTTTTGGAGATGATTTTTATTTGAATAAATATAGAATCCGAGTGTCCAACTTGATTTGACACGATATCTTGTTCCAAAATCAGAAATCGAAGGAATATCTTTGGGGAAGTTGCCCCAAAACAAAATAAATAAATAACTAAAAGGGAGAAACAAATCAGCTCTAAGCATCTTCCATGCACAAGAGAGCGCAGATAAACATTATCAATGGTAGTTATGCTAAAATAAGGACAAGGGCCATTGAGATAGAAATAAAGAATTAAAATGTTGAGTTCTGGTTGAAAGAAGACAATGGGAACAATTATTTTTATTAAAAAGAAAAATAGCTACATTAATATATACCAAAGAATACCTTGATCTCCCAAGAAGAAAACGTCCTGTAGTTGATTCCTTCTGTGTGTTGAATCCACCACAGTATATAACTGGCAAACTAGGAGGTAAGGAGGCAATGTGCTGCCAAGTAAGTAAAGCACTTCGTCTGCGGGCACGTGCACTAAACTCATCCATGTTCGTATTCACTATTTGAAATGAAAATCCTGGTGGTTCAACTCCTTTCAGTTGGAATGTGTGGGCATCATGTCAAAGAAACAAAACAAGCAATGCTCTTCTGTAATGTATAATGTTCAAAACTGTTTATTACAACTAGCATGATGGTAATAAATGCCTTCTCCACCCATGGGAGAAGGGTACGAACGTCGGACCTTATACCAACCCAAGAGATTTTACTAGTTGAACCACGGGCACTCACATATAACGTTAATAGTTTATAGGAGCAAAGGATTTCAGAAAAGACAGGCAATTTAAGTTGGTGAAGTAAAATAGGAAGGATATAGCCCAAGTAGCAATACATGGAACGTCAGCACCCCATGCCTTACTTCCAGGCACAGACGGTGACTCTGACAACCAAAAGGTTCCACCTTCTAGCAGCTCTACCTTCATTTAATATAAAAGTGGCGTTAAGACAGACTGGCAGTACCAATCTTTTGACAAACAAAATTAGAAAACTTAGCCAAATTGGCCCAACAAATAGATATAGTACCTTTTCCTTGTCATAGAAGATGGTGCAATGTTCGTCTGAAGTGTCTTCAGGTCCTTTTCTTGATACTCCAAATTGATCATAGCCTAGATCATAGTAAAGAAGCAATGAATACAATAAAATTAATCAGGTTTAGGACGCGATGGGAAAGGAGTGTTTGGTCATTTCATACGTAAGAAGTCAACGTTTCAAATTCCAAACAAGCTTAAACGCTAAAAGCCCCATTACTTATAATATTACTTCTGCAAAAATAGAAATCATGTGTCGTTAAAGGAATAAAATCTAAGATATGAAAAGTACTAATGTTACTTCAAATTGCTTCTCTTGTGTGTGTTTTGCACATTATCTGAAATTTTTAGCTCCAAATATCTGAAATTCTTGACACTTGCATCTGAACTTTAATAGCACATCCGAAGACTTCAACTATCAGTACAAATCTGAAGTTTAGAAGTAAATCATCAAAGAAAAAAGTTACCTGGCAAACACTGCTGAAGATAATCCAACTGTGATTTAACACCTGAACCATATAGAAAGTGTTTAATTAACAACAAAAATACCATCACCACCAATAGGGAAAAAAAGGCTCAAAATATCATCTGAAACAAGCTGAGATCAAGCATTTCAGATAAACAAGTTACCAAAACAAAACTAAAGTTTAAACAATACCCTATTAACTGGCCATACATTCCAGTAGCAAAACTCAACTAAATACCAAAATAACAAAATTCCGCCTCCAAAACACAAACCAAGAACAACCCAGATCGCCCATTTCATCAAAAGAACAACCAATAAGCAAGATCCACAAACACAACTACGTATATCAAAAGATAAAAAGTGGAAACAAAATGGCACCTTGTTGAGTACAAAGAATCATAGGAGAGTAACTAGTGATGACACTTATACATAAATCTCTCCTCTTCACCCATGAATTTGGACTATCTTCTTGTTGATCTTCATGAAGATTAAAAGTCATCAAAGACAATGCAACACTCATTTTCCTTTTTCCTTTCTTTTCAGGATCTTCAAACTAAGCAAGCAACTACATGATCATTGATCAGTTGATTTTCAACTACTTTGATTACCACAAGAAAGTTAAAAACTGAGAAGAGATTTCTATCTTCCAATCTTGACAGCTGAGATCAGTGTTAAAAATGGAGATTCAGAGCTTCAGTGTTTGTTTCAAGGTGGGATTTTTGAACTGTATAGAAGCATGTAAAGAAATGAGAGTATGAACTGAAAATTGGGTTAATAACATTTGGTCCCATGATGTATAACATAAATACAATTAGTAATATGGTTTTCAACTATTTTCATAAATCCCCCAAAGAATTTTTGTTATATTTTATCAAATAATTGATTACTAATAAAAACTGAGGCCCACAAAATGATGAGCTATTTAAAGTAAATTTTATCACAAAAAACCACTAAAAAAAATGATAAGAAAATTGATTAGTTGATTTTTGCATATTACTTATAAAAACTTCTATGAACTATTTTTATAAAATTTTAAATAAATCATTGTAAAAGTTTATCAAGGCTCGTAATGAACAACTATAAAGAAGAAACTAATGTAAGATATAGTTATATGAAAATAAAATATAATGTAAAAATATAAGAAACCTAAAACATTAAAAATTATTGAAAACAATTGTAATCTTTCATTTTAAAACTCTATTATTTTATTTTTTATTTTTTATTATTTTTTAAAAGGTAAAAGACTGGACAAAGCCCAAATCAAGTTTTTAACATCTTATTTTTTTATAATTCAAACTCTGATATCTAATTGATAAAATTGTTTAAAAATTACTCGATCAAGTATTTAGGCATTAGCATCTCTTTGGTATAATTTATTATTATCAATAATAAGTCCTTTTATATAAGTTTAATTAGATTTATTATTCAGATTTTTAAAGTATAAGAATCAAATCAGTAATTTTGATTAAAAATTAAAAAAAAATTAATGGAATCTAATGGTAGAAAATTTCAAGAAAGAATTTTTTTTTTAAAATAAAAAAATGTTAACCCTACTTGTAATTTAGCTGCTATAAGGGACTCGTATGTTTTTATCCCCAACTCAATTATGTGTAGGCGGAGTCACCTCGAAACATGTGCAAAAGTACAATTTTTTTTTTTAATAAGACTAATGCTCAAATTTGTTATATGAGATTTATAATTTAGATTTGTTATATGAGATTTATAATTTATGTTTATAATTATTGAGATTTATTTATATCAATTTTGATATAACAACACTTAAAGTTTTTAAACCCTTTTAAATATTCGAGAGACGTCAAACTCCCATATTGAAAAAAAGACTATCTTTACTCGAGTTCTAAAATTCTAAGAAAAGAAATATAAATTTAACTCCTACAATACATTTGCAGAGACTCGAACCACTTCAAAGAGTGGTAACTAAAGTAGTTGACTTGCCACGCAGTTGAGTGCAAGTTTCCCCTCCCTTCTGGTTTTCTCAATCATCATACAGCCCAATATGGTGGCATAAAATGTCGTTCGAATAAAAAATTGAGACATGTTATTGGATAATCACGGCAGCGTAGCCAAACTGGTAAAATATGTATTATAAAAAAAAAAAAAGAAAAAAAATTGACCGTGTAACGAAAAACTCGATGAGACATAGAATAGGCTGCGCTACACTTGAAAAATTACTGACATCAAAAGCATAATCTGATCAAGAAAAATAAAGGAGATAAAAACTTTCAGCAGAAAATCTGATCATTTCAGACAAAGCTTATAACGAAACTGTGCGTAAGCTCATCAGTTCTCAACATATGTTATTCATAAATAACACCTAGTCCTAACCCGAAAACTCCCGAAGGATTCTTCCTTACCATTTCTCCTTTCATCCTCTTTTCAAACTTTGTTGATATATATATGGATCCATTGGAGTGTACGTTTAAGCTGTATCTAACATGAGTTCTTCAGAACCCACTCCACCATCGTTGAAATACCAAATCCTGTAGCAGAGCGCATCTTCTCGCTCCAGACAGGACCAGCAATGTCAATATGCATCCACTGAACCTTCTCATCAACATACTGCAAAAGCAAGGTTCAAATTTCAGATATGTGCAGCATGCTTCTCAATTCAAAGGGACTCTGTTTTTTGAAGGCGAGACAAGGTGTAAGAAGCCGTTAAAAGGATTTCCTTTGTCCTACTGTGTGTAGGGTTCTCAAAATGAAACCAACCAGAATTGTGAAAACAGAAATGGAAAATGATCTGTTAAAGTTTGTTTACTAAGGTCAGAGGAGAAAGCAAGTATGCACAAGTGTTATGTTGGAAGAATTGCTACAAGAGAGACTGTAGATTTGCTTGACTGCATTACCTGTTTCAAGAACAGAGCTGCAGTGATAGCACCACCTTGCCGACCACCAGTGTTAACCATGTCAGCCACTCCAGATTTCATCATCTCCCAATAACTTTCCTCCAATGGCATCCTCCAAATTTTCTCTCCACTGACTTGTGAAGCTGCCATAACCTCATTTGCCAGGTCATCACTTGGTGTAAAGGCACCTTACAAGGAGAAAGTTCGCATAAATTTCAGAGGACAATCGAAGATTCAAATAGCAAGACTGGCAATTTGAATGGGATTTGTGAATGAAAATGTAACCCATCATCTCTTTTCCCAGGGGAGTCCACCCCAGAAAGAAAATAGAAAAGCAAGGTCCTATATTATCAAAGCTAATTTATATGCTGTGCCAAAAGGAGGGAAAGAAATTGTAGGGACTTGATTTCAGAAGATACACTCATTCAAGAAATAAATAAATAAAAACGAAAATGAAGGACATCTGTAAACCTGCAACTGAGGGTCCAAGAGCAACTACACAGGCTCCTGTTAGTGTGGCCAGATCGATGACCTGCAGAACAAGTAAACATGCTATTAGAAATTCAAACTGTTGGAATGAAAAAAACAAAAACAACGCAAACGAATTTCTTATTTAAAAATAACAACAACAAAAAATCTTAGAAGTGCGTGAACTCAGATATTTATTGTAAATTTTAGAAGCTCAGTAACATATAATGCAACTATAGCTTCAAGATGCTAATTTAAGCACCAAAAGTTAAAAAAAGAAAAAATAAAAGAAAACTAAGTTGGACGTGCTTTTATACATGATTGAAGTCGAAATTTGATCCTCAATTTCAATATGAATTATATATTTTTCCAGAAACTAACCACTTTTGCTCTCAAACATTCAATGACGAACCAACAATCTCACGGAAAACAAATAAAAGCATGTCCAACGAGTATGCCGTAAGACCACATCCTTTAACAAACAAGTCTTTACCAGAGTCTTAAAGTGAAATATGAAACAAAATCATGTTTATATCATGCAAACATGTTCTAACAATCCCATATAAGAACATGACAGTTTTTCAGATGATCTGGATGCAATTAGCACCAATAATATAAGCACAATCGGAAGATATCTGATCAGTACATTACCACTGAAAGCAAGAAGGCAAAATATATTTCACATTTCTTCTAATTAGAGGGGCATTTGTATGAAATAGTTTAGCAGCTAGAAAAGGTTCGTGGTATTCAGGACCCAAAGGACAGAATTTATTTTCACAATTGTGTGAATTTGCATTACCTTGTCTACGCCCTGATTACAAGCATAAATTAAAGCATCTGCAAGTGTAAGTCTGCCTTCAGCATCAGTATTATTGACCTGCAATAAAGATAACAAAACATATTTGGTTCACCATCGTGATGAAGTTGGTCAATACTTGTATAAAGATTTCAACAAGGACATAAAAATAAGAAATGTACTAGAACTTTGTTTCTCATTAATGTACAGTGTATCAAGCACAACCACGATGTGGTTTGAATGATAATGAACTGCTTATTTTCCTGATGGTGATTTGATAAACAGCAACAGAGTACTCAATAGCCCAATCTGTTTGAATTTACTAACAAATCATAGCTATTCAGCATGGTCAAAAAACAGACATTTGACCCAATCTTATACTGTAAAAATTAAATCCTACGTATTTATATATTATAGCTGTAAGAGCTTGCTCTCAACCTTAGGACTGTGCACACATATGACAGAGATGTACCTCAATTGTCTTTCCATTTGCAGCGGTAATAATATCTCCAGGCCTCATACCTGTCCCACTTATCATGTTCTCACAAGCTGCAACAATGAAATGAACCTGCATATGCAACAACATTCACAGAGTCAGAAAGGCTTACCATATTGTATTTAGTCACTTGAAGATTGCATAAAGGACACAGAAGAAAAAAAAGGGACCAAGAACATGATCAACTTACCTCTACTCCAGGAGGTTTTATTTGACCAATGGCTTTTGCTGCACCTAGAACGGCAGCTGCACCTCCCATGTCATATTTCATGTTCTCAATTAAACAGCCAGGCCCAGTCTTGATGTTGTAGCCACCACTAATAACACAAAAAATAGATATTGAAGGACCTAAATGTAGAGAGTGCTGATAAAACTGAAGGTGGATACCAATTGTAACACTCCATATTGACCAAGATAATGGAAAAAGCAACAGCAGTGGACATCAGTGGCAGGAACATAGTAAGAGAAACAATAGTATGATTTGCTTTCAAGAAATACATTATTACACAAAAATGAACTCACAAGGCAAACTGTAATATTCATAGCAGTGTCAGATGTTGAAATATTCAAAGGAACTGACATCTAATTCTCCTTCCCCACTCCCTACCCAATCTCATTTTCTCTTATCTTTCAGGTAGTCATTGTATTAAACTACATACATAATAATAATTACCTGTCAAAAGTCAATCCTTTTCCAACCAACGCCAACTTGATTTTAGCAGATCCACCTGGAGGTTTGTAGCACAAATGGATGAAATGAGGAGGATTCGCAGAAGCTGCAGCAACACCCAAATAGGACCCCATTTTCAACTCTTTACATTTCTCTATGTCCAAAATAGTGGCAGAAAGGACATCACTGTACATGGAAGCAACCTTCGAAGCCTCCTCCGCCATTACCGCTGTAGCATAGAATTCAATCCATACAAATTAATTCAAAGAATTACCTCCAACTGTTTGAAAAAAAAAAAAAAAAACTATCGGCCATCAAAATGCCAATTGACAAAAACAAGATAAAGACAGTCAAACTACTTGATCAATTACAAGCACAACACATTTGTAACTGACCACGGCACAGATTAACTGCAAGAAACAAGATTAAATTTATCATGAAAAAGCAAAAATATAGCACATACGAACCAGGGGTAAGCACATTGGCAGGGGAATTCACAAGCTCCCTCCCAAAAATGACAGCTGAAGAAACCTGTTCAGCGTACTTCAGCTTCTTTTCTAATTCAGGTCCAGTTCCAAGTCCAATAATGTCCACAGACTTGAGTGATACAGGTTTCTTTGACTCAGACCTATACCGATTATCTTCAAATGTCCCCAAAACAGTTCCTATCAAAATTTAATCATTCCACCAAAAATCAATTCCACTTCTTTATGCAATTATACTGCATATGTAAGTTATAAAATCAGGAAACTCGTAAAATAAGTACCAGATGCCACTGCCGAGGCAGCAGTAAGCTTTGATTCATCTGAGAGACCATCAGAAGAGGCAAGCACAACAGCAACGTTGCTGGCTTGAGCAGCCTTTGCAGCTGCAGCAACAGACTCTCCAAGACTGCGAAAGTCCCCAGCCCTTGAAGCTGACTGGCCTAGACCAATCAAGCCTACCCTTTTGGAGCCAATGCCAGGGAGTCTAACAACAGTTGACTGGCCAGGTTTTCCAGTGAAATCCTCCTCAGAAGAAGCTTCAGATAAAAGACCGCCCAATTGGGCATCTAGCTTTTTCAAAATTGAGTTCTGGAATTTCAAATTATCATCCTTGGCCATGTCTTTCTCTGTGACACCCACTGCAAGTATATCACCTTTCCATTCCACCACATCAACCTCTTTTGCGGCAAAAGAGATCTTCCAAAACATTGTCAACAGAACATAATCAGTATTTCAAATCAATATCAAGTGAGCAACTGGACGCATGGAACAATTAACCAGACAGTACCATGTAGCACCAGCTAGATCATTATTATCTTTTTATAAATATATAGATATAAACTCAACCAACCAAATCATAGAAATATTTATTAAAAAGGAAAAAACCTACGAACAACAATTTTGAGGCAAAAATTAAAAACAGATCTAATCACAAAGCCACTAACATTAACTATCGCGTAGGAGAACAAGAGGAAGAGAGAGAAAAAGAGGGGACCTTGGGAGGGTCGATTTGAGCAGGCGTAGTGAGGCCAAGAGTGGCACGAGCAATAGAGTGAGCCATCCTGAGCTTTCCTCTACAAAACAACAAGGGTGGTGGTGGTCGCGGCGCACAATAACGTCTAAAAGCAGCTGCAGATCCTAATCCTAATTTCGAGAATAACAAAGAAGACGATGATGGTGAAGAAGAACAAGAGAGGCAAGTCGTCAAAGATACGACAATGGCGGACATATCCTTCAGTGTGAGTGTAAGCCTTTGTATTTATAGATGGATATACTTACTAGAGTACAAGTGAGTATAGCATACCATTATCTCTTCCTCTGTTTGTTGTCTGGCATTAACGCGCAAGCGTTTCGATGCTGCGTTCGCGTACCGGGTGCACCCAATTCTCCCCTTTTAACTAATATATATTTACACACGCGCACACGCGCGCGCGCGCACGTGTGTGTATATATATACATACATATATATATACATACATATATATCTACATATCCTGTAATGAATGTGAGCGCCTTCAACATATCCCCGATTATTACAGATTCTCCATTTCTTTTGCTTGAATCACGGGGGTCTTGGACCCAGAGCTTTAGACTTTAGATAGACGCGTGTGAGAATAGTTCTCGCACTCAACAGACACAAAGGCCCACCTAAAACTCGATTAAAAATTTAGAGTGGGACCCAATACAGGTGAATAGACATGTGCGCTCTCACTTGTGTCCAGAGGACCACCCAAAACGACAGAGGAAAATAATTATAAAGAGGAAAGATCAAATTTTGAAAATATGAATGCAGAATGAAGTTTTTGAAGCAGATCTTTCTTATTAGGTATTGGATACCTAATCCATTTTAAGGCTTTGTTCAAAGGTTTGTAATTAATCACCAATCTAGGTGTTCCTCTTTCTATTTCAGAATTTTTATTCACATAGAAAGCGGCACAAGACCATGGTGACCTAGATTTGACAATTAAACCTTTAGATTCCAAATCTTTAATCTCATCCCTACAATGCCGTTCTAAATCCATATTCATTTGGATAGGCCGTGCTTTTGTAGGAATTTTCTTTTCATCAAAAGAGTTTTCATATGGCAAATCTACCATGTGTTGCTTTCTACTCCAGAATGCAGATGGTAAATTAACACATATCTCATTTTCGATCATCTTTTGATAATCAGAGATTTTTCTTTTAATAAAATCATTTTGAAGTTGATTTTCAATTCTTTGTAGATTTAAGTCTTTCTTTAAATCAAATAAGTCATTTTGTTTTGTTTTTATCAAAACATTGATCTTATTCTGATGAATAGAACATGCTTTTATAATGTTTAAATTTCTAGTTTTAGGTTTTTCTATAAAAGGAAAATTTAATACTTTATTGTTTGCTTTGAATGATATATTGTTATGATTAACAGTATATGGGGTAATAAGGTTTATGAAAGGAGTTTCTAAAATAACAATATGGTGAATGTCATTTGTTAATAGGAAAGAAGTTTTAAAATCAAAACCGTTGTTGCGAATAGACGCATCAACTTTTGAAATTATTTTCAATTTTGAATTATTGGCGGTAGAGAGTTTCTCTCTAGTATCTTTGTAAAACGTTTTTGGGACAATGTCTGCTTTAATGCAATTTAAATCAGCACCAGTGTCGAAAAGGGCAATGGTGTCAATTTCAAGTTCATCAGAAAAATTTAAAGTTATTTTTACTAAATATTTTCTGGTGGTGATTTGTTTTAACACAAAAAGAAAATCATTGGGTATTGATTCAATGTTTTCAAGTTGTTGGTTGTTTTCATCTTCACTATCTGAATTAGGTTCTTTATCAGAGTCATCCTGTAATAAAGATTTTTGTATTAAAAGTTGGATGGCTTCTGAATCATTTTTTTGTTTTTCTTTTAATTCTTTTATTTCAGATTTAATGTCTTTAATCTCTTTTTGGAGATCTTGGATATTAGGAATTGATTTTTTTGTTTTCTTTTTATCCAAAATTTCAGTGAGATCATATGTATTCTTTTTAACGATTGGTACTTTAGAAGTTTCTGGTTTTGATTCCAGAATTTTTAGGAGTTTATCAAGGTATTCTTTTTGAAGAGTTGGATCTGAAATATGTTTAACAAGTTCAAGAAAAGTCTCTTATTCTTTTGTTAAAACATTGATTTTCTTTAAATATGATTCTGAGTCAGAACCAGTACTGCTTGAAACAGAAGTATCAGAATCAAAATCATTTAATTCATCAACTTGTAAAGGATCACTGTCTCCTGTTAAGGAGAAATATGATTATGAGTCCGATGACTCAATTAGAAGAGGGGCTATCTTAGAAAGGATTTCTTCATCGAGACCTATCTCATGAAGTTTTTTATTAACTCTACAAAATCTTGCAGTGTGTCCTTTCTGATGACATTTGTAACATGTGACTTCCTTCCAATTGAAAGGAGTTTTTGGTTTGGCTTTGAAATCTTTCTTTTTAGAGAAATTGGGTTTTCTATAAGGCCTTGAAGGTTTCTTATGAAAACATTGTTCTCTAAAATCAGATTTGAATTTCTTATGGTATTTAGAATTGTAATGTTTTTTGTTAGGCTTTGTAGAGCACTTACCATTACAATCTTCGGAAGTGGATGGCTTTAAAGGATCATGACCAAATTGTTTACAAAAACTACCTAGTTCTCGCTTAGATTGTCTAAGCTCTAGTTTTAGGCGTTTTTGTAATTTGATATCTTGGCAAATCTTTAAACCCTCTTTATTGACAAAACTGACTAATTCACCATAGGTGAGTTCATCATAAGGAATGCGATTGTCATAAAGAGTTTTAATGGAATTTCTGACCTTTTCACCTAAGAAAGTAGGTAGACCAGCAAGGAATTTTTCTTTCCATGTGGTATGGTTTGCATCATCTCTTAAGAAAAGTCTGGTGAAAAAGGTGGTTTTGTAACTTTGGAATTCACTAAGTTTTCTACACCTTAAGTTATGTAGTAACTCAGCATTTTTGTCTCAGAGATGAGACGGATCTCCGATAAAATGGAGAGATACAGTAATAATCAGGGTAGCTACAGCATCCTGAATAGGGTTACTGCATTCATCAAGAAGGGGTAATCCATCTTGATCAGTTTGTATGGCATTAAGGATTTCTAATTGTTGCCGCTTAGTGAGAAGATGATCCCACCAACCTTTTAATTGACCAGTAAACCCAGCAATGAGAATTTCTGCAATGGCTTTGTCAGAAGTTCCTGATTGGGTTTTGTAGGCATTAGCTGCCATAGTCATTTGTTGCAACAATCCTAATATGTTGTACTCAGACATTCCATCTATATTCCACTCATAGACTGAGGATGCATTAAACCTGGATTGATTTAACGCACTTGGTCTATTATCTATTGCTAGATCTGGTGGACTATGGATGTTTGAGAGTGTTAATTCCAAATGGACTTTATTGACTTTAGGAGATGGTTCTTCTGTAAAGGCTTCTATATCAGAAGAGGCTATAGAAGATTGGTCCTGCTCTAAAGTTGCAACCCTGCTAGATTGCGGGGTGTCAGGAGCAATCTGGACTCTAGGAATAGAAGTAGAAGAGGAAGCTTTTATTCTGTCAAGTTGTTCTTTTATAGCTTTGGCAAAATCTGATTTAGATTCTTGAACAAGCTTCTGACTATGTTTCGAAACCTGAAAAGGTTTGAAAATAGGTTCCTTAAGTTTTTTCAAAGAATCTGGTTTTGAAGAATCAGATTTTGATGAATCAGAAGGGATTTGGATAGTTGACTTTTGGATCTGGCCTTCTATCCTAGTCAACTGGCTTCCTATTGTGTTTAGATTAGCATTACATAAATTATTCTGTTGGATAATGCTATCTAAATTCTTTTCTGAATCATTTGGCTTTTGAACTTTGTAAGGAGATGCTTTGATTTGAATTGGAGGCTCACCATGATTTATGGTTACACTCCTGAGAGGAGGATGCTCAGATTCAATGGTTCTATCAGTATCTGATAGATTCCATTCAGTGATCTTTTTACGAATCGTGATTGGATTTGACTCTTTAAAAGGATAAGAAATGTTGTTTTCTTTCGCATAAATATCAAACCAATCAAAAAACATGATATGAACTTTATGTAAATTTACAAATTCATAATAGACCTCTTGAATCTCTTTTCTTTGGTTTAAAAATTGTGTGTGTGTTAAAACTTGAAGGCAAGTTTTAACACACGTGGAGGCTTGGTTCCAACCAGGTGTGCGAGAACTTCTTCATTGAGTCTTAGGTGGGCCTTTGTGTCTGTTGAGTGCGAGAACTATTCTCACACGCGTCTGTCTAAAGTCTAAAGCTATGGGTCCAAGACCCCCGTGATTCAAGCAAAAGAAAGAGGCCCCACTCTCCATTATCTCCAAGGCTCCTTGCCAATTTAAAGGAGAGGTAGGCTACGCTCAAGACAGAAGTTCTTCTTTGAAGAAAATTTTCAAGCTTCTCCATATTTTCTCTCTAAAGTTTTCTCTCCTCCTTCTCTCTAGGAATTAAGATCTAAAGATTTCAGATCCAACTCTTCAAAAAGAATACCTTGATAAACTCCTAAAAACTCTGGAATCAAAACCAGAAACTTCTAAAGTACCAATCGTTAAAAAGAATACATATGATCTCACTGAAATTTTGGATAAAAAGAAAATAAAAAAATCAGTTCCTAATATCCAAGATCTCCAAAAAGAGATTAAAGACATTAAATCTGAAATAAAAGAATTAAAAGAAAAATAAAAAAATGATTCAGAAGCCATCCAACTTTTAATACAAAAATCTTTATTACAGGATGACTCTGATAAAGAACCTAATTCAGATAGTGAAGATGAAAACAACCAACAACTTGAAAACATTGAATCAATACCCAATGATTTTCTTTTTGTGTTAAAACAAATCACCACCAGAAAATATTTAGTAAAAATAACTTTAAATTTTTCTGATGAACTTGAAATTGACACCATTGCCCTTTTCGACACTGGTGCTGATTTAAATTGCATTAAAGCAGACATTGTCCCAAAAAAGTTTTACAAAGATACTAGAGAGAAACTCTCTACCGCCAATAATTCAAAATTGAAAATAATTTCAAAAGTTGATGCGTCTATTCGCAACAACGGTTTTGATTTTAAAACTTCTTTCCTATTAACAAATGACATTCACCATATTGTTATTTTAGGAACTCCTTTCATAAACCTTATTACCCCATATACTGTTAATCATAACAATATATCATTCAAAGCAAACAATAAAGTATTAAAATTTCCTTTTATAGAAAAACCTAAAACTAGAAATTTAAACATTATAAAAGGCCTGTTCTATTCATCAGAATAAGATCAATGTTTTGATAAAAACAAAACAAAATGACTTATTTGATTTAAAGAAAGACTTAAATCTACAAAGAATTGAAAATCAACTTCAAAATGATTTTATTAAAAGAAAAATCTCTGATTATCAAAAGATGATCGAAAATGAGATATGTGCTAATTTACCATCTGCATTCTGGAGTAGAAAGCAACACATGGTAGATTTGCCATATGAAAACTCTTTTGATGAAAAGAAAATTCCTACAAAAGCACGGCCTATCCAAATGAATATGGATTTAGAACGGCATTGTAGGGATGAGATTAAAGATTTGGAATCTAAAGGTTTAATTGTCAAATCTAGGTCACCATGGTCTTGTGCCGCTTTCTATGTGAATAAAAATTCTGAAATAGAAAGAGGAACACCTAGATTGGTGATTAATTACAAACCTTTGAACAAAGCCTTAAAATGGATTAGGTATCCAATACCTAATAAGAAAGATCTGCTTCAAAAACTTCATTCTGCATTTATATTTTCAAAATTTGATATGAAATCAGGTTTTTGGCAAATCCAAATTCATCCTAAAGACCGTTATAAAACTGCTTTCACTGTTCCATTTGGTCAATACGAATGGACAGTAATGCCTTTCGGTTTAAAGAATGCACCTTCAGAATTTCAAAGAATTATGAATGACATTTATAATCCTTATTCTGAATTTTGCATTGTATATATTGATGATGTTTTGATTTTTTCTCATTCTATAGATCAACACTTCAAGCATTTAAAGACTTTTTATTTGATAACTAGAAAAGCTGGCTTAGCCATTTCTAGTTCAAAGATTTCTTTATTTCAAACAAAAATCAGGTTCCTTGGTCATTATATTTCTAAGGGAACTATCACTCCAATTGAGAGATCCATTGCCTTCACTGACAAGTTTCCTGATAAAATCCTTGATAAAACCCAATTGCAAAGATTTTTAGGAAGTCTAAATTATGTTCTTGATTTCTGTCCAAATGCTATTAGGATAGCAAAGCCTTTGCATGATAGGCTTAAGAAAAATCCTGTTGCATGTTCCGAAGAACATACAGACATAGTAAAGCACTTAAAGAATATTGTTAAAGAAATTCCATGTTTATTTCTTGCAAATCCTGCATTACCTAAAATCGTTGAAACTGATGCATCAGATTTAGGTTATGGAGGAATATTAAAACAAGTAGACAATAATAAAGAACAGGTAGTTCAATATGTTTCTGCACATTGGAATGATTGTCAGAAAAATTATTCTACCATTAAAAAAGAAATTATGTCTATTGTTTTATGCATTTCAAAGTTTCAAAGCGATTTACTAAATCAAAAATTTTTACTTAGAATTGATTGCAAAGCTGCAAAACATGTTTTGGAAAAAGATGTTCAAAACATTGCATCAAAACAGATTTTTGCACGATGGCAAGCTATCTTGAGTGTTTTTGATTTTGAGATAGAATTTATTAAAGGAGATACAAATTCTCTCCCTGATTTTCTAACCAGGGAATTTCTTCAAAACAGATAATGCCGGCAAAAAAGAAAGACAAAGGGAAAGGGATCCTCAAAGATCCTGTGTCCCAGACACCCTCCAAAGCATCCTCCCCTCCTAAAGAAAAATTGCTGTCTTCGGCAATGCCCATAAAATCATGGATTGACATGATTGAAGACGAAGAAGTAAAGTCTAAAGCCCTGGACTCCCAGGAACAGGTAAACAAATGGATTAAATCCTTGTCCAAATCCCCTGAGCTTATGCTCGCTTTACAAAGTGTTTCTCAAAGCCAATCTTCTCCCAAAGAAGAATCTTCAAAAGAAATTTCTAAAACATCTTCACAAAATGTGATTCTTTCTGGTGAAAGTTTATCGTCCCAGATTGTTTTATCACAAACAAAGCTTTCAAAGAAAACTTCGGAATGGTTTGATAAAACCTATTTTCAAAATATTTTATCTATGGAAGATGGGTTTTACCACTCTGATCATTTTCAAGCTATCACAAAGCTCTTTCTCAAAGGCTGGTTTTTCAAACCATGGGATTTAACAAAACCCCAGCCTTATTACCAAAGTATTTTGGAATTTACAGAATCTGTAAAATTCAAACATTTCTATTTGAGTGAAGCTCATTCTGAGCCTGCCTATTCCACGGCAACCATCCTTAAAGTCCTCAGCCCAAAGCAGTGGGGGGATCTTCTCCACAAAACTAAAACCTTTCCATTAAATTTCCAAAACTGATTAAACCATTGCCAGTCCTTTTCCTATTGGGACTACCAGCAAGCTTGGTTTAACACTTTCTTTATCCAAAACCCAAAGAAATCCCATTCATGGTTATTTTTCTTTAATTCAAAAATAATCGTTCAAAGCCTTCCAAATTACCATACCTTCCTCTTTCTTATCCGCCTCCTAAAAGAAGCAAAAGCAAAATACTTACTTAAGCGCCATCAGATCTAAAGCACGGGGACCGACCACTGTGGGTCCCATTCTGACACTGTGATGGAGGCTTTTGGCGAAGGTCTTCACATCATTCTTTGCCTTCAAATTACTACCCTTCCACGACACTGCGTGGAGGCTTTTGGTATGAAGGTCTTACATCATTCTTTGCCAAATTACCATACCCTTCCACTGCTAACACACGTGGAGGCTTTTGGCGCGAAGGTCTTACCGTCATTGCTGCCTTCCAAATTACCATACCCTTCCCACCCCAGCACTCGAACCATGGCTGGCTCTGATACCATCTTAAGGCGCTTACCATCCGCCCTAAAAGCTTAAGCTGTTAGGGGAAGGCGCTACTTTATACTTAAGCACCACCAGGACCAAGGCTTTGCTATCCTAATAGCAGTTGGACAGAAATCAAGAACATAATTTAGACTTCCTAAAAATCTTTGCAATTGGGTTTTATCAAGGATTTTATCACGAAACTTGTCAGTGAAGGCAATGGATCTCTCAATTGGAGTGATAGTTCCCTTAGAAATATAATGACCAAGGAACCTGATTTTTGTTTGAAATAAAGAAATCTTTGAACTAGAAATGGCTAAGCCAGCTTTTCTAGTTATCAAATAAAAAGTCTTTAAATGCTTGAAGTGTTGATTTATAGAATGAGAAAAGATCAAAACTATATGAGTCATCATATAGTACAGTGGTTGTACCATACAACCACTTTATTTTATTTTTTTTAATTTTTCGTTGCACTTTCTCAGTTATTGGTTCATGTGTTTCAACTTATTTTTCACCGGTTTTATATTTGATATTCCTACTAAATTCGTGAAATACCGAAATTTTGGGTTATATTCCAAGTAGTTTTTATTTTCCGTTAGATGAGTTCCTAATTTTCGTTGCACTTTCTCTCTTATTGGTTCATGTGTTTCAACTTATTTTTCACCGGTTTTATGTTTGATATTCCTACTAAATTCGTTAAATGCCGAAATTTTGGGTTATATTTCAAGTAGCTTTTATTTTCCGTTAGATGAGTTCCTAATTTTCGTTGCACTTTCTCTCTTATTGGTTCATGTGTTTCAACTTATTTTTCACCGATTTTATGTTTGATATTCAAATCGAAATTTTGGGTTATATTTCAAGTAGTTTTATTTTCCGTTAGATGAGTTCTAATTTTCGCACTTGCTTTCTCTCTTATTGGTTCATGTGTTTCAACTTATTTTCACGGTTTTATGTTTGATATTCTACTAAATTCGTTAAATGAAATTTTGGGTTATATTCCAAGTAGTTTTATTTTCCGTTAGATGAGTTCTAATTTCGCTGCACTTTCTCTTATTGGTTCATGTGTTTCAACTTATTTTTCACCGGTTTTATGTTTGATATTCCTACTAAATTGCTAAATCGTCAAATTTTGGGTTATATTCCAAGTAGTTTTTATTTTCCGTTAGATGAGTTCCTAATTTTCGTTGCACTTTCTCTGTTATTGGTTCATGTGTTTCAACTTATTTTTCACCGGTTTTATGTTTGATATTCCTACTAAATTGTTAAATACCGAAATTTTGGGTTATACTGCAGTTTAAAAAAAAAAGTGGTCAGATCTCATGCACCATCGATTATAAGGAACGATATATATATATATATATATATATATATATATATATATATATATATATATATATATATATATATATATATATACATGTACAAAAAACTAATGTTTACTTACACATTATATTTAAAGAGGGAAGTAAACTACAGGTCTGCTTTGGTATTGTTTCGATTTGTATTTTCGAGAATAAAATGAAATGAAAATGGTGCCAGAAGCATTACTATATTTTGATTTAACATGCTGCTTGCAGATCATTTTTGTATTCTCGATTTTAAAACCGAAAACAAAGAATATGCGCTTGGTAGATAAAATTGAAATGATAAAACAGTAGAATATACGCTGGTAAAACTTTTTCAAAAATAACATCAGAAGAAACGGCCAATCGTTACCAAAACGCCAATCGATAATATCCAGAAAGTATGCTCTACAAAGGTTTGTTAAAATGATATTTCTGGAAATTAACGGTAAACCGTTTACGGAAAACGGTGAACCGATTATTTCCAGTTTGCTAACCTTGAACCGTTTAGTTAGAACGGTTAAGCCAAATTTGTTTGGCAGGTCACTGGAAATTAACGGTAAACCGTTTACGGAAAACGGTGAACCGATTATTTCCAGTTTGCTAACCTTGAAGGCCAAATTTGTTTGGCGATCCTTTGAAATTACCGATGGCTTTCAAAACGGTGAACCGATGATTTTCGTTGTTAACGAAGGCCAAATTTGTTTGGCCTTCACGCGATGTGATGGCAGTTAAGCGAAGCAGTACACCGTTCTGAAAACGGTGAACCGATTATATCCAGTTTGATAACCACGAACGGTTTACTTAGAACGGTTAAGCATAATTTGATTTGCAGGCCGCTGGAAATTAACGGTAAACCGTTAACTGAAAAGCACCGTTCGCATGAACCGTTTAAGAAAAAGCGGTGAGCGATTATTTCGGTTTGTTAACCTTGAACCGCGTTTAGTTAGAGCGGTTAAGCCAAATTGTTTGGCGGGGCCTGCGGAAATTAACGGCAGATTGGCGAAAGCAGTACCGTTTATGGAAAACGGTAAACCGTTTACTACAAACGGCGAGCCGATTTTGCACAAACGGCTTTCCGGTTTTGAATAACCGGTTATCCGGTTTTAAACAGAATGGAAGCTTTGCACAAACGGGTTTCCTGTTTTGAATAACCGGTTATCCGATTGCCATCCAGAAAAATTGAAACACAAAAATATGTAGTTTGTTATCACCAAAATCAATATTAATAGTCATGTAGGCTAACAAACATTAATTAAATAAAAGTTTGACATTGTCATTGTCATTGTTTGACAACACATGATTCAAATAAAATAATTTAAAAAAATAACATTAAAGACATTATGCAGCAACTGTGTAATCATGCCACATAGAAGCTGCAATTCCACCTCTTATAGCATTCATCTCTGCGACACTTGCTGGAGATAAATCAATGTTAGTAAGTGGCCTACTAGTGTCTCCTTCTTCATTGGTAACCAAGTCTTGCCCAGCAAAGTCCTCAAATAACCTATCACTTGCATTTTCTCGTCGAATAAAATTATGTAAGCGCGTACGATTGGAATTAGGCGTTAACTACGTGGCGTAATTATGCATATCCCTTAAAATTGAAAATCGCGCTTTTAAAACACCAAAGCATCGCTCAATTACATTACGCAATGATGAATGTCTATAATTAAATAATTCTTGTGGACCTCTAGGTGCTCGACCTGATCCTCTACAATCAGCCTTATCCTCAACATCAACATCATGTGGATCCATATCTTGAAAAAAATTAAAAAAAATACATATCAATTATTAATCAAAATGAACATAGCATAAAAGCAATTTCAACAACATGTCATACATTAAAAACTGAATGTTACTCCAAAAAATTTAAACAAAAACATATATCAAATATTAATCAAATTAAAAACATTGCTCTTACATATACATAGATTATAAATTACAAAAGTCAATTTAAATTAAGACCGAGCTCTCATACACAATTTTTAACTCTTTTTTTTTCTGGGCACAATCAAACAGTGGATTTCTATTTTTGGTTCTCACTTCCACAAGTTGCAGATTGGAATTGTGAATTCCATCCAAAGCAATAAATTAAAATTACAGATTGTTTAACTGAATTCTATCTACGGCAAAGCTTCACCAATCTTCATTTCTCTCTAATAACAAAAGCCCAATTTACCTAAATCATTTTGTCTCTAACAAAAAAAAATTTTACAGTGAGGCAATAAATTGGATATAGAACTCGAACTCTTGCTTTTATTTTCTATTTTATAGATAAAGAGCTTTGCTTATAACCCAATTTCACCTAACAACTTCACATTACTGAAAAACCGCTTATGTTCTTCCCACCTTCAACTTTCGACACCTTTTACCAACTCAAACAAATAATCCAGAATTGCAAATAAAAAACAAAAATTTACCCACAATTGCAACATGATGTATCACCAAAATCATGTTGTATTTTGACAACATGATCTTACTCACACAATCAACTTTCAACGATTTTGTACACAATTAAAATATCAAAATCCTTGTAATTCTAAATTTATATATTTTCAAGTAATAAAAGTGCAAACAAAAACACGAAATACAAAATCCGAATAAGCGGCACTTGATCACAAACAAAATTTATGCATAATGAAAGAAATTGAAAAAAAAGACAATTCACAGATCCGGCATGCTATTAAATTTAACTTAATCAAAGCAAATACCGCCAAGTGACAGATCCGGCCAAGTGACAGATCCGGGAGACGAACGGCCAAGTGACAGATCCGGGAGACCAACGGCCAAGTGATGATCAGGAGACCAACAACTTGGCGAAGATGGAAGCGGCGGCGGAGAGCGGAGGCGGCGGCGGCAGGCCGGCGGCGGCGGTGAGATGAAGTTCGGTGGCACAACGAGAGAGTAGATCGGAGAAGCAAAACGGAAATTGTTGGAGGAAGCAAAGGAGAGAAAACCCACTGTGCCGTTTCTAGATTGAGGAAGATGAGAGGAGAAAGCGGAAGATGAGAGGGAGAAAGCGTGACGGAAGATGAAACGAGCTCGGTTTTATTTTTCAAAAGGATTTTGAGTTCAGTTTGTAAATTTTAGAAAACATGTTAAACATGTTTTCACTTTTGTAGTTATAATGTTGAATCCGAATTTATTGTTTCCTAATTTGTTTTTGGAATTTCTTCTACCAAACGGGTTTTATATGTATATTGTGAAAACAAAAACAAAAACAGGTGTTCAAAAAGGGTACCAAATGGGCCCTAAGAATCTCGGTTTGTGGCCCCCACTCGTTTTGTTTTTAGTGTGGAGTGAGATATCTACTTCCACGAGGGAAGTCCACCATACTTCTTCCTTTTTTTACTTTTTTTTATTAAATATAATATAATTATATTTATTAAAATAAATTAATTTTATAATTATTTAAAAATAATAATAATATTATTTAATAATATTATATTATTATTAAACTTATTTAAATATAATATTATTATATTTTGTTAAAAATACTAATTTATTTAATCTAAGTTAAAATTGTTTAAAAATAATATTATTATACTCATAAAAAATTAATAATATTAATGTATATTATTTAATTTTAATAGTACTATATTTATTTAATATTAATAATAAATAATAATAAATAATTTATTCTAAGAAAATAGTAATCTTGTACTATATTATTAGTAATAATGTTTCAGGTGTTGCTCTTATCAATAATTTTTAATTTACATAATTAAAATTAAAATTAACAAAAAATTATGATTTACATAACTAAGAATATTAATAAAATATATTAATTTATATAATTAAAGTTAATAATAAAATAAATATTTTATTTTATAAATATATTTTTTATTCACTTTGTAATTAAAAATTATAATCTTTTAATAAAAAGGTAAAACTGTAATTTAATATAATTTTCTCCCTATCCAAAACAAAGTAAACATATAAATGAGATTCTAATTCTTATTTTACATTCTCATTTTAGTATAAGTAAATAACATATTCTCAGTCTTACTCTACACTCTCAATTCAGTATTCTTGCTGCTTAAGATTCTTAATTCAAAGTAAACAGTAAAGACTACATAAATTTTAAACGACATAGTTACATCAACATAACATATACTTAACTACTTGAACTGGCCCAGAACATTCACCATGAGTGTGAGAGTGGTTCAGTCACAGACGTCGTAGAGTTTAATTTATATTTCATTTCTTGGGCGCCGGGCTCGGTGAAGGTCGTTCTCCATATGAGAGTTTGGCGTCCCCTAATCTTGAGAGGATTTAAAATCTGGCGATCTTATCGAATTGATGTAAGCAGTGCCATTCTTGTAAATATAAGTTGTAAATCTCATATAATATGAGTTATAATCTGAGCATTAGTCTCGTGTAATTCAAAAAAAAAAAAAACATAACATATACTTTTCATTATACATTATACACTCTTGACTTTTATTATTGATAAAAATTTATTTTTGTATTTCATTATTTATTTAATTTGATTTATTTCTTTACGCAGTAGTTGCTGTGACTTGTGATTATCTTCTTTTATGGCTGCTCTTATCAGGATTCTTTATGCCATTAAGTAGCGGTTGGCCTTTTCCATGCATTCATTCCAATTAATAAGGTCCCACCTGACTAAATAAGAATCATTCTATTCCAAGGTATAATAATCAATAACAATGGAAATCCAACAAATGATGCAATATTGTTAATAGATTCCGATTCAAACTATCAATAGACTTCTCTAGTCACATTCCATATAATATAAGTGTTATGAAAAAATAATAATAATAATAATTAATAAACCAACAACTATTTAATTGAGTTGGTTGTCACTTCATATATTAGTGATTTGTGCAAAAACTCCCAATAATTTTTTTTTTTTACAATTTATTTAATATCTTGCTTTGAGTTTTTTATTCATAGGAAACCATGCATGGGTTTATAGATTGAAACTTGTCGGACAAGTAGATTGGAGGACCTTTTCTATTTGTAAACATAATTTGCCATACATTAATTAACTGATACTTGCTTTGTTAGGAGGCGACGCATCTTGAAAACTACAACAACAACAACAACAACTACGAAAATACACGTCTTTTGATTGGATCAGGATCCTCTCCTGATCTGATCATATTCTGAGCAAATAACTCATTTATTGATTGGTAGTTAATAAATAAAAAAATAAAAGAAGTTGAATCTTATCCATACACAATAATTTAAGCATTATTATCTTGAGTCCCCCGTAGAACAACTGGATTGAAGATGTACGGGGAATTGTTTTGCGCATACATACACACACACACCTATCTCCCTTAATTGCATTTTGTGAAACCCGGCGTTCCCAAAACATTGGATTCAACTTTTGAGTTCGATGATCGAGTAGTATCAATATCACCAGATACATAGAATTGATGATATTTTAAATTTGGCAGATGCTTGATCAAATGGCTGACTATGTCCGTGTACATTCACATAGTGCGTGATTGAGTGAGAAAAATATATATATTTTTTTTCTTTTGATATATTAATATAGTATAACAAGAATTCTATTGATATTTATAATAAAAAAATATATCGAACTTTATTTTTAAATAATTCTATTATGTAACAATTTAAAAACCTATTTTCATATAGTACTGAGAATATCTATTTTATCTGTAATTATGAAGAGACAATTTATACTCATATAATAGTGAAGGATTATTTATTTTTATCTCGAATTATAAGGAAACAATTAAAATTGAGCCCCAGCCATTGCTGGACTCAAACTCATATACTCTTAGGTGCACTCAAACCTTGAGCGGATGAGTTGTGCCGAGAAAAAAAAAAAAAAAAAGGAAAAGTTTATTGTAATTTCAAGGTCACTTTTGGCGGGGGCCAGGGACCTGTTGGAGACAAGTGTAAAATGTGATTCACTAACTGAGAGAGTATTATGAAATTAACTAGGGACTTAAATGATGTTTCACGCATACCCCTATTCAATTTACCTAAATACCCAAATCCAGATCAAAGTCCGACGAAGGTCCGTCTATTTTCTTCCCTCTCAACTGAAGACATTGAAGATTCTCAGTCTTACAAGGCAAAAAAAATCATTTTTTAAATCACTGAAAGCAAAAATGGTGGGAACAAATTTGAAAGCAGAGACTACGAGTTTAATGGAGAAGCGAAGCGCCTTAGAAGCCGATATGAATGCCATCATCGACCGTCTCTGCCAATCCGACGGCCCTGGTCTCTCCGGCAATCTCGTTGACTCTGAGGTACTCACTCACTGAATTATTATATTGTTGTAATCACTATTAGTATTCGGTGACGAAAGTTGCTCCATTTTTAGGGTTTTCCTCGCACGGATATTGACATCCATCTTGTGCGATCAGAACGGCGTCGTCTTGCCGGTACCCATATATTTTTTTTATAATTTTTTTATATTGCGAATATTTTATGATTTTATGTAGTGGTCGATTTAAGGAGGCGCAAAAATTTTTTGTAAGCAAAAACTAATAAAATTTGATCACTGTGTTTTTCATTCAGTCAATACCCACATGTTTTTATTTATTTATTTATTTATTTTAAATGTAGAGCTGCGGAATGATCATAACGAGATTACAGAGAAAATAAATGAAAATATACAGCTTTTGCATTCTGCAAGGCTCGTTCCTGTTCCAACGTCTGCCGTGGATTCAGGTTTGAGGCTGTAATTAGATATATTCAACTGTGTATCTCTATTAAAGTCTATCTTTTGTTTAGTTAATTTATTTTAACTCTTGGTCACTTTGTTGAGTTTCTTTTCTTTGTTCATCCCCTATGATGGTCATACCACTTGATACAAAACAATGTAGTTCTTTTTTAGATATTCAAAAAAATAATAATAATCTTGCTCTGTACCCTTCTAGCTGGGAAGGTGTCCCTTCTTGTTTATGTACATGTTATTTAGTTCTAAGTATAAAAAAAATGAAGGCTCTTCGCCTTTTTTCCCTCTTTTGATCTCTACTTGGGAAATCTAATCTCATTTTTTCAAGTTTTGTGTTTCACATCTCCTTTGCTGGGATTGTGGGTATAACATTTTTACAATCTTGTTCAGTTTTGTTCATTTATGAAAGATTGAAACAAATATGTTTTGCATTGCCTTACTTTAGATATGGATAATTTAAATATTTATCTGGCTCGGTCTTCATTGCAATGCAGAATATAAATGTGTATCTTTTGTGTTTATGTTTCATATGGCTGTTTCCTTTATGTACCTTGTGTCGGGAATGATGACAAAGCATACCTTTTTTTTTTTTTTTGGCACACATAGTTGTTATATGGCAGACGATATTCTGATTTTCAGAGTCATTTCCGCTAGGCAACTTGTATAGTTGTCTCCCATTACTATTGTACTATATACTATTAGTGATTGATATACTATTTATTGCTAAATTGATTCTTACTTTTTATTTGTTTTGAGCTGTCAAGAACTCTAGCTTGTATTGGGATTCACATAAAGAAAGTCATTTTGAATGCAGCAAAATGATTTCATATTTTTGCCTTATCTTGCAGGTGATGATGGCAGGTCAAATAATCAAAACCCATCAATTCTAGGCACTGTTCAATCTGCATCCTTTAATGATGCTGTCCCGAGAAATTCTCCTGCTGCCATGGATGTTGATGTGATTATAAGAAGACCTTTTGCAGTAATTGATGAGATTACTGATGCATCTCCAGCAGCAGAAGATGGTTTACAGCTTGGAGATCAGGTTTTGAAATTTGGGACTGTGGAAGCAGGTGATAACTTGCTAGAAAGGCTTGTGGCTGAAGGTCGGAAAAATCAGGGTAATGCAGTACCTGTGGTAATTATGAGGCAAGGTGGACTCATCAATTTAGCAGTGACACCACGACCATGGCAGGGCAGGGGTTTATTGGGGTATGTGTTTCATTTTTTTTCCCCCTCTTCTGTTTGTGTTTATCTATCCATTTTATTCAACTGTTAAACTCTAGTTAATAAAAATGCTTTGGATGAGAATACCGTCCTTTACCAATTTCATCAAATGTTGGTGGCATCATGACTGCCCTCAATACTTGCTGAGATCTGGCTTGTTTTGCACACTTGTAGGTGTCATTTCCGAATGTTGTAGGTCATCATGCATCCATTATTAGCTTGGAAGATATGATTGTGGTTGCTTCTATCTTATCGGATCGGATAAAGACAGTGACTTGCACAACAAAGCTGGACTTGCTTGCCTACAGTGTTCTTTAGCAGTTATGATTAGGTGTTTGGATAGACTCGTTTGGCTGTCTGAGTCTCCAACTGTCTTTTTACCAAATCTGTAAAACAATATAGTGTCTGCCTTCTTTTTCAGAAATATACTGGATATTTGGGTAACATGAAGATTGCGCCCAATGCTTGATGAGCTTCTGTTCTGATTGTGTGATTTTATTCCCACTTAATCCTGATAAATCTACTACTTATGCTACTTGGTTTTCCCCCTTCTCTTTGCTGACCTCTGCTCTTTTCTGTTAGTATATGCACAGTAAGAATTTGCTTATCGCATGAATTTATGATGATTGACTTCCCTACACTTTTTTGTCTTAAATATTTTTTTTGGTGTCGATGCTGCCTTAAATTTCATCCCCCGGGTCTGTGATTTGATTGATTGCCTTTTTGGGGAACAGTTATTTGAAATAGTATAAATTTTAAGTTTTTGCTGGGGAATTTAGTTTAATTATACTCAGTATTGAAAATCTTGGCAAGCATACCCCACTACTATTTGTGATTTATGGTAGTTAAACCTATTTTATTTTGGAATGCTCTATTCTATGCCTTTGGACCAATAGGTGGATGCCAGCTATTGGTGCAGACCCATAACCTTTTTCATTTGAGGAATGACTGTCTTGGCTTGCGCCATTCCACGAACCTTTCTTTCATGTGCTTTTGTTAATTTATGCTATGCCTTTGCCTTGCGGCCTTGCCTGCTTTTCTTTCTTTTCAAACTTTGTTATTCTACTACTACTGTGCTTTGATTTAGTTGATTGAATCTGACCTCTTCGTCTCATAGTGGAAAGAAGGTCAAGGGTTTAATTATCATTTTCATATTCAATTTGAGTTGGAGGTTCTGGGTATATTGTGGGAGTCGATTTTCTTCTCGTTTCACTGGAGCAGATTCTTAAATTCCAAAGTATCATCTACAAATGATAAATGCAGAAACAAGTTATGAACTTGAATGAACGGCCTAAACCGAGTAAATTGATATGGGGATTTACAGACTATAATACATAGGGTCCTGATTCAGTGAGCGTTTCATGTTCTCTCTTATGGGCTGTACTGCAAAAAAGCTGTCTCATGAAATCTTCAACCCAATGAACCTTTCCTCCTTGGCACTTTGAGACGTGCTTTGACCTTTTGGACGAATCCATATTGTTTGACTTAACACCTCGGTGCCACGCCTCTTCAACCTTTTGGTTGTGTACGTGGGCAGCGACAGGACCCCTTTACTTGTGGACACCCGGGCGCTTGACTCTTTCGATTGAGCGAGATCGGTCTTTGTTGCTTGTCCCACCTACATGAAGGAATGCGGTGAGGTCGAAGTTCCCACGGAACATAGTCCGCTAGAAATGTGCACTAGATCAAGTTTCGCAATAATATATAACCTATTTTTGTAAACAAAATGTACTTTTGAAAAAGAAAAAGAAAATGCAAACTTTTCTACAAAGTTTAACCCAGCACTGAATTGAAGTCTTAAAATTTTACTATATTTAACTCATCTACATTTGTGGAAGGAAAACTATTTGAATTTTAGATATTCCAATTCATGCTCTTAACCCACCGGGCTAAAATTTAGAGGTTCGGCTAAGTGATTTTCGTGATTTTCGTGTGGTTTAATTTAATTAATCGTTCAAGTTCAAATCTTAAGAAATATAAGAGGTTATGTTTCTTATCTTTATAAAAGAATTTTATTGTTAAGTGATGATACAACCATAAATTTTTGTACAAACTTAGTTAGCTAAGAATAATAATATAGTTACAAACTCTCATACAAATTTATTTTATATAAACTGATATGACATGATTGAATTAGTTGAATTAAATATTTTTTGGCTCTCATGATTATTTTTATTATTTTATATTTTCTTTTCAACCAATGAATAAATACCAAATCAATTTGTACTAATTAAGTTTGTACAATAATTTATAGTTGTATAATTACTCTTCCACTAATATTAATTTTCAGTAATATTAATTCGAAAAAAGGTCAAAATAGATTCTATTTATTTTTAACGACAATTTATTGTCTTTTCTAATTTGCTTTTGAGGTTTTTTTTTTAAAAAGGGGTAAGGTTGATCATATACTTTAATTAAATGTGTTTTTTATTTAATTCAAAAAGTTTTCTTCCCTTCGTTGAGGTTTGCTTCAAAAATAAATTTATTCTAAATCCAAACGATATGATAAAGTTAACCTGAGTAAATAAGTTATTTCACAAAATTATTTTTGACCCCAGGAGGAAACCGGCATAGCCGGTGTGGTAGTGGCTTGGAAACAGGGTCCGACAGTCAGAGAAAAATAAAGAAAGTGAAATCCCAATCTTTAACTTTTCTCTCTCTGTTGCTCATTTGCTCTTCACTCCTTCCGCTCTCTAAAAGATTTCTTGAGAGAGAAAACTCAAATCTTTGGTAGATCGAAAGCAGCCCAACATTCTCTCCTCATTCTCCGATCAACCCATTTTTAATTTTCCTTTGATTTTCTCGGGGAACAATCAAACAAGATAAAAAGCTTTTTAGGATATATAAATGATCGTGTCAGATTTTTTGAATTCTCCCCATGTGGAAGTCACTGAAACGACACAGTTTCAAAAACCCCCCTTCTTTTCTTTTGAGGTACAGACTTTCACAATTTCTCTCCCGCTTTTAAGGATGCAAAATGGAATCCTTTGCCGAGGCTCATTTTGAATGTGCTTCTTAGAATATAGTATTAAAATTTAAATTTTTTAAGAAAATTAAAAATTTAGCTGAGTTTTTGTTTTAATTTTTTGGGGTGAATGTGGACACTAGCATTGTTCACAAGGTGTACTGATTTTGATTCTTTTTTTTTTTTTTTAGGGTTTTTGAGCTGATTGAAGTTTGATAATGAGAGAAATGAGGGTTTTAGGGGCTTTTCAGAGATGGGTTTAGAGGTTTCGAGAATGATGGTAGTTGTGGAAGCGTAAATTTGAGTTAGTTGAAGGTGAATAGGTGAGATCTGCGTTGTGGAATGTCGTTCCCTCGGTGAGGATAATTGGCTTTGTTAATGATAAAATGAGGGTTTTATTGAATTCTGTTAGTGGGTTTTGGATGGTATTGGTGATTTGTTGTGCAACTTTGGGAATTTGAGTGGCCTATCAGCTGAATTTACTTGTTGGTTGTGTAATTTTGAGTATCGATTGGAAAAAAGTGGAAAGTTTTGTGAGATTTTGAGGCCAACATAACTGAGATCTTTTGAACTTTTCATTTGATTAAAGTTATTGTGAAATGTCGGGTGCTACGAGGGTGAGATCGATGAATGTGGCAGAATCAGAGACCAGG
This sequence comes from Citropsis articulata, assembly GCA_030449925.1. Lineage (NCBI taxonomy): Eukaryota > Viridiplantae > Streptophyta > Magnoliopsida > Sapindales > Rutaceae > Citropsis > Citropsis articulata. Next base: position 2,051,942 of record JASUUH010000168.1, read on the forward strand.
CCGGTCCTAGGACCTGCTGGGAACAAAACGGGATCATTGAGTGCATGGAAACCTGCTTCGAAGCCATCAAGAAAGGTTGAAAAATCACCCCTAGAGGTTAATACAGCAGAGGAGAAGAAAACCCTCTCACCATCGTCTAAAGCTGCTACTCCTCCTGCCTCTAAGTTGTCTCCTAAATCACATTCCCTTAGTGTTCCTTCAATTCTTCGCCGTCATGAGCAGTTATTGCAGTCTAATTTGTCACTGAATGCTTCATGTTCGTCTGATGCCTCTACGGATTCATTTCACAGTCGAGCATCTACTGGGAGGTTGACACGCTCAAATAGTGTAGGGAGTAGGAGGAAGCCATTTCCTTCGAAGCCTAGGAGTGTTGTTTCTGATGGTGGGTTGGATTCTCCTCCACCTGATGGTTCACAGACCAAGAAAAGGTGTGCATGGGTGACACCAAATACTGGTTCGTTCTTTCTTCTTTGATTTTAGAGTAGTTTGTTTTGTTTTTATTATATTGAAGTTGGTTGTAACAATATGTTCTTCATAAGGCTTACTAGGACATTTGTTACTGGGCTTTTTAAATCCCATTAATGTAGAACACCAAAATAATATTACTATTAGGGACAAACCTTATCACATGTGCTATTTAATATCTTTGTTTTGTTTCTGGGCTACTTAGCATGACATCTTCCTTGTAGGTCATGCATTATATAGTCACACAGACATTACTGGTTCATGCTTTTCACTATTAAGTGCTAAATGCTGCTTGATTTTATTTGCTAAAATCAGATCCATGTTATGCTGCTTTCCATGATGAAGAATGGGGAGTTCCAGTACATGATGACAAGTATGCAATCACTATTTTTGTTACCACTCAACAGGTCTTCTGCTTCCTTTTAATAATGGCTTTGATCTAAACGCTTCTCTGCATGCAGGAAATTGTTTGAGCTTCTTGTACTTTCGGGTGCTTTGTCTGAACTCACGTGGCCCGCTATCCTTAGCAGAAGACACATTTTTAGGTATTGGTTGTATGAAAATCTCATTCCTTTCGTTTATTAACATACTCATTGTTGAAGTATATGCTATTATATTCGGCCTCTTAACCTTTGCTTGTATCAATCTTATGGATTTCTTGTTTTCTATCAATTGCTCTAATGCAGGGAAGTTTTTGTGGGCTTTGACCATATTGCTGTCTCAAAGTTGAATGAGAAAAAGTTGCTAGCGGCTGGAAGTGCTGCAAGCTCTCTATTATCTGAACTTAAGCTGCGTGCTATTATTGAGAATGCACGGCAAATTTCCAAGGTAGATTTTTACTTTCACTACTGAGAAGTTAAATGTGCAAATACACTGCGATCAGTAATTTTATTAGATTGTAGGGGATAAGGGAACAAAATATTTGGGATGGCGTGGCATTTGGGGGGTGGGGGTATGCAACATGAATTTATTAATTTAGAGTTACTGTCTTGTTAAAAGGTTAAATACATCTTACCGATGGTATCTCTGAGCATAATTTTCCATTTCTTGAATTAGGAGTATTTAATCCATTGATCTCCTGATGCAGAAAACCTTTGCTTGGTCCAATATCCCCTTTTTGGTTTTCCCTTACTTTCTTTGGGGATCATGTAAAATGTTTTTGCTTTGTTATATACAAGTAATTAAATGAAATAAAATGGTTGGTTTTATGATCATTTGATCAGGTAGGTTACCCTGCTAGGTGACCAGTAGTTGAATGGTGGTTCTGATCCTCAACAATTAGTATGACTCTTATAGGACAAAGCGTAATACTTCCATCCATATGGTTTGATGTTGAGTTGTTTGTCTTATTTCAAGAATTACTCATGCGACCTAATCATTCCGTCGCTTCCAAGATGCCAGCTTGGTTGCTTGGTAAGTCCCAAGTCATTCATCTGACTTGATGGCTTTCCAGTCATTAGCAGCTAACCTTTGTTACTGAAGTAAGTGCCATAATCGCACAATCCATGGTTGCGATGATTATGTTTGCAACTAACTTTTAGCAGGTTTGGTGATGCCAGGTCATAGGTGAGTTTGGGTCGTTCAACAATTACATTTGGAGCTTTGTGAGCCACAAGCCTATAGTAAGCAGATTCCGATACCCTCGTCAAGTTCCGGTGAAAACTCCCAAAGCTGATGTAATCAGCAAAGATCTTGTGAGAAGGGGATTCCGGAGTGTTGGGCCAACTATCATATATTCATTCATGCAGGTGGCAGGAGTGACGAATGACCATCTCACCAGTTGCTTCAGATTCCAGGAATGTATAAATGCAGCTGAAGTGAAAGAAGAAAACGGCATCCCTGATAACGATGAGAACAAGAAGACAGATGGTGCTATTTCTCAATTATCCATGGCTATTGATGCATTAAGTTTGTCCTCAGAATGAACCACAAAAGTCCTGTTTTGTGGCAAGATGGAGATCCTGTGTCAGTCATTATTGACTGGAGTTCACTGCAACTCTTTACTTTTGGGTAGTAATGAAGGTGGATTTGTGTATAAAAATTTCATGAATTCCTCTGCATCGTGAATTTGTAGATTGTAGTTTACTAAATGTGAATTACATTTACTGGTGATTGTGATGTTAATGAGGCCCGTCAGAAATGGCCTGCCAAATTGGTGAACAATTTTTTGTACAGTTGAGAAAATTAGCAATTAGATTTATCGTTTCAAAACCAAACTCTTAACAACAAAAACAGATTAACAGAAGTGTTGTTATTCCTTTTGTCGCCATCAGAAACACGACCTCTCTGGACGGCTTGAACTACTGATCCAGTCCATTTTGCTTTGATAGTTGACAATGATGGACTAAGGGCAGTACGGCACTATGTTTCTGTGTTGCCAAAGAACAAGGAAGGACTGCAAATGTCGAGACTTTTTTACTCTCGGGCCCAAAATGCCCATCTAATAAACTAATATTCTAATTCTAATGTTGGGACCCCTTTGCGCTTTCGCAAGATATTGTTAACCTATGCTCTCTCTCTTGTGCAATCCTTACCAAGATAAGAACAATAGATGGAATATTGTGCGTGGCTAGTGGATTCTTGTCTTAGAAAGCTTTGCCTTAGCAGACTCCAAACTCTAAAAGAAAATTTTAATAGTGCTGCTCTGGAGATGCAAGAAAAGAATTTTGCCAAGTTTACTGAATCGTTAAAGCATTAGATTCTCAAATTCAATTTCTTGAATTGACAAATCAACTGCACTTCACTAGATGGGCAAAGTTATTCCTATCAGTACCAGATCTTAAAAGCACTATAAAGAAAAGAAGCTCAATGAACCAGAAATGTACTTTCACACCCTGCTGAAAGCTTACAGTAAAGTCAATTTAAAACTTGCATTTCAAGCTATCTAGTAAAAAATCAGAGAGATTTACAATGGAAAAAAGCTTCACAAACTTGAATCCCAACTCCTGGATCATAAGAACTATCATTGTAAAATTGCTCCTTGCCTAAAGAACAATACCCAATTAAAGGTGCAGTCTACATTGTTTCCAGTACTATCACTAAGTCAAAGTACAATACCAACTATACATGGATCACGAAAAGACTACATTGGTAATAAACGCTAAAAAGATACAAACAGAGAAATGAAACTCAAGCCTGAAAGAATTTTACGATTTTCATGCATAAAAAAACTCACTAATAATCTTCCTATGATACCTAAAATTGGTAAGGAACATTCAGCAAGGCTTTATTTCAAACCCGATGCTCAGAAGAGTTCGAGCTGATTCCATTGCCTTCTCACCTCCAAGATCCATGGCTGCACCAGCCAATTCCCCTTCTGTTCTGACTGACCACTGGGTTGAAGTCGTTTGGTTTTGGACTGCATCCGTTTTCTTCAATTGCAAATTGTTCATGGAAGCAGGAGCAGCAGCAGCCACTAGACGAGCGCTTGGAGGGCCATGTCGCTTCTTAGGCACAGGCATGTCATGGTCATGTACTCCCTTGTATGTTATAATGACAGCACTTGTGTTATCTACAGCTGTCTCAATGTGCTTACGGACAGGGCATCCAGCAGAAGTGCATCTATAATAGTTCCTAAAAATTTTATTGAAGCAATATATCAGAGGAAAAATGAAGGACAGTATCCATTTAAATAGAAAATGACAACTTGAATTACAAGAAAGAAAAAATGGTGAGGCTCACAGCCATTCACCCAAGGCAACCATGTTAATTAATATTAGACAGGTTGACAGGCGCATGTGAACCCAAAGCAGTAAAGCAAATGCAACTGGGGGTCTTTTTGGAGAAAGTTCCTAAAATGGCCCAAGGTTGTCATGAACTTTGAGCAAAAGGAACAATCTTAACATGATTTAAATCCATGATCCCTATAGTTTCTAATGATAACTTGTGGTTCCAACTGTTTTCACATCTTTTGCCACTGGATTTTATTACAGCAGGAAACGATTAGGAACTAGGGAGGGCAAAAAGGCATAACATATGTACTAGCAAGGTTGCTGGGATTACACCTTGCCAGGAAAATTTTAAGATTTTATCTGCCAGGAAACTTTTAAGATTTTAAGGAAGGTCACAACATAATGTCAATAAAAGGCATTACTAGGTACATAATGACTCTCTCCAAAAGTCATACTATATGCACGACGACTTTCTCAAAAATATCTCAATTCTTAGATTTCAGAAATTTTCTAGATTTGTTGAATTCTATTACAAGGATGCTTCTTCTCATTGTCCTATAAATCCAGTATTGGCCGTAATCCACAAGAATGCTGAATACCAAGCGCGGTAAAGTAGGAGGCCTGCCTTTCAAAATAAAATGACACAGCACTACCACTAAGAAAATTAAGTCCTTACCAAGATCCATGAACCTAGGTGTCACATCTGAAATAGTCAGAACTCCCAAAAGAGCACTGCATGAGATTTTTCCTTCTCTCATGTTTTGACTGACATTTTTCATTCTAAGATACCAATCCGTATAATCAAAGTTATTTTAAGAATCAACTTAAGGAAAAAAATAGACAGTAGCTAAATAAACATTGACTACAGAGTAGCATAACGATAACTAGGTTAAGAAACACAAAAACTAGAAAAGCAACAAAGGGAAATGAAGGAAGAACCATGCACCTTGGATTCGGATTTCCCTTCACCATTTTCTGTCCATACTTGCGCCATCTGTATCCATCACCTGAAATCCCCACATCACCTGCCGCATGCACAACAAATTTAGGTTTTTTGCCTGGTTTTAAGGGAGGGCTTGAATTTGCTAGGTTGTCTTTCTTCACTCTGTTCACAGAAACAAATGAAGAACCATCAAAACCAGATTATCACAGATGTCATCTCCGCAGTCCAGATTAAAACAGTAACAAAACTAATTCCAGAGGAAACTTGCCTTCGCTTTGGCTCTGGTTCACTCACATGCTCCTCCTTAACTGATACTTCGCCATCCCCAGCAAAGCTACTTAAGTTTGGCCGTTTTCTTTCAGGAACTAAATTTGAGTCTCGTACAGAATCTTTTGAAGATGTTGATGGAACTGAATCGTTAAGCATCCTGAGGGACTGCTCTGTAATGTTATTCCCTATAACAGGTCCAACAGATGATACCAGCCTACTTTCCCTCACACAGTTATTCTTTCTAGGTGGATCATGACTGTGCATGCCTTTATTAACAATCTCTATAACATGACCTGAGTGATCAGAACATTCAATCTTTTTAGCACAACAATCAGAATATGTGCACTTGTAATAGCTTCGAGAACCTTTAGGACTCTTAACTTGTTTTTGACCATATTTCCGCCAATTGTAACCATCAGAAACAGGTGTCTTCACAATATGAACAACAGATACATTTTTCAGCTCAGAAGAGTTTTGCAAGTTTGCTTCTGGCACAGATGCAGTATCAACCTTTACAAGTGACAGTTTTTGTCCTGTTAAAGTTGGACTTGGAGCAGATGATATAGGTTCTGTAACAGAAGTAGGTGATAACTCAGATAAGGATGTTGGGTATATGGATGGCTGAAGTTGATATTGTGTCTGAGATTCAGCAGCCTGGACCGCTATACTTCCCGAACCTTCATGGTGAGACACCTCGACATGCTCCTGATAAGGATGAAACAGGAAATAGTTGATGAAAAGAATAATAAGATCAGGAAAAAATAATAATAAATGCACAAGCAATCAGATTGGCTTGTAAACATAGTTTGGAGTTTCCACTTAAATATACTTTACCTAAATTATTGAAAATGCATCTAAATCAACACTAAACATGGCATGTGGAGGAAGATGAGTGTGCCTCTTGACCGATCCATGGCATGGCTTATGCAGTTATGACTTAGAGCCAACATTTATAACAACATTCAGCTCGCTCAGAATAGGATGAGAGGTGCACGCCTCACACGCATTTAAAAATAGGTTTCTCCAAAAAAGCACTAGTTAGCATACGTCCATTTTTTTTTTCTCACTTCCAAAATACATTGTGCCAATAGAGTAATAAAATGAGCTGAATTCAAAAGAATATTAAAAAAAAAAAAAAAAAAGGCAAAGTACAGGACAGAAGAACCCTGTACATAGAGTGACCAGGCACATACTCTAACATGATTAAACAGGAGAAACGTGTAGCCAACAAAAAGAGAAAACTATCAAGATATGAGAATATTTAAACCCTAAATATGGTTTCCATAAGCCTAATCGGAGGTTTAGTTAAACCCTAGACCCCAACCTCAAACGAGGACTAAAATAAACATTAAATTCCGCAGCCAGTACCTTATTCCACTTCAAGTTTAAATCTTTATTCTTCCATTTCTTGGAAAAACATGAAACTAATAAGTTGATACCATTTCTCAACGCAGTATAAGCTACAAAGAATCCCACAAGCACCAACTAAACTATCTATTCAACTGAGCAAATCACTATTTAAGCAGTTAACTCAAAAATAAACAACTCAGCTTCAGTTTCCCACCTTCAATTTAGTTCCTTCATTGGATTCCACTCCAGAATTCACTTGTAACCCTGCCAGATCATCCGTATCACTCTCAAAACTAAAACAAAATGAAAAATAAAAGAAAGAAAGAAAGAAACTACCTTTAAGGTGTTTATTGTTCTCGGTGAGTTGCGGTTGGCGTGGCTCAGTGAGTTGACTCGCTTCCTCATCTTCTTCTTCGTCATCCAATATTTCCTCGTCCTCCTCTTCCTCTTCTTCTTCAAACTCGTCGCTTTGAGGGTTTTCATGTCGTTTACGAGCTTCGAAGCTCTCGCTTTCAGCCATGCTCCAAAATCAATTCAAAATACTCTCCCTGTTTTCAGAGAGTAAAGTGAAGCAAAACGAACAGTTTCGCTCTTTTCGTTGTTCGACTTTATACTGTCTACAATGCTGAGACCGATACTTACACGAAACAAAACAAAACTTTTCGGCTTAAATTAAACCGGTTGGCGGTTTGTTTCATAGACAGAGATTCTGCTTAACGTTTGGGTCCCTATCATTTTTCATATTCACAAATATATAAAATATATAGTCTAAATTCATTTTTATTTTAATATCATTGTTTTTTAAAATCATATTATTTAGAACCTTAAGTCTTTACTAATTTTTTTCAGAATTATAACAGTTAAACAATTGATTATTTGATTTATTAAATATTAACAGATTTTTAGTGGAACCTAATTTTATGGCGTGTATGAAAATAAATAAAAAATAATATTTATTGGTTATTTTGATGAGGTAGAGGGATCTGTGTGTTATTGACATTAACACATCTTGGTTTAAAGCGAAGAGCAAGAGTGAGTGAGTGGTAGAGGGGGCGAGGAGGGCATATGTGTCTTTGACTTGAATTGACCTTAGCCTCAGGTGGTTTATGTGAAACAAACACCGTTTATTTCTCCGTTACTTTAGTTGCCGGGACGCCGGGACGGGCCGTTTTTGGTATTCTTGACTTGACGGTTTCTTTAATAGCGCACGTGGCCCTTTCTTACTTGGTACTTGGTAGTTTGACTCGGACCGGACATAAATTTTGTGCTGATTATTATTTAATTTTTATGCTTAGATTCTGATCAATTTAAATAAGAAAAGAATGTCTTTTTTTTTTCATTTAATTTATTGCTTTTGGACATGTTTAAGTACACCCTATTATTTTGAAGTTTCCTAGAATGAAAGCCACAATTCATAAATAAAGTGACAAATCATTTTCTTTATGCAGAAAGTAGATCAAACTTATTATAACTAACGTATTTAAATTGTTTTAAGTCTAAGAAAGACCATCGATTTAAAACACGGGGTTTGACACTCAGTAGACCCTTTTATCGAGACGGTTCTTTCCCTCCGGCTCCGCAATCACTTAATTAAATAATTATATAATTTTTTATTCACACAATATACAAATTTAAAAAAAAAAAAAAGGGAAAAAGAAATAGATGGCTGAGATCACAGCAAAGAAAATCACATCATCTTGGCATCGCTCATTATTCCAATTATGTCGCATCACATGATGGTAGTCGGACCACCTACGATTATTCCACGTTCCTAGTTGAGAAGACATTGGGTCCCACCCCATTTGACTTTGGTTTTTAAAACCACATATAAAACATGTATAAGACCAAAAAACAATAAAAATAAAAGGTAATAATTTGCGATCGAGAGTTCCTATAACAAATTATTTCAATTAATTCAAATGCATAAAAAATTATCGTATAATGTTAAAAGAAAAATGATTTTATTTAGGTGAATGTACACTAGAAACAATAATAAGAATTAATTAATAATGATATGGTTATAAAAACTCGGTATAATAAATATATATATAAATTAATGTAACATGAAGAGGTTGGTAGTAGTATTAAATTATTATAAATTTATATAATTTAAAAAATTATTATTATTATTTTTTAATCAATATTTTTTTATTATATTAATGTATGTATATTTATTTGTATAAAATTAATTTGGGTTGCCTACCACCCACCTTGCAAAAAATAAAATAACAATAAATAAATAAAAGTACACAGAACACAATTTGCACGGGCAGCAAAAACGGTGACGTGGAACCTCAGTCGATTTTTTTTTTTTTGGGGTCATATCTGTTAGCTCTCCAAATTATTTTCATTTCTTTAGCTGTGGCTGCTGACTCTCCACTGAAGTCTGAAGATGCAGCCTCTGCTTGAAGCAGGTTAGTTTTCATTTAAAAAAAAAAGAGAGTAAGCTTACTGTCACCTTGATTTAACTTTAGCTATGTTTTGTTTGATACTGTGAATACTTCAAAGCAAAAACATTTTTTCTCCGTTTGGTTGCTGAGAAAGTGTTAGGAAAATAAAAGAATCATGTTTGTATGTATATATTGGCAGCCAAGTCAAAGTTATATTTTGGAGTTAAGTTTGTGAATTATGCAATCGTTGCAGCTAAAGTAATGAAATTTGTTGACTAAGTGGCATTAGAATTATTGAATCGAGAGATTAATTGTTTCTGTAATCTCTTTATTTATTTCGTAGATTTTTATTGAGTGTTTTGATTCTTTTTGTCAAATCATTTGGGAAATCTTTGACTTTGAGGATCTCCGTGAGAAGGGAATTATAGGCTTATGAGATGGATTCTTACTACTTTTGCTAACAGGAAGCTCATTTGATTATGTTAATTATGTTGTGCGGTTCTCAGAGATGACTGATGATTGATTAGCTATCATTACTCTATTTGTCAATTCTCATGGTTGGATATGTGATCTGCACAGTGTTCTCCATCCGTATCTAGATTTTGTGATATGGATTTATGGTTAATTAGCTCTAATTTTATAGGAGATAACTTGTCTTTAAGTGCTTTATGTGATATCTTTTGCCCTGATTTGAAAAGCTCACTTAACTCGTAGGAAAATGCTTGCCACTTTTTTTTTTTTTTAGTTGGACTCAAAATTGTTAGATTACTGTTCAGCTGTCAAAAGATCATGTTAACTGAATGTAAACGGTGCCATAAAGCATTTGTAGTTCGATAATCTTTACAAACCAAGGAAAGGTGTATGGTGCGTACATTGATCTGCTTAAGATAAAGAGTGTTGCAGATGTGTCTGGCTAGAATAGACCAATCTCAATGCATCCTTTAATGATTTTGATCTTTGGGTTGTTTTTTATTATTGTCTTATGAGTACTGATATCTGATGTTAGGGGAAATAATGGACGAGGTGACACCAATGCCTTCTGTTTCATTGTGGGACCAGATTTCCAATTCAAAGACCTTGGCTTGGGAAGCATACAAAAGAAAACCAATCTCGCATTGGATTCTTCTAGTGTTGAGCAGTGCAGCAATGCTTGTAGCATTTCCTGCTTCGAGTCTTCTATCTCGTGTCTATTATGCCAATGGGGGCACAAGCAAGTGGATCATTTCATGGGTTGCAGTTGCTGGGTGGCCTTTGACTGCTTTGATCTTGTTGCCTACATATTTCGTATTTAAAACCTTTCCCACTCCTCTTGACTTAAAACTCACTCTAGCTTATATTGTCCTGGGTTTTCTAAGTGCTGCAGATAATCTCATGTATGCATACGCCTATGCCTATCTTCCGGCATCAACTGCTGCTCTTTTGGCATCATCATCGCTAGTTTTTTCCACCCTATTTGGTTATTTTCTAGTGAAGAATAAACTGAATGCTGCAATGATAAATGCTGTCGTGATAATAACAGCTGCTATGACTATAATTGCACTGGATTCAGATTCTGATAGATACGGCAACATTACTGACAGACAATACATCATGGGTTTTGTGTGGGATATCCTAGGATCTGCACTCCATGGTCTCATCTTTGCCCTTTCTGAGCTAGTTTTCGTGAAATTAGTAGGCAGAAGGTCCTTCCATGTTGTATTGGAGCAACAAGTCATGGTTTCTTTGTTTGCCTTTGCATTTACAACTGTAGGAGTCGTTGTGAATAAGGATTTTCAAGGTATGAAGTCCGAGGCCAAAACTTTCAAGGGTGGTGTAGCTTCGTATTACCTGGTTCTCATATGGGGAGCAATTACTTTCCAGCTGGGGGTGTTAGGAGGCACTGCCGTGCTTTTTTTGGCTTCCACCGTGCTGGCAGGCGTCCTCAATGCAGTAAGAGTACCCATCACAAGCATTGCTGCTGTTATATTGTTGCATGATCCAATGAGCGGATTCAAGATCCTATCACTGATTGTTACATTCTGGGGTTTTGGTTCCTACATCTATGGAAATTCTTCTACAAGTAAAGATTCTTCTTGATGGCTTATTATTGAGGTTTTGAGATACTTTTTAAGACATCACATATGAAGACTTCATAACTCATAAAAATATGTTTGTAACTACATTTTTCAGAGCAATTATAAATAAAATTGTGCTACGTTACGTTAAATGTAACGTATGTACACACACAACAACAGTTGTGAAGTCCACCAAGGGCACTGTTGCTGTATGCACTGGCCCTATAAATATTATGTTGCGTGTTTGGAAAATCATTGAGCTTCATGTTTAGGGTAGTTTTTTATTCACCACAATTTGCCTTTGCAAATAGTATACATAGCTTTTCAAACCAAAGACTTGGATATTGTAAGCCAGCAAGCAGCACAAAATGACAAAATTACCTTTGCTGTTTTGATACTCTTTCATACTTGCTACTGTTTTTATGACACAAGCTTTGGGCACCAAAACACGCGCATCCAAAGCAAAGCATTCTAAATTGAGATACGGAAATGTGGCTAATTATTATAAGAGAATAAAGGAGAAAGTGAAATCCCAAAATTAGTTCTGCAAACTCAAAACATAATAGACAAGGGTTTAATAAAATAGTAAAATATATATAAGTCCGAGATGCTGTCAACATAAATTTCGTTCAACAGGAGATTGACGACACCTGCTTTCTTTCCACTTTCTTTATCACAAGCACGACGATATTTTAATACACAGCTAAAAGACTATCTTAGTAGAAGTTTGTTGTGGACATGGATAGTAGATAGTCTCCATGTTGGCAACATAAGAAAGAGTTCTGCTACCAGCCAAAGCTAATGCCATGGGATTATAGTTAAGTCTTAGGACCAATGTCCTTAAGGGCACAGATCTGCTCCTCTCCCATTGATGACATAACAGTCACCACAAGGTCTTTTCCTTCAGCAAACCCATCTTTAATCTACATGCAGTGAAAGAGTAAGCATAAATTGCCAGGAAAGATAACAGATGAACAACCTATGTATGTAAAGCATGCTCCAAAAAGTTTTAAGCAACACATACAGGCACTTCACGACATACCTGGCTAAGCAGATTTTCATCGGTAGGAAGCCTCAGATCATCCTTGGTGTTTCCGGTCTCAGTTAAAAGGCTCACCTACAAAGAAATCAACTCCAATTAGTTAATAAGTTTGGCACGACACATAGCAAGGTGAGTGGTTAAGCAATATCTTCTTTTTTATATTCATTTACGGGAAAATTTATTTGCAGTGCCTCTTGGGAAATGTTTGATTCACATGAGAATTGAAGCGACAGTTCGAATTATACAAGTCATTTTACACTCTTCCCATAAACAAATTTCATGGGCCGCAAAGTCGGGGGTAATAATATCTAATCATAGTATGCTTACTACTTTTCTACATACCACAATAAATATTATATTCCATCTATGGTACATCTACATAGTTCATCCATGCAAACACAGAATCCAAATTGACAAATATATTGCACATATGATGAAAACAATATTTGCAAGTAAAATTGAAAGCAGAGTTAACAGGAAGAAAAGGCATGAATCAACATGTATAATGAGGATTATACAACTCTAAGGCGGGGACAAATGGATAAATTTGGGGGTCCAGGACTGTACTAATAGAAGGTAAAGCAAAGTAAACATTTCAAATTCATGAGTCAACAACTGACAGTCTATCCCTTATGCCATAATTTGATATCAAGTGATAGGATAACTTACAAAACCATCTTCGGATATATCAATCAGCTGATAGTCAGTGCGAGTAACATGGGGAACCTGTGAAGACAATTGCAAATACATAGCAAGCCATCAACTTTTTGGCTTTGGAAAAAAAATAAAACAATAAAAATAAAAACTCTAAGATAACCCACAGAAAAGATAAACAACAAAGAAAAGGTTTGCATTACATCACAATTGTGGGAGGAAGGCACAATATCTTCAAGCTTCTTTCCATTAAATATATCAATTCCCACAAAGTGGCACTTGGCGTGTCCATGCTTGCCAGTCTTTGAAGTGGAAACTTCAACAACCTGTTTAGAGTGAAGGGAAAAAGATGAAACTTGAATACTTGTGGCTGTCAGGAAATTGTGAAACTGTACTATTAGAGATGATATAATCCCACACGGTCAGGCAAAAGGCAAAGAGGAACAATTTTATATAAACTCTCCTTTTATGTGTTAAGACAGTTACTATACTGTACTAATAAAATGATTGCATAGCAACCCTTCACTCAAAGATACAAGGTCATTTTACCGCATTTCTTTTGACACGTTTCCCTCAAGCACCCTCATATACTACAATCAGATCATGAACATTTGTGATTTAGAAACACTACGTGTCACCATTAAGCTTCAAATTCACCCATATAAGCTGCCAAACTACAATCGTTAGCTAATTACACATGTTTTATAAAATCTAATCTCCAAAATCAAACCGACAAAGCAAATATGAGGATTCCATCAACATCCACAATTGAAACTCAAAATTTCGCATGCGTCAATAAAATTCACTACTCAAAATTTCACAAGCGCCAATAAATTCACTAAATAGCATATAAAATGAATAGAATAAAACCCCATTAACATACATATATAGTCAAATGTGATAAAAACAAAAAACAACCCATCAAAGATCTGACCAAAAACGAAAACCCAGATTCAAATTCATTACAAACAAAAGAAAAACCAAAACTTGACACCCCATAAAAAAAATCAGAAGAAAAAAAAAGAGGGAATTTTTATTTAAAAAGAGAAAAGACCTTGCAAGCACGATTTTTTATGACAATATAACCATTCTTGCGGATGGTTCCAGCTTGCTGAGGGAAAGTCTTCGATGCACCGGCATCAGCCTTCGACTCGAAGTGGTGCTCCTCGTCCGACATAGTTTTTTCCTTCCTTCTTCTTCTGTGTCTCTGAGTTTTGTTTTTGCTTCTGTCTTTGTTTGTGTCAATAAATTATTAAAAAAAAAAAACGAAGCAGCAGACTTCCAGGACATGCTTTTATTTATTTATTTATTTATTTTGTTCATGGATCGATAAATAACATTGACCTCTACAAGACTTTCTATATACATAATTAAGGTTGTAATTTTCAAGTTATCTCATACAGGTCCCTGTGAACTGCATTATTACATTTTATCTCGTAATTTTCATTCATCTCAGAAGAGATATTATAATTGGTCGAAATTTTTTTAAATTGAAATAAGATGTTTATAACTGAATCCATTCCGAATCAACTTAAGAGATAAATAACTTATATGTTTAGGCTGTGATGAGTTGAATTATGTGATAATTTAATTAAAAAAACAGAAATTCTTTCAAAAATAATTTAATTATTTTTTTCCACGAGAAAGAAGAATAATAATAAATAAATATGACTTGTATGGCAGTATGAGCAGGGCCTGCGGTAAAATTAAAAACAATTGAGGCTCATATGAAAAAAAAACTATTTATTATTGTAATATTATGGGAAAATAGGGATCCAAATATTAATTGGTACTTTTACTTAATTTTTTTTATTATTTTAATTAGCAGAAACCTTGAAAGGTTGGTATTTATTTAACCATGGTTAAGGTGTGATTGAATCCTGGCCATTGAATTCTATGTTTGAGTTTAGTTCCCATTTCATCTAGACTGTTAATTATTTATCATGTGTTTTATTTTTAACAGTACAGTACAAGCAGCTACTTCTCAGTTCTGAAAGCCTCGACAAAGAGGGGAACACCACCCCAATTGGGAAGTCGTGGTCCGCTGGACTCGATTTAGTTCAATAATCTTTGTAAATAATCAGTAATAATCTTGTGATTAAGATATTGGATAAACGTTTAGAGTTTTAATCCCTTTCAACCCATTTTCATTTTTTATTAAGTTATAATTCGTAAGAGCTCAATTTGTGTATAAATATTTATATTTACACTCCTATTTGTTTCAGTTTCCTTTTAACTTCTCTAATTAGAAGTTTTAGAATACATCAAAGGTACCATATCAACCATACAACAAGTAAATAATATTATGACATATGTGTATTTATTTTGAAAAATCATCATGCAAGTGGTGGTTATATTTAATTCAATTACACATGTTGTATATACATTAATTAAGTTGTAATATATCAGAGGTATTTTAGAATTTCTCCTAATTCGATATAATCTTATCATATTATTAATTTCAAATAAATAATTTGTTAATAACTTCCAATGAGACCTCAAATCAGAATTTACAAAAGAAAAAAAAAAGAGTCCAAGAGGGAATCTAAAACATTTAAAAAAACAAAATAGTGGCAGGGCCAAGAAAAATAAAAGAAAAAAAATTTGTTCCCTTATAGGATTTTTATAATTTCTAGACTTTTTCTTTCTTAATCTAAACCATGATATTATTTTAAGATTTAATTATAAATAAAATAAAGTACTTATCTAAATAAATAACTCTCGTAAAAATTTAAGATTTATATTTCTCTACTCATATTTCTCAAAAAAAAAAATTATAAATTAACTATATTCTATCATCATTCATACTTAATTAAGAGATAATTTAAATTCATATAGACTCGAACCAATGCGAGAATAAGCGGTCCACATTGTTTATCTAGTGAAGGCACTATTAGCATAACCAAAGAAAAAGAAGGATCCGAATCCAATGGCTGTAATAAAAGATGAATGGGATGGTCCATGCCCCATAGTCATGATCCATTATATTAGTTCTTATACTTTGCAATGAAAATGGTATATTTTACCAACCACCCACAGTCAACATCTTTCAAAGAAGAACTTTTAGTTGTCATTCCAAGTGATAAATAAACTAAAATTATCAAATCTAGCATATCTTTTGTCGATTTATGTTTTGTTTATGTGTGGCTCTTTGACACTGGTCGGTTGCTATAAAAATCCCTTATTAATAGTTAGATTTTTATGTGTGGTTGAATTTCATCCCATAGTTTATAATAATTAAACAAAATAAATAAAAATATGGGAAGAAGCTACTTATATTCTCAGTCTTTGTTTATTGTAAATGGTCATACAGAATCTTTTAACTTTAGAAATAGTGTAGTGAATCCCTTTTTATTATAATACAACATTGTTTGATTGTAGTCAATACTTTTATAATAAATAGAATTAAACTAATGTATAAAATACTAAATAAAACAACTTATAAAGATAAATAAAATATCAAAGTAATTATAATTAATAAAATAAAACATATATTTCATGCAAATTATTTTCAATATTAAGCTGTTATCAGTATGTCCTCACAAATTTTATTAATATTTCAATCCATTAATCCAAGAATTAACCTTAGAATTTATGCTAGTAGAGACATGATATACAAAATATTATAAATAAGAAATATAACATAAATGATGGAAAAATAATATTAAAATAATTTACGGTAGAATTTTACTTATAATTAATTTTTAATAATCGTATTAAATTTCACGACTCATATCTATTTATTCGTGTCGGATAATCGAGGGGTGTCAAATTTTGTAGCTCCATACTTGTGAATCTTTGGATACTGTGAAAGTTTTTGATGGGTTGTTGCATGACTGAAACCCCGTCGCAAATATTTGGGAGAACACTAGCATTATTATTTTGTAATGTAATATTTCTAAACGTACAGGTGTAACTCCAGGACCACTGTATCGGTGTATGGAATATGGAATGCTCTCCATATTCTTCTCAAATCACATGATGTGGCCCAAATAAATCAATGAGCTGTAGCTGCCCATGAAATTTAAGGCTGGCTATTTTATTACTAGCCATGCACTTGATTTCAACCCTAAAATTGCGAAACTAAATTTGTGTGTAAATCAAGCAATTGGGATATCTTTACATTACATTACTGGTTTTCATTATGACTCTGGTCGCAGCAGCCTCTGCATCATTACCATTTACCAAGCCCTGGTGTCTGGACCACTTTCCCTGTAGAACTGGCACGCATGCTCTTTTTTTTTTTTTTTTTCTTTTCTTTGGCTCCACGATGCCACCCATTTTTTTTTTCCTTCCAAAAGGGTGGTTAGTGTCAATTATTACAACTGTCAGCAAAGAATCTTGAGAAATTTTGCTTCAAGAGAAGATTGCTGTTGCACACAATTTGATCTTCTGTCCTCTCTTACACTGTACATATACAAGTTAATTAGATGATTTCTGATTTGTTAAATATTGAATTTGAGGAAATTAATTAATGAATCTGAGAAAAGAAGGGGGGTTTTGGGGGGGGGGGGGGGGTTGTTAGATGTTTGATTATAGGCTTTTATATATGCATATGCGTCTAGCAGGCCAGCAGCGTACAAATAAGATCATTCCCACACTGAAGCTGATGCATATATTTTAATTACAAATACAGATCTTAATTAAATTAGTCAAAAGTGATTGGAGTGAACAGTGATGAAATCCCAAAAGTTTAGCATTCAAATGATGCTACTTTCTCCCTATCAAGTAATCAATAAATTAGTTAAACTTTGCTAATAATGGCCATAATCTTTTCTTCTTCTTCTTTTCTTTTCTTTTCTTTTTTTTTTTCCCTAAGTCACGGACTCTCGAGTCTTTCACTACGGGTCTATCATGATTATGGTTGAAAATAACTATTCCCACTAATTGTTGTTTTTGTTTAACATTAGTATGAAAAAAAAAAAGGAAAAAAACTCAACAGATACAAATGAGCTCAGTGGAGACTTCTGCATTATGCAGGATATTGACCTTCACTGAAAAAAGCTGAAAAAAAAAAGCAAAAACAATTATTAACAAGACCATATTTAAAAAGAAAATGCATAAAAGGTGTATATGGTCTTGTATCCAATTTTTCCAATTGATGATCTTCTACAAACATTTAAGAATAATTTTGCAGATACATTACAGTGCAAAATATGACAAAAATTTTACATATTCTCTACTTCAAATACGGAACACGCTTGACAGCAAATCAATATTTAAGCCACCAACTTCGAAAATTACCATGAATGAGAGCAGATCTTTGCTAAATTGCTTGCTACATATGTTATTATTTAGGTCGCTATCAGCAAATGATGAGGTAAGCATATGCACATCTTCATGAACATGTTCATCAGTGTTAATTTATGTATGTAAGCATGTATTATATATATAACTAGTATTAAGTCATATTGATTCATATTAGTATATTGAGATTCTCTTTCTCCCTCTCTTCCTTCATAATCATTATTCGTTATCAAATTATTTTGTCTATATTCGGTGTTATTGCTGTAAAGACTTGCTTATCTAAAAGATTATATATGCGGCATATATGTGGCTTGCATGTCCGGGTCATATTATCATGCATGCAGCAATCAATCAAATTTTTTATAACATAGATCGCGATAATATTTTTTATAACGTTAACTGGTAGCACAATAATACATTTGCATTTATGCAAGTTATGGCGCCTTTGCCCGCAGAAACACTCTTTTACAGCATCTCATACAAAAGCATACAAGGTGGGAGATCATGATTCATGCCACAAGCTCCTCAACGGAGAGAGGCCATAGGTAGGACAGATTTTATTTACTTATCTAATAAATTCATGACAAGTGTTTTAAATTTTTCTGTTATGAATCCTCACTGCACCCAAATGATTTGTAAATACACCAGTTGAGACTTTTGCTCTCATATCTTATCGGTGCACACAGTGCATGAATAGAATACACTTTAAAAGGTTTCATTTCATTACTCTGGTATTAGCTGAAGCCGCATCTCTTTCGTTTGGCTGTATTTGCATGAAAGACAGTAACAAATTACTCCCAAGAGAAGATGAAAATTGGTAGGAGAATATTTCAAGTTTCTAGGATCAAACTTCTGTATGCATGTAAATTAAACTTCTATGCCACCACCAACGGAGAGATAAAAAGAAATACATCAAAGTCCAAAAGAAAAACCATAACTTCTGGACAACCACTATACATTCATCCCATGGCAGCATAGAAAGATCTGATAACAGGAAAAGAAAACATTAGGGGAAAAATAAATAAATTAAAACATCAGAATACAACTTTTATGTAGTCTTATCACTCTGTTCTTCATTGTCAAGTTGCCGACTCAATGTCTTTAAGAAGGCCAACTATCTGCTGCATGCTTGGACGCTTCAAAGGAATATCGGCCGTGCACAGATATCCAATCTTCAGAGCTTCTTCCATTTGTTTTTCAGGCCCCGTATCACGAATCTTTGGATCAATAGCTCTTGATCCTTTGTTGTTTCTTACCAATCCCCTAACCCAGCTCACCAAATTTCCTTCTTTCTCCTCAGGATAATCATCGCCAAGTGGTTTCTTTCCTGTAATTAGCTCCAACAGAACCACACCATAGCAATATACATCAGACTTTGATGTTGGGAAGTTACAGTCAGGCTGAGCAAATTCTGGGGGAATGTATCCTGGTGACCCGCGAACAATTTCTTCGTCTAAACCATTTCCAAATATCTTAGCCAATCCAAAATCAGATAATCTAGGCTCCAAATTCATATCCAGATAAACACTGCTAGCTTTAATATCCCTGTGAATTATCGGTGGCGAGCATCCATGGTGAAGAAATGCCAGTGCTCGTGCAGTGCCGAGTGCTATTTTATGTCGGAATCTCCAAGTTGTTAATAACCCTTCAGAGCCTACATTTTGTATACCATTAGTACCATCTTCTTCCCATGTATCTGTGCTCCAATCCTCCGTAGTTTGAACCCCAAGCGGCAAGTCATGAAGTAAATTTTGCAGGTTCCCATTTTCCATGTAGTCATAGATAGCAATCCTTTGATCCCCAGCTATACAGTATCCAGTCAATGGAACAAGATTTGGGTGTTTAATTCGACCAAGATACTCAAGCTCTCTTGCAGCTTCTTGATCTGTTAATGTTGATCCATGGACCAAAACTTTCACAGCCACATGAATTCCACCAGGTAGAAATCCTCTGTACACAGGTCCAAATTTCCCTTCAGCCAAAAGTGTGCCTCGATCAAAATTTGACGTAGCAGATAAGAGGTCTGCAAATGTGATATTCAACAATGGTTTCTCAAAAATTACTACCTGGACAGAATTTGCATGCTTAACATCTGCTACCCAAGTAGTTGAATCCGTCTGGAAAGAAAAGGGGCCTGAAACATTTTGCTCTTCTTTATACGAGGTTTGCTTTACAACCCACCTTTTGGGTTTCCTTCTACAACCAAAGGCTAGAAACAGCAAGCCAGCAAGCAAGCAGATCATTGAGAGAGTTAAAGCCAAAGCAAGCTTGAGTCCTTTGTGATTGGCCGCTTTTCTTTTGAAGAAGGAAGGATTTGCGGCAATCGGGCAGTCGTTTGATGATCCAAAGAAGGCTGTTTGTAGGGTTTCAGGTGATAACTCAGAAGCACAAAGGGTTAAGTTGTTGTAAGAGAAGTTGAATCTTTCCATCTGAGGAAGTTTTTCCAATAGGGAGGCAGGAATTTCCCCACTCAAATTGTTGTGCGACATATCAATGATTCCAAGATTTTTCGCACTCAGTGTAGGTATTTGGCCAGTAAGATGGTTCATGGAAAGATCAAGTATATGCAAACTGCTCAACTGTAAGATTTCACTAGGAATATCGCCAATGAGACTAGTTCTGGACAAATTGAGATATTCTAAACCCAAAAGCGTCCCAATTTGAGGAAATTCCTGCCTGGTAAATCTATTGCAAGCTAAACCAAGGTGTTTAAGATTCTGAGCTTGACTGAAGTTATGGAAAATCTCTCCACTAAGCTGATTCTCAGATAAGTCTAAATAAACCAAACGAGACCAGTTGTAACTAGAATTTAATTGTACCTGAGAAATGTGCCCTTGAAACTGATTCCTCCTCAAGTCAATCACCTCCAACGACTCCAAAAATACACCCATTACTGAGCCCTGAAACAAATTCCCTGAGATGTTAAGGTTGGTAATGGATTTCAATCCGGCAAAATGGGTATCCCGGCCATTAATCTCATTTCCGGCAAGATTCAAGCTTTTGAGCTCAGGAAATGCGGCCCCAAACCCATCAGGCAAGGAGCCATTCAGCTGATTCATCGAAAGATCAACTGTAACCAAAGATTGACAATTCAGTAGTCCTCGTGGAATGCTCCATTGAAACATGTTGCCATCAAGTTTAAGAACTCTAAGACTAACAAGAGAGCTTATAGCTGCAGGGATTTCTCCAGAAAAATTGTTGTTAGAGAGATCAAATACCTCAAGCAAGCCAAAATTGCCAATGTTGCTAGGAAGAGGACCAGAAATCCGATTGTACGAGAGATTAAGACTCTTGAGCGAGCCTAAACTCCACAAATCAGAAGGCAAAGCAGTGATATTGTTCTCGCTAAGATCTAAAGATTGAAGCTTGCTTAGTTTCCCAATGGTGGTATCAGGAACAGAACCAGAAAGGCCTGAATTGGAGGCTAAGAAATCGGTTACATGCTGTTTATTGGAATCACAAACAACACCTCGCCATGAGCAAAAAGAAGCAGAGAAGTAAGAAGCTTGAAAAGATTTTGAGCTCATTTTCTTAAAGAAATCAGCCACAAAGAAGCCATCTGTATTGGGTTCTTGGCAAACTAAAGGCTTGAAGAACAGTGAAAGAATCAAAATAGAACCAAAAAAACCAAAACCCATTTGTGCAGAAGACTTAAAATTAAGAAACAAAAAGTGAAAAAAAAAATGAAATTTGAACCCAAAATCTCTTCAGAAAATACTTTCAATCTTCTGCAACTCCATTAAAGCTGAAACCACCGAGGTTTCAAGATTACTTTTTGCCTAAAAACCAAATGAAAGAAACCATTTTTTCTGCCAAATGGGGACCGTAATGCCCAGAAACCCACAAAAGTGCTGGAAAAAAAAAGGTAAAAAGAGAAAATCGAATGGGTTTTGTAAGGACTACAAATAACAGAGCTTATGAGGTTTTTTGGGCTGCTTCAAAAAGAGAATACGAGCAGAACTTGTCTGGCTTTGGAGTTGTTGTGTGAAAGGCTGAAAGCCAACAAAACAAAAACAAATAAACCCAAAGTGAAGAGCACTTTTTGGTTTATGTACAGAACATGAAAACGTCTACGGAATTTTCATTTTATTTTTAGATTCAGTTTCTTCAAGTATTAAATTAAAAAAAAAGGGCTTAAAAATATTTTTAAGTGCCTTGGAAAGAGAGAGACAGGGTATCCCGGGAAGCCAAGAGCCCAAGATGACAGTTTGGGGTGGTCAGAAGCTGGCTTCATAAATGTGAAGAAAGTGAATACTCAATAAATATTGAATTGGATAGAGAATACCAATATCAATTTGGGGGGTTGAATAATTAATTTATCAGTGCTTGGTGGTGTGTATTCAATGATTCTTCATCAAGTGTTGATCAATTTTTCCTTTTCTAATTCTTATTGGAAGTTGTTTTCATTTCTTTCCGGCTCATATAATAATATAGCAAGCAATGGCCTTTTTTCCAGTGTGCTAAGGAAAGGTGCCTTTTTCTTTTTCCTCCGACAAAAAAAAATAAAAGTGGAAAAAAAAGGTGCTTTTATTCTATAACGAAAGTTGAAACAAGTCTCTTTCAAAGCTCCCGAATAAAATTTGACGATTTCGTGCTAGCCGATATTTTCCTGGGCTTTGGTTTGATAATATGGTTGGAAAAAAAAAAAGTAGTTTCATTCTTCATATTTTCTTATTTTCCCACCAAAATAATTAAAAAAAAAGGCTGCTATGAATATCGCATATCATACCAATTATTTCCTAATTTTAATATATTACCATTTATATCGTGATTCATTCATAAAATTAGCGAGATATGCTTACAAGATGCCAATTATCAATTATCACATCAATTAATAAATAGTATCCATTTAAGCTTTAGTTCTTCTGAGTGGACTAGATCGATAGCTCAAGTGGGGCAGTTTTTTTTTTTTTTTTTTACTTTGACTTTAAAACCCTAGGAAAAAAAAGTTTCTTCCACTCAATTGTTCTTTTGTTCAGGAGAGCGTCAATGAAGTAAAATTAGTTGTTTTCTCCTCCTCTTATGTCCCAATAACAATATGTACTATGGCACCATCCAATGTATCGAGAATGGAATCATAATTCTTATCACTAAAATTTTTGAATTAGATTATTTACTTATGGTAAGTAATATATAAGTTAATCAAATTCTTCACCAACTAATTGACATCATAATGGATCAATAGGGAAAAGTCATTTTCACCCTTAGAATTGATATAATATCCATGTAGGTGCCATATTTTCAAAAAGCACTTAATAACACCACTTGTTCATCTTATCATATAAGAAAAGTTATTCCGATGTAAATAACATCTAAGAAAATAATTCTTCCGGAGCTTATAAAAACGGCAAGAGGGGGGGGGGGGGGGAAGGGGTGGGGGAATTAATTCTACAATCCATTAGCCCAAGGAAATCATGTCCAAAGGTTATACGAGTAAGGAAATATATAGGACCGGAATAATTCCCTAAGGGGGGGGGAATTAATTCTACAATCCATTAGCCCAAGGAAATCATGTCCAAAGGTTATACGACTAAGGAAACATATAGGACCAGAATAATTTCCTAAATCATATTCACCTCCATGCATACAAAATGATGGAGACACACGTCGTTAAATTGAGGGTTCAAAGCAAATGCTAAATTCACATCATTCATCATCTATAAATAGAAACTCATCTCTGAGAGAAAATGAGGTCTTCAGCCTCCGAGAAAAGTATTGTTCATATATAGAGAGAGAAACTCATCTTCTCAATTTTTTTTTTATCTTAATGAAACACTAACTTGGATGTCGGAGTGTTTTTTTTCAGGTACTCACCTCTCCGAATTTGAGATCAAGGATCGTGACAAATTCTCCACAAGTTACAAATACGGGCGAAGGTAAAAAAAAATTCTAGCCACTTTCAATCCCGTTTCATCTTCATTATTTAAATAATATCTCATTTCATCCATGTTTTTTAAATAAGAACCCTAAACATTCTTTCATTAATTTATCATTATTTTATTGTAATTCATCTAACTTTCCCCAAATTCTTTAGTGCTATTTTTGTTTCATTATTACACTTAAATTCTTTTAAAAAAAAACACTTAAATTAATTTTATGCAGAAAATCAGATATTATTTAATTATTCTTTAGATTTTTATTTTAAAATAATTTATATTCATTTAATTAAAAATCTTATTTCACCCTTAATGAATTACCCAATAATCTAACTATAAATTGACGAAAGAGTATTGCATCAAACCCCACCGAAAAGGACTATTTTTCCATGGATCAATACTAATATAATAATTCTTTAGTATACATAACTTGCAAAGGAAAAAAAAAAAAAAGGCAAGGACCATAAAAGTCTCTCTCATATTTGTCTCATCATGTCAAGTAACCTAGACAATCAAATCTAGTAGTGAAAAGGAGGATCATACAAGTTCATATGGTATGATTTAGATCTGAGTTAATCTAAATTGGGTTGATAATTGAGTTGGTCTAGGCCCACATACCCTCTTACTTGTGTATGTTCTTCCTCCATATTACTGTTAATATAATGATTAATCTTCCAACATTTTTCTTATTAAAAAATGATTTGCTAGTTTGGAAACGTCTTATACGACTAGCATTTGCAAGTTGCGTATGGATTGATTATGTGTGAAATATCTCCAATACCCTTCTATAAATTCGAAAGATTATCCTGCAAAATGATCATACTTAGTTTTAATTTGTATAAAATGTGAAAAATATTTAACCATAATATCGGGATTGGATCTCAAATGTGAATTAATCATGGAATCAAACATTATGTCATGGGCCGAACGCGAGTATATAATGACTCAAGAATTATGCAAAAAGTCATAAAATGTTGGTCTGTTTGAGCGAGGAGAAAATGGTAATTGCACACTGTCCTCCATGAATACGGTCATTGATGGATGTTGCAGGGAGTGCAATTGAGCATGCCAAGATCCGACAGCAAGAGAAAGTGAGGAGGAAGAGGCAATCTTAATGATTTGCATTGATTGAGCAAGTAAGAGTAACTATGAATCAACCGACATCACTAACAATAAAGTGTTATCCCCCAAGAATTGAAATAAAAAATATTATATGATATGTACATGTGTCATACCACATACTCATGCCAGCTTATGCTTCAATGCTAACTTGTGCAAAGAAAAATAATAATTTTTTTTTTCCTTCCTTTTAACAGAAATAGATTGATCAGATTGAAGCACATGAACATGATCAATACCAAGTTTTTTTTATCATAAAGAGGTTACGTAGTTTCTTTTTCATTGGGGATGCATCATACTATAGATATTTATCCATTATAGAGTTGATGGTCGACACATGATTGCATCTTAACAAAGCTTTGTTTTCCAAAATGATCAATAAAATTATTTACTTTTTTAATCTTGTACCCGAGAAAGCATCTCTAGTTTCTTACAAGTTCTGTTTTTGTGTCCACCCTCACTACACAAATCAATTATATCATATGTAAAATTATGAAGTGGAATTGATTGAGGTTAATAAAGCTAATGGAAAAGAAAGGGGGGGGGGGGGGGGGTTGGGGAAACTGTCGATGCCTTCAAATCTCTACCTAATTTGATGCTAATCATGAGGTACGGACAGAGTTGCACATTCAGAAGCAATTAATGTTCTAAGCAAGTTGAATTAATGCTATTATGCGTTTGAGACAATTATGTTTATAATCGAGCAATGTGGCCCCAAAAAATCACAAGAAAAAAAAAAAGTTAATTAGTTATCACAAGACAAAGTTAATTAGAATTAATGCTACTTATTGAGTTGATTTTCAAGTCTATATGCAAAACGAAAGTTCCCAAATTAATGAGACACCACCAAAGCCAATTTCACACACAAACACACACAATGATAATAGTAATAATAACATTTGTCCTTATATTGGAAGCTTTCAAACAACCGTCGTTCAACTAAGTGTCTGCTTAATATAACTTATCTAATAGTCATAAGTATTCATTTAATTTATAAATTTTTAAGAATTTTTATTATTATTTGATTGTTTTTTGAGTAGAGCCCTTGGAATTTAAATAAATTATTTTATCTTTTCAAGCAAAAGTTTAAATTTTAGACTTTTATGAGTAGAAGTTAAAGAACATTTTAAAAAATTTCAATTGTCTAAAATGCTTTTTATTTATTTTACACTTCTATTTCCTTTTTTTTAATAACATAACTTTAAAATTTTTTCTATTAAAATAATGTTATAACTTTTAATTAAAATTCTTATTGACAACTAAACAATTAATTTTTTTTGGTAAAATTTTTACTTCAATATATTCTATTTGACAAGTTATACCAAAATAAAACCTTAATAATTTCAATAAAAGATCTCAAAATCATATACAATATTATGTTATTTTGAATGTTTTAAGCTTAAATAACTTATTGAGGTTAAATTTAGATTCCTTGATTGAATAGAGTTTAAGCCTTGTGCCTCTATCCAGTTGTAACCCATTATTCTCAGTACTTGTTCATTATTAATTTCATAGTATATATATGCATGTGTGTTGGGGGGTTCCTAATTATTTTTAATACGGACAAATTATTAAGCCGTGTAGTTTATTAGCGTTCTTCACTGACTAATAAGCCACACAACTTATCAATGTGTCCATATTAAAAAAAAAATAAAAACACTCACACTAAATTTATATCTCTTTTCCAGTGCTTGATTATTAGTTTTCAATTCATTGTCTATACTTGCAGCGTGTTTTAAAAAAGGCTAGATAACAATTATATCTAGAGAATGGAACGAAATGTAAGATGACAACAATCGCATCATAGGCATTTGTGCCAGCACACCTTAAGATTGGAGTGGTGGCATGCTCTGAGTCTGGGTAATACCTGTGCTGAACGATTATATAATAGCAAGTGGATTCATTTGCATGTGCACTTCTCACAAATTTTGACTACATAAAACTTGTATGGCAACGGGTCCTGGTGGCAGCCAGAAACAAGTCCCAGCTTGTCGAATTATAAAAGAGAGAGATGCTGCCAGAATCATCAGCTTTGCTGATGTGGTGTTTATAAGATTGTTTGTTGAATCAACTAGTAAAATTTTTTATGGTGGTATAACTCGCTCGCATGGATGATAGAACAGAATAATAGATAATTGCATTCATCATCTAATATATAATAACCGTGCGACGCATAATATCGGAACTCAGATATTAGGTTCTATAGTATTATGGTTTTATTTGTTGTGAGTCACTCAAGAGAGAGGAAACAAGAAAACCAGTTATCACATTTGCAACTACATCAAACAGCAACAACAAAATATAAGGGGGAGAAAAAAGGCTCCTGGCTCTTAAGCTTGTATACTTAATTAATCATGTACTTTCCTCGTGAACAGGAAGCGGTTACATTTTGGATACACATTAAGCTCTTGGTTCATACAGTTCCCCACATTAGAAAGAGAGAGATGGGAAAAAAAAAGAACTTAAGTTTCAGAAAAATCTTATTCCCAAAGTCCTCTCCCCCAATCAACGAACAAATCTCATTAGGAGAAAGAAGAAAAATTCTAAAATTTTGGATTTTTTTTTTCCAAGGCTCCCCTAAATACAGAAACAATCACTACATATCATATAAGAGTGGTCTTACCGGTCAAAATTACTTGTCTTGGAGTGTCAGGGCATCAAATTGATTTCTTCATATCCTGAATGGTTGGTCTGCAGAACTGGCATAGCTTAGCTTTGCCTTCTTCAATCGTGTCTTCTTGGCTGCAATTTCTTGGAAGGGATTTGGCCCACTGAAGCTGTGCCTATTCTGCCTTAGCTTCTTTCTCTTGCCACGATCATATTCTTCATCCCTGAAGAATTTAAAAGATGGAAAAACCAGATTAAAACTACATAATGCAAACGGTAATTAGAGCTAGCCATATACCACTAAGGTTTCTATGGTAAAAAATATATCCAAGAAAAATGTAAGCAGCAATACATGGGACACTAAATACTCACCAGTCATCTAGAACATAGCCGATGCTTACACTCTCTGTACCATTAGATTCTACATTATGACGATGCAAGTCAATCCCATCCCACCTTGCAACTGTAATAAGCACAGCAAGGCGAAAGGGTGACATTAAGTCAAGTCAAAGAAAAATAAAATAAAATATTTAAAAGCGACAGTAAACATGCCATCCTTAGGGTCTGACTGAATGGGAGATTATTTTCCTAAACAAAATTTGGGCTGAACATAGAGAACTTAATACTCTTCCCAGAAGAAAACTAGTAACTTTCTTGCTGGAAACTCAGATGTAAAGAATGAGCACAATGAAGAAAGCCAGTCAAACTAATGTTGATCATTAAACAGAAGACATAAAATCAAGCTCAACTCTTATTTATATCATTGTAAAGTTTAGCATTCAAAGTTTATGCTTGTAGGTAACGGATCAACAATAATATTCAAGCTCCAAAATGTTTAATCAGTTGTTCATGTTTTTTGCAGTTTAGATGACATGTTTTTTTCCATGTCATCGCACATATGAGCTCATTTAACATGCATACAGCAAGTATCAAAGGCACTGCAGGTCTAGATGTAACATATATGATCAACTGGAAATAGGACAAAGTACACTCACTAGTTGTTTCCTCCAGACCTCGGGTAAGCATACTCATCCCTTCCAGCAGTGCATCTTTTCTGCCATCTTTTGAAGCACCAAGTTCTACTGCATCCTGCTGGTTTGCTTCCGAGACAGAATCAGAATGCTTTGTTAATTGCTGGTCTGTTGCCAACACAGCACCATTCAGATTATTTCTCTCTCTCAACTCTCCGTCTATACCATTCATTGAGGAATCACCATTACAAGTTTTGACATTCTTCAGAGCAATACCATTAGCTGGCCTCTTTCTAGAATGAAAAGAACTTATAGAAATTCTACTGGTTTTATCAGAGTTTGATGGCCCAACAGATGATGGAGAACAATCTCTCTCTGACAAGAGTTCTTTGCTGAAACTTCTGGGGGCTAATGTGTGACGCTTGCTCTTTTTGTGCTTCTTCATGCGCAGGCCCAAGGATGCCCTGAAAAATTTTAAGCCAATAGCCATGTTCTTAATCTGACACTTAGGTAGCTTCTTCAATTTCCTTTTGGGTACACAATCAGAAGGCTTAACAGGTAAAGATTCATCTTTCAACACTGAGGCAGTTGATAATTCTACCGA
Organism: Citropsis articulata; assembly: GCA_030449925.1. Lineage (NCBI taxonomy): Eukaryota > Viridiplantae > Streptophyta > Magnoliopsida > Sapindales > Rutaceae > Citropsis > Citropsis articulata. Next base: position 2,081,205 of record JASUUH010000168.1, read on the forward strand.
CTCAAGCCCCATTGCTTGACAATTATCTTCAGCCTTCTCATTTGGTGAATTACAAGCAACACCGTTTTTATAATTGTCTCTAACCTGGGAATGGAAAGGGAAACAATTCAACACCAAACAAGTTTTATAAAAAGATATCAAGGTAACACAAATATGTAAAAAACTCACCTGCTTTTCAGATCTTGGCTCATTTGGTAATTTCATGAGGTCACTCTTCTTCAACCATTTATCAGTGGAATTGCCAGAAAGAGGCATATTTGAAATTCCCTTCAGTTTCTTATTGTTGGAACCATTTGAAACAAGATTAATCTGGAAGAATCAGCAGACTTACATATTAGAAACAAGGCTTCAAATTCCACCCTCAAATTCCACCCAAGTGGGGAAATAGGACACAAAATCCATGCTGAAGATGAAACATTCAATTACCTTTTGTGAGGACTCATTAACAAGCTTATTTGCAAAGGTTTGGGTCTCGTTACAATTGGGCAATGTGGTCAATGAGATTTCCATATCATTCTTAGAACCCCCACTCTCTTTGGAGTAATTTACATAGGCAGTGGCAGCAGTAGCACTATTCTCAGTGTTGTGAGGGAAGTCATTACTGATATTGGACAGCACTGAAGGCTGTGAGCTCTTCCCTTGATCTGCATATGGAATAGATAGCCCTTCCAATGGATTTTTTGGTAATGATGCTCTTGCAGAGGGCTCCGACAGGGTGTCTTTTTTTGGCACTGAGCATTCTACTAATACCTGAGCAGGCTGAACAGATGCTGACTTCAAATGAGCTTCCTTTGACAACCCACCATTTACTGCAGCCTTATGCCTTGCAGCTACAGAAGAGTCAGTACCACGTCCTCCATTCTGAGTTGGACAACTTTGTGGGTGATCCTTTGGTGGTTGGCTCACAATAGAACATGTTTTATTTCCATTGACATTAGCTTTCAAATTTTCTTTCTGAACAATGTCAGTGGGTTTTCTCGGAACAATATTCTTTCTATCACGAACATAAAACAACATGTAAGCCTTCTGTTCTAGAACGGACCGCTCATTAACTTGGACAACCTGTTAAATGAAATTATGGCAATCAATCCACAATTTCATACCCTAGAAGACTGAAGGGGAACATGAGACCGCAAAGAATCATGCACCCACATCTTCAGAAATATCTCCATTGAAAGAAAATTTTAAAGTGAACTCAATTATTCTAAATAGTAGCCTAATCTTTTGAGGGGAAGGTTTGAAAGTATGTAAACTAAATAATGTTTAATGTTTAAAACAAGTTTTTTGTTCAAATAACAAATCATTTTTACACATTAAACAATCTTCATTTAACCCAACATCTTTCACTGCTCCGTTTCTTTCACAAAAGAGGTAGAGAGGATGAAGGGGTGGGTGCTCTTTCGATCAAAGTAGAATCATAGTCTTCATCTACCAGAACTAGAAATAAGAAAGAAGAGCATGAACCAGCATTTCAAAACTAAAAATGGCAGAGGGAGACCACCAATACCCGATTGTCATCGAGGGAGTACCACATGCCACTGGATGTACGAACGAAGCAGTAATAGTGGCCGGAATGGGTGCTCCAACCATGGTGCACCAGAACACCATAAAGAGTATACTTCAAATCTCCTTCCTGCAGGCAAAGGAAATACCAATCACTAACAAAAAAGAAATCCAGACAAATGATCAGAAATGTAATTTCACATAATAAATATTTACAAATCAAAGCAACAAACCACAATACAACTAGACGACTCAAATTCACCCCAGAGGGTGGCACTTGTGTGAAACAGAAATACACATGCAAGGCTATCTTTGTCATTCGTGTTACACCCCTACTGATTGGTGGAACCCACCTCTTAAGGGTTTAGCACTTCTGTCTTCCCTCAGCCACCACCTTGGCATGAAGTTTTCAACTAATTCTTCCCAGTGTAATTAAAATTTTCAAATTCTATCCCACATCATTTTCCAATCTACCACGCAAACAAAATTGTCAACTGACATTCTCAAATCACAGCAGAAAAAATAACATGAGATATAAGCCAAACAATCAAAATAATTTGAAACAGAAAGCAAATGCCAAAGCTTCTTGAATATGAATTGAAGTTAATTAAATTATACACATAAATAACAGCCAAGAATAATAAAAAGTGCACTCACATAGGATCCACTGACAAAAGGTTTCATGTCTAATGTAGAACCAAACTGAACTTTCTTGTCATTCTTCTGTCCCGGATCATGTGCACGAAATCTTTTTAAGTGTATGGTGAGCACATAAGGTGCCTTGTATACTGTGAGCTGCTTGAGAGCCCTAACTTTCTGCTTGCATCGTTGGCAATGATACTCCTTCTCCCCTCCATCTAACATTTCTGCAGCAGTGAAGTTGTTGAGGGCTTTAAGGACAGAATCTGCCTTGGCTATTTCAAGACTTAAATCTAGAAAGGGATCAAATTTGTTGGAACAGTAAGAGCATTGCGTGCATTTGACCTGCATGGTCAACAAGAATCCACTTAAGATCATGACAGAGAAAATTTAACTTTCCTGCCGCTTCCCACAGCAAAACCGTGGCCCAGTAATATGCCACGTAGAAGCAAGAATATTTTACCTGACTACGTAAACGACCACCAAAGATCTTGTGTACCAAACTCTTCTCATAGGCATTTGCAGATTCACTTGGCACTCCTGAAGGTAAGCAGCATTTATGCATTGATTCCAGCAAGTTCACCATATACTCATGTGCATCCTCTTGTCTAGAATTTCGGAAGTTTCGAGATATGCCTATTTACTTGTCAAGGACTTCAAATTCTAGGATGCACATAACAAGACAATGGCTTACTGAAATTAGTAAAAACAATTATCAAGCTGAAATCATGTATCCTTATCAGAAATCAACAAATCGAAAGATACCGTTTCCAAAAATAACAAACATAAATTATTTAAAAAAAGAAAAAATAGATAACTGCAACAGCAACCTCATCAGCATCCAAGAGAGGGTGTCAGAGAGAAATCACTGTCAAAACTGAACTTATGTAAACACATCAACATCCTAAACCAAAAAAATACACTTTTTTTTTTAAAATACAGTAACCTCATCCTTGTTCAATGAAAAAGGAGAGAAATAATCTAGAAAAACACAACAAAATCATCTACAAGCTGGCAAAGAGAATTATTCTTTCCCACCCAAATAAATGCACAACAAGAAAACTAACATCCCAAAAAAAAAAGAGAGAAAAATTCATTCAAAGAATTGACAAAAAAGAAAACATGTAAAAAATTAGTAACAACAAGATATCCAAATGAAAAATATGTAAGGATACAGCGCAAGTTTAAGACAAGATCCTTGGGTGCTAATATTCTCCCAGTTGCTTGTAGAGCACGGCTAACATGTTTCTGGATGGCACATAGGGCGCAGAACCCAGCAATATGACCTTTATATAAATCAATGAAAGAGGATCAGAAAAGAATATTTATATCATTCACAATTGGTGCATAGGATAAGTAAAGGCACAATAAAATAAAAATAAATGACCAAATCAGAATGACTATATATCCAAGAGGAGCTTTTTAAAATAACAATAATAATTTAGCCTAGTGGCAACCAAATCCTCCTCCCACCCATTTGTGTGGGTTGAAACCCCAAATCTCTTGTTTTCAACCCAAGAGATTTTACCAGCTACACTAGTTGGCACCCACGAAATGGAGAAGTCCAATTGCTGTCTTACAGATCACAATCATCCAATCCTCCTTTTATTCTAATTGATTGTATCAATACATCAAAAGCTTATTCATTGTGACAGTAAATAAACAACCGAACTGAACTATTCCTATGTGTTCAAATGACGAGTTGAATGGCTACATTATTGAACATGATCATATAAACCTTCTTCATACTCTTAATTGTTTGTATCTACAAATAAAATCTTTCTCATTGAAACATTACCAACCCACTGAACCTTTTAAGTCCTCGAAGAGTATTGAGCTACAAAACATCCATAAGAGCTCAATAACTAATCCAAATATATTCTCAAGACACAAACATAACAAATTCAAATGCACCTATACATACAATTTTGATGTAAAAAATGCATGTCTGTATAATTTTATTGCGCATATTGAGAGAGGTAATAGATGAAAGGAAGTGGGAAGTGGAGCAGAAGAAAGCTACTTACAAGAACTTTGATGTTTGCCACTCTGCAAGTATGCTGCTAGGGGCTCTGTATATGTCAGACACTGCAACACTGAATTAAGAAAACAAGTATTTCCAAGATTTTCAAGACCAGCACCCTGTAAATCATGCACGCCATCATCACAGTTAACTTTCCGATAACTTCAGCGTAAATTCAATGTCCTACGATCAAACAACTATAACTTAAAACTCAATACTATCTTCATAAACAATTTAGACAAGTTTCAACCAAAAGTACAGCAGAATCAAATCCCAAAAGGATGTTCTCAACAAGAACACGGTATTCAAAACAGTATTGCAGCTTGCATAAGTAAAGAGATCAACTAAGTAACAGAAACCAAACTCCAGTAAAATCAAAACGTACACTAATAATCAAGATCATTAAGAACTGTCATCCATTGAGTGTTTAACAAACAAAATTAGACAAAACACGAGCCAAACAGAGTTTTAGCACGTCTTAAACATCAAGATATCAAATTAAACAAACGAAAATAGAAAACGAAATCAATAAATATGACTATATAACAGAGACAAAACAACAGTTTCAGTGGAAGGAAAATCCAAGCTTTATGGAGCTAACAACTCACAATTCTACGAAACGTAGTCCCAAAGCTGAGTTCAGGATCCAACCCATTGTCCCAAAACTCTGAGCCGTCCACTTTCTTCGCCTGATGACCCGACCCAGGCTTTGTGTGATCCGAATTACTGCTGGGGTTTAGGGTCTCGAGCTTGAAATCTGCACCATCACCACCGCCATTACTGAACACAGAAAAGGGCTTCCTGGCTGGATGAAACTCGATCCTCCTTTGCAATGACATCGTGAAAGATCCCACCCCAGAATCTGAAATCGTCTCGACTTTCACCCCGGTCATCGAATTCTCCATTTATCTTATTTTTGAATTAAAAAAGATTCAATTTTTATTATCGAAACTAACGAATTTGGAACTAATAGATAAAACCACGAGTTTGGATTTATTTTGTGGCGAATGGGGAAGGCTAAAGCAGAGCGCTGTTTCGGCTTCTGCGAAAGAGAGGGACAAGATGAGTAGAAGAGGGAGTATTAAACCCTACAAGAGCCCTACTTTTGTCATTTCATATTTTGTGGGTGTTTATTTCTCACCTTTAGGCCCTGTTTGGGATTCCTTTTGAGATGGTCAAAAGTGATTTTAAAAATTTAAAAGTTAATTTTTGTGTTTGGTTAAAAAAAAATTAAAATCACTTTTATTAAAATCAGTCTTTTTTACAACTAATTTTAAAAAGTAGGGAAGAAGTAGTTTTTAGATTCTAATTTTAAGAATCAATTTATCTTAATACATTTACGTAAATATCCTTCTTATTATTCATAAACCGAAATTATCTTTAAGAAATAATATTCTTTCTTAATTTAATGTGTAGTATGATATTACGTGTTGTGATCTATTATTTATTTTTGTTTTGAGTTTTTGTAACTCATTAAATTTTTTTATGTTTATTTTTAGAATACGTAGTTATACTTTGCTTAATGTTATTTAATAAAATTTGTAGTTGGTTTTTTAATTATCAATTATTTTAAGATAACAAAGAAATAAAATCACTATAGTATAAATTTTTTTTTTAGTTAAAATTATTATAATACACAATTAAAAATATTGTATATATACATTTTTATATGTGTAAGTAAATTTCATACTACTTTATGTATATTTTAGTCTTTTATTTTCTTACAACAGTTTAACAGTAAGATTTACCAAACACGTAAAACTGCTTTTAAAATTCACAGTACTTTTGAAAATAAAATTTACCAAACACTTAATTGATTCTAATTGATTATTTTCTACAAGATTAATGATTATTTTAAAAGTTACAGCATTACCAAACTGACTTATTTATTTATTTTTTTGTATAAAACTATTTGTTATCTGAAAATTTCATTGGGGTCATATTAATTCAGAATTAGATAAGATCACTAAAATGGTAAAACAATGATATTTTCAAGTTGGAATAATCCCGCACTTAAGTTGGAACCTTATTTAAGTTGGAGCAGTCCCTTAGTTAAGCTGAAACAGGACCCCTTAATTAAACTAAAACGCTGGATCTACGCACTTGTTGATTCACTTGACTTATTTAATTAAGTAATTTAATATAAATCGACAAATTTGTCTTTATTAGAGAGTCCAATCCAGTGATGACAAAATCCCAAGTATTGTTTTACAATAAGACAATATTGAAGTATTGAGTCGTCATGACGCATTATTTGTTTTTAAAATAATTTGTTGTATGCAATGATTTTGTGCTTGCTTATTAAGGGCTGTTAGATAAGTTGTTGTATTGCCATCTTTTAAGATTTTAATACCATAAACCTTTTTGAATGGAGTACTGAATGTATGCAATGTATATTTGAATGATTCAAAAATTGTACAGCATCTCAATTAATTTCAAAATAAATTATTATCTCAAAAATCTCGGAATAACATCCACAGACATAAATTAAATGACTTAAATTCTATAGCATACTGATGTGTGAATGGTGAGAATAGAACATCATGAGAAAATCAAGAAACAAATCGAAATTAAGTTGATTAATTCGATGGGCATTAGTGCTCTCATTAGACGAACTTTATAACGGGAACTCACAACTCTTCGGAACATGGAACTACGCCCACCAAATCAAAATCCTAAGCTCCAAAAGAAAACTAAGCAAGCTTGAGCAAAAGAAATCTACACACGGGACAAGACTCCTCTTTTGACAGCCACTGATAAACACAAATTCCATGAAAGATATGCTTGCAAGCGGCTCTCACAGCCTCCATGCCGTCCGAAATCTCCCGGAGACAAATCTGACAGGATTTATTCTCCAACATTTCATCTCCCCAAGACACAAACATCTCCAGTCCAGGTTCGGGTTTCACTTCAGCCAAACCAACAGGTTCATCGATCACAATCGGTTGTGTCGGGATTTTGTTCCGAACACCTAGATAGCGTTTCATAAGATCCACCAGAGCTATCAGGTCAGGACTGTAATTCAATTTCGGATCAGTCTTCCCTTTCCAGATGTCAGGTTCACAATCACTGTAACATTCATCAGATGATGATAATGGCTCAGGATGAACAATCAAACAATCATTAACGTTGTTGATATTATAATGATCAGCTGGAGCAAACTCGACAAGCCTTGTTCTCTGAACGTGGACGGCTATTACCGTCAGAGGACTCAGTGGGGGCCTTTCCGGGTCCGGGGATTTTGAGCGACAAGGAAAGCGGTAGTGACGAAAGAGTTAACCAGATATTTGAGATTTGACCCGATTAAGAATGAGCGGATTCTGGAGGAAACTGATAAGTTGATAGAAGCAAATTGTTAAGCATTGGCTGAAAGGAGTCTCGGGAATCTAAGTGATGAAGATGGAAAGGGATGACTCTACGAACCCACGGGGGTTCTTCAACAACATCGGATTTTCCAGGGAATCTTTTGGTGATGAAATTCTCAGTTGTTAAGAGTAAGAAGTCCGAGACGGGGCAAGTGCTTTGACCTCGCAAGCATCTTTTCGTTCCGCCTGAAGACTCGTGTGCTCGTGGCTCTTGCTTCCTCGTCCTTGAAACTCACCATTTGCTGCAAAATTAATTATGAGATCACAAGGCAAGCTTTCAACTTGCGCGCATATATAGAATTGAAAGATGTTTGCGTTGAATAGGGAAAAGGAATTAGAGAAAAATAAGTAATCCTTATGCCGTATTACCTGCGTAATAATCCGAGATAGAGTCCTGCAAAAACGTTGCATCCTCGATTTTGACTTTTGAGAAACCATTTTTAGATCTCTTTTCCAGTGATAATAATAATAATAACCTAAAAATTACAATTACATACAATTATTTTTAAAATTTGTATAAGGAACATTGCAAATAATCAAACACTCTGACAGGGTGGCATGAGCAAGTTGAAAACAAAAATTTGCAAATTATATTGATATCCTTTGAGATATTTTTTTTTTCAGTCAGTTGTTACGTGATATCTTTAATGGGTTAGGCTAGTATTAAGATAGCCTTACAATAAAAATATCATATGATTTGTATATGTCTTTAATTTATTCCAATAAATTTTCCCCGATTTACTGGCATTCAACCAAAAAAAAAAAAAATGTAGCTATTTTGAACCCATTAAACTCCTCTTCGCACCTATTTTTTAAAAAATTAATTCATTATTAAAAATTTTAAATGTCAAAATTACCCTCCACCAATTATTTTCTCTCCCTACCTTATAATTGAAAATTGTCTCCTATTCTTACATTCTATCAAAAAAAACACTCAATTTCACTTTATTTTGAATTCATTTTTTGGTCTTTCTTAGTACACCTTAACATATAATTGATACTTTCTGCACATAAAATTTTTTTTATCTTGGTATTTATTAACTCTTTTGTATGATAAAAATTAATTTCTTAATATTCAATAACTTTTATTGCTAATAAAAATTAATTTCTTAATATAAATTAAGAGAATCTCTCGTACCTTGTAGAAATATATTCATTTTTTGACTTTTTTTTTTATTAAGATACCTCATTAGATTGGATCCTTAGCTCCAGGCCGATTAAATTTTCTGTCAGATCGCATTAAGAAACCCAAGTACAATAAATGTTATTACTAATAAAGATGAATTCAAGAGCTTTTATGTATAACTTGTGATTGTTATTGTCATGAAATCAGTACTTGTTTGTACGCAATGCAATTTATGTAACATCGTTATTGATTTTTTTTTTCTAAGTCCTGCACAATTATGTTTTTGGATATGCCCAAAAACAAAAGAGTGGAGATATTAGCACTTGTAAAAAATTCTTATAAAGCCCTTATATTGAAAATTTACATTTTAAACTTTAATTAAATTGACAGTTCATCCTTATTCCTCTAACCTCAATTAAGTTTTTATTTTTGTTAAATAAAAAAATTTGTTGAAATGGTGAATTTTTTTTATATTTTTATTTTTATCCTTCAATTAGTGGTTTCTGTTGGAATGAATTATTTATTTATTTATTTAAAAATTATAGAAGACTTGCTTTCTTAAGTTGCTACACTAATTTATTCTCCTGAGTTTGTTATTGACTTCTATCTTAAGATAAAAATATATAGAATAATCATATTGAGAGTTTAAAAGAAAAAAGATGGACTTGCATCTATCAGTCTTGTCTTCTAAGAAAAAAAAACATTCTTTTATTCATATTTTTTTCTCTTATCCCGAAATTACTAAGAAATGATACAAGGACATTTGTGGGATTAAAAGAAGCATTTTATGTGAGCCAATAGCTCTGCTCAAACAAAAAGCTTCAGACCATTTGATGAGGGCTTCTATAGTCCAGCCCATAATATGCTGACCCACCCCATAAAAGGGGTTTGGCCCAGCCCAATTGACTCTTAAACTATGTAGGTCGTAGTCCTAGTGTCACGGACTTTGTGGAAACTAAAAACGACTGTAATATTGAAGTGCTACAAAATGAGTCATTAACACTAATAAGCACCCAGAATTACAGAGGCCTTAACACTAATAACCACCTAGAATCACTTCTCTATACCTCCCCTTCATGTCCTAAAAGCAACGTAAGCATCAAAATTAACCAATTGGTAGCTAGTATAAGAGCAAGAAGAATGGAATATAACAAGTGAAAAAGTCGCTCTCCTATAAGTTTTCTCTGAAAACTGAAGGGACGAGAGATGAAGGAGGGTTGTCGTGACTCAATTTTTAACACTCCTATGTGAATGTTTTTTAAAAGTTCTTTTAAGTATTAATACCTAAAAGTCAGTATTTATTCCCATTCCATTAGCTAAGCCTCCAGGTGAAAATCTATACAGTGGTTGGTTACCGACCAACTACTTGATATTTATTGATTTTGCAGGATAAATAAGCAAATGGATACAGAGGAGCTGATCAAGCGGTGTAGAGCTATTCGACTAAGCGAAGAAGAAGAAGGAAAAGTAGTTTTTAAGAGTAGAATAAAAGCAAAAAGGGAGAAAATATTAATACGCCGTCTGATGGGGAAAATTCTTACGTCAAGAGAAATCAAGGTGGAAAGATTGAGGGCAGTAATACAGCAAGCATGGAGAACAGGTCGGGAAGTCAAAATTGAAAGCTTAGGTGATAATGTATTTATGTTCAAGTTTGGGTCAAATGAGGATAAAAAAAAGAATTCTAGCTGGTAGACCATGGCATTTTGATAGAGCGCTTATAGTGCTCACTGAACTTGCTAGAATTAGAAATATTAAGAAGCAAGATTTTAATTATGTATTTTTTTTGGTACAATTACATGATGTTCCCATTACGTGCATCGAAAAAGATATTGCTGTAGAATTAGGAGGAGCAATTGGAAAAGTTAAAGAAGTTGAAACTGATGCGGCCGGGGGAACGCATAGGTAAATTTCTGAGGATGAGGATTTCAGTGGATGTTACAAAGCCTTTAAAGAAGATTGTTGTGCTAGAATAGATGGAAAAAGAGAAGGAGGATGACGAGTAAAGCACAAAAAAAGAAGACATCTCAACACTGGTGTAATATGAAAGGCTACTTGATTTTTGTTTCTACTTTGGGTGCATTGGTCATCAATACAAGGAGTGTATCCATTACAAGTCTTAGTTGAAAGATGAATTACCATATGGCCCATGACTTAAAGCAACCACAATGGCTTAACGTTTAAGACAAAATAGAAGGAAAGATAGATAGAGGACAGAATCTAGACAAGCCAATGTTAAAAGATAGTTGAAGTAAACATTGAATTGCCTTAAATTATAAAAAGAGAACTACAAAATCCAAGTGAGCAGAGGGTAGACGAAAGAATAATCCTGATCTAAATAGACTCGGGTTCGAATAATCCTTTACCCGGGTAAGATGAAGGTCGATGAATTATTGACGATCATTTAATACAAGTAGCCTTAAATCCTAAAGGATTAGAGGATAGTTGTCCAGAAGCAGTAAAACAAGCTGACAATGCCAGAATTCATGGGAAAGAGACAGAACAAACGAGAAAGAAATCAGAATGAGGGAAAGACAGAGTGATAAAGGGCAAAAGAAAGAAGTGAAACAAAAAATGATTTTAGAAAATAAAAAAACAGGATATGATGGTCGGGAAATAAACGAAAAGATCTGGAAGTGGGAAATCATAGTGCCTCAACAAAAGGTAAATGGTCTTTTCAGTCAAATTGAGTCAAAAGTTGAAAATGGAGAAAATAGGCCTAATGGAGACAAACATAGGCCCAAAAGGAGGAAATTGAAATTTTAATCTCAGAATCATGAAGAAAATGAGGAAACAAAGATGAGCCAACAAAAATGAAAAGGCCAACCAGCTGTTTAAATTGGGAAAGCCCAACCTCAAAGAAACTCAAAGAAAACACCCCATAAAAATCAGGGATTCACCAATGAGCCTAACCCTATACTACAGTAGCAACAAATCTAAGGTCGGAGGATGTGCAACGTGATGAGATGGAAAAACTACTATATGGAGTCAATGAGTTATCGGCGGTGCTAAAATTCAGCCCTGCCGACAGTTATGAGGATATTAAGTTAGAACGTTTGGGGATTGCAAAAGGATCGAATGTTCCTGGAGGCTCAGGAAGTCCTCTATGAGCATATACCCTAAATTTTGTTCTTCCGTGAGACAAAAATGATGAGGGAGCAAATAAAGAAGAAAAGCAATGAGTTGTGTGATTGATACTGAAAAGTGACATTTAATAAGGATAAAATTATTAGTTTTTCACTTATTGTATCAATTAATGCGCTCATTATTTTTAAATTATTTTAATACTCCCCAAATATACTTTTATGTTAAATTAATCACAATATATTAATTTTCATCTTGTAAATATTTTTTTCAGGAGTAAAGATGGAATTGGAATTGAAAGCGAGACGAAGAAGAAATACTAGGCGAAAGCGATTGTAATTATAATAATAAAATAATTAAATAAAAAAAAGAGCAAAAGAACAAAAGAATCAAAGGCAACCATGTTAGGTTGCCCGTGATGGTCAGGAGGCCATCATGCCTCCTGACCATTACACTTTCCAATATATAATAATAATAATAATAATAATAATAATAAAAAAATAAAATAAATAAAAAGAACGCAATCCTTGCCTATAAAAGGCAAGGAAATGGAGGGAGCAAGAAACATAATTCGAAATAGAATTTGTGAGCGCGAAAGCGAAGAGAGGGATAGAGTGCTGAGGAATTGTGTCTTTTCTTATTTTACTTCCTTTGTTTTGTAATCAATTTTCCTTGTAACATATTTCAAAAGTTTATCAAATAAAAAGAGTGTTGCGTTTTCTTTCAATATGAGTAGTTAATTTTACTAGCTGAGGTGAATGGTGAAGCTCAAAGTTTCAATTTATGAAGTTGATTACTTTTCTCAAGTGAGTTTTAAGTTTATTTTATTCTTTTCTGGTTATTTTTATGTCATGTTAATTTAAAAGTTCTCTTGGATTTGTATGGTATTTTGACACAATGTCGACACATTAATATAATTGTGTGTCATTAGTTTTATTCCATATTTATCCACACACACAGAATTAAATGATATAATAAATAATTGATAAAAGTGAGGCAAAATATAAAATATGAGAGAGTAAGAAAATTATAATTTGAATACTGAGAGTGGATCATGTAGCCTTAGCATATTTTTAAATTCGTTTCAAATAATTTCTTTTCCCCACAATTAATTTTCTTAGTTTTAAATTGACTACTGGATTTTAAATTCCCTGTGGTTCGACCCCAGATTCACCGGGTTATATTATAACTAGACACTCTTATACTTGAGAGTAATACACTTTTAAGTTGTGTCATTGTGTTTTCCAAATTATTTTGCAGTAAATAAAAAAGGAATAAGAGGTGGGTTAACAATGCTCTGGAGCTCTGAAGTTACAGTAGAGATAAAATCCTACAGTTGCCACCATGTTGATGTTGTGGTCTACAGTGAAAAGAAGAGTTATTGGAGATGCACTAGTATATATAGCCATCCAAAATCAGCTAAAAAATAACATACGTGGAACTTACTGAGAGGTTAGCAACATTATCTTCTCTACCATGTACTTTGGGAATTTTAACGAAATTTTAAACTTAAATGAAATGATATGATGTAATAAGAAGCAGGTAAGCATGATTACTGAGTTTAAGAAAGTTCTCAAGGAGTACGATTTGTTGGATTTGGGGTTTGCTGGGTGTCCATTCACCTGGTCAAACAAAAGATTTACTATTGATATAATAGATGAGAGATTAGATAGATTTTTGTGTAATAGGAGTTAGGGTAACTACTTTCACGAAAAAGTAGCTATAAATTTAGTCACTTGGAGCTTTGATCATAACTTTATACTAATGGAGGTGCTGGGAGAAAGGAAGTGGATTGAGATATATTGGGAGAACATTTAATATAGCCCATTATAAATACATGAGAAGTATAAGGAGATAGTGAGAGGGAATAAGAGGATACGAGTTGCCGGAGTAGAGGAAATCATGTTAATCTGTTAAAAAAAAAATCAAAAGAATATCTAATTAAGCTCAAATTGTAGAGCAATAAAGAATTTTAAGAGTAGAAGAAATAAGCTGGAGAAACTAAAGGAGAGATCGAAGACACATGCAGGAATACAACCATTACGACAGTGGGGTTGAAATAAAAAAGATTGAAAAACATATCGGTAACATTTTGCTAGATGAAGAAGTTTATTGAAAGCAAAGATTAAGGGTGGATTGGCTAAAAGAAGAAGATAAGAACACTAAGTTTTTCTGTGCAAAAGCCTTGTTGAGAAAGAGGAAAAACATAATATCAAGGCTTGAGGTCGAAAACAAGATCTGGAAAGAGGAAGTAGAGAATGTGGAAAGATTGTTTTGTAAATACTTCACAAGCATTTTTACTTTAACCCAACCCCAATCTAAATGGAGGCAGCCTTAGCAGACTTGCCAAAACCAATTACAAATGAGATGAATAGCTTCATAGATAAGAAATTCACCGATGAAGTTGTTTTAGAGGCTCTTGAGCAAATGTGCCCCACCAAAGCACCAGACCCGAATAATCTCACAACTTGTTTTTTCAGAAGCATTGAAGCTTAGTTATCGAATGAGTGACCACTATATGTTTGCACATCCTCAATGAGGGAGGTAGTATTAAACCCTTAAACTATACTTATATTGCTTTGATTCCAAAAATACATAATCCTAGAAAAATGATTGATTTTAGATCAATTAGACTTTGTAATGTCATTTATAAGATTATGTTAAAAATGTTGGCAAATAAACTGAAACAAATCTTAAACGATATTAAGTGCTTTTATCTCAAATAGGTTAATCATTGATAATGTAATTTTATGATATGAATGCCTCAATAAAATAAGACAAAGCAAGGGGAAAAGGAATAAGTTGGTAGCACTTAAGCTAGATATTAGCAAAGATTATGATAGAATAGAGTGGATTTTTTTAAAAAATGTAATGCAACAATTAGACTTCTCCCTAAATTAGGTAAATCTGATTATGAAGTGTATATCCACAATAAGATTTTTGGTGCTAATCAATAGTGTGGTTGAAAGCTTAATTTATCCACAAAGAGGTGTAAGGCAAGGATGCCTTCTATCATTATATCTCTTCATCATTTGTGTAGAGGTTCTTTCAAACCTATTTATGCAAGCAAAAAAGCACAACTTGATTTAGGGATTGAAGTTTAGCAGAGTTTTGTCTATCTCCCATCTCTTGTTTGCAAACGACATGTTGGTTTTCTCAAAAGCCTCTTGTGCAAATTGTAAAAACTTAAAGAAGATTTTTTATGCTTATGCAGCTGCTTCGGGGATAGATCTTCAATTTCGAGAAATCTTCAATGGTCTTTAATAGCAACACAAACCAAAGTCAAATAGATGAAATATAGAGTATTTTCAGCTTGAAAGTTATTTTGAGGCACGAAAAGTATCTTGATTTGCCATTCATGGTGGAAGAAAGAAGATAAATTTTTTTAATAACATCAAGCTAAGAGTTTTAGGCAAGTTAAACAACTGGCTGAGTAAATTCTTCTCTTGCGGAGGAAAGGAAGTACTCATTAAAGCAGTAGCTTAAGCAGTGCCTGTGTATATAATGAGTGTTTTCAAAATACCTCAAAGCATGTGTGAAAACATTCAGAAAGCCATAATGAAATTTTGGTGGGGTTCCTTAGAAGAGTATAGAGGTATTCATTGGGCAAGATGGGAGAGATTGTGCCATGCTAAAACAAGAGGGGGATTATGATTTCGAGACTTCTTCAGCTTTAATCAAGCCTTAATCGCGAAGCAAAGATGGAGAATCATACAAAATCTAGAACCCTTAATGTCACAGGTGTTGAAAGCCAGGTATTATAAGAATTCCAGCCTCATGGAAGTAAAGTTAGGTTCAAAGCCATCTTTTGTTTGGAGAAGTATCTTATGGGCAGACAAATTATTCATAAAGGCTCAAGGTGGAGAATTGGCCGTGGAGAGCAAGTGTATATCTATAAAAGTAATCGAATTTCAGGGCTTGATACTTTAAAGCCTTTTTCCCATCAGACGTTGCCTCTAAGATTTGTAGTAGCTGATCTGATTAGTAACCAAATATGGAAAGATGATGCGGAAAAGATCCTAAAAATTCCACTTCTAAGTTCTCCTCAAAGAGATAAGTTAATTTGGCATTTTGACAAGCATGGTAACTACTCGGTTAAGAGCAGATATCAAATAGCTTTGAAACTGAAGTCTCCAGACATAGCCAGTAGCTCAAACAAATTCAAAACTCATTGTGAGGCCATTTGGGCCAAAGAGATCCTGAAAAAGATTAAGGTGTTCATGTGGAGAGTAGCTCAAAACTTACTACCTACAACCTATAATCTTTGGAAGAGAAAATAATTAATTAGCGAATTTGTAGCAGATGTAGGAAAGAGAATAAAGACATTTTTCATGCCCTAATGAGATGTAAACATGCTCGAAAGGTCTGGAAAGTGACTAAATTTCATCAGAAATATCAAATTGATGGCACAGTAGGATTTGCTAAGTGCCCTCCAAGAGTTGGAAAAAATTATGAGCAAAAAAAGATATGGAGCTGATAATTGGCGTGTATTAGTCAATATGGTTTTCAAGAAACAATTTCATTTTTAAGGGAATGGAAGAAGATCCTCAAATATCAGTGGGAAAGGTTGAAGCTGTTATAGAATCATATAGAAGAATAAAAGTTCTCAAAAACTAATCAACCTCCAAGTATCAAAACAACAATTAGCAAGCATGGTTACCCCCTCTAGAGGGGTGGTATAAGGTGAATGTGGATTGTTGTGAAAATTTTAATATACTCGCAAGCGCACGAATCTAGATATAGAATAGTAGTAACGAGGTCGAACCCACAGGGATTGTTATAAATTGAAAAGTCTAATTTAAATCTAAAATTAATATTAATCCTAACCTAGTTGAGCAAATTGAATTTTAAAAGAAACTAAACTAATTAAAATAAGAAAATAATTAAAGCAAATGAGAATTCAATAAGACAAAGATTACCAAGGTTTCAGAATCCACCACTATTCAACTAGTAATTATCTAATTATTAATTAATTCCCAATTTTAGAGTGACAACTCGAAATCAATTTATGTCATCTCATGGATATAACAATTAAGCCCAAATAAAATTAATCTTGTGTAGGTTCTTTTTCTGCTTAATAGTATGACATCTAAGAATCCCATATAAACATATTGAATAACAAAGAGCCAAAGTTTTTCTAAGCACTCTATGTAAACAATTTAATGAAAAACATAGAATAAAAAATAATCATGTATAAATTTCATAGATCCAAGCATAGATTTAATCAAATATTAATCCGAACAACCAACAATGATGATGTATCGCGAAGATTTAATAACACCCAATTAATCATGTGAAACAAAAACCATAAATATTAAAGCACACATATAGGGAATTAATTAAATAAAAAGAAAATTATTTTATTAAATAAGGTTTCATCATTAACCTCGATATAAAAAATTTAACTAGACATACTTGAATTGGGAGCAACAAAATAAATAAAACCAGCCATAGGAAACCGAACAGCTGCTGCTCCCGGTTTTGTTATGCAGATTTGCGTCTCTCGCGGCTTCCCTCCTCTGGCGGCCTCTTTTGCTTTATGAATTGCTCCCTGGCGGCTTGCTTTTCTAAAAAGCCAAAAGCTTGATTTTATAGTCTTTAGATGGGCCCCATGTTTCTAAATCCTAAAGCCAAAAGGCTTATCTTTTTAATTTGTTTCCGCTTTAATGTTTGAAAGCAAGCCACTTGTTTGACTTAAAGCACAAGGCAATTAATGATTGCTTCTTTTAATGCCCAACCCATGCATTCCAAATTGCCAAATCTTTCCTTTCCAAAGGCATGCCCACCGTTCATTCTTTGAGAGTTTGACTTCCAATTTTAGTCTTCTAATTTAATCATTATTCCTTCTCAAATTGAACTTCTTCATGTCCTTTTATCCATAATCTTCAATTAATTTTCTATTCAATAAAATAATTCAATTTAAAATAATAAATAAAAATAACTAGTAATTAAATAATTAAGGATAAAATATATATATAAATTACGCCCATCAAATACCCCCAAACTTAAATTTTGCTAGTCCTCGAACAAAACTAAAACTAAAAACAAAAATAAAAGTAATAAAAAAAACAACAAAATAAATAAATAAATAAATCCTAACTAAACCACTTTCGCAGGTAATCGCGATTGCATTTAGCGTATTCAACAAGCCTTTAAACCCTTAGGCGGCCCTAGTGGACGAGTTATAGTCTCGTGAGGGCTTCAGTGATGATACCCACAAACATCATTTTTTTTTTTTAAAGAATACAACTAAAATAAAAGGAATCAAAATCTTTAAATAACACATGAAAATAGCCTCAAAGATTGCATAAATTATATAGCTCAAAGAAAATTTTAAATATTAGCAAAGTTTTAACTTTAATTCAATAGTCAATCTCATCTCTCTTTTGATCCTTGTAGTGTGTGTGTGAAATCAATTCAATCAAATCTATTCCCAAAATCCTAAGCATCAACAGCCTTCGCCTCAAATAAAGAAAAGAGTGGGTCAAACTAATCTTATCATCTTGATCTCCAATTTTTTTTCTTTTCCACAGGCTTTTATGTGCATTTTCTTTTGATTTTTGTTTTGACACATGCACTTGATTTTTTTTCTTTTTTTTTTTATTTAAACCAAAGTCAGGAGCTTTCACTTTACCCCTTAAGGTAGCCTTCTTCTCATGGTAGATTATCCTCTACATCGGTACATAGCCCAAATTACTCGAAGGCTTCACCTTGGGGTTATAGGTAGCTATTTCTGGCGCATATTTTTTTTTTGTGGAGATAAGAATCAAGACAAACAAATATTTACTCTATCTAAAATTCTCAACTCATTGCGTTTGTTTTCATTCGATTCGAACTCAAGATTTCTCATGATCCTCAAATTAAGAGGGACTAACACAAGAATCAAGTATAAATTAAGACAATATTCAACCCTTTCCAAGAACCATATGCATTGTCAATCAAGTTCTTATCATTGGCTTTTCACATAAAAACAAAAAACAAAAAACAAAAAAAAACAATTTTTTTAAATTTTTGAATTTTTTTTTGATTTTTTTTTTGAATTTTTTTTTTGGGTTTTTTTTAATAACAAACAAAGCACACATAATTCCCCACCCCCAAACTTATTCGGAACATTGTCTTCAATGTTTCATAAATAAAAGATATGCATGCAAAAAGATGAAAAAAAATTAAAAATAAATAATAAAAGAAAAAGTTGGAGAGATCACACCTGAATGGGCTGGGGAAGCTCAAAAGAAAATGACAACTAAAAAGAAAACATTAAAAGAAATATAAAGGGATATTATCAGTTTACTACTAAAGTTTTACTGACATATCATGTCAGTATAAAGGTTTGCCGAAAAGTACATTTTATTACTAAAGTTTTGCATAGTTATCATTTCACTACCATTCCGTTAACAAAACGTTAATGTTTAACAGAAATTATGTTAAAAATCGATTTTACCCCTAAGAGTTTGGTAGTAAAATGATAATTCTCCTAAAAATTCGGTAGTAAAATGATAATTCCACTAAAATTTTAGTAGTAAAATGATAATTCCCTTAAAAATTTGGTAGTAAAATGATAATTTATGTATCACATTAACAAAAAATTTTACTCTTACAGCTGGAAATATCTTTGATACCCTTACGACATCAGTAAATTTTTAACGTTCTTAACGGAATGGTAGTGAATTGATAACGACGCAAATGTTTGGTATTAAAATGCACTTTTCGGCAAACCATGATACTAACATGAAATGTCAGAATAAATTTAGTACTAAAATGATAATATCCCAAATATAAATAATAAATAAAAAAAAAGAAAAAAAATCCTACTAAACTAATTAATTAATGTAAACAACAAATCAACCAGGATCAATAAGAATTTGGTGAAAATCAAAGCAATTATACAGAAAATACCAGAAAATATAATTGAATAAGCACTGGAGCATTTTATCTATAAAAAGACGATGGTAAAGAAACTCATCAATATCGCACTGCTTTGATCTCTTCTGTTCCAAGCTTACTGTTGAGTGTTAGAAAGTGTATATTTATAAAGGAGAAAATCGTCATTTTACACTTCAAGTCTCACTAACATTGCTATTTTTATTTATTTAAGTATTTTGTTATTTAATTACGTGTGTTTCATTATAATTAGTTATTTTATGTATTTAGGGGTATCACGATCATTTCACAATGAACGAGTGATCAGACAGCAAAACGGACGTCACATTTGAACTCAGGACGATCGAAAACCTTAGAAGGAGCATAAAAGGAAAAATGTCACATATACGGAACTATTCATACGTATAAGTCATTCATTATCTTGTACAAATAGTATTCTTGTAAAACCGGTTCTTGTGCAAATAGTGGTCAAACCGTGTGAGCGTGCAAAAACCGGTTTCTTGTGCAAATAGTGGTCAAACCGTGTGTGCAAATAGTATTCTTATTCAAATAGTGGGCTGTTGTTGATGATCATGGCCGATCACAGGCGTCCAAACTGCTTTTAATCCGGTCATGATTCACTCAATGTATGTATAAAAGGGGCTTCCCCAATTTGATATCCCTGAATTCATTTCTAAGCTTAGATTTTTGTAATTCCTTCTCTTTCTTGTATTTTCTACGTATTTTAATAAATTCCCATTTTACCCTAGTTCAAATATGAGTAGCTAATTTACTTTTAAGCTTGGGTTGAAGGTGAAGCCTCAACATGTTCCATGGGCTTTATTTGGTAAATTTATTTTCTTTTCCTCTAATATTTGTGGTTGTTTTGACTTTTTTAAATACAAATAATAATAGTCTTGTCTAGATCATACTGGTTAAGCCGACACTGTACAAGGTTATTATTATTTAACGATAATAGCACCATACTTATTTGAGCGTGGTTCATGAGGTGTGGAATCCCCCCTCATGATTTAATTGGTATTAATAATGAATATTTAGCCCATGGAGTATGTTGATGCAGATCCGGATACCCAAGTGCTTTATTTCAATAGTTTCCAGTTTAATTTATTCCTGCCATTGTAATTTAATTTCTATGATAGTCTCAATTTAAATTCTAGTATAGTTTAAATCAATTTCATCACAAATCCAACCACCCATCTAAAGAAAATTAATTCTACACACAATTAAAATCAACCTCCTCGTGGGATCGACACCAAATCACCGTTGATCTATTCTACATAGATTAAATTGCGAGTTCAATAAAATTTGCACAACAAGTTTTTGGCGCCGTTGCCGGGGAGGTAAGTATTTTAATTCGTAGAGTTAGTTTTTTTTCTTTTAATATTTATTTATTTATTTTAGTTGTTTTCTTGTAATTGTTTTTTTTTTCCTTTTCTCATTTAAAAAAAAAAATTAAGGTTAGAATTTCATTTTTTTTCTTTTCTTTAAATTTGTGTAATTTAATTTTCCTATTATTTTTCTTTGTAATTTATTTTTGTTTATCTTGTTATATTTCTTTGTAATTTATTTTAATTTTAGTTAATATTTGTTTCACGTAATTTCTTTTTCTTATAGCAATTGAGTGTGTTTTCATAGTAAAGTTGTAACAACGTGACAAGGTTAGTATCGTAATTTCTCCCTCCTCTTTATTTTTATTTGTTTTGCTTTTATTTATTCTTTGCATGCATGGTCGAAGGTCATTATTACCTAATCTTAAGCCTTTAGACCTTGAATTAGAAAAAACACTTCGCACACATAAACACACCGCATTTAAAAAGAAATTTGACATGGATTTACAAAACCAACAACCAGAACCACAAGAGAGGCCATTTAAGGACTATTTTAGTCCCTTAGCAAATTTGAGCACATCATGCATCAGATACCCAAATGTAGCAGCTAGGAGTTTTGAATTAAAACCTAGTGTGCTAAATTGTCTCCCTACATTTTATGGCCTAGAAAATGAGGACCCATATAATCATCTGAATGATTTCCATGCTATCTGTCAGACTTTTAAATATGAGAATTTTTCAGATGATGATGTTAAACTTAGATTATTCCCATTTTCTTTAAAGGATAGAGCTCGTTCATGGTTTAATACATTGCCTGCTAATAGCATTACATCATGGGAACAAATGGTAACAAAATTTTTAAATAAATATTTCCAGTTTATAAAACCAATCTTATTCGAAATTTCAGAATTTACTCAAAGAGGACGACGAGCAATTTTTTGAGCATGGGAGGCGATTCAATGGGCTACTCTTGAAGTGTCCACATCATGGAGTACGAGAAATGGCACCAATGCCAATACTTTTGGAGGATTATTGCCACATGTGCAAGAATGGCTAATGGCGACCGGTGGAGGAGAGCTTATGTCAAAAGCGCTTGATTTGAATTCTTCCAATACCAATCGGATAATTCCCAACAACGTAATCGATCACCGGGAATACCGGAGAATTAAGGAGTGAATGAGGTTAACATTGGTGAGTCGCTCGTAAATCAAGGAAGTCAAAGCAATAATCGAAGGTCTTTCTCGACAAATAGCATCATTGACGACTGCCAAATCAACAGAGCCACATGACCATGACTCATATTCAGATCAAGCCAATGCCATAGGTGTCATAAGAAAACCGCCAAATTACAACCCTTATTCCAACACATATAATCCTGGATGGAGAGACCACCCCAATTTTTCATGGTCTCAAGGATTCCAACAAAATGGACCAGCAGCTCCACCTCCACCAATTCAACCAAATGCACCAAATCCTCAAATTTCTCAACCTTCTCAGCCACCATTTAGACCATACAATCAAAACCCAAACCACTCTCAACCCAGACCATGGGAGGATACATTCCAGAATTTCAAGAATTCTACTCATTCCAGAATCGATCAACAGAACCGTACCATTGATGAACTACGAAATGAAATGAGGGCAGGCTTCAACTCACAAGCCCAATCAATTTCAAATCTCGAGAAAATGGTGGGACAACTTGCTTCTTCAGTTCAAACTTTGGTCATGACCGTTGAAAAAGGCAAATTCCCAAGTCAACCAGTGTCTAACCCTAAAGGAGTGAATGAAGCAAGTACCAGTTCACCACAACATCATGGAGAGGTCAAAGTAGTAATGACCTTGCGAAAAGGGAAAGAAGTTGACAACAAAGTGGAGATGCCAGTGACGAAATCAACTCAGATTGTACCTGTGAATACTGAGGATCCATCACCAGAGGAGAAAGAAGAAACCAACTCGCGAGAATATGTTCCTAAAGCTCCATTTCCTCAGAGGTTAGCTAAAGGGAACAAAGGAAAATCCACAGGTGAGATTCTTGAAATCTTCAAACAGGTAAGTGTAAACATTCCTTTGCTTGAAGCTATAAAACAAGTGCCATCGTATGCCAAGTTTCTTAAAGATCTATGCACTAAAAAGAGAAATATTCATGTTCAGAAAAAGGCCTTTTTAACAGAAAATGTTAGTTCTATACTCCAACATAAAATGCCTCTAAAATTCAAAGATCCAGGCTCCCCCACTATCTCATGTAGTATAGGGAACCACACAATTGAGAATGCTTTGTTGGATTTAGGAGCTAGTGTAAATCTGTTGCCTTACTCTGTATTTGTGAAACTTGGACTGGGAGAATTACACCCAACTCCAGTGGTGTTACAGCTTGCAGATCGGTCCACAAAAATACCTCGTGGTATTGTGGAGGACGTGCTTATTCAGGTAGATAAGTTTTATTTTCCTGTTGATTTCATTGTAATTGACACTCAACCAAGGGTGCGAGGATTGAAGCACATCCCCATTATCCTAGGCCGACCTTTCTTGGCAACTGCTGATGCTCATATTCAATGTAGGACTGGAAATATGCAGTTGTCCTTTGGAAATATGACTATGGAACTCAATATCTTCAACATTGCCAAACAACCTCATAATGCAGATGATGAAATTGTTGATGTGGATTTAATAGAAACATTAGTTGATAATAATTTTCTGTCAAATCTTAGTGATGATCCTTTACAAACATGTTTAACTCACTTTGGTTTGGATTTTGACATTGACAGATCAATCGATGAGGTCAATGCACTAGGACACAAATAAATGGAAGTCAAGAGTTGAACAACTAGTGCCATCAGAAAAGAAACTCAGCCCATCATCAGAATCACCACCGAAACTCGAGCATCGTGCGTACTGGGCCATCAAGAAATTCAATTTTGACATGCAACAAGCTGGCTCAAAAAGAAGATTACAGCTGGCCAAGATTTACAAGCAACAAATAAAAGTCCTTCACGACAAGCAAATTATGAGAAAATCAATTATGAGGAAATCTTTCACTCCAGGTCAGAAAGTGCTTTTATTAAATTCTTGCTTGCACCCATTCCCAGGTAAGTCACCTTCTCGATGGTTTGGCCCATTTGTTGTTCACACTGTTTTTCCACATGGGGCAATTGAAATTAAGGATCCAAAGAACGGCGTTACTTTTAAAGTTAATGGTCAAAGATTAAAGCCATATCTAGAATACCAACCACATGGAGAGGAGAGTGAAATAAATCTGAGTGACCCACCAAGTTTAAATTGAGGTTTTTCTTTTCTTTTCGGTAATTTGATTTGATTCTTTTCTTTATTTTGATTATTCTTTTGTTGATTGAAATTATTTTTGTGTAAGCGTGTTTGTTTAACCATTATAGTTTTCTCTTATCATTTTAATCATGAGACAGTACCTCTTGTACACGATTAGAACACTTCAACGTATCCAAACGCATCTCGAGAAGCGGAATCGATTTTGTAAATTTCATCCTATCACGGGATCTACAACCCGTGAGTTAGTATTCCACGTTAAAGATCTAGAAAGACAACTCACAGAAATAGAGGATGGAATTTTGATCTGAATTGGAGCTTGAGGTAATTCGATAAGAGGACGATTTTAATTTGCTTTGTGTGTTTTAATTTATTTTTCTGTTTGTGTGTTTTAGTTTGCTTTGTGTGTTTAAGTTTGTCACCCCGGTGAAGAGGCGGATAACGGTACTCCGTGACAATCAAGTCGGTTACTTCAGTTTCCCACAATAACTGATATTCTGAGACGAAGGCATGGACAGAGACGAGATTTTAGCAAAACTTCACAAACGATTCCCTTCGCTTCCTCAGAATGCACTCCTTTCAATCTATAAAGCCCGATCCGAACGCATGCGATTGCTTATGAACAATGACATACCTGCTGAGATCCGCTGGTTAATCGAGGCCAAAGTACGTTTAGCAGGTGAGTTGCCTCCTAAATTTGTTGCATACATGCCTGGTTGTGGTAAAGGAAATTATGCAAGAAAACGACGAGCTAAAAGACTTTCTGTTGCTTGTCATAAGTGTGCCAGAACGATATGCAATAAAAAACCATGTTCTTTAGGAATGGTGTCTGATAACAGGGAAGATAAGATTAAATTCATTAGGGATGGCTTGAATAAAGAGTCATTGGATAATATCCTTTTGTCTTTTGAAACGCATCCCAGTGGATACGTACAAAGAGCGATTCTCCAGTTATGGCCATTATTCGAAAAAGAACGTGCACGATACAGTCTCGGGAATCTGACTATAAACGACCCTGTTTGCCAGTTTGTAAGAAAACTGGATAGGAAGCCTATCCTCGACCCATAGAGGGCGTTCAAGCCGTTTCTGGACGTAAAACCAGAGGAAGATGTGAGCCACAGTCGCAACTACCTGTAGATATCCTTTTTACTTTACTGTTGTTTTACTTTACTGTTATTTTACCATCGCATTATTGCTTGTAATAATTTTTTCTTGTTATCATTGTTTTGCTTTTCCTTTTTACTGTTTTCTTTTTGACTCTCGAGCCATGTGCCTTAGTGTTAATTGACATTGACATAATGCCTCATACACAGCTGTGACCCGTTGTCACCAAGGTTCTTAAATATAATTTTTTGTTGTTGTGCACTCACAAGTTGTTTTTGAGCAGTATCCTAATGGCAGCTACTCCCAGCAAACAATTCAAGAACATTTGTGTGCTCTCTGGATTTAACTATGGCAAACATAAAGAGTTCGTTGAAGCAGCCATAGATCTTGGTCGAAGAATAGCAGAGAGAAAATTGCACTTGGTGTATGGAGGAGGTGACCGAGGGTTATCCAAAATGGTCTCAGAAGCTGCTTATGTCAGAGGGAGCCAAGTGTTAGGCATCATCCCAACAATCCTAAAACCTTTGGGCTGTTTGTCTAACTCATCAACTGGAGAAGAGTTAGTTGTCTCAGGTATGCAAGAACGCATAACTGAAATGATAAATCATCGATGCTTTTATTTTCCTTCCAGGAGATCTTGCAACTCTAGAGGCACTAATCACATTAGCATCTTGGGCCCATCTGAACATCCACCAGAAACCCATCGGTTTGTTAAATGTCAATAATTTTTATGATGGCTTTATCGCATTTCTTAACCATGCAATAAAAACCTATTTCATTCCTTCCTCAGTTAAAAAAGTCTTTATTTGTGCACATACTGCTAATGAGCTACTTGATCTGTTACAAGCTTATCAATCAGAGACAGATCCCAGGACCGTTGTGTTGGAATGTTCAAATAATGATGGTAACAGTAGCCGCAGTAAGAAGTACAAATTAGATTTAACTCTCCGTTTGTAAATATTTTCTTCTGTGTTGCACTACCCAGGTGATGTCTTCTAAACTCTACTTCTTTCCTTTCAAACATTGAGGACAATGTTTCATTCAGGTTGGGGGGAGGGAATAGTTGACAATTGTGGAATATTGGTTAAGTTTTTACTAATTTTTTGTTGTAGAACTAACCATTTTGAATAGAAGATGGCTGAATATGGAGTGTAGTTACTCTAGAAACGCATCTTCTTAGTAAAAAAAAAAAAAAATTGTTTTTCTTAACTTTTCTTTTTGACTTCTCCTTTATAAATATACATTTTCACGTTTTTGAGTCGAAGATGGCTGAATATGGAGTGTAGTTACTCTAGAAACGCATCTTCTTTTAAAAAAAAAAAAATTCAGACATTTTTCTTTAATTTTTCTACATGTATGTTTTCTTTTTATGTTTAGAATAGGTTGGGGGGTAGAATTTCGTTAAAAAAAAAATTTGGTAATTTTGTGTGAGTTTTTGATATTGGATGATATGATGACTTTTAAATTTTAGTATTTGTATTATCTTTGGTCTTGAGTGATGTTACACCATGTTTGCTATTCTATATGTTGATGTTGGGGACAAATATGAGTTGCTTGAAGGAATGCATATGTCAAAATAAATTAAAGTGAGTTTTGAGCCTATTAATTTTTCTTGGAGAGTAACCCTTTTGCCCATTATTCATGCGACAGTTTATTATTTTATACATGATCTCTAGATTTCCTTTAAGTCAACCCTTTTAAAAATAAAAAAAAAAAAAAACGGAAGATTATTTAGAGCTCAGAGGCGATGAAGGCCATCTTTGATCCGTTTGAGCCTTTCAAGCCATCCCTATTGTAAAATATCCATAGTTAGCCATTTTGAGCCTAAATAAATAAATTAAAAAAAAAAAAAAGCTTTTTCTTTGTTAACTTATCATCCTGACCCACTCCAATTTGGAGTATTACCCGATATAATACAAGTTCCATCACCTATTCATGTTTGAGAAAAAGGATAAATAATTATTTTGTTCAATAAAGTTGTGCCATATATAAAAAAAAAAAAAAAAAAATTCAAGAAGAAAAAAAAAAAGAAAAAAAAGAGAAAAAAAAAAGGGATATACAATAGCAATAAATAAGCAAAACGCATCTTGTAATTTTCAAAAGTTCTTGAAATTTTTCTCAAACATATATATTTTGTTTCCCTATTTTCCTTTCTTTGTTAAGCCATGTCCCTAGCCTACGTTACGTCCTAATAAAAGTCCTTCTTGATTTTAGAGAACTATAGTCTGAAGTAAAAGCTAGTTATATGGGCTTTTAAGATGTGGTGATGCATTTATATAAAAAAAAAAAAAGAATAAATTGGGTTGACTAGTAATTTATTTGAGGTCGTATTATTTCTAAGCTGTGGGCATATTTCTTTCATCTTGGTGAGAGTGTGTGGTATTTCAATATTATTTTCTCTCAATTCACCATTCATTGTAGTGACAATTTTTATTGGGTTTAATTTCTTTGTGAGAGTGTCACTACTAGGGGTGAGATTTTGGGGTTTGACATGTTATTCTTGAAAGTGGCTTGATTACTATAGTCTCTTGGGTGATGCATGTGGATTGTTGATGTGGCTATGATATTTCTTTAGGCGGAGATAATACTTGTACTTTTCTTTGATTCTTATCGTTAATCGATTGAATAAACACGTGTGTTTTAAAAAAAAAAAATTTGTTTTGAATTTTATCTTCGCTTTATTTGCTAGGGACTAGCGATAAAAGGTGATTAGTGTGTTGAGTGTTAGAAAGTGTATATTTATAAAGGAGAAAATCGTCATTTTACACTTCAAGTATCACTTACTTTGTTTTTTTTATTTATTTTAGTATTTTTTTTTTTTTTTACTTGTGTTTCATTATTATTAGTTATTTTATGTATTTTGGGGTATCACGATCATTTCACAATGAGCGGGTGATCGAGACAAAGAAACGGACATCACATTTGAACTCGTGACGATCGAAAACCTTAGAAGGGCATAAAAGGAAAAATGTCACTGTTCACATATACGGAACTATTC
Source organism: Citropsis articulata (assembly GCA_030449925.1). Classification (NCBI taxonomy): domain Eukaryota; kingdom Viridiplantae; phylum Streptophyta; class Magnoliopsida; order Sapindales; family Rutaceae; genus Citropsis; species Citropsis articulata. The sequence continues at coordinate 2,109,532 of JASUUH010000168.1, forward strand.
ATACGTGTAGATCGCTTTATTCATTATCTTTGTACAAATAGTATTACTGTGCAAAAAACCGGTTTACTGTGCAAATAGTGGTCAAACCTTGTGAACTGCGCAAATAGTATTACTGTGCAAAAACCGCTTTACTGTGCAAATAGTGGTCAAACCGTGTGAGTGCAAATAGTATTCTTGTTCAAATAGTGGTGTTGTTGTTGATGATGGCGATCGCAGGCGTCCATTTTTAATCCGATGGTCATGATTCACTCAATGTATTTATAAAAGGGGCTTCCCACAATTTGATATCCACGAATTCATTTAAGCTTAGATTTTGTAATTCCTTCTCTTTCTTGTATTTTCTACGTATTTTAATAAATTCCCATTTTACCCTAGTTCAAATATGAGTAGCTAATTTACTTTTAAGCTTGGGTTGAAGGTGAAGCCTCAACATGTTCCATGGGCTTTATTTGGTAAATTTATTTTCTTTTCCCTCTAATATTTGTGGTTGTTTTGACTTTTAGGTAAATGAATAATAATAGTCTTGTCTGAATCTGTACTGGTTAAGCCGTGGCACTAGTACAAGGTTATTATTATTTACGATAATATAACACCATACTTATTTGGCGTGGTTCATGAGGTGTGGAATCCCCCCTCATGATTTAATTGGTATTAATAATGAATATTTAGCCCATGGAGTATGTTGATGCAGATCCGGATACCCAAGTGCTTTATTTCAATAGTTTCCAGTTTAATTTATTCCTGCCATTGTAATTTAATTTCTATGATAGTCTCAATTTAAATTCTAGTATAGTTTAAATCAATTTCATCACAAATCCAACCACCCATCTAAAGAAAATTAATTCTACACACAATTAAAATCAACCTCCTCGTGGGATCGACACTCGTCACCATTGATCTATTCTACAATAGATTCGTGCGCTTGCGAGTTCAATAAAATTTGCACAACACTTACCTGAGAGTTATATGAAGTAGTATAAAAATCTAACAATTTAAGCACTTTAGATCTTACCACTTTTTTCATGTCAGAATGTGATCTATGTTGCACTTCTTTAGAAAGTAACTCCAGCTTGAATGATTCAATTTTCTCTTCAGGAAGAAGTGGCTCAATCTTTTCTTTCCACTTAATTGGATCTATGATAAGAGTCGAATCAAGTAAAGCGTTAACTTCTTCAATACCACTGTCAACATCAACAGATAAATCAAAGTTAGTTGTGCATGGTGTTAATGGATTGTCACAGTGGTTAGAAATAAATGAGTCATCAATTGATGCTTCTATCATATCTACTTCAACAACTTCATCATCTTCTTGTGCCTGCTTGGGAACATTAAAAATGTTTAATTCTATGGTCATGTTACCAAAAGACAATTGCATGTTTCCAGTCCTGTAATTAATATGAGCATCAGTTGTAGCTAAGAAAGGACGTCCTAGAATAACTGGTATGTGTTTCTTAAAATTCTATACAGGCTGAGTATCAATAACAATAAAATCAACAGGATAATAAAATTTATCAATCTGTATCAACACATCCTCTATGATACCACGAGGTATCTTCATTGACCTATCTGCAAGTTACAAAATAATAGAAGTTGGCTTTAATTCCCCTAGTCCAAGTTGCATGTAAACAGAATAAGATAAGAGATTAACACTAGCACCTAAATCCAATAATGCTTTATCAAACGATTGGTTCCCTATAACACATGAGATAGTAGGAGAACCAGGATCTTTAAATTTTGGTGGCATTTTACATTGAAGTAAATTGCTAGTTTGCTCAGTTAAAAATGCCTTTTTGGTGACATGCAGATTTATCTTTTTAGTGCATAAATCTTTCAAAAACTTGGCATGGGAAGGAACTTGCTTAATAGCATCAAGTAAAGGGATGTTTATACTTACCTGCTTGAAGATTTTCATAATCTCACATGTTGAAGTTCCTTTCTTTACCTTTGCTAACCTTTGAGGAAAAGGAGCCTTAGGAATGTAAGCTGGTGGGCTACTTTCTTCTGAATCATTTGGTGATGAGTCTTGTGATGGAACTGGATCTGCATAAGTAGACTCAGATATCTTTCTTGTTTGTACTTCCACCTTGTTGTCAAATAATTTTCCTCTTCTCAATGTCATAATAGACTTTGCTTCCTCATGCTGATGGCTTGAACTCGATCCAACTTTGTGCACTTCTTTGGGATTAGGAACTGGTTGACTTGGGAATTTTCCTTTTTCTCTCTCAGCTATTGCAGTTGCTAATTGACCCAATTGATGTTCAAGCTTTAGAATAGCTTGAGTATTCGACTGAAAGGCTTGTTGGGTTGACTGAATGAAACTTTGAAGTGTATCCTCTAAAGAAGATTTTCTTTGTTGAGGTGCAACAAATTGAGACATAGACTATTGGGCAGGAGGATTTTTTGGGTTAGGAGGGACAAATTGTTGATTGGGCATGGTAAATTGTTGTCCTCCTTGGTTTGACACATGTTGATTTTATTTCCAAGAAAAATTAGGGTGATTCCTCCAATTAGGATTATATGTGGATGAATATGGACAATTGGAGGTTTTCTCATATGATTGTAAAGCATGTACTTGCTCAGAATAAGCCTCTTGATAAGCTGGTAATGATGGACAATTCTGCGCTGTATAAGACAAGTTAGAACAAAGAGCACAAACCTCATTAGCTACACTAGGGTGATGATTCATGGATTGGTTCATAGCTAAGGCATCCACTTTCCTAGAAAGTGTAGCTAGAGTGGCTTTTACATCAAAATCATCCCTAACTTCATATAGACCTTTCCTAGAAACTTGCGATGACTTCTTTCTTTGATTTGAAAAATCCCACTGTTGAGAATTCTCAGAAAGTGAATTAAAGAAATCCCATGCAGCCCCTTCATGTAAGTTCAAAAATCTCCCACCATTCATAGACTCTACCATATGACGATTTGACATGGTTAAACCATTATAAAAGCATTGTATAAGTCTCCATTTCTCAAAACCCTTTTGTGGACTCTTATGAAGTTAGTCATTGAATCTTTCCCAACACTCATAAAATTGCTCACCCTCTCTTTGATAAAAATCACTTATCTCTCTCCTAAGGGCATTTGTTTTGGACATAGGGAAAAACTTGGTGAGAAACTTATTACTCAATTCATCCCATGTAGTAATGGACCCAGCAGGAAGTGAATTCAACCAAGCTTTCGCTTTGTCTTTTAATGAGAAAGGGAACATACGAAGCCTAATTGACTCATCATTAAAATTTTGAAAACGGAATGTAGAGCATATGTCAAGAAATTCCTTAATGTGCAAATATGGATCCTCTCTCTCTAACCCATGGAAAGATGGTAAAAGTTGAATGACAGAGGGCTTAAGTTCAAAATGTGTTGCTGTGGTTTGTGGCAACACAATACAAGATGGTTGGTTGGCTGCAAGTGGTGAAAAATATTCTCTAAGGGTTTTCTCTCCTTGCACTGGTGGAAGTATTGGCAATATTCTATTTGGGTCATCCATGACTTGAGAAGAACTAGCTTGACTATCAATTTTCGAATCTCTTTTGACCAAACGATTTGTTGAATTACGCTCCCAAACACTCATAAACTAACTAGACAAGGAAAGAAAGAAAAATAAAATAAAATAAAATAAACCAGCAAGAATAAAAATAAAAGGAATTTAAAAATAAAAGAAATCAAACAACCAAACAATGAATTTAAAGATAAATAAAATTTTTTTTGTGTTTTTTTTAATTAAAAAAAATAATAATAATAATAAAAGACAACCTAAATTATAACTAGTGGAAGAATCAAATCAACCACGGGCACACCATCTAACACGCGCAAAATCTTGTTGTGAAAATTTTAATATACTCGCAAGCGCACGAATTTAGATATAGAATAGTGGTAACGAGGTCGAACCCACATGGATTGTTATAAATTGAAAAATCTAATTTAAATCTAAAATTAATATTAATCCTAACCTAGTTGAGCAAATTGAATTTTAAAAGAAACTAAACTAATTAAAATAAGAAAATAATTAAAGCAAATGAGAATTTAATAAGACAAAGATTACCAAGGTTTCAGAATCCACCACTATTCAACTAGTAATTATCTAATTATTAATTAATTCCCAATTTTAGAGTGACAACTCGAAATCAATCTATGTCATCTCATGGATATAACAATTAAGCCCAAATAAAATTAATCTAGTGTAGGTTCTTTTTCTGCTTAATAGTATGACATCTAAGAATCCCATGTAAACATATTGAATAACAAAGAGTCAAAGTTTTCCTAAGCACTCTATGTAAACAACTTAATGAAAAACATAGAATAAAAAATAATCATGTATAAATTTTATAGATCCAAGCATAGATTTAATCAAATATTAATCCTAACAACCAACAATGCATGACAGAATTGGTGAAAAGATTTAATAACACCCAATTAATCATGTGAAACAAAAACCATAAATATTAAAGCACACATATAGGGAATTAATTAAATAAAAAGACAATTATTTTATTAAATAATGTTTCATCATTAACCTCAATATAAAAAATTTAGCTAGACATACTTGAATTGGGAGCAACAAAATAAATAAAACCAGCCATAGGAAACCGAACAGCTGCTGCTCCCGGTTTTGTTCTGCAGATTTGCGTCTCTCGCGGCTTCCCTCCTCTGGCGGCCTCTTTTGCTTTATGAATTGCTCCCTGGCGTCTTGCTTTTCTAAAAAGCTGAAAGCTTGATTTTATAGTCTTTAGATGGGCCCCACGTTTCTAAATCCTAAAGCCAAAAGGTTTATCCTTTTTAATTTGTTTCCGCTTTAATGTTTGAAAGCAAGCCACTTGTTTGACTTAAAGCACAAGGCAATTAATGATTGCTTCTTTTAATGCCCAACCCATGCATTCCAAATTGCCAAATCTTTCCTTTCCAAAGGCATGCCCACCGTTCATTCTTTGAGAGTTTGACTTCCAATTTTGGTCTTCTAATTTAATCTTTATTCCTTCTCAATTTGAACTTCTTCATGTCCCTTTATTCATAATCTTTAATTAATTTTCTATTCAATAAAACAATTCAATTAATTAAAATAATAAATAAAAATAACTAGTAATTAAATAATTAAGGGTAAAATATATATATAAATTACGCCCATCATGAATGCTGCTGTTAATGATCAAAATTAAACAGCAGGGCTAAAGGTAGTAGTAAGAGACTTTAGGGGCAAGACTGTAGCTATAACAGTTTAAAGGATTATCTATAATAGAAATGTGGAACACATGGAAGCTGATGCAATAAATTATAGCATCCAGGTGGCTCAAAATGCTGATTTCTTGCCAATGATCCTAGAGTTAGTTTTAAAAGAAATAGTTAATCTATTACAGAATAGGAAGGGAAGTAAGACGGAAATTTTTTGCACAATTGATACAATTCAAGCTAGATTAAGGAGATTAGCTGGGGTGCAAATCCAACATGTACTGAGAGGTTGCAATACCATTGCTCATGCCTTAGCAAAGAAAACATTAGAGTATGACACTTCGTTGTATGACCGAAAAAATTTTCCTGATGAGTTTTTGTTATTAATCACTGATCTTTTTTAATGAAAGCTTTACTTTCACGTAAAAAAAAAAAGAACAAGAATAATGTTTTTATTAACAAGAATAATGTTTTTATTACTTTCTTTATTTATTATAATAAACATATGCGTATCTTTATTAGTGACAAGACCCTCCTCTAAAATAAAAGAAGAGCAGAAAACAAAATACGAGATAAAAATAGAATATTATAAAGAATGTTATAATATTATAAAGAATATTATAATTTATAATATTATAACAGAAAAGTGTGAAGAATTAAGTTGAGTTTGGAGACTAAAATGTAATCAAAAGAGAGATATTGGGCCATAATGTAGATCACGTTCAGTATAGGGGTTGATTTATAAATAACTTTACTAATGTGGTAAGTTTGTTATGATCGTTAGAAGCGTTTTTGGAAATTTCAAGAAACCTCAGTATAAAAAGGGCTGATGAGCAGCCTCTAATATGCATGTGTTTTCTCTTTCTTTTCTCATCCAAATTTTGTAATTTTTGCTTTAATTGAAAGCTTGTGATCTTCTCTATAATGTGTGATCGAGGTGTAATCAGTTTGAGCAATAAAAGCTTGTGAGTTTTTCCTTAAAACAACGTCATTTTAGTTAAGCTCATTAGTTGTTGTGTGCCTCTATGTTTGGCATTTTTTCTTCTCTGATTCTTGAATATTTTTCTATTAATTTTTTCTCAAAATTAACAAATACAAAAAACAGAAACAGAAAACAGAGATCATAGTCTCCTTAAAGAATATCAAAAGAAATAAAGATTGCATACACAAGCAATGGAGCATCAACCTGAAGGCGACATGCAACCCCTAACGGCAATGCCATGGGTGGCAACTGCTCCTGCCGACGTGCGGTTTGTGCCGATGGATAGTAAGCTGGTCCATCTGTATCTCACTAACAAGTTCTTGAACATCCCAGTGCCACTAAACACCATACGAGAGCTTAATATCTACGAGTATCATCCGAATGAGTTACAGACGTTGGCTTACAACACCAGGTCGGGTCAAGTCCTCTATTTCTTTACTCCCTTGAAACGCCTTGGCAGTGATAATGTCAACTTTAATTGAAGAGCTCGCAAGGGCTCTTGGCCTTTGGTTCACATTTATAGAGGGTTGTGTAAAATCTCTGCTTTTGAAAATGGTGTGATACGCCGTCATCTGAAATTCAATGGGGATGAGGGGTTCGAATGTAATATCCAAATGAAGGAGTATGTGATGGATGTTTCTCTTGCAAATGCTGCTGACCCAGTTCTTGCCCTCTACATCATTCATCCTCATCGAGCAGGTAACCAATAACACTCAACTTCTTGTTCTTGTTCTTTTATTTATTTTTATTTATTTATTTATTTGTTTGTTTTTAATGTTATAAGGGCAGTTTTGGTCTTTTCACAAATGAGCAACGTCATTCAAGAATATATAAAGGGTTTTCCGACTTTGTCATCGTTAAAAGAAAAACACATTATTATTATTATTATTATTATTATTTTCTTTTTTACATTTCTCTCTAATTTTTTTTTGTCTCAAAATTTCTTAATTAATCTGCCTCTTTCTCTCTCATTTTATTTGAATTGAATCAAAATCGGTTTCTAGAAAACAAATCAAACGTCAAACACAGAGTCAAGGTCAAAAACCCAAGAATTAAGTATATCCAAACAAAAATGGAAAAAAAAGAAAAGCAAATCTGGCCTTGTTTTGCTTGGGACGCGATTTGCACGCCATGCTTGGCCGACGGTGAGACTTGCACAGCCATTCTTTGACGGCGACTAGGGTTTAAGGTTAAATAATTTTAGTGGAGGTGAGATTATTATTATTATTATTATTATTATTATTATTATTATTTGGCATCTTTATCTCAAAATTCCCTTAATTTATCAGATATGTAAACATATTGAAGTCAATTAACATTGCCATTATTTTTGAAGTCAAGAAAGGGTCTTCAAGGTGTTGATATAGTCAGTCACCGATGTAAATTCCTCCATTCGAAGAGTATATAGTCTCGTCTTTAAGAAAATTTTATTGTGTAGCGACTTAGCCTCGTACAATTTTATGAGAGTATCCCAGATTTCCTTTGCTGTCTTTTTCTCCGCCACACTGGATAACATCCCATCTACAAATGCCAAGTGTAGATCAGCAATGATATTGTTGTCCATCTCATTCCACTTGTCATCATCAGTTATCTCCGTGGACCTTTCTCCAATTGCTGCAAAACAATTATTTTTTCTCAATATAGCCCTCATCTTCATTTTCCACAATGAGAAATTGTTCCAGTTTAACTTCTCAATTTCATACTTTGTACACCATTTTGTTAATAAATACCGCACACAAACTAGTGTACCACCTTGAATAGTTGTGATTATGTGTGAGAATACACACCATGAAAGTTCCTAGGAAAGACTGGAGGGGTCACAATGATTGCACTTAAAACCCAGACTCCCTAGACTCTTATCGCCTTTTTGAAAAAACTTTCCTAAACATGTACAAAACCACACAATTGCCCTACTCATGGCACTATTCCCTGCTTTCCACCACAAAATTCTTGGATCATTTCCACCGTTTCTTGTGAATAGTACCATATATATAAATAGTATCATATACGTGAACAGTGACGTATACGTGAACAGTGACGTATACCTAAACAATGCCCCTTATGTGAACAGTACCCGACTCTAAAAAATACAACCAATAGCTCTGATACCACTGTTGAAAAATTGATGGGTGAAGTAGACACACAACTAAAGTGAAATTAAGAAATAATGAGACATAAAAAATATACAGGGATATCAGAAATTACGTGGTTCGGCTTTTAGCATACGTCCACAGGGGAAGACAGAAGGAAAATATTTTACTTGTGAAAAGGAGTTACAAGTACTATAGTATTTTAGCTCACTACCGAAAACCCCAATACACCCTCAAAACACTAAAACAAGAGCTTTTATTATTTAAGCTCTAGAAAACTCTCTGCTCTGCAGGAATTGCTTATTACAAAACTAGATGCCAAAAACCGAAATGGGAGAGCTATTTTTTATAGCAAAAAAATTAGCTATTATTCACATATTATTTTATTATTCTTTTCCTACTACCTTTGAATTCTTTCTTCTTCTTCCATGTTTTTCTTTCTTGTCAAAGCCGCGTGCCTCTATTTTCTTTAAAACTTTGCTGCACCTTCTCCATTGTTTTTCCTTGATTCAAAGAATGCAATAACAACTGCATTTTTTTGTCAATAATGGCGGGCACCACTTTCTAGAAAAGGTGGTGCTTGACTGTCATTTTTTAAAGGAAAATGAACGTCCGGAGCTTCTACTTTAAAGTCTACCAAATTCGTATGATCAACTCATCATCAATCTGACGAATAACAATCCAGCGGACAATTTAATTTTTTATGATGTATCAGCCTCCGTATTAAATGAGGAGAGCAGGTAAAAAAGTAAGGAAGACAGACAAGCAAGTTCGCAGTAAGTGAAGACGTTATCGGTGATAAGAAGGAGATCAACGGAACGTGGCTTCAGTAGGAGTCACAATGATGGTAGATCAAAATTCAGAAGTAAGAAGAATATTAAATGCTACAACTGTGGTAAGAAATAGACATCAAGAAATAGTGGAGCAGTCAGTCGATACATGGCGAATCTTGGTGGAGAACATTAAATAGTTATGAAGATGATTTTGAGATATATCAGAGGAACCTCGGATATTGCATTATGTTATAGAGCATTGGAATTTACTGTCAGGGGCTACATAGATTCAGATTTTGCAGGAGACCTTGATAAAAAGAAATCCACTACTGGTTATGTGTTTACACTTGAGCAGCTGTAAGCTGGGTTTCAAAACTACAGACCATTGTGGCTCTATCTACAACAGAAGCATAATACATGGCGACTGCACAAGCCTGCAAGGAAGCTATTTGGATACAAAGGTTATTGGAGGAGCTCGAGCACAGGCAACAGAAAGTTCCTGTCAGAGTGCCTTGCAAATTGCAAGGAATCCAAACTTTCATTCCAAGACAAAGCATATAGGAGTATAGTATCACTTCGTTCATGAAGTAGTGGAAGATGGAAGTGTGGATTTACAGAAAATCCATACCAATGAGAACCTAGCAGATGTTTTGACAAAGTCGATCAATGCTGACAAGTTTATCTATAATAGATCCTCTTGTGGCCTAGTAAAGACGTAAGTAACATGACAACGGCGAAGCAGAAAGGATGGTGTGGAAATTGATTGGTTCGCAATCAAATCTCTAAGTGGGAGAAAGTGAAAAAACGACAGCCAAGCACCACCTTTTCTAGAAGGTGGTGCCCGTCATTAATGAAAGAAAAATACAGTTGTTACTGCATTTTTTGAATCAAGGAAAAACAATGAAGAAGGTGCAGCAAAGTTTGAAAGAAAATGAAGCCATGCGGCTTTGATAAGAAAGAAGAACATGGAAGAAGAAGAGAGAATTCAAAGACGATAGAGAAAATAATAATAAAATAAGAGGTAAATAGTAGCCAATTTTTTTGCTATAAAAAGGAGCTCTCCCATTTCTGTTTTGGCATTCAGTTTTGTAAGAAGCAATTCTTGCAGAGCAGAGAGTTTTGTAGAGCTTAAATAATAAAAGCTTTTGTTTTAGAATTTTGAGAGTTTGAATGTATTGGAGTTTTGAATAATAAACTAAAATACTACAATACTTGTCACTTTTTTTTTGCTTATAAATTTATTAGCTGACTTTGAATCAAATTTTATCATCCACAAGTTCTTGCTTATCACGGATTGGTTTTCCTAGTTCAACGCAAATTTAAATCTCGGAACCCACAGTATATATATGTATGTATACATGTAGAAAATTAAACGCATCAACTTGTGATCATCAAGCAAGCAATAGTAATTCTGAGAAGATAATCGATGGTGACTATCCAAGAAGAAGTACGCACATCAAATATCCAATTTCTCAGATGGAACGAAAAGCTGCCGCGGCGGGCATTTACAGACTGCATGGTGTTTTAGCTTTCACTTTCCAAAATCACTTCTGCTTAAAGGTCCGGGAAAATCCGATAGGATCGAGCAACCTTCGTGGCCTCTTAAATTCATCCCTTTTCATATCTATTACTTAGAGTCTCGGGATTCGTTTCGGCCAATGCTTCAGGATTTACTGTTAAACACATGTTATGTTCTTCTAGAATCTGCTGATTCTTTAGCAACTCAGATATCTAAATACCTTTCTTGGAATTATCGATTTCCACCAGAGTCAGAGTCGTTCAAGAGGCCTCCCATGACTGTTATAGTTGTAGATGTTTATAGAGCCCGAATTGTTGAGCTTGCTTAACCATCGGAATATGAGGCGGATTTATTTGCCGATCCTGATGATCTTGAGGATGATGGAAGTAGAATTTTGGATTACGATGTTTTCGTCTCGGAAAGGGACGAGAAATGTCTGCTTGAGAATATTGAGTCTTCGGAAAATCCTGACCTGACAGAAAGTTTAAGAAGATATTTAGGAGTGTGCAAGAGAATTCCAACTTATCCGATCTGGCTCTGGGAACCCGTGGGCCTATTTGAAGTGAAACCGAAGCCAATACTAAGTTTATTTCAATTCTCAGGTTCTAGGGATTGGTCATGCTCAATCTGTCTTCAGGAGACCTCTGGTGGCGTGGAACTTGCAAAGACTGCTTGCTGCTCTGCTGTCTTTCATGAAAATTGCTTTTATCAGTTGTTGACCACCAAGTTTTATAGTCCTTTGTGTCGAGCTAGTTGTTGGTAAGCAAGTATTTTCTTTTCCTTTATATGTAAATTTTTTTTTCAATTAGTCCATAAATTCTTAAGTTAATTACTTGCCTGGACTTATTGAGTATAAGCGTGTGACTTTTTGGGGGGGGGCTGGGCCTTTGAATCACTGCTTGCTGGTTGCCAATGGATGCTGGTGCTGATAATTGAGTTCTTTTACATTAAATTCATTTGTGAGAAATTTTCAAATGAATGGAGAAAAATTACACAGGCATAGCTAACATTCCGGAAAGTAATATATCTGGTTTGAAATTAGCATCAGTAGCCACTCGTTTACTGAAATCGGAAGCTGCAAAGAGAGAACGAAAGAATCAGACCGAAATGGAAGCAGTCTAATATTATAAGCTTTTAGAAAACAACGGAATAGAGAAAACAAAAAATAAGAGAGAAAAATACAAGCTTATTGCCTCTGCACATTAATTTATAAAGAGGACCACCGTTTTAATTAGTTATTACTTGGACATACATGTAATTAAGAGGAGAGTTGCAGTAGTTGATGCATTTATCTCTTAAATTTTTGCCGACATTAATCAACACGAATTCTAACTTCGGGCTCAAGCCACCAGACTGCAGAGGTCCTGGTAATATAAACATTGAAAATTTTTGGTACGGACATCAATGGTGTATTGCTTTGTTAAGTGGGAATGCCCATAAAACGAGAAGCCCTACGGCCCTGATTTTCTCTTAATTACATGTTAATAATAGCTTCGTTTAATTTTAATTTAGTATATCAAACGTGTAATAGAAACAATTCTTATTGATATATATTTCTAATTATTTTCTTATATATAACCGCAAACGCGATTTAAGTGACAAGAATCTAGTCACTCTTTTATTATTATTATTATTTTTTTGGGGCCACTTTTTAATAGTTTTATAATACAAAGATTTATAAGTTAATGGAAGATTATAGTATGCATTTGTTTGTATGTATGTATGTATAATTGGATATACTTATTGATAAAAAATTGGCACTTGGCATATTATTATTCAACGAAACTCTTGACACATAGGATGGGCAGTAATAGCTTTTCTCTACCAACATGATTAAATTGCAAAGTAATTTCATGGCATTAAAGGGCATGCAATTGGGGCATATTGTTAATATATATTTGCCACAATCTAGGGTCAGATATATACTTAAACGTAGTTTTTTTTTTTTTTGGATGCTTCATAATTATGTCATTTTAATGACACATCACAATTGACAATTCTTTGTCCTATATCACCAGTCCACTTGGTAGCAATTTTGAATAAAGCATCCCACTACGTAAAGCCCACCAGCACTAAGGGTGCGTTTGGCACACTGTATTATATTATATTGTATTATATTATTTTAATGATGGTGTATTGTATTATGCTGTATTGCATTAGTACTGTATTATAATAATACTGTACAGTGTTTGATATTATACTGTATTGTATTAGTTTTTAGTTATACTATGTTTGGTACTACACTGTACTGTATTAATATTTTTGGTGAGTAAATTAAATTATATATTTAGAAAATGAAATTTATTAGTATTTAGAAAATATTAAATATAGAATTCTCAAATTTTAGAAATTTAATATTTTTTTAGAATGAGTTAAAAAAATCATAATTTTTTATAAAGATCGAAGCTTATGGCATTAAAATTTCGGCAACATAGCATCTATTTTTCTTTTTACATTTTCCAAATATATAAATTGTGAAATAAATATTGAAGCAAATAATTCAATCAAATAAAAAACATTAATATTACAAAATAAATAAATAGTTAAAATACAAGATTAGTCCAAAATCATTTTAAGATAATAGAAGAAATGCTTATACATACTACAAGATAGTCACAAAATATTAAAATAATACAATAGTTGTAACAAAGTAAATTATGTTAAATAATCCAGGTATAGACATACATATGCTAAAATACTACTACATAATATTATTGTTAAGTTCTAAATGTATGTTCCGTTATCAAACTCCACCTCTCCTTTCGTGTTCACGCAAAAGCATCCTAACATAAGTTGAAGGTTTCTCTACCATTAAATTTAAAGCCATAAGTTCATCATCCATTGAAAGTCCCATCGAAGCAAGCTGCTCAGCAATATAATCATGATCTTCACTACTTCCGTACATATTTTGAGACATATCAGTATTGGCTTGGTGAAATGCTGAAACCACTTTTTTTATACCAACAACAATATATTCATATGATTTAGACCTCTTTCTGTTTGATGGTTGTGCACGTGATCGAGTAGTGCCTTGAGAATTTGCAAAGGGGTAGCAAACATCGGAGAACCTTCATCATCAATCTCATTATCATCATCATGAATTTCTTCTTGAAGTGCTGCATTAGCCATATCAATTGGTGTCTCTGCCAACTTTCCAGTTGCACGGTCTTTTCCAAAGATATTTGCTAGCCTCTCATAATATGGAAATGGCTTGTTCCTCCAATTACTTGCTTCTTTATGGGACTAAAAAATAAAAATAAGATAGTTAAATAAGCTCTATTATTTTCATAAAATAAACCATGCAATCATGCAAATATAAGTAATGACATAAAAAGAAAATTATTTTCCTTATTGTAAATTCAAAATACTAACCTCCACATATGATTTCCATACTTCCTCACTATCAACCTCTACACATTTTCTCACATCATTCTATCCAAAACCGCTGGTGTTTAACATATCAAACACCGCCCCATAACTTTTCTTCCATATTCTTATCTTTGAGTCAATATGTGGGTAAGCCTTCAAACCACAACCTGGTAGCAGTTTTTCTAGTTTATTCTCAATATATTTGTAACTTCCAGATTTAAAGGTACCATTATCAGCTCGACTACCACTTGCAACTAGTGTATCTAAAATATTCAACATTGCTTCTTCTTCATCTTTTGTCCATGCCCGTCTTGACCATGTCTTAGTTCCAGTAGTATAACTTGAGCCTCCACTCTCCATGCCTACAAAATGAATAACATAATAATTTTTTAAACGAGTAATTGAAACATAACACTAAGTTAAGTTCACATAACTAACACTCGATAAATTCCTACCTATTTCAATATGTTAGCAAAAGTACAGCCTTATATTACTTTACTAAGAACATCGATATATAAGCAAAAGTACAGCCTTAGATATTTTCCTAAGAACATCGATATACTAGCAAAAGTACAGCCTTATATACCTCCTAAGGACATCGATATACTAACAAAAGTACAACCTTAGAAACTTTCCTAATAACATTTATATATTAATAAAAGTAAACCCTTAAATACTTTCCTAATATATATATTAACAAAAGTACAACAACCTAATTGCCCATCCAATTATTATACATAGTAGTAGCTAAGTCATTCCTCCAACTCGTCCATTGGTCTGAAACTTCAAGGCTACTTATGTTATCACTATCATCTACTTCGTTGTTAGATATGTCAAATAATTCATGCTCTATTGGATCCACATACATTTTTCTCCTAATCAGATTATGCAATAAACAGCATGCAGTAATAATGCGACATTGGGTTTTAATTGGATAGAATGAAGGACTTCGAAGAATGGCCCATCGCATTTTGAGCAATTCGAAACACCGCTCAATTACATTTCTTGCTGAGGAATGTTTAATGTTGAAGAATTCTTCTTTATTCTGAGGAGCACACCCATCTCTCCACTGTGATAAGTGACATCTTGTTCCCTTATATGGTGCAAGGAATCCTTCAGTATTTGTATATCCTGCATCCACAAGATAATAATAACCTATTTATTTAACATAAGTATTAGTACAATTTTTCGTTTGAATATGTAATTTCATTAAATTAAATTATTGGAATAAGTAATACCTGTAGGAACCTTTAAATCAGTTGGCTTGTTTAATGCATCGCGAAGTACTCTTGAGTCAGATGCAGAGCCTTCCCATCCATGCATCACAAAGATGAATTCCATATCTCGTGAACATACCCCTAAAACATTGGTAGCAATCTCACCCTTTCTTGTTCGATATCTTGGCTTATCATTTTCTGGCACACGGACTTTAATATAAGTCCCATCTAATGCCCCCGAGCAATTCTACACATATAAAACAAATGAGAAACTTAATAGCATTGAACTATCATTAGCTATAATCAAATAAAATTAACTGATAATATACCTTAAACCACTTCCATCTCTCATCAGTGCAATTCTCTGGTACAGGTTCTGGTGCCCTTAGTAAAACATCATGTAGTCGTAACACTCCATTTAACACTGAGTTGAAATATCTACTAACAGTCTCACCAGATCTGGAAAATCTACTACCAATTGTACGATTCTTGACATTATGAGACAAAGTGTGAAGAAACATGCAAACTTGCTCTTCACTCGTCACTGAACCATTAGCCCTTAATCCCCCATTCACTTGAAGGAGCTCACATAGTAGGCCAAAAGTCCTTCTATCCATTCTTAGTTGATTCGCACATTGTATGTCACTATTGCCTATAATGCTATCTAGGTATTGTAATCGAGTGGCATGATTTTGGAATGTATGATTACGAATTAACTTTCTTTGATTATGCCTTTGGATTAACATCATTAACAAAAACAATGTCACAATGAACATGAACCTCAATTTCATTTGCCATATAACCAAAAAAAATTGTCCTCTTATGTCTATATCTAAAACAACAAGTAAAAATAAACCAAAAAAAAAAAAATCAGCTACCAGGCCATTGATCATTTTCACAAAGAAGAAAAGAGAAGCATGCATATATATATATTGAAAAACAAGTTATGCAACCCAAGAGGGGGGGTGAATTGGGTTTTTAAAACTTAAGCTAACCAAAACGCCCACCAATTAAATCTAATGCCTTAATGCACACAAAAACAATAAATCTTGCAACAATTAAATCAAATACAATAAATTTAACAATGCTTAAAGATAAAAGTGTAAGGGAAGAGAATGCAAACACAGCAAATTTTACGTGGTTCGGCAATCCCCGCCTACGTCCACGCCTCCAAGCCAACCAAGCTTGAGGATTTCACTATCCAAGCCTTCCAAGACTTTAAGTTCTTTACACTTGACTTCAAAGTGTCAATAGACCTTTACAATGAATAGATTATATCCCCAATCTCTTTATCCAAAGTGTTTCCCTCACTTGAATACACTCAATTTGGTAAGAAATGAAAATTACACAATAAACTCACTATAAGAGTGGATTCACAAATAATAGCACAAAATGATTTAATCTATGATGATTTTGCAATTTGGAAGCTCAATATATGTTATGGGATCTTGTTTATGCTTGCATTAGTCTTTAAAAAGAAGTTGGAGTTGAGTTTTTATAGTTAAACCCGAAAAACTAGCCGTTATTGTCAAAAACCAGGTTTCGCTGGCCAGCATTGATTTAACGAATGGCCAATGAGCGATGATGTTACCGTTATTTTTGAATTTTGCTACAGCCCAGAAAGTATCAAAACTTTTCAAACAAGTCCAATTTCGGAATATTTAAAATTAAATAGTTCCCAAAACTTTCTAAAATTATGGTATGGCCCCAACTATAGCAAATCTTTTCAAATGGGTCCTTTTTGAGTTTTAACCAAATTATCAAGAAGATTTAAAGTTCTCAAAAACTTTCACTTAGACCCTCAATCTTTTGTAAGTCACAATATAGCCCAAAAGATTTAAAACTTGATAAGTAAGTCCAACTCCGAAATTTAAAACTTTTTCATCTTAAACCAAATTTCTCAAAACCAAAATAATTATTTACTAAAACATCTAAACACAAGAAATAACCCTTCTCATTTATCGTGAAAACTTTAATGTCCATTCTGATTTCACTTATGCACTCGATTATCTCTTCGTCACTCTTGAGCTGATTACTATTAAAAAAACTATGTATATTTTATACAAGAATTATTAAAACACTTAATACATATGTTTGTTATCATCAAAATTATAATATGTATAGCCCTTTAGGCTAACATATATATATAGAGAGCGAGAGAGAGAGAGAGAGAGAGAAAGAGAAAGGTTATTATTACTATTATTATCCTTACACACAAACACACAATCTATGGACCCTAGGCCTAATTAATGACTTAAACAAATCATGTTTAAGTATTTGTTTGTGTTTATGTATATGTATATGTATATTATATTTCTATGGACCCTAGTTCTAATTAATGACTTAAACAAAAAGTTTGGAGGAAAAAATAAATATCCCCGTTTTCTTCCATCTTTGTACATGTCCATTGAAATTGTAGCATGCAAAATATAATTTTAAAAAAAATTCTAGGCACAAAATAAAAGAATGCAGTGATGAAACCAATATTAGAAAAATCAAGAAAACTGTTGATGGCTGGGAACTCTAGAGGCCTACAGTGCTAAACTTATAATCTTCACATATTCTGAAGCCCGGTCAACTTCCAGCAGCAAGGATTCAGGAATCCTATCACCCAGATAATTTACAATTATAATTGACTCGAGCTGAGGGGAAAGTGTCAGTACAACTTTGATAAATTCCAACTCGGTTCTTATAATTATCAAATACCTAAGACAATTAATTGCCCAAGCCTAGATATTCTTAATAGCCACTGTTGTAATTATCAAATTACATACTGGGGAAGGACAATAAAAATTCTATAAAAAAAAAAATCAATTATTGGCTACAATTCATTGAAAATTACTATGAAAAAAATTTGTAAAAGAAAACTGTAGGTAACCTAACTCATCCTTGCCTATTAACCAAAGACATAAACTCCAACACTAAATCATCAAACTGATATAAAATCTAAATAGGCAGCCATATTAGAAATTAATCACCATTTGAAGATAATTAATTTATTTATTTTCATATGCCATTATTGTCAAGGAACCTTTAGCACGTTACCCTTCAACAAATCAAGACAAATAGACAAGACAAATCAAGGAACCTTTTCTCTGTTTCACAAGCTATAACCCTTCTCTCTCTCCATTACGGATATTTGTGGATGAGAGAAATAGACAAGACAAATAAAACCAAACACTAATTTAAAAATCAAACATAAATTAAAAAAATTTAAGCCAATTTCAAAATCTAACCTTAGGCGGTGAAGGGTCGACACAGTGGTGGTGTCGCGCAGAGGGTGGTAGTGGAGTTGGGGTCGCACGAAGTGTGGGTGTCGCACGGGGAGGTGACTGCGATGGCAGATGACGTCGTGGTGGAGCGTTGTGAAGTTCGCTTATGTTGAGCACAAGGGGAATGATGATGAGAACAGCGCAATTTTTTTTTTGTTTCGAAATAGCTTGAAACACGCATAAACCCGACCCCCCCCACGGGTTTATTTTATGCGGGTTTGACCGCATTAGCATTTTACTGTAGCCATATTACAATCCTATGTGGTTTGTTTACCAAACATTGTATAATAATACTCTAATACTATGAGGAGTCCTAATACCACATAATGAGAGGTACCAAACACAGCCTAATGAATAAACAATATATCGGTCATTGATTTTGCTCCAACAAATCCAACGATTATACAAAGAAAAAGACGGATAAAACCCAGGGTAATAAACCCAGATGGTAACGTCGGTGCAGCCTTGAACCTTAAAATTTTGATTTTAGAACATTGAATTAATTAGCCAAAATATACGAATTAATTGTGAATGATGTTTAGAACATTGAACATTGAACATGTGTGTCACACGAGACAGAGGTACTATTCCTGGTACAAGTATGTACCGTGTTAGCATGATGTTTAGTCACAGTCAGCACTGAAAATTCTTGGCTTATAAATTGGAGAAGAGAAAGTCCTTAACCGAGATAATTTAGTGGAAATTTACGTATGGGCTTATCAATAATGGTTTAACAATAATAGTTATTGGAGAAACTTACGTATAGGCTTAAATTTTCATCCAGAGACCATGTAAAATGGCAATCCTTTTGCCATTTATGATTTGTACCAGCAGAGCGGCAAAACTATGAACATCCAATTTTGTGGAAATTTTGCCTCTTTTAGCATATTTAGGAGGAATATAGCCACTGCATTGAATAATCATGCACACATATGGCTAATAGATGTTAAAGAAATCATAACTTGAGTTTCAAGGAAGTATCAAGTATGCTTACTGTGTTCCAACAATCTTTTCTATGTTAGCTTCAAGAATATGAATATTTTTTGCGAATATTCTGGCCGTACAAAAATACGATATTTTAAGCTTTATATCTTCGTCAAGTAAAACATTATTTGCTTTCAAGTCACATTGTACGATGATCAATTTTGAGTATTCTTAGAGATATAAAAAATTTCTGCATAATCCATTCAATGATATAAATACATTTCTCCCAATCCAAATGATGTCATCTGATGGGATCTATATGTATCATATATATTTAGACATGAAATTCATTAGTTAATTTGCATGACTCACATAAGAGAAATTTTCAAATGAAAGAAGAAAAATTACACAGGCGTAGTGTACATGCAAGAAATTAATATATCAGGTTTGAAATTATCATCAATAGTCACTCGATTACTGAAATGGGAAGCTACAAAGAGAGAACGAAGGAATTAGACCGAAATGAAAGCAGTCTAACATTCTAAGCTTTTAGAAAATAACAGAACAGACAAAAAAAAAAAACAGAGAATAATACAAGCTTATTACTTTTACACATTAATGTATGAAGAGGACCACCGTTTTGATTATTGCTCATGATATTTATAATTATACAAATACTGAGATTCATTTACATCAATTCTGATATGGCACCGCTCAAATTTTAAACCCTTTCAAATATTCGAGGGGTGTCAAACTTCCACATTAGGAGAAAGACTGCCTTCACTCAAACTCTGAGACTCCAAGAAAGAAAATTTAAATTAAACCAACTAGCTTCACCTCAGCTGGGATCTAATTCTATGAGGACAGATAATTAACAACCGGCCTGACCGACGAACCCGGATAATCCGTCCGGTTGAACCTGCATCGATTAAAAAATAAATCCGCATCCGATATAATTTTGTCAACCCGATTTCCGGTCCCGGCCCGGTTCATATAAACCGCATATGCGTAACCTTGAATTCAATAGCATTATGTTTAAATTATTTTTTTAATATAAAAATGGGATAAAAAGTCAATGCCCTAGATCTCACACTTTCTTCTCCACTTTCACAGCCGCTTAACTCAATTCTTCTCCACTTTCACAGCCGCCTAACTCAATTCTTCTCCTATCTCTTCACCTCTTTTCTTCATCAAATCATCTTTTTCGTCTCTCTTTAGTTCTTCTCTTCATCAAGTCATCCTCATCACTTTGCATCCCTGCGTTCACGTTCATCATCATCATCAGCCTCCGTTTGGCAGCCATTTGTCCATCGCGATCTCGGTTTTGGCTGCTGTTCATCCGTCTTTTGCGAATACCGCTCATGGCTGTGATGAGTTCATCATCATGCTATCATCAACAGCCGCTGTTTGTTGCTTCACCAGACGGCGATCGTTGAAGTTTGGGAACTAAATCCGTGAATCGCGATTTTGAATTGTAGGCATGGATTTGTATTTTGTGAATGTTATGCATGGATCTGTGTTTAAAAATGGTTTATTGCTTTGAAATTTAAGATCTGTAAATTAAAAATGGTTTATTGCTTTGTATTTGATAACTGCTCTTGAATTGAATACTTGGTTTGGTTTTTTTTTTTTTTTAATTTCAGATGATCCCGGTTAAACCATGTGTTTTCTAAGGGTTTAACCTGCAGACCCGGACCACCATAAAAATCGAAACCGATTCTGGTGACAACATTTTAAAGGGTGTTCGAATCAGGAAGACCAAAACTTTGACTTAATCTTTTGAATATCGCTTTTGTCATTCCATGGCTCCTAAATGCATCGTGGGCCAGCTTCCTAAAGTGGTTCGTTTTGATTAGTTATTAGTTGGACATACATGTAATTCAGAGAAGAGTTGCAGTAGTTGACACATTTATCTCTTAAACTTTTACCAGCATTAATCAATCGTCGGGCTCAAACCGCCAGACTTCAGAGGTATTAATAACATTATCATTCAACAATAATGAGTTGTCAAGAATCTAGTCGCTCTTTTATTTATTTATTTTTTTGTCACTTTCTAATATTTGTATAGTACGAGCCAGCATAGGACCAGCTAGGTGACAGGCCCCAGCTGGCTTTTAAAATTTTTTTTTTTATGGTTACCTTAAAAAAATATATTTTATTTATTATTTATAAAAATGTCTCAAATAAATTACAAAATTCTAAAAGTGCCAACTATAATTTTTAAAAAATTTCATGCTAACCCTAACTTAAATGTCTAATTTTAAATAATTTGATTAACTATTATAATTTCATGAAAATTAATAAAGACAACAAGAAAACCGCCTCTATCAAATGAAATCTATTAAAAAATGAGTTAAAACAAATATAAACTTTCAAAATTATATTATATTTTAAATGTGCCCCAACCCAATTCAATTCTGGGCTACGACCCTCAATGTGCATGTGGAAGACGGGGGTGGGTTCACAGAGTTGTTACTTGTTGGGTTTTGACGACTGTGAATGGAGAATCGAAGATGGATTCATACTAGTTTGATATCGACTCGACATATAATGAGAAGGGAAGATTACGGGGATAAAATTAAGGATTTTTCATTCTCGTTCGTCGTCTGATTATATGGTGCTTGTTGGCAAACAGTTTGATCAGTTAATGACTGGGCTCGGAAAAAACAATCAAATTGCCGTGAATGGCCATCCACGACCGATAAGCGAAGTAATTATGGCAACTAGTTGAGGCAAAAGAAGGAGATTAAACGGACTTCTAAATCTTTATGGAGGGTGAAGAAATGTCTGGTCTAAAGATGCATGAGAAGGATTTTAAAATATTTCAGAGTTCGCCTACATATGTCAGACATGCGATAACTAATTGTGTTACTTCTGATATCAGCCGCTGATTTGGCTCCAACAAATCCAGCTATTGTACAAAGAAAAAGAAGGATAAAACGCGGGTAGGTGCAGCCGCCTTGAATAAATATCTTCAAATTTTGATCTTAGAACATTGAATGAATTAATACGCCAAAATATACAAATTAATTGTGAATAACGACTAAATCATTTAATTCATTCTTTACTGTCCAAGCGACATATTTTCAACACGAGAAAATATGAATTACTAATTAAAAAAGCTAACGCGTAGCGTCCGGTATTAGATTAGTCTAACCAATTAAAAGTTTGACCATAATAATATCTTGTAAGAAATTTCAAATCACTGCCACATGGATCTCATTAATTGTTTCTGCCACGCCACATTGGATTTGGACATGCAGTTGGATAAGCTCCGAAGTCTAACAGGCGTGTCATATGAAAAGACGGAGTGTGAGAGTGATAATTAAATATCCGACAACGGGATGAAAAGACGCAAAAGTTGATGTAAAAATCCAATATTGGAAGGAAATATATCTTATTGTGCTTTAAATTTCGGAAATTAATATTGCAGATAAATTAAACTACAGAAAGAGCAAGACGTAAGCTTGTTTATTTGCCTTAACCACGTGCCATATCTAGAGCTGTCGTGAATGTGATCTTTATTCTTCTCTATTCTGTAAAGACCGTCCCTATGCTCCCCCATGTACGCGAAGCTGCCACGCCAAAAATCAAACATCCATTAAAATGAAAAAACATTTATATAAACTCTAAAAATCCAAATGAAATTTGACTGATTAAAATATCACGCAACTCATTCTTGTTTCATATAATGACACTCGGGATAGTGTACTATTCCTAAAGCAGACGTCAATTTATAGGAAAAAAAGTATAGCTAAACGACAATATTTGATTAGCCTCGTAAATCTACTTTACTTGAGAAGCTTAAATATCTGCAAGAGAAAATGTGTTTTCCTATATTAAAACATACATAGTAATTTTTCAATTGGAAAAACAAACAAATGATGTAAATTTATACAAACCTTCCCGAGAAAGTATCCAATTATCATCATGGGAAATTTGCCAAGCAAAATAACCCAGAAGTCCCTTGTCTTTGGCATATTTAACCTTAGTGTTAACACTCTGCGTATCATCATATCCGATCCAAGTAGTCCCCGCGTAGCAATAATCCGAAACAACAGTGGCATTGAACACTTTCGTTGCATTCGGTGACATTAGAAACTGCCTGATCTCCTTATATGGCATCGTCCCATCATTCACAACTCCACTCGTTGGAGCCCAAAAGCCGTGATTATTAGCATTTGCAAGCTGCAACGAATGGCCAAAAAATGGAAACCCTAGCACTATTTTCTTCGGAGACAAGCCAGACTGATCCCAGGCTCTGATTCCTGAATCTCCACTAACTTGGCTCCTGTCAGGACTGAACAATGCAGCCGGCGGTCCGGTGATTCTTAAACCGGTTCGGTCATCATTATAAACGAAGTCGTAAGCCATCACGTTGGCCCAATCCAAGCTGTTTGATATTGCGCTAGTAGGGTTAATCACGCCAAAATAGTTTGCTGAGTAAGTAACCGCGGCGGTGAGGAGCAACGCCGGCTTCCCGGAGGATCTTGCCTCGGCGACCACGGCTGAACGCCATTCGGTGAGAAGGGTTCCGAAGTTTGACATTTGCGCGGCGTTCTCCGGGTATTCCCAGTCAATGTCGAGACCGTGGAAATTTAGAGACCGGGCGAGGTTTATAGAAGAGTCGATGAATGACTTGCGGGAAGCTGCCTGGCTGGCCATTGCTGCAAACGATTCCTTGCTTGCATTTCCTCCGCCGATTGACAAGAGGGCTTTGACTGCAGGGTTTTTCTGCTGGACGGTTCTTGTGAAGGATGAGAATCTGGCTTGGTTTTCCGATGAAACGGTTACTTGGAAGTTTTGAGAATTGAGATCAGCAAAAGCGCAGAAAAGGTGAGTAAAAAGGGTGGAATCGATGTCGGCCACGGGAAAATTGGTGCCGGAGAACCAGTAAGCTGCTTTGACAGCATTTTGCCCAGCAGATGAGTGTAGCTGGAGAAGGAGGAGGGTGCAAGAAAGCAAAACAGACAGGATTTTGGGTGCCATATCGACAAGAGAGTTAATAAATATTGCTGCTCTTTAATTGTGCTGGAAGCATTAATATGCAAGCACCTTTGGAGCTTGCGGGTGTGTGAGGGTGTCGACTTTTCAAACTAAGAGATATAAGTAAAGTTTGACCGATCTATGTTAATTTTTTTTTTTTCAAAAGAAGAAATTTATAATTTCCCGGAATCGCAAATTGTAATGATGACTAATTAGTCTAAAATATGATCTGTTTGATTGATTATCTATAGAAGACAAGTCAAATGAATTTTGTCATAATTTTTAAGCAATCTTATTGATTGAAGGTCTGTTGGTATCGTGTCGTGTCGTAAAGCAGTACCATGACATTCCTTGACAGAATTGGATTTATCTGCTGGCACAAAATGTAAATATACGGATGCACTACAACTTTTTTTTTTAATCACTTGCTTTTTTATTTTTCTTATCTTAGTCGAAATTAATTTTTAAACCCATTATAATTTTAGGTAATTTAAAAATCACCCTGTCAGATTCTAGAGATCCAACATATGTATATACTGTTATATCTTTAATTGAGAAGTACAAATAATAAATTTAAAGAATAAGGGAATTTAACTTAAAGAGTGCCTAATACTTTCTCCCCAACTAGAGAATTAAAGTGATTTTATCTTTTTATTTTGATTTTTTTGGAAATTGATCTAA
Source organism: Citropsis articulata (assembly GCA_030449925.1). Lineage (NCBI taxonomy): Eukaryota > Viridiplantae > Streptophyta > Magnoliopsida > Sapindales > Rutaceae > Citropsis > Citropsis articulata. The sequence goes on from JASUUH010000168.1 coordinate 2,134,511, forward strand.
CATGTTGAGAAATAATAAAAACGGTTCAAAAACATTGTGCCTAAAAAAAAAAATTACGTTTTGTAAATTATGGTTAATATCCTTCTCAACAAAAAGAACAAAAGGGTTAATATCAATAATTTGAATAAATTCCTTACAAACTCATTATCATTAATCTTATAAAAATTAAAAAATCTGAAGTTGTAACTGAGCTGTTATGAATCAGTGGTAAAATAGAGATTGGAGACCAGACCAAACCAAACCACTCCAATTTACATGTGTAAGAAATTTTTTTTCCCATTTTTTTTAATAATTCATGCTAGAACTCAACAACCCGAGTGTAGGACCCACAGTTACTTCAGCTTAATTTGTCGAAGGAAATCCAACGGCGTCATAAACATTTGACGTGCAAATCACGATTGAGATTTAAACGAAGCGAGGCGACCCACCAGAAGTCAAAGTCAAACGCGGGAAATCCTTGGAAATATGGAAATAGAGAATAGGAGAAGGGGATGTTAAGCGCGTTGAGTCACGCGCAACCTCTCAGCCTGTTCTCCCATTCCTACCTTTGCCTTTCCACTTCGCCCAAAACCGCTCGTTCAGCTCCCGGCATGTCAGCTTCCGCCGTCCGAATCGTCATCGTCGGAGACGTCGTGAGTTTCCTCTTTTTCTAACGGTTATAATGCAAAATTTTCATTTTTTAATATAATTATTGTTTTTTCTGAAGCATGACGATTGGGATTTACAAGAAGACTCGAAAGCACTTCAGCTGCTGAGGGTACTTTCGCCTGTCTTTTCTTTTATCTTTTTTTTTCCTCCAAATTTTTTGTCAATGTTTTATTACTTATAATTATTATTGGCGTTTCTAATTTGTAAGAAAAAGGAAACGTTTTTGCATTCAAATTTCAGAGCTGTCTATGAGAATAATTGATTTTGATACCAAAAATATCTAATTTGATTGATGTTCAAAAGTAAATATAATTTAGCGGTCTTAAAAGGAAACCTAAACGAGCCGGCTGTTTCAATTGGCATGTTGATTTATATGTTATTTTCCATTTTAAGTTTAAGCAATGCTAGTGCTTCTTTTTTAAGCTTAGGTCAACATTTCCAATTAATTTTTTCACAAACATGTCTAATTGAGTTTTTGGTGAAATGCAGCCAGACTTGGTGCTATTTACAGGCATGTTCTCTTCTCCGTTTTGTTCATTAACCTGATTTTGTTGGGTGCCTGCATTTTTGTTTTCTTTTCTGATGGCTTCATTCTCTTTGCACCAATGCCAATGGGTGATGTAAGCGTATGTTTGGGATTGAGTGGTGCAGAATGAATTCACTTGCCATCAAATTTAATTGGCTGACTGCTTGGTAAATATTGGCTACCATGAGATTGAGTGTGCACCGAACACTTTAATTGTTGTGTTTTCAAAGTCAAGCACACAGTTACAGACATATCCAAGAAGTGAGGACGAACATTTATGGAAAACATTTCCATTTCAGATAACACTCTTTTGACTACTGGTGGAGATTTCTAGCACACTTGAACTTGTCCGTTTAAAAGGAAGGCCTTGCCTGATTAATTGTCTTTTGCACCCATATAATGGGCCTAGTTATAAACAATATAGTTTTTTGTTTTTTTTTTCCTTTTCGATAAAACTATATTTCTCGTTATTTGATTTGTTTTTTTCTTTCCCCCTTCTTTGACTCATTTAGGTGATTTTGGTGATGAGAATGTTGAAATAGTTCAAAGTGTAGCTGAACTTGAATTTCCTAAAGCAGTTATTTTGGGAAATCATGATTCCTGGAAGACTAGGGAGTTTTCTGGAAAGTAAGTTAAATGTTCTTTTGGTCTGTCATAAGAAAATGTTTCACTTACCTTCTTGTATGTTCATTATTCTTCTTAAACTTCTGTGTACTTGAAACATTTTAAATTCAGTAATGTGTTTGGTTGCTTCTCTTTTTGTTATGAGTACCAGAAAATAATTTACTGTAAGAAATTCTTAGGAGAATTATTATCTAAAATATCCTTTATATAAATGTCAGGAAGAAGGATGGCGTCCAACTCCAGCTTGAATGGTGAGCTTAACTTATGGCTAAGACTGTCAAGTGTTTTCTTGATTGGTTACTTATAATTTTATTAGAACATCTCTCTTCTTTTTTATATGTTTTAAATATTCCTTCAAATCTATGATTATTTTTTCTCACATTTGTGACTGAGATTACATTAAAATACATGTAAATGCATCTGCCTTCACTCTGCTCTGTTATCAGTTACTTCTCTTCAGCCCCATACCACCTCACCTCCCCCCTCTCTTTCTCCCTTCTTCATTTGTTGGAAAAACAAATTTTACCAGAAACCTTTTGACTACGCCATAGATTTGGTATGTTCTTAAATGAGAGAAACAGTTTGTCTGAATGGCTGCTCGTTGCTTTAACTGCTTGAAAATTTGGCCAGAAATAATTATGGGATCTCATCAATTGGGGCCACATCACAGGAAAATGTTAGATCTTGAGGAATACTTGTTTTTTTATTCTATTGTTATGCAGCCTTTTCTGCTATTGGTTTATTACTAGAGATGCAAGTGTGTGGACTATAGCATGTTACATGCCATATATGAAACTGTTGAAACATTTAAGCAATTTGATTGGTAATGACAATAATTTTGGTCGTAATCAGTCTTGGAGAGGAGCATGTAGCTTATCGGCGTCTGGACTTTCCTACTTTGAAACTCAGCATTGCTGGTGGACGCCCATTTTCATGTGGAGGGCAGCAGATGTTTCGTAAAAGGCTTCTATCTGTGAGGTTCGTAATGCAGTTGGAATCTTACTGCGAAACATATCCATTTTTTTTTTTTTACCTCATTTTCATTCATCAATATGGAACTTTCATGTATACTTACAAAAAATAAGAAAGATACTTTCATCTGTTAACTCTTCAGATACACTTAAATCTTTTCAGGTTATATGTTGAATTGCGAATGTGTAAATTCCATAATGCCTCTTTACTCCTTATGGTATTTTTTTTTTAAAAAAAAAAAAGGTACTCTTATTAGCCTTTGCTTCAATAATGTGATTACTTGGATTTATAATTATAAAGCAATTAACATTTTCTATCATGTGCAAGGCCATCAGCACCTTTTGTGATGCTGCTGTGAGATTCATTGATATGGAGTCTTCTTGTTCTAGTTATTTTGAATTATTTTTGCCACTTGGCAATTTGAATATTCTTTTAGGTATGGGGTCCAAGATATGGATGAAAGTGCCAAGAGGATCTATAAGGCTGCATTGGATACACCAGATGATCATTTGGTTATACTACTTGCACATAATGGACCCTCAGGTATACTGTCCAGCTAAACATTTTTTGATTCATTTTTTAGGTAAATTAAACTCTTACTAATGAAAAATATTGGAATCTGCAGGTCTTGGTTCTGAACCAAATGATATATGTGGAAAAGACTGGGGGTTTGGAGGCGGTGACCATGGTGATCCAGGTAATTTTCTTAGGGTCTCTCATGGGTGCATTATTCTCTGTCTAGTGACATAGCTCAATATATGACATATCAAGACCATAATAGGTGGCCCTCTGAATGCGGATTTGACTATTTCAGTAATCAAACTGTTCTACCTTGTGGAGCAATGCCATTATTTTGTTGGGTTTGGCGGCTTGCTGTGATTGGCACCTAATAGTTTACACCAATTAAGGGAAGGAGACAATCTATACCTTATATAACATGGATTTTCTTCATCTACTCTAGAATGAAATAATGTTGTCATTATTTTGTTGGGTTTGGTGGCTTGTTGTGATTGGCACCTAATAGTTTAGACCAATTATGGGAACGAGACAATATATATCTTATATAACATGGATTTTCTTCATCTACTCTAGAATGAAATAATGTTGTCACTTTTCAACCTACCATGTTTACAAGTGCATCTTCTGGTGCAGATCTTGCACAAGCCATATCCCTTTTAAAAGAGACTACTAAACTCTGTATCCCATTGGTCGTGTTCGGTCACATGCATAAAGAGCTAGCATATGGAAATGGTCTGCGAAAAATGATTGTGGTTGGAGCTGACAGCACGATATACCTCAATGGGGCCATTGTTCCAAGAGTGAAGAGACTAATTGATAAACAAGGAACTGACAGTAGCTCTGTGATTAACAAAACCTCATTTTCCAGATCTGAGTCAAAAGGCACAATTCGGGCCTTCACTGTAGTTGAAATCTTGGATGGAAGAATAGATAAAATTGCAGAAAGATGGATTATTGTTGCTGGAGACACAACCACGTTACAAGCGGAGCATATACTATTCAAATACAGCAGCTAGGTTTCACCATGACTTGAGGTTTAGTTGAAAAGAGGAGGGTTTAGTTTGAGTCACTTTGTATTATTGCCACTTCAAAGCACATGTAGACTGGATACAAACTTTTCAAGCACAATCTATGAGATGTAGTGTTTAACCGGTAGTAATACAAAATTCCTTATGCATTCATTTTACCAATTTCTAACAGATTTAGATCCAATTGAGCCCAAGAATTTCTGCTTGTTGCCTGTGTCTATTGCTTCAGCTTATTTAACAGTGAGAAAGCTGGTGTTTTGCTTGAGGCGCTCCAGCTAAGCTTGAGCCTGGTTGAAAATTTTTGTTGATGATTTAGTGGCTGACTACGCTTTTATTAGGTGATTGAAGCCCTTTTTCAAACAATAAAGAATGAAAAGGTATTGTTTCACATGAAAGTGGTGATTCATTGATTTCCTAGATTTCTTCAATCAGATAATTACACAAAAGGAAGTCATAGTTCAACAACTTATGTTATCATAATTCCGTGGACTACTTTTCATTTTCTTGTTATAATTATTTATTTTAGGCCTTTTGTTTATTTTGTCAAGTTGCCTTTAGTCATCTTTAAGTCATTAACTTTTCTTCTTTTACGAGGGCACCAACCTCCAAGCATTCCCTGGGCTTTTTGACCTAGTCTTTGCCTTTGGACTGAAGCCTACTCCCACCATTGAAACGATAAAGATCATGATGATGATAATAATAATTTTTTTTTATTGAAATTAATATATATTATTTATTTTATATAATTTTTATTTTTAAATTTATTTTGATTCACATTTTTATTAAATAAATAAATTATATAAATAAAAATTAAAATAAAAAATTTATAGGTTCAGTGTGAAAATAATAATAATAATTTTTATATATTTTTTATTATTTCTAAATTTTTAGAATAAATATATATTTTACATTTTTTTATATAAAATATGAATGATTTATTTGTGCCTCATTTTTCTTAAATTTTTATGTTAGGGAGATTATTAATTATTATTAAAAAAAAGGATAAATAGTATATATTAATTTCAATAAGAAAATAAAAAAATATTATAATAATAAATCATAAAAAAAAAAGCCTCACATTTTTAACAAGTTGTTTTGAAGTCAGTTTGTGCCGGCTTGGCATTAGTTACGGAAACCTGAGCAGCGATGATAGCAAGTTTCATATTTCTTAAATTCGTAAAATCATTCATTCATTATTAACATGCAAGTTTCAATTTTCCTTTTCAAACCTTCAACATTAATTTCAAGAACAGAAAGGAATCAAGGAACATTATTGCCCGGTATGTAAACTCCATCATCTACAATTGGAGAAACATCATCTTTATTGAATTGGGTTAGTTATCATTTATTAGGTCCACAGCTCTTCATTCATTTTTCGACATGTATTAAGGTCCCCTGCTTTTGATGCATATGAGGTCCCCCACTTTGTCAAGTAATTTTCTTCGTCACCTAACTTAATTGTCATACCCAACCATCAATCTTGTTTTTACCATATCTAAACCCCATCCATTGTCTCAATTTCTTGTAGAAGCCTTCAATTATTAATAGTTAAAGGATGTTTCTATTTGTGATCAGGCTATGCTTAATACAATAAATAAAATTAAAAAGGGGGGGGGGGGTGGTGTTAATGAAGTTGCATTACAAATTATACAGGTTTGGCTCTCAATAGTTTTGGGATAAATTTATCATAAAAGAAAGTTTATATTTCAAGTCTAAGACCCGCTAAGTATCGAGTGTATACTATTTTTACCAGTAACAATAATTTAGTGTTTGATATTATTCACATTAAAATATGCAATATTATCATGTGGTATTGTTCAATATATCTACAATCTCAACATTTGTAAAATAACTTTGTGTATGTAGTTGGTTACTAATTGTTGTGTGTGTGTGTGTTGGGGGGGGGGGGGGTGTTTGAAGAAGAAGAAGAAGAAGAAGCAGCGGGAAAAGGAGAACGGAAAGAAATTGCATTTCAAATTAGGAAACAGTTAGTTACAAGGAAATTGCATTGTATCAGTTGCCAAAAAATTGCATTAAAAGCCAGCAATGTGTGAGGTAAAAGTAAGGAGAAGAATTAGAGCGACAATATCAATAAATAAAATGGTCAAAGTTAATGAAAAAAAGTTCCGGGAAGGACCAAAGTGACCGAACAAAACTCCCCATTGACTCTCTCATTAGTTTCGTAATAAAATTTGCTGAGACAATACAAAGCAAAAGGGGAAGAATGTCTGACTGCGATTCTGAATTCTGAGTTTCTTTGTTTTTGACTCCACTCTTCACAAATCCCCCGCAGCCTTTGACTGAATCTCAGCCCTCCATCTTATCCCCTTTTCATTTTTTCTTTTCTGTTGCCTTCGTCATTGAAATTTTCTTTTTCTTAATTTTATTTTTTTATATTCCAACTCAGAGTTTAATCTCAATTCTCAAGGGCACTTGATTTCAGGAAAGTGGGCCTGTTTTGAATAAAGACGACATACCCATTTGTATAAGCTCTGCCTCAAATGTCAATACTACCCCTCTTTATTTTGTGTGAGTGTGACCCTCAGCAAACTCTCCTTATGTCCCCCATCATATGCATACATACGTAGAAGAAAGTGAACTTTATTTGGGTATAGGCCTATACTAATTAGCATTTATGCTATTTTCATTCAAAGGTTATTTTATTTACTTTGAAAGATACCCGTTCATATAGTCCACTTCAAATGAAATCGTCCATTCACATAAATATTATGAATTATATCAAGTCTTTTTTTTTTTACCCTGTTTTGCATGGTGAAATCCCTTGATTAATTATTTTATTTATTTTTAATTAAAAAGTAAAAACGAAGAAAGAGATGAGTGAAAGGACAAACGAGACGTTTGGACAAGGTGGTGTCACATCTAGTTAAAAAAAAAAAAAAAATGGCGGTACAGATCATCATGCCTTCATTTTTTTCTGTTTCCAAAAAACAAAAACAAAAACGAAAAAGCAGTTTCTATTTTTATTTCATGGCTCATCGTTTCATCTTCTCCCACTTCCAGCTCATCCGCTTAGATCGGATCCATTCTCTCCCTAACCTTTAATCTCTTCCTCCTCAACTTGCATTCCATTTTCATCATCCCCAGTTTTAAGAAACAAAAAGAAAAAATCAACTAAAAATGACCATACCCATTAACACATTAGCAAAGAAAACAAAGACAAGCATATATAGATATATGAAGTGAGAAGATTGAAGCTTTTCTCATATTCACTCACCAAAATCATATCTTTCTCTGTCAAAATTGAAGCTTTTGTTTTGTTTTTTTTCCCTCCCCTGTGTGTATTTGCATGTTGTGTTGTAGAAGATAAATGAAATTGTTGTCACTGTTTCTATTATTTTTATTGTGTTGTGTTGGTGAATACGTAAACATAGAAGAGTGAGTAATAAATAGTATGGGAATTGTGACGTCAAGTGTGGCAGCGAAGTTTGCGTTTTTTCCACCAGACCCACCGACGTATGACGTGAGCAGGGAGGAAGATGGGAGGCTTGTGTTCTCAGGAGTCACAGCTGATAAGAACATGGATTGTCATTTGTTGGAAACTAAAAATGGCAACAAAATTGTTGCTACGTTTTGGAAACACCCTTTTGCCAGGTTCACTTTGTTGTATTCTCATGGTAATGCTGCTGATTTAGGACAGATGCTCGAGCTTTTCATTGAGCTTAGAGCTCACCTCAGAGTCAATATTATGAGGTACCCTTTTTCTTTCTTCTTTCTTTCTTTTGTTTTCTTTTTCCAAATTTTTTAATTCTTGTTTTCAGTTTCTTGGTGAGTTTTGCTTCTTCTGGCTAATTTCATCATTTGCTGTTCGTAGTTTTTGTTGTAAATTGGCTAATTAGATGCTTGATTTTTCTTTCTTTCTTTCTTTTTGCTTTGGGGATATCTGTTATTTTGTTTGATTGTATGTTTCTCATTTTAATTTCTAAAGTCTCTTTGTCTTTGCACATTTTGGAATCTTTTTATTTGTCAATTTTATTTTTCAATGGGAATACTAATAATTTAGACCCAAATTGTGATAGGTGATCGGTTAATTATATGCTGAGTGCTGACGGCAACATAACGTTTTCCAGATTTTTTTTTCCTTTTATATTACAAGTTTTCGGCTCCTATGACTTGAACCCACTGAAAAAGAAGAGTCAAAAGTTTGATATAGCAGTCGGGGTTGAAACTTGAAGAAGGGCTAATGGCTTAGAAATACTACCCCTTCTTTTTTCTTTTTTGGTCTGAATTTGTTGGATTCATTTTGTGGTCAATAATTCATTATAACATCTATATTGGTATCTTAATAATTCACACGCACTTCCTGATTGTTTTTGTTATGTTTAATCATTTCATCAATGAGCATGCATTAGGATTACTCAGCATTTTTTTTCTTTCTTGCTATTTTGCAGTTATGATTATTCAGGATACGGAGCATCCACTGGGAAGGTAAAATTATTAAAAAAAACAAAAACTATTGTTGATTTGCAAATCTAATATAGCTTTGCTTTAACTCCTTGCTTCCGAAAACTTTTCTGATTAGTGTTTATTTTTGTATTGTAATAGCCATCTGAATTCAACACTTATTACGACATAGAGGCTGTGTACAATTGTTTGAAAAGAGAATATAATGTAAAGCAAGAGGAGCTGATTTTATACGGCCAATCTGTTGGAAGTGGGCCTACACTGCACTTGGCTTCTCGTTTACAGAAGTTGAGAGGTGTTGTACTACATAGCGCTATCCTTTCAGGCATACGGGTCTTGTATCCTGTGAAAATGACATTGTGGTTCGACATTTACAAAGTAAGCTTAACTTGCATATTTCGTTGTACAACTTGTTCTGCTGTAAGCTTATTTTTTTGGTTTTGTATTTGAGATGCTCCATTCATATTTTACAGAACATAGACAAAATTCGACACGTCAATTGCCCTGTTCTGGTTATACATGTAAGCGTTCTTCTTTCCTTTAACCATCTTGATTAGTTTCTTGCATAGTTTACTGTTGATATTGCAGATGCCAATTACATTTGATTTCTTGTCAGTCTGTAAATGCAATTTAGTTTCATTCGTAGGCACATACACAAACATCATCTAATTACTTCTTCACACTGATGATTTCGATTTTGTCTGATCAATGTCAATATTTTTTTTGTTTCAATGCTTATGGATCTATATCTGTTAGTTCTAAGCTGTTAGTGAAAAAGCACTTTTGTTGATCAAACATTTGCAGGGAACAAATGACGACATCGTTGATTTGTCGCATGGGAAGCGTTTATGGGAATTATCGAAGGAAAAATACGATCCCCTGTGGGTCAAGGGTGGGGGTCACTGTAACCTCGAAACATATCCGGAATATATTAAACACTTGCGCAAGTTCATAAATGCGATGGAGAAACTCTCTATCACAAAACCGGCAAATAAACAGCTCACTTCTACGTCAAGTATGACAGAAGTTAAACACAATAAGTGCTTGAGATTCGGAAAAAGGTAGCTGTTGATAACTAGGGAATCAAGACAGTTGAGCTTCTTTGCAAGGTCAGGCCATCTCCAGGAATATGTTTGTTGGCCAAGCTTGATGTGTTTCCCAGGATTGGCAACAGATAGGACTTGTAGAACCCCAGTTTGATCCAGATGTTCTTCAGATTACTAATGCTGAGGTAGGGAGCTCATGCATTCATCTTTACCATTGGTGTGGTGTTGTGTGGATAATCCAACTGAATGTCTGCTGCTTGATCTGCATTTTCACATGCAGCGTACCGAAGTTGGTTTATGTAAAAACTGTCGGCAGTGTTAGAAAAGAGAAAGAATACGTGAGTTACTTTGGTTTACTTGCATCTTGAATAAATTAGCTTATCCTGCTTCCGTCACCACGATTGATAAATGATATAACATATCGCCTTTGTTTGCGCATTTCATCTTGCCCTCAACCGCAGTATGTTTTTATGTTCTCCGTTGGTGGCTTGACACATATTTTAGACTTCGTAGCATTCAGGATTAGCTATAAACTGAATTTTCGAAGGTCGGCAAAGTGCAGCAGTGGATCCTAACTAATTTACAGGAGTAGGAAAAAGCACTTCAAGGAGCCTTCAAAAATTGTGGATCGCCCAAATTCATCGAATACATGGCGGCCTTTATAAACTGATCAAGATTAGATGACAAATACAATCCACTGACGCTATCTTATAAAGTAAAATTATACACATTCTATCTAGTTCACATCGTTGTCAATTCTATAGAGCTTATTTGTTTATCCAATGGTATGTAAATAATGTAATAAGTCAGTATTTTTACTCCCAATAATGCGAATTTGTTTTGCATATGAAGAAAAGAGACTGGACGATATAATTTGATGGTCTTTTACAAGAAGTATACATCCCGAACTAGTAAAAGGGCGTGTGTTGGATAAAGGTCTTAAGTAAAGATAAGGATGAAGTTGCTTATCGCTTTAAATCATTGTCAAATGAAAAAGGTAACAACAGAATATACAACCATAGAAAAAGCTTAAATTAAGCATGAAAGTAAAGGGCTTTCTAATGGTTTTGATGCGTAGTGTTCTGTAGCCCTCACCAGCTTTGCCTCTTTTGAGCAAGACAAATTATCAGTCAGTATTGACTACTTTTCCCGCTTCATGAATCTTCACATGGCTTATACACATTAAATGCATAAACCTGTTACCAACTTACATTTCATATAAAAATAATAAAAGACAAACACTAAATTATATTTCATGTACTTATCCCTACACAAATGAATCATGTGTGGTGTGAGGCCCACATAAATATAATAACAGTAATATAAAAAGTGAAAATAATAAAAAAAATAGTGTGAGGCACACACGGTTCATATATGTAAATGTAAGTTACATGACATGTAATTTAAGGACTCCCATAATAAAAGGTAAAAATCTCAATTCTTTTCTGTAATATTTTTCTTTTCTTATGTATTACTTTACTGGGCTTGGCTACGCCCAATAAACAGTACACTAGTCAGTATTGTTACAAATTATAAAAAATATCCTTAGTTAATTATTGTCCTTAGTATCATTATTATCTATTATAATAGTAATAATAATATTAATAAAAATACTAATGATAATAATAATAATGTTAATACTAATACTATTAGTAATAATCATTAAAAATAAGCACACAAATATAGATGACTCATTGTTTATCTTTTTTGAAAAAACGATATGTCATTCTTGAGATAAGAAAACAAATGACATATCTTATAATTTATATGACTGACATGCATAAATAATATACTATATATGACTCATGGTTTATATTTTGAGCACAAACGATAAGTCATTAAATGTATAAATATAAAGATGACTAGATGTCTCATTATTTTCTATGGGAAATTTACACTATTAACCAAAAAACTTTACCAACTTTCACAATTAACCCCTTTAACTTTTTTCTATCAACATTAGCCAAAATCAACGTTTCTATCCTAAATTACCCTCGAAAGTTTCGTTCTCCCTTTTGAGACAAATCAAAACAACCCTGCTGCACTCTTAATCACTGGTGACGGCAAAAGGCGGCAAATACCGACGGAAAAATTAAACTTCGAGCATAATACATCCATCCATCCAGATCTAACAGCATTCTGCATTACTGCATTAGTGGTAAGAATTATTTTATCACTCACTGCACTGCATGAAAATGCGACCAAAATGCGACGAGGAGGAAAAATTGGTGCGACGGCGGGCACCAAGCCTGTGTGTGCGACGGGCCGCCGCACCCGTGAGGCGCGCGACGGTTGGTGTCGCACCAAGCCTGTGTGCGACGGGTCGCTTCGTCGCACCACCGTCACGAGTTTGCGACAGTCGCCTGTCAGACAACCGTTAGATAAATTTTGTGCGACAGGCTGCCTGACGCACCAAATTTTGTGCGACGGGTAGCCCGTCGCACCGATAAGCAATTCATTGGGATTGATTTTTTTGTAATTCATAATTAAATTTTTTTTTATTTCAGGCATGGATTCAGTTGTGCTTCAATTGTGTTATGATGGTTGGTGGCAGACATTAGAAGACGGGCGTATGGAGTATGTGAATGGTAAAAATAGAGCCTTTTTAGTTGAGAAAAATTGTCTGTTTGATCAACTTATTACAAGAGTATGTGAGGTATTACAAATAAATCCTCATGAATATAGTATTACAATGAAGGCAACTTTAAGGTCAGCAAACACATTGTATCATATATGTACATTGCCCATGGATATATTTGATGATGAAATGGTGAAGGTTGTGTTGCACGTAATCTTTCTGACTCTCTTTTCCATCGGGCTCAAGAGTTTGTAAAACGTTTCCCTGCCATTAATGCAACGCAATGGTTTTAAATAAGCATACATAACTCGAATTTAGTAATGTAAAAAATAATATTATACATCTACCAATATATATTACTTACAAGACAAGATTCCTCATTCAAAAATGAATAAACCTCAGCAAAGTTTATCTTAGAAGAAGCCATGGGCTTCCATTGCAGGATACGGGGAATCTTCCTCTTCGTTTTCACGACCCATGCTGGTGGCAGACCTCCGATCACTTCGTAAAATCCAAGCCTACAACAATTAAGGTAAGAAAATTATTAAAACTATGATTAAATATTTAATGGTACAAACCTTATTAATAAATAAACTAACGCATCTGAACCCCAGGCGTAAAACTATAAACATTGTACTTCTCTATGTTGTGATTTGGATTTTTCAACCGCGTCTTCTTAAATTTCTCACCTTTCTCGTACAGTGCATTATCAAGACTATCAGATATCGTTTCCCACGATATAAGACCCCATGGACGATTTTTGAAATAATTAATATCATCAACTTCATTAAGCCATGAGAAATTAATTTGACAGTAGCTCTTTCTTGCATTTAGAACTCTATCCGCAAAATAAAAGAGCGCAATCTTTAATGCATCAATATCGTCCATAGCCTTGAAGTCCAACTCCTCAAATAATGGATCAAATTGATTCAGATTAATATCCCGAAATACACCCAAAAAATACGTTTTCAGCAACCTATGACTTGTTTTCATATTTGAGGCATGAGTATCTTCGCCGTACGAAAGTCCAGTAACTAAGCACCATTCTCCTATTAACAAACGTACCAAATGCTCACCAATTTGAAACCACAAATGATCATCTTCTCTGTATTGTCCATGATCCACTTGCCTAAGCAAAATATTGTGCAAGAGTACACCACTGAACGGAAAGCTTCGACAATCTAAAAAATGTCCAAATATATTTTTCTTAAATAGATTCAGCTGCCGTTTTGTTAATTTTCTCTCAATGGCTTTTATAACTGTAGATAAATTACACATGCTCGATATTCTTCCCGGAAAGTGATCCGAATAAGCTAACATCATCTTTCCTGGTCCATTTTCCGATTCTTCTGATTCTGCCATATTGCTACATTATTTTTTACGTTATTACTACTCATTAATAGTCATATATAACAGGGAAAAAAATTTAAAAATGTCCAAAACTATTACATCAGAAAAACTACATCAACGTAGGCATAGGCTGCTCAGGCTTGTATGACAGCGACAGAAAACAGACGCGGCTGGCCATGACCAAATACAGGGCGGGCCACATGCCTGAAAACTAGCTGGCTGTGCCGAACGATATACTTTGCCAGGCCTATTACCATGAAACAATTCAAACATAAGCCACACCAATGCACATCATACACACCAACAACTTCACCAATAAACCAACACAACACAAAAATCATGCAATAAAAATACAAAATCAAAATCTAAGGGTTTTTGCCCTAACCTTTAATTTGAGCGCTTGATTAGAAATTTGGTGAAGTTTGTTGCTAACAATGACTCCGGGAAGTTGCCGGCATCGAGTTATGGGACGGATTTCATCGGTGAGAGAAACCGAGAGAGAGAGGAAGAGAGGAAGGAGAGGAAGGAGGGGAGGAGAAATGGGAGGGGTATTTTGGATAAGATGGAGGTGATTAGGCTAATGTTGATAGAAAATTTATTGAGGGGTTAGTTGTGAAAGTTGGTAAAGTTTTTTAGTTAATAGTATAAATTTCCCATTTTCTATACAAATGATGCGTCATCTAATTAATTATAATAATAATAAAAATTCTTTTTCTTCTTCTTCATCATCATCACCATTATTATTATTATTATTACTACTACTACTAATACAATTATTAACAACAAATACAATAATAACAACAATAACAACAACAATAATATATTTTAATTGATAAAAAAGTAAAATTATGAAATTCCTGTGAGGTAAAATAGAGAGTTCATGGAACAGAAACTTGATTTTTAACTCAACATGGGAATTAAGTTCTCATTTTTTAATCTTAAAAAATATGGACTTCATATGTTTCATTCTTATTCTTACTTCTATTTAACCAAGTAAACATCATCAATTATTTTTACTCTAAATTTGAATTTCCCAATCCTATTAGTAAACACAATATTAAGATATTGACAAATCTTTTTCTAATTCAATTGAAAATGCCTTATAACAAATTTCGTAGATAAAATTGGTGAAGTATTGTTAGGAATTCAACTCGTAGTGTGTTTAAAATCGTAACAAAGCTGAAGTATTGTCTAGAATGAGGACAAATTTGTGGTATGTTGCCACAATGGCAAATAGATGGGGCCTTCACGCGTATGAGCTTATTATAAAAAAGAAATAAAAATAAAACAAATAAAGTGAATGTGAGAATTGCATGTTTTATCTTTTTGTCATTTTTTTATTTATAAATATAAAGGATGGAAATAAAATATTTATCTGTATTTTTTTAATTTTAAAGAATCCTAAACTAAAGGATTATTTTCACTTTTATGTATAATTACATGAATAATGCTAAATATCCTAACATTTAATTTCTATTAATATGGCATTCATTCATTGAATAATAGTTAAATAATTTTACAAGTTATGAAATTTATCATCTAATAAATAAGTGACACATGACGTTAAAACTAAAGTTAGAGTTCGTATATTAGGATCTCTAATATTATTGTAATTCCACATTTAAAGATATTATTGAAATGATGCAAAATCATTTATTTGTAGAAACATTTTTAATAGAAAAAAAAAAGCGGGTTTCCTTTAGAGGGAAAAAAACATGGGAAATAAGAAAGTTGTGGAAGTGAACACATTAAAATAGTAAAACAAAAAGAAATTCTATGTCAAGAAAATATAATTGGAAGCTTCATATTATGCATTAATTAACTGCATAAAATATGCCAGTCAATTCATATATATTGACTTTGGAGATCGTGAGAACAAGAATACTTGTTCGCATGTAGCCTACCTAGGGAAATTTTTTTATCCTACTTCGTACAAGACCTAAAATTAAACACGTGTCATGAATTTATAGAAATTATATATAAAAGAGAAAGTGAGATGGTCAAAATTCGATGTTTAAGATATGCAATTTCAAAAATGTTGAACAAGTTTTGGAATGAATGATATGCACACAAGTTAAACATTTGAGAACAATTTCATTGGTTGCACGTTCTACCCACATGGGCCACCATGGTCTCTCGCCATTTCCCGAAACATAGATAATCATATTGATTAATTATTCATTTCATTGAAAAAAGTTAATGAAATCAAACTTATGAAGTATAATTAATATATAGTAGTTCCACTTAAAAGAAGAAGAAAGAAAGTATCATTACCAAACTACCTCAAAATGGTTTCTTGTCTCCCAATATAAGGGCGTGGGTAGGGATGACAAAATCTGGATCCGAATCCGGCTATAGGCGCATTCACATTCGGATTCAGATTGAGATTTTTATATCCGGATTTGGGTCTGCATCCGTAAATTTTTTTGTAGATGCAGATGCAATTAATGTGGACGGATATCCCGCATATCTGGATCCGTAAAAATTAAATTTACTAATTAAAAATATAATTTAAAAATTTAACAATTTATTAAAACCTAAACCCAAAACTTAATTAAGAAACCCAATCCCAAAACCTATTAAACATTTACATTATATTAAAAATTAATGCATTTAATAAGTGATTAAACGAATCAACAAAGAAAATTATTCAAAATTAAACTAAATTGAATCAGCAAAGAAAATTAAATTGAGCCAGTGAAATTTTGAAACTTAAACATGTTACATTAGATTGAACTCCTTAATTACAATCAAACAATCAACCAAAATACCAAATCATTAACTAGTAAAAAAAAAAAAGCCATATAATTAATAATACCAGAAAAATGGAAACATAAGAGAGACCCAATTAGGTGAGCCTTGGATGACAGCGACAGCGACATGGCAAGGCTTCAACGACGAGAAAAATGGAAACAAAAGTAAGATCCCATCAAGCGAGCCTTCGACGACAACGACAACAGTGTATTCAAGCGAGGCTTCTACGACTGGGAGGATTCGATGAAGGTGAGGCGTGTAGCGACAACAGTTGACTCAGATCGAGGCTTGGACACGAGACTTAGGCGAGGTCGTGAGGCAAACGACGACATCATTACGGAATTGGGGGATTTGGGTGTTGGGGATTTGTGGGTTGCGGCTGCTGGAGAAGTTTTGTGAGCGCGTGTGTGAATGAGATAGGGTTAGGGATTAGGTTAGATTGGTTATGGATATATATAAAATTAATATAAAATTTTATATTAATATAAAATTTTAGTATATATATATTAATATAAAATTAACCGGATATGGATATCCGGCTTTCCGAATGCCCTTGCATCCGGATCTGATTCTGGATCCGAATCCAAATTTATTTGCCATCCCTGAGCGTGGGTCATTTTTATTTCTTTTTTTTTTTTTAAACCTTTCAATCTTATATTATACTATTCTTATAATTTTGAAATGATCATTTTGCTTGCAAATAAATGGCATGTTTGGTTTTTCATTTGAGGAAAAAAAAATCGAAACAATTTCATATTTAACTTGAATTTTATTAATATTAATTACACTTAAAAAAAAGATAAGGGATAAATAAAATTTAAATCAATCTTTTAGTTCCTTATCACTCACAAAATTTAAATTCGAGCGACTAATCAAATAAAAACAATTTAAGATCACTTACTAAACGATCCAAATCTCTGATCAAATCTAATTTGAATTTCTTTTACCATCCAAAAATATAAGTTATACCAATATAAAAATCGTTCAATATTATCGATCGAAATGTTTGTGATCATACCACAGTGGAAGGCAACCTTTACTGATTAATAGCTAAAAGTTGAGGAAAAGCATGTTATTTTATAGGAAAATTTATATTAATTTAATACAGTGTTTGACTACTTCTGTAGCCTAACTTGATAAAATAAAAATATGTTGTTTTGAGTGAGATTTGAATCATGATTATCCTACAAATCCTTAGAGGTTCAACCTTAGTGCACCACCTTCAAGATTTGGATTGTAAGACAATAGTATTAACACAATCATGATTATATTTTAGTACTTGGAGTTGCCGAGTATAATTAATATGAAAATAATTCTCGAAAAAGGAAAAAAAACAATGACGTTTTCTTGTTAGATTATCGACGACATACTATTACTATAATATGATAACTACTACTGAAACTAAAAGTAAGAAATTTCTATTACAAATTAATAGTGACATCAATCATTTATTATTTTCACTTAATATCACAAAGTCAATAAAAGATCAATTTATTTCTACCTATGGTTTTTGAACCATAATCTACAATTCGGGTGCCATACTATAAACTATATGTCAATAAATTTTTTTTTTATTATATGAGACTATTGCTCAAGAGTACAACTCATATTACATGAGATTACAACTGATATTTATAAATCACTAGTTTACATCAATTCTTATGAAGTTCACCCAGATTTTTACCCTCTATGATATTCGAGGGACGTATACTCTACTCACATTTCGAAAGGGAGAAGACTGTCTTTACTCAAATTGAGGAAGAAAATTAAACTCTCACAATGTATTATGGGGGCTCAAACCCATGACCTTATAATTGTAAGGTATGGGTTCTAACCATTAGGTTAAAGTCTATTGGCTAAAGTTAATAAAAGTTAAAGTATGGAAAGACAAAGATCATGCTAAGGAGCCTTCAGTGCACAAGCATTAGCCTTTGCTGCAAACTATAACGTGTAAATGGACTCACCTACTGCGGATGGTTCAGGAGACTAATTCACAAAAATCAATATCTTTGAGCCATGTGCCAGGTAAGGCTGGTTGAAATAGTTCAAAGAAAATTAGTAAAAATCATGGGATAACA
The DNA here is from genome assembly GCA_030449925.1 of Citropsis articulata. Lineage (NCBI taxonomy): Eukaryota > Viridiplantae > Streptophyta > Magnoliopsida > Sapindales > Rutaceae > Citropsis > Citropsis articulata. Next base: position 2,153,056 of record JASUUH010000168.1, read on the forward strand.
AAAGCTATAATTTGTGCATCAAACTTACCTGAAGAAGATGAGTCAATTTAGAGTCTCTAAATGGTACGTGCTTCTCCTTCAGTTTCAAGGCCTGAATGGCATTAGATAAAGCTGAGAAGCTTGTGTTAGTGGCCTAAACACAAGTTGAAGGGAAAAAAAAAAGGAGATCATTAGCTAGTAGCTACCTAACATGCATATTTAAACAAACAAAAGTAAAATACCTGAGTTTCTTTCATTCGGGCTGTAGTTGGAGTACCTTTGGAAAGGCGTTGATTCCTAGCCAAATCAATCAAATTCAGCACTCCATGTACTTACTTTTCAGTGCTCTAGTCAACCATAAGAAATTACACTTAATAGCACATTAGAAAATGATAAGAGCAGAAAGGCATATACATGTATAAGTTACCAAGAAAATGTATACCTCATTAACATCAGATACCCGCAGAGTGAAAATGAAATGGCTCCTTGGTGATCGCTCATTCATCTCTTGCCTATAGACCTAAACAAATACAAAATTCTTCATTAGAAGTCCTCGTAATTGAAGAAAATAAGTTAGAAGAAACTCAAGGACACCACATCTGAGTCTATTTCCGTAAAATATGAAAATTCTTCTTTCTTTCACCAACCAACAATTGCAATTTGCCAAAAGTTTTTTCACACCTAACAAGCATCTATACAATTAAAAAGGCTACAGAATATGAACTACGGAAACATACTAAATAAAATATAAAACATAAAGATAATGAAACAGTTATCCTGATATGCTTCTGAGCTTCTCTTAAAATATAAAATAATTACCTACTGCATGCAACTTTATCTAAAAGATAAGAAACCTCCTCAGCACTACTAACATTCTCAATGATCAGGCTAGTCATATGCATGTTCCATTTGTATCATGCTGAATTTTACATTCTTTCCAATTAGTAGAATTCTCCAATCTTAATGCATTTCTATTGTTAATAACAGATCCCGGATTGTTTCATTGTAAATTTCCATTATAGACAGTTGTATGTTTATATAAAAGTAAACTCAAAATGTTTTGTTCAAGTAACCAAACAAAGAGCTAAGCTACCAAGATCAATATCATAATAATGCTTACATGCATTCCATATTTCTAGCCTTTAGAAAGGAGAGATTGGATTGCTCGAAATATCTCTTCTATTGAGTGTGGTGCCATACCTTTTAGATCTGGATGTCCAGGTTTCCCCATCATGGTGTAGGTTTTACTCGACCCGGTTTGACCATAGGCAAAAATATAAATTTGGGGAAAAAAAAAACCCCAAAGAACTATCATCTCTTGAAGCATGTACTTTACTAGAAAATATCTAGGGTAACTGACCAACTTAAAAAGGTATATGTTCTACCATCACTTAACGCATGTATTGAGATATCCAAGGTAAACAAGTCTAAAAAACAGGGGAAAATATATAAAGAATTAATATCTCCTACAGTATGTATTCTACTAGAGATATCAATGGTAAACAAGTATAAAGAATTAATATCTACTACATCATGTATTTCTATCAGGAACTACATCTAATTATGGTGTTAAACTATCTTATGAGTTACTAGAGATGATAATCTACTGCCAAATAGTTGGTTAACATGCATTATACTGTTCTTCTCGGAGTATCAAGAAGTCTTGGAATCTACTCTCAGGTGCTTCTTTTATTTTTTTTTACCCCCACTCACTCTTTCTATCAGTAATTTATGATTTTCTATTACTACCCGGGCAAGTTAATAAGCAAATTCTTCTGCCTTGTTGATTGCTTGGCTATTTATTATATTGATTTATATAATATATGATAGTAATGCTTTATTTCTTATTTTTGTTTGTAAGTCCTTCAAAAACTATTTTAGTTCTTGGTTATGGTCAACGACTTTTGATTTGATGGGTTTGCTGTTGTGATAATTATTTCATTTTCTATTAAGACACAGTCTTGTAGTTTATGGTTATTTTTATCGTTGTTTCTAAGTCCTCAGAAATACATATCTGCTTTATATTTTTGCTGCATTACTTTATTTTCTACAGAGGCAAAGAATCTTTTATGGTTTATATACTCGAGTGTAGTCGTATAATGAATACTTTACTCGACTTTGGTCGTGTAATGTATACTTTACTGGACAGTAGTTGTGTAATGAATTTTTACTTGACTGTAGTAGTATAATGTATACTTTACTCGACAGTCGTCGTGTAATGAATATTTTACTCGATTGTAGTCGTGTACTGTATACTTTACATGACATCAGTCATGTAATTAACTCTAGGCATATATGTGTGTGTGTGTGTGTGTGTGTGTGTGTGTGTATACCATTGGGGGGTGGGAAACTCATATTGCAAGGTGCTATATTCCCCCATGTTAGATCGCTAACTATTATCCCATCAAAATTATCATGAACAATAACATTTACAGTTTCCTCATTCAGCCTCCTTCTATCATTAGATTGTGTTTCAGGAACAAATTCAAATATTGACTAATCTTCAGCAACAAAATTATTTGAGCTTAAACCTTCATCTCCAACATATGGGTCAATAAGTTCTTATGGACAGTTATCTGACTCGAAGTTAGGGTCAACGTTAATAATAGGGGTCACGAAAATATGTTTTCGCTTGTAGGTAATGCAAAGAGGAATCTTCAACTTACCTCCACTAATTATTTCTTCTACAAAATAATCTATATCATCATCACTCATAATTGGGACGGACAACATTGGATCGAATGTTTTGAGCTTGAACTTCATTTCATTGTTAAATTCATAAATATCAATACAAATAACCTGAGATACTCTTTCTATTAACTGTGCATAATTTGTAGAATAAGACACCATGATCCCTCTTGCCTCTATATCATTAAATTTATAATGGTCGTTTTGCTCAATCTATTCACCACAAAACATAATAGGCATACATACTGAAGTCATTTCCTGTAATAGTACAACACATAATTATACAAAAAATATAAAAATAAAATCAAATAAGGTATATAACAAAGGGCGGAATCGTCTACCTATTTACATGACTACCATCGTGTAATTGCTACTGTCATGTAACTTACTAAAATATTCAACTATAGTTTAGTAAACAATAAGAGGATATATTTAATTTAAAAAATGTAATCTTTACACTAATAGAATGTCAAATGTCATAACAGTTGTTATATTTTTCACACTTACAATTGCTGTTGTGTTAATTCATACATACACAACAAAAGTCGTGTAAATTACAAAAATACATGATTCAGTAAATAGTCAGAGGACATATTTCTTCTTCAGAAAATATTTTTTTTCTTGCAACGATACAATGCTGGGGTCTCATAACAGTTGAAACATTTTACATATATGCACAATTATAATAAGGAAGTTTATATGTACACAATAATAGTCATGTAACTTACTAAAATACATGACTATAGTCCAGTAATAGTAAGAGGACATATCTAGTAAAAACATATATTTTTTGCACCAATAGAATGCTAGGATGTCATAATAATTGGAACATTTTGCACACTTTCATGACTATAGTCATGTAAATACATACATACACGACTGCTCGGGTGTAAAATAAAATTTTGACAACAAATTCATGTTTCAACGAATATAGTTATAAAATCCATCAAATAGTAGTGATATAATGCAAATGTAATGAAAATGTGAGTTGTTTTATTGTTTATCACAAATCAAACAGAACCCTAAAAATAATATAATATCAGTAAAATGAATAAATAACACAAAATAAAAATAAAGTTTCAAATACCTTATTCATGGGATGAATAATGCACCTAATTGCAAACCAAAATTTCAGTGCATTGGCTATTCATGAGCGATCTTAAGAGTGTGGAGTAAGTTTTTGTTGTGTGGAATTAAAAAAAATGAGAAGTAAAGAGTGTAAGAAGTGAGTTGTGTGTGTTTTATATTGATATTTTAGATAATGTAACACATAAAAAGATATACCTACATAATGCCTCATTTTTGGGGTATCTTTCATTAAAAACCCCAATGCGAGCACAAGAGAGATATATATCTTTTTAATTTTTTTATATTTTAAAAGCTCAACCTGATTCGTTTAAATAACAATAATTAATAATTAATGCTTTCTTTATTCAGAATTTACCAAAACAATTTCACTATAAAATAGAAAACCTCTAAATGCTACAATTTTGAGTCTCTAAAAAGACAATGTTGGACTTAACAAAGCAACGAACGCACTTGAAATTGAAACACATAATTGCCTTTGCCTAGCCATTTATTAATTAAGACAAATAAGTCTCAAATTAAGGGCACAATCAAATTCAATCTAAGGAATTTTCGCTGGAGGATGTTAATATAACCTCCCAAAATTGAAAAATAATTGATAATATAATTACCCATTTAAGACCTAATAAATATTCAAATCTTTCTACATATTTTCACCTTAATTTATCTCATTATTTCTGCATTTGACCACAATACCCGCTTTGCCTATTTCTCTTAATTCAATTTAAAATTTCAATTAATTTACACTAATTCTCTTACTTTTACTGATCATAGTTTCATCATCTAAAATTTCACTTCTATGTATAAATTACATGAGTAATGCTAAATATCTTAATATTTAGGTCTCAGCAAATATGGTATTATCTATTAGATGGTGGTTAAGTAATTTTACAAGTTATAAAATTCATTATCTAACAGATAAGTGACACATGATATTAGAACTTTAGTTAGAATTCACATGTTAGGATTTATAATATTATTGTAATTCCTTATTTAAAGATATTGTTGAAATGATGCAAAAGCATTTATTTGACGAAACATTTTTAACAGGGAAAAAATTGGGTTTCCTTTAGAGGAAAAAAACATAGAAAGTTGTGGAAGTGAACACATGCAACGTACCATTTAATTGAAATTATTGTAATTTCAATTAATTGCATATGATATGCCAGTCAATTTATGTGTATTGACTTTAGAGATCGCGAGAACAACATATACGCACATCATCTAATTACTTCTTCACATCGATGATTTCGATTTTGTTTGATCAATGTCAATATATATATATTTTCATTGCTTATGGATCTATATCTGTTAGTTCTAAGCTGTTAGTGAAAAAATACTTTTGTTGATCAAACATTTGCAGGGAACAAATGATGACATTGTTGACTCGCATGGGAAGCGTTTATGGGAATTATCGAAGGAAAAATAAGATCCCCTGCGGGTCAAAGGTGGGGGTCACTGTAACCTCGAAACATATCCGGAATACATTAAACACTGGCGCAAGTTCATAAATGCGATGGAGAAACTCTCTATCACAAGACCGGCAAATAAACAGCTCACTCTACCTCAAGTATGACAGAAGTTAAACACAATAAGTGCTTGAGATTCGGGAAAAGATAGCTGTGCATAAGTAGGGAATCAAGACAGTTGAGCTTCTTTGCAAGGTCAGGCCATCTCTTGGAATATGTTTGCTGGGCAAGCTTCATATATTTCCCAGGATTGGCAACAGACAGGAATTGTCGAAACCCTGTTTGATCCAGGTGTTCTTCAGATTACTGATGCCGAGGTAGGGAGCTTATGCGCTCATCTTTACCATTGGTGTGGTGATGTGTTGTGTCGATAATCCAACTGAACGTCTGCTGCTTGATCTGTACTATCACATGCAACGTACCAAAGTTGGTTTATGTAAAAACTGTCAGCAGTGTCAGAAAAGAAAAAGAATACATGGGTTACTTTCGTTTGCGTGCATCCTGAATAAATTAGCCTATCCTGCCTCCTTCACGGCGATTGATATATGATATAACATATCGCCTTTCTTTGTGCATTTCATCTTGCCCTCAACCGCAGCATGTTTTTTATGTTTCTCCGTTGGTGGCTCGACACATATTTTAGACTTGGTAGCATTCAGAATTAGCTGTAAACTGAATCTCTGAAGGTCGGCAAAATGCAGCAGTCAATCCTAACTAATTTAACAGGAGTAGGAAAAAGCACTTCAGGGAGCCTTCAATATCTGTGGATCGCCCAAATTCATCGAATACATGGCGGCCTAATATTTTTAGATATAAATTTATGGACTGATCAAGATGAGATGACAAACACAATCCACCGACGCTACCTTGTGAAATGTGAAGTATATATAATAATATACGCTCTAGCTTGTTCAGATCGTTGTCAATTCTATAGAGCGTATTTGTTTATCCAGTGGAATGCGATAAGTCAGTATTTTCACTCACAATAATGCGAATTTGTTTTGCATACGAAGCAAAGAGACTCGACTACATAATTTGATATTCTCCTCACCAGAATCATACATCCCAAATTAGTAAGAGGGCGTGCGTTAGATAAAGGTCTTAAGTAAAGATAAGGATGAAGTTGTTTATCACTTTTTAACACGTTGTCAAATGAAAAAGGCAACAATAAACAATAGAATATAGAACCATACAAAAAGCTTAAATTAAACCCGAAAGTAGAAGGCTTTTTAATGGTTTGATGTGTAGTGTTCTGTAGCCCTCACCAGCTTTGCCTCTTTTGAGCAAGACAAATTATCAGTCACCATTGACTACTTTTTGTTTCATGATCTTCACATGGCTTGTAAGCATTAAAAGCATAACTTTTTTTTTTTTGAGGAGATTATTGCTCATGATATTTATAATTATACAGATACTGAGATCAATTTACATCAATTCTGATATAGTACCGCTCAGATTTTTAAACCCTCTCAAATATTCGAGGGACGTCAAACTCCCATATTGGGAGAAAGACTGCCTTCACTCGCTCCCGGCGCCCATGAAAGAATTGAGAATTAACCCCGCAATACTGCATGGGGTGAAGAGCTGAATACTTGCCAGTTCTGTGATTCATTAAAAGCATAACTTGTTACCAACCTTTGAGCACAAAAATAATATAAAAATAATAAAAAGTGAATATCCCAATTCGTTTCTATTGGGCTTGGCTGCACTCAACACAACACACAAGACACTAGTTTTAGCCTTTTAGGGATGGACCTGATCTTATGAAATCTTAAGCATAACTTTAAATTAAGGGGAAAAATTAAGCATAAAAGATAATAATAAAAGTCTGTGAGAGAGGAATTATTATCACAGTGGTTCCCTAGAACAATATGTGGTTCCATGATTGAATTAATATAAAATATCTAAACGAATTAATCATTGCAAAGGCTAATTATTTGCCGTTTGAAAAGTATGGCCAATGATATGATAGTTGATTGGTTTAATCCATTAACTTTATGCAATGATAATTTACTCTTTCCACTCAATTGTTGAAAACCTTCGAGAAATTTTTTCTTCCTGATGCTACTTGTCATGTCCCACATTGCCACGGTAGTATGATATCGTGCAATTTTTCAAGGACATATTAATCAGTTGGTATTCTGAGTGGACTAGCTCTTATGTCTCCACCGTTAGATTATCCAATGGCAAATTAAAAATTTTTACTTCAAAACAATAGCTCATCTATTTGCCAATGGCATATTAATCAATTGGTATTCTGAATGGACTATAATCAAAATATATTGAAATCAGAATTAGAATAATATGTTCGCTTTAGCTGTATGAATTAAATTAGAATAAGTTGTATTCATATTAATGTATTTATTTTGTCTAAAAATTATAATGTATTGTTAGAAGTTGCCAAAAGTATCCTTAGTTAATCATTGTCTTAGCATTATTATTATCTATAATAATAGTAACAGTAATAGCGATAAAAATAACAATAATGATAGTAGTAATAATAATGTTAATAATGCTACTACTACTACTAACAACAATAATAATATAATCATTTTTGAAAAAACAACATGTCATTCTTGAAATAAGAAAATGGATGACATATCTTACTTATAATTTATACGATTCACATGCATAAATAGTATACTATATATAACTCATCGTTTATATTTCGAATGCAAATGATAAGTCATTAGATTTATAAATATAAAGATGACTTGACGTCTCATTATTTTCTTGACAAACGATACATCATCTAATTAATAATAATAATAATAATAATAATAATCTCCTTTATCATCATCATCATCACTGTTGTTGTTGTTGTTATTATTATTAACACGTGATTTATCTATTAGATAATAGTTAAGTAATTTTATAAGTTATAAAATTTATTATCTGATAGATAAGTGACGCATGACATTAGAACTTAAGTTGGAATTCACATGTTAGGATCTCTAATATTATTATAATTTCATATTTAATGATATTGTTGAAATGATGCCAAAGCATGTATTTGTAGAAACACTTTTAATAGAAAAAAAAAAAACTGAGTTTCCTTTAGAGAGATAAAAACATGGGAAATAAAAAAGTTGTGGAAGTGAACACACGTTAAAATAATAAAAACAAAAGGAGATTCAATGTCAAGAAAATATTAAAAACATAGAAAAATATAATTAGAAGGTTCATGTTATGCATTAATCAATTGCATATAATATGCCAGTCAATTTATATGCGTTGACTTTAGAGATCGCGCGAACAAGAAGACTTGTTCGCATGTAGCTTAACTAGGGAAATATTTTTATGCTCATTGATGCAAGACCTAAAATAAAACACGTGTCATGTAATTATAGAAATTGTATATAAAAAAAAGAAACTAAGAGGGTCAAAATTCGATGTTAAGGTACGCAATTTAAAAAATGTTGAACAAGTTTCAGAATGAATGATATATATATATATATATACAAGTTAAACATTTGCGAACAATTTCATTGCTTGCACATTGTACCCACATAAGCCACCATGGTCTCTCACTATTTCCTGAAACATAGATAATAAGATTAATTAATTATCCATTTCATTGAAAAAAGTTTATGAAATCAAACTTATAAAGTATGATTAATATATATAGCAGTTCCACGTAGAAGAAGAAGAAGAACGAAAAGCTACAGGATGGTTTGTTAACCAAAACCAACGATTTAAATTGCTTTAAGACTTGATTGTGATGTATGTGTCTCACCAAACTACTTCAAAATGGCATCTTGCCTCCCTATATAAGGGCATGGGTCGTTTTTATTTCTATTTTTTGTTTTTACCTTTCAATCTTGTATTCTTGTAATTTGAAATGATCTTTTCGCTTGTAAATAAATGGTATGTTTGTTTTCTCATTTAAGGAAAAAAAAAAATAATCGAAACAATTTTAGATTTAGCTTGAATTTTATTAATTATTTTTTTAAATAAATAAAGTTTAAATCAATTTTTTAGTTCTTTGTCGCTTATAAAATTCAAATTCAAGTAACCAATCAAAATAAAACTGTTTAAGATGACTTGCCAAATGACCTAAACCCTTATCAAGATCATGAATTACTTTTACCATCTAAAAACATAAAATATATCAATGTAAAAGTCATTCAATTCTATCGATCAAGATGTTTGTGATCATACCGTAGTGGAAGGCAACCTTTATTGATTAATAGCGAAAAATTGAGGGAAAAGCATGTTATTTTATAGGAAAATTTATATTAATTTAAGATAGTGTTTGAGTTTGACTACTTCTGCAGGCTTGCTTAATAAAATAAAAATCTTCTGTTTTGGGTGAGATTTGAATCAAGAAGCATGATTATCCGACAAATCCCTAGAGGTTCAACCTCAGTGCACCTTCAAGCAGATTTGGATTGTAGGACAATAGCGTTAATATAATTCAAACCCTTTGCCTATACATAATTTAAAATAATTTGGCAGTATATCATACATATGTTTTAGTACTTTGGAGTTGCCGAGTATAGTTAATATGAACATGATTCTCGAAAAAGGAAAAAAAAAAAAAAGTAATAATTTCTTCTTGTTAGATTATAAGCGACATTCTATTACTATAATGTGAAAACTACGACTGAAACCGAAAGCAAGAAATTGTTTTTTTTTTTTTTTTTTTTTTTACATTCTCTTGTTTTCTAAGGAATAAATAATTAGATTTTGATTACAAATCAATAACGACGTCAATCATTTAGTATTTTTCACTTGTTGATTAATTAATTGCTAAAGCCCCTTTATCACTAATTCCAAAATTTTTCAGTTGACTGCCTTTCAAGTAATTAGGGCTTGGTTGTAGTTGCGTTCACCGCGTGAGGAGATTAGTTTGATTGTTAATTAAGGATTGGATGTGATTAATGATCATGTGGAATCCAACTGAGCAATGAACTCTTTGCTTTGTTGGCTAGACCGACCACATGCGCTCAAAATTTCAACCAATTGATCTAAATATTAAAATTTGAATCATCAAGGAACTTGATTAAGTTTTTATTTTACACCTTAACCATGAAGATCCATAAGAATCAACTATATAAAAATCTCGAGCATACGCAAAAATGAATGGCAACCTATTATTAGTACTGTTATTATTAGTGCTATTATTATTATTATTACTTAATCATCATTTTAATAGACGGATTCTGGAATCACACCTTAGTTTTTTATTTTTTAAATAACATTTGAATTTTTTGTAATCATGAAGATCAAATTTACAAAAGATATCCATCAAAACCCAGCCTTCTGATCGATCCAGTATTACGCGGCAGCAGCACGGGCTCACTGTTGTTGGGCTTTTCTTATTGCGCACGAGTCGCGAACTCACATGCCACCTGTCGTCGTGGTTCCCACCCCCGAGATTGTCGTCATACGTCGCAGGGTCTCTCCTCCTCTGATTATCCTGCGGCCGACGCGTCGTTTTCGCTGAACGCTGCATTTCTTTCTGCGTCAGGAATCTCCTATGTGGGTCCCGCGCCTGCAGATCTACCGCCAATCAAAATTCGAAACGTGTCGGACGAATCTGGAGGCGCGCAGGGTCCCCGCGAAACTGAATGAGAGAGTTGGTACTTTTGATACTTCCTTTATGTTACGGAGAAGCTTTACCTAATATCGGGTGCGTGTTTTCCCACTCTCTATTTTGGGTAGTGACTTACACGCTCTCCTTACCCACAATTGGATTGGAAACATATTTACCTTTTTTTTTTTTTTAATTTCTACCGTCATGTAATGTGTTGGAGGTTTCTTAGCTATGAACACTCTAAAATAATAGTAAATGATTTGAGTGATTTTACAAATAAAATCTTACTATGCTTGACTTTTTTTTATTTAAAAAAAAAAAAAGAGATTATGATAACTAGAGGATGCTAAACATCATTTTAATTTTTATTTAAATAAAAACTCAAAGCCATGAGAAATTTATTTTATTTTTGTATTTAGAAATTATTTCCTATCATATAAGATATACAAATATAATTATTATAAAAAATCGTCAAATTTGAAACGCAACATTTAGATACATTTGACACATTAACAAAATTTAACATGATTAAAAATAAAACAACATGTTTGATGTGTTGGTTAATTTCTTTGACTAAGAAAAGCTTAAATTTTTTTTATTATGTACTATTAAATTTTTTTAATGAAATTTTAAATATCTTTGTTCTATTTTGCACCTTTTTAAAAAGCATATAGTAATTCTTATATTATTTTTTTCAGAGCGCTATTACATCCAACGCTTTTTCAAGCGGCCGCACAAATTAAATCAAACATTCTGCCGTTTTATGATAAATCATCGAATGAATGCTAAATTTTCAAAATAATTAGTAAATTAAACCTCATGCTTGTCGTGTTGAATTGATCAAACGCCTTCTAATTTGGCAAATCAACGTAAGAAATGGCTGCCATGATATGAAAGCTATCATTTTTCTTTAATCACTCTGCGAGAACGACATTGCCACGTTGGTGCCAGAATAAAGTATATTTTGATGTGACATATATCAAAGGTTAAAATGTGACCCTACTAATATAGCTTTTTTTTTTTAAATTTTATTTCTATTTCAATATTTTAACTTAATCAACTAGAGACCATAGGCTATTACAATTAATAAATGTTTAGTTAATGGATAAACTCTGATTAAAGCAATGTGGGTGCCGGGAAAAATTCATTATCTTGAAATTAATAGATTTGGGATTTCAAATTCCGCTCACATGGATGGCATAGAAATTAAGTTGTCATGCTAAATCGAAAAAAAAAAAATCACGATTAAAGAAATAATTGTTCTTTCGATTTAAATAACAATAATTGATAATTAATAAATAATACTTTCTTTATTCAGAATTTACCAAAACAATTTCAATATAAAATAGAAAACCTCTAAATGTTGCAATTTCGAATCTTTAAAAAGCCAATGCTGGACTTGACAAAGCAATGAATGCACTTGAAATTGAAACACATAATCGTCTTTCCCTAGCCATTTATTAATTAAGACAAATAAGTCTCAAATTAAGGGAACAATCTAATTCAATCTAAGGAATTTTCGCTGGAGGATATCAAAATAACTTCCCAAAATTGAAACATAATTGGTAATGTAAATGCCCATTTAAGACCTAATAAATATTGAAATCTTTCTACATATTTTCACCTTAATTTATGTCATTGTTTCCGTGGTTGACCACAATACCCCTTTTGCATATTTCTCTTAAAATGAATTTAAAATTTAAATTAATTTAAACTAATTCGCTTACATTTGCTAATCATTGTTTCATTACCTACAATTTTTAGATAAGCTACGTCAACAAAAAATCCCATCACCATCAACATTCAGACCGTGAGTTATTAGAGAAAAAATTATGTTGAGTCAACGGTGATGATCAAGTAAACAAAGAAGAGTGAAACTATATGTGAAATGGACGGTTGAGATGGTAGGGTGTAGTAATAATGTCTGTCATAAAAATATAGATTAGCATGGTTCCAAGGTCTCCTGTTCTGCTATTTCCATATATGGGGAGGAGGGTGAGCAAGTTTGAGAATTTTTATTGAAATTAAATAAAAATAAAAAAAAAAAAAAGGAAAGAAAGGAAAAACAGATCTTTTTATTACAATACTAACTAGCATAAGCAATAAACAAGACGCTTCGATTGGGGTTGTGCTAAAAAGAAAGAAAAAGCCAAAGACAGAACACACAGTAGAGAGAGAAAACAGAAAACAAAACAATTTGAGTACTTTCTTAAAAACAAATATAGATTTCTGTTTTGTTGTTAGGGCTGAAAGTTAAAAAACACTCTCTCAACTCTGTTTCTGAACATCACCATCATTGCTCATTTGGACAGCTTTCACTCAATTTCTTCTTTTGTTTGTCTCTTGTTCAACCTTTCTTTTTCAATTTTAATTTTTCTAATGTTTTTCCATCTGGGTTTTGTGTAAAAGCCTCAAAGAACAAGGCTTGAGTAATTTTGAATGCTCAAAAATCGAACTTTTTCTTCTTGAGTGATCTTTGTTTTCGGCTCTGTTTTTGCTCTGCTTTTTCGCCCGGGATTTTGAAGTTGTTTAATTCATAAGGACTGCTGAGGAAAGAATGGGTTCTGCGGGTAGTGAAGATGGAGCTGTAGACAAGTTTCCAATTGGTATGCGAGTGCTTGCCGTTGATGACGACCCAACTTGCCTTAAAGTTCTGGAAAATTTCCTGCGTGCATGCCAATATGAAGGTTTGTAGTTATTCTTGTAATGTTTGGTTTTTTTTTTTTTTTTTGGTCTTAGTTCTGTAAAACACGGGGTTTTTTAGATGATTGTTTATTGAATATTTGATGATTTTTCTCTATGCAGTAATTCAATTGTTTGGATGGGTACTCTGTTTTTTGTTTTTCTGTTTAGTCGGTTGTAATTTTTTTTTTAATTTTCATAGCGTTCATAGTTTCAATTTCAATTTCAATGATTCTGGTAATTCAGGTTTTTTGTGAAATATTTGAAAATTTGGGTTTATGAGGTTTTTATTGTAGTTCAATTTTTTTAGTTCTGGATTAATTGGCTGTTGAAAACCGTTAGACTCTGTTCATCAGATGTGATTGTGTTTTTGACTTTTGGTTAATAAGGTACATTTGGATTGATCCGCTTTAATGGTAGTGTGTAATTTTTGTCTCTGAAAACTTATTCAAATTTGCCTTATTTTTTCATCACATTTATTTATTTATTGCAGTTACAGTAACCAGTCAGGCTGTTACAGCACTGAAAATGTTGCGGCAAAACAGAAACAATTTTGATTTGGTTATTAGCGATGTTCATATGCCCGACATGGATGGCTTTAAGCTTCTTGAACATGTGGGTCTTGAGATGGACCTACCTGTCATAAGTAAGCATAAAAGCTCTTTGTTAGTTCATCACATTTATTGATCATTGCTTTTCTTTTCAAATTATCCCAATTTGTTTAAATTAGTTTCTTTAGATTTTAGTTTTAGGTGGTTAATGTAGGAGACTGATTACATTTTAATGTTGTGTTTGCCCCTGAAATTTTGGTTCAGTGTTGTCAGCATATGGCGATACCGAGCTTGTGATGAAGGGGATTACTCATGGAGCTTGTGACTACTTGTTGAAACCTGTTCGAATTGAGGAGCTGAAGAACATATGGCAGCATGTAATCAGGAGAAAGAAAGTTGGACCCAAGGAACAAAACAAGTCGCTTAACCAAGAGAATTCTCGTGTTGGAGCTGGAGATGGTGGACAAGGTGCAACGTCTACTGGTAATTCTGATCAAAATGGAAAATCCAATAGGAAAAGGAAGGATCAAGATGTAGATGAGGATGAAGATGGTGATGATGATGGACAAGAAAATGAGGACTCAACAACCCAGAAGAAGCCTCGAGTTGTTTGGACCCCGGAGTTGCATAGAAAGTTTGTTGGAGCCGTTAATCAGTTGGGTGTTGACAGTAAGTATTCTATTACCATGAATGGTATATTATTTTTCTGATATCCAAATTCTCATCCTTGAGGTATTTTCAATTTTCTGTTCCTTTTTGTTTTTTCATCATTTGCAGAGGCTGTCCCAAAGAAAATTCTTGACCTGATGAATGTTGAAGGGCTTACAAGGGAAAATGTGGCAAGTCATCTGCAGGTACTGATGTTTCCTTTTCATTATTCATTTTCAGATTCTCTTTTGTAATCCTTCACCTTGATGTACGCCTGTACTTGTGAGCTTTTGTAAAATTTATAGAATTTACCAATGCCCTCCTCAACTTACTTTGTTCTTTTGTTTTGCAGAAATTTAGGCTTTACCTGAAAAGACTTAGTAATGAAACACCGCAAGCTGGCATGGTTGCTGCATTAGGGAGTAAAGATTCCTCTTATTTACGTGTTAGTGCACTGGATGGATTTGGGGATTTGCGCTCATTGAACAGTCCAGGAAGGCTTTCAAGTTCTGCAATATCATCATCATGTGTACCAGGCAGCATGTTTGGTAGGTTGAACTCTACTGCTGGTTTAAGCATGCATGGAATTCCTTCTTCTGGCATGATACAACCAGGCCATTCCCAATCCTTCAACACCTCCTTCAATACTATTGGGAAGATCCAGCAAGCAATGTTTCCTGCAAACCGTATTTCAAATTTGTTCCAAGGGGTCCGGACATCATTAGAGCTCAACCAGCTGCCGCAAAGCAAGTCCGCTACCCAAATTGGAGATTTTAATCCCATTAATGGTCCAACAATGTCTACAGCTGCCACTGGCTTCACAGATGCCGCACTGGCTGTTGGTAGCTCAAGCAGCTCTGTATCTAATTCCTCGAGCAACGTTATGATGTTGCAAGGAAACCTGCCTCAGGCTCTGAGTAGGGATGCTTATGGAAATCAATCTTCTCTCAGTGTGGCCTCATTGAATCAGGAATCTTTTGATGTTGGAGTCCGTAATTCTTCAAACTTTCTCAATCATAGTAGATGTAATGAAAGCTGGCAGGATGCAGTTCAATTGTCATCAAATACATTGCCATTGAGTGAACCTTTTATTCATGATCAAATGCCTCCTAACTTAAGGAGCACTTTGCCTTCAACCAGCTGTCTGGATATTTCTTCTTCCATGGCAACTTCTACGCATTTGGAGGATTCAAGGGGAGACTTGTCTTGCCAGCCTGGCCTGATTGGTAATGTAATTCAGAATTACGCATCGAAGCAGCAGTGGTTGGAACATAAACTGGATTACGACCAGAACTTAAATAATCCATGCGGCAATGTAAACACTCTGCTTTCTGGCAATTGCACTATGGGTCCCTTTAGCCAGAGCATGGACCAAAGCAATTCTCCTTACATTGCTCAGCACACTGGTGGAGAAAATGCTCCATTAAATGCAAAGTTGAGGTCAAATGATGACTTCCTCATGGAGCACAGCAAGTCCCATGATGGTTTCATTCAAAATAACTATGATCCCATGGATGATATGATGAGTGGCATTCTTAAACGAGTAAGTTAGATACCATGCTTGCTTATACATGTTTCTTTTGGCACCTTCATATAGGCTGAAAAAGCTTACACATATTTTATCTGTATCTTTCATGAAATCTCTAAATGAGGCGGTGTATGCAATGCAGGATTTAAATGAAACAATTTTAATGGATGGAGAGCTAGGATTTGATGCTTACTCCCTCAGCTCATGCATGTGAAATTTGATTATCGTTGGGTTGACAACAACTTGAGATAAAGTCTAATCCTTTACCAGAAGCTTGTAATTATGTAGTTCATTATGCTTCATGTATTATCTTCTTCCCATTTATATTTTCCGCTCACTGTTGCCACATTCAGTTTCTGGTTGCAATTGACAACAGTTTGTTCCTTTTGCTTTTCATTCTTCCGCTTGTTCATTCTTACGGTAGAACATTGGCTCAAGAAATTTCCGCCGCCTTCATTTTTTTTTCCTTTTTACTTTCTTTCATTATCAAGTGAATATAATATTAATGGGAATTTCTTAGCTGGTGACGTCCACGTCTCTGACTTTCTGTTGCCTTCCATATGAAGGGGTGGCCAGCATTGTAAAATAATGGAGTAAAAGTCAGTACTCAGTTCTGTGAATTCTTAATAAGAGAAATAAATAAAAACAAATCTTAGAATGTGGAGTGTTGGGGGGATTCAACATAAGATTTCTAGGTATCCAACCCAAAAGACTAGCCTTTTAGGTGGAGTGACCTACCACCTTATAAACCCAAGCACCTCCCCCTTACTAGCCAATGTGGGACACAACTCAACAATCCCCCCCTCGGACGAAACCACCGCCTTGACTCCGGTCCTTTCGTCCGACACACCTGAGTTGTTCCACCACCACATTCTCACAGGCTACGATACCACTCACGTTGGGGATTCAACATAAGATTTCTAGGTATCCAACCCAAAAGACTAACCTTTTAGGTGGAGTGACCTACCACCTTATAAACCCAAGCACCTCCCCCTTACTAGCCAATGTGGGACACAACTCAACAATGCAAGATGGCATCTAACAATCTGATCTGTTAATGCACGAAGTCAAAACAAAGTCAAATCATATATGATTGATCATATTTTCATTTTTGCAGAGCAGGAATTGCTGGATGCGTTCTAGAACCCTCAGTATCTGTTTCAACAGCCTGGCAACGACATAAAAATGCATTAATTTTGCCACTGCACGTATATTAGACTCTCTTTTGTCAACAAAGGAGAGAGTCTTAAGCGAGAGGGAGATATCACGTCATTCAGTACGATCGTGCATTATAAGTATGCGTGTTAATTCTTAAAGATAGGGACTTGGCATTAGAACAAGATCTAAAATAATAAGAGGAAATTAGTTTGCTTGAAACTGTCTATCTGGCTGTTGAGCATCCAGCAGCTACTCCCAGAGTGCTGCTGTAGCAAACTCTAGGTGGGGCAAAGGCCCTTTAACACCGACTTGGCGATGTTATTTTGCTTGCATCTGGGGCCCATGTTGGCTGTCTCGTCTGCAATTCTTGAAGCATTTCTGATAACGAGTCAGTCACTATTTACACAACTGAAAGTTTAAGCGAAAATTGTTTTCAGTTCAACCTTTAGTTGACAACTGAAGCTCTTAGGT
This sequence comes from Citropsis articulata, assembly GCA_030449925.1. Lineage (NCBI taxonomy): Eukaryota > Viridiplantae > Streptophyta > Magnoliopsida > Sapindales > Rutaceae > Citropsis > Citropsis articulata. The sequence continues at coordinate 2,170,855 of JASUUH010000168.1, forward strand.
CAAGCAATTCCGTTAACATGGCATCAGAGCCAACCTCTTGGGTCAACTCCAGCATCTAATTCTATTTCAACGAAAACAAGAGGATAGAGCAGAGCCACTTGGAACAAATACAACGGAACTGGCCTATATAAGACAAAAGAACATTCTTTCATTTTTCTTGCCTTTCCTTTTATTGGAAAATGTAGGAAAATAAAACTCAATAATAAAATTTTGCTTTACCATCAGGGTTATATTTGCATACATCAACTATAATATCTTCTCGCCAATTAAAACGAAGCATTAGTGAAATCAAGGGCATCACGATATGCTATCTGATAAAAAGTATTAAATTAAAGTTTTAAGCAATGGGCTCACTCTAGCTCAACAAGCTGAGCTCTCCTTTCAGCAGCTCTCTTCCTTACAAATATCCCCCATCTCAATGCGGCTTTAAGCTTAAGCCATCCCACAACAGCCTTCCCCGACCCTCTGCTGAGATCCTGCTTGTATGTTTGGTCCATGGGAGGCTCATATTGAATGCCATAGGAATAACAAGCTTCATGAGACTGATCATAACCCGCTGTCATTCCCATACTCAATGTTTTTAGCAGTCTCTGCATGTCATCATTCTCTAACATCTCGGAACTCCTAACTCGGATTTCCTCGGCCAAAAAGTCTTCCAATCCATGCCCATTCCTTGGCCTAGACCAATCTCCTGGAAAATAAGAACCCCCAGCTGCAGCATTCCCAACTGACATGTGATCAAAGCTGCCTGATAACGCTGCTTGTGGATTATTTAGTATCATCAGTGAAGTCTGATCAGGCCTCACAAATGGAAATTCAATTAGCTGAGTAACTGGAGCATGTTGGTGGTTTCCAGATTGGTATTGTGATCTTGGCTCAGATGACACATACTGCTGTCTGCTCTGAGTTGTTGCGGTACAGCGACCTGTGTCATAGTTGCTGGAAACTGTCGGTGCAGCTGATGATTTAATTGCCTTCTTAGTATTATTAGTCAGTGAGCTCAGGAATTTTCCATCATACTCTAAAACTTGATGCCAATTATCATATGCTCTCTTCACCAAGGAATCAACCGATATCTGAAGGCAAATACGTGCTTATGTAAGCAACTATCAGAAGTGTCTTCATCACCAACAATGTGCATATACATGCACATGTAGTTAAGCTAATAAGATAAATAAACATATCGATAAAATTTTCAAAACTGTTATAAAAGATGATAATGCCATCATCATTTTTCTGTACTGAAGAATGTCTCACCTTCTGGCTGTGAGTAAGGGATTCCAAGGAGACGAACTGCCCATCATCAATAAGGCCTCGAAACTCATAAATATTGTTGAAGACAACACCAGTATTCTGAGTTCCATCTGCATAGTAAACATAAAGCTTCCCACCCAAGACACATGTCTTCGCATGCTCCACTGTGTTCTCCCACATCCTATTGGACATGCCACTCCCAAGGATCTATATGGTAAAATCAAAGTAAAATGAAGAACAATAACTGCTGGAAAGAGTTTGAAATAAAAGAAGAAAAAGTTCCCATGACCGTGCATGAGGGAATGAACCAAAATCCAAATAAAGTTACTTACATTTCTTAATTTCTGTGGATCTCTAACTAGAATTCGGAGAAAATCTTCAACAGTTAGAATATCAGCTTTCATCAACTTTTTGTGCAGTGCTCCATCTTTTGCTATCCTATCCAATCTCCAGACTTCATCATGTAAGGCAGGTGGGTAATGTTTCTTGTACACTGCAAATTACAGAAATAATTTTGACGCCAACAACTCATCATCAAGAAAGAGAAAAGGAAAGCAAAAGCCATACCAAGAAAATCTATAGTGACATAGTCATTGACTAAAAAGCCTCCATTCCGTCTAACAAACATAAAGTATCTACAAGAAAACTCACATTCTCCTCTATGATCTTTGACAGCAAAACCCTCAGTTTTAGCCTCACGAACACGAATCCCATCACAGTATCCAGGGGAAACCTTCAATCCAAGCCTGAACTTTCTACTCCTTATCCAGCTTGAGTTGTCAGTGAAAGTAAGATCGCCAAGTGTTCCAACCCCTTCCTTGAGGATCACCTGCAAATCCCCCGTCAGAATTGGTCTTTTTCCCTCACGCTCCTTCACTTCATGGCTTTCAAAGTGCTCTTTAGTCCAATCATCATCCTCTTCTTCATTGAAGTCACCTTCAAGCACCACAACATTCAGCTTGGCAGATGATTCTGGTCCTGTTTGGACAACATCTCCTGTGTTCATGTCTATCAAGACAACATGGATAGCCGCTCCTTGATCTCCTTCAACCTTTCCCCCTGTAAAAAGGTGAGGTGGCATCCTTGTTTTGAAATGAAGTTGCAAATTTTTTTCTCCTGGTCCATGGATCCTTGGGGGTGGACACCTGCTATGCATAGAGAGATGATCGGTGAGCTAATGGTATTGAGAAATGCCCTCCATCAAGAACTAGTTCCATTCGAAAACCAGAATGTCTACTAAGGTTTTATATTACAGATGGTCACCAAATGTAAATCTTTAGTGTCTTAACATTAAGGAAGAAGCAGAAACAGACCTAGCAGCAAGTTTAGCATGACCAAACTTTGTCAAAGCTCTCTCCACTTCTTCACTAACCTGGTAGGAAAGGAATTCACAGTAGTCAGTAGACAGCAAAACTATATTACCAGGAAAAAAATGTTTCATTAATATATATAAACTGGCATTCAAGTGGCATATGCTGTGTATCATCAAGCATCCTGGAAGAGAATAATCAATCAAATTTTTCATGCAAACTACCATGCACAGCTATGCAAATTCATTCATTAGAAATAAGTTTCTGACTCACAATTCTGCGGAGAAGAGGCTCCAAAGATGAGCAAAGTCTTTGCAAACTATCCATCTTCAAAGCTTCCACAATCACACTGCATAAATACGAATTTAAGTGTTGGTAAAAGCTTGAAAGAAACCTCAATTTCATTAAACTATGCTGGCTGGCATATTTGTACATCAATTTCAATAACTATTGAACAATGCAACCAAACCAGAGAGCATTATGAATGCTTTTCATTTTTGTCCTAAGTGATGAATTACCAAAAAATGCCATTGTCAAATACTCATATTTTATCTGAAGAGTCCTACCAGGTGCTTCATGTAATTGAGATCCATCCATTAAAAACAGATCATCATCTGCTTAATATGTCATCTCAAAGTTGCAAAAGTTAATTCTGATGTAGATTAGGTATTAGAATCTATCACCCAAATGCTATGTTTACTAGATATAGCCAAGAAATTAACCCATTTCACATCATTAACATCAATTTTGATTCCTAATTGCTAAAATAAAATTTCATTTTCGTTGAGCTATCATAAGTTACAAGCCCTTTCAAGCAACCAAAAGAATAAAACAACGTTTCTATGACTTATTAACAAGAATCAAACGCAAGAAGTCCATTACCAGAAAGCAAAAAAATTCAATTAACAAAGTCATAGAACAAACCTTGCCAAAGCGGGCAATTTCGATTTTTTGGATCCAGGCATGCCATCAGCTTCATCTTCAACACTCTGCTCATACCCTCTCTTCTTGTTCCTTGAACTTTCCATTTATAGAAACTTAACCAAACACTCACCACCTTTCCAAATTTAGACACAAAAAAACTCCTTGTAAAGACAGTACATAAACAACAATACAAAATCTTCAGGATCAATCCGTTTTCCAGTTTTTCTAAAAGATGAAGAACAAAACAAAACTGTTTTTTATGACATTTACGGAACTGGGTTCTGAGTTGTATGATAAAAAATGAAACAAAACTAGTAGTTGAAGCTATGAAGATAATGAGCTGCTCAGTTGCATTGCATATGCGTTGGATCTAAATATATTGTTTTTTTAATATTTTCTGATGATAATAAAATATAGAAAATTAAAGATTCTTGCATAGATTAATACTAAGAAAGAGAAACAGCTGTGTTTTGAGAGTGTGCATGAACGTTGAAAGTTGAAACCGCGTTATATTGCTTTCTTGTCTCACTCGGTACGCACTGGCTGATCGCATTTGGCTCGTTTTTTTTCCACCCCTTTTTTCAATTTTTCATTTTTGGAGAAAGTCAAATGTGGAGGTGGTGCTAGCTAGTCCCTGGGGCCAACTGAAATGACTCTGCTCATGGTAAAGGGAAAAAGTCTTGCATACTCACTTCTTTTTCAATTATCACTTATAATGGGTATGTTTCAACTAATTTTATATATATACACGGCTAGTGAATGGTATGGATATTGGATATCATCTTTTATTACATTGGTTGGTGCATCCCCATGAATAACTGCTTTGGCTCGTTTCGATGATGGGGAATATCAAGAAAATGGTGATAGGAAAGCATTTTTATGGATTTTAACTATATACGATGCTTCAACTTAATATTTGTACATATTGTTTTTTGAAAGTCCCAGCACTTGTTCACTTCAATTCTGCTCAAAATTATGTGGCAGAGGCATTATTAGCAGACAAAAATATGCTGCATCCAAAAATAAAAGCATACGAGGAAATATGATTTAGCAAATGGTAGTGGGAGCAGTCACAGAATGTCAATTACCAAAGGAAATTGAGGGATAAAATTTTGGAAATAATACTACAAATAGAGAGAGCAGTGAAAAAAAAAACAAGGGAATATGAAGCAAGACACAGTAACCCTCCCCTTACCAAGCAACTCAAGCAAATTTTTTGCTTGCTTGTCTGCCTGTTTGCATGGATATTAAGTGTTTGAACAATTCAATAATCTGAGTATAGAAGTTGATAATTATACAGACAACTATTCTCCTTCCCATCCCACTTGCCAGGCTCGCCCCTCCCACAAGGAAGTTACTTTCCTCTCCTTGATCAGCAAGGCCTCAGCCCGTTCTCTGGCCTCTTCACAGGTTTCTGTAGCAGCATTGCATTTTTCTGCCTCCTTTTGGTACTGGGAAGCCACCCTTTTTGCTTCACCAAAGGTAATGTTCATATGGCGCATGTGCTCTTCAGCAACAGCTTCTTGCAGCTTCAATTCCTCCGTCAGAAGATCGACAAACTGCTTCTCCATCTCCTGCTTGACGTCAGGGTCATTGCTTCCACAATCTGTAATATCACCACAATTAGAATCAATTCACAGGAAAACCTGCAAGCTAGGAATCTGAGCAGTGAAAAGGGAAAGCTGAAAAATGAATGAGCTAAAAGGCTTTTGGCAGCAAAGTATATTTTCTGAAGCAAACATTTTATCAACCCTCTACATTTCCACTTAAGTAACATCTGCCTGAAAAAGAAAAATATACCCTTGCCCGACAAACTGTTCTCAGGATCCAAAGGCCCAAACCGGCAGAGAGATATCTCATAATTTATTTAGTATAGTCAGTTAAGAGCAAATGCATGACTAGCTCAATCTTTTACCAATATGTGAATTACGAAGAAAAGAATTCCGAGATCAAACATTAATATTTAAAAAAAAAAAAACTATGTTTCCGGTAAACTGAGATAAGAGAACATAATTTATAAGCTGAGTAACAGGTTACTCAGCAAAATGCAATCTACTAGCCTGATGCATAATTTATGAGCTGAGTAACATGTTACTCTGCAAAATGCAATCTACTAGCCTAATACATAATTTATGAGCTAAGGTGTTACTCTGCCAAAATGCAATCTACTAGCCTGGTGATAGGTGGAATGCAATAAACACTAGGGGTCAAGAAAACCCAACAAAGCAGTCAAATTTGAGTAAAATAAGAAAGAAGGTCAAAAGCAAGAAGTTCTTCACCAAGTTAAGCTAGTAGAGTGAGCTCTAACCTGTGACTGAGAGATTGGCTAATCCTGCAGGAAATAAGAAAATCCGAAAGGTAACATCAGCATCTATGTAGAGACTTTGAAATTTCAATTTCCAAAAAAAATTCCTACATATTAAACAGTGAAGTAAAAAACTTGCAGATGTCAACTGGAATTAAGGAATCTGTATGACATTTCAAAAGCTAACAGCCGCGACAAAGCATCCAACTATTTCATATTGACTATCAACTTCAGAGACCCACTTCCAATAATAAAAAGGTGTACACTACAAAATTCTCTCTAGAAAATCTTTTCTTTCATTGAATTCCTAGTTCACAAAAACTTCACAATTTCTCCTTCAGTGGTTTTTGGGGTGATCAACTATTGAATGAATACAATTTATTGGATTTATAATGCTGAAGCATCGACCAAAACAGCATTCCTAGATTTTCATTCTAATTAAAACATGATGAAACTAAAATATTAAGATAATCCTCAAAGAAGATGAAGCTTATCCTGATCACTCCAATACCCAAGCAAGGAAAAAGATTCAACAATACAACAAAAAATTGAAGTATCATCCCGATGCGATGAACACCTAATTACTTTTACTTGGATCACATGTAAAGAAGATAGATTAAGACTGTAATACAATCACATCCCTCGTGACAAAGGAGATTGAGAGCCAAACCAAGAATCACCAATAACAGCTGATCAGAACTTCAAAGTTGATGACACAAGCAACCTTAATTATATCATAAAAGAATGGAAAATAAATATGACTTGAATTAGAACTTATTCCTCATTCTATTGCAACTATTCCATTATACACAAAGCTCAGACTTCAAAATTAGCAACTGTAGATCAAAACCTCAAGCTAATTATTTTGCTCTAATCAGCATTTAACCAAACAAAATCAGAACTCGACAACAACCCAGATAGCAAAAAATGAGCTATACCAACAAATAAAAATCTCAACTTGAGAAAATGAGAACTACTCAAATTCACTATAATCCACATACAATCAAACAAAAGCAAAACCCACAAACAGAAATCATTAAAACCTGCCGCTGAGTAAAAGGCATAAACAGTAGATCAAAGATATCAACTCGATAAAATAGGTACTCCTCAAATTCACTCTAATCAGCATATAATCAATCAAGCGCTTGACTTGAAAACAACCCACAAGCAGAAATCACGAAAGCAACACTTACCAGGCGCAATCTTGAGAAGAGAAAGAGGAGGAGGGCAATCACAATTACAAGGAGGGCAAGAAGATTTGTTATCACCTAAACTAATACCCTTCTTAAATCTCCAAAACAGAGCAGGTCCACACACAGCCAGAGCTGAAACTACGGCAAATATTACGAGACAACACCTCACACAAGTGCCTGATCTCCTGGACATCTCTCTCATACACACACACACAAACAAGCACGCACACAATCTCTCTTCTCTCTGTATGTGTTTGTGCTTTGAGACGCAATAGAGATACAGGGGAGATCTAATGTGGATGCTTTGATTGATGGGGCTTTTACTATCAATGAATGAATGAATCTACTTCAGCTTTTATGTGAAAAGTTTTAACCTCTTTTTATATGCAAAGAAGTCAGTTCCTTTCGAGTATTTTAATGAGCTGTGTTTTACTTGTAAACATTACCGGACGGTTATTACAAAAATCATTTAAGTCTTGTTCACTTCAGCAGCCGTCTCGGTCTTTGTTCAGTCTTCACTATTGCCTAATGTCTCTGTTTAGTTTGTCTGACGGTTGAATTTTTCTTCTTCTCTCTTTTTTTTTTTTTTCTTTTTATAATATTTTTCAAAGGCCTTATGAATTACTAATCAGGGTCTTAGACCTCAATCCATTCTTTTTTTTTTTTTGGTTGAAAATATCCATGAATAGAATAATTAGTTTCATGTATGGAGTAACTAAATATGCTTATATATAACTGTAATTACTGTTATTGACAGTAGTTTTAAATTTCTATTAACTGGTTTTTTTCCTTTTTAATCAACTGATAAATCAATATGATATCCAAATGGAAGGATTTTAATAAATTCATAAAAAATGCCAAGTTTTAAGAAATAAATTGAAAGAAGAGCTTGATTTCTTTGATCAGTAATGATAATTGACTCCCTCAAATCTCTTTTTTTATTTTTTTTGAAGAGCCTCAAATCTCATTTTTAATCTATGTTATTATTTTTTAGAATTAGCTTTAAATAATAAAAATATTTTTTATTATCTCTCTTCCCCACACACCCTCGCCGCCACTTACTTTCTTCACCATTGACCCATCGCCTTTGCTTGGATTTTGTTAAATCTTATGAGCAAATGGTAGATTTTATTATTATTGATGATATTGATTTTGTTTTATGTGATAATTTAAGACTTTTTTTAATTTCAATTTGGGATTAGATTAAGAGTAAATTTTTTATTTACATTTTGAATCAATTAAAAGAAATGAGAGAGATGAGAAGTGAATCAATTGAGAGATTGAGAAAGGAAAATATTTATTTTTTATTCTTTTGTAAAAAATTTTAAAATAATTAAAAAATGAGGATCGACTAAATAAATTGAGGGGTCAAATATTATTACTATTTTTCTATAAACGAAAAGCCAAAAAGGCCAAGTTTTGGGCTGAGTTTGGGGTACAATGCTGTTTTGGAATAATTGATACTAAAAACATTCCAGGAAATTCTGATTACACCCAAACTTTGCACATGGCTCCCCCTGGGCCTTAGATTTTATTTTGGTTTGTTTTTCTTTCTTTTTTTTACCGATAAGGCCATAGATTTTGTTGGATACTCTCTTTGTTGTATACCATTTGGAAAAAAAAAAACCCAATATAATTCAAATCAATAAAAGGTTAAATTCAATTTTATTCGATTTGATAAATCTAATCAATCCAATTAAAATAAAAACATCAATTGCTCTCCAAAGTTATAATTACTACCATTTGAAAGAAAAAAATCAACTCCTTTAATATTTTATCATTCATTTATTTTATTATCATATAGTTGAAAAAAGTTTAAATTTAAAAATTGAAAGCAAACGTTTGCTGCAACTTGCAACTTTGTACTCTGTTTTATTATTGTATACTTATACAAACTGGGTTTTAATTCTTTAATGAGTTAAATATATAAGTGGCATGTAGCTTTTCTTGAAATTAAATAAAGAGAATAAAAATTGGTTGGTTGGATTAGTTTATATTAGATTTAAACACATAGACCTGTAAATCAATCCAACAGCATTAGATTTTCTATTTTACAATTCAATCCAATCAAATCAAACAAAAATTGGAACGTGTTGATGCGCGAAATTGTCTACTCGGCAACAACGAAATTTTCTCCTCGCTTGATTAACCAACTTCACTCCCTGCTCGCCTTTTCACTAGTCTTTTCTGCTATCTCGGCGTAAACGTCTGCTCCTTCTTCTCAAATACCCACACAAGTACCAACAGTACGGTGGTTTTCCACCAGAACCCTCCGACGCCAAGTCGTCACATGTGAGTGTTTGGGAAAAACCTTTTTCCACGAATCTCGTGGTTTTTTACTTAATAAAGTAGAATGCTGAGAAAAGATTAGGAATCTCCCTTAGATCTTAGTTGTGTTTTTTGTCCAACCTTTTTACCTTCTTTGATTGCGCTATTTATAGGCTTCCGGATCTGGCCGACTCTTCACGCTTTTCCACTTTCCGCTTAGCGTCATGGTGTGTTTGATGACGACGACGTGGCAGAGGTTCGTGCCGAGTTCCGGAGGTGGTCGTGACAGGCCTCGCGGCTCTGGATCTTACCGCAATATGCTGCTCGGTAGTTGTTGTGGGTGAATCCGCCGCTCGCCCCGAAATGACCCTGATTCGGTCAAGTAGGAGATCTCGCCGCCAAGGCATCCCGGTGAAGAATCTTTCACGGACGAGCAGATATCTCGTGGAGAATAGGTCGAGCAGAATTTCGTGGAGTCGGCACGTCGTTATTCATCCACAACACATCCCCCGCTCGGTATTTGTAATGAAATAGACTAATACTAGAAACTTGGTACTTCCGTCTCATGTAACTGTCGGCTTTGTCGGATGGTGTGTCTACCATGATATAATTTATCTGCTTGCTGTGATAGCGTGTAGCCCACTTGGCCCCTTCAGTGGCCGATCATCTCTTCGAAGAGTCGCGCCACAATTAAATGCTGGTGAGGTGGCACTAATCTATCCATTCGTTCCGACGGCACGAGTCCCCCAGACGACGCTGTTGTACCATCGTTATAAAGAGAGTGCCCTTACTTGTTTGGGGAGTCCGTGATTAACCTAAATTGAACTTCTCTCTTTTTTCTGGAATTTTTCGGCTGCTTCCAACTCTTCTTCGTCGGAATACGTGTGACCCCGCAAGTGTGCCATTCTTTCAGGTATCATTTTCCTCTTTTTCGACTTTGATTTCTGCTGTTGTCCTCTTCTCTTTCGTTTCTTTTCTTCGTGAATGTCGTCGTAAGTAGAGTGTTGGAGATGTCGAAAGGGAAGGAGAAAATAATTGAGATTGATGATGATGAAGTCGATTCTCCACGGGATTACCTACCGTGTCTCCTTTGCTCCTGGGTTCCCTTAGAGCAGCCTCCCGCTTGGGGTAGGCACGGGGCATCTTCCGAGGTGACGTCCTCAGCTCGTGGCAGTAATAATGAGGGGTCTTCGTGCTCGGAGGATACCCCGAGTGAGGAGTCGCAGGAGTCCGTGAGGCATCCTCGGGCTGGGAGACCCGGAAAGAAAGAAAGAATAGTAGAAACCCGAGAAAGTTATCCTATAGATTATACGGTTAGCTCGACCACGCAGAAGACCCCGAGGAGCTTGGGTTAGTACAGATTCCCAAGTGACATACCTCATGGATTCCGTGAAAAGGATACCCCAGCCGACCTCCTGTGGGTACGTTACTCATTACCAGAGTTTCAAGTTCGATGAGATTCGCAGCCATATTTTATTCTACCGCCGGATTAGGCCTGCTCGGTCAACCCCAACGGGTGGAGGTCGCTCGTCTATTCGTGGAGCAAATGTGGTCAAAGCGAGCCCACAATGACGGTTAAGTATTTATACCACCAAGAGTCCCAAAGACTCATGGTATGAGAAACCTTTTGGTGGTGGAAATGAAAAGTGACAGAGATTGATGGGAGGAGGCCCTTATGTCTCGCTCAGAAGGCTGTGTTGCTGGATATTTGTATCTCCGCCTCCCTTCATCGCCTCTTCCTCCTCTTTTAACCCGTCGCTTGTAACACGATTCTTGGCCGCTCTACAGTTCTTGGAAGACTCGAGCAGCCAGCAGACAGTTCAAACGGCTTGGCGAGATCCCGTCAGACGAGATCTACTCTCTCCTCGGCTGTCCACCCGCCTTATACCAGTGAAGTCATGGGAGGACGTGGTGGGCTTGACTAGAAAGCTGCCCCGCCTCGCCAAGGAGGCGAGTAAAGAGGGCCTCGCAGTTTAGTTAATGTAGTTGAGGTCGCCCTTGAAAATATTACCTCTTCTCGCCCTTCTACCGGTGAGGCTGGCACTACTAGTAGAAATTGGGCCCTCCTCTGTAGGGCACCCAAATGAAAGCACCGGATCGAATCCGAATCGACGCCTTTATACGAAGCTTGCCAAGGTGGTGACGAAAAAGACTTGAAGTATTCAAGCAAACACCCTCGCGAACTAGTCATGGGTATGCAATGTGCTTACCATCTGGGTTGTCCGCTACTTACTACAGGCTGGTCAATATGACCGCAAGATGAAAGATGATATTCAATCGGCCAGAACGCACGAGGTGAGGAGAAAGTCGAATCTAAACGATGAGAATTCGCATGGAGCAATCTTCACGAGGCGAAGTCACCTCAAGATGAGGTGAAGGTTCGAAAGACGATTTTGAGACTCAATGAACACTTACGAGGCTCACCGAGTCGCCCAGACCGCCCACCGTGCATCGCCCACCAGCCGATACAGGTGAGGCGAGATCGGTGATGAAAGCAGCGGGCGCGATTCTTATCGATGCATCATGGTCATATCTAAGCAACACCGGTTCGAAACGGATCACCACTCAAAGACTCAAAGACACGAGTGAGCGAAAAGAGGGCGCAGAAGAGTACTCAAAAGAGATCGAACTGGATGCTCCCCCGTCGAGGTGACTTCCTCCTCGCATCGATCCTATCAAGGATCGAGGCCCATACTCCCTGGGCGGGGAGACTCTCCGCTCACCCACCGCCAACCCGAGGAAGTTGCCTCGCCTATTGAACCTTCATCTTCTTAGATGTACCATAGGCTTTCTTTAATATGCTCATGTCGGTCCTCTTTAATAAGAATTTTCCGTCTTTATAATCGCTTTTTGTTCATCTCGCATAAGTATTTTGCCTTTGAAATATTTTCGTGCTTCCGATAACCGCTTGACTTCAACGACTTAGCAGAGGGTAGCGTTTCACTTATTCTCGAGTGAGATCAAGAACCTTAAGTCGTCCGACGGCCCTGACTATGCATAGATCCCGGCAAGCTTGGCTTCGTGTCTCGCCATGTAGCGGCCCGAGACATCGAGCCTTGTAGTTGCTTAGATATTTTAAGAAATTTTGAGTCCGTCACCACGTGGTCGCAGAGACCGGCAAGTTTGGCTTCGTGTCTCGCCATCGAACGTGCTTCAGACATCGAGCCTTGTACTTGCCTTTAGGAATATCTCGGGAGATTTTGAGTCCGCCGCCGTGTCGTCGAGCAGATCCTGGCACGCTTGGCTTCGTGTCTCGCCATCGACCAGGCTTTGGGACACTGAGCCTTCGCATGCCTTAGAATATTTTAGGATACTTCGGAGTCTGCTCGCCTTCGTGCGGTCGAGCCGATCCGGGCACGCTTGGTTTCGTGTCTCGCCGTCGACCAGGCTTTGAGACAGTGAGCCTTGTGCATGCCTTAGAATATTTTAGGATACTTCGGAGTCTGCTCACCTTCGTGTGGTCGAGCAGATCCTGGCACGCTTGGCTTCGTGTCTCGCCATCGACCAGGCTTTGAGAAACTGAGCCTTTGCATGCCTTAGAATGTCTTGGGAGACTTTGGAGTCTCGCTCGCGTGGTCGGTCAGATCCTGCACGCTATTTCGTGTCTCGCCATCGACCAAAGTGCCAGACACCGAGCCTTGCATGCCTTAGAATGTCTTGGGAGACTTTGGAGTCTGCTCGCCTTCGTGTGGTCGAGCAGATCCTGGCACGCTTGGCTTCGTGTCTCGCCGTCGACCAGGCTTTGAGACAGTGAGCCTTGTGCATGCCTTAGAATATTTTAGGATACTTCGGAGTCTGCTCACCTTCGTGTGGTCGAGCAGATCCTGGCACGCTTGGCTTCGTGTCTCGCCATCGACCAGGCTTTGAGAAACTGAGCCTTTGCATGCCTTAGAATGTCTTGGGAGACTTTGGAGTCTGTTCGCCTTCGTGTGGTCGAACAGATCCTGGCACGCTTGGCTTCGTGTCTCGCCATCGACCAGGCTTTGAGACACTGAGCCTTTGCATGCCTTAGAATGTCTTGGGAGACTTTGGAGTCTGCTCGCCTTCGTGTGGTCGAGCAGATCCTGGCACGCTTGGCTTCGTGTCTCGCCATCGACCAGGCTTTGAGACACTGAGCCTTTGCATGCCTTAGAAATAATTTTGCACAAATATTATTCATGAAATTCCTCATAATTCTCATTAACGGTGCAACTCGTCATACATGTTATTGATGAAAATAAGCAGAAACAATAGTTGATAAAAACATGAATAGACGTGACTCACAGTCGTCCGCTTTACTGGAAGTATTTTTTGAGATGGACTGCGTTCCATGGTCGCTTTATTTCGGACCCATCTGCACGAATGAGTTTATATGCCCCTGGTTTCTGCTCGGGTGTCTAGCGAGGTGATTTGCATTGTCTCCTTTGTCACGCTGCGGAATAGCAGCCCTAGAACTCTCCGGTTTCAAGACAACCCCAACTATTCCATTTACCCGATACTTGAGGGCCAGGGTGACACACCGCTTTGCTCGCTCTCGTAAAGCGGCCTAGAATCACATGATAAGGACTCTCTTCATCAACTACAACGAAATCCAGAATCATGGTTTTTTCTGATGGACCTGAGCCAATTGTAATCGGCAATGACCACGCCATGGGTTTAGTTTCCTCCTCCAAATCCTTTCGCGGAAGTGTCAGTGCTCATCTTCGATCCGCTATCCCCAGCCTCCTCCAATGTAGATTTGAAAAGGACATCAATCGAGCTCCTCAGACGACTGTGATTCTATCGAACCTCTTGCTAGTGATGGAGGCTTCGATAACAAGTGCGTCCTCATGAGGATATAATACCCCTTCTTCGTCTTCATCTCGTCCCACATTATCCAGACCGCCTCGTTCTCGCCTGCTTACCGGAGTATTAAAGAACACCTCCTCGGGTCATAAGCATATCCGCATAATTCTTCCCGGATCTATTCAATCTCCAAAGTTGGCCTCCCAATAACTCCACAACAGTCGCTTCCCCATACTCCTCCGTCGACCCCCCGTGACGACTCAGTGACTGGAAGTGTTCCATCAATAAATTCGTCCAAGTATCGATTCCTCACTAAATCCTCTACCTGGTTCCGCAAGTCTCGACATTGCGTGGTTGTGTGGCCATGGGTGTCATGGAAATCACAAAATCGTCCCCTGTCTCTCCTGCTGGGCAACTTCGTTATTGGAGCGGGAGGGTACAGCAGGCCACGACTTCTGATCGCCTGATACACTTCGACCAACGGTACTTTCATGCGTGTATACTGCCCATAGCTTTGGCTCTGATCGACCAGGTGCACTGCTCTTTCTCTGGGAGCATTGTTTCGACTGAGGTGGGGCGGGCATCGTGTCCGCTCATCCTTCCGCCTATCATGTCTTTGGCTCACCGGTGGATGACCAGTATGGTTGTTCATACGCCGCTTCCACCTCCTCCAGAATCTCGGGGTGGATGCAGCAGATTGCCTCCGCCTCACACTGGATCGAGGCGGCCTGGTGGGGTTGGTATGGCGTGGAGCCGTCAGAGTTTCCTCGAGCCCGGTGCTCCTCCGCGACGGGCCTCCTCCTCCGAGGCTTTCTTATCCTTCCTCCTCGCCTCTTCCATCCGCCGCTTCTAATCTTCGCAGCCTTTTCCTCCTCAATCTCCATATCCTCTTCGCCGCTTCATAGTCAACACGATCAGACATGGGGTTCCTCAGGTTATACCACAACCGCCCTATTCTCACTCCACTTTTCAAACCCTTGAGAGCTTGAGGGTGATTAAAGCCCAGCGTCGAGCATCGCACGCGATACCTCTTAATAAATTCCTGAGGTTCTCCTCCTCCCCGCTTTTATGCTCATCACCCATCATGTCATCCTCCGTGCCATCGCCTCGAAAGTGCTCAGCAAATATTTGGCACATCTGGTCGAATGCTTTTATGCTCCCTCGAGCAAGCTGTCGATACCACTCCCGTGCTCGCCCCTCCAATGTTAGTGGGAACACCCGACATCTCTGAGCATGGGAGAGTCCCTGCACCCCAGTTATATCATTAAACCGCTCTATGTGCACCAGCGGGTCAGTCCGCCCAGCATATCTGAGGTCGGGGAGGCGGAAGTCTCTCGGGATGATGGCCCCCATAATTTCCGCAGAGAGGGGTGACTCGCTGTCCAGCATTATCCTCCAACTCGGCGTTTTATTGGAACCCCTCATGTCGTCTATTATCTGCGCCAGTTTCCGCACCTCCTCCTCCAACTGTATAGCTCGACCAGGATCACGTGCTGCCACCTGGTCTCGTTCTAGCTCAACATCATGCAGATGTTGTCGAAGCTCTCTTTCCTCCTCGTTCTCCGCCCGACCATTGTTACCAACATCTAGCCTGTCGGTGAACTGGTCCCCTCTGACTTGGCTTCCTCCCCCGTACCTGGGATCATTGGCCCCCTGACTCAGGCTTCCTGTGATCCCCTCCCTTGTCTGCGTAACCCTCTCATCACCATTCCTTCTGTCCAAGCGGTCCTGCATCCCTACACCGCTTCTCCTACGCTCCTCCTGAGCTTCCCTTTGCCCACTTCTTAATTCGCACAGAATGGTTGTCAGGGTTTCCATCTGCCTCTCCATTCGTTCCATCCGTTCATGCATCCCCCGTTCTCGTGCCTCATTGGCTATCTCTCTCAGGGTCGCAGATTCGTTTAACCCTGTGTCTCCTCCCTGAGCACTACTTCCCGCCATATCCATGATTTTCTCAGCCTTCTTCTTCTTCTTCTACTTTCGGTATACGGAAGCTTTTTGCTAGCTCCCCACAGACGGCGCCAAAATGTTGATGCGCGAAATTGTCTACTCGGCAACAACGAAATTTTCTCCTCGCTTGATTAACCAACTTCACTCCCTGCTCGCCTCTTCACTAGTCTTTTTTGCTATCTCGAGCAGAAACGTCCGTTCCCTTCTTCTCAAATACACCGCACAAGTACCGGTCAGTCAGGCCGGTGGTTTTCCACAGAACCCTCCGACGCCAAGTCACGTATGTGAGTGTTTGGGAAAACCTTTTCCACGAATCTCGTGGTTTTTACTTAATAAAGTAGAATCGCCGAGAAAAGATTAGAATCTCCTTAGATCTTAGTTGTGTTTTTGTCCAACCTTTTACCTTCTTTGATCGCTTATTTATAGCTTGGCGGATTCAATTTCGACTCTTCACGCTTTTCCACTTTCGCTTAGCGCGGCCATGGGTGTGTATTGATGACGGACGTGGCAGTTTGAGAGGTTCGTGCCTGGAGTTCCGGAGGGTGGGGGTCGTGACAGGCCTCGCGGCTCTGGATCTTACCGCACATGCGCTGCTCGGTAGTTGTTGTGGGTGAATCCGCTCGCTCCCGAAATGACCCTGCTCGATTAAGTAGAGATCTGCCAAGGCATCCTGGTGAAGAATCTTTGATGGGACGAGCAGATATCTCGTGGAGAATAAGTCGAGCAGGAATTTCTCGTGGAGCTGGCCTGGTCGTTATTCATCCACAACAGAACGGTTTGGATTAGATGGATTGGTTGGATTAGATTGAATTGGTCCTTCAACTGCCCTAATGAAGAGCATTGGCTAATATAAATCAGCAAGGTATCGGATACAAATCTTGAGGGTAGGTTGTGTTGATACTGGTTATATTCTTGTGTTAAAAATTTTGCGTAATGGTCATCAATCCACTTCTGTAAAATCTCAACTTCTTGCCGCCTATGCTCCACGAGCCAATCTGGACCGTCTCTTGTTTTGAATGGAAAATCAACATGATGAGCTCCTATTGGGGTGAGGTAGAAAGGGTAAGAATTCCAAGTGAAAAGAATCCATTTACATCGATGATGAGACACGCATGCATGTGCACGTACCTTTCTCAGTGACTCTGCAGAATCCATTTACATATCATTGAATATCGATATACCACGTGCAATATATTTAATGTTTGGCTTTAAAAAGAGAATTAACAGACGCTCCTCTGCTCCATGGATCCTGCATTCCATTGGAGAATATTATGTTGCTGCCAAACCTTTTCAGCACAAGCTTTTCGATCCTCTGCACAGACAAAAATTTTCATACAAGAGCTGAAAAGCATGTTTGAAGATACATAGAAATTTATCGATGGAGTAATAGCTTCGTTTGCTGCAATATTTTAACTGAGAAGAAACAAAAGATGACTCACTTCACCACCAAATTCGGTTGCGATCCAGTGTATTCGAGGCTTAACTCCATATGTCATCATGCATTGTTCTGCAAAATCTTTGTAATCATAGCCTGATGGAGGAAACATGCTGTTGTTGGAGCAAGTCATAGGCATAACCATCTCCGTACATGCCTGCGTACTCTTGAGGGTTTCCATCATTTATTGCAATAACAACTACAAATTTGAGTTGAGTTGCATCCTTGCCAATTTAAAATATGACTCCTACTTAATTCCTGAATTGTGTTCTAGTGAAAGCCAAAAACACATACCTGCCAGCGCCAACCTTCCAGGCCGTGAGGATCAGCTGCATCTTCTATCATAAATCATTTTTCTGTTTGGGGATAGTCGTAATATAAGCTTGCAGCTACAAAAACCTGGCTGAGCTTAGAAACTGTTTGTGGGAATCCATCAATAATTTTTGCGCATCTTCATATTCGAAACAAGAGAGTTCGAAGGAAAAATAAAATTTCTTAGAGATCTTCAACATGCTATGGTTGGTACTTCTTCTTTTTTCTAATGCATACCACCTGCTGCACCGGATACGCAGGTAATGGCATCAAGAAATTGACTTCTGTTGGATAATTCACCATTGCAGTATAAACAAAAGCTGTCCACAACCAATTCTGAGCAGAATCTATTGAAGGAAGGCCCCTGAACTCCAGAAAAATTTTGGATCAATCTTGGGGAAACAAAATCTGGCTCACGCATGTTTCCTAACACTGAGAAAAATGCAAACTACATTTTTAAGTAATAAATTCAGGATTGTGTAATTTAAAACATTAATGCAAACTACAGATAAGTATCGGATCAATCTTAATCTTTCTTATACATGTTTAACTTCTATGATGAAAGGTCAAGACTTGCTTGCAAGTTCTAAAGGTTTTGCTTAGTTTAGCCAGGCCTCCTTTTTGAGCTGAAAGCGCCTCCAGTTCTGCCCAGCTTCCCTTTATCACTTCAAAGCAATTCAAGCTTGCTTCCTGCCCGCATCAACATCTTAGAAAGGAAATTACAGAAAACAAACAGAGTGATTGACGCTGGGGGAGGGGGGTAGGAGTTCAATTGATAGGGAGAGAGACCTTGAAATCTTGGGAAACAGCATCATAGAAGCTTGACCAAGGAGTAATGTCATCAAACTGCAAAATAGGAGCAAAAGATGCCAGTGCACCAATGGCCATATGTGGGTATTGTTAGTCATATGCCCTAAAAGCCAATCGAATGGTATTTGCTTTTTAAGGAATTAATGCATTTGATTAGCATTTTGATATTTATAAAATGGCAAAGTTATCAACATTCATTTATTAATTTAATGAATATAGTCCAAGAAGTAAAATAGTTAAGGAACACATTCTCGAGTTTGTCGAAAATATGAAACGTGTATCCTTTGTACTATACTTCTAATAAATAGTTCCTAGTGGTGGATTTATGATTGGACTTCATAAATTCTTATAAACACTAGTATGTGTTATGACTCATTTATGGTATGTGATACTAAATTGGATGGTGAGTTTCATATCATTGACATGAGATGTTAAGTCAAACACATGCGTCATTGCGAGAACGAGTTTATCGAACTTGACCAAATATAATAAGTCATATGGTTTTGAGTGTTAATGACTTATTATACATTGTAATAGACACTATGTTTAGTAATGGTCTTTAGACACGAGGCATCATGATATCTTGTACATAGACATCTCGATATGTGAAAGCATAAAGATTGATTCTAATCAAGGAAGAGATCAGCAATACCGCTGTCATGGCTATGTATGAGATAAGTGTATGGCCAAGATGGAATTCATCACTTTATAATATACAAAAAGGATGTCGGTGAGATAATATGAATTGGCATGAGAAATCCTTGGCCAAGGTGAAATATGTTTGAAGGAGTTTAAATTATATTTTCATGCCAAGTTCATTTAGATTTATTTTGAGATAAAGCATAAATGCTTAACACACTAAACCATGTCGCGTGCTTTACTACGGACATAGATGATGAAGAGACCAAGACATAAAGATACAATGGAATAGTTCTATAGATCCACCAATTCTTGTTATTTGGATGGTTGTGAAATCGCTTGGTGTCACTCATGACTTGTAGAAACCTTAAGATCATTATTGGTAAAGCGACACAATGTATCTTAAAGTCATTAGAAAAGTTCTAATTGATGACTAAAGAGTTTAGCATCATTTAATGAATAAAGAGTTATCATTAAATAGTTCTACTACCTTATAACAAAGAACCTAAAAGGTCACACACATAATAGAAATGAAAAAGGAGTTACTAAAAGAAATGAGAGGTTAAATTTCCTAATTTTAGGAAAATCGGTATTTATATTATAATTCATTAAGAATGAATGTATATAAATATTTATATATCTTAAATATGATTTAAGATAGAAATTTAGATGTTCCATAAATAGTTTAAGGAACAACATAAATTTCATAAATCCTCAATTAAACATTATGTACAATATCGAAAGACGTAAAATGACCATTTTGGACATGTTCCGGTTCATAAATGATTATGGACTTCTAGACCAATTTTTGGGTTTAGAATTTTGGGCTTTTATTAGACCTAATATGGATTAGGAGAATGCATAAGAACATATCACAAAAGAAGCCCACAATTAACCATTTGATTTGATCAAAATTGGTTTAATTAATTAAAGACAAAATTAATTAATTGAGGCATTTATTTATTCAAAATATTTTGATTGAATAAATTATTGAAGTGATAAGATCACATTTAATAAATAATGGCTAAGTGGGTGGGTCAAGGACATGATAATGTTTAAAGCCATTATTGATAAGATAAGGGTGGCTTTAGTTGGTGAAATGAATTATCATGAACTAGCATTCATGTTTCTTCATTATCTCTCTCATTACCAAACGAAATTGAGTGATTCAAAATCCTATGAACTCCTAGAACATTTCTAAGTGTGGACTAATTAGAGGCATCACAATTGGGGTGCTTTAAGGATCTCAAATCGTGGCAAAACAGAAGCTGTTCGTGCAATGCTCTATTTTCTGGACAGTGTTCGTAGCTTGCTGTTTTCTGTCAATTTCTCCTACCTCACGAAGTCTTTTTTGAAACTACAAGTGAGGTAATTAAACTTCAATCTTTCCTCTTGATTTTCGTTTTTGAATGAAGTCGATCCGAGGTCTCTAGAGCTTCCGCCATCCGTTTTAATTTTACTGCGCAAAAGTTGCGTTTTTAGAGACCTCATGGACAAATGTTGTCCTTAAGGTATTTCAAGCTAAACCGGGTAGCCAGCACTGAGAAAGTACCAATTTCATTTATGAGAAAGTTAAAAAGGAAAAAAAGGTACGAAACACTTAAAAAATGCTTAAATCCAAAAGCTGCTTAATTAGTAACAAACATACCTTAAATTTTCCTAGTACCACTAACTTGAGTTCAAGTTTTTAAGATAAATTCAGTAAAATTTACTGTATGCGGCATAAATTCAGTAAAAAAAGAAAAGTTGAAAAGGCCAAGCTACAGGTTTTTTACTTACTTCCTCCATAAGATCCACCAAAGACCACAACTGGAGAAGAGTCGGAGGAAAGATTCTGCTTCAAACTCCTTATCAAAACTGCATAACCAGCCAAAGCTTGTTGCGAATTCAAGTACCCCAACGTCTCTGCTGACTTGTACGAGTCCTTCCCAAATGGCATTGACTCCCCATAGAATCTATGCTGAGAAATCACATATAAACAACAGTACCTCAACAAATCTGAAGACCTCATAATCAAATACTTGACCCAAAAAAATTATTTTCTGGTGTTACTGAATTATTACTTCAATGAAAACAAGTAAAGCCTTGAACCTGGGAGCAATATCAAGCAAGAACCCAGTGTTGGCAGCAAGGCACTCAATGTCACCTTCATTTACAGTATAAACAAAAATAGGGCCTACTTTGTGCGTGTAATGGCTATTACTCAAATACTTTTAGTAAAATATTTTTGAACTCTTTGGCTGAAAAGTAAAATGATCCAGAACTTGAGGAAAATAATGAGTCTTGTATGGAAGCTTTGGCTTTGAAATCCTAGCTTGCTTGAAAGAAGACTTATAATAGTTTGCTTTTGCTCCTGGTAGAAAAGTTGGCAATGATTCTATTGCCTTTGTTGCCAATGTTGCAAGAATGAGTATAAGAAGATGAAGAGTTGTACAGGAAGCCATTATGGCTGAAGATAAAATTGGGTTGAGTTGCTTCAAGTGATTGAAACTGCTTTCCTTTTTTATTTCTTGGCTTTTGTTATTCATTTTTGTTGCCTCTTGGTGAGTAAAGATGTACACATGAAAGATTCAGTTATAATGTATAATTTAGAGATCAAATAAAGAAAATAAAAATAATACAGTATGGTTTGGCATAGCGCTCAACCCCCACCATTGAAAAATCTCAAAATTTTGAAGTTTCTTGTTTTTGTCTCCGAAGTTACGGTAGATTATGTATAAGAGTATCACCAAAAAGACTATTTAAATAAGATTTTATCACTTATTTGAAGAGCCACATCAATATTTAATATTTAAAGCTCCAAAAGACACTCTAATTAAAATTCTTCAAATAAAAAATGATTCTCTCTCTTTAAATTTAGAGAATTATTTTCTCCCTTTTTAATTTATATTTTATTATTTTTTGTTGGAGAAAGAGAGAAAGATATTTTAATTACTATTTCTTTTCTTTTAAAAAAATAATTATTTAATTAAAATAATATTAATTTATTTTTATTTGAAGAGTCTTTTGAACACTAATATCTTTTTTTATTTTTTTATTTATCAGGTAAATAAATAAATATTTAAAGAGTAAAATTTTTAAAGATGTTATAACATGACAAATGTAGAACAGTAACGAAAACTTGAGGAAACATAAAACTAGAGAATTTTCAACGAAGAGTAGGGGTTACCAAATAGCGTTAGCATAGCATTAATGATCATATGCCCCTGAAAAAGGTCAAAAAGGATCAACCCAACAATGATAAATTTCAGAAGTGCTAAAAAGAACAGATTCTCTTTTCTTTTTTTTCTTTTTTTCTCTCTCTCTCTCTCTCAAAAAGCGGGTAAAGCTTATCTTATAAGTAACTTAGCAAACATCCGACCACTAGTTTTGATATTTCTTAAATTTAATAGATAAAAATAATTTTAATATAAAATAAGGTACGGGTGTAATAATAATTAGTAAAAATTTTTATTTTTAATAACATATTTACTTATTTCTTTAAATAAATTCTCATTAATTTTGTATAAGTAAAAGGTTTGTTGTCTATCTCTTTTATATATTATTTTAAAATTTTATAAAATTTTTACTATATTTTTATAAAGATCTAAATGATTATTATATTAATAAAGATCTACATAGATTAGATTTTTCTTCTAACACATACATTCAACCTATTTTTTCATCCTAATACATACTATCAATGTTGTCACATAGATTTTGTAATATAAATTTAGTATCCTTAACTATAAGAGATTTTACATTATATTATGAATTTAATGAATTATTAAAAACATGGTACAATGAATAAATTACCAAAACCTCTAATAATTTCACATAACATAATCAATAAGTTACCACTTCTAGCTATAGGCAAAGATTATTTTCTATAGAAGATTTCAACCCTTTGATCAATGACTCAAACACGTGGAGAAATAATCAATTAGATTGAATGTCACTATATTTATTAGATAAATTAAGAAACCAAGTTTATCTGTAAAATGATATAGAAAGTGTAAATAAATTATTAAAATTAATAATTTCAATGAAGAAAATATAAAATAAATTAAAAAGTTAAGAGATTAATTGAGTAAAGAATTTAATAAAGTTAAACAATTAATAAAAGACTTCAACATTGAAGATCATGATATATTAAATTAAGAGATCATCAATATAATGAATAAAAACCCAATAGATATAAGATCAAACAAGTTAGAGATTCAATTAAATAAAATAAAAAATTTTATTGAGTAATTTGGTACTAAATTTGCCACAAATATAAATAGAAAACTTCAAAAAAAAAATTGAAGTTCTAACAATATTATTGCTTGGCTGCAGTTTAGGGTTTAAAATGAAACTTAAAATTTTATTGACAATTTTAATAATTTATATCTTTTCATAAAATTTTAACTATTTTGCCTCAAAAGCGATTGATGACAGGCTGCAAAAGTGAGGTCTCTGTTACTCTTGTGGAATCACCAGACTTGAGTGGCCTTTACAATGTCTCTCTTAAATGGGGACACTAAATAATTATAAAAATCTTTTGCATTACGATGCTTGAAACATTATTAAGAGAATCGGGCCAAAAAAGGCATGGATATACATTATGAGATGGTACGATAAGTATTGCGCAGACGATGTCACGTGCAATTTAAAGACGACAGACAAGACGTGACGCGTCACTAAAATTTAAGACACGCTTTTAAAAGACTGCACGATTAAAACGAACTAAAAGACGAAAAAAGGCACTTAATAAATACACTTTATTGGTGGACTAAAATATATCAAAGTAAAATTTTTTAATAAAAAATAAAAAAAATCATGATTTTACAAATATCTTGAAATTAAATCTTTTAATATATTTTTTTAGCATAGACTTTTAAAAATTAATTTAAGTCATAGTTTAAATAAATATTTTAATTTTTTATATTTATAATTTATTAAATGAATAAATAAATATTATAATTTTATAAATGATAAATAAAAGTTTTACGACCTTAATATTTTATTTATGAAATCATAACTTAGTTAATAGTTAATGGAGATATGTTTCATTTGTGAATGAAATATTTTTCATATTTATGCACAAAAAAATAAACTTGTGAACAAAATATTTTTATGATAAATTAAAAATTACATTTTCATTCAATGGAGTTCAAGTGCAATTATAATATTAGTAGTTCAAATAAAATTATGTGTAATTATTATTCTAAAATTGAAATTTTATTTTTCATTAATCATTATTATGAATTACGAAATAATAATAATAATAATAATAATAATAATAATTATTATTATTATTATTATTATTATTATTAAGCTGATAGACTTAAAAAAGCATATCAGACATGTAAACTTGAAAAAAACACACAAAATACGTGAGTTTTTTTGGGCCGATAAACAAGTCCCACTGCATGACACGAGTGGACTCGTGCCATGAACCGTGTCGGGCCCTTATTTAAAAAAAAAATTTTAGACCGTATCATGCTAGTCCACGTGCCCGTGGGCGGTGCCCTACCATCATTATCCATTACTCAAGATATAACTAGAGAAACATTTTCAGCCTAAATATTTTTTACTGGTACCGTGAGGACTCTTAGGGCAAAGCTTAAATATTTATGTCGATACTCCCCTTAACCGTATATGGTACGAACTCATATTGTAATCATATTGTAATCCATATTTTGTCATGAATCAACATTGAGTGTTATTGGTTGTGTGGTGCTCCAAAAAATATTGGGGCAGCCAGTCCAGCTTCCACTAGAGTTATGTTTCCTCTTTAAAAAAAGAAAAAGAAAAAGACTGTAGAATATGAGTAGATTTTTATATAATATTGTTAGTAAGAGTGAATTTGTAATATTAGTCTCAATCATTTTTTTTTTATTATAAGTTATTAAATTTATGTATCAAAGTTATAATTATATGTTTATAATTATAACTGTGACATTTCACTTTATTTATAAATCACATTATCGCAAGATAACACAACTCAGTAATATTTATTAAGTGTGGCATTTCATGTTATGGATATAATATTCGTCAGCGAATCGTTCTCAATTATAATAATGTAACTAGAATTTGCAATGGACCAAAGACCGAGTGGTGGACTGTGAGAATAGCAGTTCAACTCTTTATGAACTCCATTTCTATCTCACCAAGCATGAAATGACGATAAGATTTCTCTCATAAATACATGTTAGATATTCTCGAATATTTACGGTAGCTTATTTCTGCATAAATACTTCATAAAATTTAATATAAAGTTGTAGTCCCAATTATTTGATTGATTGTAAATACTAATAATCATTTTCAGTTTATCTGATTGAATAATATAAAATATGTGGTGCAATATCAGCTCTTTAAAAAAAAATAAAAAACTAGATTTTGCGTTGTAGCATGACGATGATTCAAAAGAGAGTGGGCTTGAGAGGAAACGAGAGACTTGGGTTCTCTGCAGCAGAATCCTGAAGCAAGCATAGGCCAAGAATGATCAAAGATTTTTCACACTATCGATGCATAAGTACTTATGTAAAAATATTTGAAACTACTTATTTCATGGATGCAAAAATAACTAAACCTTGAGTCAATGGTATTAATGCATTCTTGCTCAAAAGTTCAAAAAAAAAAAAATCGATGTGTCAATAAACGTGAAACACATACAAATACGATTTATACGAAGATCGACTGAAATTGACTCCTCTGGATTCTTCTTTACATTTTTCTTCACCCCTTCTGTTTTGGTTTGCATGATAATTGAATTTGAAGTCGCCACATTTCGGTTGCTGCTTGGATTTGCTTTCCTTTTACTTCTTCACCAAGCTATAAAATGTTTCCCCCAGAAAATGACAACCGCAAGTCCAAGTTTTGTCTAGAAAGTCCCATTATTCAAATGGCATTTTAATCCAGTCACGCTTCATACGTGTAAGGCCGTTACCCCTCCACGTCACCCCCAAAATCTCTATATACCTTATCAAGTAACAAGTTTAAACGGCCCAGCAGCACCTACTCATTCTGTAAACCCAAGGTCTGTTATTCCGAAAAGCAGATTGAAACTTTGTTAAGAAAAAAAAAAAAAAAAATGGCTTCCAAGAAAGAGATGGAAGTGGTGAGGGGTCTTGACATAAAGCGTTACATGGGGAGATGGTATGAGATAGCTTCATTTCCAGCAAGGAATCAGCCCAAGAATGGAGTGGACACGAGGGCTACTTACACTTTGAATGAAGATGGGACTGTGCATGTACGGAATGAGACATGGAGTGATGGCAAAAGAGGGTCCATCGAAGGCACTGCTTACAAGGCTGATCCTAGGAGCGATGAGGCCAAGTTTAAGGTCAAGTTTTATGTGCCTCCCTTTTTCCCCATCATTCCTGTTGTTGGCAACTACTGGGTTTTGTATATTGATGATAATTACCAATATGCTTTGATTGGTGAGCCTACCAGGAAATATCTCTGGGTATGTCCCTTTGATCCTTCTATATCCTTTACTTAAAAAAGGATTTGGCTTTTTGATCATGGTTTTTTAATTGGGTTCGTGCTTTTTTTTTTTTTTTTTTTACCATTTTATTTGCTCAATTTTTTTAAGAGAAATTTTTCTGCGAAAGGTGAAATTTTGATGCTAAGAACTAAACTTTATTGCATAAAGTACACATTTAATAATGTTCTTCTTCGTCAACAACCTGATGTTATTGTCTGTTGAAATTTTGATTTTTTTTTGCCCTTTTGGGTTGGCTCTTGTTAACAAATTGTTGTATTGGTGTGGGAAGATTTTGTGCAGGGAGCCTCATATGGATGAAGCGATCTACAATCAGCTAGTGGAGAAGGCTACAAGTGAAGGGTATGATGTGAGCAAACTGCACAGAACACCACAGAGTGATAATCCACCAGAGGCAGAAGAAAGCCCCCAGGACACCAAAGGCATTTGGTGGATCAAATCCATTTTCGGGAAATAACCATGTAAATTAAATTAAGCATAATCTGGGATTTCACCTTTCAAGTATAATATACAATAAAAGGGTTAAAACCAGAAGCTTCATAATCTTAGTAATGTAATCTATGTTACTTTCTTCTGCGTTTTGTGTTTTCTTTTGTAAAGAACTGTGTGGGTTGTTGGTGTGAGGTTATTGAGCTGTGAAGATTGAGTCTGAAATATTTGTTTCTTATTAGTTTCTTTGTGTGAAACATATGATGGAAAAATACATTTGAGTCTCGATAATGGATAATTGAGCTTTAGCTTGGAATCCAAGGATCAAACGGTGGTGGAGGGGTCCACTTTGACCTTATCTTGATTGCTCTGTTCCCTTCTCATGCTTATGTTAATTATTTCTTGTGAGGCTTTGGATTGTGATGTGACCATCGCTGGAAATCTTGAATCTTCTTCCCTTGGCATATTACCATCCATCTTTGGACTTACGGATTAATTTCGTTTTACTACCTAAAAGAATCAACCTTTTTATTGTTTTAGATATTAATTTATCTTAATTTTTATTGAGTAGATAAAAAAAAAAAATTCCACTAATTCATTTTTATTTCTTCCTCTTTTCTTTTTTTTTGACATTGTCACAAATTTTTTGAAACCTGAATTCCAAAACTAAGGAGATTGTTCATACATACCATAGAAACGGGATAGAAACAATATTCCAGAGCACCCCCAACAATTTAATTTAATTGTTAAGACCCTAGTAAATTTCAAAGTTTACCCCGTGCCCATTGATTTAGTTTTGCCCTAAAATTAAATAACTATGCAAAATGACTAATTGAGCTTCGAAGGAACAAGTGAAACATAAATGTACATATATTAAGAACAAGTGAATAGCATAAACGAGCAACGTTTGTCAATGGGGAAGCGTACAAGTACTGAAAATTTTTTTGTTTTTTGTTTTTGGGGGGAAGGGGGGGGGGGGGGGGGGAGGGTGTTCGCCAACAGCTGTATTCATATCTTTTTGATCATCCATAACACAGAACCAGAGGATGAAAAAACCACAATTCTTCCAACCAAACAATTGATATATGATATACACATAATAATAATCACCATTTCTGTAATCCATCAGCTTCAACACTAAAACAAATGAGTGCCATTACAGCGGAACTGCTTGCCTCGAACGGTCTTACAGTATGGTACAACATTGGTTAGTTTTCTTTGCCTGCTTGTAGAACATCTGTTTCAAAAACAACAACGGGGTTTGTGTCAGTGGGGCTTCCAAAGTCGGATAGACACTAACTGAATTCTCAAGTCTGGTTTAGTAAGCAGACAGAGCATGACACAAGCAACATGGTAAATACCCATGAAAATCTGTTAACGATCATCAATGAACTAGCAATGGAACTTCACCATCATTTTCTTCTCTTTTCTAATCAACTACTCCAAAAATCATTGTCAACAATCAACACTACAATATTCATCGAATCAAACTTTACATATCAAGTATATTAACAGTTCCAAATGAAACATGAACATTCAAAGAAAATGTTGAATCTGTCGATAAAACTCAAACGATCAATTTTCATCAGTTCAATCTGATTAATAGGCTACTGAGCATGTATGTAGTTGTCAGAAACTAAAACTAAGTCTGGGACAAGTGTATTAAGGGGCAATAATTCCTCTATTCTCTAGCAGTCAACTAGTTGGAAAGATACGCAATGGCACTTATTGCACAATAATACAAGTCCTGAATGCCAGACATGACTTCTTCAGACCATAGCCCCGTAGTGAGACATGTTAATAAAATGATCCAATATCTTCTCCAAATTCAAAAGGTTTTCAAACCACATTTATCCACAACAGCCAAGCCACTAAATAACAAAAAATGAACCCAACTAGCATAATTACATGCTCGAAAAGTAGATAACATTTGAGTCTATGCACATACGATATGCTACAAATGCATATTGGCTAATGAATGAAGGCAATATGAAATTCCTGTTTTCGGTACCTGCGAAGCTGCACTGAGATCTGAACTCTTCTCAACTAAACTGTCCAGCTTTTCACCCCGTGCAAGTACACTATCAATAGTTTTATGCTGAAACAAACAACAAATTGTTCATAAACACGGAGAGGAGAGAAAGATAGAGAATCTGATTAGAAGCATATTAGACATCAGAAGCCAACTCAAAACCAACAAAGATTTGGTAAGAAAAACCTGAAATTTCAAATTGAAGGTTCCATAGCAAATAATGGAGAAAAATCAGATTGTGACATGGCAAAAGCATACACAGCTCAAGAAAATTAATATATTATTCCCATGGATGAAGTCCAACTATAAACAACAAGTAAAACCATATGCAGATCTAATATATAAACTACTGTAGCCAATACTCACAAGGATAATCTTTGTTTCATCCAATTCCCTCTGAATTTTCAACAGCTTATCAGCCTCCGCTGGGTCCTGCGAAGTTATAGATCATGATCATTGTGAGGGCCAAGAATTAGTAATTATCTCAAATCTATAGCCAAGATTCTGAGAAAGAAATCAGAAATACCTGATATTTGTTCAAAGCTTCATTTAGATAAGGCCACGGTTGCATGTTGTCTGCCTGTGCAGTCCTCCATGATTCACCAAAATTTTTCTGATACTCATCTAGCACCTGCCCAAAATATACACACACAAACAAACACACACACTGTAAAATATGCCAAGCAGGCAGGAATAAGCATACACACATTCACTACCTGAAACAACAAAGTTTCATAATCCCCTTGAATCCCAACCCATCATAATCACATCCTTTTTCATTCATGTGTCAAACTTTAACTGCAATGCTCTAACTAGCTCAAACATTTCAACAGTGAAAACAATGATGGATTCAGTCCAGATCACCAATGACTTAAGAGAAAAAGAAAAGCAACAAGCATCCTAACCTACATTTTTTTTAAAAAAAAAAAGAAGACTTTTTTATAATTTTTTTTTTTTAAAAAAAAAAATGACCTTCAGTGGTGCTTGGCAAAAATAGATAAAATACTTGTTGAGACCAGAAAAACACAAGAAGTACATCTTTACTGTCAGCCTCTTCTCCAAAACTTACTGCCACAAGCTTATTTAGTAATTGATTTCTTCAAAAGGTCTTAGCCTAAGACAATTGAAATTGACGTGTGTTTATTAAATCATACCTGGTTGAGAAGAGAAAATGAGCTTCGCACTGGATAGTGATCATCCATGAATCCCATTGCGCAAAGTCCATTCCTGTTATAAGAATGCACCTTGTACTCTACATAATTTGCAAAAATCGTCAATTTATTCATTTATTTATTAAAAAAATAGACCGATTTTCACATAGTTCAGAAAAAAAAAAAGCGGCGCGATTCAAGCTCAAAATGATCCAAAAACAAGACATGGTCAACAAAATCATCGATTTATAATCTGAAAATTAACAGCTTCAGAATCATCAAATCGTTCATTAATCCTAAAGTGATCAACTTTCACAATTGTAAGACACAAATACTCTAAAGAACACGGATTCAAGCTTAAAACGACAATAAAAAAAAAAAGGGAAACAGATTGTAATCTGAAATTGAAAATCGAACCTTCGTGTTGGACGGACTGGCGCTGGCCGGGCGGAGTCCGTTTACCGACAGTGCGAGCGACGAAGAGGATGAACTCCTTAACGCTGGATCGTTGAAAGTAACCGAAATGGCTAACGTCCATGGCGGTCGCTAACACAACCGGATCCGATCCGTCCGGGTTGCACTTCAAAACCAGTAACGCCGTGATCTTCATCCTCCTCCTGCTGTGAAAGTTGTACGGTTCGTCTGATTCGGCGTCGTTTGGTTTTTTGAAAGAGAAAAAAAATAAAAATCGCTTTTATGTTTTTTTTTTTTCGAGCTTTGATTATTCTGATAGGAGACACAAAGTAATGATGAACGAAGTGAAAGCAGCTTCGGTTTATGTGGACAGAGGGATTGAGTGTGCCTGTAAGTAGTGAGGATATTCTGCAACCGGATACGTGGCGTTTGAAATTGGAAGGGATCTATGAGCCGTTTCTTCTTTTCATGGTAGTAAGAGTCCTCAATAGTAAAAAGTATTTATTTAATTTTATAAATTTTTAATATTGTTTGATTGTATTTTGAATCAAATATTTGAGGATTAAAATTATTCTTATTTTCACCGTTAGAAGTTCAAACTTTTAATTTTTGGAAATAGTAAAGAATAAATACCCATAATTTATTTCATTAATTTTATAAAATAACTTTTAAAAAATTTATCTATTAAAATAATTTTCTAATATTTAATAAATGTTCTCATTAAATCAAATAACAAAAATATTTTTAACAGAAACTTTATTTAAATAAGTTCTTTAAAAAAAATTATATCAAACAAAGTATATAAAAAAAATTTCAACATTTTAAAAATAGACAAATATATACCTTCTTCAATTTGAGTGTGTTTGATAAATGACTAAAGGCTGAAAATCATAAATTTTTAGACATTTTTTTAGTTTGCTTGTTTGTTTTTAATTTCAAAGTTCAAACATATACCTCTTAATAGAGAAAAGTTAAATATCTTGCTGTTTGCAAACACCAAAAAGTAGGCCTGAAAATCCAAAAAGAAGATTTCAGATAGGAAAATCAAATGATTCATTCATAGACGATCCTTTACTAATTAACCACATGTTTGAATTTGATTCATGACACGACTCATGAGATTATGAGATCCAAATTGCAATAGTCAAACTTTTACTGGGTAGTGTTGAAACTAATCGACTATCAACTTGTAATAATGATGATGACGATGATGATCAAAGCATACGGAAACCTCATATCAATGGCGTGCAATCATCCAATCTGTATACTTTTAATATTTTTGTTTTAGCATTGCTTCGTTATCAGAGTAAAGTAATAACTTAAAACACCATATTGATAATACCAATTAATGTTACACGTTATAAATGCCACGCTTTTAAAGTCATCAAAAGTTTTCTCAAGAGATTAATAAGATAAGACCGGCGATCTGCTCTTTTTTCTTTCTTTTCTTCTCTCAAATTCTCTTACAAATAAACAGACGTCATATAATTACAATTCTTTGAAGTGAGGGGAAAAAAAAAGAAAAAAGAAAACGGAAAAGAAAAGGGGCAAGATCAAATTGAATACAGTTTCAGATTTAAGGTGCAGTTTCAAAAGCCCGTTAAACCGTTATCCGTGTTTGGGCTGTAAAAATATGATTTTCCCGCGGGATGCACACGAAGGAACAAGGAAGGGGGAAAAGAGGAGCCAAATTTAGTAAACAAGAGAAACAAAATTTCCCTAAACAAAGAAACTGCTCATGTATTGTCCAAAGCTATTAATGCGTGAAATGTAAGGCAGGAGTTACATTAGACAGAGAAGTTTCCCTTGGTTAATCAATTCTATCTCTCCTTCTCCTTTTTTTCCTCTTTCTTTATTTTCTTCCCCATCACATTCCCTAGAAAGTTTCTTTGCCAACTTTTCTGTGAAACTTGGTAGGGAATGTTGTGTTGATAATTAAATTGTCAAAGTTTCAAGTAAGTTCTTTCAGGGTTTTATCTAATTTTCAATTATTTTTTTTCTTCCATAATATTTTTATTCATCCAATATTAGGAACGCATATTCTTTGTATTGAAACTTGCTAAAAGACAATTAAAAAAAGAAAGAAAGAAAGAAATTAATCGTTCAAAAAGTAATTTTCTGTGCAAAGAGTTGCGAGTCCTAATTAAAACCAACCCCCCCCCCCCCCCAAAAAAAATGAAGGTAACCTCATTAATCTGCTCACTTATGTATACGTACGTATCAGCAGCGTATTCAAGAATGGAAACACTTTCATAATGCTGTTTTTCACATGCTTTGATCATAATCAGGATTAATCAGAAGAAGATGATGATGATGAAGCAGCTGGTTATAGTTTTCCTTTTGATCCATGCAAGTGTAGCACAGAATCGTGGGGACGCCGGCCCAGCACCGGCTGGGGATCCGGTTCCAGCACAACAGTATATCCCTGCTCCAAAGAACTGGCTAACTCTAAACGGTAAAAGGAATATATGCACTCGTGTTTATCATTGTTGCAGTTTCGCATATGTGCTTTCTCTATTTTTTTTTTTTTTCTTCCCCAATTTGGAGTTGGATGCATGCAGGATCTGAGCCTGTTGTGATAGCTCGTGGGGGGTCGTCGGGGGTTTTCCCGGAATCGAGTTCTTTGGCGTATATAATGGCAAAGTCAAATTGTTTGTCCAATGCGATAATGCTTTGCAACCTTCAGTTTTCAAAGGATGGACTTGGAGTTTGCCTCTCTGATGTCAGGCTTAACAATATTACAACCATAAATGGCGCGTTTAAGGATCAACAAACGACCAAAAATATTAATGGAAATAACGTCAGAGGCTGGTTCTCTGTGGATTACACCTTCGAACAGTTAGGCCAGTTATATCGTAAGTCACCAAAAAGATTAAATAATGCTATTGGCAAACTAATTCGTACTTAATTATCATTTGAGACTCATGAGTGGAGTACCACTATTTCTTTGCAGTGGTTCAGAATGTGTACACCCGATCAGAAGCATTTGATAATATGCAGCCAATCTCCACCCCAGACACGATTGTAAATTATGACGGAGTCAGCAACCTTTGGCTGAATGTTCCAGTTATTCAACTTTTCACCCTATACTAAACATTCCTGTTTTTCAGCTTTCCAGAAAAGGGAATATTAATTTCACCTGTTTGCTTACTCTCTTTTCGCAGTATGACCTGTTTTATTCCCAGCACAACATCAGTGCTGCAAAGTACATCACAGAATATCTTCAGAAACTAATTAGTAACGTGTATTACATTTCATCTCCTGAGATTGGTTTCTTGAAGACAATGGGTAGAAAGGTGGACCACAACACCACAAAGCTTGTCTTCATGGTCCTAGAACCTAATGCAGTTGAACCTACAACCAATCAAACATTCGGTTCTATTCTCAAGAATCTTACAGCAATCAAATCATTTGCATCAGGCATTGTTGTCCCCAAAAGCTACATAATTCCTGTTAACAATAAAACCAGATATTCGGAGCCAGCAACTACTCTTGTGACCGATGCTCATAATGCAGGACTACAAGTATATGCTTCTGGTTTTGCAAATGATATTTATTCAAGCTATAGTTATAACTTTGAGCCCGAAGCTGAGTATCTCGAGTTCATTGACAATTCCCAGTTTGCTGTCGATGGATTTATCACAGACTTTCCTACTACAGCAACAGAAGCCATCGGTGAGATTGATATACTTTTCATTGTCTATAGCCAAAGAAACCAAATTTGAGCCATTAGAACAAGAAGAATACAACTGCTGCAATCTAAACCTAGGCTCCAACTGATTTTAATTTTTTTTCCCCCTAATGGATGCAGTGTGCTTTGCACTTACCAACCTCAACGAATCAAGGAAAGGTAAAACACTAGCTAGTCCTATAGTTATCTAATTAAAGCTTATTGTGACATCCATATTATGACATCAATTAAAATTGAGAGAAATTAATAGAAAGTGAATAGGATAAATAATATAATTCTATACATTTTGCAGATAGACCTTTGATCATAACTCATAATGGAGCGAGTGGGGTTTATGCCGGCTGCACTGATCTTGCTTATCAGCAAGCAGTAGATGATGGAGCTGACATAATTGATTGCACTGTCCAAATGTCCAAGGATGGTGTTGCTTTCTGTTTGGAATCACCAGACCTCATAGGAAAAACAACTGCAGCGACAGTTTTCATGTCTAAAGCAACCAGTGTTCCTGAAATTCAAAAGGAAAGAGGAATCTTTTCATTTGATCTCACATGGACTGAGATTCAATCCTTAAAGCGTAAACTTCTTCTCTTACAAGTTATATAGTTTGAGTAATTGAGTAATAATCACCTAGTCCTCTGACTTAATAACGTCAAATATTTGTTATTTCAGCTCAAATCTCCAGCCCTTTTGACAAATCTAATCCTCCCATCATAAGAAATCCGGAGGCCAAGAACAAGGGCAAGTTTGTCACCCTTGACGGATTTCTGGAGTTCGCAAAGACCAAGGCAGTTTCTGGAGTTTTGATCAACATCAATGTAAGAAGCATACGTACACCCACACATGTTTGCTAGCTCATTGACAAGTTCATAATCTCGCAGGCTTCAGCATTATTAAAATGTAACAAATTAAATCTTTGTTTGTCATGATTAGAATGCTGCTTACCTAGCATCAAAGAAGGGTCTTGGTGTTGTAGATGCAGCGACCAAAGCTCTGAGTAATGCCACCTTTGACAAGCAATCCACCCAGCAAGTCATGATCCAATCAGATGACAGTTCGGTGTTGTCCAAGTTCAAAGATGTCCCAGCTTACAAGAAAGTGTTGCACATTAGAAAGGAAGTAAGTGCAGCACCAAGAGAAGTAGTAGAGGAAATCAAGAAGTATGCTAGTTCAGTAACGGTCACAAGAACTTCTGTCATTTCAACAACTGAAAGCTTTACTACAAATGCTACCAACATTCTAAGGGATTTGCACGATGCAAATATCTCAGTATATATTTCAGCTCTGAGGAATGAATATCTATCAATTGCATTCGATTACTTGGCAGACCCCCTCATAGAGATTGCAACTTTTGCTCAAGGAGTCGGTGTAGATGGTATAACAACCGAGTTTCCAGCCACTGCAAGCAAATATTACAGTGAGTGCAGTGTTGTTTCAAACTTAAATTAAAAATACATAATTTGCCTATATAATAAAATATATATGGTCTTTAAATGATATATGTATACACATGTATGTAACATATATTGCTTTGCACACTTGCAGGAAGCAAATGTTCAGACGATGTGGAGAAACAGGATTTCAGAATTCTGCCTGTTGTACCTGGTGAACTATTGGATGTGACAGATCCAAAAACTAGGCCAAATATAATCTATCACCCAGCCTTGACTGTTGCAGATATTGTTCGTCCACCACTGCCTCCGGTGACCCCTGTTTCTCAGTCTGCTCCAGGAAGCAGCGGTCTTGCGGCTCCTGTGCCGCAAGGCAGAGTGCCCACAAATATGGCCAATATTGGTCTTACATTGGCAGCAATTATGCTCTTCTGCTTGTTATCCATGGGACACTAATTAAACTAAAAACACACTGAAACAACTTCTTCTTCGCTCATTTTTTTTTAAGTTTAATTCTGTGTTCAATTTGTTCCCTACCTGAGCCCTAAACTACTAGGTTATCATTATTTTATTACTGTGTCTGTGAGATATATACGCAGTAGTACAAGTATTGGGACAATGAAATTCACCTCCTAATAGAAAAGCCTATTGATGGCATTCACAGCCCCCAGCAGAAGCTGCCTATGCCAAGAGAAGCTGACTGTTTGACTTTGAAAACACACCATCATCACATTCACGCCCTCATGACATGCTGAAATCACTGGCTTCACTTAGCAATCAGAGAGAGCAAGACAGCAAAGTCTCGTTCTTAGAGGAAAACCAGAAATAATCAAGAAAATATCTGAAATTCTCTCATATAAAGATATTCGAGGAAAATTGAAAAAAAAAAAGCACAAATCTGAAAAGTTTTATAAATCATTCACTCCTACCATTTGCAGATTACTTTGTAATGAGTCAAAATGTGAACTTTATTAAACTTTTATTTTCTTATCTTCTAATGAAAAGTTTGGAAAATCCTTTCTTTGTTAAGTAATTATACAAAAATATTATCAGTAACTACTGACTTTACTCTTCCTTTATTTATAATAAAACAATAGTCTAAAACCGGTACAAAATTTAAAAAGAAGCCAGAAACTCCAAAAAGAGGGGAAAAACACACACACACAAATTAAAAAGGAAACAACATTGGTAGTAGAAAGAGAGGCTCAGATTCAGACTTGGATCAGACGCCAATGGCTGCGACACAGAGAAGTCTCTGGATCACCCCGCCATAAAACGGGCTCTCAAGTATCAAGGGCTGATCCAAAGCCTGAAAAACATCGTCACAGCCGTTTGTCTATTTATTTATTGTGAGAAGAAAGAGAAGCAGCAGAAGAAGATCATTTGCGCATACATACAGACATACATACATACATACATACATACACGCACACATAGAGATGATCATAGCCAATTTTGGCAATACTCAGTAAAAAAGTTCCAATTTTTCTTGTGGATGGAGGCTCAAGATTTAATTTTTTTATTAGACAAGTTAGAAACATTACCACCATGGCTGCAATTTCAGAGATACCCAGAAGCTGCCTCGCCATTATAAGGAGTAAAAGTTTCTCGTCGTCTGATTTATTTGACTTCGTAAAAACATCATCACAGCCTCATCACATGATTTTGAGAGAGAGCGAGAGAGAGAGAGAGAGAGAGAGAGATTGTTAGTGTAAGTGATATGGCAAAATCACTGGCTTCGCTTAGCAATCAGAGTATCAGAGATCTCTCTCACACTCTCTGAGAGCAAAGCCTCATTCTAAAGGGAAACCAGAAACAAAGAACAAGACAAACAAAAACACGGGGTGATGCTACTGCTAACCCCAACTATGAAGCATGACTACGAGTTCCCATAAAGTCTGTCGGTTCGGACTTGGGACTCGGAACTCGGGACTTCCACTATAAAAAAATTAAGTGCTATTAACCTTAATGTTATTAATGTTTTTATTATTATTTAGATTTTTTTTGGGTGTTTTTTAAAATTTCTTGTGAAATTTAACCTCTAGAGTCTAGAGTAGATTATATTATTTGACACTGTCCGGCGAGTAGATTACCACTCAGGCTGCACAGGCTAACACGCAAGTGGCCCCCTCTAAATTGAGTTTGTGCTCCATTCTTTTTTTTTTTTTCTGTCAAGTGCATGAGAGAGGACAATGGTTTCTTGTTTACTGCATTGCGTCTAAATTTAAAAGGAAACATTGGCAGCGGTTCTATAAACCCAAAGTGAATTGTGAAAGGCAAATCAAGTCGATATGAAGAGGGAGTGTTAACTGCAGCCAGTTTTCAGAATCCTCAGCTCCATTTCGAAATTAGAATATTAGAAACCAAGCTTTCTCATGTAAAAATTAAATTCAAATGTAACATGTTTAATGTCATCTATTGACAATTTGCCATTCTGGGTTTTAAATAAAACTCTGTCAGCAATTCCTGATTAAAATTTGCCAATTTATGAACTTATTTCGGTCCAAATCCTCACCAAATTTCAGTGCCAACCAAAAATCGTCAGTAGAACCAAACTAATTTACTCCGACGAAAACAATCGCTGAATCAAAACAAAGAAAAAAAATTCTCCCATAATCTTATCTCATTTAAATTTTTCAAAATTTCCTATCATGTGTATTTTAACGATACTCTTGATCTGATCTTATTTAAGTTTTTCAAAATCTCCAATCAATGTGTATTTTAATGATATTCTTGATCTGAACTCATTTAAGTTTTTTAAGATCTACTATTATGAATATTTTAACAGTGTACGAATAAAATTTAATTTTTTTTAATTTATTAACCAATAATAAAAAAATAAATTATTTATTAAGACATGATAGATGGTGAGAAGATCCAGATCCCATAACAAAACACAATCAACGAAAATATACATTGTTTGTATGTATGTCTAGCATATTTGTTTTTTTTTTTTTTCCAAAAAAGAAAAAAAAAAAAGCAGAAAATAGAGAGGCTCAGATTCAGGCTTAAATCAGACAGAGAGAGGAATGAACCGCCAACGGCTGCAACACTGGAAAGTTCCCGGGTTGCCGATCCATGAAACGGCCCTCTCAGAGCCCGAAAACAACATCACAGCCTGCCCTCATGTAACAATAGACTGTGAAAGGATTCAAAGGATGTCAAATAATGAAAGTTTCAATTTTGTTTTGGTAATTGAAGATTGTCGTTCTAGTGAGGGGACCTTTAATTTTTTTCCCCCGTCTTTTCTTTTGGATGGAGGCTCAAGATTCGCCTTTTATCAGATAAGATGGAAACTCTAGCTTACCACCATGGCTGCAAACCCAGAAGCTGCCTCGCCATGACATGGAGTATAAGTTTCTCATCGTCTGGTCATTTGGAAAATATCATCACAGCCCCCTAATATTCCATTTACATTGCATCCATTTTGCAGACAGTCAGTCAGAGAAAGAGAGAGAAACAGAAAGAAACAGAAAGGGTTAATTATGACATTTCCCCAGAATCCATGCATAAAAATGGTGAAATCAATCATCGGCTTCACTTGCGATCAGAGCGCAAGCTCTCTGAGAGCAAAGCCTCATTCTTAAACTAATGAGTACACTACTAATTCAGTTCAGTTTCTTATACATAAACCCTAGATAAGACCAGAGGATAGGGGTCCTTTGATGGGCCGGGTCGGGTCACTTCTCCTCCTATTTCCTATACAGTGTATGCAAAAATTTATCCCTTTGATTAAAACTAAACTAAACAATCATCAAATTATAATTAATATTTAATTAAAATCAAGAATAATCTTCTAGAATATTTCAAAATAAAGTAAGCCGAATATCCATCTAGAATTAAATAGTTAAAATATTATTATTTTTAAATAAATACCAATGTTGAAAAATAAAAAGAGATAGTAACAAAAGAAGAGAATGGGTTTCTCTCATTTTTGCCGGGCAATTCCTAACTTCCATCCATTCGAACCTATAAGGCTATAACATATAAGGATCAGTAATGAAAATATCCACTAAATTAAGATAGACACGAGTATTAGTATCACCGTGCAACATCCAGACCATTACAATCCTTGACTAATGATAGAATTGAGTACCGACCAATTCCAACGCCAAATTTGCATAACTTTTCTTAGTTGATTATACTTATAATAAGGGTCTTGCCAAGTTATAATCAATATAACTTATAGCCCATCTAACATGACAATTAACCCACTTGTTATGTTACTTTTTACATGTTTTGCAATTGTAAGTTACATCAATTGTAATTTAAAAAAATTCTTAGATTACGTTTGAGGGTTTGGATTAAGTGCGTGAGCAGATTAACTTCATGATTAAATATTTTATCCTATTTTTTACAACTTTGCTTGAATTAGATTTGAGAAGACTAAATTTAAATTTAATTCTTAAATCATTGGATTGGCAATCCCAATTTATAACCAAGGCCAAGTGTCTAGAACCATTTCCTCACCCCACAAAAGTATGGTGAGAGTTTAATTTCCTTTCTCAAATTTAAGTGAATGTAATTTTCTTTTTTCTTTTTTTTGAAATGTGAGTGGAGTTGACGTCCCTCAAATATTAGAGATGGTTAAAATCTGAACAGTATTATATAAGATTTAATATAAACTTATCTCAATAATTATCTAATTGCAAAAATCAATTATAATCTCATATAATATAAGTTGTAATCGGAACAATAATCTCATATAATTAAAAAAAATTCCAATTTATAAGTGGATTTAGGTACTTTACTCCAGTAAAATTAACTATTTAATAATTTATTACAATAATTTGTTGTATTAAATTTAATAATCACTAATGTAATATTAAAATAATCATGAAGATTAATAATACAAGTGATTAATTGATTTTACATATATTATTTGCTAACTTTTTGATAAAATAAGATATACCTAAAATATTTGATAAAAATTTATTAAATAGTTTTATTAATTTATATTTGTTTATTATAATTATGACTACCCATAACTAATTTATTATATATTTAATGTTCTTGTTAATTACCTTTAAATTAATTTTAATTATTACTCGTAAATATTGATAAATATTTTTGTGTATCTAAGTATGATTTAACATTGCCAAATATTATATCAAACATAATACAAAATTATATGATCCAACCCAATTTTTTTTTGATACACTGATATATTACAATCGTAGCCCACCGAGCATGTATAATCGTGTCGATCGTGACTCTCGAATAATCCTATCGCGACACAATAAAGAACCCTCCACTTAAAACTGAAGGGAGATCTATCCTCACTATTAATACCGAAGGAAGATCGATTCTATTTCAATATGGGAAGACTATTCAGCCCCTAATATATCACTATTAATACCGGAGAAAGATCAATTCTATCCAATATGAGAAGACTATTCAGCCCCTAATATACAGAGAATCAAGTCCCAATACTCTACAAACTAATTCAATCCCATCATAATATTTAGTCCAAACATAATACAAAATTGTATGATCCAACCCAATTCAATACAAACTAATTCAATCCCATCATAATATTTCGTTCAATATAATCCCATGTGTCAAAGCAGCCTTATAATATTATTATACCCAGAAAATAAAGCCTCGCAGTAGACTTCAATCTGTTACAGATTTACTTTGCTTTGTGTGCTTATCATTACATGCTCAAAACTTATAATCCGATATCAGATAATAAAGTAGGTCACTGGCAATTCCAAAATTTAATAATAATTGAATCAGTTATTCAGTTTATGATAAGCAGAACAAATACATGTAAATTTTATTTTATTTGAACAAAATATTAAATAGTATTTGTTAATCATTTAGTCGGTGCTCACAAACTTTGCGTACAGCAAAAGCTCCTACAAAATTTAATTGGATATATCAAAAATGCAAAATAAAATTTTCAGATTAATCTTGAAATTAAGCAAAGCGTGGATGTGATAGGTGATAAAGAGAAGGCTCAGATTCAGGCCTTGATCGGACAAAGAGAAGATTTTCAGCTTCAATGGCTGCAGCACAGAGAAGTCTCCGGGTCGCCCCGCCATGAAACGGATCTTCTAAGAGCCCAATTCAAAAGTCAGAAAAACATCATCACAGCCGAGAAGAAAGAGAAAGAAGAAGAATAAGAAGAAGCAGAAGCAGATAATTCCATGCTTGCATTCATAATTATATGTATGTATATATATATATATAGATTGATACTGAGAGATGATCAATTGGTTTGATCGCCAACTTTGACTGATAATACCCAGAAAAAAGTTTGAAACTTTTGTTATGGATGGAGGCTCAAGATTCAATTTTTGACAGACAATGTCGAAACTTTGTCAAACCATGGCTGCAATTTCATTTCTTCAGAGAAACCCAAAAGAAGCTGCCCCGCCTTGATGAGTAAAATTAAAAGTTTCTCACCGTCTGATCAATTGACTTTGAAAAACACATCATCACAGCCTGAATCAGATAATATTTACATAGAGAGAGAGAGAGAGAGAGAGAGAGAGAGAGAGAGAGAGAGGGTCTCCGTTTGTCGAAATCACCGGCTTCGCTTGGCAATCAGAGATCTGTGCCTCTGAGAGCAAAGCCTCATCCTTAGACGAACCTTCAAAAATAAATAAATAAATAAAAGAAACAAAAGAGAGAGTAATGCTATTGACACCCCTCTGCTGAGAGAGAGGACACTCCAACTCCGAGTGTCTTTATATAAAGGAAAGGAAGGATTTTTACTATTTTTTAATTAATTTACTTATTTTTAGATATTTACAGCGCATTTTATTCCCAGATTCTAAATCCAAAATAAATAATTAAATGGGCAGACACAATCTAGTCTTGCAGATTGGAAGAGATCTGAACTCACAAGGTCAGCAGATGGCTGTGAATCCTTCAATCAAAGGGGTGAATTTGGCGTTTAATTAAAATTAATACTACACTACACTGGATTGAACATGCAATTGCCAAAATGCAAATTGAAATGTAAAAAGTCCTGATCGAACCTATAGGCTGCAAAAGCAAAGGAAAAACGTGTCACAAACCCAAGGAGATAACCACAGGCAACAACTGCATTCATAGCCACATGTAATCTTTCTACCTTCATTTTTTCTTTTTAATTTGGAATTTCTTCTTGGGTTCGGGAGAAGCTGCATTGGATGTCTGGAGCCAACACACCCGACTTTCCATTGGCGCTCCTACTACTTTTGCAGCATCCAATTCCAACGTAGGGAGAAAAGTAGCATCCCACACTTCCCAACAACCAACTTTGGGTCGCTTTATCAGCGAGGCGCCGAGCTCCTAACCCAAGTGGGGGTAATGGGTGATGGAACATCGGGCCAGTCCCAGTAGCAATGGAAGGATTTGCATGCTGGTGCCACTTGGGCTTCCATGCGCTTGGAGATGCTTTTGATATGTTGCAATGTCAACTCTTCCTCATTCAACTGTTGCATCTCCTATTGATAATTTCAGCTTCTTTTTAGTTTCAATATTCACCAACACCAAATTTTTCATCTCAATCTGAATCCCTAATTTGTTTGGTACAACAATGGTTTTCAAATGTAAATATAAATCTCTCATCAAATCAATCTCTTCTACATTTCATTCAGATGAGCTTAGCTGGTCACCTGGACACATGTAATGGTTATTCCTATGATGATCGGGTCACTTTAAACATATCAATGAGGCATTTACAATAAAAATGTGAATAGTACACCCAAAAAAAAAAAATTCCAAAATAAGCCATAAACTCCCAACAATATTAATTTAAACAAAAAAACAAATTTTTTTTAAC
Organism: Citropsis articulata; assembly: GCA_030449925.1. NCBI lineage: Eukaryota > Viridiplantae > Streptophyta > Magnoliopsida > Sapindales > Rutaceae > Citropsis > Citropsis articulata. The sequence goes on from JASUUH010000168.1 coordinate 2,214,372, forward strand.
GTAAGCGAAGGCTCAGATTCAACGGCCAATAGCTGCAAGATAGAGATGCCCCGAGTCGCCCCGCCGTGAAACGGGACTCACAGAGCCCGATTCAAAGCCTGAAATCATCACCACTGCCCACTGTATACACAAAGGCAAAGAGAGAGAGAGAGAGAGAAAGCAACGAATCAAACAACCAGGACTTCGAGTCAAAATTACCTTAGACAACAAAAGTTTCGATTTTGATAATGGATGGGGGCTCAAGATTTGCCTTTTATCAGAAAAGATTGAAACTTTACAACCATGGCGGCAATTTCAGAGATACCCAGAAGCTGCCTCGCCATTATGAGGAGTAAAAAAGTTTCTTACCGACTGATTATTTTACTTTGCAATAACATCATCACAGCCCCATCACATGAGAGAGAGGGAGAGAAAGAGAGTTTATGTTGTGCGATATTACAATGAAATCACTGGCTTCGCTAAGCTATCAGAGATCTCTCCGAGAGCAAAGCCTCATTCTCACAATCAGAAGAAACAAAAGAAAAAGGTATATGGAAAAAAGGGGAAATTATCACTTTCCTCCCCCGTGAGGGGGTCGTTGGTTCAGTTCGATGCCATTGCCTGAATTTATTATATCACTTTCCTATTCCTCCTCTCCAATGAACTGCTTAACTTTAAAATGACGATAATGACCCTCTTGACAGTTTGTACTTTCTAGTTTCTAGCCGTCTAGAATGCCAAAACAAAAGTTAGTCCTCAGATGAAGCGAAACCAATAAGGCAGTTTAAGGGCATGAAGTGCAACGAAGTTTACCACTTGGACCTTAATATGCACAGTTCATTCTCTCTATATTTCAGATGATTTTTAAGGGCATGAAGTGTAACAAAGCTTACCACTTGGACCTTAATATACACTGTTCATTCTCTCTATATTTCAGATGGTCTCAAGTCCCTCGCCTAGAAAGAGAGGGAAATTGTTGTGAATTGAAATTAACAAATCAAGAGACAAGTTTGTGCTCAAGTCAGTGATTTGTATGACTTTCGAGGAAGACTATTAAGCCCACCAATTAAAAGAAGGAAGATCAGTTTCAGTTCACTCGAAAACCCAAAAGGGCAACCCATAATTCATGCCATTGCATCTTTTTTATAGCTTCACTTCTTTCCTCTTGTGCATGGCCACATAATTACATTAGGATTATGCAAATTGGTAGATGAAACAACCCCACTGAGGCACAATTCTGAAATTTCACATTCAATAGAACAACATAGAGAGGCAGAGAAGAGGGAAGCAGAAAGCCTTTACAATACTTTATAGTTCTTTCAACTCAATTAAACCCAGGTTACGATCTTTGATAAGCACATATAAACTGCTTAGTTTTGTATGGCATGCTCGGAAAATTTCATTCCATATGACTGTGTAGGCAAACAACTAGGCTCAGATTCTGGCTTTGATCAAAAAGACGAAAGAAATCAATCGTTCCTGTCACAGCCCATTTCAAAGGAAAGCCCGAAAAAGAAGAGAATGAGCAAACAACAGTAAAATTCAATAACACAATGAGCGCAATTTGCACAAAATGCAAAAGCTAGAGAGAGAAAAAGTATAAGCAAACAACGACAGGGACCTTAGTGAAAATTATCACCTAGTAACAAAATTCTTTGAATTTTTGACTGATGTTGGCTGGATCGGATGCTCAAGATGAAGAGAGTGAGCAAACAACAGAGACCTAAGTGGAAAACTGGAAATTACTCCCAGTAGCAAAAAAGTTTCAATTTTGATTATGGATGGAGGCTCAAGATTCGCCTTTTATCAGACAAGATCGAAACTTTACCTTACCGCCATGGCTGCAGTTTCTGAGAGATACCCAGAACAGACGCTGCCCCGCCATGAGGGTTAAAAGTTTCCAATCGTCTGGTCACTTGACACTGGAAAATATCATCAGGGCCCCATTTTTGCATCCATTTTTTGATAGATGAGAAAAGAGAGAAGAGCAACAAAAGGGGTGTCTGAACAATAATTGCCCTTATATAATAAAAAAGGCAAAATCACCGGCTTCACTAACGATCTGAGAGAAATCGACCGTCTACTCCCTGAGAGCAAAGCCTCATTCTCAAACTAATGAGATGAGTACGATATTGTTTGATTAAAAATCCTAGAGCTAATAATTTATTAGCTAATAATGAGATGAGGCTTACAACTAGCTGAACATTTGCCTAGCTTCAATTGTCCATGTGAAAAAACCCGTGCTCCCATGAATCCAAGAATTGTAAAAAATTGTTGGAAGCTAATATGGCATGCCTCTTAGTACAACTTTGTCTCTGTTGAAAATTTACATGACTTCCTTCCCTCTCTGACGGGTTGCTGTTCTGTACACAACCTCTCCTTCCGATGTAACAAAGTAGGTCAACTGCACTGGCAAGATGTATCAGTTGGTGTTCTGAAGAGAACTTATCAACAGTTGGGCAACAAATCAAATGACTTCATGGAGAAGGAACACGTTAATATGCTATTTCAAAGTAGCATTCTAATTGGCATCTCTTGAATCCTGAAATGCAATATTAAATGGAGAAAAGATTTGAGTACCCACAATTTCAAGAGAGCTGACTTTATGGAGAAGGAATCCATCAACCATTTCTCTAAGGAAACAAGAAGCAAATTAAGAGGGAAAGTAAGAAATTAAAAAGGGGGGAAAAAATCAACTCAAGCATTGTATTGCATATACAATATAAAACAAGTACCAAGAAGGAATAACTCATTTTCTGAAAACTGACCTTCCATTTCCAGATTCAATCAGACCTGGGTTCTCCATATATGTTATACTATCCTGGCGGGAATATTTAATGCAGCCATGTTTGCTTAGATATGTATTCTGAAGAGCAAGGTTTAAAAGTGAGCTTATCAAAAAAAAAAAAAGAAAAGAAAAAGAAAAACTCCCATTCAAATTATTTGATCAAGTTCTCTCTTCTCACAAACTTTTTTTTTTGTTTTTATAGTGGCTTCATTTACATCGTATTATAAATTGCAAGAGATCTTCCAATTTATAGGATCTCTTTGAGCAGATTCAGAAATAATGCAGTTTCTGAAATTCAAGATCTCAAGAATGGTACAATTTTGCCAAGGATACTGAATATAAAGAAGCTTCTTACCACTCCAAATTTCATAAAGATACGATGTAGAGGCTCATAAATTTTCTTTGCTTCCAGTTGCTCTTCATGTTCTTCACAAATCACCAATGGGTGGAATCCAACTACTATGCACCTGGATTCACAAAGAGAATAAACAAGTCAATTTTTTATCATTTGAAGATGAGTGGAGAGAGCTAGGACTGGCTACTAAGTTGTGAGCACTATAATTCCAGTTAATGTAAGAAGCAACATTAAAATTTGTAAACAAATCCAAGATTTCATCAGATATGTGGAATGGCTCAGATGGAAACATAAAACTTCTAAATATTCATTGGGATTCAAACAATTTAGTGCTTAGTCTCACAAAGCTTTGAGTACTATTAACAAATTGAATTGCCAATAATATATTGACTGCTTTACCAGTGACCATTGGTTGCTTCTAGTGCCCGATTCAGCCAATTCAACAGAAGATCTCCACTGGCACTTGGTAATGCTGTTGATATCGTCCCCTTAAAGTTTCATAACAAGTAGCAATTAGAAGACATAAGATGAAAAACACACTCAAGCACTAATACAAGGCACGAATCACTTTAAAAAAAAAAAAAACCTTCCTCATGCATAAGAGAATTTCGAGTAAGTGTTTCTCGTTAGCATACAGACAAGTTTAAATACATAGATGTCCAGCATATGGCCGTAAACCATAAAATGAATAAGTAAAACTATTAATCCACAGAAATGAGTGAGATAGTTCTATTCAACAAACTACTGTTTCAAACATATTAAAACACTATTTGGACGATAATAATCCACAAATTTAAATCGTGTGTATTTGTAAACAAGTACCTACCTGTAAAGAACCAGTGTTGACACCAATAATATCTAATGTTTCACCATGAGGTAATCTGATCTGCTCCTGGAAGCAACCAACTTCCTTCTCTTTTGAAGCTTTAGTAGTGTACCTGCAAGCACAAGTGGTTGCACATAAAAGGAATATTAGCCACATAAATAGTTACAATCTAAAAAATTGTCAGGAAGACTTAACATTTCCATAAATACAAATGTACCCCAGTGAAAGAACCGATTACAAAGAGCATATAGTATACCATGGAACTTTTAGAGACGGGAACAACCAGGTAGCCTGCAAAAGATACATGTAGGTTTGTTGCTAGCTGTTGAAACCAATGAAAAGCACATTAAGTTGGGAACAAACCACTATGTTCATTTCTGCCCTTGATGAATGATAAGCAAAGTCTAGTACAAAAAATGCACCTGTATATATATGTGTGTGTGCTTACATCTATTTATAGAAATCTCATGTTAAGCTATTCGTGATCATTAAGCAATTGGTGATAATTTTTCTTTTTACGTACAGAGTCTTTAGGGTATGAAAAGCACAATACACAGGCCTTAGAAACTGAAAGCCGCAAAGGGATTCGTAGAAATTTCCTGGCCATAAACTGAGATCTTACATTTTGCTTCAGAGGGTCATCTTCCCCAAGCTCACTAGTGTTTACCACAAATCTTGCATCATAAGATTTAGCCACATCTTCCATCTACATCAACAACAACAATATCAATTAGTCAGATAGAAGAATATTGCAAGATCCAATATGCAACCCAGAGATTTGAAGAGAAAAAGGAGTTAAAGCAGAGTAGTCACGAAAACATATTGGCTAAGACAATATAAAGAAGATGGTAGCCGAAAAGACAAGTTCATGTATTAAAAACATGGAAACTGATTAACACCAAAAACAGAGTTGTCATACAGCTATATTACTATGGCAATCAAGTGAGATTCAGAAGAAAAATAAAAATCCTCCTTCAACAACTTAACTAAGTTGGATACGGGCTTAAAGAAAAACCATCACTTTAAACACAAAAGCCGAAAGGATCAAACTGTTTACAAATACAGACCAAATAAGCCATGCCCCCACAACAACAAAACCAAAATATCATTCGAATAAATTATCAAACATAACAATTTGAAACGACAACCCAAAGAGGAAAAATGAGAAACTGACCTGTTTGAGCAAAAGGGTTTGTTGTTCAAGGGGTCTAAAGCCTCCAGTCACACTGATAAAATAAAAATCCAAACCTTTCCTATTACTACTGATGCCATTAGTTCTTTGGTAAATAGACTTTTGAGGCTGGCCTAAGTTGAGGGCAACATAGAGAGCAAGGCAGAGAGACAACTGTGTGATCAAAGTACAAACCCAGGATGGTGTTTTTGCCATTGGTTACAGAGAACTGAACAGTTTTCTGATCTCTGCTCTGTCTGCTTAATGCTTATGAGATCTGAATCACAGCGATGTTCATGCTATTTATATCTAGATGAGCTTACTGACAATAGACATGTGACAGCTGTCGTTTGTTGAAAGATGAAATAAAATAAATGTGTATAAAAAAATTTTAAAAAATGTTTTTGGGTCTGTCTCCGTGTCTCGTACCTAATTGGCCGATAGAGTAGACCAGTAGCAGTATGATACGGCAACGGCGTTTTGGTAAGCGCGTGGTGGCGCGGCATGCAGTAGACGTCTGGGGAACTAGATTTGCGTAGGCGTAAGTCTTAGGCCACCGCGATTTTAAACATGAGAACTTCTAATGGTAGCACGTTAGGATGGTAAGCGCATAATCATGCTTATGATAAAAGCGTTCATTTTTTAATGAAAGTAAACTTAAAATTTTATAATTTTATAAATAACTTGAAATTAAATCTTTTAATATATTTTATTATTTCCAGTTTTTTAATTTATTTAATTTTTAGTTTCAAAAAAATTATATTTGATTTATATTTATAATTTATTAAATAAATAATTGATATCATGATTTTAATAAATAAAATTATAAATATGATGATTTTATAAATACGTATTAATATTATTATAAACTATAATATATGACTTTATGTAATTCCAAGTTAACAATTAAGTTAACTCTTAAAAAAATTATTATTGTTATTGTTAAGTACTAAAAAGAAATTCTAATACCATAGAGTCAAACTTAACAACTAATATTACATTCTCTTATTATTATTAATTTTTTATTATTGAATATGAACTTGAGTTTTAAATTTTTTACTCTATTAAATTTAAATAAAGGCCCATGGATTTAAAAAAAAAGTATATAAGCTTAAAAAAAAAAAAGATAACAACTTATTATGCGCTCTTAAAAATATAAAAAAAGAAAAAAAATTTAGTGGGCTATTTTTCCCGTACGACACGAAAGCGGCGGCGCGGCACGGCGCGTGTGGCGACGGCAAGACGTGAGCACGCATGAGCTTCCTTTAATGGGCGCAAGGCGGCGGCGCGGCTACCATCTTTCTACTGCATTATCGAGTTGCGTTTCAGCCTAGACCCTAGACATTAGACAAAAGTAAAATGCTTGGTGTAGAGAAGCACGAGAGAAAGACGAGAGAAACAATGAAGAAAATGGTAGGGAGAGAGTGAGTGGGTAGAGAGAGAGAAAAATTCTTTAATGTTTCTCTCGTGCTTCTCTTGTGTTTCTCTCTCTCTAGCACTACTCTAGACAAAAAGACTTGTTATACAAGTCACGGTCGTGAACCACTTGGGCTAAGCCAGGTGGGTTGGCCAATAGTCTCCTAAAAAAAAAAAAAGTCACGGTTGTGGTCTCGTGGAAGATTATAACAAAATATTGTAAGCCGCAGTGAAATTTTGGCAGAATAAAATATTTTGACTGGATGCCAAGAAGGAAACAACTCTTTTTATTTTTATTTTTTTTGGCTTTATGAACCTTCCCCTCTATGAATGTACATGGCAAGTGAGTCTATGGAGAGAGTTAGCGTGAGACGAGCATGTCGAGTTAGTCGTCTGTCCATCAAAAAAATTGTTGCAGCGCAAATATATTGACTTAATCAAATAATGATAACTGAGATTAATATGAGAAAATTTGGAAGGCAAAATATGTTATTTATTGAAGGAACTAATAATGTGTTTATTTATTGAGAATGGAAGTGGAAATCACGAAATGAGAATAAACGATGTGTTTACTTAATTGAATAAGAGGTGGAATGAATCATAACAGTGGTCTCCATCTAATATTAAGAATTATTACTAAAATTCTTATTCCCATGAAAAGAGATGGAGATTGTTATTTCCTAAAATAACCATATTATTCTCACTTAAATCTTGAAATTTCTATTTTATCATTTCTTATATTATTATTATTATTAGTAGGAATAATAATAATAACAACAACAACAACAACAACAACAACAATAATAATAATAATTACTATTATAAATGTTATAATAATACTAATAATCATAATAACAACAACAGTAATAATAATTGTTATTGTTGTTCTTATTATTAATAATTATAAGTATTAGTTATAATAATAATAACAATAAGAATAATAATTACTATTACTGTTATAATGATTAAACAACAAAAACAATAAAATTATTATTATTATTATTATTATTGTTATTATTATTATTATGATTGTTATTATTAACAATAATAATAATTATTATGATTTTTATTATTAACAATAATAATAATAATTATTATTATTATTATTGTGACATAATAAATTAATGTCAGTTTAGTAACTTATAACTATTCATTTCAATTACAAGATAAAATAAACATAGCAATAACAATATAATTCATTTTAATTTCGATTTCCACAGCTAAAGTAAATAATTTATTTTTATTCTCATTTCTCATTCCGATTCCAGTCTTTCCCGATTATTGATCAATGAATATATCATAAGTACTTGTCTTCCTATCCAACAAATAAATATGAAAACTCAAAAAGGTTACATCTTACAAAAGATAATTACTGTCCAAAGATTGGTTCAGAAGGGAATTTATGCGCTCAAATGATCTCATTCAAATCTAAATCCTTCACTCAACTACTCTTGAATTGTTCTTGCTCCTGCATATCATAATTCATAGATTATCCAATAAAAAATCGCAGGGTATCTGACAGATCAGTCCAAACCAAATTTCATCGAAACAGCTCAACAACAGAAAGATGTAAACAGTGAAGATGGGTGCTTTCACTCCTCTCAGCAATGGCATTGCTTCTTCTCCTGGCTTATGATATGTCTGCACGATCTAGCATATCTACCAAAGTCATCCTTCTGGGGAACCTTGGAGGCAGCCTCAAATTCATGGCATCCTCAATCTGAATTGGCAAATGTGTTGCCACAATCACAATCCCACCCTTTTTTCTGTGCTCTGCAATGATATACTCTAGCAACCTCACCCCATCATCATCCAATGCAACAGAAGGCTCATCAAGCAACCAAATTGGCCTATCAATTGCTAGCAACCTTGCAAGTTGCAGTCGTTTTCTCTGGCCCATTGACAGCATTCTTGCTTTCTCTTTTGCCAATCTTCCAAGCCCCATCAGCTCCAATGCAGGCAAAGAGTTCCCTTGTTTGCCTTCAAGAACTTCGAACCACTGCACATTATCAAGAACTGTAAACTTCTCCTTCACAGCATCTTTGAGGGAGAGCCAGTTAAGCTGAAGCTTGTACTGGTCGAATATTCCCGATTGTGTGATGTCATGCCCATTCCAAAGAATCTCACCAGCAGAAGGTTTAGAGAATCCAGCTAACATTCGCAGGAATGTTGATTTGCCTGAGCCATTAGTGCCAGTCAGCACAAGTGCCCCACCATCATGAATGGAGATGTTTACATGTCTCAAAATTTGTTGAGCATTTCTCATGCACGAAACATTTTTGAGGAGAAGTCGAGGAAGTGGTGGTTTCCGAAGAGACATTGAGGTTTCCAAAACTGCATATAATGCAGAGTTTGCACGTATAGGACCTAACTGAGATATTAGAAGCCTAACACCCAGCCAAGTCTCTCTGAATGGAATTTGCAGAAGACTAAGAGCAATAGTTATGATGAAAATTCAGGGGACTGTTCATTAAGAGAACACGAGCACAAACATACAATTAGTACATCACAAAAGATTTATCAAAGTAAATTCCAACCAAGAACTCAATCATATAAAATAAACATAATCCAAGGCTAATGATAGAAGTTTCACGGGAAGACAACAGGGTCTTGTGAATTGGACAGCTAGAAAATTTATGATAATTTCCTTTATGAGCTCATGCTATAATCTTCTGGGCATGATTATGAACAATAAAATTAATAATGAAAATAACCCATAACGAAAAAGACTGGCAATAACTAAAAACAATAAAATTAGTATGAAATAACCCATAGTGAAAACGATTGACAATAAACAAAATTAATAATGAAATAGCCCAAATCATCTTGCTAATAAGTGCAGTTAGACATTCCGTCGAACATATTGAGCACAACTCTCGTCGACAATGCTGCAACTTCAACAGCATTGTTAATTTTTTATTTCATTTGGTTTGGAAAACAACTCAAATTAGCAAATGGGGTTTTGTTATACATGAAGATAATACAAACAAAACATCCACATTTGAATTTTGCATGGAACAATTAGAGCTCAGAACAAATACTGAAAAAAAGAAGAAGAAAGGAACCGCCATTTCAATTCCCTGGTTTCTTATCCAATATTATCATAATTATTGCAAGGAGTAGCAAACGCGCACACACACGCAGAGACAAAAGAGAAACAGAGTAAGTCTTACGTTTGAGAGATTCGATCGCAGGAACGATAACTCTGCACATGTCACTTGTGCAGTAGCCTTGTCCTGTTCAGAGTTTTCACTTTTCGGTTGATACTAATATTTTTTTAAAGGATCCGGCGCACGAATTCAAATCTCACGTATAAAATGATAGATGATAAATAATAAATAATAAATAATAAATTTTTTATTATTTATTTGTTTATGTACGTCGTTAACATTCGTTTCCCATCGTAAATATGGATTGAAACCCTTCCTGTACCATTAATTTTTCTTTTAAATATATCTCAAATTTCTTCTGAAAAAATTACATAAAAAAATTTATATACAATATTTATATATTAAAAGATTTATAGTTTAATAATAAGAATATTATTTGATGGTTTTAAAATCTTATTTTAAATTCCAATAGCCACTTATTTTTTTAAAAATATTTTATAAAAATTACTTCAAAAAATGATATTAATTTTTTTAAATATTTTATAAAAACTATTTTAAAAAATGATATTTTCACTCATTTAAAATAAATAATTTATTATTATTATTATTTAAAATTTAAAAAAATAATAAAATTTGAATTTATAAAACTTAAAATATATTTAACTGAACATAAAAAAAAATCTAAATTCAATAAAATTTTTTAAATTAAGCCCCCCATTTTAATTTCTGGATCCATCACTGACAGTAAGTAAACTCCAATGTAGCTACAGTCTTTTTAAATATTTTCATTTAGTAAAATTAATGTAAATGTATGATTATTATCGTACATTGAATGTGATTCGTGTGTTGCACTTAAAGTTGACCGCCCGTTTGACCCCTTCTTCAGGATTCAGCGTGCCCCGAACCCGAATATTCAAGCCTTAAAACAGCAGTAAGGCAGCCATTCTGGTTAATGAATCACATTTTGCTAACAATTCATTCAACATGGGAAGAAGAGGACAGTGACTGAAATATTGTTTCTTTACCTTTAATATAACTCAATTTTTTCTCTTAGTACAACAAAATGGACTTTCGATTTCGATATGTGTTTCAACCTGTTGTGGCATCCCACCAAAACACAGCAAACGGGCAACAAAAAAAAAAAAATGGCCGTAATTTCTAACAAGCTACAGATACAAGGAAGATGAATCATTCATATCAATCTTGATGATGTTCCTACTTCATACTCCTCTTACATTGCGGAGAGTTTCGTCCTCACCTAGATCATCCATCAGTTACGGAACTTCTTTGAACCTCACAACTGAGTAAGTTGTCAACATCAAGCTAAAGCCTCGCCTCTGACAGCGCCGGCCTCCATTCCATACAACAGGCTGATCCTGTTAGCAGAATTTGCAGGTACAGTACAGGACTGAGCCTCCAAGCACCCAGACTAAATCTGGGTAATACAATTCAAATTAACACTAAAAGCAATTCTCTGTGCCACCACTAGTGACCAGTTACAGAGTTACAATCCCCATTGTATATACACATAATATAAAAAGTTATATGGTGGCTGCATAGTAAAAATTATGAAACTATAGCCGAGGTACATTGCATATCCTAAGAACCCTATATAAGCCATTTCAAAGCATTGGGCATGATAACAACTTCAGGGTTCAATAATTCAAAAATAGTGTGGAGAATAACTTTTCGCAGCTTTAGTTACTGATCCACCTTCGTTTCCGGGCTGGCCGCTCCTGTTTGATTTCTGAGTCTGCAGCAGTCTCACTTTTGGTAGAAGGTAGAGGTTCACTCTCCATTTTCTTTATTGCCAACGTATCCTTCTCACTTGGCATTGGGAGCTTGAATCGCTCACTTCGCTTCTTCAGCTTCTCAACTGTGTCAAGGTGCCGATCGTCCACTGGTTTTGTATTCTCAGGATTACTACCATCTTTCTTATCAGCCGTGGTGCTTTGCTTATCAACAGGCTCAACTGCTGTAGCAGGTTCCTCTGGAATTTTGCTGGTCTCTAAAATTCTGCCATTACTATTCTTATTAATTTCTTTAAACTTCAGGGAAGATGACGACTTACTGTTGATACTGAAATCCCTCTCCTTGTGGCTTGTCCAACGTTCCAATTTTGAGCGCCCTCTCCTTGAGTCTTGCTGTTCGTCATCTGAGGAAGCTTCTTCCTTCTCTTTTCTGGAAGAGTTACCGTGGACCGGTTTCTCATTCCCACAATTTCCTTGCTCAAGGGTGTCTTTGACGCCCTGGGGGGAAAAAAAAAAAAGAGTAAAACCAATCATGAACAGACAAGAACTACCCTACATTAAATTTCTAGGAATTCAAGGGTTCAACTTGTCAGCAAGCAACTTACCAATATTGTCAAAAACATCAGAGAAGATTCTATAATGTAACTTCAAATAGAGAGTGAGAAACTATATTGCATTTAAAAATATGGCAGTGTCTAAATATCTTGTCTGAAATCAACTTTGTAACCCATGCGTGCATCAATTAATTCAATAAAAATGCAACATGCTAATAAGCTAACAAAATGACTACGCCTGAGTAAAGGTTAGTGACAAATTGCCTTTAGTACTAATCAACAGATCAAAAGGGTTCACAATAAACTCCACAAATAGTGTGCCACAAAGTTCAAGCAAACTCCGACTGTGGTAATAAGAAGTCTCAAGACTTCAAATGAGAAAGCCTAGAAGTTCAATGTCAATTAGATTTGACAACCTTGTCAAAACTGCATTAAAAATTCACTCAAGTTGTGAATAGGCCTAATCTTATCCAAAACATCAATTTCCATGCATTAATCACAAGTATCACAAAATAAAAACTACGATACAAGAAGAGTTAGCACACTGCCTGCCAAGTACAAGAACCTCAACTTTCTCTACATATCCCCTCTCTATGGTTACTCCTCAGAACCAGATAAGAACATAAGTAATCACTACTCTTCTCAGGTAATAAAAAAAAGGGAGAAATGGTATGAATAATCTAAATTAATCTCACATTATAGGGGGATACAGAGTTTGGTATATAAAATAGAGAATTATTACCATTGTGAATAATTATTTCATTCCATTAATTTAGGATGTTAAATGATGCATCTACTTAGCTTATCCTACTCAACAAATGATAAACAACCTTGTGTGCTCAAAATACTAATTTATGCAGTTTAAGCTACCCTAGCTACTTGCCAAGCCACAATAAACAGCCTCAAGGAATAGGCAAGAATTTGATAGCATTTCACACAATTGACAACCAAGAGAGTCATTAGTGGATGTTGCCTAAGTATTAGGCAAACTGAAAAAAGAGAAGGCGCATGGACTTGTAAACCAGGCCTGTAAGTTTGCCATGAAGAACAGCGAACGTCGTCGACTTGTAACAAAGCGCTGATTATAAAATAATGAATTCCATAGATACAAACTACGAATCAGTTTTAATATTCAGCAGTCAGCCTCCTACTTTAATCAGTTTCGGCTGCCTCAAGGGAGGATTGTTCTTCCCTACAGAAGGATTAGTTAGAGAAGGAATTGAATATTTCCAGGCCACAACAAAGGGTTAAATTGTACCAATTTGAATTTGAATTTGAAGATTTTATTTTCTATTCCATTTATTTAAATTAGCTCATTTCCTTAAATTTAGTTAGAGAAGGAATTTGAAGATTTCCCATCTCTAATAATCTTTATGCTCTAGTGTCTATGGAACATACCATCTCACTTACATGACCACTTTGGTCTTCTTGATTTCTCTTTGAAGCAACCAAACTGTTGTGATTTCCAACTTCAGATTCTCTATTTTTCCTTGAGCTTTCTTTATGTTTCTTCTCGTTCACTCTATTGTTTTCTGAAGTATTTGCAGAACGATCATTACGAGGACCTGACCTTTCCTGCCTTGATTTTCTGTCCTCGTTACTAATTTGATTTCCACGAGCATAAACATCCTCACGTCCCCTATGAGGTGGACGACTTTCATCCTCAATTCTCTCTCTCCTCTTCAGTTGTTCAATATGTCGAACTGTGTCTTTAACCTGATACTCTTTATCAGAACCCTTATATTCATCCTTTACCCTAGCATGGCCAACCCATGCTCGGTCTTCCGAACTACGACCACTCCTTACAGCACCCCGTCCTTCTTCTCTCTCCCTTTTCGAAAGAATTTCTTCATGCGGTTTCGGTCTGTGCCACTCTTCTCTGTCCCTCTGCCTCTCACCTCTTTCTCTCTGAGACCAGTTCTCATCCTTGTGTCTAACAGGATGGTGATCATCAAAATTCTCTCTAATTCTCTGTTGGTCTTCTCTCCGCCGCTGATCCAAAATATCATCCCTCTCCCGCTTCCGACGACTGGTTAAATCCCGGTGGCCATGCAAGATTTCATCTTTTTCAGCATGATCCCGTCTGACATATTCATCATCTTTCCTTCTCTTGCTAATATAATCATCCCCCATTTCATACCTACTCTTCAAACTATCATCTCTTTCCCTGTGTCGTGAGCTAGCATCCTTCTCGTAATGAGGCCTATAGCTGCCATTATCCAACTGCTTTCTTGAATGAAGATATTCATCTCTGTCAATCCTCTCACTTTCCCGGGCCTTACCTCTGTGCCTTGCTCCAATTTCATCAAGATGCTCACGCTCCCTCTTCCTTGTGTCTTCCATTCTATTTTTTCTGCCGTAAGGTTCATCCTCTCTCCTTTGCCAGACTCCATCAGAATTTTCCCGCTCCTTTCGCCGATCAAAACCCTCAGGTTTCATTTGCATATCATGGGTCAAGCTAGGATCAAAATCTCTACGAGGATAAGAACCCTCCCTCCCTATCGCCACCATGCGATTTCTCTCCATCTCTTGTCTCCCCTCCCTATCTTTTCTTCGAAAACTCTGTTCATTTTCCTCAGGGTGCTTCTTCATGCTTCCCATGCGTGTAGAACGTCTACCTTGCATTACTTCCTCCTCACCCTCACGCCACTTCTTATTATCTCTGCTGCTACCGGATCTTGCTTTACTGTTTTCGCTACTTCTTGCTGCTCTAGAATCTTCCTCCTCATCAAATTCTTGCAGCTCAGGTTGTTCTACTTGAGAATTTATTTTTTTTGTCTTCAATGAATAAAGTGCTTTTCCATCTTTACGACCATCACTTGTGGTTACTGCATTTGTTTCCTCCTTTTCCATTGCAGAGCTTCCATCACCCAAAACAAGTTCATCATGCACAGCATCTTTATGCTCAACACTCGATTCCCTTGCATCCCTAACTATGACGGGAGATGACAATGGACTATGTTTACCCTCCATGCTTTCAACAGATTCTTCATCCTGATTATCATGGAATTTCCTAATTTGTGGGCTTTGACTTGGAGTCATACGAGGGGATCTGTCACCTGTTCTTCCTGGTCTCCGCCTGAGTCCACAGAGAGTGAGTTAAAGGTGTTACTTAAGTACAGAGCAATCTAACTACTTCAAGAACAGACCCAAGATGAGGTGAAGGCAACAAAACCAATTCTCATTTCATTATGTTCTTCTCAATCAGAAACATCTAGAGAAGTTATCAAGAAAATTCATGGTTATTAAAAGAAATTCAGACAATCTATCCTTTGGCTTTTCAAACAAAAATGTAAGTAAATTAGCACTCATAAGCACACTGTTATAGAAACTGGGGGTTTGTTTGGAAATGGTTGCAGCTTCTAGGATAATCTGGTTTAAGAATATTCAACTGTGGAAAGAAGTAGATAAGTTTCTACTTAACCATTCTTTTATGCATCTCGCAAATTCTCTTTCGAGCTGTCGTGAACGTGAATAATGAAAATGATACACAATATTTTGTGTGGTGAAATATTGTTATAACATGCGACATTTATAAAATTACAAACTTATGACTAATAAATAAAAGTAACTATAACTGATATATTATCTATTCATATTTATTAAAAATCAATGATACTCTAATGCAAGGGGTGGTATCGCATCATAACAAATAGAGAATTTAAAATTTAGAAGCATGTCAAGTTTAATGCGTTGTTGAGCTGGCTTGAGGTGAACTGCTACTGTGAGTCTTCTGACTGTGCAGTAGCAAAGGAAGTAAAATTCCAGTCATGATTTACGATGGTACTATGATTTAATTAGAAAGAATGTCAAAGATTACATCCATCAATGATTATTCTATACCTCTGCTCATGAGAAGTCCCAATATTTTCGCTGGGATATTTAGGAGTTGGGCCCTTGGAACCAGGTCGATACCTGAGTGGAGCTTCAGGAGGAAAGGGCAAAAGCCCATTTCCTTCAGGTATGTTATCATGAACAACATTCATAAATGGAGCCTCATGTCTAACAAGCTCACTATTTCGACTGTCGTAAGCCTCTCGAAACCCATCAAAATATTCTGTGTCTACTGGTCCCATCTCATCTTCAGCTCCATCGTTTTCTCCTCTGCGATCCTCTCTTGGAAGATCATTGTCTCGGTCACCATTACCAGCAGATGAATCATCATCTACAGTGTCCTGGCAAACAATCTGTATCCAAGCACTTTCGGTTAATTTAGGCGCATGAGACAAGTATAAACATACAATGGATGCAGTCAAAATCAGTGCAATCAACAACAGGTTTTATCGCTAACCTCAATGATTGCATCTGAATCACGGATGCGAGGTGGACGAGTATCGATTGAAGGGAGACGTTCACCAGAACCACCTTCTACCTGTATTGCTCTGCCAGTTGGCTAACAGAAACAAGTTACACAGTTAAGTCTGGCGACTGATATAAAAAATAAAACATAATCCATCAAGAGCATAAGCCAGTTTTGGAACACTCCTACATTGTAATTGCTATGAGAAAAACTCCAAATAAACCAGAGCAGCGACAAATAGATAAATACAATCTCTCCCAGGCAGGAGACACATGATGAAAAAATTGAATTTTCCTCTACTGTGAATACTGAAAAAATAGAACTAGCAGCTGAGGCATACTATTGGTGGTCGCAAACGTGCAGGTCCTTTTGTTAAATCACTTTGTCCAATATCTGGCTTCCCAAGATTTGTATTATCAGCAGGAACATCCAGAATACCAGTCGCTGCTGCTAATTCTGGGGGTAAATCGGGATCGTACTCCTAAATTGAGAGCAACAGAAAAAGTACAAACTGCATAAGTCACACAATCTATCCATGTGTACATAATTAATTCACAAACTTCCGCAGACACATGCATCTCATTACCTGATCTCGTCCACTTTCATAAACACGAATTTTGCTTTGCATGGTAGTCTCCAGGCGGTGCTGTTCCTGCAGAATTTGGGGAAAGAAACTCCTAAGTCCACTTTTATTTCGTAAAAAAAATATCATTATAGGTTAATAGTTACCAGCTGTTTGCAATAATCTTTCCAGCTCTCCTCGTTCAAACCAAAATTGAAGAAGTCCGTTATGTCAACGCCAGGGTATTTCCATGGTTTTTCTTCAAAACCATCAATGTCAACATCGAATATAGTCCTAGAAATCATAGAGGTAACAGGATATATAAATGAATCAACACCAACAATGAATTGAATAACTTTACTAAAACAAATTGAAAACATAGTCCACTTTATCAGGCAAAACCATGTTAAATAAACTTGAAAGAAGAGCATAAGATTGCCGGTATTTCAGCTAGGCCCTACATGACAACCAGAAAACTGAGCTGGTTGCGATAATGCATGCATTGCGAAGATGATTTATGGTCACGTTAGAAAACAAGTTACAACTAGCTAACTAAACTAAAATTTCTGACAATCACATGTACCAGCTGAAAAGGAATATTAAAAGACAATAACACTTAGACAGAAGCATTTTGCAAGACCTTTTAGACTCTGCATGGTATAGAATTATTATGATCAAATAATAATCATACCAGCATTTGTGTACTATTGAGAGTAAATACAATGATATTGTAACAAATCAACAAGAATACCAACTTCAAACAAGAGTAATAAGACGTCAGGAAAAGATTATTTATAAGGATCAAAGAAATATGGTGAAACTCAAAACACAAGTAACCAGAATATGCAGCTAACGGAAAATTACTTGTGAGAAGGAAGCGTGAATTCCAGTCCACGCCCTGCCATATTGACACCAGAAGCAGACATTCCAAAACCAGGATGAAAACCTTTCTGCATGGGAGGAGCAGTTTTCATTCCTGTAGGCCGCCAGTCCCCTCTGCCACGTCCAGCCACAGGACCCATGTTAACAAGCGGACGAACTTGACCTGGGCCTCCTCCAGCAACGGCAGTAGCTGATCCGGGTATCGGAGCAGCACCAGGTCTTACATACTGCGTGCACCAGAAAAAAGATTACAAGGTTAAAGGGAAAACGCAAACTGGCCAAAACAAATAAGTAAACAACTTAATCAAGATTAAAGTCACTTTTGCATTATGCTAGTAATAAAGATAGCATAAATTAGGACAAAGGATGTTCAATTTCAATAACAGTCATCACTATAAGCAGGACATCACATAAGTTAAAACTACAGTTTTATGGATTACTGAGCGCCTTTTTCACACCTGGTGGTTTGGCAGTGCCTTTCACCTTTCACTAACCTGTTATGGACTCGTAGTTTTAAGATTGATTTTTTAAAACAGCCAAAGATATTGTAGTTATACAACCAAAAGATTGATTTTCTAAAACAATGGACACCCTGCGCGATAGAGAAGTAATAACACCCTAGGTGAGTGCCTGTACAATGCAACATTAGCTGACAGTGAGTACAAGCTAAAATTAACAAATGAAGCATACGGTCTAATTGGTCTACAATGGCTAGTGCCTATGCAACACATATGATTCAAAAAATTTGAAGTTTATGGGTCCACAAAATAAATTTTTTTGACCATAATGGCCAGTGCTAGTTAATATGAAGTTATTGTCAGGACTTACATCAATATCTGATTTGTTATTGGTTGAAAACTAAATAAAGCAATATTTAATAAACAGCAGCTTGGACCACTAACTGCGCCTTCTCAACATGTCCTATCAAGTATTTTCCACCATAAGCTGCATAGACCAAAGATGACATATTTAAAGGCTACGCCTAGGAAATTTTAGTGGGATGAACAAAACTTAAGAGTCCAGCCCACAGAATCCTATCTGTCCAAAAATAGTGATTCAGCAACTAGCTCTGCACTTCATCACTCAATAATTGTAATTTTATCCTTATGCAGCAGTTGTGTTCTCTCAAATTTTTTCAGTAGGGGAAGCATTGGGACAATTATTGTAACCCCAGAAGGCAATTGTATTGATAGTAGCTCAGATCCAAAACCCAATTCTGGATATAGCTTCTCATTGGTCCAAAATACGCAAAACATTCAATGTACACAACAATAATAGTTATGACAATTGGATGTTAACAAGTCCCAAAGCAGACAATCCCAGAGTTTGTTAATGGTTTATAAATGAGACGTAACTACCATCCTTCCACGGCGGTAATCCTCGGACTGATCACTTGAGAGAAATCAATTATCATTACCACTGCTATCCAAGCATGCATTTCAGGTAGACAGTGAGTTTACACTCATAGCCTGTAACTCTGACCAGCTAACTTTTTTCCTCTCTATTTAATTAGTGACTCTGGATCAAGCATTTAAAAAGCTGAAAACAATTACGAAACGAACAGAATCCCTCGCTAAACAATTACGAAACGAACAGAATCCCTCACTATAAACACGCAATATTGTACATTTCAACACACTTAAAAAGTATGTTAAAATATAAAATAATATCCTCATTTCATTAAAATGTATAAAAGATTTACAATTCTTAACTCTACATATCAATTAATTCTCATTCTTATAATCAAATAACAAGTTAATCACCAAGCCCACTTACAAAGTCCCCAAAATTCCCGACTACTCTTTTAATTAATTTAACAACAATAACAGAGTCACTAACCATTATTATACACAAAACTACATGACACTAACCTTAAACTGAGAATGATATGGATTATGATACGCAAAATGATTGCTATACCCAATCTTTGCCGCAGCAGCAGTTGTGGCCGCCGAAGCCGCAGCTCCATTAGCTCTCTCTCCTGTTCCCTCCTTCTTCTCCGTGCCTCCCTCACCCATTTGGGCCGCTGCATCATCACCACCCCACTCTTGCTCCTCCACCATCAACCCCTGATGGTTACTTGCATCCGCATCTGCAACTATCACCAGTGGGTCCCCATCTTCGTCGTCATCGTCGTCACCGCCTCCTCCATCAATCAACATCGGCCGATGATTGTCCTCGTTCAACACTATCTGCAAATCGTCCTCACTGTCACTCTCCCAATCATCCTCCTCTCCTTCCCCAACCTCCCCCCCGTTTCGATTTTGGCGTTCCGAATTTACGACACCGTTTTGAGAAATCCCGGGAATTTCAATCCCCGGCACATCATCGTCGTTTGAAATTCCGTTATTACCCTCCTCTATATCGAATTTCACTTTCACATCGTTGTTGTTGTCCGTGAATTCACCGTCGGTATCAGCGCGTGGTGGCGCGTGCAAAGAAGGAAGCGGCGGTGTAGGGGCAAGGGTCCGAGGAGGAGTGGAACTAGAGACGGATGCGGGGTGATCGTTGGATTTGAGGTTGAGGTCGAGGTCGATCGGACGGTGCAGAGAAGTAGTTGCAGCAGGGGAGGTTTGGTGGTGGGACTGCGAGGCGGCGGATAAGGGACGGAGGACGTCCGTGTAGAGATCTCCGAACTCGTCATCGTCTTCCATTCAACAAGATTTTAGAGAAAGCCAAGTGAGTTTCACAGGGAAATACAATGGAACAAACCAAAAATAGTGAGGGTTTTGAGAGGTCCTATTAATGTTCGAGTTCTCTTCTTCGAGGGGGCTTTATTGTGTTTCTGTTCATTTTATATCTATTAATTTTTTCAGATTGTTTTGTTTCTTTATTTGAGTGACCTTTTTTTCCCTTAAAAATTCTGTGTTTTTTCTTTAAATTATTTCAGAGCATAATATTAACAGGACCGAGTCAATTTGGTCTAATTTATTATCTGTTCATATAAATTTGGAATAATAATAATTCCGATTCGAACTCAAATTGAATTTGATAAAAAAAAATAGCGCTACATTTAATACATAAATTGAAAAAAAAATACTTCTATGAATTATTTGATTGCAGATCAAAATTAGATCATAAGTCATCAATTCTTGCACCATAAGTTGTTCTGTTTTTTTTTTTTTTTTTAAGTTTTCCTATCAAAAAGGTACTGAATTTTTGTCACATTTTTTAGTTTAACCAGGTGATCTATTATTTTGTGAATTTAATTATTTCATAACTAGTATCTACTGGTTTTTAAATAACATTATGGATAAAAATTTTGTCCTCAAAATTACTTTTATGATAATATATTTGCTGGACTACATTCCATGGATTGTTGTTCACACTTCACACTAGTTTTTTTTTTTTTTTAAACATTGTGTACAATATAATTAGAGTAAGGTCGGCAAATTCTGAGTCTAAATCCAGATATGGCAATGCATGGACTCAGTCTAAATGTATTTTGTAGACATTTAAGATAGACTTAAAAACCCTAACACCGATTAGGTTTTTTAATTCAGGGTTTTACACCTGAATTTTATATTTTTTTAATATTATATAAGTATACTTTTTTTATTTTTTTGTAATTTTATAATGTTTAAAATTATTTCAATGATATGAACTTTATATGTTTGAAATTTTACAAAAATAATTTTTTCATTATTTTTGTAAATCATAAACTGAGTGTATAAAGCTATGTATACTTTCAATAACATTCTAATCAAGTTGTGCACGATAATTATTTCGATCACACTAAAACTCGCACCAAATCCTATTTCAAGTACTATCTTATTGATAAGTATCTTACAAAATAACTCATTATAAAAAATAAAAATATAATTAAAGTTGTAAAAAAAAAAAAAAAGATTCTAGATGTTTTTACTGAGTAAAAGGTAGATTCTAATATATATATATATATTAGAATGGATATATATATCTATATATTTCCCTACAAGTAACGTAACGTATAATCAGACACAGCAATAATAATAGATCCCACCGCAAATCATGTTGTTATATTTGTTCCACGTTACGTTAATATGTCGTAACGTAGGGAGTTCCTATCTATATATATATATATATATGTATGTTATGTATGTATGTATATAATTTAATTTTTGTATAACATATTATTAAAAAGAAAAAGCCCGTCGAGTGGGGTCGGGTTTGTGAAGTGGGGGGACTCCAGTTCTACAAATTTTATTACCTGAAGTCGAGTCGCCCGTACTCCGAGAAACGGCAGGAAAACAAAGGGTCATCGAAAAGAAAATCGCGAGGCGAAAACATGATCGGAGTAGGGAAGATCAAGCAGTACTCAAACGTCCTCGACAAACCCCTCAGCAAAGGCAAACAAGAGGTCCTCTTCGAATCGCTCTTCTTTTCCTTTTTCTTTTTATTTTTTTGTTTCTTACTCTGTTTGGTTGCCGCGAAAATGTGCTGGAAAATCAAAAGCAACTGAATTCCATCTGAAGCTGAAAATTTTTGTTCCTCAGTTGTTTTCACAGCATTTCTTCAGGTGGCGGAGACAAGTAAAAATCAGATCTTGACAGCAGATTATGACATTGTTTTTTTTATAATTATTTACTTCGATAAAAATGAGACATTCCAATCATAATATTAATTTTGAAATATATTTTGATTGATGAATAGGAAAAGTTAAAGAGTTGAATTTAAAAAATTGTTTAACTTTAGATATAAAGTTTGGATTTTTGAAAATTTATTTGTGGTTCTGATGGTTAGGTAAGTTTGAGTGCATTTGCATTTCTGTTCTCGGAGCTTGTTCAGTACAATCAAACGCAGGTTGACAATATTGCTGAACTAGAGCGAAGGTAAATTTCAATCTTACTCAAAATTAGCGTAGATTGATCAAATTACACAAACATGTTGGCTATTGTTGATTGTTGGTGATGTACATATTTGTATGCACAAATGTGTATGACTCCTTGTGGAAATGTCACTCTCAGTAGACACGTGCAAATGCTAAATTGAATCATTTTCTATGGTTCTAATTATCATCACTGTTGCATCATTTGAAAAATCAAACACAAGAAGTTTGTTTTGTAGAAAAATGTATTCTTTGTTACCCAGTGAAGTTGAAGAGTGACATTGGTATAACTGGAACTTTGGGTTTAGACACTTCAAGTTAGATATGTACGTTATATTATATTTTGGCACCATTTTTTCTGAGAATTATGCAGGTTGGAGGATGCAGGCTACGCTGTTGGTGCTCGAGTTCTGGAACTCCTTTGTCATAGGGAGAAGGTAACATTTAATTATGGATTTCCTAGTTAATACTTGTTGAAAATTTCAGTTATGAGGACTCCTGATTCCTTGTCTTTCTTATCCCCTCATTCTCCAACTTCCATTCGCCATACATCTTCTGCAATGAGGAAACTGGATGGCATGGAATAATGAAATTTCTTTTTTGCACTGCTTCTTTACCTACCATTGTTACATGATGAAGTCATCTTCTATCTTTCGTTTGACATGTGTCTGTGATTGTTTTATAGACATTTGTCATATTTCATGGAGTTACAGAAGTCATGAGCTTATTTTTTATTGTTTATTTATTCATTTTTTTACCATAGGGAAACAGAAGGGAGACAAGATTGCTGGGTATTTTGTCCTTTGTACACAGCACTGTTTGGAAGGTCTTATTTGGGAAGGTAAGCAGTTTCAGTCAGCGATCTCTATTTCATAAGATGATAGTTGAAAGGTCAATTACTTCACCAAATCCATTGCATTGAACTAGGCCTTTGATTTGATATTGGATTCTCTGGTCAAATGATGTGCTTTGGAACTCTGAAAGCAATATGGATCATTAGATTGTGTTCACAATGGGTTACCCATTTTAATCATCTTGTCTATAGGAGATCCTGTGGATTAATGTGTTGCATAGCCATGCTTTTAATTTGTGCAAGAGGCATGTAAGGGCTGGCAGATTGTTGGATCTTTAGTAGTGTAACACTTCATTTTGTATTGTTCTGCTTCAAATCAGTTAGTAATTCACAGTTTATCTTACCACCTTTTCATTGTCACTTTAATAGGTAGCTGATTCACTTGAGAAAGGAACTGAACATGAAGATGAATACATGATCAGTGAGAAAGAGCTCCTTGTAAACAGGTTATGATATACTCATTCTTAATGCAACTGTTGCAACTAACTGTATCTTTGGTTTTATGTCATGTCCCAATTGATGATTTTGGTTTGAATTTTTTCTGAGTTGTAGGTTTATTTCAATTCCAAAAGATATGGGGACATTTAATTGTGGGGCATTTGTTGCTGGAATAGTAAGGGTAAGTGCAGCCATGATCTTTACAGATTGCTTGATCAGCTGGTGGACAAAAAAACTCTGATTGGAATTTTCCTTTTCTATTTGCAGGGCGTTCTGGATAGTGCTGGCTTCCCTGCAGTAGTAACAGCACATTTTGTGCCTGTTGAAGGACAACAGCGTCCTCGGACAACCATTTTGATAAAGTTTGCAGAAGAGGTACTCGCTTCTCTTTCCCTTATCACGAGGCTGTTTTTGTAGTCTCTGGTCCACTTCCTCCTGCACAAAAGAAACAATCTGTTGTGACTCCAGGCTCGGATGAGCTTAATGATTTAGGTTATCAGGAATTTTGTCAGTCGAAAAAGTTGGATCTAAACGGAACATTTTTTTTATGGAATTTGTGTCCTTCCAGTCTCATCTCTTGTGCAAACAATCAAGTCTCACCTTGTGCATTCATGCATTAACAAGTTTTCTGTTAACATCTTTATGGTTGCCAAACAACTCTTTGAATAAGAGACCATTTGTATAGATGCTTATTCAAACTAATTTTGTTGGAAACATGAAGTTAGTACTTCAATTTTTCTGCAGCTCTTGTGAATATGTCAGTCTAGAGTTTCATAAAAGCCCAAGCTTGAGCTTGCAACTTAACCTACATTTGTTTTTCTCGTCAATACAGCAGAAGTGTCTGAGCATTTTTCTTACATCTTTACCATGTCTTGGCCCTCCCCAAAAAATAGGTACTACAGAGAGAAGCAAGGCTGGGCTGATACTGGCACCAAAGCTATCCCATTTGATTCTTTTGAATGTTTCGCAACAGCATGATGAGACTATTTGTAGCTGGACTCACAAAACAATCAGGATTTTTCGTGACCTGTCAATTATACTTCTGCCAATATGAACTGCTTGTTTCTCTGGTATAAATTCTGCGCTATGTAGACTTTTGAAAGTAGAAGCAGTCTGCCACTCTTGATTGATGTAAATTAAATGTGATAATCATTACCACTACCATTATTGTTTCATATGAACCAAAATGGATTGCATAATCTGAGGATATGTCGATTTATGAAATTGTTATTGGCAAAGCCTTAACATGTAATCTTAGTGTATGAATGTGAGAATATATTTTAATGTGGAGCTCCCTAAAATTTAGGTTTCTTAGACAGACCAATCTATTGCCTTAATCGGGAGATTCGTAAGGCATAAATATGATGAACCACACCAGAAACCACAAGAATCCTGACATTTTTAAGCAGCAACATGGAGGGTGGGGGGAGGGGGGAACAACAGCAAGGACCACAAATAAGTTGGGCACTAGTTGTAAACTACAACAAGAACCTAGGCATCTCAACTAAATGCTGATATATCTGCCTATCATGCTCAGAACTCATGAAGCCAGCAAAAAAAACAATAACCTGTTGTTACAAATCTACAACTTTCCCCACAGAAATCCCATCAATGGAAGCTTGCAATGGCATTAAACAACAATCACAGGTGCAAAAATCAACAAACAACTAGCAGGATTTGATAGACTGCGTAATAAATAAAATCCAAACTAACAGTTGCGTATAATTGGATAAGACCCCTTGCAGAGCCCATGTTCAGAAGTAGTGCAACAAGTTTTCTGCAGCAACTTCATCCATTTGCATAATCAAAAGTGGAGAGAATATAAAGAAGTCACCGGGTAAAACAATTTCAACAGTAACAGCTTGAGAAATAATCATAAGAGATTACACTGATTCAAGTACTAGCTTTTCAGGTACAGCATTTAAAGATCACTTTGAGTTGATAGAAAACTTATCCACAGCCCACCAAGCTGTGCTGACATATTTTGGAGAAGCATAACCCAGTAATTGCAATTTTAACAAAAGATAAAGAATACAGCTCTACTTTTTTACCTATATAATCAATTTTCTGGGGTCCGCATACTCTTGAGATTGTTCTCCTGTATTTAAGGTAACACTCAAGCATCAACAAAACATGCAATAAACCTAGGCATATGGAAAAACTTTGATTTGCCCAACTTGCAGTAGAAAAATTGCAATGCAGCTCACCATAACAATAACAGCAGGTATGCAGTGGGAAAACAAAACGAGAATAAAGCAACAATAGATGAAAAATGCCACAAACAAGTACTCTAGAAAAACACTTCTAATTTTTTTTCTTAATTTTTATATCATGATTTTCTTTTTTCTTTCATTGACTAATCTGTCCATTCTCCACACCAAGACCGTACAAAACACCAGCATATTTCTCAGGCGAGCCTTTAAAGAAATTGTCTTTCATTTTCATAAATGTACAACAAGTGAGCAAACTATCTGAACCAGCTTGGTGACAGATCCCAATTCTCTCCACTTCCAACAACTCTGCAAGCTTATTCAACCCACCATGAAGACTATTGCAGAATTTCATCAGATGCTTGATGTCATAAAGCGTGGGGAAATACATCTTGATCAAGTCAAAAAAACATGCTTGCGTCTCAGGCAGATCCTTGCAAGTCAACAACTTAAGCAAGTATCCAAAATCATATCCGCTATGAAATGTTACCCAATGCACACTATCATTCAACACAATCCCAGACGACATCAAAAGCTCACTAAATCTCATAGCATCAACACCCTTCTCTTTGTTCTTCTTAAAATCAATGCCACTTCGGGATAACAGTTTAATAGAATCATAAGCATACACATCTTCATCAGGGCTGAACTCACGAAAATTGAATTGCCACAGACAGTACTTATCAGTCCCGCACTTGGGTAAATTCCCATTCTCGTCAGCAAATGTAAGGCCTAACTGAATTAACTTCAAGAGATCGACATTGACTTTCAAGTTTTGATAATTATACTCAGAACTACTCTTGAAATTCCCTATTGAACGTAAAACGATACCTGGGAACTCAGTGTCCATAGCAATGTAAGGGTAATCATCAACAATATCCCGAATTAAACTAAATTCATGCTCAAGATTATCATTCCATACTTCCCGAATGTGAATCGATTCACTTTTTGGCAAAATCGACATATTACTTTCTTATCCTCACAAGACACAGGTAATACATAAGCTGATAAAAACCCCAAACCTGCAAAAACCAAAAGCAAGAATCCCAATTAAAAACCAAAGCAAAGCAACAACCATATATTTTAAAAACCTCTAGAACTCTTTAATGATTGGGAAAAAAAAAAAGAGCACTAATTTTCAGTACTCAAGCAACATTCAACTTTCAAAAGTTACATAAAAATTCTGAATGGACGCCAATAATCAAAAAAAAAAAAACCAAAATCTTAAAATCCCCAAAAAGAAAACCAAAAAGATAACAAATGAAGCAGATGAAATCGCAAGACTCCACCAAAAAAAATAAAAAATGGAATCTATTAAACTGAAGAAACAAAACCCAAATCCTAAAACCCCTAGAGTTCAATAAATGAGACAAATTAGCAAATATAAAATGAAGATTAATATAGAAAAATGGAGCCCAACCTTAAATTTTAGGAGATAGGAAATTGCTGGATTGGAGAACTGTCCGCGTTAATGGTACTTTCTGGGGGTTCTTCCTCGGTAAAAATCTGAAATTATCTCAAGAAACAAGCGGGGTTTATCGTTATTGAGAGTCAAAAGAAAGTTTGTTTTTGGGTTTTTTTTTTTAATTTTCTATAAAAGGAAAGACTGAGGAAGGAGCTTTTCGGACCATAGCTGTTAGAAACCTCCCCGTGTTTACATTGCAACACAAGACAGGAGATAGACTGAGCTTGGAAGAAACTAGATCTTGACGGTTCACGATTGCCTCTATTTTATATGTACGGTTTGATTTTGTTACTCTCCCATTTTCATTTTTTGAAAAAACGTATCAGATTTTATTTTCAACAACTAATAATTTTCATTTTTACATTTTGATTTGAAATTTATTTGTGCTAAAATAGTCAAAAGTTCAATTTTTATAAAAATATTAATTTTAAATCAATATTATAAATAAAAATGATGTTTCTTTAACGAGTTTTGGATTTTAAAAATGATTACCAGAAGAATCGATGAAGCACTTCAACTGAGGGGCAAAACTAAATTAAATTTTGTAAATTAATCTTACATCCAGTATGCCTTCAAAAGTACGCCTTACAAAAAGCAATTATATTTTACTTTTGGGATTGTTTGAACGATCTTCAAGAAATTTTAAGAAAAATATAAAACATTAATTAATTAATGGTTAAATTAATTTAAATGTCTTAGCGGAAAGTTAGTTATATTATTTTAAAGAAAGTGAGATGGGGGGTTTCAATAAATGGAAAAAAACCTCATTAAAAAATTAGGGTTTTCAACTATGCGTGAGTGTAACATATCAAAAGTTCTAGTGTGTGTTGCCACCCCCGAGTGATTTCATGCAGCTGAGCCATCTTTCTAAAGCCAAGAGAAGGCCGGATATTATCGAGAGTGAAAATAGGACAATAGAATAAAAAGAGCGATGAACGGATCCTATGTTGCAAGTATCCCCAAGTTTTCACCCGTTTAGCGAACGGATCTTTCATTGCTCGAGTTCAACTCTCAATGTACGAACTTTCAATGTACGCCTAAGCTTATATTTTTCACCCCATCGACCCTGGAGGCCTAAATTAACAACAACAGTTAAGAATGTACGAACTATGGAAGTATCCAGGGACACTTCTTTCCACTATTACAAGCAGAATTTTTTATCAGGATAATATGATGATCTAAGGAAATTTGGGTTCTTTCAATAATCATATCAACCTCACTGCAGCAGCAGATGTCTCTCAACTCTTGTCCACTGGATACAAAGCCTTGCAGAGACTTGTGGCTCTCCATAAGAAAACCAGACTTCTATGAGAGTTTACTATGTATTAACAATGAAATGAATAAATGACCCTCACCGTAAGGAATCTTCATACTACAAATTAAACTGACCATGAAGTTCCAGCAGGAAGTGGGAAGAGGAAACTGATGCAAGTTTCCAACATGCATGATGTCTTTGCTATTCAAGGCAACACTAGATCAATAAGATAGCACCCGCCTTTCTTTGGCAGTAGAAGAGCTCTAGTTTATAAACTAAACAATATGGATTCTAAATTGAATAGGCTATTTCTCTGATAATAGATCTTTTCCAAATCCCAGG
Source organism: Citropsis articulata (assembly GCA_030449925.1). Lineage (NCBI taxonomy): Eukaryota > Viridiplantae > Streptophyta > Magnoliopsida > Sapindales > Rutaceae > Citropsis > Citropsis articulata. The sequence goes on from JASUUH010000168.1 coordinate 2,243,436, forward strand.
GATTAAAAAACATTTCATTTGGAAGAGACTAACAAGATAAATTGATGAAAGTGCCTCTTACCCATTTGGAACGCTATAATAAAAGAGAACTATCAAGCCAAAACAGATATACAAGTATATAATTAACCATATTAAACTGTCAAAGAAGCAAATTTTTAGTATCCAAATCCAAAACATCGGATCACAAATTGGCTTTTACCTGGAAACAGATTTCTAAGATTTATATTATTCAAGTCAAACTTTCACAACAAGAAAATGGCAAACCTGGACACCCCAATAATTTCTATTCTAAACAATTGAAAGTTACAATAGAAGTAGGCAAACCGCAGATTTCACTAATGATCAACAAACAAAAGATGATTGTTACCATCTTAAGCCATCAACAATCAGTTCCTACCAAGTGGAAGAGATCTGCATGTAAAGGTCTCTTTAAAATCTGACTTCTTTGACGAAGTAAAGATTGATGCATACACTTGCTTATTAGCATTAGGTGGAGCCATATCAGCTGCCTTGAACCGCTTCACTGCAGCATTACCACTTGCACCGTTCACATTCCCTACCTTCCCATTCAGGTTCACTTTGGCCAAAGCCTTCTCCCCACTCTTGTTTTCAACAGCCCCACGCTTAGCCCCACTAACTCTCAACGAATCCACAGCCGCATCTTCATCCACACAGTCTTCACCACTCTTCACTCTCTTCACCTTCTTTTCCTTAACTTTCAACTTCTCTTCGTACATTCTCTCTCTCAACACCAAGACCTCCTCTTCATTCCCATTAATCAGAATCTTATCCATTTCCCCAAACCCCTCATGGCAAACCAAACATGAGGAAGATTTCACTTCTTTCAGTGCTTTAGTACTCAACACATGCCCACAAGTTCTCAACGCTACGAACCTATACTTCCCATTAAACTCAAGTCCTGTTATCGGACACTGAAACCTAACACCATCACCATTCTTTTCTGCTCCAGGGACCCCCGAAAGCTTCACGTTGATCAAATCCTTCAAACCCTTTATATAACTATACTGCTTAGGCAAATTCTTACTCAACAAAGCATGAACAAGCGCTTCTTTATTAAAGATGGTACCTAATTTATCGATAACGCATGGTTCCCTCAACGGCTCATTCGATAACGCGCAGTTACACCATTTCGAGAGCCTTTGCTCATTGGGGTCGATTTTATCTGGTTTTTTCTCCGCATACATGTTGAGATAACAATCTCGTGACTCAGCTCCGGTGGCGCCGCCATCTCCACCGCCACCAAAAACTCGCTGGCGTAAATACAGGGTAGAAAGAGGGGCAATTTGGGGATTGTCGAAAAACGGGGTCGACTCGTCGAGGATTTTTCCATTGAGAGTAAAATAAAGAGAGGAGAGAGGCTGATCGAGTGAAAGGAGAGAGCTTTTGAGGTGGTTTAGCGTTTCGAATCGGTTTGCGTCTACGGTTAGGGTTTTCAGGGCATTTGATGGGGATTTGATGAAAATTTGGGTTTTGGAACGCATTCTGTTTTGGGACTGTTGAATTTAGAATAGACCGGCTTAAAATTTGCGGGAACACTAATCCCTCTGAGGAAATTTAAGACTTTAAGATATGAAGACGAGATCGATACCAATTATTGCCTCAAGCTCAACGTAACCGACCTACAGATCAGAACCGGGTGAGCGAACCGACCAGATCGGTGAATATATAGTACCATCGGAGGTAGGCGCAGCGGAAAAATCCGGGTCGGCCCAGTGGGCGGCCATCACATGAGGGCCTAAATAAGAAGCCCAGACGGGGCTCAGTCCTCTAAATTTTTAAATATAAATCTATAAGCTAAAACCTAATAATAAAAAAAAAAAATTAAATCCTTAAGTTAAGAGGATGTTTAAATTAGAAAATCCTTAAGAAATTAAATCTATAAAATTCTGTTTATTTTTTTTATCTATTATTTTATTTGAAAATAATTATTTTTTAATTCATTGTTGAATGTAACAACTTGATGATTATTTTACTCATTATAAGTTTACAATAATTTCAAAAAATAATTAAAAGGATTGGAAGTTCAAGCCAGTAATAGACTCGGCCTGTATATTTTCTGCAAGATAGGCTTGAAAAAACCAATCCAGCCCATCAACTTGCCATCTCTAATCATAAAATCATAAATTTTGATCATGCGCATGTCATTGCGCATATTATGGTATACAAGAAGACAGGTTATAAATTTTTATTGAATAACTATATTGTGGACACCATACCTCCATCAATAAGAACACACCACACATCCTTATGATTTGAGACGCGTGTGCTTTATGAGCCCTCCAGTTATCATTTTAATAAAATCTCTATTCTTTATTAAATTATTATATATATTAGAATTAAAAAAAAAAAAAAAAGGCACTTGTGGTTAGTTTGGAATAGTTACGATTTCTCCTAGAATATAGAGAGTGGAGTTACTGCATTGTGGCAGCACAGTTATCCCAAATAGACCCTTAAAGTGCTTTAAGTTAATTGAATAGTTAAACATTCTAGTTTTTGTCCCACTTGTTTAATCTTCATTGCCCTTTGTAGGAATATTTTGGCGATTGCCAATGTGTACCCTCGAAATAGATTCAGAAAATTGAGCCCACGTCCTTCTTCAAGCAATCAAAGACTAGAAAATGGTCATGCTGCAACTTCTCATGGAAGAAAACTATGAAAGGATATATTAAGAAAATATATAATAAATGAGCCATACTCAAAGTGTATGTTGCGGGGACATTTTATAACAAACGATTACTCTAATTACTATATTTTTCTTCTCTTATTATATTGCTCTCTCTTTCTGGGTGAATCAATTCACTCCCAGTAATACACGTTGTCTATGCTTTTATAGCCTAACAGTCACATAATTTGCTTATTCTTGGACTTCTTTTAGGCTGAACTTTGATCAATTGGATATTGCTTATCTTATGGATGGATATTGCATGAAAAGATGAAATATGGCAAAATTCAAGTGATTTTCTTTCAACACGCTACTAAATAAAAATATATTTATAATAATGCATGAGATAATTAATTATCTAATTAAGCTAATGCATGATGTAAATGTGATGAAGACAAGTTTATAATCTTAATCTAAGTTTTATTTTTTAGATTATGAATAATCATAACATGATAATCATGTATAAGTGATATCTATAATCTTGGAATCCAGTTAATAAGTCTCTAGTTGCATTAAATATTAAAACGTAAGTCTTTTACTAGTTACATTATCAAATAAATCTTACATGATCCCACATATTTCTTAAGCAGATTTGGGTTTTAATAAATTTAATAGATAATTAACTTGAATGGAAGCTCTTACCTTCTACATCAAACCTCTTAAAGTAAACCCTAAAAGAGTGGATTTGGTCCACTTCTACTGCATGAGAAACATATTTATCGCATAAGAAGTGATATGAGGTAAAGCATATGACACAAGACATATGTTTGCATGACATTAACGGCGTGAAGCAGAATGCCTTAGTTCTTTTGCATGTATGTCCATCACATGAATTTAAGGATCCTATAAATATGTTTGCTTGTTCTTCGTAATACAGGAAATTATTTGAACTAACTTTGCATGTTTGCACTTTGCATTGTGTGATTCTACACGCGTAGTATGCTACATACAATCGCATGACCGCTTTTGCTTGAATTTTAAGTGACTGACTCGTGATAGCCACCTTTGCATGATAAATTACACGTGCTTAGTAATGGGCCTTAAGTGTATTCAATACGCGGGTAATTGTATGCAATACAGGGCCCATCAAATAGTGTCTTTGAGCGGGCTTTAAGTAGAACTTAACCGGATTTAACTCTACTTTTGGACATAACAAACAGAAGCTTTAGCTTCTGTATTTTTGCCATTTACATCCTTGACCTCAACAATTAGTCACTAATAAACCATATTTATGTTCAAATGATAAAAGGCAAATCATGGTTGTCATCGAGTCTGAAGATTATTTTGTTGGTGAACATTTTAAAATACCATAAAATAAGATTTTAATTTTTCAATTTGAACTAGAGTTTTAATATTACCTGTCACTCATTTATTAAATGATAAATATATTTATAATTCAATAAATAAATATTACATCAGTTGAGATACAAATATTAAAATATCTAGCATTACTCTTCAATACCACAAAATACTAAATACTCATTTTTCAAAACTAGAACTATTCTATTGGATGATACTGCATACCAATCTTTGTGTAAGTAAAATTCATTCATGTTTTATCAGAAATATGATTTTGATCGCCTGAAATTTTTTTTTTTACACAAAGAAATGATTCTTATAAAATTGAAAGCATTTACTATTATTGGCATAATTTTAATTGAGTTTGGTGGGAATGTGGGGATTGAATAATATCCGCCCAGTAGAGGTTGAAGCAAAAATAGCCCCACATAAGACAGGATTGACTACCCACTGAATAATATAGTCCATTTAACTGGACAAGGTTGGTGGGTTACATAATTTGGGAGAGTAAATGTGATGTGAAATGGTCCATCAATTTCATTCAAGACATTGTTTTGTTGCCTTGTTGGGCCATTTACTGCTTTTCATTTTCGTTGAAATGTGGGCTCTCCGTTGAACTCTTGAAGAAGATGCATCGCGATTTGCCATCCACACATGTATCCGCGGCTCTCCACTAGATATCGCCGAACTCTTGGTTCAACTTTAAAGCAAAACGGGCCAACGGCCTGCAAATTTATCGCACTCAACAACGTCGTGGTTACGAGTTCAAGCTCCCAGACTGGCGAGTCATTTCCGACTGGCCCCTGCATATTGGGGCGGCCAATCGCTCTCCCACATCGCAGAATTGATCTCCTCCCAGACATAATGAGGACAGATCTCCTTCAAGCCGGGCGTGCGGGGCTGACATTCGTAATACACAGACAATCGCATTATCTGCACAGAATGAATGACGTCATCAAATATCAAGAGAATATCAGAATATATCAATTTATCAAAAAAAAAAAAAAACTTTTAAAGCAAAATGGAAACTAATTTGTATCAACCACCATCTTTAAGAGCCTCGTTTTCAATACTTCAACAAATCATTATTCTATAGCTCAAGCTACGGATGGTAAAATCAATCTTTTTTTTTTTTTTTTGGGTAAGTCTGATTATGTGCAATTACAGTTGTGCATTAGTAGGAGATATACTACTAAACTATATGACTTTATAGTGAATTGAACACTATTAAACTATAACTAAATACAATGCATTAGAGTTTGTATTTTTTTTTTTAAATTGGTCTATAACTTTAATACGATTAGGAATCCTTTATTTTGTGTGTGTATATATGCAAAGCAATCTTTACTTCAAAACTTAATAGCTAAGGATGTTGAAGTTGAAAAAATTTCAATGATAGCTGGCATTTTTGGAAGTTGTAGCAAGTGTCTTGATTTAACAAATGATACAAGTGATATTAGAGAATGGTCACGTGTTTGTGTCACCGAGAGGGAGATTATTGGCCTTATGGATATTAAATCATTTAATTTCATCTCTTATAATCTTAAGAGTGGTCGTTGACCCCCCATAAGACCTACAGAAATAATAAAATTTCATTTAGTTAAAAAGTTAAAAAGTGACTCGTCGTCAACTTTATCTTATCTTATGAGTATCAGATTCATAATAGTTGTCCCCCCTTTATAAAGACTGTAAAAAGGATGAAATTTTATTTGATTGGAAAGTTACTCATCATCATATTTAACTTGTCTTACGAGCATCATATTTAAAAAAGCCATGGCATCTGTGTATCACATGGTTAAATTGCTTGAGCTTAATTCGTGAATTGCCGTTTACTAGTTCACATGTTTGTAGAGAGGGCAATTTAGAGTCTGATAGTCTTGATAATTTGGAGTTAACTCTTAATGCTTAAAATTGATGAGATGATTCTTTTGTTTCAATTCAAAAAAAAATTGCTTGAGGATACTTTGAGATTTTCCTAAGTATCGCTTTAAACAAGTGAATTTGTAATCATTTTTCTCTTTTTTTCTTAATAAAATTCAGTATCATTCTTTTGAATGAAAAAAAAAAAAAAAGTTGTATCTGGGGTAGGCAGATATAGGCACAACAATTTATAAGAAAATATAGCAGATATGGTTTATGAATAACGCCACAACAAAAGTTAGAGATAAGAATATGTATATTGCTGAAACTATAGATGCCCATAAGTAAGGATAACCCTGAAACGTTGCTTTAGGTCCGCGAATTAAAAAAAAGAAAAAAAAAAAGAAAGAAAGAAACACAAAGGGGAATACAAGAAAAATTGGGTATGGTAAATATTAATGCCTTTTGTAATAAATATCTTAACAATAAGTAATTTTTTTTAATACCCAGATATAAGTAGAATCTTGTTTGTTTTTATAAATAAAGTATATTTTAAAGATAGTTATTTAACGTTTATGTCCTTTTAAATCAAAATAAAAAGAGAGTTAAATTTTATAGTTTAAAAATTAAAAAAATTTAATAGACATATTTTTAGAATATGATATTTATTTGTCACTTTAAATTTTTTTCATTTACATAAAAGTCACAAAAGTTTAATTTTTCTATTTAAACGTTTAAAAGTCACACATAAATTACAAAAGCAAACAAATAAATTTAAAAAATCTAAAATTAATAATAATTTTTTACTTCTACATATGACAAACAAGGCCATAATTTATCTTTTCAAGACAATTATGCTATATATAGTCCTTATTTTAATAGATTCATTTAAAATAAAGGGAGAGTCATCATGTACACATATGAATAATAAGATAGTATAAAATTTGTTCTACAAACAGTAAAAAATTACTCAACTATTTAATGAGAACTCACTTCATTTGAAATGAGTCTTTTAATAGATTTTGATTTTGAAAAAAAAAAAAAAAACAGAGAGGAAAATAATTGGCCGTATTGGGTTCGGCAACTGCCCCTATTACTTGTACATGTTTTAAGTTGGCTCCAAGCTGCAAAACCATCGCAAGTCGATCAACTTAAATTATAGAAAAGAAAGAAATTTAGGAGATTGATCTTCAGACTCTTTTTTTTTTTTTTTCTTTTTTTCTTTTTAATATGTTCTAAGGCAACAAGTTCATTCTCAGACCAAATCTATAACTTTAAAAGTTTGCCCCCAACTTTAACCACGCACAAGACAATATCGTCCTGCTTAGGCCTTCTTCTGTTTCTGCCACTGCATGCAGGTAACAACCATAATAAGTGAATCTATCAAACTTGTGGCTTTGTTAATTATCATAGAGTTCAAATATATGTTATCCAAAATAATATTCCTTGATGTGTTTTTTTTTGTTTTTTTTGGGTTGCCCCTTGACTAACTTTCAATTTATGAGCGCAGAGCGAAGCAAATTAATTTAAGGGTGCAGCTACACTTGGCTCACTTGGCTCACTTGGCATGTTATGAACCACCTAACAAACCCCGTTAGACCCTGGGAGGCAGTAGCTGAACCAAACAAAGCATGTATGGCTCAGCTTTTCCCTATATATACATATAGACGTCTAACAAGCAACCCTCACCAGACACTCCCCACTCTCATCTTCACTTGACCTCCCACAACTTCTTCGACTAGTTTACTCTGTTGGGTGGTTCATTGTGAGAAATGGCTGGCAGTGGTGTTTTTGCTGAGATTTTAGATGGGGACGTGTTCAAGTACTATGCTGATGGCGAATGGAAGAAGTCTAATTCTGGCAAAAGCGTTGCCATTGTCAACCCCGCTACTCGGAAAACTCACTACAAAGTTCAGGGTAGCCAAATTATTTTCATTCTTGTTTTGTTTCTCATTTTGCTTCGCTTAAATGGGTCTGTTTTGCTCTGTTTTGTGATTTTTTGCTTAATTTGGTTCACAGTTATGTAATGGAACAGCTTGATCATACCTTCTTGTCATGTATTTGCTTTGAAACAGCTTGTTCACAAGAGGAGGTGAACAAGATAATGGAAGCAGCAAAAGCTGCACAAAAATTATGGGCAAAGACTCCGCTTTGGAAGAGAGCTGAGCTGCTGCACAAGGCTGCTGCAATTCTCAAAGAGCACAAAGCCCCCATTGCCGAGTGTTTGGTTAAAGAAATTGCAAAGCCAGCTAAAGATGCTCTCACTGAGGTACCGATACTAACTAGTAAACTACCGTACGAGCATACTTTGTGAAATGAATTGAGAACTGAAATTGATTTGATTTTGTTGATACTGCGAAGGTTATAAGGTCTGGAGATTTGGTCTCTTATTGTGCCGAAGAGGGTGTTCGGATTCTCGGAGAAGGGAAGTTTTTGGTGTCTGATAGCTTCCCCGGAAATGAGAGGACTAAGTATTGTCTTACTTCAAAGGTACTAAATTGAGATGGTAAAATTAAATATTGATAGTCATTTCCTTGTGCGGTTGTCTGCATTTAGGTTTTATAAACATGACTTTAACAGAAACATTTACATTACAAGAAACGGTTAAGATAACGAATCTACATCTATGTCGAATGTGAGATAAACGGATCTATATTGGCATATTCACGACTGTATAATAAATTGTGAACTTGTTATAAGAGCTGACGTTTCAATATTACAGGTTATTTTCATCGCCAAACTGATTCCTATTGACAATACTCGTGTATTGGATTCATGTATGGTTCGTCGAAGTCGGTTGAGTAAAATATAAAATTATGAAGTACAATTTGATTGGATGATTCAACCCCGTAAACAACTCTAGCTAAAGTTCATTTATTTGTTTGATATTGTGATATGTTAAAGATAAGAGATGGGTTACTAAATGCCAAAACTTTTGAAACTGTTTTCGTTTCCGAAATTTTTATTCTTCCTCACCCTCCATTAGTTTGTCTTGATTCGCTCAACTGTTGCTATAAATTTTTTTCAGTTTCTTTCTTTTGTCATTTTATGGCCATTTCTACTGGCTTAGCATTAATATTATCATCAACTCTTCCTGCTTTTCACTTCTCAATGTGTCCGCCAGATTGCTTCAATTTATTATAGATTTATATATCTACGAAAGTTATTGTGATCATGTGATATCCCAGAAGAGAGATGAAAGAAATTAAAATTTTAACATATAAATATAAAAACGTTTATCATGTGAAAGTGGCCATGTAGATTCAGAGTCATGTGTATCCAGTGCTCTTTTAATGATCTTGAGTGTTCAGAAGTAGAGTATGAAAAACTTAGGTTAATCTTCTATATGAATCCAGACTTGATCACTAATCTGAGAGAAAGAAAAAAGGGAAGAATCCTGGCTTAAATCAACAACAAGAGATTTATGGTGGTTTCCGATAACTGAGACATTCAAAAACTGCAGATTCCACTTGGTGTGGTTTTGGCCATTCCACCATTCAACTATCCAGTCAATCTTGCTGTTTCCAAAATTGCTCCTGCACTGATTGCTGGAAATTCCCTTGTGCTTAAGCCTCCTACTCAGGTATTTTAAATATAAGTCAGCTCAGTCTGTAGGTTATTTTTTTTTTTTTAACAATATACTGTGTGTGTCTGATATCTATTCATGGATTTTCACAGAAAATAATAAGGTGATGGTTGAAAATTTCTGAAATTATGCGGTCAATGGAGTGATATTTCTCAAAATTTGTTTGTTGTGGGATGTCCTGAATAACTGAGTCGTTGGAATTACAAAATTTATTGTGTATTGTATACATATAGTAAACTGGATAATTCTAATATCAGCCATAAACTTCTTTTAGGGTGCTGTTGCTGCGCTTCACATGGTGCATTGCTTTCACTTGGCTGGTTTTCCTAAAGGCCTTATAAGCTGTGTCACGGGGAAAGGTTCTGAGATTGGTGATTTCCTTACTATGCATCCTGCAGTGAACTGTATAAGGTAATCCCACATTGTATTTTGTATGTTACGGTTATCCTTTTGTTTCAGAAGTAGTTACTCATCCACAAGTTGCATGCTTCTTCTACTCAGCTTCACTGGTGGAGACACTGGAATTTCAATCTCGAAGAAGGCTGGAATGATCCCTCTTCAGATGGAGTTGGGAGGCAAAGATGCTTGTATCGTGCTTGAGGATGCTGACCTTGATTTGGTTGCCGCAAACATAATAAAAGGAGGATTTTCTTACAGGTGGCTAGATAGATAATATTTTGATCAACACTTTTATTACTTGGTATAGGTCTGGAGTTGAGAATTAAGTCTTAATTCTTCTTTCTTACATTTACAACAGTGGTCAAAGATGCACTGCAGTTAAGGTTGTCTTGGTGATGGAATCTGTAGCAGATACACTGGTCGAGAAGGTTAAGGCTGAAGTGGTGAAACTGACAGTTGGCCCTCCTGAAGAAAACTGTGATATCACTCCAGTTGTGTCTGAATCATCTGCAAATTTCATTGAAGGGCTGGTTATGGATGCCAAACAGAAAGGAGCAACATTCTGTCAAGGGTACAGGAGAGAAGGCAACCTCATCTGGCCCTTGTTGCTTGACAATGTTAGGCCTGATATGAGGATCGCATGGGAGGAGCCATTCGGACCAGTTCTGCCTGTTATCAGGATTGGCTCTGTTGAGGAAGGTATTCACCACTGCAATGCTAGCAACTTTGGACTTCAGGTATGCACATCTACCTTACCTTTCTGACATTTCATCTCAATATTCTAGTTAAGTCTCTAACATTGGTATACATGCCTGAAATGCAGGGCTGTGTATTTACAAAGGACATTAACAAAGCAATGTTGATCAGCGATGCAATGGAGACAGGAACCATCCAGATCAACTCTGCCCCAGCTCGTGGACCAGACCATTTTCCTTTCCAGGTAAATCATACTCCATTTTTAGCAATTATTCTTTCCAGGCTATTGTTTGATTGCCTCTAATGAATTGTTTGTTTACAGGGTTTTAAGGACAGTGGAATTGGCTCACAAGGTGTTACCAACAGCATCAACATGATGACTAAGGTCAAAAGCACTGTAATCAATTTGCCAAGTCCTTCTTATACCATGGGTTAATTCAAATATAATTAAGCTATTAGGAAACAGTTAAGAACAAACGGTATTGTAGTTTAGGTATAATAACTAGCAATGAATAGGGACGAGTTTTATCGCAGAATTGTATTATGTATCTGCCTTTCTAGTACTTCATGCTTTGCAGATGATAAATAATGGAGATATGTGCATCAACATATATGTAATATGTGAGACAGAACGCAATAGTTTCGTGTTAAATTGTGGAAGTGGGTGCTTATGGTACGTGCACTTGTGATTAAAGATTAAAGACCTTGGAAAAAAAAAAAAAAAAAAGAATGCTGTAGCTGGAGAATGTTATAGCAAGATCCGTTTGGCTTTCCTTGAGCAGAAGGTTGAGTTCTCTCACTATGCGATTGAAAGAATGGTTTCATCTAAAACTACCCCTATAGCACTTTGAAAAGGAAAAAAAAAATGCCAAATCCATTTCTAAAATTGATTAGAATAACTTGAATATTCAAGCATTGCTTTCAGGAAGGCGCAAAATAATTCAAGATCAGACACACAAGTTCATAATGGCTTTGATCTTATTATTTTTCAAACACAATTAGCCTTGGGTGTGTTACAGGTGCCATTAACAATCTTGAAAAACATGTTAGCGCTTACGATGGTTCAAAATATGCAAAACTGGTCATACAATATAAACATGAAATAAATTGAAAATAATCTGGGCTATGATTAATTAAATTCAAGAGGCTTGTTTACACCTGGACAGAAAGCATGTGGTTCTGGATAAAAAACCTAAACCTTCAGAAATTGTTAGTCCATCCACTGACCACAGCTCATATAAAAACTTAAGAGCCACTGGGCAATGGGCACCATTAGTCTATAAGCATTGCCCTAGAAACCAAAAGAAAACGTTAAAAGATTCCAACTTGCTCAAATGAAAATTTAGAGCCGTTGCAATGTACTATAATCCTGAACCAGAAGAAATCAAACTCCCAAGCAAACATATCTACCAAAATGCCTCAAAAGATTTCCACACCAAAGAGCTTGAAGAGTTTTCTCTCGCTGTCACTTGTGGAACTTGGTCCCTTCAGCTCCACCTCTTCCGCAGCTTCAATTTCATTGCCATTATCATCTTCTTCAACTTTGTTTTCTTTCTTATTATCAACAATGTTTTGGCCTAGTTGAAGTTGCAAATCTACTTTCATATCAACGTAAGGGCCAGAAACCTCAGCCGAAGCACCAATGTTTTCGCCTTTGTTTGCATCAATCATGCAGAATGTCTTAGTCCCTTTTGCAATATCTCGCAACTCACACAAGTAGAAGCAAATAATATCATTAGCCTTCAATTGGTTTTCCTTAACAAATCGATTCCACCCTCTCGTGAACACAAAACTCTGACTACTCTTCCAATAGCAATAGCGAAACTTCCACAATTTCATTGACTTGTCATGGAAAACTAGCTGCACATCATCTGCCTTGTCATTCTCTGCATGTGCTTCTACCCTTTCAGAAATTTGGGGGAAGTACTTGACAGCATACTTTTTGGGGATGACAAGTCTATTAAGCTTGCCAACGTCACTTGGTGTTAGCTCCTTTTGAAAGAGTTTCCTACACATCATCCATCCATTGGTACCTGCTCTCATCTGGGTGAAAATAACATCTTCTTCCAGAGTTCTAGAATGACTCCTTAAGAAATCTGCAAACCTAGATGAATAGGAACCATCCCTAATCATGTTGATCACTGCTTCAGTACTGTAATGACTTTGAAAGTTGGGCTCTTCAATAGTGATCTTCGTCCACGGAAAATTTCTATGCGAGTCCACACTCCTAAGCCTGATTGCAGCACTATCATAGGCCATAGCAGCATCCTTTTCGGATTTGAAGGTCCCAAGCCATATCCGTTGGTGCTTGGCATATATTTGAGCACCCCAATGCCCATTTTGCTGTGGTACCACGCCTTTGAACTTTGAGACTGCACTTGCTTGCCTCAAACGCTTGGTTGCAGGAATCAAGGGGGTGCTGCTGATTGAATCTGACAATTCTGGAATCAGATTCGTCTCACCATTTGAAATAATGCTCAACATCTCTTCTTCCATAATGATTCTAAGGAACCAACATGTTTCGATGAAGGTTAATAATTTACAATAACCAAGTGACTAAAAAACACATTCTCTTACATGCAAGATAATAATTTAGAAGAGCAACAGGAAATTTTATGAATGCGGTTGCAATCTTGAATAAAAAATATGTAAACATGATAATATAATGCATGTATAGACACACAGCATGCAGATGTATCCTCTCAATACAAAACAGTAAAGCCACAGATAGAGACATTATACGGGCTAGAGCTAACACAATTTTATTAATTCCACTAAATGTTTAAATGCAGCATCAACAAACCATAATCATATCTCTTGAAAATCAAGCTTTTGAATCAGACTAAAAAATCTCACTACCTGAAACGATGAGAAGTTAAAAAGCCAAAAGTCAAGAACAGCCAAACAGATCAAATACATCAGCCTCCACTACTTTCTGAATGCCATTGTAGTCACCAGTAAAAGCTTGCAAATAGGTCAACAAACTCGTTGGTATCAATTTAATATATACAGTTATACCATGAATAAGATGAATTTCAAACATTAACTGTTTGCAATATGCCCAATTGCATCATCATTGATGATTTGCTAACAAGGTAATATTCTCCTTTCTGGCAAAATTAACTACACTTTCAACACAAAAACAGACTGCCCAGAAGTAAAAAGGGAAATGCCAATCATTATTCTTTTGGCAGGAAAATCTCCAAGAGTTATGTTTCTTGAGAAGCATAAGAAATCATGTCTCATCAACTACATCTATCATACAAAAGACATGGTGATTTATTTGCATGTTTCTCGAGAAGCATAAGAAATCATGTCTCACAACTACATTGATCATGCAAAACATATGGCGATCAGCTCAAATACAACTAATCATTATCAATTATGTCAAGTCCAAGGGGAAATGTGCAATTTCTCCCCAACTCTCATTTTTCATTCTTACATGTGCATTTCCAGTTATTCATAAATATTGAAAAGAAGCAAAAGGAAACAAGAACTGTTTCCTCTCAACTAACCATGATCGAGGGAGAATACCAGCTTGAGCCCTTAAAAATACCAAAATATAACATAAGAATGGAGTAAATCTAGGATATCTAATCCCAAGCAATTCATCAGGGTTAAAAATGGTAATAAAAAAATAAAAAAATAAAAATTAATCATTAAGAGATGCAAGAATGGTTTCTCACAACTCAACACTACATCTAATGCAAGTATCATGTTGTACTTTGGTTCAAAAGTCACTACATGCACAAGCATAAGTCTTGCTAAAATTGATTTTAAATTCATTTCAAAGAAACAAGTGAATTTTGAGAAAGATAGAAAAATCAATCAAAAGCATAAATCTAAAACCATTGTTTCCAGAAGAAAAGTCAACCCAACAGAAGATATAGAGAAAACATTTTGAAAGAAAGCACAACTGTAGAAGTTCCAAGCATTATTACATCAGCAGATGTGGATAGAACAAAATATTAGTCTACGTGGCAAAACTGAAAAATAATTTTGCTAGGCAAATGTTAAGTTGCATTCAAATGTAACTTACTCCTCTCACAAAAATCATACGGGCCCCACCACTCTGTTACTATTCTTGTGTGAGGAGTAACTTACAGTTGAATATAACTGAACGGGCTCTATTTTGCCAGATTAATACAATAGAACATCACATTGTATGAAGTAGCCAAGTTGAGATAAATGATAGGCAATCAAACACCTATTTCACCCTTTTCATTCTCTATGCCTAATTGGCCTCACCAATGACCAATCACAAATGGCTAGGTGAAACAAGTCATATAATCTCCACTGCAAGCTCTTCGTTTTCAATTTTGGACATGCTAGATTCTAAAACCAACATTGCAACAAGAAAGAGAGCGTCTAATCTCAATTTCTATTACTAAGAGTTCCCTATCAACCTGGGCTGTTAGGGTTGGATTCAACGCAATGGGACTCAGAAGCCACGAGGGACCTTCAAATTTAAAATTGAAGCAATGCCTCTTCAAGCTCATGAAAGAAAGGTTGTTTGGTGAATGAAAAGACATACACACAAAGGCTGTGTTGGGGCTTAAATCTATGTTAGGATTTTACCATCACCTGACTTGATGGTGAGAGATCAACTGATCATCTAGACGACATCAAAAACAAAACTTTTTTATGAATAGTCAATACATCTTTCTGCCATTACACAAATAAATATTGAAATATCAACTGATCCCAAAATGTGTTGAACTGTTGATACAAACTGCCTCAATGTTCACTAAAGATTAGGCCTCCCACCAAGCTACACAACCAATAAATAAAAACATGGGCAATAAAAAATCAGCACTCAATCCCAAAACTCTAATTTCAAACCTTGAAATAAATCAAGAACAACATTTCACAAAATATATTGCGTCACTAATCAGTATAGGAGTACTTTTCAGTCGAGAACAACATATTGCAAAATAATAAATAATTGGGTGTTTTTAAAACTCTTTTTGTAGAATTCTAAATAGCCACGACCAGATTTAAACAATAAATGCTGTAAAAACCCCACCTAATTCTAACAAAGGAGGCTTCTTGCTGGTACACATAAGTAATATAAACTTTAAAACATAATTAAACTTAAACAAACATTTATTTAAGTAAAAGGAAGCACATCAAATTATATTATGTACAAAGAAAGTCTTAAGAAGACAAAGTTTTGGTTGAGGGAAAGTCCAAATCAATTAAGCAGTAATGCATAAAAAGGAGTAAGAGATTGTAATTAGATTATAGAATTTGACACACAATTTCAGTTGACGGTTGAATAACTGAATGCTAATTTTCCAATGACACTCACAGTGTCAAGGAGGAAAATAAAAATTCAACACTGCCACAATATATGCATATTGTGTCGCTATGGCCGACTTAACATTCCCACCACTATTTCCCATAAGTAGCAGTAAAAATCACTTAATCAATATCCAAGCTGTAACCGACATGATTATCTCACCTCTAAACACCCTTTCCACCACGAAATTTACATGGTAACCAGCCCCAACATCATAATCAAAACACTACTCAAGAAACGTGTGTATTACAAATTCTTATATATTTAGCATAACCAATATCACAAGTTGAGAGGTTCTAGGATTGCAGATATTACATCTCCTTGGTTCAGAAGTTGCCAGCATAATTTTATTTCGTCAAGCACAATCATGTTGATGAATGAACGCGCAAAAAAAGGGCTTCACAGTTTTAAGGAATGTAATTGAAGAGACGAGGCAAGACTAACAATTGCCGAAGTGATACTACTATTTTACAGGTCCAATGAAAATAAAATAACATATTTGTATGGATGATCATATGCATAAAAATTAAAATTAAGATATATAATATGCAGTTTATGCAACAGAAGGAGAGGAAAAATGCTTAGGATACATAACTTGGTTTTAACATCAAGAAACGCAAATAACAAAAGCCATCTCGTTTGTATCTTCTGGGATCGCAATTCCATTCAAATCTACAATATCACATATCATAGCAAAAACAGAAATATGCTGGAAATTTTCAAAATTCACTGTGCCTCATCAAATTCAAGCAAAAAGGACTACACAATACATTCAAGAAGCAAATTATGAAAGTGCTGCAGTTACTAGAAAAAAGAAAGTTCATACATGTTAATTTTATTGTGATAAAAGGAAGTCCATTTATATAGGTATTTGGCAAATTATTTATTAAATGGAATAATTCATAAAAAGTACCAATTTGTTCTTGCTTCTCCTTCATTGAAAATTATATTGTATTTTCAATGCAAAATCAAAAGCTACTTATGGTGGAATCTTAACACCAAAACAAAACAAAAAAAAAATATCTAACCCACCTTCCAAAGAACACAAAAATTTTCTTGATGTTTCTAGAATTGACATCTAGCGAAAATATAAAACAAGATCTATGGTCCATCACATATATAATTGGTGGCCAAAAACCAAACATTATTCTTCCATCTGGTCAATTTACATGGAAAATTAATTAATGATCAAATAAATAATCATTAGTCACTATCAGTACAAAGAAATATGCATTATATATTAATAACAAATCTCAAAAACTTAATATTAATTGTTCAAAAATCCTTTATAAAGCAGTTGAATGAATACATTTCCTTGGGATACAAATGCAAAACACTTGGTGCAAATGAAACACAAAACATGTAACAACTACATAAAATCTTTTCAGGTCCAAGTAATTTTTATGTTAAATCAATTTCTTGAATAAGTAATCTTCCTTAAAAGTAACTGAAAACACACCATAACTACTGATGAATCCACATATTCAAATACCCCAAAAAATATTAATTTTTTCCCATCAAATAGAAACGTATTATCTTCTAAATTAATGACAAAACAACAAAGAATCACATAAAATCAGAAGCAATGTTGCTGCCAAACAGAAAAATAAACCAAAGGGAAAAAAGAAAGAAAAGAGAGACAATACTTCAAAAAGCTACCTGAGTATGAGTGATTAACCTGCAGCGAATAAAAGCAGCTGCTTGCGGTTGTTGCTCCCCAGAACCACACAAATAAGTGCTGCGGGAAAACAAATAAAACATAAATTAATACTATAAATAAATGAAAGTAGAAAAGCACAAGTTATAGGAAAAAAAAGAAAAAAGGAAGATCTGGAATCCAAAAGGGAAAGAAAATAAAAATCGAGAAAAATCAGCAGACTTAATGAGGTCTGATTACCAACCTGCAGAAGGAAATCATGGCCAAATTTTCCCAGAGGAGGAAACAAGCAAATCTTGCCATATTCAGCCGACCTGTCTTTCAACAAGGGCGAATTAAAGCTGCATACATGACTTGATTATAGGGAAACAGAAATCAAATATGAGATTTTAGAACTAGCAAGAAAGAAAAGAGAAGGAGCGGAGAGTTTCGGGGAAGGAGAAGGAGAAGCAACGGCAGAAAACGAGAAAGAACATAAAAAATCCAAAAATACAGTTAAGTTATGATTATCGTGAACAGTACCAGCAAGCAAAAAGTAGTACTACTACTACATTCATTCATATCAAGCAGCCAGCGACATCTTCAAGCAAGAGGAAAAGGACCATCAAAAGTCACGCTTTCAAGGTTTAAGCTCCATAACAAGTTAGTTAATATTTTTATAATAATATTAATTTATTAGACAAAACAAGTAAAGTTAGTGAGTTCAAAAACAAAAAAAAAAAAAAAAAATCCCAAGTACACAAACATAATAATGATAACTAAAGAGCTGATCATATGTACCTGTAAAAAGAAATCACGGAAATTGTTTCATTTGTTACCAGCGACGCTTATCGACAGCCACATTTATTTTAAGCTTCAAAACTTTCCCAAAAAACAACACAGATATAATATAATATAATACTGTGATAGAAGGAAAAGCAAAAGAGGGCGAGAGGTTACGACGTGCAGGGGTTGTGAGGAAGCACTTGCGAAAATGAAGCTGACAGAAGAGAAGCGAGCACGCACCTGCAACGATATTTTCTAATACAATTACCTGCGTGTGCTCACTCTCTTCTGTCAGTAGCTCTCTCGTTTGTTTCCTCTACCTCTTCATCATTCATTATAAGTAACTAAACCCATTATAATAAATTACGCTCACCCTCGTGATTGAAACTAGCTAGTAAGTGCACAGATCATTTTTTATGACTCAGATCTGAAAACATTAAATCAAAAACAAGATAAAATAAACCCATTTTCGGATACCTTTCTTTTTTATTAATGTTAAAACTAACCGTAAGCTAGCTTTTTTTTTTTTCAAAGGACACTGCAGACTCTAAGATCACGAATTCTAGAATTAGGGTTTCTTCAAACCCCTCATCAGTATCAAGCTCGAACTCACAGAACCCTTATATCAATTCCCAATTTCTCTCTTTTTATGGGATCTCCTGCTCAAAAATCACTTTCTCACTCTCTAGAGAAGCGGTTTTGCTCCCCTTTTTTCACTTATGTTTTGTTAAGGCTCAAGCTCTTCGTCATCTCGTCGCTGGTGGGTAAATATATAGATATAGAGATAGAAAGACAGAGAGGGATGTGAAATGAAATCGAAACAACTGGTGTTTTTGGTGCAAAGGGTAAAAAAAGCAAGGGGACAAAACAGCACTTGATCGAAGAGTTGAAGATGAGAGATTAGTTGAGTGGAGTGTTCGAGTTCAGGTCATGTCGATGACTTATTGGTGGTAGGCCACGTACGACAATGTCGTTTGCCACCTAAGGACAAGTATGAGCCGTCAGATCCTCATCAATGTGGGGGACCCATTGTCGGTGGAAATGCGGGTTTGATTTTGACTGGAAGTTGTGCTGCTGGATAAGACTGCGTCAAATCAGGGAGACAGAGATGAGAGACCCACAAAAAATAAATGAAAATTAATCTAATGAAATCTCACTACTATTAGGATTAATTAACAATTCATTAATTGATTAATTACTTATAATGACCCCTATGCGGGTGCATGCATTTATGTGGGATTTTGGCTGCAGTCTGCAGTAAAGACTGGTCAAAAAACACGCAACTAAAGTCGGCTAAATAATTGGTTTTAAATTAATCAATATTTTAGGATTTAGTAATCAAGCAGTCTATACTTTAGCTAAACTTGTGCTCTTTGTTATCGTTCGGGCTCTTTTGTTTGGCTGTATGATTTTCCAAAGCCAATATCTTATTAAGATTTTAGGTTATATATATGAATCATTTTTTAAATTTTAAAAACTACTAATTCCTTATCATTTATAAACTGACAATGAACAAATAGCCAATGTTTAACAAATAAACATTAAAATTCTGATATATGAGTTTAATTTATATTTCTTTCGAAATTCCGTAGCTGAACAAGTAATCTTTCTCCCAATATGGGAGTTTGACGTCCCTCGATTATTTGAGAGGGTTTAAAATCTGAGCGTTAACGTCCCTCGAATATTTGAGAGGGTTTAAAACTCAGCCACATATTGTAATTTATGAACGGCCTCAGATTAGATGATCAGAATATCGAGCAATACCCTTAAAAAAAAGTTGTTGTCTATCTGTAAATAGTCAAAATTCAAAAATTCAATTATGAGAGTATGAAAAATTATTTCTATAAATGAGGGGATATAAATCACTTTAAATATAGATGAGTAAGGCAGTTGTCTAAGGTTCTAAATTTAGAAAGATCTCATTTTTTTAATATTTTATTAATAATTTTTAGTTAATAAATATTTTTAAAAAAAATTATGTGTGGTATAAAAGCCTATTAGACATCTCTCTAATTAATAGCTATTCTATAATTAAGAATTATTTTTTAATATAAAAACCTATACTTGGTTATCTTATTGTTAAAGACATATAATTAATAATATTGTCTAACCATTAATTTATTCATTATTAGTTTTTCCAATAAAAATAAGTAAATTTTTTACCTTTTCAGTTTTTTAAAAAAGTTCAATTATTTAACATCAGAATCTTTGACTTTGAGTATTCCTTTTAATTTCCATTAAAAACCTTAAAATCTAAAAAATCATAAATGAAAATTTTTTTGTTCTCTTATCTACAATGAAGGTTATTATATGCATTAGATCATTCAAAAAAGAAAAAAAATAGTTACTTGAAATACAAAGTTCATATCCATTATCTAACCATGATCTCAACTTTCTATGTGCTACCATTCTAAATATTCTATTTGAAAATAGTACTATTTTCATTTATTCGTTTGCTTATTTTTGTAAATTTTCTAATGCTAAATTTTAGGTTTTGTTTTGAAAATTTTTAGAACCTTCTGAATTATTTTTTACATTCAAGAACTAAAAATGAAATGGATTTTCAGCTCTTTTTATTTTATTGAGTATTGAAGTTGCTGAATAAAAAGAGACCTCATAAAAATAAAAATAAAAAATTGCATAAGAGTCATGATACTCTAAAGCCAACCATGGGAGGAGATCTAACTGTATGTTAGGGTCACCCTTGAAGTTAAAGTTTGGGTGCATCTTCTCCCATTATACTAATATTCTCTATTATGAAAATCAAATGAATATTTCTTTTGTAGAGTCATGGGACTCTAGTGGTGAAGTTTTTTTTATTAGCATTTAATAGAATTTTGTAGTGAATAAAGGTCTAACTTTAATTAATGGATTTTTTTTATTTATTTTAGTATTTGGCTTTTCCGTATGTTTTACCATTTTACTCCGTAATTAATTCAATCCCTCTTCTCCTTAGAAATAAATAAATAGTAAATATTCCTACTTTAAAAAGTTGAGCTAAGTAAGAAGCATAAAAAATTCAATTTACGTGGACCCATTAATTCATTGTTCCATGTTCATTTTAGTGCCCCATTGACCACGGGGTTTTGTTTCATGCTTATTGTTATGATTGATTTAGGGGTAAAAATGTTAATATTTCAAAATATATTATTGGACAATTGGGATTAAAATTTAACTTATGTAAAGTGCAACATCAATATATATAGTTTAGGTGCCGATGTTCGCGTAAATTTTGTAACAACACACTTTGATGCTCAAAATTTAGTGTTTTCTTTTTTTAACACTCAAAAAATTTGGTTTAATCTATGCATTTTGGTAAACAATGTTCATTAATACGATCATTGGCACATGGTTCTATGTTTACCAAAATAATTAAAAAAAAAATTCATTAAATATTACCAATGCTATAGGAATAAAATTGTTGCCCATTCCACATGCATCTGTGGCTGTGCGTGTGATTATATTTTAATTCTTTTTGAAGCTTATGTCTTTCCTAGAACTTAAGATGATATTATAAAAATGATAAGGATTGTTTTGACTCTTAACCAAAGGAGAAGAAAAAAAAATATTTCACATTGATATTCTTGTCATCAACCAAAGATTGTTTCGATTGTGTGACATTATCAAAGCGATTTGTGGTTAGTTTTGTTCACTAATTAAGCGCATTTAAATCAGTCTAAACAAAAGTTTTATACTTGAATTAAGAATCTTATGATTGAAGTGCATTATTCCAATATTTAAATGACAGTATGTTGGTAGTGGATTACTGTACATGTGTTAGTAATATGCGAAGACAAAAAAATTTTAAAGAAATTTTTACAATTTCATGGTTGTTATTTATTTTTCAAAAGATATTGCTGTATATTTTTTACCAGACATATTTTCTGAAAAATCTTGAAAGTTAAAATATTGCCAAATATATAATATCTCAGTGACATAAAATGTCACTTTGATGCACATACATAGATAGTTATAGACAAAAAAAAATATCAGAGAAAGACCAAGGAAAATAGTTCATCACAATAAAGAAACTTATTAGTCGTTTATGGTTTGATTTTCTACTTGACTATTCAATGAAGTAAACCTCTGTAGCTAAAATGAATGGTCCCAGCAATGAGAAATCCCCAAGACTTCAACTTCCATAAAATGACATGATGGAGACGGATCGTAGAGCACCAATTAAGAACTTGATTACAAATTTATAATGGCCATCTTTACAAGCTTTTGACTTGTAAGCAATTGGATCTCCGCCATGTAGTTGCTCAAGTTTGCAAGACAAATGTGCTTTTGGTCATTTTCAATTCAATCAATTGATTTTGGTGGACGAAGTTTTCTGTGGACTCTGAGATAGGACGAAAATTTAGTGCGTCCATTTGGTAGGGAAGAGAATGAGGGAATTGTCAAACTTTTATTCTATTAGAGGAAAATAGGAGACAAAGAGAGTGTGAACAAGAAAATGTATAGAGTTTCTCCTTTCTTTCGTCAAACACCATTTCGATCAGGTATTAGTTATTTTTAGTTAATTGAATTATTTTATTCAACGGAAAAATAATTAGAGACTACAGATGCAAAGTGCACGAGGAGTACAATTTGGAGATTAAATATAGATTTATTAAAGTAAATAGGACAGGAACAGGACGCGTTATTGGGTCATTATAATCGTAATTGCACATGAGACATGAGAGCACAAACAAAGTCCAATACTCATATTTCCTTAAGCAACGAGGACGATGCATGCGATAAATTTTGAGGTGGCAAGCAATCAAGCATTAATTAATTAAACTATGGACATTCATTATTAGAAAATATATTATCTTTTTTTTTTTTTATCATAAGATAATGCAAGCAAATAAATAAATCTTTTGCTTGGCTTTACAAATCAAAATTCAAATCCAACTGGGACAAAAGCCAAGCGGTGGAGGGACATTGTAAAACAGGCCAAGAAATAAGCAATTGAGACATGCAATTATTAAATCGCGAAAGCAGAGACTCAAGAGAGAAGCCAAACGGGCGTGGGAGGAAAGAAGCTGCAGATCCAATTTCCCATACCCAGTTCCATTTATCTTGTCGCTCTCCGTTTAAATATATCTAGTTAATTTTTTTGTAATGAGATTGATGATAAAACTCTATTCAATAAAATATGATAAAATCATATTTAATTAAATTACTATATGTGTTCTTTAATGATTATTATTCTTGTTTCACATAATCGATTGAATAATTATCTTTTCATCTCTAATATCATTTATTCTTGATATTCAAACTATTACTTGGTAAAATAATGATTAATGAAATTTTCTTTGACTCTTTATTTTTCAATAGGATACATATAATGCTTAGAGATTATACCTTGAAGCAAAAAAAGGACCTAAATAAGATTTAATTACTTGGGTCTAATTGTTATATATATGGGATAACATAAATTAATAACAATTAGATAACTATTAGTTGAATAATGGTGGATTCTGAAACCTCGGTGACTTTTGTCTTATTAATATCCCCTTTAATTTGATTATTTTCTTAGTTTAATTGATTTAATTTATCTTAAAACTGAATTTATTCAACTAAGTTATGATTAATATTAATTTAAATTTAAATTAGATATTTTAATTTTTAACACTCCATGTAGATTCGACCTCGTTAATACTACTCTACATTTAAAGATTTGTGCATTTACGAGTATATTAAATTTTGAACAACACCGTTGAGTGCATGTTTGATATCTTGATCAATGATGTATTGGGTGGATTGAATAAATGATCAACTTGTGTGCCATATTTATCATATAAGCTAAATACAATGCATTTTTTTTTTTTTTTTTGTCTTTTTTTATCCGTCCCCTTACTTTAATAATAACTTAAGGAATTCCAACTCTCACCCAATCCCAAGTCTTTATACATTAATTTTATAATGTTTGTTTTTATTGCAAGTATCGAACTTTTTAAAGATACAAGTAACGAAAAATTTAAAAATTTTAACTAAAAAAAATTAATAATAATAATAATTAGTGCATTAACGTGACATCAGTGGCAACGTTACAACCGGCCGAAAGTCGGAATGCCCATTGGATAGATATGCGGTAAATATTTCTGCAAGTTCAGTTCGGTTTTGCCTTCGCCTGTACGTTCCATGTTTCAAGCAACTTGCAGACCCCAAAAAGAGTAAGCGGTGGTGAGCCCTCACAGTCACGGAAATGACCGCAATGAAAGAATCTGATTAAATGCACATTGACCGACCTCTCCAGCTGTTGTCGGCGCTCGCCTACAATGAATGCTCTTTTCAACCCAATTTTTATAATTCTGGCCTTATTTTATTTTTTTTTTCCGTCGCGCTGCGAGTGCGCCGTCTGCAAGTGGGTGCTGCAATTTGCAACTTTGACGGCAGGCACCATAAGTTGGTCAAAGAGAAATCATATTTGAAGTGTTGTATACTTTTATTTAAATTAAACATAGAGCTTAAACCACTACTCTTGTAATTGTAGAGATTCCTGTGATTGAATGAAATTTATATGGAGTGGAAATATTTTTTTCTTTTTTCTTTTTTTCAAAACAAGCAAACTTATGCCAGGTGGAAAAAGCCTCAATTAGTTAAAATCCAAAGAACACTAGAATTCGTACGCATAAAACATGAAAATTTTCTGTATAACGTAAAGGTATAAATTCAAATTCACATTAAATTTGATGCAATAATATTCCTCAAAATTTTCATTTCTTGTAGTAATGCAATACTTAGGGGTTTTATGAAAAAAATAATACATACTTATTTTTTTGATAAAGATAACAAGATTATCACAGGAATTTAAAAAGTGTGTGGTAGCTTATTATATAGATTTATTCTAAAAAGCAACCCTCGGCATGATTTTAAAAGCAACTGATGAAATGGAGAAATTTACATAATAAACATAATTTAAAACTGTGAATAAGCCTTTTCTTCTTATATTTGACGTATTTCTTCAATCAAAATACATACGCAATGAAATCATCGGTATTATGAAAATACATACACGTTATATTTTTTAGATGATTATTTACTCACCTAACCTTAAATATACACAGATGAACCTTTTTTTTTCTTGACGAAATTAATTACATTGATGGTGCATTTACTAAATGAGAATCGAAATACGTTGGAATTGGAATGAGGAACAAGAATCAGAATAAACTGTGTGTTTTAGTTGTACGAATTAAAATACGAATGAGTTATATTACTATTAATATAGTTTACTTTGTCTTAGAATTATAATCAGAATGACTAAGATTGTTACAAATTACTAAAAAATTCTTAATTAAGTATTATCATAATTAGTGCCTTGTATTTTGTTTTTAAATAAAATAAAATAATAATAATAATAATAAACATAATTAAAATGTTCATCGACGTCATCATCATCGTCACCAACAACAAATTATAATCGGATCTAGATCGCAACATCATCATCGCCATCATCAGCATCATCATCGGTGACTGATGCTGTTGTTGGATCGCACTATTGTCTACTGCTGCTCTGCTACTCGATGACCAATGACGAGTAATTATGTTGATTTGGGCAGCGACTCTAGCGCGAAGACGACGATGATCACTGAGTCTTCAATTGGCAGCGATGTTTTGTTGTATTTTCTGTTTTTTTTTTTTTTTTTTTTTTGCTATTTAAATTTTTTAATTGAATGAGAGTATTTTCAGAATTTTAAAATTTCAATGGGAGAAGTTTTGGTATTCTTAGGATTCAGAGGCTGAATCCCATCTCCCCTCGAAAATTAGTATGCCATTCGCTATTTTTAAATTGGGGAGAGCCCCGTGATTCTAATTCTTAATGTCGTTCTCATTTTGTAAAATAAATGTTGTTAGCAATTTTAATTCTAAATTTTGATTCATAATTCATGATGTAAACACACCACGAAATAGATAATTGATCACTAATTTTAAAATTATAGGTATGCTAATCCTTGAATGTAGAGTTGGCAAAATTTCGGGCCGGGTCTGGATATCGCAATGACCAAACTCGACCCGGATGCATAGATGCCCAGGCCAGGTTTGTGCTGGGCTTTGATCCGGGTACTCGGATTTTATTTTTTTAATATTATATTAGTATTTTTTTTTGTAATTTTATAAGTTTTAAATTTATTTTAATAAAATTTGACATGAAAATATGAACTTTAAGTATTTAAAACTTTATGTATGTGTAATAAATGAGTCAAATAAATATGCATATTTAAAATAATATATATTTTATAATTTTTTTTTAATAAAATTTGAGTTCCGAATTTATCAAGTGATGCTCAAGACCGACCCGGCTTCATATCCGGATCGGCTAATACCCAATCCAAAATGCCCAGATGCGGTTCGGGTCCAAACCGGGTGGATATTTTTACCACCCCTACCTTGAATAAACTGCCGCTTCCTTTATGTTAATGTGTATGTACCATCTCTAGCTGACTCTCTTATCATTTAATGTGCACAAACTAGAAACAAATGTAGCTGCTAATACTATATATGCAGTGATAAAATAAGTCAACAAAAAGAGTGACATTAATGAGTAATCTAATACCCACTTCGGCCATTATGAATGATGCAAAATAGAAAGAGAATTTTGATGGCACAAAATGGTCCCGGGCAAATTCCTTGTTGTACAAACATGATTTATCGATTGTATTCGAGAAACACAAAATGCTTTAGATTGTGCTGGAGTGGACTAATAATTTGTGGATATGCTTGTAGATCAATTCGAATCTGGACAGAGATTAAAATTAAATGAAATAAGAACAAAATATAAAATTGCAATGTGCATCTGCAAGTCAATATGGCACCAAAGGTTTATAGCAACATTTTTGGAGTCTCTAAACTCCTGTCTTCCAAAAGTAAAAGAAGGAAAGACTACACACATTAGCATAACCTTTTTGTTTTGAGTGCTTTTACTTTTGCTTTTGTTTTTGTGTGTATTTACTTGTGAGGATGGATAAGGTCCTTGGAAATTGTAGAGAGTATAGAACAAAGGGTACAATGAGATTCGAGAATAATAATGGGATAAGTCATTCAAGCAATAATACAATGGACAATGGAGATGAATGGTAGTACTGCACTGTCTTTATCATTAATTGCAGGGCATGCAGCTCCATAATAATTAGTGCCTTCCACTGTCACAATTCCCCAGTAGTGCTCACTCTAGACCACGGTCATAATGGAGTCTGCAACTTGTGGACCAGAAACGGGCCCAGCACAAAGCTGGCCTAAAATGTTAATCCAGCCCAAAATGGGGCCCAAAATGTTAAACCTTCTTACCTTGCAGGAACGAACCAATACACTGAAACTGCAGAGGCGGAAGCTCAAGACTCGAGCCTCAAAACAAAATTCGGTTCTTTTAGGAAGAGGCATCAGCAGCCATGGCGGCACTAGAGGCTTATGCTTCAAGAAACGCAGATGAGGTTCACACAGACGTGCTCTTGAAAGCGAGACAAGCCTGCTACAAGTCACGCGACGCTTTTTACGCTTGCTTAGAGAAAGAATCCAACAAGAAACCTACTGAAATCGCTTCGGTCGGTCTCTTATACCCAGCTGAATGCAAAGCTTTGAGAGCCCAGTTTGTCAATCATTGCCGCGCTTCTTGGGTAATTTTTTTTTTTTTTGGCGTTTTCCATTCGTTCCTAATTTATTATTATTATTTCTTTTTTTTTTTTTCCCCAATTGATGCTTGATTCTGTAATGAGTCTTATGGTTAATTGCATGTAGGCTTTGCAATTTTTATAAATTTTTACAAATCTATAGGAGGGTTATGTGAATTGTTGAATTCCAAGGGAGTTATTTCATAAAGTTTGGATTTTTGTATTTGATTTTGAATCAGGTAGGGCATTATCCCTTCATGTCAATGAAGCGGTTGATATTGTCCCTATCTTATGAGATAAGCTTCATTAAATTAGCCGTAGTATTCTTCTGATTTGCTAATTAGTTGGGACGGAGTAATCATTTAATTTAGTTTATTGGTTGCTAATTTATGTGGACAGGTGAAGCATTTTGATAGATTGTACTGCAAGAACAAGAGGGTACAGAGGCTGCTGGATGATGGTGGTGAGACAAGGAGAGGTCCGTTGACACTTCCTCAGCCTTACACATTCAAGCCTTCTTCTGGTTCTAGCTAGATTGTTCTTCTTTGGTCTCTTGGCTTTTGGTTATCGGGGTGGTCTAAAATTTTCTTAAATGACTTTTTACGTCAACTGGTTAGCTTTTGGTAATCTGGGTAGTCTAAAATTTTCTTAAATGACTAGAAAATGACTTTTTACATCAACTGGTTGATGCGAGATTGTACAGTAACTGCTATATGCTTATAATTGTGTTTCTTGCAATGCTTGCTTGGAAGATAATTAGTGGAAAAAAGTGATTTTAGTTTATTTCGCAAAACAACTTTTTCCATGTTGTCATACTGAGATTGCTTGCTTTGTTATTCTGAATCACACTAAAGGCATTGGATTAAAAAAAAAAAAAAAAGAACTTTATTTTCGAAGATTATTTATCAATTATATGGTGCAAACTACCTGAGGTGGATGGTACCCTTATTAGATTGAGCTACTCCATTGTGGCAGGGATATAAGAGCTGGAACCTGAGATCAAGTTATAGCAAGGAGTTCTAAACTGTCCTAATACTTGCTGCAAAGTTAGGGTTTGATCATTTCTCGTAATGTGATTTTGTTTGCATTCGCAGCCGAACTGAAAAGAAGTTTTCTACCTAATGGGATATATATTTGAGTATGCAATGAAGAATGAAGTTAAACGCCAAAGTGATTTAAGAAAAACACAGGGAATGCGTACTTTCTTCACACTAGAAATTAGTGGAGAATGGTGTGCGAGAGTGGTAAGCAAAAGCTCAGGGGCATCCGTTGGTAGTTCGTTAAAGCACTCAAATGTCATGGTCCTTTTTTATGCGAATATTCAAATTAGTATTTGTGCACTTTAATATTGATCTATTATGAACATATTTGTTCTGTTGCTTGGGTCTGTTTTCTCCTTGGATGGAACTTGTTTTACCATTCAGTATAACTAATGCCATAGTAATAAAATAATCCTAATTCCTCAAGGTCAGAATATTTTTCTGAGATGTTTCACTTAAAAGATGAGATTATGATTGGATAAATAGAAGTGTGTTTTGCCACATATTAAGAAACATCAGTTAGGGCAGCTTGGTTGGCTGACGGCTTGAGATTTGGTACTTGGCTGTACGGAGGTCTAATGTTAAATACTTTTGGTGAGCTTAAAAAAATTCCGCCCTTTGTTGTCTCATGGGGTTGGGACACCCAACTGACCCCCAGTTTAGGGCCTGGCTGGGGCAGCCCCACGGTCCAACTGGATGCAGGAGTCTGGGTTATCAAATAAAAATCTGCTTCGAAGATTCTGTTATTATTTAGATTTTATTTGTTGTTTGCACGTTTTTCGCTTGATAACAGCTTCCTTGAGATTGAAATTGTGCATTTGCTTTTGTGGCAAAAAAAAGTATCTAGCTAATGCTATTTGCTCAGCGAGGAGAAGTACAGTCTGTGACTTGATTTCTTTTCCATGGATTTGTGGCCACTCTGAAACGTTCTTGTTTCTAAATCTTTCGTTCATTCATGTTAGATTTCTGTGCTTCTACACCTGAGGAATGATGAAGGCATTGTTTATAAATGTAACTGCCTGAAGAGATGACCACAGGAGTGTGAAATGAATGGTTTTGAATTGGATCATGTTGTCAATTAGATAATGAACAGAGAATTGAAGTGGCTTTTGGATGAAACGCCATTCATAGGATTGTATTTATATATCATGTTCAATCTCAATAAGGTTTTATGGTTGAGCATCAGTTGGGCTGACTAGTCTTCGCTTGCGTTTAGCCACAATGGGAAGGCTGATCTGATAACAAACTCTTCCCCTGAGTCACAACCCTATGATGCATTTGGGATAGAGAAACATAAATGCAGAATTATTTCTTATGTCTACTGCCCTCATAAGAAAATTTACTTATTGAAAAAAATATGAGGCGAGCAGCAGCTTGTCTATAATTAAAGTAGTGAATACCCTTATATTTCTTTTGGTCAGTTCTGGTGTCAATTGTTGTCAATTTAGGTGTTTATTATCTCTACTGAACTTGGCAGAGACAAGAGTAGACAATGCTGTAGGCATATGAAAATTTGCTAGTGAAGCGTTAATATATGAGATCACCGTTAGCCTTAGATTTATGAAGGATAATTGCAGTAGATATATCACATATGGAGTTAGGAAAAGTCTTCATTCAGGCAAAGTAACCAGGCATGAAGAATGAGAAAGTATGTTCTTTGAGATAGACAGGCCTGATACACGGCAATCACCGGTGAAATGTGCAATTGGCAAATAGTGACGCAAGTTCAATGAATAGAACAAGAGTGGTATAAAATTTTCTTACTCTTTCAACGCCCCCCCACAACCACCGGGAGGCATTATTATTATATGATGAAATCTATTCACTGTGTTGTTAAAGGTGTAATTTAAGTTGGTCAAAGAATTTGATACATCCGCAGTGTTTATTATTTGCTGCCTTCTGCATTGACACCACGTAGTGGACTACATGTCTTATCAAGATTGTAACACTTTAATATGCCAGTATTTTGATTTTTGAACATATATTATAATTTAATATCAGCGACATCAAGAAGATCTGGTAAAGATTAAGCTAGCTAGCTTTTTTAAAAGATGGCTCTAGTCAAATTTCAGTTCCATTGCACCTCTTCGAAGGTGTTTTAAAAATGGCCTAGTGCTCATGTTGTGCTGGGCGTTAACATCACAAGAAGATACTCCAGATTGCACGAGTTTCCTTAAATCTGCTTTATGCCTACTCTTTTTTATACAATCAATTATGGAGTGTTGCCTGATTCCTCCAGCTGTTTAAATATTTATTCTCTCGTACTTCTGCTTATGTTTTTAAAGAGGAAAGATTGTTGCACACTGTCTCGAAAGTAACATTTTACCTGCTTGATTCTATAGTGACATTTGATAACACTTGTCTTTCACACTTTTCTCATACAACGTATCTCTGCTATTCCACCCCTTTCACGCACTGTGTACACAAATTAGGATGCCTTAGGTTAACAAAGAATCGGCATTGACTTTGTCAGTAATTTTTGTATTTCTATTTTTCTCGACGATAAATTACGGGACTCATGGTCTTGTTCTTAGTCACCACCCGCTTATATATGGTAGTCTTCTCGTGTCCGTTGTCAAAGCTCTCCTAATGAAGAACTAAAGACGAGATCATGCATAGTAGTTCATGCATCACGTTATATTACCAAACAAACAGTGTTACTGTGTTAGTGTACTTGATTAAAAGGATTAATCATTGATTGAGCCTTTTCAAGTAAAATATTTATTATATTATTTTTCTTTTGCGACCGACAGTGAAAAAACACTATGGATCACGCTTGGAATACCAATACCAATACAAATGTCTCTTCTATGCACCTATAATTCATGCTCTTAAAGTCATATAATAATTAATATTTTTCTTTCTCTAAAGCATGGAACGTTGTGGCTTGGAGTGTGGTCAAACTAGTGTTTAAGACGAAGAGGATTTTGATTAGATTTTGCCAACCACCTAAAAGTTGCATTTCGCATGCCAAATGGTCAATTGCTTGGCGTAAGTTAAGACCCTACGCGTGTTTAAAACACAACTGAAGTGGACGGACAAATTGACCTATATAAATCAACCAAGTGGAAAAACAAATTAAATTTTGATTAAATTTATTCCGCTTAAACAGAGATTTCTATCCTCAATTCTTCTTTGATAAAAAAATCTCAAAATTTAATTTTTCTATTACTGATCTCTCTAACTTTTTATTAATTTATAAGATACTAATGTAAAATTCAAAGTGTTGTTATAATAAAAAAAAATTAGAGACTTTTAATTAAAAAAAAAAAGTAATAATAATGATAATACTTGACGTCGTATCAATTTTGCATTGTAAAATACCTTTATCTGAAATTTTAAAATAAATAACAGGTTCTATATATATATATATATATATATATATATATATATATATTGAGTTTGGCGACCACTCACAAAGAAGACAAAATTCAAGGCTCAAGGCTCAATCAATAGAAAATATGGACAAAAACATATTTCCATTTTTTTTAAAAATTTAATTCTTTGGACTACTTTCTTCTTGGCTTTATACTACTACTTGCCAATTCTTACTAAAACAAAACTTGTAGAGGACTTTTTTTTCCTTTTATTTTTCCCCATTATCAAAAACTAGCAATTTCCCTTCACAACAAGAAACAATAACCCTTTATGATAAAGCTAAAGCGAGCTTTAGTTCTTAATTTTAAAAAATTGAAAAGGTTAAAACGACGTACCGTTGACTTAAACTCTAATCCTCTCCACATGATTTCTTTAACAAAAGATATCAAAGCTGTCCCTCCTTTTCATTGGGAAAAAAAAAAAAAAAAAAACCATTTGATCCATAATTATAATCTAATTATTAAAGGCTTTTATAAATAAGTATTTAATAGAGACATCACGACAGAGAATATTAAATAAAAGAAAAAAAGAGAGATATCCCATCTGAGAAATTAAAAATTTAATAATAATAAAATTAACAAAACCTAACCCGCAAATTAAAATAATAATAACATAAAATAAAGTTTTTGTTCTTGGGATTGGCCCCACTCCTTTCTTGCATTTTTGTAGCTGGTTAGATTCAGTCACAAAGTCTACACAAATACGACGTCGTGAAGGTCCAACATCTAATGACGCCTTATTTTCGTAGACTTTGGACCTGCCTCCTCATAACGTCAGTGGACGCCGTTGATCAAGGCTTGGAAACGGAAGCAGCATCTTTGACGGAGCCGTCAGCCCCACCGTTACCCACAGTTGCTGACTGGACGGTCAACACTGACATGCTAGGCGAGGTCGGGCCCTCACCATTGGATTGAAGCAAAGGATTGGTGGCGCAGTGATTGTGGTGGGGATTGCCGTTGTTATTGTTGTTGCTGCTGCTGATCATGGGGTTCCTAGAGTGGCACGTGGCAGTCGATATGGCAGTTGCAAGTGAGATGGGCATCAGACAAAGCCCTTTGCCTTGTAAGTACTGCATGGCTGACCCCATGTCTTCTTCCATCAGCTTAGCCACTTGGTGTTCCGTCACAGTTAGGCTGTCATTAGTTGACGTCGTCTGAGCTCCGTTAGGGTTCCGTCCGTTTGCTTGGATACAATCACCTCCTCCCCCCCCCTTTTCATTGAAAAAAAGAAAAAAGAGTAAAATAAGATAAAATATAAAGTCATTGTTGCATAAAGGTGATAGAGAGAGAGAGAGGGCGGGAATCTGCGAAAGTAGTAAAGGTGGGGGCACGCGTGCTGCTTTTAGATTGTCGTTTTGTGGTGATTGGGTTTGCGGATTGATTAGGCTTTGTTTCTTTTGGCAAGCGAGTCATGAGTGTGTGTGTGAGTGGGTGGGTGCGGTTGGTTTTTGGGGAGAGCGTGTTCTGTTTTACAAAAACAAAAACAACTGTTTTTCATTCTTTTGTTTTTGTTTCTTGTTGTGGTAAGAATATATCACAATATGGACCTGCATTGTCATTTAATGTGTAACATGTGATAAGTCGATAGTATGTTTATGTTATTATAATAGCAACAATGTTAATACTTGTGTGTGTGTGTGTGTGGCAAACCACAGAGATTCTAGACTTAAAATTATCATGGTCAAAATTCGACCTATGGAATCGATAGGCATGTTGAGTTTTCATGTAATTAGCACCAACTAAACTAAGATGTGGGTGTGTTCATTACTTACCTCTGACGACATATCAGCAACAAGGGGTGCAACAGCAGCAGCACCGCCCAATCTACTCATGCTCAGGACCTGTATAGATCATGATCAAAAAGAGTTTTCTTTTTTTATAAAAAAAAAAAAAAAAAAAAGGCGAAAGAATTTTAAATAGATAAAAATGTAATACATAAATTTTAACAAACAGCTGTGTATTATTAATTGACGAATAGATTAAAAAAAAAATAACACATGAACATTAACAAACAACTGTGTATTATTAATTAACAAATCAAAATCAAATCTCGAAAACAATGACAACCATGGAATCGTCTCAGTACTTTATTAATTAAACTCAAAATTTAAAAAATTCTGTCAAAGAAATAAAAAGAAAGAAAGAAAAGAGAACCTTCACTTGCAGCTGGAGGAATTTGACATAGTCAATGATCTCATCTAGCATCGAAGCCTTATCTGTCTGTCATTCCATAGTAAATCAAAACTATTATTAACCAATTCATATCGATCAACACTTCAAATTTTAAATTTAAAATATTTATTTAAAGATAAAATAAAGTTAATACAGGCTTCTGACACATTGACATTCATAAAAGTTGAAAAATATTAATTAATAAACTAGCACTTATCTATGGCAATTCCGCTGACCGGCGGTTACAGAATCATAATTTCATAAAAATAATCTTTAATGGCTTTATTTGTTTATTTATTTATTTTTGTTTCTTCAAGCAGTTCATAAGTCAGTTAATTAGTAATTAACTTATAAAAAAAAAAAAAGGGGAGGTTAGTGCTTTACCTTGTTGGCATTAGGTACAAGTTCTTGAAGAGCTTTCATTCTCTCTGCAATTCTCTCCCTGCGTAACTGCAACAATGAAACCAAGTTCACATTAATCACAATCAATTAACCCCAAAACAAATTAAATAAAGACGGGGAAAAAAAAAAATGAAAGAATGAAAAGATAAACAAAGCAAAACGAAAAGGAAGCTAATACATCTTACTCACTCTTTCAGCTATGCTGTGAGGGTCAGTAGCTTGGCCTCTCCTAGCCCTAACCCTTTGTTTAGGCTGCTGAGCGGATGTGTTTCCACCACCACCGGTTGACCCACTTGCCTGAGCCTGCGTCTGGTTCATCACCGGCCCTGGTGCCCCAAAGGTCTGCCCGGGCATCGATCCTCCCTATATATATAAAAATTAAATTAATTAGGTAAAACTTTCTTGGTAATATATGTGTATAATAAGGATTTAGAGTTGAAATCACGCTCACAGGGCAGAGTTAATTGAATTAACTCACCTGAAGATGATGAAAATGTTGAGGCTGGTTTGAGCCATGCAAAGATCCAGTGAAGCCATTGTAGAGTGCTTGCACTGAGCCATCTCCTCCCTATATTAGCAATTTTTTTAAACCCACCCAAAAAAAAAAAAAAAAATCTTCACAAGTTAAATCATAATTAAAATGAACTGAAAAATTATATCTTCGGAGAAAGGGGGCAAAAAAGAAAAGAAGAAGAACCTGTTGGGACTTAAATGATGAGGCATCAACGATGTCGTTATCGCCACCATTTCCAAGTGATAAAGGCAACCCGATGCCACCTCTAGCAGCAGCCATCATGATTTGCTGCTGCTGCTGCATCATAAACTTTGCTGCAGCAGAATTATTATTCCCACTCCCAGGATTCCCGCTGATCTGTTGCTGTCTCATCTTGGAAGCTAAAATCATGGACTCGTCGAACTGAAACCCTCCAGGGACATTATTCTCTTGAGTAGTGGACGGCGCCGTTTCGTCGGATAAGTCTCTGGGCTGCTTATTGCTAATATTATTACTGTTGTTGTTATTAGGGTTAAGGTCAACAACCCCCCAGGGAGACTTCAAGTCAGTCCAAGAACACGATGGGAGAGAGGATAGCATTTGCTCTAAGAAGTCGTCTTGCGAAGTTGGATCAAACGTCGCGCTTTGATGGATCTGCGACTGCTGCTCGTGGCTTCCGTTGCTCAAGAGTGAGCTGATTCCTTGCATTTCTCCGCTGCTGCTGCAAGGCTGCATCTTAATTTCTTGAGAATAAGTCTTTACAATATGGAAATTTAAATTTGAAGAGTCAGAGTTTCTTCAAGAGAATGTAAACCATTCATCTGATGGATGTTAAATACTAAATAGGTGAGAACAAGAAGAGAGAGAGAGAGAGAGAGAGGGAATTTGGTGTGGTGTGTTGTGTTTGTTTGTATGAGAATGCCAAGTTTATAATGTAGGCGTAACCGGTTAAGGTATTGGTTTTGGTCATAGGGGTCTTTTTCAATGGAAGCGCGTAAAGATATTTTCTTAATCATATAATTATCATAACCAAAAGGACATTTGCACCCTCCACATTCACCTTTAACCGCTTCAAAAGTAGATATTAAGGCTTCATATATATATATATATATATATATATATATATATATATATATTTAGTGATTTTTCAATTATTTACGAACATATAACATACCAATTTAAATTTATTGCAGTCTACTTGTGCATTAGGAAAAACTTTGAGGGATTGAGTAGTATCATTTTCTTTAAATAGTTTAACTCATTTTGAAGAATTTGACAAAAATAACTTTGTATGTTTATACATATTATCCTGTTTGTATAAAATGAGTGTGTTAGTCTATTATGTTTTAAATATATAACAAAGATTGTGTATTTGTAATAAGGGATGCCACAAAAGAAGATTGAACTGTAAATTTACAATTCAATGAGTTTGGATAATGTTAAAAATAATAATACTTGTATAAAGATTAAATAGTTCAGTCCTCAACATGTAATCTAAACGAATGAGTTAGTGGATTAATGTTGTTCATGTTCTAGTAAAGAGCAACAACACCACACCACACATGAAATTTCAAAGATAATTTAGTAGACTAAACTTTAAAATGTGTTATTACATAATTGCACATGTTCCATCTCTCACAAAAATTATTATGTTTATAAATTCATCATATTAGTAATAGTTCATTAATTTTTTTATCTTAACATATAACTTGCAGAAAGAGATGTTATCTCTAAATTAAGACTGTCGTGCATTTTTAATTAACTTTTACATTGCTAATAAAAACACTCAACTTTTTTTTTTTTTTTTTTTTTTTTTCGGTAATGAAATTCTCAAAATTCCAACAAAAAGAAAAGAATTAAATTAAATTTTAGCCCTATTTCGATTGGTGACCACGTTCCTATGATCGCGTACGCGGGTGTAACAAAGATAGGTGTCATCTTGTCGGCCAGTCACCCTAGGGTTAGCTTCCACAGCATACGCATTGACGAAATTGCCCTCTAATGACATCCCACGCGGCAAGTTACAATTGATCAAATATTTTCACAAGCGACAAAAAAATCATAGCCTTTCGAGAGAATTGATCTAATCGCGCGACACGTGTACAGTTGTCAAAACATGTCCCTCGAATAAAGCGAATTTGATTCAAGAGCAGTAGGCTGGCTTTTTATTTATTTATTTATTTTTAATCGATAAGCATGGGAGTAGGCTTTATATTTGCACTCTCGCGAGTTTGTGTTTAGACTTTAGCCGTCATAATTTTAAAATTTTCAATCTTTTCAGATTTCATTTTCACACAATTTTAGCTTCAAAATCGGCGAGTTCGTTAGCTATGCATTTTGACTCTGGTTTTGGATATTCGATTCAAACAACTGTGAGTTTCAACCATCGGATAAGAAACAGAGAGTAAATATGCACTTAGATTTATTTTTTTAAATAACCACTTTGAATTTGTGGAAAAAAAAAAAATGCGACCACATTCGACTCGAAATTTCAACTCAGGTATTAATTTTGTATTCGTTGTTTCTAACAGAATGTTATTAACGAAGATACTGCCTCTCTTTAGTTGTTAACTGTTGTAACGAAATAAGTAACTCCTGCTATACTGGTGTTCATCACCCCTTAAATTTTTTGTAATTAAGGGTGCGTTTAAAATTGAGGTGTTGTATCTTTTAAGCTACAGCTGTTGTGAAAAAAAAATTATAATTATGAAATAAAAATTAATAATATGTAGTAAATATAAAATTTAAATAATAATTTTGACAAAATGATTAAATATACAATGGATTCTTTATTATACAAGTGAAAAATTATATCAACATAACTTTTAAGTTCTGATGAGTGGTTCTGAGCAACTTTCTTTGTTATAGTTTTTAAATTCTGTTGTCACGTACTACTTAAATTAGCAATCTTAAAACAAATTCTAAAATATGCTTTGATTTTGAGATGTGATTATTATTATTTATTTTTTCTTTTTTTTTGGGTCAGGACATAGGAAAAGACCTTGGTCTGACCACGTAAAAGCTAATTCGCATGGCATTACTTCCTGGGAGTGATTATGCTGAAGGGATTAGGTAATTAATTGTGACAATTTTAGCATTCATATTTGGAACTTATGTTGGTGCATTGCAGTCTTGTACAATTTGGATCTTATGGAAAATTTGTTTTGAACTATTCTTTGAAATTAAAAAAGAAATCATTGAGATAATTAATAGATGAAACAAAGATTTCAGTGAAAGAATAGGAAATAGATGAAATCAAGAGTTGTGAGATGAAACAAAGAGTTGTGAGATAAATTTGGAGAGAGTAAAGAAATTTTTAGCTGCCGGAAAAAAAAAGGAGATTAATGAGAGTAAATATAAGAAAGAGAGAGAGAATATGTGCACAAGGTCAAGGAGAGAGGAAATATAAGACTGAGAAAGATTTAGGTGGAGTGCGCGCAAAGAGAAATATTAAAAATTAGATATTTAATTTCAATAAATCTTTTTCATTGATTTAACTTAAATTCAATAGATATTAATGTGTAAAATTGTGGATATTTTGAAGGGATAAGGATTTAACGTTGAGCTGAGTTTTTGCTTAGTACTGAAATAATAATTGTTAGGTAAGAGAAATAAAAAAATAAAAACTCAAAATAAATTTTTATCATTGATTCATTACTTAACAAAAAAAAAATTAGCACTGAATCCTAATCCATTTTGAAGTTGCTGTTGATTTGCCACCATCTATATGGGTAGGATCGAGAGCCCCTCTTTTTATACACAAATTTTAACACAAGATTTTACCATTAATCACAATAATTTTGATGGCTAAAATTATTTTTTATCTGGATTAGTGTGTGAATAAAACAAAGTCAATTAATAATGGATCCCATGACTATTATTACCACTCCTATTTTTCTCTCCTATTTACTCTTAACGAGTCTTTATATATTCACTCTCTCTTCTTCCTGCGGCGTTGTTTCCTTCTCTGTTCTTAATGTGCATGACAAGAAAAAAATATATATGGTGAATTGTTTTTTACAGTTCAGAAAATTAAATAACATGATACAAGAGATTATATTTTTTATCTATTTTTCACCCAAAGGATCAGGACCTTAGTTTCGTATTTCTGCAACTATCCTTAACCATCTTGTCGAAAGCTTCTTCCTCAAATATTGTTATAATCGTTGAAAAAGTAATTTTTGTATTCCATATTGTTTCCTAGTGTTCATATTGAAATTGAACTTGGCTAGACTTGGTTTCAGAATTCATAACAATGGCTAATATGTTTCAAGCAGGGGCCTGCCGAGATATAGTTTTATCAAATGCCTCAGATTTCAATGATCATTAGCATGCAAGCCTATCGTATCACCTACAAAGCAATTCTAAGAAAATCCCATCATGACCACTCTATTTCAATGAGAACAGAACAGCATATTCGGTTTAAGAACCATAGCAATCTGCGTTTACAAGATAAACTTTTGTAGTGGTAACACTAGAGTAAATAGGAGAGATAATCGGTGTATTAATAATAGTTGTTGTGTCCATAATTGACTTTATTTCTTTACAAAAATAATCCTTATCAGTACTAATCTTAACCATCAAAATTATTGTGATTTAATGAGTAAGATCTTGTGTCAAAATTTTTGTATAAAAAGAGGATCTCCCGATTCTCTCTCTCTATATATATATTTAAAATCTCTTGTCTATTACCTTGGGAACCATATAACTTTGTAGTATTTTGCATATGCTAGTCCCAATCTAAAAAATTGCCTTCCCAATGAGCATATTTTTACATCTTATCATGAATTTCTCGTTTACACTATCGTTAATGAACGACTGGTTACAATCTCTCCACCATTTTTCTTCTATAACAAAAATTTAATAAATAGGAAGTAATGTTGATTCTCTCATAATTATGAACTTCAATACGTTTTAGCTATACCATAAAATTAATGTGTCACTACAATTTATGCTCTTTCTTCTCTTCTTTTTCTTTGTCTTTTCCCCTTCTCCAACGCTTTATATATATAATCACAATCCATATCCAAGCAATCAAATCAGGATAATATCTATATTCCTATATGAACCAGAAAAAATCTAGAAATATCGGCACATGATTGTTGGGGAAAATTCAGTTTTTAAAAAAAAAATTTTAAGACCGATCTCATAAAATATATATGAATTCGTAATCTAGAAATCGTACCTTGAAAATATGATTTGGCTTTTTCCGCTGATGTGATTTAAGCTCTCAGATCACGATCCGTCACCACTACGTTCGTTAGATCACGATCCGTCACCAAACGATCTTCCAGGTTATGACTCAGGATTGATCTGCACTTGACGTGTGGGCGCCTTTATCACCACTATAAGCTAACTAGTATGAGAAAATTTTTCTCTAAAAAATTAATTGGAGAGAAAAATATTTTTCTCTGAGATATATATAGTGACTTTTTTCTCTCCTGTTTAGGATAGAATAAACCCTTTTATATATCTTTCATAGTGGAAAACCTAATGTTCCAAAAATTATGTTACTCACATTACTTTTCTTTGTCATAGGGGCCCACCTTGTAAAATAACATAAGGTCCCTTATACATAAGCATATTAATGGAGCCTCCCACTAAAAGATATAATTATGTTTTTGACCCAAATAGTTAGTTATCTTGCTTATTAATCCAGTAGTGGTGCAGTCAATTAAATGAGCTAACCTGGGGATCATTTGGGAACATACAATAGTGACTACAACAATTAAACTTGTAATTAAACAAGCTTAATCATTTAATTCTAACTCTACTCCACTATAAGATTGGAACTGACCTTCATAATTGTATGTTCGAATAATAATTCGTCCCAAGTCACATTGATTTCTTTACTGCTCAATCTTTTGTACCACATCGTAAATTAAATCAATATCTTAACTGTCCAATCGATTTAATTACATTTTGTTCCTTGATACTTACTGGTTTTCTGTAATGATCATTTTCAACATACTAAATATGTTGACACACTCTGGCCAGAGAATTTTATGATCAAGTACCGAAAATTCATCAAGAGATGTGTTGTACAAATTCTATATTGTTAATCTATAACTCCAATACTCATAACTGCTTCCACCAAAATACCGGGTAATTTTGACCACAAGTGTGTGTCGTGCCCATTGGTAACTCAAATGGAATAACAATTACAATCATGAAATCATAATTAACTCAAGATTAAGATTACAGTAAAATCAATGCCTATGAGATTTAATAAGTCTAACAGTCATTTCAAGATTAATTAAATCTCATATGTGATCCAGCTCAATGTAGTCAAACTACATTAGCAAATTCATACATGATTAAAACAAATCATTCAATGAATTTACTACAGTCTAAACCTAAATAAAGTGCCCAACTTTATTTATTAACTGCGAACTTAATTTATTTAATCATAAGATAACTTTATATGTTCTGAATCTACATGGTGATCACATAAATACATATAATATGATTAAATGGACTTTACTCAAAAAATTATGCAGTTAAGATATTTGAATAAAATACCTCATTTATTTTATTAATCAGAAAAATTGTTTATTACAATTAAATAAAACACATATGCTTTAAAGAGCATATTTTCCCAACAATGACATCTGTATGAATCATGATATTTACAACATAATCTTTTAGCCACCACTTTTTATTCTATATAATTAGAATTCACTTAGAAAATTTTCATGTTTGTTTGCTCTCACTCTCTCTCTCTCTCTCTCTCTCTCTCTCTCTCTCTCTCTCTCTCTCTCTCTATATATATATATATATATATATATATATGTATGAGATCATATATAGATCTAAGCACCAAAATTCAGCGAATTTGTCACCCTCTTCAAATCTTGTCCTTTGATGCCATCTTAGTTGTTTGAAACTAAGTTCATTGTATCAAGTATAAGCCAGAGAAAAGTGGAATGAAATAAATAATCTTTTAATGAAAAAAATTGTTTAATAATTCTGCTTTGTAAACTGAACAAGAACTCAAAAGTAGTCAGATATGCTGTATATAATCTTTGGTCATTCATTGCAATGAGAACTTTCCAAGAAAGCCAATGTTTTTAAAATTTTATGCAAAAAATATTAACCGATTTTGTAGTATTTCTTTTTTATTAAGACCTAATAAATGTATAGTCAAAATATACCATTTGTTTAGAGGTTCATTTTTGGGATGTAGCACATTTCCTATATCGATTGTGCAATAATTTATATTTGTTGTTTTACGTTTTCGATGGATCAACCAAGCACATGGGACATTCTAATTCTATTCATACAACTCAATGTGACATGGACCAAAATTTTTACATGCCTTGAGAGATTATCTAAGATCATTAATTATTTTCAATATATATGTATGTCACAGATGATATCATAATTAATCGACGTTATTTCATTGTGATGGGATGAGTTTCACACGAAAATGAGTACTGGCTTGGACATTTTTATTTCCTTTAATTTATCTATAGGTTGCATTTAATGTGAAGAAAATCAGGGCTTAACCAAATGGATTATTCACATGCATGCTGCTAAGAAAATGTCATTAGATGTGTATGTTCCTGGGTGACCTACGACTTTTTTTAAACAAAGTCCAATTATTTTGGAGAAAGGCATTGGCATTTGATTTATAAATCAATATAATGGTGATTTGATCATGAAATTATGGGTTTTAATATTTGATTAATACCAAGAGATATGATCTACAAGCTGTGATCATTTAGTAATGATGCTAGCTCCATAAATTAAGTTGACTATTAAATTTCTAGGGTTTTTTTTAGATGTCTTGGAGATATTTTTTTTCCTTCTGTATATACCGTAGGGATTTGATGCCATGTTAGGGAATCTCGAACACTCTTATCATCAGAAATCCTCAAAAATATTAAACATAATCAAAATTTAATTTATCTCATAATCATGGTCAACGTGTTCTGTTACATTCGCTACTCTTCCCGTGAAGAACCTCGTTTCCTTGTTTTTTTAATAAGCCCAATCAGGTTTGTTCAACTTGAATATAAATACATTTATTGCATAATTTTTTTTTCACTTCTATGCTCTATGATTTGAGTACAATTGAAAAAAAAAATTGATTGATTATCTTATTTCGGTTACTTTTTACGAGGGTAATGATAAACTCACAAAGTTAGAAAACAATAAAATTTATTAATATTTTTAATTATAGTTATTTAGCTGGGATACTGATTAAGAGTCCAGCGTATAAATGAAAGCACAAACTCACAAAGTTAGAAAACAATAAAATTTATTAATATTTTTAATTATAGTTATTTAGTTGGGATACTGATTAAGAGTCCAGAGTATAAATGAAAGCACATTATCCTTTATTTCTGTTAATTTTCAAACTTATATTCACGATCTTCTGCAAGGTTGCCTGATGCCGCAGTTAAAATGAGTATATATATATGACCCTTTTAGTCGATAAGAACATTGTACATATTGTTCAAAATTTCAACGTTTCTTCTGTGCAAAGTTACTCCACTTTTGGCTAAGTGCCAAAATAACTAACGCCTTCACGAACGAAATTTATTGTTTGTCAACAACCAAGTTGACTCTTAGCCCCCATTTCTAAGCATTGCTTCTTATTCTATTAAAATTTTAACTTTTGTGTTAGTATAAAACTTTCCTTGAAGTCTATCTTGCGACTCGTTTTCTCTTCTTTTGGCGATTTCTCCACTTTTTCAAAGTTTTCGGGGAAAACATAGCATTAGAAGTGTTCTTACGATCTAATTCGCATTAAGCTAGATTTATTTTTTTGGATTGATATATTACAATCAAAATTTTATTGATATTTAATCAGAAATTTATCATGACTATCCTTAGTAATTCTACTATTATACAACCTAAATTTTTGCCTTCACTTAATATTGAAAAGATTTCCATTATATCCTAAAATATAGAAAAACAATTTTAAATGCATCCAAACCTACGAGCCTATTGGCAGTTAGACAATAATTAACTTCTCTGAAAATGCGTGATTTGATATTTTCCAAGGAATTGAGGAATGTCATTAGTTGTCAGATTTAATTGAATATTTAGCATGAAGTCTTTATGAAAAAC
Organism: Citropsis articulata; assembly: GCA_030449925.1. Taxonomy (NCBI): domain Eukaryota; kingdom Viridiplantae; phylum Streptophyta; class Magnoliopsida; order Sapindales; family Rutaceae; genus Citropsis; species Citropsis articulata. The sequence continues at coordinate 2,287,841 of JASUUH010000168.1, forward strand.
TTCATTAGTCTATCAACTATCAAGACATGATTTGAGTCCATATCTTGGCATGCATTGAAAATGGCCTACATGAGTAATATTCTTTTGCTAAAATCAAAATAGTAAAGCATAATTTTTTTTTCTTTGAAAATAATATTTGAAAATCTTGAAACAAAATTATACAACTGTCTTTCTTTAATTTAATTTTTTTAACTCCTCAGTCGTTTTTTAAGTTTGAGCCTGAATTTAAATTCTAAACCTCTTGTGTATCATCTTAAAAAATTTAATCGAACCAACTAGCATATTTTTTTTAAGAAAAATGTCATCTAAATAGCTTGAATATTTTGCTGTGAAAAAAATTTTATATATCTTTAGTAAAGTTCATTTAACTCTAAAGAAGAAAAAATTGTTGGTATATGTCCTTGTCTTGTAGCAATCACGATTCCACTTTCTTCCGGTGATAGAGCGCTCTTAACACCTGAACTCCACCCACATTTGCAAACCTAACCCTAATTTCTTCAGCATAATTATCTTGTATTTAATATTCCTCTTCATGAATAGGCTCTTTATAGAGTAATTTATTCCACTTTATCATATAATATAGCATAACCTAATCCTTTTAGAGAGGGAAAAAAAAAGATAAAGAATTGGTTTGTTTATTTTTCTTCAACATAGATGTATGTAATTTAGATTTGCAAATAAACAATCCATGAAGGTACTTGAAGTCTGCTTTACTAATTATAGAAAAATGATAGACTAAAGGCTGACCAAAGGTAGATAAAAACAACTGTAAAATATCTTCTTCTTTTTTGTGTTAACCATTTTTTTTTTAATTTACATGTAATTGTGCATGTAGCTATTTTTATCAGTATTTGGTCAGATACTTCTGTCTAAATATCATTGATCTTAATTAAATATGTCAACCACATGGGCACATTACCGTAGATCATGAGAATATATTATGTCTTAACACAAAATAAGAACGATATATATTTACTATTCATAAATAAAGTAGAAGTAGTTTATTCCAATTTATTGATTATGCAATTCTATATTAAAGGTTTGATTTTATCAAATTATTCACAGAGTTGCTGGTTCACATTTTGAAAAAATTGCAAATGTTTGAAGGAAAATCTTTCATGTTATGTTATTCAACATGTAAATTACTGAATTATTGCGTAGTTTACGAGACGTGTATATTTAAATATAATCAAAGACTGCTCGAACTTTGAACAAATTGAATGTCTTTATCCAAAATTCGAATTCCCATTTTTGTCAATCAATCAAACAAGAAAACAATTCTATATGCCAAATTCAATTTGGAAAGTGGAATCAGAATTGGCCTTTTGGCATTTTAATTCTGATCACATGGTTTACGGATGGAATAAGTATAAGTCAATATTATTTTTTTAACTCTATTATCAGCCAAAACAGAGACATTATCCAGTAAAGCCAAATTTACCAAGATGTGCACAAAATATTGTCCTTAATTAAGACTAATTTTTGTGCCTCTAGAATTCAGTGACGTTTGGGTACCATGAAGGTGAGCACAATAATTTGAATAGCAAAAAGAAAAATTGATGAAAAAACTATGAGATGAAAGTAGAGAGTGATAAATAGAATGATTGGGTTCTTCTCTTCTTCTTTTATTGTCGTAGTAGGCATCGTTAAAAGTGTTGGATGTCTCTCTTATAACAAAAAGCTTTATTGACCTTTCTTTAATTTAATTTGAATTAGTCATCTATTATTTCAATTTGAATAATCCAAATCACTTCTAAACTTGACTTGTTTAACTCTAGTTTGTATTTAAATCAAAGAGATGAGTAATTTCAAATTAAACAAAAAAATACTCTCACTTCCCTTATGTAGGGGACATTAGTATATCTTGAAATACTAATAAAATTCCAACAGTTCCCTACATATTTCAAAACACTTAATTTCCTTTATCATAGAGTTTAATCCATATGAACTGGTACATTTCAAGATATGAACTAGCCACCGAACAACTAATCATGTCTCATAGGAACTTGGTGGAATTTATAGTTTTGTGAATCAATATTCCTTTTGTGTGGGGCAGAGGACTAAATGCTCACACTATACTGTCTCAACATTTTTTGATTGAGTTGTTCGGTACTTTAATGGCCATATGTTTCCAGGAAATTCATAAGTGCTCTAGAAATGCTTTTCTCGCTTTCATTTGAACAAACACAATTCCACACTCATAGATGTGAACTTCATCAAGTATGTTATGCAAATTTGATACACCACCATACATTGAAGTGGGCTATGAAATTCATTAAGGGCTTAATTGCTCAACCTAGATCATTGCAATATATTACCATCTTCATAGAATCTCTAATCACAAAAGCAAGATTACTATTATTTTTATCTTTTATTTTAGACATAAGTCCCATACCCCTTGATGTATGTATCACTGAATTCAACTTAGAGTTTTTATAAGAGAATTAGCCAATTTTGACTTTGACATCACAAAATCTTGAAACACAATCCTAAATTCTAGAAGCTGCTCAAGAATATTATTTCAGGACCAGATGAAATCAAATTCACTAGGGTTGTATATTTAACTTTGATAGAAGAACTGGCTTTTGGAAATCTTCCAAAAAAATGTATTTACCTTGTTTTACTATAAATACAAGCTAATTATCTTAGAGAAGGGATGTGCTGAAATAGAATGGGTAGAAACGTCTTACCAAATCTTCCTATTAACATTTATCTTCCTATTTATGTGTGATTATATCATGATTGTCAAGTGTTATTGCCATTTGGAGGGCTGCTATAGTTAAGTCCAGAGTCAATGGTGCCTCTAAAATATTTTGCAGGGCATTTTAATGATCCTTATTATAATTTTGAGTATAACTACTTAATCTGCCTACAACATATGTAATGACAGGACTTGTATTGTTCATCAATTATCAAGCTTTGTTCAAGATTTTTCTTGAGGTGGGCATTTATATCATATGGTGTAGAGACTAATTTTCCATAATAGTACCCAATCCTTCTCAACATAGTATTTATGTGACAACATGAGACTATCACTAATATTAGTTATTATAATGCCTAATATAACGTATACTTATCCCATATCTTTCACATCGAAGTTAGAAGCAAGCACCTTATGAATCTTATTTATCATTCCCAAAGTAGAACTCAAGATAAGTATGTCATTAACATAGAAACAAATGATCATTTAAACAAGAAGACAGAAGTAGAGAGCAATAATTAAAACAATTGGATTTTTTTTTTTTATTGTCGTAGTAGGTACCCTTAAAGATTTTTTATGTCTCTTATCTCTCTTATATAGAGAAACCTTCTTACAACTTTTTCTTAATTCAATTTAAGTTAATCACTTATTTGTCTCATAATCTAATTTACAATAATCTAAATCACATTTAGATTTGACTTATTCAATTTTTATTTGTAATACATATGACTAATTTTAAATTAAACACAAAGAAAAATGCTTTCACTTCCTTTCAATATAGGACATTAGTACTTTAAAATACCAATAAAATTCCAACATATGTTGTAGGCAGAAATACTTTCACTTAGATATTCCAAGTTTACATGTATATATAAAAGACCAAATTTCTTCAATAATCATTGCAAGATCAAATCAAAGTGCAAAATGGCAAAGTCATTCAATCAAAAAAGTTACAAATGAAAAAGGAGAATCAAGTTAGCTATTCACCATGATCAATGGAGTAACTGTGCCTAAATGAAGAAATTTTTATACTTATAATCTTGTCAAAGAGGAGAAACTACAACTGCTATTTAGCACAGTCTCTTTGTTACCTGTTCAAAAGAAGATAGAACTTAATTATGAAGTGTTCGTAGGAAGGTACTTCCGTTTATAGAGAAAATGAGTCACTACTTCATTGAACAAATTAGTCTTTTCTTTTGAGTCCTTTACTTTGGGGTATATAATTAATCTCACATTTTCAATGACGATTAATGGATAAGTTATCTATAATTATTATATCAGTCAACTATTAACATTAATTTATTTAGAGGGTTAAATTATTATTCATGAAAAATTAATAAATATCAATGTACAACATGATGTGACAACTACAAGTAAACTTGTAATTTAAAATCATAATTAATATTATAATAATATTATCTTTAGATATGTTGTTAAAAAAATGTTGGAAGATAATAAAAGGAAAAACACTTTAATAATTATCCGATAATTTATTTTATTACTTCAAAATGATGATCTTAAACTATAATATAGAGTACGGATTCTAGAAGCTTAATTTAGTCCAATAATGGGAGTTAGGTGGTAAAAGAAGAAGAAGATGTACCAATTCCATTAATGCAAATTGATATAGCAATATTTTAGAAGAGAAATTATAAAAAGGGATGGCTTTGGTTTAGACTTTAGATTAAGGATAGATCAGTTAACCAATTATCATGTGTTTAAGTGCTTTTTTGTTGAAATTACACAAGCAAAAAAAAAAAGCGAGGCACTATGAATTTCGAGACAACTTCTTTCGTTATATATGATGGAAAATGATCCTTTCCTGATCTGATCTCATTTGAGTTTTTTAAGATCTCATGTCATGTATATTTTAGTAGTAATGTATGAGTAAGATTCAACTTTTTTTATTTTTTTATTTATTAACTACCAATCAATAAATGAGTTATTTACTCAAGATATGATCATATCAGTAGAGAATTTTAATCGATATATAATAACATATTCAGTAGTTTAGTAGAAGAAAAGTTGTGGCTAAAGTCTATACACATTTTGAGATGTGTAAATGTTACCATCATTTATATTATTTTTTTTATGCACTACGAGGCGAAGTAGCGATGATGGAACCGAAAGTTTTGATAATTTAAAATTCAGGACGTAGTATACGAAGTTGAGATTAATGTGAAACAAAAATTACTTTATAAGCGGTAAAGCAACTCAATTCACGGGTTGTCGTGAATTGTAGAAGATTAAATTAATCCACAAACCTTCGGTACAAAAAATTTTGGGCCCATCTATTAAATTTTGTCCACAAGAAAAACCGAAACATTGTAACTGTGAGTAAAGCTCTTCATGCCCTTTATAGGCTCATATGCGAAAACAAAAATATGGGTCAAGCCCAAATCACTTTGGGGATTGGCGAACCCTTGGAAAATTAGTTTCACTACCTCAATCAGCAATGAAATGAAGCTTTTATAATCTATAGTGGGACTTCACAAGAAGAGACATTTGGCATCCTAAGGTAGTTAAATTGGTATTCTAACTGCGTCATAATACAACTATTTAGGTAATTAAGGGTCTCAACATAGTTTTAAGTTCTAACTATAAATATCAGTATATTGCAATACAATAATTCCAAGAATAAAATAAAATAAAATAAAACGAAGAATGCTTGTCAAATTGAACATACCTAACGAGAAAGACATACCATCAAGGATTGCCTATGATATTGGAATTCTCTTTTTTTTTTTTTTAAAAAATGGTATACTTTACATTCATATACTTTACGTACACTTTGCATCCATCACCAATCCATTCTACCAGCTACTACACCAATATAATTTCTTGTTAATCTCCAGATCGGATGTATTTACTATTTTACTTTTTCGAAGAAAGAGCTCGGGATGGTCCTCTCGCATCGGGAAGCCATATCCTTGGATCTTGCTTGATTGAACGAACAACAAGCTTTAGTGGTATCTGAATTTGCTCAAGAATTAGCAGCCGAAAAAGAAGAAACCTACCTGTATGGTTTTGAGAGAGGAAGTGTTGTCCAGAATTGGAACTAGAGCGGTGTTCATAGCAATTATGAATGTTTAATATTTCTCAGTGGGGCACACTAATAAGGAGGTTTGATAATGGGATGTTTAATGGGCGCCATACAGTAGCTTGACTCAAAATAGAGTATGATTCATTTAAAGGGGGCCCAAATATGAGTGCAGCTCTTAACAACGTATCAGGATCCTCTCTTGATCTGAGCACTCCTGATCTTTTACAGATCTTGTACCACCTGTATTTTAGTGTTAGTGGATGATTAGGATTTAACTATTTTTTCTTTTTTATTTATTAACTACCAATCATATTAATAGGTTTTGCTCAGATAAAAATCAGATCAGGAGAGGATCCTGATCCCTTAACAACACCCCCAAAATCTTTCTAACACCACCTTCGAGTATTATTTTCGAAAATACCCTAGGTTTAATTGATAAAATACAAATTCATATATTTAAAATTAAATATATTCTCATAATATTTTTCCCACAAAAATATTTTTTAAAATTATATATGAATCCTAAAATTTTAAATTTATCTTAATTTTTTTCCTTTTTATATAATATCTATTATCATAACTCTAAACTCTTATAATTTTCTCAAAAACCAAAAAAAAAAAATCTTTTCAATTAAAAATTAAAATTCAATATAAATTATGAAATGGAGTGGGCTTAAAAAATTTGTTGAAAGAAGATTTTGTTTAAATGTTTAATTGAATTTGTTTTAGGTTATATAAGTTTCCTATCCCCAAACATTCATTTCTAATATTGAGCTTAATTTTTTAGACACGAGGAATCAGGATGAAAGGGAAACCTTGAAAGGATGGATCTCCAAACAAACACGTCCCCAACATTTGGTCTTCCCACCTCCGAATATTACGAAGTAAGGTTAATACCCTAATCACCTCGATTAAGGACCAAAGCAACATTGAGCCCACTTCTTTAATCACCATCAACCTTAATTTGAACAAATGGACGGCAGATCTCGACATCAGTTTCAATAATTCAAATAATGACTAAATTAGGTAGGATTCCTCATTTCATACAATAATTCCATTTAAAACAAAGACCTCACACATTCATTATTGGTTTCTAAATTGACTCCTCAATCATTAAAAACATGCTTCAAAATTTTAATTATTCACCAGTATTTAGCATATATATATTATATAGTTGGTAACCCCTCTTCTATAATTACAGACCGTCCACTTGGCACAGAATTACCGGCAATTATACCCTAAATTATGATTAGTTCAAGTGTTTCTTCGTTATTTGCAATATGAAAAAAAATAAAAAAAAAATGCATCCTCAGTATTCTTCGTATTAGTTACCGTTTTTTCTTTGTAACAGCGGCATAATGTTATATTGTTGTGAGCTGAAATTTGTCAATAGACATCTATTATATAAATGATCTTATAAATATTACGGAAGACATATTAATACGAATAACAGAAGTAAATATACAACGATGTGTAATCCCAAACCTCTCTCGTTTTTAGTAGCTTGGACCACTAAAACTAAAACACAATTGTTTAACTTTAATTACTCATTCTCCTCTATTTACTGCAAATATATAATTAGAATGATTTAACTACTTGGCCTACCTAAGAATAAAAATCTTGGTGATTAATGATTATTGTTGAAACTCAACATGTTCTACTTTTCATCGGTGCAATCCAATATCCAATCGAACTCGTAACGTAAACCCAACTGACGGAATTAACACATCATGCATACAAATCTCATGTAACCCTTGAGAATCATCAAAATCGAGCAAATTGATACATTAAGAGCGTTTAAATTGAAAGACGACAGAACAACAGAAAAACATTCATGGGTTATTAAAAAAAAATAGCCACAAGAGGATGCCAAAACCCCATGTGAGTCAGGATAAGCACAGCTCTGGAGCCTAGAGAAATACCATTTCACATGAATGATGAATGAAGCACAGCAGTCTTATGAGTCTTATTCTCACCTGACGGTCGTGATGTTCGAACAAGCTCACGTATCTCTCTATTGATGATGAGTTGTTCCTGGCCACTTGCATTTTAGAGATCATGAATCAACACTCCAATTACAGCAAGAGCATGTGCATGCCCTCCATGCAATTTCAATAAGATATATATATATAGACACACACACACACACGCACACAGAGTTAGATATGGGATAGCAACACCTGATCAGGAATGTAATTCTTTAGGATTGGAGATTATAGGACCACAAGTCCACAATGTGTCAATTAGTTTGGCCCATAACCTTTTAACCCACGGATCTGAATCCAAACCGAGTATCAAAAAGATAAATCAGCCGTGAGGTACAAACATGGTGTTGCACATGATAAAAGGATGTTTTTCCCCTCTTCTATTATCTGATGGATGGGCACTGTAAAAAAAAGTGTAAAGTTCCTCTAACGTGGTAAGTTGAAAACAACTGGACACAGTGTTAACGTCCTTCGATTCGTGCAGAAGCAGGACAACAATAATTGAGCAGCAGCTATCGTCATCAGATTTAAGAGCGTTGCCATGTACAGCGTACTCATATGAAGCGACTTAGCTTTCTTGGATTTTGAAACTGACACATCACCTCCTCTTTTCTTTTTTCTTTTTTTTGTAATTTATGCTGAAAGAAACTGACGCATTAATTTGCCCCCAGATTTGCAAGACTGTAACTTAATTGTCAGTGACAATAATAATTCAGTGTGCTGTGTCACTTTTGTTGTGTTAAAAGAAAAAAAGAAAAAAAAAAAAGAAAAACGAAAATGGAATTACTTAATTAGATACAAACTCAAACAATTATACAAACAATAACAAGTTGACGATGGCTGGTTCTGAATGATTCAAAGACACAGTACTAGCCAACATGTTTTTGTGAGACTAAGAAACCCAAAATCACCACCAAACTCACACACAACAAGGATAACAAAAACTAAGAACACAATAATCACATGATGAGCCAGCTCATTGGTTTTTGTTTGCAATGATATTCCATGATCACCATCAAATTTATCAAACTCTAAATCCTATAATCAACACACAATCAATCACCTAAGATATAACCACAATTCATCAGCAATCAATTTTAAATTTTGTTGCTCCTCCAAGTTCAAGCCAGCGTGGGATTGTCAGCAGTTGACATCCAGACAATGTCCTTAAGCGCCGGCCGAAGCTCCTTGCTACAGAATTGATTGTACTCCAATGTATCACCATTATCTTTCTTCACTTCCACCACCAAAAGCGACGGCGTAACCGCAAAAATGTCAGCATTGATAGCCAATTTGCCTTTCCTTCCGCTTTCTTGGCCTTGTAATCTCACTCCTGACTCGCTCCTTTTGACATTAAACTTGACGGCCCTGGCCACCTCTTCAAATCTTGAGATCACACTGCTTGCAGGCCTCGTGGTTGCAAATCTCAGCTCCTCTTTTTCCTCTCTCTTTTTCTCCTCAAACAAAGGTGACAAATCAAACCCTTCCGACAAAGAAATGATATGAAACGCATTTAGAGTCTCAGGTTGCTTTGAGGTCTTGTCAGCTTCAAATTCCATCTCTTGCTTAGTTATCACATCCTTGGGAGCCGACTTTTTGAACCAAGAAGACTCCATGATCTTTGAAATGGCGATTCTTGAGCTAGGGTTTGGGTCGAGAAGCTTGGTGATCAACCTCCTCGCTTCAGATGAAAACCAAGGCGGGCACTTGAAATCTCCCCTGTAAATCTTCCTATACATGGACACGATATTATCATCTTGAAACGGCAAGAAACCTGCCAACAAGACATAAAGAATGACCCCACAAGACCAAATATCCGCCTTGGCACCGTCGTATCCTTTCTTGCTTATGACTTCAGGAGCAACGTAAGCTGGAGTCCCACACGTCGTATGCAACAGACCATCTTGCTTCAAATGCTCAGAGAAAGCACTCAGCCCAAAATCTGTGACCTTCAAGTTACCATCTTCATCTAGCAAGAGATTCTCAGGCTTCAAGTCGCGGTGGTAAACGCCGCGGCTGTGGCAGAAATCAACGGCTGAAATCAGCTGCTGGAAATAAACCCTTGCAACATCTTCTCGTAATCTTCCTTTGGCAATCTTGTTGAACAGCTCGCCGCCTTTCACAAGGTCCATGGCAAAGTAAATCTTGGACTTGCTTGCCATGACTTCGTGTAGCTCAACGATGTGCTTGTGCTTCACCATCTTCATGACAGAGATTTCACGCTTGATTTGCTCCATCATGCCCACCTTGATAACCTTCTCTTTACCAACAACTTTCATGGCCATGCTTTTCCCCGTCTGCAAATTTCTTGCCAGGTACACCTTGGCGAAGGTTCCGTGGCCTAACATACGCCCCAGCTCGTATTTCCCATGCAGCAACGTCGGCCTGTTATCGCCTCCGCCGTTACTTACTGATGTAGCCATCTCCACGCGCTCTTTTTTCCTTCTATATGTGTATATATACCCAGTTTAGCTAACTAATTAATTCTTTCAAGTTTTCTGTTGTGTTGTGGTGGTGGTGGTGGTGGTGGTGGTGGTTGAGGATCACCCGTCTTCGACGTGTTTCCGGTGGCAATTCCGGCCGCCGACGCACCGCTGGGCACGTAAACACACCTCAGGCAATCTCAACGAAGGTCCTCTCATCTCTCTGCATTCCCTGAAGGGGCTTGTAGTGTTTGATTATTTATTTTTGCTTGGATTTTGATTTGCTGCTATCGATCAAAGGCTTATCGACGGTGTTTACCGGGAGTTGTTTTGCTCTCTCTTCTTTTTGTTTCCGCGCAAAGGTTTGTGCCTTTATAGAACGATTTGAGGTCTAATTTGGCAATTTCTCGGTTTTCAAGATTTGATCAGACGGTTGTTTGATGGCCGCGTGTTGCAATCACGACGGGTGAGTTATGATTCTCTCGATTATTGACGTAATGGGAGCGTGACACATGTACAGGTTTGTTGCCGGTTACTGTTTGGAACCGATTGTTGCGATAGGCCGGTGTTGTGTTGTGTTGTGTCGTCGTGTTTTGTAAGCTTATTGGCAGCGCCGTTATTTATAACCGCAGGCGTTAGCATTGGCAGAGGGAAATGACAAAAAAACCCGACTCTTGGACGCTCGTAGAGCGTGAAAAGTTCTCATTCGTGTGGGAGAGATTGGAGAATGTCATTTTGATTATATGATATTTGCTGTAATCACAGAGTTTTATGCCTACAAGTGGATCGATTACTGATTAGCAAAGAAATAATGACGTGGGCCAAAGGCAGAGTGTGACAAGTCAATTAAAGTGCGCATTGATATGATTGATAGGCCAAGCATAACTTGGCCGGATTTCTCTACTTACAAACAATTAATGGAAGGTATATTTTTTAATAAATTAAGTTGTGTGTCCTGTTTAAACCCACAACCAATTAAAAAAATCGTACCTTACATTGATGGTAAGGTAACAGCTCCCAACTTGGACGTAGGGGTGGGTACGGTTCGGTCCGGTTCGATTCGGATCGAAAATTAGCAGAACCAATTTAAATCGGTTTTTTTATAAAAAGAACTAAATAAAAACTAAACTCAATAAAAACCAAACATAAACGGATTTTTTTAGTTCGGTTCGGTTCGGTTCTGGAGTTATTGGGCTTATTTTGAATTTTTAAATTTTTAGCCTAGTGGACCTCATGAATGTAATAATTTATAACAACCAAGTTAATTATTATAACAAAAGTAATATATGAAAAATATGATGATTTAAATAATAGGTTTTATGTTCTAATAAAATGATATTATCTAGTTACATTGAATACAAAAATGTGACATTATTAATATAATGTCTACAATTAAGCTAAATTACCATTCAATGCACCAATTTCTTAAGAATTTGTCATGTGAATTTACTCTCAGCCCAAATTTATACTCAATTTTCGCCTCAAGAATAGACCCATAACTCAAACTTTAATTTTCCAGACAAACAATTAGTTCAACCATGTTTCAAAGAATGTAAACCACATGCAGCCTAACAGATTTAATCATTGCAAAGGGTTAACTAATTACGATTGGCGGCCGATCGTCAGGTGAGCAGTTGTGGCGCGCGGTCATGGTCGGGCGAGCGTAACGTTTCCTCTTGCACGGTGTCTGTCGGGTGGCGATTTGAAAGTGTCTCACGGATTTTAGCTTGTACCGAGTGAAGTAGATTTAGAATTTTGATTTTAGGGAATTAGAGTTTCTTTTGGTGGTAATAGTAATATATATATATATACTTGTAATTGTGTGTGTGCATGTCTATTTTAGTTATTGTAAACCACCAATTAAAATTTTACAAGTGTTAATTTAAATAAAAATTTAAAAATAATCCGGTTTTTTTGGTTCGGTCTTTCGGTTTAGTTAAATAAACCAAATATCAAATCGGTATTTCAATTTTTTTACCAATTGTATATTTTGGTTCTTAAAAAAAATTAAAACCGCTCCAAACGGTACGGTTCGAATTAATTCAGTTCGATTTTCACTAGTATGCGGTTTTTTTGCCCAGCCCTACTTAGACGAGATAAGTGAGGCAAAACATGGAGACGATTAAAGTTGAAAAATTAGACGTTTGAGGGCAACTGGGTAAGGCAAAAAAAGGGAATATACTTCACATGACAAATAAAATAAATTTTAAAAAGTGGTGATGGTGAATGATTGAGTTCATTCATTATTCGATGATGAAATAGTAATACAGAGAGAGAAAGAGAGAATCCATGATTCCATGTGCATCAGCTTTGTGGGAAAGGCCGAAAGTTTCTGACTTGACTTGCCCCACCGTCCGTATGCCGCGAACATAAAATATGGTAAAATGTTTCAATCAAATTTGATAAATGGAAAATTACTGGCAACAAATTGAGAATATCAATTTCTTGAAGTTGTAACTCTGTGAAACGGCAGTAATTAAGCACAGTATAATTTAGTGGCATAGCATGGCATGTGAGTTGGCTGCTTGGCTCTTTATTAATTAGTGTGCTGTGCCAAATTAATTCTTTTTTTTTTTGTGTCAAATATGTAATTATAATAAAAATTGCTTTTATAATTTATGTTGCATGACACTTTTTTTTCCAGTGGAAATATTTATAACTAATTTTTTAAAACGAAATCCCTAAAGAAGTGAAAACAATATTAGAGTTAACATTTGTTTGCTATGTGTTCGTTCTAACATTAAGTTGGACCTAATGTTTGCTTGTAGTGAGTAAGTTCTAGAATATTAGTTGGAGTTCATGTCTATTTGTAATTGGTTAATTTCAGAATATCAATTAATGTTGTCTTGGTGTTCAAAAACCATGCAGTTTATAATAAATTTAATTTCAGCCATAAATTACTTAAATAATATGTGTCAAAATCTCCCGTAAAACTTAGAAAAAATTTTTTAAGTTAGGGGACGATCCCGATTTGAGGTACTTGTTGTGACAGATCTCACAGTGTTAATAACTTAATATGGATATGAACAAGAAAGAATTATTCTAATATATATATATATATATATAATAAAGGTTAAGGGAGGCTAAGTGAAATTTGACATTAAGAACAGAGAATTAGCTATAGGAATCTGGGTGTGCTTTTATCAAATCTGACCGTCTAATTCATGAAAGACAAATTAATCTTTTCTTTTTTGTGTTTTATGAAAATAAAGACACATTAATGTAGTTAGTGTAGTACCTGCGTAATTTCTACACTAATTTTCAGCAAAATTTCTGATGAATATCTCAGAAAAGTTAAATTACAATTATCAGTAGAATGTAACCATTTAAAGGAAAAAACAAAAGCAAAAGCACAATCAATCATTCCTCCGAAATTCATCAATTTGACACTGATTTAGACGGTGACTCTGTAGGGTCATTAATTGCCGGTCAAAAAACTTGACAGCACCAGCAAATTTGGATGGTTTGCGCCCCCAACTTTTCCTTTTTTTTCAAACAATCTTTTTTTCTCTTTATATATATATATATATATATATATATTACCATTAGAATTCTATTGATATTTTATAATCAGAAGTCAATCGGGACTCTTTTATATTAGCAATTCGAAAAATATCCCTTCACCCATTAATACTTAAAAAGAAAATTCAGATTATCCTACCTAAGATATAGGGAACCGATTAACTCCCCATTGAAAGGAAAAGTGAGTCCAACAATTATATAAGATTATAATAACATGATATTATTACTTAAAAATACACCTCATATTATATGATATTATAATTAATATTTATAAATTAAATTATTATTAAAATTAATTTACGTTAATTTTTATGAAGTCTGACAATATTTTTATTTTCTCTAATACTCAAGGAACGTTAACTGCACTCACATTTCGAAAGGGAAAAAATTATCTTCACTCAAATTAAAAAAAGAAATTAAACTCTTATAATGCATTGTGGGGTTCGAACCCGTGACCTCACGGTCGTGGGACACTAATATTTTCACTTTTTTAAAATTTTACCTTCATAGTTTTTTTTTTAAATAGCATGAGTAAAATTATCAAAATGTATGTGTAGATAAGAGAAAAATCAATCCAATGTGATGCAAAATGAGTGACGAGAAGCTTTGAGGTTCTGCAGAATTGAATTGCCGGCTGGCTGCATCATTCCTTCTAATAACAAATAAAATTGTTGGTGAAGCAGAACTAATCTATAGTAATGCTACTGAATAATAATAAATAGTAATAAATAATTAATGATAGGCTAGTGACAAGAAATTTCATGACATCAGTCAAGTAGCAGCACGTCTTCTTTTCTTTTATGGCGGCCGCAACCGCAGCAGCAGGCAAACAATTTTGCACCACCCAAAATGATCAATTTTGATTATCATTATCTTCCATGATTAATTTCGTTTCTTCCAACACTAATCAAGTGCTAATTAGGCTTCAATCAGCCCATATCGAGCTCCATAAAACAGAACCCCTTTTCCTACTTCCTGACGTTCACACGAAAAACCCTTTCAATAAACTATTTGTCATAAGACAAAATTTTGCAAACACAAAGTTTCACACAAAATTTTATTTAGTGTTTATTATGAACAGCGCTTATTGATGTGTTTAATTAAACTGCATATGATTTAGGATGAGATAATGAAAATATTTGGTTAATTATGCCATTGGAACAACTAAGAATTGACTAAAAAACTAGAGGCGTATGCAGACCGGTTTTTTCTGGTTCGCGCTGGAATCTAAATTGATAGGAAGGGGCCACCAGTCATATGGATATTCAAACTTATTTGTGTCTTTTCTTGTACAGTGTTAACCCTACATGTCCCACAAACAAAACAATATTTGGCTGGTACTTGCAATCAACCATATAGCTTTTGGGTACCTTAATTGAAAATTCTAAGCCAACAACTCATACAAAACAGAGAGAATTCTTATATATCTATCCACATAATTTTTTTTTTTCTTAGGACATTAACTGGGTTGTTATAAAGTCCTAATTCAAAATAAGTTCAATCATCCTCAATCCTATTTCATACAGCGTATAATATTTAGTTTGCAGAGTATGCTTAGAATTGAACTGCTATATAGTTTTTAGTATAATATTCATGGTTGTTGAAACTTGTAAGATGGAATCATTGTAGAATGCACTGATCAGTGAATGAATTATAAAGATAAATAGTGTACGTTTTACTTGCATCAAATTTTGAAAAAAAAAAAAAAAAAAACAAAGGCAAATGGGTTTATAACTAATAAGTATAATTTTACTTCATATAAGGTAATGTTATATTTGCAAATTTTTCAGACACTAAATTAACACATAAATCGATCTTCATGCTTTGTATTGTTTTCAATTCCTAAATTACATATAGTCTGTCAATACAAAACAACCACGCAATAGAGATTTAGACTCATTCAGGCGGCCAGAGAAGAGAAATTGAAAGGAACTTCTTGATCATGCACGATACCAATTAGTTCTTTTATTGCTTCAATTGATGGCAATGTTGCGGAATTAATGTACCAACTTTTTTTCCCCCAAATTGTGTCACATGTTATTTAGTATTATTAGCAAATAATTGATATCTTTTGTTTGAATGGGGACGTCTGATGAAAATAACATCATAATTTTGAATGCATGACTCTCAATTAAGAGGGTGGAATATTGCGACAATAAGAAATAACAAACCCAACTGAATTCCAATAACCGATAAATTTAAAGGTCATTACAGATAGAAGACAAGTGCTTATTTGGAAAAAAAAAAATGAAGAATTCTTTTCATTAATTTTTATTTAAAAGTTTATGTAAAAGGCAGATGGGATGAAGAATTCTTTTCATCTTTAGAGTCGACCAAGAGATCAACTCTAACCCATTATTTTATACTAAGTCAATGTGCAAAAGCTTTAATTTACTCGCCTGCATCAGTAATCTTTTTTTTTTGGGTACGCAAGTATAGAGATTTGAGATCAAGATTGAAGATATATACATATTTCAAGTCCCAGACGTACAACTTGCAAACTTTCTTTAGCGTTTTGTCAAATAAATAACAGCTGGCTTTTACAGAATTGGCACATGTACTTTATGTATCTTCATCCGAATTAGTTATTAGAGTGTTGATTATTCTAGCCGTAGTATTTGAGCAATCCCGCATCAGCACCAGTCAGCAGACAAGACAAGGAGAAATTTGCTGTAACGATAAGAGATAAGCACTCTTCCAATAAAGAAATTTATGAGAAGAAGATAAAAATTATATATGCAAAAATAATTCAAAGCGGAAATATCTCTTGTTAAGATAAGAAAGACTTTGTTTGTTGCAACCTTTAATTTCCACTCCACTATAGATTCATAAATTTTTTCTATTATTATTATTATATTCTATTGTTTTATAATTTGCTTTTTCGAGTCGAGTGTGGAGGAAGCCGAGCCAACAGCCGTCACTCTGGCTCTAGTAATAATATCTGTAACGTCAGTGAATTGATTTAATTCGCTTCCCCCTTTCCTTCTTTTTTTTTTTTTTTAATTTTTGGGTTTACGCAGAATCAGCTTAATTAAGAAGGATTAGCCCCAGCGTTTACAAATCAATCATGCATGCAGGAGGCACGAAGATCATTAACATATGTTAAATAAGATACCAATTTGAAAGGAAAATATGCTAAAGATGGTTAAGAATCTCTAGAAAATCGGAGATGCATGAGAGATGGAAAATCACATGGGTCGTGATCAACTAGAATACTAGATAACTGAAGGGAAAAGCTCTCCAAATATTTTATTTGAATTTGGCACGTTACTTGTTGCATGTTCTCAATCAAAATCTGATACCATTTCAAGAAAATTAAAGTTCGACCACGCTCTGAGTTTGCGACAAAAATTAATTTACTGACTATTTGTTTTCTTATCTTATGTTGTTGTTGTCTGTTTCCTCTTTGATTATATATATATATATATACACACAATAATACAACGATTCATATTTTCTATTATGATATCATATAAATGTTTCATTATTTGTATTTTGGTGGGACAAATAGACATAGCATGTAAATGTGTCATTATTCATACTTTAGTGGGACAAATAGACATTGACAATCTCAATAATAAAGAAAGAGATCCGGTGTAAAAAAGAATTGATAACTCATTAATTTTGTGCAAAAAAGAAAAGCAAATGCGAAAGTTCTACCAAAAGCAAAATGGGATAATATTCATGATCGTCATTTATATTACGCAATGCCTCTTTATTGCAAGCACAATGCTTCTTTGTACCCCCAGATACTCTTGAGGTTTATATTTATAAATTCTAAGAATAGGCTGCCTTTAATTTAATTTAGAAAGACACAATGGTCATTTGATGCCAGAGCCAGAGACGTAGCACACGTAGAAAGAAAAGATAGTGAAACATTAATATACGATAACATTTAAATCCCAAAAAGAAACAAAATGAAGCCAATATATTTGAACAGGTATTTCAGTCTTAACTTTAATTATTAAGGGGTATCCCAGCAAGTAAAGGCAACACACATGGTAGAGCACATTGAAGAGTGAAGACCTAAAATGGCAATAAGGCTATCGCTCATAATGGACTTGATCAGTTTCATTGTGCTTCCAAGAGAAGACAAGAAGTAGGTAGCGGCAGTTGTAAATTAAAATCGCTCTTCTTCTTCGGTGAAAAGAGCATACAACTCCATTTCCATAATTAATCAAGCTTATGCATGCTACATCAATTAATCGTGGTTAACAATGGCAAATACATCAGCTGAGCTGATGATCAATATATATATAAAAGAAGTTTCAAGACTATCAAGATAATCTTAAATTTCTTTTTCTTTCTTCTTTTTTAACGAAGATGTTCCTACCACTACCAGCTACACGCAGGATCAATATGTGTATTAATTCGTCAACAACTATTACTGGAGAAGGCTAATCGTATAGCTGTTTAGATAAAATGGACCAACCTCGTTGTTATGAATTATGCTATATTCATTACGAAGAAAAAGTGCATCTAAATTTGTATTCATTCACCATGCATGTGTCTGTCATCATCTTCATATGCAAATAGACCCAGTGGACCACAAAGTTGTTGTATAATATGCATGGTTGTGACCAATCTTAGGAAACAAAATGTGGCTGAGCTTCTTTTTAATATCTTTATGCGTATTGAATTCATTTGGTGTACATTAATTTGTATGATTAAATTCTCTTCTTTTCTTTTTTCTTTTCTTCGGTTTATTTGGTGTACTGTATATTAATTTGTTTGATTTCAGAGCAAATAATTAGTGGAATACTATGAATACATAGGGCAATCAGCAAAAGAAATTTGTAAAATTAAGTTGGCCAGTCCCACCTGATTTTGACAAGCCTAATAAAACATTAAAAAAAAGGCATTTTGTACTTGTGCTCAAAATGTCTCATTTTTCCACTTTCAAATTAATCCGCTGCTTCCGCCCCCTTAGATAAAATAAAGGCAAAAACTCAATTTTTAAACCACGGAATCTCTCGCCAAAGGGCCCGTGGTATGATAGTTGGACTGCTACGGTTCAAGTTCCCACATAATATTATGGGGGCTAAATATTTATAAATTTTTTTTTTTGTGAAATGAGAGTGAAACAGAGGTGTTTTTCGTCTGTAAAGGTTATTTGTCTGGACATATATTTCATAGAATTTAATGTAATAATATAAATCCGCAGGGCGTCCCTGGTCTGTGAGGATTATTTGTCTGGGCATGTACTTCATAGAATTTAATGTAATAATATAAATCCCAATTATATATATCTGATTGTAAATATAATAATATAAATCCACAGGGGCGTCCCTCGTCTGTGAGGGTTATTTGTTTGGGCATGTACTTCATAAAATTTAATGTAATAATATAAATTCTAGTTATATATATCTGATTGTAAATATCAATGTAGTGTTTGATATAATAGCAGTTGTAATCCCAGTTATATATATCTGATTGTAAATATAACTTATAATCAGTGTAGCGTCTGTTATAATAACAGTTGTAAATCTGTGTAATGTAAGTATTCTAGTGTATAACAGGCATTTCAAAAAAAAAAAAAACCACGGAATCTCTCTGTCATATTTTAAACTGTTCAAGTTAGACGGCAATATCCATTGCATCACCAATTTTTATTCAAAAACAAACCAACAAAAAAAAAGCAATAATTTAAGCAAATATTTCAATTGAGAAAACGCCATCGAGTGCAAGTTGAAAAGAACAACAAGCAGTGAGAGCCACACATTGCTGGTACAAAGGATCTCAAAAGATAAAATGAACCAAACAGTTGATCTCGTATGTCACATCTTTAGCTTCGGCAATTGATTACATTTTACGTTATAATATTAAATCTTGCTACAGTACTGTGATTGTTACGTTGACACAGCCATTTGCTTCCCCCCCACCAAATTTCTCCTCTATCTTTTTTAATAAATATATTGTGATTAGTTGCAGTCTTGTGCATTACTGAAAATGATAAAGCCAAAAAAATGTTCTGAATATATGATATTTATTAAAAAAAAACTGGTGATAGAATTAAGAATGTAAATAATTTGCGAATAACTTCTTGGCTAAGTTGTGAGAATACACAAATTTGAAAAATTGGAATGATACGTGAAAAGCTCTTTCTATACTCAGAATGATATTTAGCTCTGTAAGCGTAAAACAAATGGTATGGTATAGTATTTTAAATTTAAAAATGAAATAAAAAAAATGCATAGATCTTTTATTCAAATACGTAATCGTCTTATTTTAGTAGATATATATATATATATATATATAGAGAGAGAGTGTGTGTGTAAATATTTGATGTAAATTTTATTAAATATATAGATATTAAAAGATTATTGGGTGTCTTGTCTTATATGACAAGTAGAGTTTGTCTTGTCTTCTATGACAAGTGAGTCTTCATCGGAGATTTCCGTTTCTTTGCCATCGTATCCAGGATATCGCATCAATGACGTCCAACAATGCAAGACAACAAATGGACATGAACGCGACCTAATAGGTAACCGAGCTCACCCCTGCTGGAAGCTTAATGGGTTCCGAGAAGCGGTGGCTGACGCGGGATTGGTGGATTTGGGGATGGAAGGCTACCAGTTCACTTGGGAACGATCTCGGGGGACCGACGCATGGGTTGAGGAGCGCTTGGATAGGGTTCTTGCTACAGCAGCTTGGTGTGATTTATTCCCGACGGCCAAAGTTTGGAGCTTGGAGGCATCATGCTCAGACCATTTACCAATATTTTTGGACCCCCACCATTCGCACTCCATTCCTTGCTTTAAACGATTCCGGTTTGAGAATGTCTGGATCCGGGAAGCTGAGTGTGCTGACACAATTCAAAGGAGCTGGGAGTCTTCTTCAGGCTTACCAATTCAACGCAGACTTGCAGATTGTGGAGTGGATTTATTGAAATGGGGGGGAAAACTCAGTGGCGAACTCCATAAGCGCTTCTCAGATTGTAAGCGTAGAATGACTCGGTTTCGTGATAGGAGAGATCAAGAGGGATTGGAAGCTTTTACTGAAGCCAAAAAACAATACAACGAACTGCTTCACAGCCATGAAGTATACTGGAAATAGAGAGCCAAATCTCTGTGGCTCAAGGAGGGAGACATGAACTCCCGATTTTTCCATGCCACAGCTTCAATCAGGAAGAAGAAAAATACCATTGAGCGGCTATGAAATAACCAAGGTATGTGGTGCTCGAAACCTTGTGAGCTTGATGAATTGATCCTAGAGCATTTTCAAATTTTATTCTCCTCTGGTGGGTGCATTTGTGAGCCTGTGCTATCTTGCCTGGAGACTATCATTACTGCATTACATAATCAATTGTTGCTAGAGCCTTTCATGGCTACTAATGTTAAGGATGCGTTATTTAGTATGCATCCGGATAAATCCCCGGGGCCGGATGGCATGAATCCGGCTTTTTATCAGAAATTTTGGCATATTGTTGGCAAGGATGTCACGGAAGCTTGTCTAAGCTATATCAATCACCGTGCTTTTCCAGATGGGCTTAATGAAACTTTGATTGTTTTGATACCCAAGAAGACACAACCAGAATCTTTGACAGACATGCGCCCTATCGCACTTTGCAACGTGTTGTACAAAATTGTTGCAAAGATGATTGCGAACAGGATGAAACTGGTTTTGGACTCGGTCATTTCTGATTCTCAGAGTGCTTTTGTCCCGGGCAGAGCAATCACGGATAACATCCTTATCTCAACTGAAATTGTACATTATCTAAAACGTAAGAAACAAGGTAAGACTGGGATAGCAGCGCTTAAGATAGACATGTCCAAGGCATATGATCGCATTGAATGGATTTTTCTAAAGTCTATGATGCTGCGGATGGGGTTCGATGAGGGTTGGGTAGAACTTGTCATGCTGTGTGTAACTACAGTAAGCTATAAGGTGATTAGAAATGAGGTGGAAGTGGGGCCGATAATTCCAAGTCGGGGCCTTCGACAAGGGGATCCGTTGGCTCCGTACTTATTTATAATTTGTGCAGAGGGGCTTAGTTCTTTAATTCGGAATCGCGAGAGGGCAGGACTCATACATGGCGTTAAAGTGGCTAGGACAGCCCCTGCTGTCTCTCACTTATTTTTTGCCGACGATTGCTTTCTCTTTTTTAAAGCCACCCACACTGAAGCACGAATAATGAAGAGTTTACTAGCCATTTATGGGGCTGCATCTGGGCAGCAGGTGAATTATAAAAAATATATCATCTCTTTCTGTGCCAATATGGATGAGGAGTCTCGACATCAAGTATGCGGAATCTTGGAAGTTTCAGCCACCAACAATCATGGCACTTATTTGGGGCTACCGTCAATGATTGGTAGGAAGAAGAGTGTTGTCTTTAATTTTATCAAAGAAAAGGTTTGGAAGCGACTTCATGGTGGAATCAGAAGTTTTTAAGTAGGGCCGGGAAGGAGATTATACTGAAAACAGTAGCCCAAGCAATTCCAAACTATGCTATGAACATCTACTTACTACCATTAGAATTATGTAAAGAGTTGGAGCTTATGTGGGAACTCATGAACTAATATGCGTGGTATTCGTTGGTTTCGATGGGATTCAATGTGTCAGTCGAAGTCAGTTGGGGGTATTGGTTTTAAAAGGCTGCATGATTTCAATATTGCCATGTTGGGTAAACAATGCTGGAAACTCATGACTCACCCACACTCTTTGGTGGCAAAGATACTTAAGGCTAGGTACTATCCTAGATCTTCTTTTGTTGATGCTACCATAGGTTTCAACCTAAGCTATACCTGGAGGTCAATCATGGCTGCTAAGCAAGTTGTAGTACAAGGCAGTCGCATACAAATCGGGAATGGCCAGCAAGTTCAGATTACTAAGGCCCATTGGCTTCCTGATGCGGATAATGGGTTCGAGTTGTATGAGAGAGTATCAATGAACATTGTCTCGTTCATGGTTCCAGGCCAAAGGCGCTGGGATAACGACTTGATTGTGGATGTTTTTAATCCAAGGGATGCTGCTCTAATCTTACTGGTGCCCCTCAGTTATCGACGAGATAATGATTGTTGGTTTTGGATTGCCGATTCAAAAGGTAAGTTTACTGTCAGAAGCTGCTATACTTTGCTGTACTCCATTTCTAATGCTTCCACGAGTAAGGTATGGAAAATTCTATGGGGTATGGAGCTTCCAGGCAAGGTTAAACATTTCTTTTGGCGTGCTTTAAAAAATGTTTTGCCTACGACGGATAACTTGCTGTGTAGGAAGGTTGAGGTCTCTCCTATCTGTCCCATGTGTAATAATGTCAATGAGTCAGTTTATTATAGTATGGTAACCTGTAAGTTTGCTCAATCTTGCTGGACACTGTCATCTCTTAACGTGGGTGGGGAATGCTCATCTTTTTTTGACTGGGTTGAGTACATATTTACTCAGTGCTGTAAGGATAACTGCAAGCTAGTAGTAATGTTGTGTTGGAGACTCTGGCTTAATAGGAATAATAAAGTGTGGAACGACTATAGCAGTCAAGCTCAACATCTAGTGAATGCTGCTGGCCAATATCTTTTCCAGTGGCAAACTGCTAGAAAGAAGACCTTCCTCACTGTAGAGGAAGAACAGTTAGGCCATGGTTCTCAATCTAATCTCCAAGTGGAAGAAACTGTTGAAAATCAATATCATGCTTCTAGAAGTTGTTGAAAATCAGTGCAAGGGGGCTTTAGAAATTTGGTGCTGTCATTGACATTTTGACTTGGTAATTGCCGACCATGGACAAATGAAATAGAGGTAGATGAGTTAGGTGGCTGCCAAACCTAACTTGTGGAATTTGTTAGCCAACAATTGGCTATAAAAGGGGAGCCATGCAAATGAGTTGAGCATCCCAAAATTGAGAAGCATTTTAGCTATGAGAGAGAATTTTGAAGAGTTTATAAATAAAATTCTTGTTCTAATGTTTTGAGAGTTTAAGTGTATTAGGATTTTGGGTAGTGAGCAAAAATACCACAATATTTGTAACTCTTTTCACTAGTAAAATATTTTCCTTCTTCGCCTGCGACGAGGCTAAAAGTCAAACCACATAATTTCGTGTCCCGTGATGTTATTGTCTCATTATTTCAATTTTACTTTAATATGTTTACTTCACCCACCAATTTCCTAACAAAGGTATCGAGTTGGTTGTATTCTTCGAGCCCGGAGGCACCGCTCACGTAAGTGATATCGCTCACGATACCAGATAATCGCACTATTTACGATACCAGATACCAGACTATTTATATATACCATCGCTCACGAGAAACGGTGGGAGCGATCCAAGAATTTTACAGTGCAGAGCAGGGAATAGTGGTGTGAGTAATACAACTGTGTAGTTTTGTACATGTCTAGGAAAGTTCTGTCACAAAGGCGATAAGAGCCTAAAGAGTCTGGGTTTTAAGTGGGACCATTGTGATCCCTCCAGTCTTTCTTGGGAACTTTCCTGGTGTGCATTCTCACCATACTCACAACTATTCAAGGTGATACACTAGTTTGTATGTCATGTTTAATAACAAAATGGCAGCAAAGTATGAAATTGAGAAATTCAACGGGAATAATTTCTCATTGTGGAAAATGAAGATGAGGGCAGTTTTGAGGAAAAATAATTGCTTGGCAGCAATTGGAGAAAGACCCATGGAGATAACTGATGACAAGTGGAATGAGATGGACGGCAACGCCATTGCTTATCTACACTTGGCACTTGCAGATGGGGTGTTATCCAGTGTGGCGGAGAAAAGGACAGCAAAAGAAATCTGGGATAGTCTCACAAAATTGTACGAGGTTAAGTCGCTGCACAATAAAATCTTCTTAAAGAGGAGACTCTATACTCTTCAAATAGTGGAATCCACTTCGGTGACTGAGCATATCAACACTTTGAAGACTCTATTTTCACAACTCACAACGTTGGATCATAATATAGAGGAAAATGAACGTGCGGAGCTTCTACTTCAAAGTCTACCAGATTCGTATAATCAACTCATCATCAATCTGACGAACAACAATCCTGCGGACAGTCTAGTTTTTGATGATGTCGCAGCCTCCGTATTAAATGAGGAGAGCAGGCGGAAAAGTAAAGAAGACAGACAAATAAGTTCGCAGCAAGTGGAGGCGCTAAAGGTGACGAGAGGGAGATCAGCGAGCGTGGTCTGAGTGGGAGCCTGATCGTAGTAGATCAAAATCCGAGTAAGAAGAATGTTAAATGCTACTGTTGTGGCAAAAGACGCGTCGAAAGAGTGTTGGAGTAACGGAAGAAGAGAGGCGAGAACACAGGTCGTCAAATGCTCGAGGGTGTGTAAGTACCTCGGATGATGGCGAAATTCTCTGAGGCAACAAGCTTTGAGCGGAAAAGCATATCGATGCAGCTCGTAGGCTCGGGAGCTACGCAGCATATAACCTCTCGGAGAAATGGTTCCATGATATGAACCTATCTCAGGAGGATCTGTATATATGGGTGATGATCATGCCTTGGAGATCGCTGGTATTGGTACTATCAAAATTAAAATGTTTGATGGTACAGTTCGCACAATTGAGGAGGTACGATATGTAAAAGGCCTAAAGAAAAATCTATTATCTTTGGGACAAATAGATAGTCATGGGTGCAAAACTCATGTTGAAAATTGGATCATGAAGATTACTAGAGGTGTGCTTGTATTGATGAAAGCAGAAAAGATCGGTGCTAATTTGTTCATGCTTAAAGGAGAAACACTGCAGAAAGCTGGTGCATGTGTCGCATCAAGTGGAGAAGAATCAACGATGATGTGGCATCTCAAGCTTGGGCACATGTCAGAATAAGGTTTGAAGATTCTCTCTGAGCGAAAATTGCTTCCAGGGCTCAAATCGGTAAGTTTACTATTTTGCGAGCATTGTGTTACAAGTAAGCAGAATAGATTAAAGTTTAGTAGATCTATTGCTAGAAGTAAATGCATTCTAGACTTAGTTCATTCTAATGTTTGGGAATCACCTGACATATCCATGGGAGGTGCAAAGTATATGGTGACTTTCATTAATGATTATTCTAGGAGATGTTGGATATATCAAATTAAGAAAAAGTCAGATGTATTTCTAGTGTTTAAAGAATACAAAGCACGGGTAGAACTTGAATCCGGTAAAAAGATTAAGTGCTTAAGGACAGATAATGGTGGAGAGTATACAGACGGCGAGTTTCTTTGCTACATGTAGCGAAGGTATCTGAGGATTCGGTTCATAGCATACACTCCTCAACAAAATGGAGTGGCGAGGCGGATGGGCCCGGACTCTTCTGAGAAAAATAAGAGCTATGTTGAAGGCTGCAGGTCTGCTAATTCATTACGAGCGTAAGCACTTTGTTATATAGTAAATCGGTCGCCATCCACAGCAATTGGGCTGAAGACAGTGATGGAGATGTGGACTGGAAAACCAGCTGAATACTCTTACCTACATGCATTTGGATGTCCTGTGTATGTGATGTACAATGCCCAAGAAAGAACAAAGCTGGATCCAAAATCTAGAAGATGTATTTTCTTGGGATATGCTGATGAAGTAAAGGGGTATCGTCTGTGGGATCCTACTGCCCACAAGATCGTCATCAGCAGAGATGTTATCTTTGTAGAAGATCAACTTCAAAGGAGAGATGGGGATGGTAGCCGCAAAGAAAAGTCGAGAGGCTAGCGGTTTATGAGGAAAAGAATCCAGAAGATTGATTCTTACGAGCGGCTTAGCGAACACGAGGAACGATCAGTGCGAGGCTACGAACTTGACCGTCGACTCGTGAGAGGCGACCGCCAACGTGGCACTCGGATTATGTCACGAGATCAATGTTGCATCTTGTCTTAACGGAGGATGGAGAGCCGTCAACTTTCCATGAAACTTTAAGCGGATCGAGATGTTCTTTATGGATGGCAATCTGAGGAAGAAATTGAGGCTCTACAAAAGAACAAGACATGGGAACTTGTACCACTACCACACGGAAGAAAAGTTATTGGTAATAAATGGGTCTACAAGATCAAACGTAATGGCAATGACTAAGTGGAGCGGTATCGTGCAAGATTGGTGGTGAAATGATATGCTCAGAAAGAAGGTATTGACTTCAACGAAATATTTTCCCCGGTGGTTCGACTAACAACAGTAAGAATAGTTTTGGCAATGTGTGCTACATTTGACCTAGATCTACAGCAGTTAGATATGAAAACTGGATTTCTTCATGGAGAACTTGAAGAAGAAATTTATATACTCCAACCAGAAGGTTTTGCTGAAAAGGGAAAGGAGAACTTGGTTTGCAGGTTGAACAAATCTCTATACGGTCTTAAACAGGCGCCAAGGTGTTGATATAAGAGATTTGATTCTTTCATCATGAGCCTTGGATACAGCAGACTCAGTTCAGACCATTGTGCATATTACAAGAGGTTTGAAGATAATGATTTCATCATTTTGCTGTTGTATGTGGATGACATGTTGGTAGCAGGCCTCAACAAAGATCGAGTCCAAGAATTGAAGGCACAATTGGCTAGGGAGTTTGAAATGAAGGACTTGGGACCAGCAAACAAGATTCTAGGGATGCAAATTCACCGAGACAGAAATAACATGAAGATTTGGCTTTCACAGAAAAATTACTTGAAGAAAATCTTGCGGCTATTCAATATGCAAGATTGTAAGTCAATTTCTACCCCACTTCTTGTTAATTTCAAATTATCCTCAAGTATGTGTCCTAACAATGAAGCAGAAAGGAAGGAGATGTCTCGAGTACCGTATGCATCAGCAATGGGAAGTTTGATGTTCGCTATGATATGTACCAGACCGGACATTGCACAAGCAGTGGGAGCAGTCAGTCGATACATGACGAATCCTGGTGGAGAGCATTGGATAGCTGTGAAGAGGATTCTGAAATATATCAGAGGAACCTCAGATGTTGCATTATGTTATGGAGGATCAGAATTTACTGTCAGGGGTTATGTGGGTTCAGATTTTGCAGGAGACCTAGATAAAAGGAAATCCACTACTGGTTATGTGTTTACACTTGCGGGAGCGGTATGGTGGGTTTGAAACTTCTGATTGTTGTGGCTTTATCTACAATGACGAGAATACATGCGGCTACATAAGCTTGCAAGGCTATTTGGATACAAAGGTTATTGGAGGAGCTGCACAAACAATGAAAATTCGCATGTTTTATGCATGT
This sequence comes from Citropsis articulata, assembly GCA_030449925.1. Lineage (NCBI taxonomy): Eukaryota > Viridiplantae > Streptophyta > Magnoliopsida > Sapindales > Rutaceae > Citropsis > Citropsis articulata. Next base: position 2,315,637 of record JASUUH010000168.1, read on the forward strand.
TTTATGACGATCAGTGCCTTGCATATTGCAAGGAATCCAGCCTTTCATTCCAGGACAAAGCACATATGGGTTCAATACCACTTCGTTCGAGAAGTAATGGAAGACGGAAGTGCGGATTTGCAGAAAATCCATACCAAGGATAACCTAGCAGATGTTATGACTAAGCCAATCAACACTGATAAGTTTGTATGGAGTAGATCCTCTTGTGGCTTAGCAGAGACGTAAGCAACATGACTTTGGTGAAGCAGAAAGGATGGTGTGGAGATTGATTGGTTCTCAATCTAATCTCCAAGTGGGAGAATTGTTGAAATCAATATCATGCTTCTAGAAGTTGTTGAAAATCAGTGCAAGGGGGCTTTAGAAATTTGGTGCTGTCATTGACATTTTGACTTGGTAATTGCCGACCATGGACAAATGAAATAGAGGTAGATGAGTTAGGTGGCTGCCAAACCTAACTTGTGGAATTTGTTAGCCAACAATTGGCTATAAAAGGGGAGCCATGCAAATGAGTTGAGCATCCCAAAATTGAGAAGCATTTTAGCTATTAGAGAGTTTTGAAGAGTTTATAAATAAACTCTTACAGTGTTTTGAGAGTTTGGGTGTATTGGGGTTTTAGTGGTGTAAAATCTGTGATATTTGTAACTTCTTTTCATTAGTAAAATATTTTCTTCATGTGCTTGACGTAAAAGCCGAACCATATAATTTCTGGTGTCCCGTGTGATTTTATTGTCTCATTATTTCTCAATTTTACTTTAGTTGGTTCTCTTCCCTCTATTTCACTTATTCATCTAATATTTGAAATTAACGTTGCGTTCTTTCAATTTAAAGTATTTGGGGTTAAAAGTTCATTGAGTCTGTGAAGTAAGTCATCATAAGTTAGTCATAACTACATGTGGCGGACCAAATGGAAGGGAGAATAAATATTTTGTTGATTATGAAGTGTTACAAAGCGACGATTTAATTGAAAATAGACAATTCTTGAAAGCTAATCGAAGCAAATTTTCAAGCTGCCAAGTGGGGATTCTCGAGAAATTCTGGTTACTTTATTTATATATACCTTATCTTTTAAGTAACAAGATAAGCTATCAATTGGCCACTCAATTTCTAACTCGCGACCAACAATATTCGTTCATTCATGCATGCGCGGTTGCTTGATGATAAAACTTTCTACTTACCAATTTTAAAGTTAAAGTTATACGACGGAAGAATAAATGAATAATTGACTTAAAGAGTGATTAGGATCTCCAGATGTATCTAAACATACATCATTATCATTTCTTAGTTCGTGCCACCTCTGCTTCTTGGCAATAATATATTTTGTTAATAATTGTATGGAATTTTTCAAAAGAGATCTAATTATGCAGGATGATTAAAAAATGTCTTTGTGAGATTGAAACAGATTAAAAAAAAAAAAAAAAAAGATAAAATGCCTCGTGGATATGTTCAAGAGATAATAGCACTCACCCAGGATCAACCTTCAGATCAAAATTTCTTTAATGAATAATTGGGTTAAGAAAATAAATCTGTTATTATTTAGTTTATTAATCAAATGACAAATTTTTGGAATCTATTTTCGATTGATAGTATTACTGGAATCTTTAGCCTCACTGATGGCAATACTAGGCAAATATTGTGCAAATTCCCGTTTCTAATGACCTAAAATTTGAGTCATTTCAGGTTCGTATTTCATCAAATTGTTACATTTACTCTGCTATTTAATTCAATATCAGCCTCATTGTCAACAGATAATAAGTAGGCTGTGGCTGTGGGCTTCCATCCACTCCCATCATCTGAACTATAATTTAATCGTGTCTTGCGTTAAGATTTAGTTGAAGTTGTTTAGTACAACTCTCCTTATTCTCTGTTAAAAACCTTTTGTCATTTGTTATGTTCTCAAGATCTTTTTTGCTCACACTTCAATTTTTGTAGCAGTGATATATATTGTATGTACGTCATAAACTAAGGAACAGAAGCGAACACTTGAAAGTGAAACAAATGAAAAACATTAAAAATTAGATTTCCTTTACAAAAAAAAAATAAATAAAATTAAAGGTGAGAGTATTATACGAGTCGTGTAATCGTGTCACTTGTCAAGAGGAGGAATATAATTAATAAAACATAGAACTTAACTCGGCTGAAAATACCGGAAACCGTCAAAATTTGATCGAGTTTTAGGAACTTAAAATACTTGGCGTGATACCACACCTGGCATGACAACGAAGAACTCAGACAAAACATCTTCAATCAGTTCTGAGGCGTCTTGATGATCATGGAGACAAAAACTTTGTTTGCGTATGAAGAATGAATTGTTCTCACCAGCCTTTGCTTGTTTGGTTTTCTCTCTCTTCGAAAACCAGAACTTGGACTGTCAAATCTCATACCAAACACTGTGGCTCATGCTTCACAAATGTCAAATTATATGTGTGTCATGTTACAACCTCTGGATATAAGACCAGCCAACGCATCAGTTAACTACTCGGCCTTTGGCTCGAATATTGCAATCCTTTGTAAGAATTAATCTCAATAATAGTTTAACTGTAAATACCAATAGCAATCTTATATAATGTGAATTATAATATGATTGTAATATCAATGTTGAAAAAAAAAAAAAAAAGGTCATCACATCATTTTGAGGTCACAATTTTATGAACAATCCAATTCATGTACTTTTCAAAGGCAAGGAATTTGAGAATTCAATCCAATTTATGAAGATAATCAACTATTTCGTTTGGTTTGAAATCTGAAAATAACGCCTCAGAAAAAGGGGATTACCTTATAGAGTTTTAAGACGTGTCACTTGAATTTTATTATTATGAATACTTGCCGATAACAACCTTTACAAATCCAAGAAAAGAATTCTAACGCAGCCATACAAAGTGCTGCTGCTTCAAACACAGAGAGATTGCAATCCACATTTTTACATCTCATAATCAGAGTGAACCAAAATGCAGTGAGGCCTCTGTCTACAAATCTATCCGTCAACGATTAGCAGCTATAAACAGGCAGAAGGTTTAACCAAAAGAACAGCATCACAGCAAAACTATTGTAGGCTTTCCAGTTACTTTTATCTAACCGAACTACCTCGAGTGTCATAACAAACTCAACTGATAATTTTCCTTGTCATCAATTCTTCATCAAAACTACTATCATACAGTGAACGATACATTAAACAAATGAAGTGCCAGTCTGATATAATTTTTGCCACAATTGATGCACATCGATCATGCACCGGTAATGATGCTAGATAAGAACCGAGACATTCATAAAGATTCACTGGAAGGTTAGCAACTACATAAACGTATCGGTTATTGGTCCTCAGTTTGTTTTGCATGAAAGTTCTCTTCAGGTTTGGTCTGCTTCACAGGAAACTTCTCTTCGGGTTGCCTTTGCCACAAAAAGTTGGCTGCCTCTATCCACTGCGGATCAACCAAAAACTTGGCCTCCTTTGCTGCCCAGCGAGACTTTTTCGTTCGAGCATTTGTTTGAAACCACGTGTGTCACTAATGGATCAAGCTCTACCGAGCATGTAGCTCCTAACTGCTCTACCATCTTCCACAGATAGTGAATATGTGCTGGAAATTTGCTTGGAAAAGCATGATTGAAGACAAGTTTACACCCCTTTAAGACTTCCCTCGACCATTTTCAGTACCTGCCAGCAACATGTGATGATCAAAGGTCCTCATAAACATAGATCTTCCTATTGGAGTTAGTGGGCGAACAAATGGAGTTCTGTCACTCAGAAATGACTCCCATAAACCAACATTCATGCGATGATAAATCAATTTGCAATAATAGAAAACAGATTCATTGGAATTAGATTAGGTATGAAGACCAGAAAAAAAAAAAAAAAGGTCACAGTAAATATCACTTACAGAAGAATATAAGGACCCAACCGATACCGGTCATGATCAGAGTCAATTATTCAAGAAATGTCTTACCTGCCTTACATCTCTGCCAGCAAGATCATTTGCAAGTTCCTAAAAAATGATTTTCAGTAAATAGAGTCAAGCACCTAAACAAACAATATCAAATTTTATCAACATTTAGGAAGAGAGACGTACATTGAAGAGCATATTGTGGATTCGCTTGAGATCTTTAAGAATGGATGCAAGCGCATCTTCCAGCTCACTTTCATCGCTCCTTAACTGAGATAAAGATTGACAGTGGTAGCCAAATTGCCGACAACTTGAGGCAAAGAAATGATATCTTTCCATCAGTATCAAATTGTCCCTCCGCTTCGTCCACGCCTACATAATGGACGTCACCACGAAAAGGTTCATTTCAGAAAGGTTCAAGTCAAAAAGGAATTCAACAAATCTTCCGCATGTTTTGTATATTTTAAACTCCCTTCAATATTTGCAAGAAAAAAAGAATAGCCACGCAATTACCCCCAAGAAAATCATAAAAAAGGGAGGGAAAAATTTACTAGCTCAGCATTAATAGGCTCCCCAAGTATTATTCAGGTGTACATTATAACAATTATTATCACTTTCTTATGACGATTTATTACTTGTATAGATTACAGGTATGAAAGTTAGGCGGTTGAAACTTACATTTTATGTGTCATCAAGAATCAGAACAGCACTTTCTTGCCCCAATACCACATCAAGACCCTACTGATGTCTTTTGAGTGCCATCATCTCATGAAATTACTCCAGCATTGAAGTACTCTCTGCTGGGATCAAGCAACTTAGCTGTTTCTAAGGTCGAATAGTCCACTTGCTTCTATAAAAAATGTGTGGACAAATGGCCTCAATTTCGTCATGGTATTAATAAATGCCAACATAAAGAGGCTCCCTTTTGAAACATCTACTTGTTTCATAACAAAATGAAAAACATAAAGCAGTAAGGAGCCAATAAAATCCACATTGTGGAATAAGATAATCTGATACAGCAAACCATATAACCAATAACATGTTGGTGAGATCATCAAAAACAAACCATGATGAAGTCAAAAGCAAAGTTGACAGCTAAGGTTCTCAATGAGAGCTCCTATTAATTTTGCAGGATTGACTAACATAAAGCATAATGAGGGAGATTATGACTCATCCTACTTCTTGTGAATTAAAATCCATCATACTCTTCAATTCATCATTGGTCGAAAAGGATCCTACCACAACCTTCATCATATCTGCTCTTCCCTGCATGTAATAATGGTTCTATTTAGCCCTCTTGGCCTTTTTTCAAGCAACAACAAGCTGGTCTATCCTTTTCTTTGGATATAAATAGTTGCTTCCATGGTCATACTACCGACATCATTACAATTGCTACTATAGGTAAGAAAAACTAGAAGTATCGAACTTGAGTTTTTGTAACTACTATTCCTCTCACTTTATTCTTATGCCAAAGAGTTTTATTTGTTAAGCCTTTTACTTTTAGATTAGCTTATTCTTCTGAATAAAAAATCAAAATTTAGAATTAAACCAATGATGCAAAACAATGAATAAAATGATCAAATTAAACCAAAATGTGAAACAAGAAAAAAGTGCCTAACATACCATTACCAATTATGGAATCATATATTAAGCTACTACTATCTACCTTGCAGAGAATCTACTTGGCTCTTCAAATAATCCTCCTCTGGAGTCAAATGGAGAAGCAACGTCGAGTTAAGTAGAGTGTGATCAAGGTCAAGTATTAAGTAAAGCTTTCTATGACGTAACAAATGCTTCATATCTGTGTCCCGCAAAAGATCAATTTTATCATTTCCAAGCCTTAGGCCCTACAAGCAAAGTAGTTCCTATAAGTCATTAATTAATCAAGTCAAAAGTAATAGATAGCATATTACACATTGCTAGTATAATCATGTTTTCATATACTTGATATGAATACCCTGGAAGATAAAAGTGAAAAGAGAAAACACAGTCTACAATCAGGGTTGATGATTCTACAAGTACTTGTTGGTGATCTCTGAAAAGGTATACCTTATATGTGTAACTGAATGTTACACCGCATTCCTCTTCCAACCTTTTCCCACAACACATGCCCCCAAGAGATCCTGGATGTGGACAGTTATCCGTTTCTAAGGACACTTGTGCACAATACAACATGTCTGCCACAATTTAATCCAGCCAATAGAGTGTTTGCAATAATAAAAGTAAGCCTAGAATGAATGAGTGCATGATGTACCAAGACATTATATCTTGCCATTCCAATAAGAGTGGTTTCTAAGTGAGATAACAAGACACACATATATTGGACAGCTTAGAGATTGAGGGAGTGAGACACACAAAAAACCAATTACTACTTGGATTAGTCTATAACCAATAGTTCAAACTATCAAGTTATTTCTTTCAATTATTAATATTCAAGTTTTTTTTTTAAAAGATAAAAGAATGGCATTATTTTTCTTTAACCTTGACCCTAAGTTTCACTCAAGAAAAATGAACATTTTCTTTTCATGTCAATTAAACGTTGGTAAACGGAAAGCTCATGCGAAAAAATTATTACTTTTTTAAAGAATAAAGTTAATATTGTTAACGTAAAGTCGTAAAGGACCTTACTTGCCTGCCGGCGTGGCGGCTCAGCTGAGAGACACGAGAGGGTTTGATCGATTTGTCTTCTTTGGCGGTCGATTTTGGGAGGACAAATGCGAGAGGGAGAAGAGAGACTGTAAACCTGTAAAGTTTAATATATTTGGATTTGGATTTTACAGGCTGCGGTTTAATCATGATCCAAGGACTTGACTGTAGAGCTCTACAATTGTTTGCCGCCACCTGGCATAAAAATCATAAAATAAGTGCAATGCCTGTCATTGTAAACATCATTTAACGGGGACAAGAAAGATTAACCTAATACTTGTTATCACTTACACACATTTATGGCGTGTTTACATTCCCGGAATGGGAAACGGAATGGTAGAATCGGAGTGATAAATCTGTTTACTTGTTAATTTGATAATTAGAATGGGAATCATACGTGTGGAACCCACGCAAAATGGGGAGTGATTACCCGGATTGTGATTCCAGTGGGGGAGGTCGGAATCAGAACTCCATTCCCCACAGTGAAGAAATCATCCCTATTATTCTCTCTATTTTCCAAAAATATCCCTTATTTCCATTGAAAAATATAAATTAAAAACAAAAGCAAACAATTCCAACACACACTCTCTCTCGCACAAACCATAAGCTTCCATTACATCTCCCTACCCTGCTTTCATAACGTCATCGGCACTCCCTCTCTCTCGCGCATCAGTCACTGCCTCACCGGACGGATTCGTCACTCTTTGGCCGGATTCATCAGCTCACTAGCCTGATTCATCACTTCCCCAACTAAATTTTGATGTTGATGAATAAGAAGAAACAAAATTGACAGGAGGAAGAACAAGATAATTCTGGTGATGATGTTGTTGATGAAGAAGATGAAATTGAAGCTGGAGAGAAGTAGCGAAGATTGTAGAAGAGAGGGAAAAAAGAAAAGAAGAAGAAGACAAAAGAAGAAAAAAACAAGAGAGATTAAATAATATAAAAAATAAAAGAGGAAAATTTTATTTTTATTATTTTTATTGTTATTGTTAATAATAATAATAATAATTTTTTAATAATAATAATAATTTTTTAATAATTATTATTTATTATTATTATGGAATTTAATTTTAATAATGATAATAATAATTACTAGTTTAATTATTATTATTATTATTATTATTATTATTATCATCATTATTAAATGACAATAATTAATAAAGATTATTTTAATAAATTATTACTATTATTAACAATTATTTTTATAAGAATAAAAATTACAAATAATGATAATAATAATAATAATTATTATTATTATTATTAAGGATATTTTAGTAAATTGAACTAACTCTGCTTATTTCGATTCCGATTCCAAGATAAAATAAACGCATCAATGGTATTGCAGTCCATTTTGATTCCGATTCCTACAGTTAAAGTAAACAAAGAATTCTGATTCCCATTTCTCATTCCCATTCCAACTCATTCTCATTCCAATTTATTCCGATTTCATTCCATTCCGATTACAGATTAGTAAACGCACCATTACTTTTTGTTGTACATGTTTTTGTGTCGCTGATAGTAATTGTTGGCTTGATGTTAGTAATAAATAATCTATTCATATTTCAATTTTGAACAATTTATGTTTTTTATTTGAACAATTTTATTATTTAGTGTTAAACTTTTTAATATTTATTCTAAATATAATTCAAAAAAATTAAAAAATAAATTTATCCAATATACTATATAAATAACAAATAAAAATTATTTTAAATTAAATAATTATATTTATATTTAGATTCTATCTAAAACTTTTATTAATACAATTTTATTTTGTAATTAATTTAATTTAATTTGTTTCTAAATAAATTTTAACACAACATAAATAATTTTTTAACTAATGTAATTTTAAAATTTTATTTGAAAAACCAAAAAGGAAGCAGAGTTGCCACTGTCACCACCTGTCACACACCGGCGCCATTGTACCATCTCATTTCAACTTGAGAATTATATGAAAATTATCAGAAATTGACGATCTGTAAATTAAAGCAACTTATTTGCATGAAGTGCTAGATGTTTGTTTGGATCTAGGAAGGTTAGAAAGTTTTCAAAATTTTTTAACTGAATTTGAAGAAAATATATCCATTTTTTTGGTCTCTATAATAATGTAATAACATTGCTCGTTGGTTGGTGAGTCCAACGATACCAACGGTGATGTCCCATGTGCTAGCATCGACGGCGGTAGTCCGATGGCAGCAGCGACAACTTTTTGATGACTGTTAAATTTATATTTTCTATTTTACAAATTAATTAATTAAATAAATTGATTTTATTAAATTGTTTAAGTCGTTACTTTAACTTTTATTAATATAAAATCAATTATCTAAAAGCTAAAATTGATAAAATAAAATTGTAAGTAACAATTATTTGATAACATTAAACACGTTAATATAAGATTGAAGGGGTAATTTTGGTATTTTGACTTTCAACAGAAAAGGAATTTGAATTTAACACTCTTTGTTTTAGAAAATTCGACATTATGATATATATATTACATTTTAATAGAAATTAAATTCTTATAAACTAGGGTCAACCAAACATGAAATGAAAAAAAAAAAAAAGAATTCAAATTACTTTTCTCTCACATTCCTCTCTTTTGGAGTTACAGTCAAATACTACTTAAGAATTAGGCTGAACCGAACCAAATTTAAAATAATCTAAAATTAGAAAATACACCAAAGTAATGATGTTAACGCACTCCTACGGTCACTTGGAGGGTCCAATTACCATGCAACCGTAATTTGATACCTAATTTTTGGTATAACAGGCCAACATAATTTTGTCCGCACTTGAATCACTTCGGCCTTCGCAGTAATGATTTTAATGCAACAGTGAATTCTCCAGGCAATTATGAGATCAGGATTCTCTCATGATCTGATCATATCATGAGTAAATAACTCATTTATTAATTGGTAGTTAATAAATAAAAAAATAAAAAATATTAAATCTTATCCACACATTACCATTCAAATACATATGAAAAGAGATCTTAAAAGACTCAGATGAAATCAGATCATGAGAGAATCCTTTTCTGTAATTATGTCAAACAATTTCTTTCTTGCTTTGGCATTTTTCTTTTTTCTTTTTTCTTTTTAGATGGATGAGTGCTTGCAGACTTCTCAAGTGATATTATAATATTTTCAATTGCAATTAATTAATGATATTGGTCAATCAATTTTATACATCGTAAAATTACCTCAGTAAATTCTCCTCTACCTGTATGTTTTGGGCTAATTACTTGAATAGTCCTCGTAGTTTTTAAAATTATATTTTCTTCTCCATCGTTGTCAATTCAAAGTATCGGCCATGGTGGTGTCCCCATTTCAATGCAACTCATAGGCAATGGCTGTCCACAGAGCAGGGAATACCCCTCAGGGCTATTTTCCTTGAAGGTTGCAAATTGTGCAGCTCTCTCCGAGATCTTGGCAGACAAGTTATTATGTGCAACATTAAAAAACAACCAATGAATTTATCTCAGCAAATTTAGAGGAGTCTTCCCATTCAGGTTATTGTAAGAAAGTTTAAGCTATCAATTTGCTTGAGATTTGAAAGTGTCATGGCAGTCAAATTGTTATAGGATAGATTCAGTGTACAGATCCTATTAAGATATCCAATTTGAGAACCAACCTCACATGTCAATCTATTGTCAGGAAGATCAAGTCCGTACATGTTGTCAAGAGGCCTTTCCGTTGTGCTCTCAATATTTGAAAATAAACTATCAAAAATCATAGGTATAGGTGTTGGAGCTGCGGCGAAATTAATTTCATGGAGTGAGAAAGATCTATCAGCCGCGATTACTTCAATGGGCACAATTATGCTGGCACTTCACCTTCAAAATTGTTATTAGCCAACATAAGGTAGCTCAATTGAGAAAACCTTTCAATCCGACCTGGAATGCCATTTAAGCCATTACAGTTAAGATCTAATGCCACCATGGAAGAGCTATTACAGAATGTGCTGTCTTTTAGCAGTCCTTCTAACATATTTTGGGACAAGTGAACTTGTGTGATGGCTAAAAGATTGAAACAAGATGGTAAAAATCTCAGATATATCGTTCTCTGAAATGTCCAAATTAAGTTGACAAAATTCCATCGGACTTGGACCTGGAGATGATTGTTAGGCATAAAAATATCAACAAAATTGGTTAAATTCCCCAACCATCGAGGATCCTTACCAGACAGATGGTTGTCACTAAGATAAATTCCTTTTAATCAGGGACAATTCGACAAGCTTTTGGAGACCTCTGCAATGAAATTATAGCCATCCCCTGTAACTATTGGAATCACAGAATTTTAACAAAATTTCATAGGAGATTATCTATGACTAGTAGTAGGAAGATAAAATTAGAATAATCGCCCAGGAGCACAATTATGTAACACATCGTAATGCTGATGTAGAAGACGCCCATGTCAATGAAAAATTATGTTTTGAGTGTCCGGCCAACGACATGACCTGCTGCTAACGATGCAAATTACAAAAACATTATGTTTTCCCTTTAAAATCTCCGTATACATTTTACTTCTTTTAAGCAAAATTAAACTGTGATATCTTGACCTCAAAAAAGAGTCCCAGAACATAATTATGGAGTTTTTGAATCGGAGATATCGAGTATTATGGTCTAAAGTTTGAATGATGTTATGCAACACTTAGGTATCGTTTGTTTTTTTGTCTGAAATCTAAATGGGTCTGAATTTTTTTAAAGTTTGAATGAGTCTGAATATGAAAATCTAAATGACACGTTTGTTTTTCTTTTTTTAATATCTGAATATAAGTGACATCTTGTTTGTTTTTACAATAAAAAACATCTTAAACTTGGTTATTTGACATTTATATCCTTGTAAATTAAAACAAAAAAAGATGATTAGATTTTATAGTTTAGGAAATAAGTTATTTTACAGAGATATTTTTGGAATATAATATTTACTTGTCATTCAGACATTTTCTCATTCAGATAAAAGTCACAAAAGTTTATTTTTTCTATTCAGATGTAAATGTCTGAAAATCAGACATAAGTTCTAAAAAACAAACAAGTAAATTTTAGAAAAGGTCTGAAATTAATAAAATTTCAGACTTTAGACATTTAACAAACAACCTCTTACTGAATCTTTAATACAAAGCAGATCCATATGTAGTTGTATGCAATGGTAGATAATTACATTAAAATAAATACGTATTTACTTCACTAAAAATAACTCCAATACGTTGATCCTAATAATGATACCGTATGCTGCGTACTAAAGAAGGTCTTTGGCCCTCAAATTTGTGTATGATTGAAGAAAACAGATTTCAATCAGTCATTTTGACTCTGGCTGCTTTCGTGTTCATTCGGTCAGCAGCTATCTCCATATAATAAAAAATTATCATGAGAAAATTCTCGTTCTTAGTATAACATTGACCAAGACTTCGTATTTTCTTTTCCCCAAATGACCAAGACTTTGGTTTCATGCTAACTTGTTGATACAGCTTTTTACTAGTCAAAGCTGGAAATGTTCCCCCACGTTTCATGCTAACTTGTTGACACAACTTTTGCAGTCCCGTGTGAACTGGAAAATAATAGCAGGGCCTCTTTCTCTTCCTCTCTCCAATAATTCAAAAGAAAAATAACGAAGAAACAGGAAGCAAGAATGAGTATTGATCCAAGTTAGTGGTGTGGTACAAGAGATCTAGATTATGAACCCCGCTCGTATACAGTGGAGAGAGGATGCAATTCCTGTTGATGCGTATGTATTATATAGAGTTCAATTCTTATCTCAAGTTCTCTTGGCTGCCGTGCCTTTTGTCACACAAAATTGTATTTGTTTGATTTAATTCAATAAAAATCTCATGGTAAATTACTTAGATGGTGACTGTAAAGAAGTGCCCAATTCAGGTGGAAATTATCAAATTATAAATCATCAAAAGCTATCAAGACGCCACGTAATGCTGTCTCCTCAGCAGATGAAGTGACAGTTAGTTAAATCAAAACGTGCTTTTCATTGCTTGCATAGAGTGCCTTCTCTCTTACGCGTCAACATTGAAGTTTAGGGAGTTTCATTGGTACGACATAAAGAGGAAAAAGTGTACCATTTTCTCACGAAATCTAAATAAAGTCGGTATCGGTATTTCGCGTCTTGCTAAAAGCCTAAAAGTGCTTTTCACATTTCCTGCTGAAAAAGCTTTGAGCTTCCTTCCTTGAATGGCTTGCAAAACCCTGATCTTCTTCCTTCTCCTCCTTTTTTGTCTACCCCTCAATTTGTACTGCACAAGCTCTACAAGTTGGATTAAAGGAGGCTACTGGTCTTCTCAAAGTGAACTTCCCGTTTCTCAAATAAATTCCGGTCTTTTCACTCACCTTACCTGTGCCTTTGCATATCTTAACTCCTCCACCTTCACTCTCTATATCAATTCGACATATGAAAAATCCTTCTCTGGCTTCACCAACACAGTAAAACGCGAAAACCCATCAGTTGTAACGCTTTTGTCCATCTGGGGTGGTACGGCAATCTTTTCTTCAATGGTAAATCAATCTTCTAACAGAAATTCTTTTATCAAATCCTCCATAGAAACAGCTAGGCTTTATGGCTTTCAAGGCCTAGACCTTTGTGGTGTGCTGCCAAGTAAAAGCACCAACATGACCTATTTAGGTATCCTATTTGATGAGTGGAGGGCTGAAGTAACTTCGGAGGCGAGAAACTCAGGCAATTCTCAGCTGTCATTAGTAATGACGAGTCATCACTTGCCCGCTGTCGACTCAGTGACTTATCCTATAGATTCTATGCTCAGAAACTTGGATTGGGTACACGTTTTAGCCTATGACTACTATTTGCCTTCAAGGGATAACTTCACAGGAGCTCATTCTGCTCTATATAGCTCTTCAAGTTGGTTTAATACAAATGATAGTATAAGAGAATGGTTAAAAACAGGATTTCAAGCTAACAAGCTTGTTCTGGGGCTGCCTTATCATGGCTATGCGTGGCAACTTGTTAATCCTAATGAGAATGCAGTTGGTGCACCGGCTGCAGGTCCGGCTATCACCATAGATGGTTCCATGGGGTACAAGTCCATCAAAGCATTCATTCGAGATTATGGCTATGGGCTTGCCTCACTGTATAATGATTCTTATGACGTGAATTTCTTCAGCAGTGGAACAAACTGGATCAATTTTGATGGTGTAGAGGCTATTACAGCAAAGGTTTCTTTTGCAAAAGAGAAAGGACTACTTGGCTACAATGCCTTTCAGCTATCCAATGATGATAAATGGGAGCTTTCTTTAGCTGGTATGCAGTTGTTAATTACTTCCAACTCTTACGATCAATCTTTCTCAACCAAGAGGAGTTTTGAATTATAAATTTTGAGACATATTCTGATTAGCTTAACAAACAATTTTCCCAGCTCAAGGACAAGGTCACGATCAGAAAAACAAAGCAAGGTTATTGGTTATTATTTTGGTCATAGTAGCCACAATTATTTTTCTTCTGAGCATCATGATTTGTTACTTGCGACGACGAAGGAGATTACTCAAGCCAAGAGGTAACTTCTAATTATAAGTACAATAGTATGGTTCTTCTCTATTGTCAACTTTAATAAAACAAAGGACAACAATTCTCTGTACAAAAGTTGTTAAACACAAAACAACTTTCTGTGCAAAGAGTTCATAGTCTGCATTTCAGAAGATCCGATAAAATAAAAGGGAGCACCATTATGGACTAACATTTGCTTTTCTCATTTGTTTTTGCTTTAGGACTTGTGGTTACTGCAAGAAGATCAATATTAATGCTGAAACACAAAATATCAACTATCGAAAACCTTAATTGTGATGCCAATAATCTAAGAGTATTCACTTTTACAGCTATTCAAGAGGCTACAGATAACTTCTCAATTGAGAATAAGCTTGGTGAGGGTGGATATGGACCTGTGTATAAGGTAATATTTTTCTCATTGGTTATTTCTTTTATGGGACTCCTGGGTTAATTCTGTGTACCAATTGTTTGACAAATAGTCTCATTGGTTGTTACTGCAACAACTGGAATATAATGTTCAACTAGTTGAGAGTGAAAAATATATGTAAAGGAAATGATAAGTTTTAAACACTATGGTATGCCATCTGTTGCTGTCAGCAGTCATTTTCAAATTATCATGATTACGTGAGTGTGGCCAATTTGCCAGGGGAGATTACCAAATGGACAGCAAATAGCAGTAAAGAGACTTTCCAGAACTTCTCATCAAGGACTTGAGGAGTTCGAAAATGAAGTTAAGCTTACTGCAAGGCTTCAACATGTGAATCTATTACCAGTTTTGGGAATTTGCACACAAAGGGAAGAAAAGATGCTGATCTATGAGCACATGCCGAATAAAAGCTTGGATTTCTACATCTTTGGTAAGCGGACTTTATGGTTGCGAGTGAATAGAATAGTATATTATGCATGCTTAATTGGCCTAACATTTAAGCTTTAAACAAGCACGGGTAGACCAAGTTAAGAATTCAAACTTTTAAAAACTTGAGATGTATGCAATCTTCCTTTTTCTGATTTTATGCAGATCTGCATAGGCGTTATCTCTTAGATTGGAGAAAACGTGTTCATATCATCGAAGGGATTACTCAAGGGCTTCTATATCTCCAAGAATACTCAAACTTAACAATAGTTCATAGAGATTTGAAGGCAAGCAACATTTTACTTGACTACGAGATGAACCCCAAGATATCAGATTTTGGTATGGCTAGAGCTTTTACAAAAGATGAATGTGAAGCAAATACAGGTCGGATAGTTGGAACATAGTGAGTACATTGCCCGCATATTATTTGGTAGGACATGTTTACATCCCTTCCCTGTTGAATAATTGACATTGTTTTCTTTGATATACGCATTTCAGTGGCTATGTTCCCCCCGAATATGTAAGAAAGGGTATCTACTCCATGAAATATGATGTTTATAGTTATGGAGTTCTTCTTCTACAAATCTTAGGTGGCAAAAGAACTTCATGCTATTATGGCCCGAACGAAAGTCTGAACCTTTTAGAATATGTAAGTTGCCATTTCTTCCATACCTGAATTGATTTATATTTTATTGTGCATTATGAATTACTTTAAAATGCAAAGCTGGGTAAAAATTAAGTTTTTCCAGGCATATGGATTGTGGAAAAATGGTGAAGGAATGAAGTTTATTGATTCATCACTTGATGATTCCTCTTCAGCATGGAAACTCACAAGATGCATGCAAGTGGCTTTGCTCTGCGTCCAAGAAAATGCTGCAGATAGACCAACCATGCTTGAAATTCTTATGATGCTCAAAAGCGAAACTGCAGATATAAAAACTCCGAAGAAGCCTGCTTTTTCAGTTAAAAGAGACAACGATGAGATAAGTGAATGCATGTTGGAGGCTAACATTTATTCTGTTGATGATGCAACAATTACACAGCCGGTACCTCGATAACCTCATACACTTTCATGTTACAAGGTTGGAGAAGATATTGAAAGTATTTTCATTTCCCCAATTACGAATGGCACTCAATCATTAAGGTAAATGTTTTTGGTCTCAATCTGGTAACTTCAAGCAATATCAGGGGATTTCAGATTGCTCTGCGTCCTTTGAGATCATTGAACCCGCTTGAAGACTCGGGAACAATCAGACAGCTTGCATATATATATCTCCTCGGGGTTCTTTCATTTCTCTGTTAATAGAAAATAATTATACTACTGATTCTTTAGCATCTTATGCAACGAATAGGTTATTTATTAGCTCACTCTTGCCCCAAGTCCCTTCCGAAGAGGTGAGTTTGATTATTTCTAGGAGAGCATAATTTTTTGCTGTGCCAGTATAAATTCTTGGGATTTTTTTGGCTAGTTGGCTATGCCATATAAAAGATGTGGAGAACTATGATTCTGTCTATATGAATGGATATTTTGGAATCTTTTTTTTCCCCCTAAAATTTCCAGATTTTGATTTGATAGGTAATAGGTTTCCTAAGTAACGTTAAGAGCCACACTAAGCATGAGAGGTCAGACAATGAAGCACCTGGTGTCAATCAGATAATTCATCATCTTGTACTGCACCCAGGTTGCCTAATACATGTCCACCCATGAATTAGAATGCAACAATGCATGATCATTCAATAAGCCTGAGACTCCATGAAGCATGTGACGCATGTGGAGTCATTTTATTTATTTTTGGTGTATTAAACCACTTGGTATCCGAAGATAACATTGAGCCCCAACTAATCTAAATTCGAGTCAGGTAGGATAGGACTGTAATGTTCTCCCAACAAGTATTTAATACAGTTGTATTCTTGAGTCTCGAACCGAGAATAACCAAGCTAGAATTGTAACACCCCAGCCCGAACTCCGAGGGCAAATATGATCATAACTCACATATGAATTTTTAAAAAATTCTTTACAACCGATATCTCCTTACAATCGATAATAATTCAAACCTAAAAAATAATAGGTAGCGGAATTATCTAAAATTTTGGCCAAACCATCTATCATCCTCAAAAAAATTGACGAGAGATCAAATAACCATCAGGTCCTCTTTCGTTCTTTGTATTATAGGTCAACAAAGAAAAATGTCGAGGACTTGTAAACAAAATAAGAAGCCAAAGTCTTAGATTCTACAGGTTCACAAATTTACTTTTATCTCACGTTAAGTGATTCTTTATTTTGATATATATTACTAGCCAATAGTTGCAATGCAGATATTATCGATATATCACGGCACTACAAAAACTAAAAAAGTATTGGTGAGGCGTAAGATTCTGAAATTCATATAGAAATAACGGAAGTGTCCAGATTGTGTTGAGGATCAGAAGCTGAATCAAAATGACATGCGGTGTTGTCTCCAATTTCCCAGCCTTTTGCAGGTGATTTGTTCAAAGTTCAATAAAAGAGTCCTACATGTCTCCTGCTGTTAAAAGTGATTTGTCTCCACTTTTATGTTCTGTCTTAAAAGTCAGCTTAAAAGGTCGCCATGCTGTTACACTCTTTCTTTCCCATAAGAAACGAAACATCTCATATTCCTTGTTTAGATATACATCTTTTCTTCCGTAAGATGACTAATTAAAAGTTCTTTCACGTCTGCTAAGTGCTTTGATGGCCTACAAAATCGTGACCCTCTTCCTTCTCCTTACCCTTTCTCTCCCCCTCAATTTGCAATGCACAAGCTCGCCAAATTGGATTAGAGGAGGCTACTGGCATGCTCACGGTGAACTCCCCATTGCAGGAATACATTCTGCTCTTTTCAGTCACCTTAAGTGTGCTTTTGCTTTTATAAATTCCTCCACCTATAATATTTTCATCAATTCCACCTCCGAACAATTCTTTGTAAACTTCACCAACACTGTAAAACACAGAAACCCATCAGTTGTAACACTTTTATCAGTCTGGGGTGGTGCAATCTTTTCTTCAGTGAGAAACCAATCTTCTAACAGAACGTCTTTCATCAAATCCTCCATAGAAATGGCTCGGTTTTACGGATTTCATGGCCTAGATCTTCATGGTGTTCTGCCAGACAAATGTAACAACATGACCAAATTAGGAACCCTATTTGATGAATGGAGGGCTGAAGTAACTTCTGAGTCAAGAAAATCAGGCAAGTCTCAACTGTTATTGGTAATGACAAGTCATCACTTGCCAGCTCTTCAATCAGTGAGTTACCCTTTAGATTCTATGTAGAGAAACTTGGACTGGATACATGTTCAAAAAGACTGAAACTAGATATCTAAAACCTAGAGGATATCTTTTACATTTCAAATACAAATATAGAAGGAAAAAATCAAGAAGACTATCATCCCCATTATCAATTGGACTATGGTGTGGTTTCACATTAATAATATCTGCTGGTGTATTATCCATGTCATTAATGAGATCATCATTGTAGTAGAATAAATAGTAAAGATGTTGCAGCGATGTCGTCAATGGTAACACCTTTTCTTTAATATCTGCCAGTGTAATGTCGTTCTCATCAATAAAATCATATTTATGGTATATTAGAGAGTAATGTTGTTGCACTGATATCATTGTTGGTATAACACCTCTTCTCAAATATTAGGAATGAAGATGCTCGTCGAATGAGAAGTTTGAGTTTCCCGCATCATGGGCTCCTAATTTAGAATTTTAGGAGTTGTGGTAACAAAAATAAGAAAAAAAATGGTCTTTTAATGCTCTTATATTTTTTTTTATTTTTTAAAATTTTGTAGGATAAAATAATTTTTTAATTCATTTAGGGTAAAATAGTTATTTTATTTAAATTTTTTAATAAATTTTAATTTTATTAATATTAAAATAATTGATTAATATAAATTTAAAAATAAATATAATACAAAAATAAATTAAAATATTAAAATTTTATAATAGTTGGATGCAAAACATTGATACGATATGCGTCCATCATAACACGTCAGATGTGACATGCGAAATTGAATTTTCTTGGCTTTCAACGGGCTTTCAATTCAAGTTAGCTAAATTAACATAAATATTGACATTTATTATTTTCCAACCGTAGAAGATTTTTTGGCTTAGCTCTTGACCTTTTTCTAGTGGAATCTGGAGTGAATAGTAGCTTTCACGTGTGAAAGTCTTGAAGCAAATCACGAAGCAAGCATGTGCCATAGCGCACTGTACCTTAACATTTGGTACTAGGTGTCAACTGCGACCTTTCTCTCATGGCAACAAAAAGTATTCGTTTCCTCTTCTTTATCTTTCTTTCTTCTTTTCAGTTAGAGTTTTCAGATGCACAGACCTGGATCAAAGCTGGTTACTGGCTAGCCGGCCGAGAGTTTCCGTTGTCTGACATAAATTCTGCCTTGTTTACTCACCTTATATGTGCTTTCGCTGAAGTTGATTCTTCCACCTACCAGCTTTCCATTTCCTCCGCCAATCAGCAATACTTCTCAAGCTTCAGTAACAGCGTTAGGCGAAAAAACCCATCAATCAAGACTCTTCTGTCAATCTGGAATGGACAGAATTCAACATATCAATCCATTTTGGGCAACAAAAATATTGACCCTTCAGTTTTATCTTCAATGGTTGGCGACTCTTCCCACAGGAAGTCTTTTATTGAATCTTCATTAAGAACTGTAAGGCTTTATGGATTTCAAGGCATAGACTTATTCTGGCTCTGGCCTAATAGTACGGACTTGAATAATCTGGGAATTCTTTTAGATGAATGGAAAGCTTCTGCAAGTGATCAGCCAGAGTTGACGTTGTCAATGGCTGTTCGTTATTCGCCAACTCATGAAACCGTGAGTTATCCGATTGATTCAATGAAGAAGAGCTTGAATTGGGCACATTTAGTGGCATATGACTATCAGATGCCTTCGAAGGAAAATGTTACAGGCATCCATGCTGCTTTATACAATCCTTCAAGCAATATTAGTACTGATTTCGGCATAAGAGAATGGTTAAGAAGAGGGTTCCCCGCAAACAAATTGGTTCTTGGTTTGCCATTTCATGGCTATGCATGGACATTAGTGAATCCCAATGACAGCCACGTAGGCGCCAGGGCTTCAGGCCCTGGAATAACCATCGATGGTTCAATGGGCTACAAATTCATCAGAGCATATATTCAGAACTATGGTTATGGAGCTGCTCCAGTTTACAATGCTTCTTATGTAGTAAACTTATTCACCAGTGGAGCAACTTGGATCAATTTTGATGGAGTGGAGACTATAAAAGCAAAGATTTCTTATGCCAAGGAGAAGAATTTACTTGGTTACAACGCTTTTCAACTTTCTAATGACGACAATTGGGCACTTTCTCGAGCAGGTATGTAATTACACAAATAATATAGGAATTTTAGCAGAACGTTTTGCCTAAATGTCTTCAAATTTTGGCCATAGAATTTTATTTATAAGGAAACCTGCATTCTATATTGGCAGCTCAAATAGAAGAAAATAATGACAAAGACAAGCAGAGGTTACTGCTACTAATTTTGCTTCCAATTGCTTTGGTTCTTATCCTAATAACCTTCCTGATATGTTACTTCCGAAGAACTGCAATCAAGTCGAAAGGTAATATATATGAACTCTGAGTGATATAATGACCCTTCTTTTTTTTTTTTTCATTTTTGTTACTCCTTATAGTGAAATGCTCCATTTGCATTTCAGGGATGATAATTCTAGGCAGAAGAGACTTGCGTACCCCGGGAACTAGTACACCAGCTGCCGAATATTTTGACAGCGATGCTCCTAATCTACAAGTATTCAGTTTTTCCGACATCAAGGGGGCTACAAATAACTTTTCCCGTGCAAACAAGCTTGGAGAGGGTGGATTTGGCCCTGTTTATAAGGTAAAATATAGAAGTATAGCCACACATACGGCTTTCCATGGAATTTTATATCTATGTATGAGTGGTAAAACATTGAGTTCATTTGAAGCTTGGAAGAGCAAATGGTAACCGAATGGAATCCCCTTTTTGCAGGGTAAATTGCCTTAGCCGTTAGATAGAGTCCCTTTAGATCCTACGACAATTGTGAATGAGGACAAAAAGTGTTGCACGTTGCCACTGTTGCAACGTAGGCGTGTCCAAAACATTGATACGATATGCGTCCATCATAACACGTCAGATGTGACATGCGAAATTGAATTTTCTTGGCTTTCAACCGGCTTTCAATTCAAGTTAGCTAAATTAACATAAATATTGACATTTATTATTTTCCAACCGTGGAAGATTTTTTGGCTTAGCTCTTGACCTTTTTCTAGTGGAATCTGGAGTGAATAGTAGCTTTCACGTGTGAAAGTCTTGAAGCAAATCACGAAGCAAGCATGTGCCATAGCGCACTGTACCTTAACATTTGGTACTAGGTGTCAACTGCTACCTTTCTCTCATGGCAACAAAAAGTATTCGTTTCCTCTTCTTTATCTTTCTTTCTTCTTTTCAGTTAGAGTTTTCAGATGCACAGACCTGGATCAAAGCTGGTTACTGGCTAGCCGGCCGAGAGTTTCCGTTGTCTGACATAAATTCTGCCTTGTTTACTCACCTTATATGTGCTTTCGCTGAAGTTGATTCTTCCACCTACCAGCTTTCCATTTCCTCCGCCAATCAGCAATACTTCTCAAGCTTCAGTAACAGCGTTAGGCGGAAAAACCCATCAATCAAGACTCTTCTGTCAATCTGGAATGGACAGAATTCAACATATCAATCCATTTTGGGCAACAAAAATATTGGCCCTTCAGTTTTATCTTCAATGGTTGGCGACTCTTCCCACAGGAAGTCTTTTATTGAATCTTCATTAAGAACTGTAAGGCTTTATGGATTTCAAGGCATAGACTTATTCTGGCTCTGGCCTAATAGTACGGACTTGAATAATCTGGGAATTCTTTTAGATGAATGGAAAGCTTCTGCAAGTGATCAGCCAGAGTTGACGTTGTCAATGGCTGTTCGTTATTCGCCAACTCATGAAACCGTGAGTTATCCGATTGATTCAATGAAGAAGAGCTTGAATTGGGCACATTTAGTGGCATATGACTATCAGATGCCTTCGAAGGAAAATGTTACAGGCATCCATGCTGCTTTATACAATCCTTCAAGCAATATTAGTACTGATTTCGGCATAAGAGAATGGTTAAGAAGAGGGTTCCCCGCAAACAAATTGGTTCTTGGTTTGCCATTTCATGGCTATGCATGGACATTAGTGAATCCCAATGACAGCCACGTAGGCGCCAGGGCTTCAGGCCCTGGAATAACCATCGATGGTTCAATGGGCTACAAATTCATCAGAGCATATATTCAGAACTATGGTTATGGAGCTGCTCCAGTTTACAATGCTTCTTATGTAGTAAACTTATTCACCAGTGGAGCAACTTGGATCAATTTTGATGGAGTGGAGACTATAAAAGCAAAGATTTCTTATGCCAAGGAGAAGAATTTACTTGGTTACAACGCTTTTCAACTTTCTAATGACGACAATTGGGCACTTTCTCGAGCAGGTATGTAATTACACAAATAATATAGGAATTTTAGCAGAACGTTTTGCCTAAATGTCTTCAAATTTTGGCCATAGAATTTTATTTATAAGGAAACCTGCATTCTATATTGGCAGCTCAAATAGAAGAAAATAATGACAAAGACAAGCAGAGGTTACTGCTACTAATTTTGCTTCCAATTGCTTTGGTTCTTATCCTAATAACCTTCCTGATATGTTACTTCCGAAGAACTGCAATCAAGTCGAAAGGTAATATATATGAACTCTGAGTGATATAATGACCCTTCTTTTTTTTTTTTTTTCATTTTTGTTACTCCTTATAGTGAAATGCTCCATTTGCATTTCAGGGATGATAATTCTAGGCAGAAGAGACTTGCGTACCCCGGGAACTAGTACACCAGCTGCCGAATATTTTGACAGCGATGCTCCTAATCTACAAGTATTCAGTTTTTCCGACATCAAGGGGGCTACAAATAACTTTTCCCGTGCAAACAAGCTTGGAGAGGGTGGATTTGGCCCTGTTTATAAGGTAAAATATAGAAGTATAGCCACACATACGGCTTTCCATGGAATTTTATATCTATGTATGAGTGGTAAAACATTGAGTTCATTTGAAGCTTGGAAGAGAAAATGGTAACCGAATGGAATCCCCTTTTTGCAGGGTAAATTGCCAAGAGGCCAGGAAATTGCAGTGAAGAGATTATCAGCAACATCTACTCAAGGACTTGAGGAGTTCGAGAATGAGGTTTCTCTTACTGCAAGACTTCAGCATGTAAATCTACTTAGGGTTTTGGGATACTGCACTGAGAGAGATGAAAATATGTTGATATACGAATACTTGCCCAACAAAAGCTTGGATCTCTATCTCTTTGGTTATTACCTATATCTTGGATTCTGCCATTTGCTTAACTCCTATGTGTATCTGCAATTTTTATGAACTGTGATTGATGATCATTGATCAATGTTATGTTTTCAGACCCAATTAAACGATATGTTTTGGATTGGCAAAAGAGAGTGAACATCATTGAAGGGGTTACTCAAGGGCTTCTATATCTTCAAGAGTACTCTAATTTCAGAGTCATTCACAGAGATTTAAAAGCCAGCAACATTTTATTGGACAATGAATTGAACCCTAAGATATCAGATTTCGGAATGGCTAGACTTTTCAGAAAAGATGTAGACGAAGCTAACACTGGGAGGATTGTTGGAACATAGTAAGCAATCAAATTTAGTATCTCTGTCTTTCTTTCTTTTTCCTTTTTCAAATACTTATAAAATCTTATTGATATATGCATATGCAGTGGCTATGTTCCTCCTGAATATGTTAAAAAAGGAATATACTCCATGAAATATGATGTCTACAGCTTTGGAGTTCTGCTTCTGCAGATCATAAGTGGCAAGAGGAACACCCGTTATTATGGCACGAGTGAAAACTTGAATCTTCTTGAATATGCAAGTCTTTCTTTTTTCTCGTTTTAGTTTTCTATTTGATTTTGACAAGAATATATAATTAATGAATGTGACTTCTAAGAAAGAACAATTAGTTACATTCACGCAACTGCTTAAATGCAGGCATTTGAGCAATGGAAAGACAGCAAAGGTAAGGAATTTATCGATCCATCACTCGATGACTCATCTTCACCATGTAAGCTCTTGAACTGTATGCAAGTGGCTCTGTTATGTGTAGAAGAAAATCCTGAAGACAGGCCATCAATGTTAGAAGTTTCATCCATGCTAAAAGATGATTCAATGGCCATTGCTGCTCCAAAAAGGCCTGCATTTTCAGTAAAGGGTGATGAAAATGCAGAAACCAGCTCCACATCGCGGCAAGAAATTTATTCATTCAATGATCCTGAACTTTCCCAGTTAGAACCCAGATGAGATTTTAGTAAATTGTTTGGTGTTACAAATTTTAACAACTTCGTGTGAAATTAGCTAGCATGGCTTCTGAATTCCACGTGTCACCTCACTTTAACAAGAATTCATAAACGAAAGACAAATGAATAGCCCACAAATTAAAATTAGATGTAAGATGCATATAATAATTAATTATTTGTTCTTTGAATCACTCTGTTTTTTATTCCCTTGTGATTCACGCGATTGATGTTAATTACTTTGACAATTTTATGTCTTATCCTGAACTTTGTAATTGTTCATTACGGAGAAAACAACTTTGTTAAAATAGTAAACAAAAAAACTAATGTTACAATCTTTCCCAATCGGTTACCATATTTTATATGCTCAATAAATTAATTCCCTGACGATGTGGAAGCTTAATTTTTTTTTTTTTTTTTCCGAAATCGCTTTTTGAATGGGTCACCGTAAACGAATTTCTCTAAAAGCACTTGTATACTAATCAACTTAATTAAACTATTCATCGAGACAACATGTGGCTATCTTCTATCATTTAAAAGACAAATGAACCAAAATTGCCGAATTATATAACACTTGGAACATTGATTTTCAGCTCAAGAATCTAAACCCCATGTGCTTTGGATAAACAGAAACATCCAAAACCATGCGTAATGCACTATAATAATTGCCACTTAGAAAGGCAGTTTGAGATATAAACGCATGCAAGCCTAGCCAGCTCATTAATTACATTTGTGAAAGAAATCGATGGCATCTCTCCGCTATGTTTGCTCGTCACTTTCTATACTTGTTTGCTTGATAACCATCGCTGCCACCGGACCTGTTACGCCGTCACCTCCGGCCGTGAAAGCAGCTTATTGGCCTTCATGGGCTGAGAGTTTTCCTCCATCGGCCATAAACACGAATTTGTTCACACACATTTACTATGCTTTTCTCATGCCAAATAATGTCACATACAAATTCAAACATCGACAATTCGACGGCCATTCAACTCTCCAACTTCACCACCACCCTCCATCACAAAAACCCGCCGGTGAAGACACTTTTCTCCATCGGTGGTGCTGGTGCAGATACGTCAATCTTTGTTGGCATGGCTTCTCATCCCAGGTCCCGTCAAGCTTTCATACACTCATCTATTGAGGTTGCACGTAAATTTGGGTTTGATGGGCTGGACCTTGATTGGGAGTTCCCTCAAAACCCAAAAGAGATGCATGGCTTGGGCCTCTTGTTGGATGAATGGCGGCTCTCCCTCGAGAGGGAAGCCGAGGCCACGTGTCAACCTCCTCTGCTGTTTACTGCCGCCACGTACTTCTCCGTCGACTTTTTCATAGCCGACGTCTACAGAAAGTATCCAGTGGGCTCAACTAATCGGAATTTGGATTGGATTAATGCAATGTGTTTCGATTATCATGGAAGCTGGGATAATACGACAACAGGGGCCCATGCTGCATTATACGACCCTAAGAGTAACTTGAGCACCAGCTACGGGCTCAAGTCTTGGCTCAGGGCCGGGGTGCCCAGAAGCAAATTGGTTATGGGGTTGCCGCTCTATGGGCGGTCGTGGAAGCTCAAGGACCCAAATTCATATGAGATTGGCTCACCGGCGGTTGACGTGGGCCCAGGAGATAAAGGGTTAATGAAGTTTGTGCAAGTGGAGGAATTTAATAGGATGAATGGTGCCACTGTGGTGTATGACGTGGAAAGTGTATCCACATATTCTTTTGCGAAAAATACTAAAGAGAGATAAGAACGAGAAAAAGACGAGAAAAAGTGGGCTGGATAGAGAGAGAAAGCAAAATGCTCTCATTTTCTCTCGTTTTTTCTCTTTCTTTAGCATTGCTCAAAATGCTATCCCGCTCCTCTAGACTCCTTTTCTTTTAGAAATTGAATATAAAAGGCTAAATTGAGTGTTAAAGGACTATCGCCAGTAATCCTTACGCTCAAGAATATTTGAAATAAAAAATTAATTAATGTATATTGAGATAAAATTTACATCAACGTCTCTCTATTTTTAAAAAAAAAACACTATTTCTCTTAAACTAAAGCCATTTTACAAAAACAAAACAAACAAACAGTGCTGTCTTATTTCTTCAGAATCATAAACTAAAACAAATACAAAAAGGTTCAGAATCATAACAATGGCAGCTAGTAAACCAAACAAAAACAATAATAATAATAATGCAGAAGTTAGTTAATGCATGATCCTCGGCGTGAAGAATGTAAATAATCTAATTGCGGGGGTGGGTGTTATCAGGATGAGCAACACCAGCAGCGACCTTGGCAACGTCAAGAGCAGAAGCTTCAGGTTTTTTCTTGGAGTACAAAACAAAGTAGCCAATAATGCCAGCAAAAGCAACACCAGTTAAGGCCATTTTCAATGGACATTGTCCCAGACTTTTGCGCTGGTGAAGAACCTCTGTTGAATGCTGTGCCGCTTGATCTGGCCCTGCCATTTCTTTGTTAATTTTTGTTTTTTTATCCTCTTTATGAATCTTCTGCAATAACCTGAATTATATATAGTGTTGTTCTGCTGGATTAATAATAATTTGAAAGC
Organism: Citropsis articulata; assembly: GCA_030449925.1. Lineage (NCBI taxonomy): Eukaryota > Viridiplantae > Streptophyta > Magnoliopsida > Sapindales > Rutaceae > Citropsis > Citropsis articulata. Next base: position 2,342,478 of record JASUUH010000168.1, read on the forward strand.
TGAAAACTGAGCGAGAAATATTGTTACTAAAGATGATAAAAAAAAAAAAAAAAAGATTTGGATGTGTTCAACCAGCTTGTGGAGTTGAAGAATTCATGGCCTAGAAATTTACTTGGTGATTAATCGCTTGGTAACCATTTTTTAAGGGTCTAGTTTTACTTATTTCCTGTCGAAATTTTTGGAGTAACGAGTCCAAAATTGAATCTTTAAAACAGTAAAATATTTGCGAGAATGATTGCTGACTATGAAAATATTTTTTACATCAACGTATATATTTATACTAAATTTATCAATTCTTAAAGAAATGATGAATTTTTTATTTATAACAAATTTATCAGATATATATATATATATAGATTATTAATATTATTAATTTTCTTTAACCTACTAAAAAGAATGTTTGTCATTCTAATTAACGAGATTTGTTGATGCACAAATTATGCGCTTTCGCAACAACGATAATTCCACCCGATCAACCGATCACCATGGTCGCTCTTCAGTCTCCTCTGCTATCTCACCGGCGAAATGTTTGTTCTTCTCCAATATTACCTCTGCAGGTCGAGTCTTGCGGGTGGTTTCGGTGTAAACCCTCCAAGCCAGCTGATACGGATCCGTGGTTTTGATTCAATAAAAGGAATACTTTAAAAGCAAGAATCTTTCTTAGATTTTTTTTTGTGTTTTTTGTCCAACCCTTTTACCTTTTTTGATTGCTCCATTTATAGGCTTCTGGCGGATTCAGTTTCCACTCTTCACGTTTCCCACTTTCCGATTAGCGTGCGTCATGGGTGTGTAAGCGGTTGATGGTGAACGTGGCAGTTTGAGAGGCTCATGCCTAAAGTTTCGGAGGGTGGGAGTGATAAACGGGCCTTATGCCTTGTGTTTCTTAGAATGTCTGCGTCCAGTTGTTGTTGTGGAGAATATCTGCTTACGCTCCGAGACGATCCGTCCGGACGGTGGGAGATCTTTCTTTCATGAGGCATCCTGGTGAAGAATATTTAATGGGACGAGCAGAAATCTCCCTCCACCAGGTCGAGCAGAAATCTCCCTCCACCAGGTCGAGCAGGAACTTCCGGTTCTGTCAAGATATCGTCCAGGGATCTTTGGCTCGTGTGGCTCGTGCGGCTCGTCTGGTCGTTATTGGACCCAACAAGATTCATAAATGGTACATCTAAGACAATATACCTAAATATTGCATGTGTGATATGCATAATTAAATTAATATAACTATTCCTTATATGTTAATTTTTCAAAATAAGTGAACACATGAGGTAACATTATTTTTTTATTATATAGTTGATACGGTATCATTCTTTTGTTATATGACTGACACGGCACCCCAATATATTCTCGAATATCTCTATATATAAATATAACTCACTTCGCCATTTAAATCTTCGAACCCTAACAATTTTTTGACTTCACAAAATAATTATGATGATAATAATTCGCTTACGCCAACACCCCCCCGCGCCAAACAAAAAACCCCAAAAAACAAACAACAAACCAACATGAATTACATATAGCAACTCTTCTAAAACCTTTCTAATCGTTTTTTTTTTTTTTTGTTCACATCCTTATATCATTATTTAAAATTAGTCAAAGGTGAAAAGCTTTTTTACCCTCACTAGTTAGGCATATAATAAAACATTGTAACGTTCATTCAAATAACGCGTGATAATAGAATCTAATCTTTTATATTCCTATTCATTTCGTGCTTGTGCTGCCCCTATTATTACATGCTACAAAATAAAATATAATAGAATCCACCATTATTTATGTTGTATCATAATATATAATTCAACATTTCTTTACTTGAGAAGGAACCTTCAATCGTTGTCAAGATTGATGAAAAAATCAGAATAAATATTTAGCACTTTTAAATATTGATTCTCTACTTATGCGAAGCAATTGACTCTCAAATTCAAGTTAAACCAGTCAGTAAAATGAATCAACAATACATTAAAAAATAATAATAATAATAGTTGTTGCGGGAGGGGGAAAAAAAGCCGGTTAAAAGAATGTCGAAGGTTCTTCTTGCAGTTTCGCATTGAATGAGAGAAAATTCCAGCTTTATTGCCCGGGACATATTTTGTTAAATAGCAGCGTCACTAGGGTTAGGGATTCTGCAGAGGCATACCAATTAAAATGACCATTTAGAATACTTTTTCTCTTTCACTCTGAAACACTGAAATATCACATGAAACTGTTACCTTGTGGAAATAAGCATGCGGCCATAAAGTGGCTATGCATAATGCTAAAATAGCGCCAAAACTATCTATGGTTCTCTCTCAACCAATCAACAAAATTGTCGAGGATCAAGGGCCAAGCTTGAGTTTCATCATAATTTTCAAGATCTGGAAAGCTTATCTGCAGCAAACCCAAAATCATGACTCTAACAATCTCCAAATTGAAGGCCAAATAATGTTCCAAATCATCCTGTGAACTTAATTGAAATGTCTCCCCTCCCACCCCCCCCCCCCCAAAAAAGAGCAAAAAGCAATTGCTTACCTCATTACAAAATCGAAAAATACCCAGCCACTGGTCCAAGTTTATCACCTTGTAGTTGCTTTGAACCTGACAAAATCAAATCCAATCACATTCAAATACAAAGTTGAGAAGTATACAAAAGACATAGTGTATACTTATCTACAAAGCCATCCGTAATCACTAGAGTTTCGATAGAGAAATGTGAGATAGAATGGCATATTGGCCTCTTACCTTTAGATAATCAATCAGTAAATCAACTTGACGACGGAATTGGGGTCCCAAAACAAGATTTAGCAATTCACAGATGGTCTCAATATCTATGTTCTTTTGCTTCTCTTCTGCAGCAGTTAAAACAATGTACGGGCATATTCAAAAGATAGTTTAATGTCAGAAAGAACTCTTCGTCAAACAAAAAATGTCCCATATATTTAAAACCACAATATTGACTATTGTAAACTCACCTGTTAAGTGGTAGCGAAATGCAAAAGAATAGAAGTCTGCAAAGTTTGGTGGTGTCCTCACCTATTTAGGATACAAAGGACAAAGCAATATCACTCAATTGTCAGTTTGTAGGAAGCATAAAATATCAGAAGCATGATACAACATAAAAAATAATATTCAACATGATTCCACTAACTACAACAGAACTCCATAAGAATGGAAATACCTCTTTCTCCAGTTCTGAAATAGCTTTTTTCAGTTTGCTTAGGTTATTGACCTGCAGTGTTTTCAAACCTGTTTCCCACTCATCCTGTAAAACATTGGGTCAGTTACCATTACTTATAAAAACTAGTCATGCTAACAGAACAACACCCCCCCCCCCCCCACACAACAAACAAAACAAAAACCTTCAGTCAATGTTATGTTTTACCTGAGTGAAGTAGCCCAACTTTACGGCTTTCAATTTCCTGAGATATGCAGACATGAATGTTATAAGATTAGCTTAAAAACAAAATCAGAACGAAATGCAACGCCGATAATATTTCACAGCCTAAGACATACCAAGCAAGCATCAGAATCCTGACATCAGTGTACTCCAGTTCTAGGTCCTTGCAAAGAGTCACTATACCATCTGGGCTGCTCAAGCAGACAGAAAAATAAAAAATAAAACATCAACAAGCTATACAAGAAAAATACATGCTTCATTATATGTAACTCAATCCAAATCCATTTGTGCATCAATAAGATTTCAGTAAACTACCATCCACATCAAAATTGACAACCACTTATATCAACCAATGAAAAAGATAGCTGTTTTTCTTTACAATCAACATAGAATTAACTTATATTATAGCGGGTTTTTTTTTTTGTGGGGGTGGGGGGGGGGGGGGGAAGCCGTGTTGGTGGATAAGATAGAGAATATAGAGAGTAAACAAGAAATAAAACTAGGTGGAATGAAATCACTCATCATACAAGCAAGATATAATAATAACTAATGAAACTGCCGGTAAAATGAAAAATTTAGACAGTATATGCTTACTCAATTATTCCTCCATTTGCATATTTATCAAAAAAGTTCTCTATCTCCTTCGCTTTAGCTTTGCCTGCTTTACCAGAGGTGGGAGAAGCAAATACCACATGGTTAGAACGTGACAAAACGAAGGACAATTCAGTGCACATCCAAAAAAATCCTATTGTCTTTAAATAATTCAAAAGTCTCCCACCCCACACTCCCTGTTGCGGAATCGCCACATAACGGAACCTCACAAGGAACAAGCACTAATAGCAGCAATTTTAAATTGGGGAGTTAGCTAAATCATGAGAAAAGCATAAATCAAAACCAGAAACGTGAAACCAAAAGCCCAAATCAAAACATCCTCTTGAAAAGAAAAAAGCCCAGCTATCCACTCCCTAATCACAGTTCATAAGTGATTACATTAATACCTAATATAATGGAATTTCAAGTTCTAATAACACCCGGAAAAGAAAAACTTATGACTGAAAAACCAAAAAAAAAAAAAAATTGACCTTTTGAACCTAATTTTCTCAGTTAAAAAAAAAAAAATTTTGATAATGTATTGCTTAAAGTTTCAAACTTTCGTTACAAGCATTGTCTAATATTATTTTCTTCCCGCGCTTTCACGGGAATCAAACAGAGTCAAAATTTAAAAAAAAATCCACAAAATAACAATAAACAAGGCGGGTTGACGTACCGGAACGAGCATTAGAGGATTTGACGGCCGGCTGATTTTGTGGGGCCGATGATTTCCGCTTTGATGATGCACGGGGCATTTTTACCGAAGAATTTCCTATGTTGAAAAGCTTCTAATTGAAAATAGTTGAATCAATCTTTAAAAAAAATAATAATAATAACAACTTATAATATTCAAATCAAACCCTAAATTAATCTAAAATTATTAATTTGATTTCCTTTGATTAAGGTTTAGATAATAACGGAAGAGAAAATTAATGGGAGATTTTAGAGATCGAAAAAGAAGAGAGTGTCTGTGGGCGACTTGGAATTGGAGGGGATTGAGTAAAGGTTTTGCTTATTATATGTAGATAGAAGCAGCGATTTGTTTGTCAATCACGCTTCCTTAGGCGCGTGGGGAACCGTTACCGGGTCGGAAAAGAAATCCGGAATCCACAAGTGAGTCACCTCCAATATAATTCCGAGTAATTAAGTACAGGGCTCGTTTGAATGCCGGATTGGATTGGGTTGGATCAGATTGGATAAAATAGAATTTGATTGAATAATATTGAATTATAAATATAATATATTATGTTTGATGTGATATTGAATTAGATTATAATTAATCATGTTTTATATTATAATATTACAATTTATAAATTATTATTATTATTATTATCATCATCTAAAATTTTGTATTACTAATTATACAATCAACCTCAATGATATTAATAAAATATAAATCATAATTTTAAATTTTTATTTTTATTAATATAAATCATAATTTAAATATTTTTTATTTTTATATTGTTAAGTATATTTATGATATTTTTATTATTTTTATTCAATAATCTATTATTTTATAAAAATTTGTATTTTTGAATATTAATTTAATAATTAATTTATAATATAAATTTGAAATTATAAAAATATTTACTAAGTAAATGAATTAAAATAGAATTTTAATTTAATGTGAAATTAATAATGATTTTTAGTATAATTTATTATTTACATTATTAAAATCAATATTTTTTTATTACATTTATCACATATTACTATAATTTTAATATTTATAAATTAATATGTTTAATTGAGTTATTACTTATTAATATAATCCAGTACTAACTAATTCCATAGCCCCTCTTAAGATAATTTTTTTTACAAAATTAAGATTATATTATGAGCCTAGGATAACTAAATCCTTATACTGTTGATAGTACCAAACATGGAATTAGGATAAAATTTAAAACAATAGTCCAATGTCCACTTTTAATCCTCCAACGAAATGAGCCTATAGTGTTTTAAACTTAATTTCCAAAAGGCTCCATCATCTCTATTTTATTGTAGGGTAATTTTTAAGAACCTCCCTCGCTCGCGTTTAATATACTAACACGAATGTATTTATACAATCACAATCACATCTCCTGTCGTTACTCGTTGGTTACTAATGACGTTGACCTTTAATAGACTGTTGAAATGAGCAAAATACCCTTACTACCAAATCAATAAATTACTAAAAAGCTTTGAGAGCCGGTGGGTAATAAAATTCACGCCAGAATCACAATAAGAATTTAAAAGTACCATTATCTAATGCTTAAATCTTAAATTGAATGATTGTAATAAATCTGTTGCAGCCGTTGTCTCGTATTATTGATTCTTCAGCTCAATGGCATTCAAATCATCAAGCATGCCACTGAATGTACCCCCAATGAAGGTAAGGCAGGACTATCACTCTCAGACCTTGTCATGCAAGTTCAACTTCTCATTTTTGCACAGTACCAGTTATCGTCAACAAGGACTTTCAGGTAAGTGATATGATTTTGGATTGATTCAAATTCAGTTACCGGTAGCGTTTCATGAACTGCATATGGACTGGTTAATTTAATTCTTCGAATTTGCATAAAAATGAAGGCGCACACTTTCCACAGCTTGAGACATTCAAAACATAGCTGCTTTATCATTATTGGTTGTCACTATGAACAATATATTGAATAAATTCTTACATATTTATTTCCAGTATATAAATTCCATTAGTAGGGCACCGGCACCGGCACCCAACCTCTCGTGCAAACACGCCAAAAGAAATTCAGGGGAATAAAAGATAAAAGAAAAACCTCTCAAACTCTACAGCCCCGTTGGATGCTAAAGGATGAAAGCAAGGATAAAGAGCGCTCCATTCTTCAAGCTGTCGGTAGCATTATTTAAGATCCTTGAAATAAAATGGCAACAACTAACTCTTGATGTCAATTGCTGGAAGAAAACCGTTGCCTGATGCAAAAACAAATAAAGAGTATAAGGAAACCATATGAATTGAATTTTAGTTCTTAACAAACTCTTTGAAAATATACAATCATGAAGACTCTTTTTAAAATGCCACAGAGAAAGAATTTAGGATGAAAATTGCTCTGTGGAATAGCCAACAAACTAAATATTCTCTAAAGCAAAATGAATCATTCTCTTTATGCTCTACCCCACCTTCACTAAATCTGCCAACATTGCATATTCTCTCAAATTGTTCTCTTCCAGCAGCATATTTCAAGACTATGGCTAGATGAGTAGGCGTTAGCAGGACTTGCAAGGAGCAGCCTCAAAAATCATACGTAGAATCCTCTTTCCCAAAGTGCGATGTAAATATTCATTCCTACTTTGCTTTTGAACTGAAAAAAAAAAAAAAATTTGAGTTAAGCATGAAGGTAAATTATCCAACAATAAAACCCTGAAACTTCAACGGCCGTATAATCTAAAGATGAAGGGGAAACATCAGTTAACTTCAAACTGCCATATGCTATTTGGTGTATAAATTTAGTAGCATTTTTAACAAGCTGTAGTTTGAAGTTAATTATCAAGGAATAAACTGGAAGAGAAAAATTGTAATTTACGGTAAAGCAAACAAAGCGGGATATAAAGTCGGGCTAGTTGAACCTCCAAAGAGCTTACCTTTGCATATGCAAACAGAACATTAGCTGCTATTGCATAGAACATCTAAGCACTCAACAGAAGAAAATTAGCATTTACAGAAACATATACAATTAAAACCTTACCTCTTTGAATCTGAAAACATAAGGATGCTTCAATGATCTGTGGTTCATGATTTCCCTTTGCACATGTTCATCATTATGCAAGACCAGCAAGACACCTCAATCAACCAAAAAGGGCGGGCCAAGAAGAAAAAATGGTAACCCAGAAAGGAAAAATTAGTCCAAGTGAATATTCCTAAACCTTTTGGCCTCTCTCATTGAGCTTAATAGCAAGAATCTCCCTTGTCCCCCCAAAAATTCCCAGACCCTATATCTTTCACAATCTCATATCTCTCCATAATTTCCTCTTCTTTGAAAGGCTTGGACTTGAGGGCAATATTTAAATACAAAAAATGTCATCACTTTTGCGTGCATATGCATTAAATTCATGTATCAATGCCATAACCAAGTGCTTCTACTTCAGCAGAATCAACAATAACTAAATCTGAAAGAGACAGAGCTGGTTCTTCACAGTTTTAGAAAGATGAAATTGGTGTCGGATTTTGCTTTATGTGAAAGAGAAAGCTAAGTGGATGTTTCAAATCGTGAAGATTTTTACTTTCTATTATCCATTGGTTATTGCAAACCATTGGTTAAGAGGGTGTACCAGCCATACAATTTCACCTTCAATTTTGAATTATTTAAAAATGTAAATAAGTTTTCACATATTTACCCTTTATATTAACTGCATGCATGTTTTTATAGTAATGGCAGGGTGTTATTTGTAATTATATTAATATATTTTATTTAAGTGTTAATACACCAAATCTTAGGAGAGGACCTTAAAAATTATATTTTTATCATATATATACATTTAACTACTTTATCATGCTCACATGTATAAGTAAATTTTATCTTATATTTTATAGAATATGCTCACATGCTGGGAAACTGAGTGGTTTCCATTATGATAAGGGAGGTGTTAGGAAAATCTGTTTGAATTTGTGCTTAACAATTAGATTCTTTAATGTGATTTCCGATACTAACTATTTTAAAAGATAGTCTATGTTCTTAGTTGATTTGCGAATCAATTGTTTTGTGCATTTCCGAGGGTGTAATCATTGAATCGTTGATAGAGCAAGCATTTGCTGAAGTTATGGCTCATTTCCAACCCATTACAGGATGGAGATCATAACTTGTGTGGCATATGCGAATTTTAATAATTACTGTCAAAGATGCCCAAGTAGCTTCTTTTTTTTAACAATCCTTCTCAAGCCCTTTAGTTGAAAAGGATTTTCAGTTCATTTTGAGTTGCATGGTCATTTATCATGTTTGAATTTCTTCATCCCCAGTTTTCTTTTCAAATTCTACATTACCTTTGCTCAAGGTAGTAGCGTTGTATAGAACTTAGTTGTGCATCTGATGGCTGATGCATTATCAGAGAAAGATGAATTTGATTGGTTTTTTGTTTCTAGTATTCTTTTTATTCATGAGAAGCATGAGCATACACGATACATTGTTGGATACGTGTAATATATTTTCCTTATGTTATATTCTAAATCTATTTAAATGTGAGTTCACTTTTAATCAAGATTCCTAACTTTACTATGGTAAAATAAAAGACATTGTATTAAAATGTATATGTTTCTTGATTTTTAATTTTTGTCTTTACTTTCATTGAAGTTATGTGATTACTGATTGGAAGAATATTCATGTAACGGTTAATCTCTTTTCACTACTTTAACTATGACAAAATAACAAACTACTGTAGGAAAGGATAACGGTTTATTATATTTATTATATTATCTAGGGAAAAAAAATCACATTTTTACTATATTTCGGTTACAACCGTTAACTTATAAAATACTGAAGTTATCCTTGTTAATAACTCAAAATATAATGAGGATAATTATGGATTTTTGACAAATTTTAACAGAGTCCTAATACTTCAAAAATGTGACAAGATACCCGTTCACATAATGCATTATGTTCCAGAGTGTTAATTTTTAGCTGATCAAGCTCCACCCATCTTCAAAGGGGGCAAATAAATTTCACTTTAATTTTTATTTCTAGAATTCATGTTGAAAACCAAAGGTTAAAAATAAAATTTTAAAACTAAAATCAATTTTTAATGAGTTAAAAGAAAGGAATTTTTTTTTTTTGAAACTTCAAAACATGCTTTGCAGGAGCATGAACAAATCACGCCACTTAATTCAACCTCTTCAATTGCAGTGTGAAATGTGAATTAATATGAAAAAGAAATTGACGGGCGGATAATGGGTCAGCATTTCCAGCGGACAACGAAGGGGGCAACATCTTGCATGAAGCGGCAATGAAGAAGAAAAACAGAAAGAGTAATAAAATTAACCTTAATTTTAATTTTTATTATTTTTTAAAAACATTTTAAATGTTACTAATTATCAGAAATTAGGGTATTAATATCAATTAGGGGTACAAGGGGTTATTTGGTGTACTTTCAAATTTTTGGGTTCACTAATAATTTTGGGTTAAATTTCATTTAAAGGCAAATTTGTCCCGACGACGTTATTATGACATCAACTGTACTATAGAAAAATAATAAAGTGTTATTTTTTTTTTCATAACTGATGTAGTATACCGTTATCTTTTAATATTTTGGATAGTGGTTTATTATTTTGTAATACTTAAGAGTGATGAAAAGAAAATGATTTTTCATTTAAATATATCATATAAATATTTAATAACTTTAAAAAATGTGCCCCGTATTATCCGAACCTTCTGGAAAAAATGTAGAAAGGGCTCTGGCTCCAACACAGAACCAACTAATATTAAGCGTGCGATTTTATTTGCTCAATTTAACCATAAGGATTACACTTATGGTGCGTTTACTTACCGGATTGGGAAATCGGAATCCGGAATCGGAATGATTGACGCGTTTACATCGCAAAAATAAGAGGGGAATCGGAATCGGAATGACGGGACCCACCTATATTTGGGAATGGGGAATGGGAACTTGATTCCCGTGGGGGGAGGTGGGAATCAAGTTCCCATTCCTTGAACTACCCATTTTGCCCTCCCCCAAAACAAAAAATGCTCATTTTGTCCTAAGTTATAATTAATTAATATATTATTAACTATAATTATTAATAATTATAGTTCTTGAATAAATAATCATAATAATTAATATATTATTAATATTATTACAATAATTAATACATTATTATTTTAATTAATTAATTAATATATTATTATAATTATTATATAATTAATTCATATATTATAATTAATTAATATAATTATTACTATTAAATAATATAATAATATATTATTAACAATAATATATTAATAATTATAGTTCTCGATTAAATAATCACAATAATTAATACATTATTATTTTAATTAATTAATTTATATATTATTATAATAATAATTATAATTATTATAATTAATATATATATTATAATTAATTAATATAATTATTACTATTAAATAATATAATAATATATTATTAACAATAATATATTAATAATTATAGTTCTCAAGTAAATAATCACAATAATTAATATATTATTATTTTAATTTATTTATTTATATATTATTATAATAATTATTAATATAATTATTATAATTAATATATATATTATAATTAATTAATATAATTATTACTATTAAATAATATAATAATATATTATTAACAATAATATATTAATAATTATAGTTCTCAAGTAAATAATCACAATAATTAATATATTATTATTTTAATTAATTAATAAATATATTATTATAATAATTATTATAATTAATTCATATATTATAATTAAATAATATAATTATTACTATTAAATAATATAATAATATATTATTAACAATAATATATTAATAATTATAGTTCTCGATTAAATAATCACAATAATTAATACATTATTATTTTAATTAATTAATTAATATATTATTATAATAATTATATTAATAATTATTATAATTAATATATATATTATAATTAATTAATATAATTATTACTATTAAATAATATAATAATATATTATTAACAATAATATATTAATAATTATAGTTCTCGATTAAATAATCATAATAATTAATACATTGTTATTTTAATTAATTAATAATATATAATTATAATTATTATTATAATTAATTCATATATTATTATTAATTAAGTAATATAATTATTACTACTAATTAATATATTAATACATTTTAACAATAATTATTAATAATTATAATTTTGAATGAATAATCACAATAATTAATATATTATTATAATTAATTAATTAATATTAATATTATTAGTTAATATATTTTATAATAATTAATATAATTATAATAATTAATTAATAAAATTTTACAATTAATTAATATATTAGTTAATAATAATAATTATGACAATAATCCATTAAGTACTTTTAGTAATTTATTACAATCCAGCTTATTCCGATTTCGATTCCGATTCCTACAGTTCAAGTAAACAACTTAATTTGATTCCCATTCCCTATTCCGATTCCAACTCATTCACATTCCTGTCCATTCCGATTCCAGTTTAGTAAACGCAGCATTAGTGGATAAACTCGAAGCATACAACATTATTGGATTGCTCTGTCTCTCTCTGCGTATGCTTTTACTGCATACATAATAGTAACAATAACAACAACAATATCATCATTCACCAACCCACCGACTCTCTCAGTTTCTTTCTTTAACAAGCTCTTCTTGTTATTCTCTTTTTACTGCTATTTTTTTGTTAAGTTTTAACTTTAGTTATTCAGATTTTCAGTCATATATTATGTGAAAGATTCTTTTTCTTATTAAAATACATTATTGGTTTTTTCCTTTTCCTTCATTTTGTTTGATTTAAAGCTAAAATTTTAACATTTTTTTGACAGAAAAATATTAATATTTCATGAAACAAATAACAACAATACAGCTATTCGCAGTATATCACTAGTTCACATTACAAAAATCCATTTCAGTTATAGAGATCTATTACAGTGATCAATTGAATTGACCCATAAAATTTTATTGAAGAAGAGGAAGAAACACATGTACACTGGAAGACAAACTTCCATTCGCATTGCACATGTAATTCAAGCTCCATTTGGGATTCCATGGCTCTTTTGAAATAATCTTCACCACCATACTTATGCTTTCCAGTTGGTATCAAAATTGATTTATTGTAAAAATTGATTCACACCCTCTAACTTTACAAACATGAGAAACATAGACTCTAAATATAAAAGTTGAAGGGTTATGTACTAGCAAATAGAAATTAAACCAACATCATCATCATAACAAGTACATTATTACCATGACAGATCAAGATTTGAATGGACACACAACAGTCATCCTCAAGACCAAAGGAAGAGGAAATTGAAATATGACAACCACCTTAAGGTGGTGTAAGCCATAACAAGACACTCATCCTCAACTCGTAAGGAAGAGAAGGGTGCAACAAAAAAAAAACAAAAACCGAGAATCCACTGGAGAAGGCAAGAAAGATTTCCGCCTCCAAAGATCTGGTGAGGAAGAGATGAACAGTCTGGAGAGGAAAAGTTTTTGGAGAGATCTATAGATTTATTTTGAAAGTGTCTTTTAAAGAAAAAGTTGTTGAGAGGATAATTATGCAAATAATCATGTACTCTTTATGTTTGTTGACCATGTGTAATATTTATCCATTAAGTGTAATTGTGACAGTTGGATTGAGCGAATAAACTCACATGATTGACATTAATTAGTTCTATGTTGGAGTTGATCCAACATAGCTGGAGCAAAAAATGTATGTGTGTGTGTGTGTGTTTTTTTTTTTTAATTTAAAATTTGAGTCATCGTGAGTGCTTTCAACATGTATTTGATTTTGTCGAGGGAGTTAAAAGAAAACAGGTAATTCCACCAATCAATCATCTTCATTTCCAGCTGCCGCAGTTGTATGGCATAGTCGTTATAGTTATGAGCTCGATGGCTTATCCTTGTCTACTTGTAATTCCTCTATTACTTGCATTAGCTTTTGCGGCCGCTACTACCTTACCCCGGATTTTGTTGTCTTACTCTTTTACCGTTGGATTTTTGCTGTCAGTGGTCCTTAATATCATGGACCGCTCAATTTCCCTCGATCAGAGGTTAATCAGCGCATACGGGCTCGCTTAACACTTAAGGCAGGATGCACTTAGAAGTGGGATGTACTTAAAAATGGACCGTCAAGACAACTAACCAGCCGTGGTGCGCTTAGCAACAACCAAGCCTCGCCCGAGATCTAGAATTCTCTACATATTACACATACATTAGAACTTTCTAGGTTTCTCCATATGGACTCCTAAATATTTTGCCACTTGTGTAGAGTTCTCTAGAATTAGCACTCTCACCCACTATAAATAGGGGTGAGCACCCACCATTTCCACCCACCAACAACACATCTCCTACACACACTCACAACACTCCAAGCACACAAGCTCTCTTGTACAAACTCCCTTGTAATTTCCCAAAGTATGTATAATATAGTTCCATTTGGCCATTCTATTCTTGCTTCTCATAACATTTTTTGCAAGTGTTCGTGCTTTGCTAGTTGGAGAAGCATTCAAGGCTTACTTGGTGACTTGCACGCCAAATGTCGCTCAAGTGCCGTGGGGGGTAGCTGCGCGAAAATACTCAACCCGTGACATTAAGCTAACATGTAGCCTTGCGCTTCAACCAGCCAAATGGGTAAACTTTAAGCAAGAGTAGAAAAAGGCAGATACGTAAAACTGAAGCAACTTTAACGTGCATTTATTAATCGATAATCAAAATAAAGATTGTATATTAAAATAAATTATTTACTTTATTTGTAAGAATTTGAAATTGAAATGAATTATATTACTAAAATAATTATTAAAAGTTATTAAAATAATATTAGTAAATTATTGTCATTATTTATTATAATAATTATAATTATGGTTATTATCATTCAAAATAATTATTGTTGACGACGACGACAAGAATAACGACAACAACAATAATAATAATGTTAATAAATTATAGAAAGAATAATAGCAATAATACATTTTAAGAAATCATGATAATAATAATAAAAATGGTGGCGGAAAAACCTCCTAAATAAGTCGTGGCAACATAGTTTCGCTGTTAAAATAATACTTTCTTTGATGCATTGCCACCATGAATAGAACCTTTAGAAGCTGCCCTGTATGATGAGGGTGACGGTGTGCTCCACCTCACCTACAATAGATGATGACGTTATATTGCCATGCACCTTTGGGGGGCACAAGATTATTTTTACCATCAAGACCAGTATGTTACATATGGATCGTGAAATTTTGAGTTCAGAGATACCAGTTAATTCAAAAAATTTACATTTTAATTAATTTTCATGTGCGGGTAGTTTTAGAAGGGGAAAGGATTTATGAAGAACAATTTAGACATTGTACCTTAAAGAATCAATTTTTTTAAAAAAAATTATATAATCAAATCCCAAAGGATAGTCAAGGTAAACCAGGTTAGCTCGTAGCCCGTTACCAAAGCTTTAATGTATTTCCAACTATTTCCGTTGGACTGGAATAATTTGAATCTAATGGTTGATCCAACCCACTTGGCTAGGATTAGAACCTTCCTCACAGAAAGGTGAGGAAGGGTTCAACGAAGATTGTGAGGGGTTTAATTTATAATTCCTTCCTCGGAGTCGTAGCCGAGCGTCTTCTCCCATGAGAGTTTGACGTCCCTCGAATATTTGAGAGGATTTAAATTCTGAGCGGTACTATATCAGAATTGATAAATTCTGAGCGGTACTATATCAGAATTGATGTAAATGGGTCTCAGTATCTGTATGATTGTAAATATCATGAGCAATAGTCTCCTCAAAAAAAAAAAAAAAAAAATGGTTGATCCGAACAATTTTGGGGTTTGTTGCAAAATGTATATTTACCTAGCAATAGCATAGTAAATACTAATGGAGACCATCACATCAATTAAGCTATAATTAGAGGATACTGCCTAAGGACCCAAACGGGACGCATGTGGCTAAATCTGTGGTGTACACGTCAATCCAGACCGTTTTGCTTTACAGACATTGTTGAATGGTTAAAAGTTTGACACTAAGGAGATGTAAAACATTACATTGCACAATTTGCCAATTGTAAGGTAGCCGCAGATAACTTATGTTGTAAAAAATTTGCGAAGAAATAAAAGGGAAAAATAACCATTCAAAACAGCAACAAACCCGTGGACTTTGGTTAACCACAAAGGCTAAACAGAAGTGACCCGCATTGCTCTCATTCCCTCTATTCAGTATTACAAAAGTTGGTTATAAAACGAGGGAGAATTTGTAGGCAAAGCTCGCTCGTCTTCAAAGACACTTGTGCGTTAACTAATTCAAGACAGCAAATCTCATTCTCTCGTTCCCTTCGTCACATTTGTTTTATTAGGAGGACTATGGACGAAGAAGAGGCTTCTTGAATTGGAGTTGCCTCGCACAGAAGTTGAAGAAAGTTGAGGGCTTATCTGAAACCTGACCGAAGCTCTCTTCTTTCTTCTTTGAAAATACCTCGATCGGTCTTCTTTTAATTTTTAATTCTTTGATACTGCATCAACCGTTAACCATGGGGGACATTTCTTTGGAGGAGATAAAAAATGAAAATGTTGATCTCGTAAGTATAAGATGTCCATGTTGGAGGCAATGTCAATGTGATCAATGTGTGTATGCAATGTGCTTTATGTTAATGGCCACTTGTCTCTGTGTGTGTGTGTGTGTGTGCAGGAGAGGATCCCCGTGGCTGAAGTCTTTGAACAACTAAAATGTACCCCCAAGGGACTGACTACAGCGGAAGGAGAGAAGAGGCTGCAGATATTTGGCCACAACAAACTTGAAGAGAAAAAAGAGAGTAAACTACTCAAATTCTTGGGATTTATGTGGAATCCTTTATCATGGGTTATGGAAGCTGCAGCAATCATGGCCATTGTTTTGGCCAATGGTGGTGGCAAGCCCCCGGATTGGCCAGACTTCGTTGGTATTGTCGTGTTGCTCCTTATCAACTCTACTATTAGCTTCATTGAAGAAAATAATGCTGGCAATGCCGCTGCTGCTCTGATGGCTGGTCTTGCTCCCAAAACCAAGGTAATGATAACTCATTATCTATTCACACGTCCATTGCTTTTTTTTTTTTTTTCCCCATCTCTTCTTCTTCCAGAATTTGGTTCATTGTGTATATGTTTTTTGCTTTTAGGTGTTGAGGGATGAGAAATGGAGTGAGCAAGAGGCCGAGGTTTTGGTACCAGGGGATATAATCAGCATCAAGCTGGGAGATATTGTCCCGGCTGATGCGCGGCTTTTGGAAGGAGATCCACTGAAGATTGATCAAGCTGCTCTTACTGGTGAATCTCTCCCTGTCACGAAGAATCCAGGTGATGAAGTATTTTCTGGTTCAACTTGCAAACAAGGTGAGATTGAGGCCGTTGTTATAGCGACTGGTGTGCATACCTTCTTTGGCAAGGCTGCCCACCTTGTCGACAGCACCAACCAAGTTGGCCATTTCCAAAAGGTAATGCCTGGCATTTTTATCAATCATGATCCGAATTTCATCAGATTAAGACTATGTGCTGATTAACTGTTTCGTGTGTTCTTGATTGATTAGGTGTTGACAGCAATAGGTAACTTCTGTATCTGCTCAATTGCGGTGGGAATGTTCATTGAGATCATTGTCATGTGGGCGATTCAGAGAAGGAGCTACAGAGATGGTATCGACAATCTGTTGGTGCTCCTCATTGGAGGAATCCCGATTGCTATGCCTACAGTCTTGTCCGTGACAATGGCTATTGGCTCTCACCGCCTTTCGCAGCAAGGTGCAATCACCAAGAGGATGACAGCCATTGAAGAAATGGCTGGCATGGATGTTCTCTGCAGTGACAAGACTGGTACTCTCACCCTCAACAAGCTTTCAGTGGACAAAAGCCTTATTGAGGTGTGTGACTTAAAAGCAAATAACAAATATTGTGCCATGAGAAAAGCGTTAGTACTATATAACCTTTGGTTGTATTTGCAAATGCAGGTATTTGTAAAAGGTACGGACAGCGATGGTCTTATATTGGCAGCAGCCAGGGCTTCCAGGGTTGAAAACCAGGATGCTATTGATGCTTCAATTGTAGGGATGTTGGCAGACCCCAAAGAGGTATAAAATTCGAGCAATATATCATAAAAATTGGTTGTTCATGTTATTCCAAATTCTGCAACGCTGAAGTGAGGAAATGAATATTCAGGCAAGAGCGGGAATCAAGGAGGTCCACTTCCTTCCATTTAACCCAGTTGACAAGCGCACTGCAATCACCTACATTGACGGCAACGGAGACTGGCACAGAACCAGCAAGGGTGCCCCTGAACAGGTAGAGGGATTCCCCAGCTTTTGTACAACCAGTGGTATTTCATTTGCAATTTTGCAGAATCTTACCGTCATTTGTCTACCAGATTATTGATCTATGTGAACTCAAAGGTGAGATGAGGAGAAAAGCCCATCAAATTATTGACAACTTTGCTGATCGCGGTCTCCGTGCTCTGGGAGTTGCCAGACAGGTAAATTATCCTGACTACGCGCTACTTGTTCATGACAACTTCTGAATGGTTATTATCAGCTATGGTGAACTTCTAAGCAAATTTAATTTGCCCATCTGCTCTCTCTATTTGCAGACGGTGCCGGAAAAGACTAAGGAGAGTGAGGGATCACCGTGGGAGTTTGTGGGTCTTTTGCCTCTATTTGACCCTCCAAGGCACGACAGTGCAGAAACAATTCGCCGTGCTCTTGACCTTGGAGTCAACGTTAAAATGATCACTGGTGATCAGCTAGCCATCGGCAAGGAAACTGGTCGCAGACTCGGCATGGGCACAAACATGTATCCCTCATCCTCTCTTCTTGGTCAATCCAAGGATGAGTCCATTGCTTCAATGCCAGTTGAAGAACTTATTGAAAAGGCTGATGGCTTTGCTGGAGTCTTCCCTGGTAAATTCATTCTTTCCGTAACTCAACTAAAGACGAACTAGAAAATATATTTTGCATTTGAGTGGTTTAACTAAGCTAGTTTTGGGTAAACATGCAGAGCACAAGTATGAGATCGTTAAGAAGCTTCAAGAGAGGAAGCATATTTGCGGTATGACAGGAGATGGTGTTAATGATGCTCCAGCTCTTAAGAGGGCTGACATTGGCATTGCTGTTGCTGATGCAACTGATGCAGCTAGAAGCGCTTCGGACATTGTTTTGACTGAGCCGGGATTGAGTGTCATTGTGAGCGCCGTGTTGACAAGCAGAGCCATCTTCCAGAGGATGAAGAATTACACAATCTATGCAGTTTCCATCACCATTCGTATTGTTCTTGGATTCTTGCTTATTGCCCTCCTCTGGAAGTTCGACTTCCCACCATTCATGATCTTGATCATTGCCATTCTCAATGATGGAACCATCATGACTATCTCCAAAGATAGAGTCAAGCCCTCTCCTATGCCTGATTCATGGAAGCTCAAGGAAATTTTCAGCACTGGCGTTGTCCTTGGAACTTACATGGCTCTTGTTACTGCATTTTTCTTCTGGCTTATTCATGATACTCGTTTCTTCTATGTGAGTGAATGAATCAAGATCCCAATAAAACTAATAATAATACTAAAGCGGAAACTAATGCTAATACTCTTAAAATTGCAGAATACTTTTAATCTGAAGGAAATCAACGAAAAACCAGATATGCTTTCAGCAGCCCTGTATCTCCAAGTGAGCATCATCAGTCAAGCACTCATCTTTGTGACAAGGTCAAGGAGCTGGTCCTTCGTTGAACGTCCTGGTGTCATGCTCGTTGGTGCATTTCTTATTGCGCAGTTGGTCAGTATCAAACCTCATTTAGTTGGTTTCGTATGCTATAGAGATGATTGCTTTGCTTGTTCTAACTTTTGACACTTGGTCACTCAAGCTTGCCACTATTATCGCGGTGTATGCAAAATGGGAATTTGCTAGGATTGAAGGCATTGGCTGGGGATGGGCGGGAGCCATCTGGATTTTCAGCATCATTACTTACCTCCCTCTGGATCCTCTCAAGTTCGTGATCCGCTATGCCCAGACTGGAAAGGCCTGGGATAACCTTCTCCAGAACAAGGTATCAAACTAACAACAATTGAGAAAACAACTTTTAATTAAGCTCCATTTACCAGAAATCCTATTAGCACTCATTTTATTCATTTTTTTTAATATTTTAATTTTTTTATGCTATGCAGACGGCATTCACAACCAAGAAAGATTACGGCAAAGGGGAGAGAGAGGCACAATGGGCAATGGCTCAACGCACAATGCATGGTCTTCAAACTTCAGAAGCTACGGTAAATGAAAAGAATAGCAACCGTGAATTGAATGAGCTTGCCGAGCAGGCCAAGAGGCGTGCCGAAGTTGCAAGGTTAGGTACAAGAGGGAAGATAACACTGTCATTTTTTGAGACATGACACTGCTTCTCTCAATAACCCAGTTTAAAAATTCTACAAAAAGAGCTCTTAGCATTCATAATGTTCATACGCATAAGAACAAAACTCTTAGAAATTCCCCTTTTTTTTTTTTTTTTTTGGCAGGCTGAGAGAACTTCACACGCTGAAAGGGCATGTTGAATCAGTGGTCAAGCTGAAGGGATTGGACATTGAAACCATCCAACAACACTACACCGTGTAACCAAGACACACAAACAAATGCAACATTAATGAACTCATCAAAGATGTTTGTTCAAGGATGGAGAATTTGCATAGGCAACTAAGCTAATTAAAGAAGGGACTGAGAGGGGCAAAAAAAAGATTAATCTTTTTATCTTTTGATTTCTATTTTTTTATTTTTTTTTATTGTTCTAGAGGAGGAATAATCAACCGAATGAGATTTGATTGGGTTGTTATTTTTTAGCTTTGATTCTTGAAGAAGGAAAAAAAAAAAAACATATGAAGATGGATGGATTGAACAAGAACTGAAGGCACTATTATTTATAACATCTTTGCGTGTTCCTTTTTGTCTCTCACTTCCAATTTCCTTTTAATTCTGAATATGTAGCAATTGGCAATTGAATTTTGCACTAATCATAATGAAAATAATAATACTAAAAATAATGGATCATTGGTGATGATCAAAATAACTTAAATTTGTATTAAGAATCTGATGAGCATAATTTACATACATATTTTACCCTTAATTATTTAATTGCTAGTTATTTTTTTATTTATTATTTTAATTAATTGAATTGTTTTGTTGAATAGGGAATTAATTGAAGATTATGGATAAAAAGGAATAAAGAAGCTTAATTTTGGAAGTATTAAAGAGTAATTAATTTGGGAGGCATACATGCACATGAAGACAAAGAAGATCAAGTGATGTTTGGAACCCACACTTGGCTTTCATAATTGAAAAAGGAATCCTAATGCAAATCTAAATGGAAGTCCACGTGCAAGGCATTGCAAAATATGGAAAGCAATTAATTTGCCATGAATTGGAATTACAATCCTTCAAGGATTCGGCTAGGGATTAAAAAAATATAAAAGCCAAACTTTGGCTTTTGGAAGGGAGGCGGCCAGGAGGAGGAAAAGAAAGCAGACGGCCAGGGAGAGGAGAAGAGCGGCTGCAGCAGAGATTCGGCTTCCATGGCTGGTTTTATCTCTTTTATTGTTTTCTATTCAAGTATGTCTAGCTAAATTTCTTATACTGAGGTTAAGGATGAAACCCTATTCAATAAAATAAATTGTCTTTTTATTTAATTAATTCCTTACATGTGTGCTTTAATGTTTATGGTTCTTGTTTCACATGATTAATTGGATGTTATTAAATTCTTTTCACCAATTCTGTCATGCATTATTGGTTGTTAAGATTAATATTTGATTAAATCTATGCTTGGATCTATGAAGTTTATACATGATTATTTTTGATTCTATGTCTTTCATTAAGTTGTTTACATAGAGTGCTTAGGAAAATTTTGACTCTTTGTTATTCAATATGTTTACATGGGATTCTTAGATGTCATAATATCAAGCAGAAAAAGAACCTACACAAGATTAATTTTATTTGGGCTTAATTGTTATATCCATGAGATGACATAGATTGATTTCGAGTTGTCACTCTAAAATTGGGAGTTAATTAATAATTAGATAATTACTAGTTGAATAGTGGTGGATTCTGAGACCTTGGTAATCTTTGTCTTATTGAATTCTCATTTGCTTTAATTATTTTCTTATTTTAATTAGTTTAATTTCTTTTAAAATTCAATTTGCTCAACTAGGTTAGGATTAATATTAAGTTTAGATTTAAATTAGACTTTTCAATTTATAACAATCCCTGTGGGTTCGACCTCGTTACCACTATTCTAGATCTAGATTCGTGCGCTTGCGAGTATATTAAAATTTTCACAACAAGTTTTTGGCGCCGTTGCCGGGGATTGTGCTAGAAAGTCAGTTTAATCTAGGTTAATTTGATTCACCACTTGCAGCCAACCAACCATCTTGCATTGTGTTGCCACAAACTACAGCAACGCACTTTGAGCTTAAGCCCTCTGTCATTCAACTTTTACCATCTTTCCATGGGTTAGAGAGAGAGGATCCATATTTACACATTAAGGAATTTCTTGACATATGTTCTACATTCCGTTTTCAAAATTTTAATGATGAGTCAATTAGGCTTCGTATGTTCCCTTTCTCATTAAAAGACAAAGCGAAAGCTTGGTTGAATTCACTTCCTGCTGGGTCCATTATTACATGGGATGAATTGAGTAATAAGTTTCTCACCAAGTTTTTCCCTATGTCCAAAACAAATGCCCTTAGGAGAGAGATAAGTGATTTTTATCAAAGAGAGGGTGAGCAATTTTATGAGTGTTGGGAAAGATTCAATGACTTACTTCTTAAGTGTCCCCACCATGGTTTTGAGAAATGGAGACTTATACAGTGCTTTTATAATGGTTTAACCATGTCAAATCGTCATATGGTAGAGTCTATGAATGGTGGGAGATTTTTGAACTTACATGAAGGGGCTGCATGGGATTTCTTTAATTCACTTTCTGAGAATTCTCAACAGTGGGATTTTTCAAATCAAAGAGAGAAGTCATCGCAAGTTTCTAGGAAAGGTCTATATGAAGTTAGGGATGATTTTGATGTGAAAGTCACTAGCTACACTTTCTAGGAAAGTAGATGCCTTAGCTATGAACCAATCAATGACTCATCATCCTAGTGTAGCTAATGAGGTTTGTGCTCTTTGTTCTAACTTGTCTCATACAGCGCAGAATTGTCCATCATTACCAGCGTATCAAGAGGCTTATTTCGAAAGCGGTACATGCCTTGCAATCATATGAAAACCTCCAACAGTCCATATTCATCCACATATAATCCTAATTGGAGGAATCACCCTAATTTTTCTTGGAAACAAAATCAACCTTTGTCAAACCAAGGAGGACAACAATTCAGCATGCCCAATCAGCAGTTTGTCCCTCCTAATCCAATGTATCCCTCTACCCAACAACCTATGTCTCAATTTGTTGCACCCCAACAAAGAAAACCTTCTTTAGAGGATACACTTCAAAGTTTCATTCAGTCAACCCAACAAGCCTTTCAGTCAAATACTCAAGCTATTCTAAAGCTTGAACATCAATTGGGTCAATTAGCAACTACTGTAGCTGAGAGAGAGAAAGGAAAATTCCCTAGTCAACCAGTTCCTAATCCTAAAGGAGTGCACGAAGTTGGATCGAGTTCAAGCCATCAGCATGAAGAAGCAAAGTCTATTATGACTTTGAGAAGAGGAAAATTATTTGACAACAAGGTGGAGGTTCAAACAAGAAAGACATCTGAGCCTACTTCTTCAGATCCAGTTCCATCGCAAGATTCATCACCAAATGATCACGAAAATGGCCCACCAGCTTACATTCCCAAGGCTCCTTTTCCTCAAAGGTTAGCAAAGGTAAAGAAAGGGACTTCAACAGGTGAGATTATGGAAATCTTCAAGCAGGTAAGTATAAACATCCCTTTACTTGATGCTATTAAGCAAGTTCCTTCATATGCCAAGTTTTTGAAAGATTTATGCACTAAAAAGAGAAATCTGCATGTCACCAAAAAGGCATTTCTAACTGAACAAACTAGCAATTTACTTCAATGTAAAATACCACCAAAATTTAAAGATCCTGGTTCTCCTACTATCTCATGTGTTATAGGAAACCAATCGTTTGATAAAGCATTTTTGGATTTGGGTGCTAGTGTTAATCTCTTGCCTTATTCTGTTTACATGCAACTTGGACTAGGTGAATTAAAGTCAACTTCCATTATTTTACAACTTGCAGATAGGTCAATGAAAATACCTCGTGGTATTATAGAGGATGTGTTGATACAGATTGACAAATTTTATTATCCTGTTGATTTTATTGTTATTGATACTCAGCCTGTACAGGATCTTAAGAAACACGTACCAGTTATTCTAGGACGTCCTTTCTTAGCTACAGCTGATGCTCATATTAGTTGCAGGACTGGAAACATGCAATTGTCTTTTGGTAACATGACCATGGAATTAAACATTTTTAATGTTCCTAAACAGGCACAAGAAGATGATGAAGTCGTTGAAGTAGATATGATAGAAGCATCAATGGATGACTTATTTATTTCTAACCACTGTGACAATCCATTAATACCATGCACAATTAACTCTGATTTCTCTGTTGATGTTGACAGTGGTATTGAAGAAGTTAATGCTTTACTTGATTCGACTCTTATCATAGATCCAATTAAGTGGAAAGAAAAGATTGAGCCACTTCCTCCTGAAGAGAAAATTAAACCATTCAAGATGGAGCAACTTTCTAAAGAACTGCAACATAAATCACATTCTAACATGAAAAAGGTGGTAAGATCTAAAGTGCTTAAATTGTTAGATTTTTATACTACTTCAGATAACTCTCAGGTAAGCTTGGAACAGAAGAGATCAAAGCAGTGCGATATCGAGGAGTTTCATTACCATCGTCCTTTTATAGATAAAATGCTCCAGTGCTTATTCAATTATATTTTCTGGTATTTTTTGCATAATTGCTTTGATTTTCACCAAATTCTTATTGATCCTGGTTGATTTGTTGTTTACATTAATTAATTAGTTTAGTAGGATATTTTTTTTTCTATTTTGTTTTTATTTATTATTTATATTTCTTCTAATGTGTTCTTTTTAGTTGTTATTTTCTTTTGAGCTTCCCCAGCCCATTCAGGTGTGTTCTCTCCAATTTTTTTCTGTTATTATTTATGATTGTTATTTATTTATTTATTTTTTTTTCATCTTTTTGCATGCATATCTTTTATTTATGAAACATTGAGGACAATGTTCCGAATAAGTTTGGGGTGTGTGCTTTGTTTGTTATTAAAAAAATTAAAAAAAAAAAATTAAAAAATAAATTGTGTTTTTGGTTTGTTTTTATGTGAAAAGCCAATGATGAGAACTTGATTGACAATGCATATGGTTCTTGTGAAGGGTTGAATATTGTCTTAGTTTTTACTTGATTCTTGTGTTAGTTCCTCTTGATTGAGATTCTTTGAACACTAATATTAGTTCTTTCATGATTTTGACTTGAAATCTGAGATTGACGCAGCCTGAGTTGAGAATTTTAGATAGAGTAAATGACTGTTTGTCTTGATTCTTACCTCCACAAAAAAAAAAAATGTATACACAGGCGCCATAGTCAGAAATAGCTACCTATAACCCTTAAGAGTGAAGCTATCCTTGAGTAATTTGGGCCTATGTACCACCAGTATGTAGAGGATAATCTACCATGAGAAGAAGGCTACCTTAAGGGGTAGAGTGAAAGCTCCTGACTTTGGTTAAAAAAAAAAAAAGAAAAAAAAAAGAAAAAAAAAATCAATCAAGTGCATGTGCTAAAAAAAAAATCAAAAGAAAATGCACATAAAAGCCTGTGGAAACGAAAAAAAAATTGGAGATCAAGATGATAAGATTAGTTTGACCTGCTCTTTTCTTTGTTTGAGGCGAAGGCTGTTGATGTTTAGGATTTTGGGAATGGATTTGATTGAATTGATTTCACACACACACTACAAGGATCAAGAGAGAGATGAGATTGACTATCGAATTAAAGTTAAAACTTTGCTAATATTTTAAATTTTATTTGAGCTATATAATTTATGCAATCTTTGAGGCTATTTTCATGTGTTATTTAAAGATTTTGATTCCTTTTATTGTTATTCTAAAAACAAAAAAAAAGAAGATGTTTGATAGGTCATAAATAGTCATGCTATATTTAGTTTAATTCCCTCATATTTTGATTGATCTCGTGCTAATTTGTGTAAATTATGTTTGATTTAATCTAGGAGCCAAAGCATGGAGATTAAGATAAAAAGTGGATAATAAGGGCTTTATTTGGGCTTTGCAATCGTGGGCTGACCGTTGACTTGAAGGAGACGGTTTCCTAGCATTAAGAGGAGAAGAAGCCAAGAAGGATTAGAAAAGCTAGCAAAGAGAAGCTGAGGAAAAAGGAAAACTAGCAATAAAAGGAAAGCAAAGGGCGTGTGAATATAAAAGGACATCCAAGCTTAGGGGGATTAGTGAGCTGGAACGTGAGAAGCAAAGAAAAAAAGGCTGCTGCAATTTATTTTGTTTTGTTTGGCCACCATGAGTGGCTAAGCTTTTAATTCTGATCCAAGGGTAATCAAATTCCGATTGTAGTTTTGTGAGGCTTTGAACTTAACAAGAATTTCTTCAATCCAAGTAATTTTTATTTCTTGTTCTTATTTTCTATGAATTATTTATATTGATTGAGTTGGCAATATTTATTTTTCTATCGCTAGTCATGAGTTTGTGATCCGTAATTGTCATGAACGATTGAATTGAGTAGCAAGGAGTTGGCTCATATGTGTGTATATTGGTGGCCACAATTACATAGCTTGCATGATAGGCTCTAGGGAAATAAAAATGCGAAGTTGATTAATTGGAGAAATCTGAGATAATTGATTTTTGTTTTAGTCATTCTCATTAATCTGCTATCATTTAATTTGATATGGAGCGATGATTGAATTAATGGTAAGAATTGATTTGAGCGATTGTTTGAGTCTATTACATTAGGAGAATAATTGCTTTCTGCGGGATTCCGATTAAGTAGACTAAGTTCTTGGATTGAGTAATTTATATTTTGGCCTATGATCAAAATTGTAATTGGATGGAATTGACACCCTTGGATTGGAAGTTTGGTAAGATTAATTTTCCTTGCTTAATTTTAGATCTTGTTTTATTTTATTTTATTTTATTTTATCATAATCTCGTTTAAGAACAAACCCAAAACCCGGAAAAGCATTGTGGTTTACCTAACCGGTGACCGTTTAGAGTCGAGAAAGAAGAAGTCGCAAAAGCGGCTTGCCGGATCCATTTACCAGCCGTAGTTTAAAGTCCGAGAACCGATACAAGCAACATTGAATTAGGTTTCTCGTCAGGATAACCGCATCTTTCCGGCAAGACTTCCGACGGTCTTAGGTTTTCTATCCGGGTTTCGGATCGTCGAGAATCATTACCGACCACAACGGATTGCGGATTCCTTTTCCGGTTAGCGAATCGAGTCGATGGCGGACAACACACAAACGGACATCCGGTTTCCCATATCCGGTTGGCCGGTTATTTCCCAGAAAACTTCACAGAACAAACGGCTAACCGTTTTCCCTTAAACGGCTATCCGTTTGGATCCAGCAAGCTCGAAAATCAGTTTTTTTCTTGGAAAATTAATTTTTAGACTTTGAGAAAATTAAATACATAGTTCACTAGGGATTCGACCGGGTCTACATTTCTACAAATTTATTTAGGTGAATCAGTATTTGTTTTGAGGAGCTTCGACAAACTCCGTCAAAATTGGCGCCGTTGCCGGGGAACTAATTTTAGTTTCTCATTGTTTAATTGTTTATTTGATTTAGTTTATGACTCGTTCCTCTCAGGGTACTAATTTGCAGTATAATCCTGAAATCGAGAGACGGTAGCGTCAATTGAGAAAAGAGACTGAGAGAAAGCGTCGTCTTGAGGAAGAAGCGAGATAGATTTCACCTGGTGGTACATCCATTTTGCGAAACTAAAGAAAAGATGGCAGACAGAACTCTCAAAGAACTCGCCGCACCAGATTTGAATCAACAGCCCCTATGCATTACTTTTCCTAATTTTGCTAATGATTTTGAATTAAAATCTGGTTTAATTCATTTACTTCCTTCTTTTCGTGGTTTTGCAGGAGAAGATCCTCATAAGCATCTAAAAGAATTTCACATCGTTTGCTCTGGAATGAAGCCACATGGTGTATCCAAGGAGCAAATCAACCTTAGAGCCTTTCCTTTCTCTTTGAAGGATCAAGCTAAAGATTGGCTTTATTATCTACCATCCGGTTCTATCACCACATGGAACGAGATGAAGAGGCTATTTACGGAGAAATTCTTTCACGCCTCGCCTGCTAGTATTAGGAAGGAGATTTATGGTATCACACAAATCCAGGGAGGCTTGTCAGTCAGCGATTCAGCGATTATGTGCTAGCTTTCCCCACCATAATTTCTGATCAACTCCTTATCAATATTTCTATGAGGATTATTGCCAATGGATAGGAGTATGATTGATCAACAGTGGTGGAGCTTTAGTGAACAAGACACAGGCGACCAAACAATTGATTTCAAATATGGTGAAACTTCTCAGCAATTTGATGCAAGGCGGGTGGAGGATCTGTCGAAAAGTTAACGAGGTAAGTGACCTTAAAATCAAATTTACGGTTAGCTGCTTTGGTTCGTCAAATGGCTGTAGGGCAATTACAAACAGTGAAAGCGTGTGGAATATGCTCACTTCATGGGCACCCTACTGATATGTGCCCCACATTACAACAAGACTCCACACAAGAAGCCAATGCTATAAATGGGTTTCCTAGTCACGCTCAAAGGCCATACGATCCCTATTCGAATCACTACAATCCTGGATGGAGGGATCATCCTAACTTTAGTTATGGAAACCAAGGAGGACAACAAAGGCCACCGCCTCAGAACTTCACTAGACCACCTCCAATCCCCACACAAACTCAAGCTCCCAACTCAGGTATGTCTTTGGAAGATATTGTTAAGAATCTTGCTACCAATACTCTTCAATTTCAACAGGAAACAAGAACAAGCATCCAGAGTTTAGGCAACCAAATCACTCAATTAGCCACGTCAGTTAGTAAGTTGGAAGCTCAAAATTCTGGAAAGTTGCCTTCACAACCAGAAGTCAACCCATGGAGAATCAGAAGGCAATTTCACCGAAGCGGAAAAGAAATTCCCTGGATCAACTCCACCTAAAGGTTCGAAATGGCCATGAGACGAAGATGAAGACGCCCATCTAAAATAAGGCGTGGGTAAAATTCGATCCTACTTTTTCTCTTTCATCTTACACGCCTACACCTCCTTTTCCTAGGTTAGCTAAACCCAGAAGATGAGCAAGAAAAGGAGATTGGACACGCTAAGAGAGTGCAAATTAACATCCCCTTATTGGACGCGATCAAACAAAT
Source organism: Citropsis articulata (assembly GCA_030449925.1). Classification (NCBI taxonomy): domain Eukaryota; kingdom Viridiplantae; phylum Streptophyta; class Magnoliopsida; order Sapindales; family Rutaceae; genus Citropsis; species Citropsis articulata. The sequence continues at coordinate 2,371,533 of JASUUH010000168.1, forward strand.
CCCCAAATATGCAAAGTTCTTGAAAACGCTGCACCAACAAGAGGAAGATAAAGGAAAAGGGAAGGTTGAGGTAAGTCAAAATGTGTCGTGATTTTACAAAAGAATATGCCGGAAAAATGCAAGGATCCGTGTATGTTTTCATTACCTTGTGTGATCGGTGAAAAGAAAATCGAGCATGCTATGCTAGATTTAGGAGCTTCAATTAATGCCATTTTCGCTTACCAAGATTTAAAGTTGAATGACTTGCAAAAGGCGGTGTAGTTATTCAATTGGTGACCGTTTTATATTCACCCACTTGGGATAGTGGAAGATGTCTTGCACAAGTTAATGAGCTTATATTTCCGTAGATTTTACATATTGTAGATGGAAAGTAATCCTTCTTCAAAATCGGCCGATTTTGTGAGACCCTTCATGAAAACCGCCAAGACGAAAATTGATGTAGATGAGGTACTCTCCGTCGAGTTTGATGGAGAGATTGTTAAATTTAATATATTGATGATGAAACACCCCACCGATGTGCATTCTCTTTGTCAAATTGATGCGATCAATTTATCAGTGCGGATGTTTTTGCCCAAGGAAGTGTTGGGAATGAGCTAAAATTAGATGCACAATCTAATTTAAAAGGCATTTGATGAATTATTCGCTTTGCGACTGTGTCTAGCCAAAGACATAAAACAAAGGCGCTTATTGGGAGGCAACCCAAATATTTTCTTTATTCTTGCTTTTGAGTTTTTATTTTTACTTTTAGTTTTCTTTACTTTCGTTGATTTTATTTTAAGCCTCCAGATGTTCTTGATGAAGAAAATTAACCTCAATAAATCGTGCTCGCGCCACTTTTCAGCTTTCTTTGGAACCTTATCCCTAGCTCATTCGAGTCCACACCGCTCACATCCAGGGGAGTTTCTTCTTCCCTTCTCATTTACTTTTCATCATTATTATTTTCTGTGAGCTATTTACTTATTGATACATTGAGGACAATGTATTATTTAGGTGTGGGGGAGGATTTTGGCAATGTTCTTAAAAATAAAAAAATTTTGTGCCTTAAGTCTTCTCAATATCTTTGAATACCTTGTAAGCTAGGGATACATCTTTGTTTTGAGTTTTAATGCATGAAAGAGGTAAGCATGAATAGTGTTTTTCTTTAAAATTTTCGATGGTGTCGAATTAATTTGTTGATTGAAAAGTGCACAAGACTTGATGCAAAATAGACACTCTAGTGAGCTTTTAAGCCTAAGAGCAACTTATTACATTTTTGCTCCTTTTATTTTTGTTGAGTGTATCAAACTTAGTGTGTTTGTTCTAGAACTTGCTTATGAATGTATGTTGAGACCACATTTTTGAATTGATGCTTAAGTGTGATAAGGGCAATTAGGTTTAACCAATTCTTAGACTCTAAAAGACCCACCTTTTATTTTCCCCTAGTTAGCCCCTTTGAGCCTTTTTTTCCCTTTCATTTGTTTCTAACACATTATTTAACCCCAAGCCTTCTTGTTTGTTATCCTTGTTTTCTTTCTACCCTATCAAGACAAGAGTGAAGTAATTGCATGAAAAAAAAAAAAAACGAAAAAAAGGAAGAAAAAGAAGAAAAAGAAGAAAAAAAAAAGAAAAAAAAGAAAAAAGAAAAAAAAAAAATTCCGTTGTGAAATTTATTCCCTTAATTGGATGATTGGAGAATTATTTGCAAAAGCAATTGAATTATCAAATTGTTTCTCCAAGTGTTTAAGTGCTTAAATGTGGGGATAAATTTCATTGTCTTAGAAGTTTGTTTGTTTATTTTATGAGGTATCATAATCATGCATGTAACTAACTCTTTGTCTTGATCGTTAAACCCTTAATTTTCCCTTCTACCATACCCTTACCTAAAGCCCCATTTCAACCCTTGTTAAGTCCCTTTGATTTTTGCATCATATTCATATGCAGTGGTGGAGATTTAAATCATTTGCAAGCTTATGGTAATGACATGCTATGCTTTGATTTTGAGAGTAAAACACGCACCCTAAACACTTTGAGAGCATTGAGCGAAACCATGCGAGGGTGTTAAGTCTTGCTGCATTTGATTTTGATGGATCGATGAGATGCTTATGTTTTTGTTACAAATTCTATCATATGAATGCTTATTCTCTAGATTGTCACTATGATTCGACTCATTGATGTGTGTTTAGTTTTATTGGTATTCTTGGATATTGAATGGGTTGAAGGGAAGATTGGTATGTCGATTTGAGATATGCTTGAGGACAAGCATGGTTTAGGTGTGGGGGAATTTGATAGGTCATAAATAGTCATGCTATATTTAGTTTAATTCCCTCATATTTTGATTGATCTCGTGCTAATTTGTGTAAATTATGTTTGATTTGATCTAGGAGCCAAAGCATGGAGATTAAGATAAAAAGTGGATAATAAGGGCTTTATTTGGGCTTTGCAATCGTGGGCTGACCGTTGACTTGAAGGAGACGGTTTCCTAAAGATAAGAGGATAAGAGAAGGATTAGAAAAGCTATGAAAAGAGGAAACTGCAGGAAAAGGAAAACTAGCAATAAAAGGAAAGCAAAGGGCGTGTGAATATAAAATGACATCCAATCTTAGTGGGATTAGTGAGCTGGAACGTGAGAAGCAAAGAAAAAAAGGCTGCTAAAATTTCTTTTGTTTTGTTTGGCCACCATGAGTGGCTAAGCTTTTAATTCTGATCCAAGGGTAATCAAATTCCGATTGTAGTTTTGTGAGGCTTTGAACTTAACAAGAATTTCTTCAATCCAAGTAATTTTTATTTCTTGTTCTTATTTTCTATGAATTATTTATATTGATTGAGTTGACGCCTTAATTCAATATTTATTTTTCTATCGCTAGTCATGAGTTTGTGATCCGTAATTGTCATGAACGATTGAATTGAGTAGCAAGGAGTTGGCTCATATGTGTGTATATTGGTGGTACAATTACATAAACTGCATGATAGGCTCTAGGGAAATAAAAATGCGAAGTTGATTAATTGGAGAAATCTGAGATAATTGATTTTTGTTTTAGTCATTCTCATTAATCTTAATGCTATCATTTAATTTGATATGGAACGATAATGCCCAGTTGAATTAATGGTAAGAATTGATTTGAGCGATTGTTTGAGTCTATTACATTAGGAGAATAATTCTTTCATGGGATTCCGATTAAGTAGACTAAGTTCTTGGATTGAGTAATTTATATTTTGGCCTATGATCAAAATTGCAATTGGATGGAATTGACACCCTTGGATTGGAAGTTTGGTAAGATTAATTTTCCTTGCTTAATTTTAGATCTTGTTTTATTTTATTTTATTTTATTTTATCATAATCTCGTTTAAGAACAAACCCAAAACCCAGGAAAACGGCTAACCGGTTTACCCTAACCGGCTGACCGTTTAGAGTCAGAAAGAAGAAGTCGCAAAAACGGCTTGCCGGATCCCATTTACCGGCCAGCCGTTTAAAGTCCAGAACCGATACAAGCAACATTCGGAATTCCGGTTTTCCTCATCCGGATAACCGCATCTTTCCGTAAGAGACTTAAAGAACCGGTCTTGGTTTTCTATCCGGGTTTGGGATCGTCCCAGAATCATTACCACAACCGGATTGGATTCCTTTTCCGGTTAAGCAGTCAATCGAGCGGACAACACACAAACGGACATCCGGTTTCCCATATCCGGTTGGCGGTTATTTCGAAAAACTTCACGAACAAACGGCTTTTCCATGCTAAACTATCCGTTTGGATCCAAAAGCTCGAAAATCAGTTTTTCTTGGAAAATTAATTTTAGACTTTGAGAAAATTAAATACATAGTTCCTAGGGATTCTGCCTCACCATTTCTACAATTTTATTTGGGTGAATCGATGTTGTTTTGAGGAGCTGACAAACTCCGTCATGTTTGTGGGTATCATCAAAAGCCCTCACGACTATAACTCGTCTAGCGGCCAGGGGTTTAAAGGCTTGTTGCATACGCTAAATGCAATCGCGATTACCTGTGAAAGTGGTTTAGTTAGGATTTACTTTTTGTTATTTTTGTTTTTATTTTTTAGTTTTAGTTTTGCTCGAGGACTAGCAAAATCTAAGTTTGGGAGTATTTGATGAGCATAATTTACATACATATTTTACCCTTAATTATTTAATTGCTAGTTATTTTTTTATTTATTATTTTAATTAATTGAATTGTTTTGTTGAATAGGGAATTAATTGAAGATTATGGATAAAAAGGAATAAAGAAGCTTAATTTTGGAAGTATTAAAGAGTAATTAATTTGGGAGGCATACATGCACATGAAGACAAAGAAGATCAAGTGATGTTTGGGACCCACACTTGGCTTTCATAATTGAAAAAGGAATCCTAATGCAAATCTAAATGGAAGTCCACGTGCAAGGCATTGCAAAATATGGAAAGCAATTAATTTGCCATGAATTGGAATTACAATCCTTCAAGGATTCGGCTAGGGATTAAAAAAATATAAAAGCCAAACTTTGGCTTTTGGATGGGAGGCGGCCAGGAGGAGGAAAAGAAAGCAGACGGCCAGGGAGAGGAGAAGAGCGGCTGCAGCAGAGATTCGGCTTCATGGCTGGTTTTATCTCTTTTATTGTTTTCTATTCAAGTATGTCTAGCTAAATTTCTTATACTGAGGTTAAGGATGAAATCCTATTCAATAAAATAAATTGTCTTTTTATTTAATTAATTCCCTACATGTGCTTTAATGTTTATGGTTTGCTTCACATGATTAATTGGATGTTATTAAATTCTTTCACCAATCCATGCATTATTGGTTGTTAAGATTAATATTTGATTAAATCTATCTTGGACCATGAAGTTTATACGATTATTTTTGATTCTATTGCCTTTCATTAAGTTGTTTACATAGAGTCTTGGGAAAATTTTAATTTGTTATTCAATATGTTTACATGACTTAGATGTCATAATATCGAAAAGTTAACCTACAAGATTAATTTTATTTGCTTAATCATATATCCAGAGATATAGATTGATTTCGAGTTGTCACCTAAAATTGGGAGTTAATTAATAATTAGATAATTACTAGTTGAATAGTGGTGGATTCTCGAGACCGGTAATCTTTGTCTTATTGAATTCTCATTTGCTTTAATTATTTTCTTATTTTAATTAGTTTAATTTCTTTAAAATTCAATTTCTTTCAACTAGGTTAGGATTAATATTAAGTTTAGATTTAAATTGACTTTTCAATTTATAACAATCCTCAGAGGTCAATTCGCTACACTATTCAGATTCAGATTCACTTATGAAGATATTAAAATTTTCACAACAGAATCCCATTGGGTACTTCTAAAATGGAAACGAGTAAACTTAAGAACAATTTCTTTTTCTTTTTTTTTAATTATAAATCACTAACAATAATTACAGTGGCCTGCAACGTGCCACGTGGCCACTTTGACCTTTTCTCCCGCCAATTAAAATTTCCCGCCCACTCCGCCAATTATGTCGTTTTCATACAACCCCAGTCCCCAGCGGCGTTAGTAAAGACTCTTCAGTTCATAATCCGAAAACTTAAAGCCGTGAAAGAGGGGGAAAAAAAAAACACCCTCTAAAATAATCTCTCTCTCTTTCTCTGAAGATTCCGTGTTTCAATGGCGCCTGATAAACTAACAGAGTATGAGCGAAAACGACTTGAAAACATTAAGCGAAACGAGCAGATGCTGGCTGCTCTGAAAGTACATGCTAAGGCCTCCGATCTCTCAGCCGCTTCAAAACGCCAAAGGTATCTCTCTCTCTCTCTCTTTGTGTTTGTGAGCAAGCGAGTTTTGAAATTCAATACCCAGTCTTATTTTTGTAATTTATGCATATCCAGTATAAATATACCCACATAAAGTTTATGTGTAAAATGAATAACCCATGTTTTTTAAGATTCCATAATATTTTATTTGTGTATTGATGTAAATGGGAATGATTTGAATATTTGTGATATTCATTTCCTTGTACTAGTTTTTTTTTTCTCAATTTTTTAATGCATTAATAGATAGATAAAAGATTTTTCTTTTTGGGCGAATAGTCATTTTTTGTTTGGAAGATTTATTTATGTATTGAGGTGATTTTATGTTTGTTTGATGGCAGGGTTGAGATTAAGGCATATAAAGTGAGTCCACAGAAGAAATCTAAACCCGAGACTCCCATTGTGCTCAGGCGTTCTTTAAGAACCCAAGGAATGCAGCCGGATTCGAAAGGTTTGAGTGATCATTCGATTGCTTCTGATCCTAAAACCTCGAAATCTGTTAGTCCAAAGAAGTCCTCTGCTATGACAGGTCCTCTGAGCTTTAAAGACGCTTGTGTTGAAACTGGGACTTTTGTATCACTTGTTGATGCCTTTTTTAGAGTTGCAAAGAAACCCCATTTTGGTGAAATTAAAGAAGAATTCAATGCAAGTTTGGATTATGAGATGAAACCTAAAGTGGGGGTTTCAGTTTCAGTTAAAGAAGATGGAGTTAAGGCTTGTAAGGACGAGGACTTGGGTTTCGTAATTAAGGACGAATTTAATGGATTTAAAACTTGCAAAGATGAGGGTTTGAGTGTGGGTTCTTGTGATTTAATTAAGGGTGTGGTTAAGACAGAGAAGATTGAAGTTGGGAGTTGTGTTGATATAGGATCATTAACTCTGAAGCCAGAGAATATAGCGCGAATTATGCCAGGAAGAATAATGCAGATGAAGTTTCTTCCTTGTAGCGATGTGAGAATGGTTGTGGCTGGAAGCAAGCTGGGAAATATTACTTTTTGGAATTTGGATTCTCAGCAAGATGAAGACAATGGGATATATTTGTTTCGCACGCATTTAGGTCCTATATCAGGGATTGTAACTCAACAATATTGCTTGTCTAAGGTACTTTTTGTTTGGAATTTCTTGGCTTTTATAATTATTTGCATGAAATCTTCACCAATTTTCATTACATGTATTAAATGTACCAGTTGCTCTGATGGTTTGATTTGCATGAAATCTTAACTTATTTTCATTAGCCGTGATTAAAATGTAGATCTTCACCAGTTGCTATGATGGTTTAATTCGATTGATGGATGCTGAGAAGGAGGTATTTGATCTAGTTTACTCCAGCGAGTATGCTGTATTTTCACTTTCGCAACAGCCAAACAATGTAAACGCTTTATATTTCGGTGAAGGTCAAGGGGGATTGAATATGTGGGATGTGAGAAGTAGAAAATCCTCAACCGAATGGCTTCTACATGAAGCCAGGATCAACACCATTGATTTTAATCCACGAAACCCCAATATCATGGCTACTAGTTCCACGGATGGGACTGCTTGTATTTGGGATTTGAGAAGTATGGCAATAGATAAACCAGAACCTATGAAGGTGTTGAGTCATAAAAGGGCAGTGCATTCTGCTTACTTCTCACCCTCTGGGAGCTCCCTTGCAACGACAAGGTATGTTATGTTGCTTTGACCTCATGCTGCATTCGCTTGATTTTCAGCTTTTGAGTTAATGTTGTTAGAGCCTTTCCAGAGATATTTTTATTAGTTATTTGTAAACCAAAATCTCCATTTGAATTACCTACCGTATTCTGATCCAATTTAATCACTGATTGTGATTTCCTTCTTACGTAAATCCTGTGTTATTTATCACTTCTCAGTATTAATGCTTCTTATAACAGTAGAAGTTTATCCAAGTCAAAGCATCTTCTATGTTACAGGTAACTTGAGAAAATATTTGTTAACGTAATGCTTGTATGAGGACCAGTTTCTGATTTGATTATGTAGTTTTGATGATACTATCGGTATATGGAGTGGGATCAACTTTGAGAATACTTCGATGATACACCACAATAATCAGACTGGAAGGTGGATATCGTCTTTCAGGTATTGTGATTGATATGGTGCGGTTATAGCAAACATTTTCTGCATGCATTATTTTTCTAAGTCACTCAATACGCTGAAGGCCAATTTCTATTTTTTGGTGGAGCAGGGCAATATGGGGTTGGGATGATTCATGCATTTTCGTTGGCAACATGACAAGAACAGTTGATGTCATCTCTCCTGCTCAAAGAAGAAGTGTAGCAACTTTGCAGAGCCCATATATCTCTGCAATTCCTTGCAGATTTCATGCTCACCCTCATCAGGTTGGGACGCTAGCAGGAGCTACAGCTGGTGGCCAGGTTTATGTTTGGACATCAGATTAAGAATCTGTGGGAGAATTGTGTAATTGTTGTGAAACGACATGTAGCTGCCTTTGTCAAGCCAATTTCAAAGAAATTAATAGTTTTTAGGATTTTTGTAACTTGATAACTGAATCACGGGTCATTCTGGTGTACCAGCGTTTTGGAATACTATTGTTATGGATCATTTGCAACGATTACATTGCCCATGTTCAGAGATCCATAAAATTTGAGTATCTCGATCCATGGAATATTGTAGAAGCTTTCCCAGTTACAAGAAAAATTCAATTACACATAACTATCAATGACTATGCATCGGGGCTTGGGAATAAACTTACTGAATCAGCATGAGTTTAGATTGATTTTTAGTCCTGTCAAGGTTCTTTGGATAAATAATTGACTCAGTCCACACCATGGCTTATTTGAAATTGGCTGACCCCTTACTCCCAAATGCTGATACATTGTAAACCTATCATCCTTTCACCCAGAGAGTCGAAATCCATGATCAAATAATGTATGTTAGTTAATTAAGTATTTACATTCTTCCATGAAGTTACTTGAGATGGAATTATATTTTCACTGCAGGCAAGCACAGCCTGTGCCACCAATTTCCCAAACCAACCATGGTATAACAAACCCCTAGAGCCAAGTCCCCCAAATAACCAGTATTTACATGCATGAGTTTTACCTACAAGATTATCAACACAACCTAGCAGCGGAGGTGAGCCGTTGGGAGTCATTGGTGGCAATGCCCTCAAGCCAGCCCTAGCTCCAGTGAAAGACCAATTTTTCATGCCTGGATATATAGCAGATGCCTTTGGCAGAAGCTCTTCTAGGGCATTTGAAGCTTCATCTGCTGAGACAATTGGTGATGAATTTCTGGATTTCCATTCCTTTGTTGAGCCCATAAGTAAACTGCGGCTTCCCTGGACAGCTAGCCATGCATCTGACAGTATGGAGGGGCCATGGTCTGGATAATATTCCCTGAAATACAGCATTCCAGATATAGAGTCTTACAAATGGAGAAAAATATTTTGATATTAACTGGACATTTGAGCCATTATTCCCCACAAAAATTTCCATTCTAGTAATTGTAACCCAAAAAGAAAAGGAAAAGAGAGACAGCAGAAAATGGATGATAAGTATTGGATGGCTTTGCTTGGCGCTTATTTGCATTTGAATCACGTTTTGGAATCTGAAATCTTGTTATTAGCTGGGGGCATCTTTCATGGGTTCTCATATTTAAAGAAAATTGGATTTCAAGGCCCTCATCCTATAGAAACAAAGATAGCATTTAGTAAGTTCCAAGGTAATGAATTCTCCTTAATCCATCGGCAACCTTGAATAGAAGAAGAATTATTTGTTTACGGAAGCAATTCAAAATGCCAAACTGCAGATCCTCTGGCTTGATATTTTATAGAAAGCAAATGATAGCTCTTACCCTATAAAATCAGGCAGTTGCATGTGAGCAATGACCCCTCGGCATGTCCTCAAAGGAAGCTTCCCAGAGAGTTCTGGAAGCATGTCTGCTTTGGCACCTACACATATGATTACTGCATCGTATTCCCCTAAAGACCATAAAGCACAAATCAAGTCTATGACAGAAAGATTCTGGAGTCAAGGAATACATAATCTTCACAACTCTGATAAATAGGGCATGAGTTAAGCATGTTTAAGCTGAGATATTCTCCCAGACTCTCTCAGTTGGCATGAGAATTTCAAGTGTAAAACCAGATTATACAAACAAACTAGGCGGACAGGACCTTGTAGTCTAAAACATCTCTTAACTGTAGTGTCTGGCATTGCAATGCAGCAGAGAATAAGGCTCTGAAACAACAGAATGAGAAATTACCTTCAAATTCAAGAAGACTAGTAATAGATTTTTGGTAGAGACACAATTCTTTCCCTCCAAAACCAGAGGCGGACAATTCCTTCACTAGGTTTTTACATGCTAAGAAGAGTCCCTAGTTAATAACCACGGGGCAAAGAACACTTATGAAAGGAAAAGAAAAATTCTTGTAATAAATATCAGCGAGTTCATTCTTTGTACCTGAAGATAGTGCGGAGGATGAACGGTCACAGCATCAGGCATATAAAAGGCTGTGTTCAGAGGTAGACAGATATCTGGGACAAGACCTTGGGCAGTATCCATACCAATAGTCTCTATTCTGCAACTGGAAAGGCTATTCTGAGCATTCTAATTGCACGAAGGCAGAAACACTATTACTATGGGAAAATGATGTATCAATGAAAAAGTATCCACTTTCTATTGAGGGGGTGAAAAGTAAGTACATGAGTCAGTGCATCCAAAGTCCTGACATTCGTTGCAGGTCTCAAGATGCCCCTGGAAGGAGCATAAGCATGGCAGTGTTTAGGAGCCAATTGATTCAGAGAAATATATGAAAAAAAAAGGACAAATCAGCACTACTTGACATAAAGAGCAGCTGAAATACAAGGAGGACGAATCACTTGCTCTCAAAAATGTCTGTGATGCAACTACAAGACTTTATTTACCACACTTGTTCAAAAAGGAAACATTGTATTAAAAGGAAGGGAACCTGCTCCTGACTACAAAGTTTCTAAACTTTTGAGCAGGGTCCCCAATTTCCGAGTCTGGCTCTCCAAAAGCAAGTGCTGCTGTTTCTGCAATGCTTAAAAGTTTTAAACACTCATTCCAACACTCGGCACCCTGCCAAAGAAGCTTAGCTGCAAGATTCAAGAACAAAAAGTAAACCCATTTAAAAAGAAAGAGAAAGAAAAAGAAGGCAGGTTAGGCAAAGAGAAGGCATTATTATTACAGTTAGACAGAGGAAGAATGGAGGATTAGCTAGCAATGGCATGCGGCCAAGTTAAAAGTAAAGATATTAAAAGGATGGAAGGAAACCTTTAGGGGAGTAAGGGTGAAGGAGGCCTCCTGAAACTCCAGATGCACCGCCCCCAATGCCAACCTCATCATACAAGTCAATGCTTAGATTCAACTCCTTCGGACTGTGCTGCGGCGCGCACACACACGATAACATTGACAGCAGTAAACAGTAAGTACAGTACAGTACAGTACAGTAGTATTAATTAAACATTACAACAACAACATCAGCAACAGCGCAGAGTAATTAATTTTACCTTCAACAAATGCCACACCACGGAGAGGCCAGCAAAACCAGCACCAAGCACTGCGTACCTGAGAGGACGACTTTGGGATTGGGCGGCGAGAGAAGAAGAGAGATAAACTCGGGAAGCGCTTCCTCTACTTCTGTGAGTCTGACCCACCTCCCCCGGACACCTCCAAATCCAATCACTTCTAATAATAAAACTCATGCCGCTCGCTTGCCGCTTCCTTTCGTGTTTGATGAATGATGATGATTAGTTAAGTTGGATTCGGTGGACAGGAATGGATACCTCCATCTGCAGTTGTATAATAATATCTGCCTGCGTTGGAGAGCTGAAATGTCAAAATGAATTGAATATATGTACCGCTCTGTGCCTCCGATTGCGGGGGCTGTTTTTGCAATTAAGAAAACAACTCTCCTTCTTCATATCCAATATTCAATCGTTACTGTTATGCAATATCACATGTGTGTTTGTATCCGTATAATTAATTATACGAGTTTTTCTTACTTTTCATAAGTAGTATACATGCATTATTTAGCGTCGTAATGTTACGTCACCCATTCACCATACGGTTCGGTCCTGTGGTTTTAAGAATTGCGGGCAGTAAAGTACAATTGCTGCCCACAGCTTCATGTACAAAAGGAAATGAACCAACTGAAATTGAAAATTTTTGGCACAAAAATAATCTTCTGCCTTTCAAGTACTATACTACTACTACTACTACTACTATGCAATGGCAATGCTCCTTTCGTTTCAGCGGGAAAGAAAAGAAAAATAAAAAAAGGGGTGGTAATACTGCTACTGCTGCTGCAATGCTACACTGATAACAACTAGAGCTTTTTAATTGCCATAAAACTGGGAGTCACAATTTTTTTATTTATTATTAGAGCTGCCCCCATGATTTTGCCGACAAACAAGTAGTGGATTACACTTTCCTCAATATAACACGTCTTTCTCGTTTGTATTCAACTTCATCTCTCTGATGCATAATAATAAGGGCTCGTCTAATCTGCAACATTTAGCCAGAAAATATCAGCGAAACCATAAAGCATACAAAAATATTATATGATAAGAGATATAAGCAAGTACACCCAACATGGTTGCTTTCACCTGAAACTATCAAAAAATTCGCACTAATTCAGTCCTGATTCATTACCCAACAAATATTTATCTTGAGTTGCAGTTTTAATGCCACTTGTGTTAATGGAACCACTCAACATTATTCATGATAAAGGTTTTTTTTTTTTTTTTTGGAAACGAAAGTGCATGAAAATTCTTTTTAAAGCTAGGCCTTCAAAAGTTTTTATAGTTGTTATTTAAAAAAGGTCCTGCCTGTAGGCCTTTAGCGTTATAGTTACGGGTACAACTTAAAAGTAATAATCTGCATATACTCCAATGAAGATATTCAATGGCATGACATTTTAAAACAAATACTTACAATTGATTCATTCATCCCCATTTTAGTGAGATCATCAATCAACCTTCTCTCTGATATTTGGTTCCCAATGGGTATTCTTCTCTTTATCTGGGTTTCTGCTTGCTGTTTAATGGGACAATACATGAGTAAACATTAGAATGTGTGGGATCTTGGGAAAGGCAAAAGGAATCAGAACCATGCTACCCAAGTCAAACCTTTATCTCATGGGCCATCTCAGCAGTAAGATTCACTTGCTGGTTTATACCGGACCGCGCTGCATCCATGGTGGAAACAGTAAAAAGTCTTACTGCTTCATTAACTTCATTCTCAGTGGCAACATGGGACCTATTATCATGGTTCATGAAAGGGCGGTACATTAAATGTAGAGTGAGTTAACGCAAAACAAAACACACACACGCACAATTCATTATCAACTGAAAATTATGCAAATTAAGCAAACAGTTCAAATTTTATACAAAACACAACATATCAAAATCCATTCTCAACAATGACAGAGATCATTTCATAATCTCAGGCTTAAAAATAATACTTACAGTTTCATTTTTGCAAGTGCCTCGCTTAACCTTACTATGGCTTCCAGCTGTCTTACAGTAATGGGTATAGGAGCAGCCTCTCCAGTTTCATTTGCCTGCCGCCTCATGTCCTACAAGAGCACATGGCGATAAGCTAGTATCAATGAGTAGATAAGGAAATATCGCTATAAATTATCGAAACATTCTAATTAAATAATTTGCAGAGAAATTCTTCATGTTATTGCGATCAAATCATTTTTAACCATATCAAACCACCAACCCAAGCTCCTACTTGGATAGAAGATAATGGAAATGCAATAATTTATGATAATTCTTTAATCTCCCATAACATATGCATGAAAGAATGTAGGGAGATGGCAGGGTAGTGTGAAGGATAAAAAGTTTGGAACTTCTGCTTCTGTCTCCAAAATACAGTAAGAATATGAATAATATCTGATTACAAAACACATTCTTTTCCCAAAAGCCCCCAGAACATTTTCAAGGATTGATGTGCTCATACTGGTTCGTGCCTTTCAGCTAACACTCCAAATATATAGCTACTTATTTGAGAGATGTGTAATAATTGCGATTAAGAATACCTTACCTTCCGAATTTGGACATACTGATCTCGAAGCTTCGCTGAGGCAGACTCTGACAGACGGGGGTGACATTCAAGTCTACAATATTGTATATACCTATCAACGTTGTGACTCAAAACAGTTTAGCATTTCATCAATATTTGACAAAGGAGCATCGTACAGAATGTATGGCCAAGTTTTCCCAGGATATATACCTCTTCAGCCAATTCTCCTCTTTAGAAACTTTGCTGTCAGCAGAGACGGCATCTGCAGATGCATGAATTTTTATGATGTGGCTAGCAATAAGCTGCAAAACCAAAATTTTAACTTTATCAACTAAATTAAGGCCTGTGAACTGTGATGGCCATAGTAGTATACAGAAATGAAGTAAGCTTCTGATAGAAGTACAGAAAAATTACTTTTTGGTTTCAAAAAGTTTAACCAATACTAATAGTTGAAGCAAAATAAAAGCATTGTGATCACTAGAAGGGCAAAATCAAAATCTTGACCTGAAAGGCTTTTCTGAGCAAAAAACTTTTTTATTACCTTATCCTGATTGTACATCCTGATATCCTTGACTATGAAGATTAAATCAAATCTTGACAGAATTGTTGTCTGCAAATCAATATTATCCTGTGCAGACTGAAATGAGGAATACTTTGTTAGTTGCTTAGCCAGAAATCAGGGGACATAAGACATGGCCCCAGTTAAAATGTAACATAGTATAGACCTTGAGATCATCATAACGTCCTGAGGGTGGGTTAGCAGCAGCAAGCACTGAGGTTCTTGAATTGAGAACAGTTGTTATTCCAGCTTTAGCAATGGATATCGTCTGCTGCTCCATTGCTTCATGAATAGCAACCCTAAGTAATAAAAAATGTGAAGCCTTAAAGGCCTGTAACTAAGGGATAAATGATCTAGCAATCAACTTCTGAAGCCAATTTTAGTTACCTATCCTCTGATCTCATTTTGTCAAACTCATCAATACAGACAACACCTCCATCTGCCAAAACCATGGCTCCTCCTTCAAGATAAAATTCACGCTGAATCGGGATTGATAGATTTGTGTCAGAAACGTTCTAAATTCTATTATTTTATTGAAAATATTTCGCAATAGCAAGGAAAACAATATTACTTGTACTGAAACACAATAAGATCAAGAACTCACAGAACTTCCATCTCGAATCACCGAAGCTGTAAGACCCGCAGCTGATGAACCTTTCCCAGAAGTATAAACAGCAATAGGCGCTGTCTTCTCGACAAACTTAAGAAACTTTTAAAGGTACTTATACAATCAGTTCTCTTCCAAGGAATTGAAAGAAAGAGCATGAACTACCCTAAATTAAGATTAAGCAAGCTAGACAAAATGACTTGCACACAAGCCAAGAACCTTTCAACAGAAGCAGGAACAATGGAGCTCAAACTAAGCAACAGTATGACTTTGAAGCAACTCTCACATCACAAACTGAGCAAGAAATGTAAAAATAACCTGAGATTTAGCAGTAGATGGGTCCCCCAGAAGTAACACATTGACATCACCCCGTAACTTCACTCCATCTGGCAAATTCTGCATAATGAAATTTGGCTATGGTATCAATAAATAAACTAGATGATACCAAAACAATAAAGTTCTAGACATGCCTTCCTGGATCCTCCAAACAAAAGGCAAGCAACAGCTTTTTTCACGTCATCATGACCAAAAATGGAAGGAGCAATCTTTGAGCATACAGTTTTGTATGCATCTGGTTGTGAAGCAAATTTTTTGAATTCTTCTATCTGCAAAAATGCCATTGTATAAGATACTGCCTAGTGGCAGAATGGAATCTCCAAAAGGTGCCATCTTATCCTTAATGTGCTCTATGTCATAATCCTACCATACACGGTACACAATAGCAAAGAGGTGCAGCCATGCAAAGATGAAACACCTTTAAACAACATACCTCTTCCAGAGTGAATGCAGCAGCACCTCGTGAGCTAGCCTCATTGGTTTCTTCCAAACCCACAACCCGAATATAAGGCTGTCTAACGGCAACTGCTCCTTTATGACTAAATACAATCAGACAAAATGATTAGTAATGCCATACTGGTAGAGATGTTAAACTTCATTTGTCACGGTGTAATGATACTTACGAGGCTGATGAATTTGCAGATTGAAAAATACTATAAATCCCCATTATTGTCAATCGTGTTCCAGGCACAATTGTCTGAACAAGATGGCGATCAACCGAGAGAAGCATGTTTCTAGGAAGCTCTCCAGTGGGCACATCCTTAGAAACCCAAATAAACAGACATCCATAAGCAAAAGAAAAAAAAAATCAAAATATTCTATTTGCAATACTCATCATCCATCAAGTGAAGATCATTACCTCCGGATTCTCCTGCAGCTTGAGAGTTTGCTGATCAACATATTGACTCTTATCAGGAACAACAACCCAAGGATCAATGGGGCAGGGTTCTTCTCCAGCCTACAAAAGTTTCCATCACTCTTTATTTATCAAGATTTCACAAAACATGAATTAAAACAAAAGGTAAGATATTCACCTGAGGCATATGGCCACACGATCGAGGGACAATTGCCCCACCAAGGCCTGGACGACAGGGAACATCCAAAGTACTTTTACAATTCTTGCATGATAGATGAACATAAGTTGCCTTTGCCTTAACCCTGGAAGCAGCTATTGTAATCCCAGATATCTTCACCAGTTTTGAAATAAATTGAGCCTGATCATCAATTTTTTTTCTTTTAAATAACATAATAAAACATAATTTTATCCATTCTTTAGTCAATCAAACATAGAAAAGGAATCCAAACCCACTAACCCCAATTGACCTCATGGACATAGAATCTTCCTTTGAAGTTAGCAAAATCTGCACCTCCTCAGTCTTTGGTTCCTCGTTGTCCACCTTCATCTTCAAACTCGCCAAAACCTCTGCCGCCGCCGTCTCAAACTTTAAAAAAAAAGAAAAAAAGGAAAAAAAACACGAGTTTAATCACCCGATATTCCAACAATTACATAATACATAACAAAATATTCAAATTTAGTGCGTTCTCTCTCGCCGCATCATCTTAAAAAAGCAAACGTTTCCCACAAATTTAATTAGTACAACTAATTTTGAATTAGGTTGCTTTTTTTGGTTAGAAATTTGAATCGATATGACGAACATAATTGTTTTCTTTTTTCTTTTTTCTTTATATTACCAAAATGATATATCAAATTGTGAAATTAGAGGAAAATTGAAAATCAATCGATTACCAAAGGGAGGAAATCGGCAGGGGAAGAGCGGAGGAGGGAGGGAAGATCACCATCGAAGGCGAGGAGGTCTTCCAGGTGAACCAAAAGAAACTTAGGGTTTTCGATGAGGCTTTCTCTGTAAGGAAACACGTTTTTGTCTCTCTCAAAGTTTCTGATAAACTCCTTGAACTTGATCAGGGTCGTGTGGCGGCGGTGATTTGCATCCGCCGTCGCCCCAGCCGCATCATCTGGAAACTGAGCCTGGTCGCTGTAATACACTGCGCCTTCGTCCCACCCCGACATTATTTTAGCCGGCTTCCTTTCTCTCTCTTTCGTTCTTTATTTCAATCTCTGCACGAACAGCGATCGCTCTTCTCTTTCTCTTTCTCTCTCCTTCAAAATGGCGCGCGCATGCAGTGTCTACTTGTTTTTGGCGGGAATTATTTGGCGGGCGAATGACGGTGACGTGGGTTGAGGCATGTGGGCTTTGGGTTCAATATGCAATTTCCATTAAACATTCATTAAACGGAGTAAAAAATTAATTTTTTAAATTGATAATTTTTTTTGAAAAAAAAGAGAAGATTCCTTGTCAACTTCCGAACAAAATTCAATCGTTGCTTGTGCAACAAAGTAACAAAATAATTACTGTACTTTAACTCCTGATCCTGAACATCAAAGTGGTGTAAACTGCAACAACCGTAAGGCGAATGAACATCAAAAGATGGGCCACCCCTCGAAAAATTTGTCCACATAAACACCATTCATTACATGGAACAAGTACGAAACATTCTCATCATTATATCTAAAACCAAGTGGCGGAGCTGATACTTAATCTTGTATTAAGCAGTCAACTTCGGATACAATATTCCGTACATATGGTTGGTTAGGTGCCCCAATAGGCTCTATTTATACCTTGGATTCAATAGATGTAACCTACCGGCTTACATATACCCGACAAAAGCCAAGGACTTCCCTGGGGTAAGAAACTATAGCAACTTTCATCTATAGCTATATCAATACAATCACAATAATACATCTATAAGTCCTATGCTGGTAACAGTTATATCCAGGCTGATTCTTCTAGTACAAGTAACCTTCACGTTCCAAACACCAGAGCACCCCTTCTGCTGCATTTTCAGCTGCACCTTTCTTCTTTGCCTGAGGTTCTCCAATGCACTCTATAATTTTTTCAGGGGCTTCAATTTCCACTATAACTCTGAAAGTGAACCTGCAAAAGATTTGCGTTTTGGAATTTGGTTCAAGGTTTGGATCTGACCAAATAGTTCTTCTAATTAAAATGAATTGCCCTTTTTTTTTTTTTGGGCCACAGTTCATGGACTTACGATTTCAAATGGCTGAGACCTTCCTCTTTACAACAATCAAAAGATGGAGGTTTCCAACAATTAGCAGCACAAAGTTCATACAAGCGTGATCTTGCTGATCTACTCTGCAACCCGCCTGAAAAATCTTTCGAGTCAGAGAGTGTGATAATTGCTCCATAGTTACTAACCTAGAATTTGATTTTACCATGCATACCTGTGGTCAGACTTGAAGACCCAATGTCACAACTAGAACCTGCAACGATCTCACTTGGCTGTACCCTTACATCTTTAAAGGGGAATGATGAGCGTATATTGAGTGGTGTAATGCTTGGAGAAGAACTGGCCACCACACTATCAGAATACATGGTAGAGTTATAATTATCGCCTAGAGGTTCACTGATCTTCAACTTTTCAAACACATTGTCATCTGCCGCAACTACATTTATAGGTGTTTCATCATATCCAATCAGTCTGGCTTTTGACTTGGGGCTGGACTTCAAAATACTCTCCAGTGATTTAGTCTTCGGCGCATAGCCTGCAGCCTGCACATACAAAGTCAATGAGCTTCAAAAAATAATACATGAGAAAACAGGATTGTTATGTGGCACAATGTGCTAGCAAAGAAAGTCAATGGCTAATAAAAAAGATAAAAATGTGTGTCTCGCAGCCTGACTGGTTAAGCTAACAGGCATAAACAACCATTGCTGGAGTCAAAATACTGAAATACAGGCATATTATCAAACTGCAATTTTGATGATTTTACTTTGGCAGGAAGCACACAAATATGCTGCAATATCACAGCATGAAACAGAATATATTAAAAGATCAATATCAGCATATAATTTTTACCTTCAACTTCAGAAATAATTGTTGCGAAGCAATCCTAATACCTTCTTTTCTGCTTAGGTTCGTTGCACAAGCAGATATAAAAACATCTTTATCTTTCCCAGTTACTTTCGCTTCAGCTAAAAATTTTCCACCCTTCTTTGAGGTAGGAAACTGCAAATCCAAGTCATAAGAGTTGCAAAGTTCCAGTAGCTCCCTAATTGGATTAAGCTGCAAGTTTGAAAATTTCAAGATTGGATCCAAAAAGGATAACATTATTTTCCACACAGTATTCAAATTAAACCCCGAATCAAGCAGGATGGCTCCCAAAGAAGACTCTACCAAGTCACCAAGAACCTGGATCAATAGATGAACTGAATTTAGAACCCATTGTAAATGTGAAACAGACAGGAAAACTAAGGCAAAATTTTACATTTAACCTTTGGACATCTTGGCCCTTCTGTCACTTCCCTTGTTGATGAAGGTGTTTTCATATGGTCCACATATTTGTTTATAGTCTCAGACAGGACATTGGAATCAAAGATAAGAAATTTGTAGAAGGATCGATCAACTGCAACATTGGCAAAGGCTTGATTATTCACTAACATTGATCTCAAATCTGTCAACTGACCAGGCTTTAACTTCGGATAGACTGAAAATAGATATGAAGTGATCAAGTAATCCAGCACAGCATCTCCTAGGAATTCCAATCTCTGGCAAAGACCATTAAAATATCAAATGCATCAACCAACAGCCGCTGGCAAGAAAATTTAAGTAGAGAAAGCATTCAAGGCAAATTCTTGAAAGGGAGAACTGAAAAAAAAACAAAAAAAGTATATACCTGATAGCAGCCTCCATGCCTGTTGAAAGACGGATGCACAAAAGCCTGCAAGAGCAAACCTCTATGGAGAAATTGATGCCCTAACAAAATTTCAAGGGTAGCCATATCCAAGGAAGCACTCAGTGGCAAGAAGCTCTTGCTTGATATGCATATATTAGTAACTTGTGAAGCTTCAAATTCCACTTGTATGCCAATCCATTTAAGAAATGCAGTAGCAGCTTTGAAGCCACTATCAACAATAAATGCTCCGACAAGGGCTTCAACCACATCAGCTATAGTTTTCTTATGTAACCAGTGGTGACCTTTACTGCATCTGACTTCAGCATTTAGGTCATCTGGAGCACGACCATCATATTGAGAATGAATAGTTCTTTCTGTTTCCTTGCTACATATTCTAGGGCAACGACGGCCCAAAGCAAAGAATTGGCAGGGATCAAATGGTTGATCACGTATGTAAACCTGAAATAGAACCTTATATGCAATTACACATAATTCAAAACAACATTGCATAAGGGACACCAAGTATTAGCTCCTAGTCGAAGTGTTCAATTCAATGCTGAATAACTATAGAATTCTAGCACATTTTCCAACAAAAATATTCAAACTCCACCATGTCTCCTACATGCATGGTTGAGTTCAATCAACGGGGTTTGTTATCTGGACACAAACATAGGCTGACTTGGCTTTTTATTATGATCCAAACATGGAGATAGAGTACATTGTCCCATAATCATATTTAAACTCATAACACAATTCAGAGTTACAGGCATGTCCAACACCCACTCATCAGGACATGGGTATGTCAAAGGTAGCCTCAGAAACATGTTCCATCCAAAAGTATTGTTAAGATAGCCATAGCAATTAAGAAAATTAAGGTAGAATAATTATGTTGTAGCAAGTTAAAAGTTGAAAAAAGAACATGCTACACTATTGCATCAAAGTTAGAAAACCGTAGATAAAACCACAATTACTAGATAAAGATCAAATCCTACAATTTAATTCTACCTGTAAATTGTTCCTAGCTGCTAGCTTGAGCAAATTGGAATTGTTTACAGCATTTGAGCGCCTTCGAGTGAGCTCTCCCTCATCAACAGTATCGTGCAAAAGAAAAAGGTGTCGCCCAACAGCATATTTGAGGAATGCATCACCAAGTATTTCAAGCCTTTCAAGTGAAAAGCGCTCCTGGCACTTCTCTGTGGTGAGTGCCTCCAGAAGCTAAAATGCAGCCACATTCATTAGTTTCACACAAGGTTGATCTCTACATTTTTTTTTTTTTTGGGGAAAAAAGAGCATGGTGCAGAGGTAGAAGGGTGGTGGCGTTGGTATTTTGTGAAGGGGGTGTATAAGTTCACATTTAATATATACACATTTTATATTTTTTGGGAAAAAAGTGTGGTGCGGAGGTGGAAGGGTGGTGGCGTTGGTGGTGTGTGAAGGGGGTGTATAAGTTGACATTATATATATATATATATATATATATATATATGTATGTATGTACGTACGTATGTGTATATATATATTTTTTCAGTGGCTCAATGAAGCCAATACTGGAGAGCCAAAAAAATATCATAATGAGGGCTTACCTTCTGAGCACTAACTTCAGCTCCCTCAGGGAAAGAGGCAGATAGTAAGTGCTTCAGTTCTATGGCCACAAGCAAGTTTTCCAGTCGGTGCATGATTGATGGCAACAAAGATAGTGAACTCCCAATATCTTTAGAGAAGCCGATTATCTTTAATTGACAAAGCTCAGGAGGCAAATCGTCAAAGTACTCATCTAGTTCATGTGATTCTGTTCAACAGTATCGTTAGGGAAACACTCTATGACTATTTCAGATAGTTTACTTTCTCACTGTGAGTGATGATTGCATGGTGTATGAACAGCAAACTGAGTAACCACCTCAAACATCCTATTTGGTTTGAGGTCAAATTGTCTAGCAGACATTGCAATTCCAATCCAACATAATATACCAATGAAACAAAAAGAAAAGAAAAGCTAAAGCAAATCAAATGGGAGGAAATAAATACCTGAGTCCTCCAGCTTTCTGTTATGTAGCAAGTTGCGTAAGCGAAAAAGAGGTTTTGCATGCAAAAGAGGTTGTCTAGGATGTTTAAGGTGAATGCCATAACTGTTTTGCAACATTGAATAAAAAAATATTCAATAAATAATAATTATTTATGGAAAGAATTTTAGTGAAATACAGAAGCTTTCAAGAAGAAATAATAATGATTACAATTATTACAGTCAATAGCAATGATTCTTCATCATTAATACTAAGTTTCTTATCAATAAGGAAAAAAAAAAAGTTACAATCAAGAAGTAAATAGTAGGAAGGCTTACCTGCTAATTAAGTGCTCCACATGGCTTGAAGAATCCGAATCTTTGTATGGGCTGTAGCCGTTCTTTTCAAAAACAATGTTTGTAACTAAGTAAAACCACTTCTTGTGTGTGGCATACACTAAGCTATTCTCAACATCACTTACACTGCTCCAACCATTATGAAGTTGCAATGGCCTATGAGAGGGCAAACTTTTTCTGTCTACAGAACCTCCTGGAGTCCCGAAAACTGGAGATGAT
This sequence comes from Citropsis articulata, assembly GCA_030449925.1. Lineage (NCBI taxonomy): Eukaryota > Viridiplantae > Streptophyta > Magnoliopsida > Sapindales > Rutaceae > Citropsis > Citropsis articulata. Next base: position 2,394,095 of record JASUUH010000168.1, read on the forward strand.
AAACATCTCCTGATGATCTCCCAGTCTACAGAAACCGTTTTTGAATTTTTGTGAAAAATGACTGGAAGCAACAAGTAGAAAGTTGAGGGGCTAGATTCACAATAATCATCTTTTCCTAAGGGAACAAATTCAGAATTGAATTCTGATCTGTCAAGGATGACTTTTAAGAACATTTCTTGGAATTGTTGAGCCTGCGTAATCTGAATAGATATAAACAGTCAACAACTGATACAAGTTCAGAGTCAAATATTATTTAAAAAATTATTGTTACCCCATCTTTAGTAAATTCCACAACTCCTGATGGGACAAGCTTTGTCCTCACAGATCTACCACGAGCAAGGTGAAGATCAAGTTCCAGATGCTCAGCCTCTCCAGGGAGAGGTGACTTGACAAAAAGACCAAACTCTCTATAGATCCTGTCCTTAGGATCAGGAGTAGCTTGGAAAAAGTAAGAATTAAGAGGGACAGGATACTGTGACTTGGTCCATGATTCTCTAAGTACAGCAGGAACTAGCATCTCATGTAGTTCTCCTCGTGAACCCTCACCTGCCAATAAACAAATTCAAAATGATTGATGCAAAAAGGCCTAAGGGTATCTATATAGTGAGCTTTTTTGTCTTGACCTTCATAGCTGTCAGAATCAGAAGAGAACAGCATTGGTTCATCCTCAGTTGCATTGTCTTCTTGTGGCAGAAGATAGTCATTTAAGGCACCCAGTTTATGCAATTCTTCAATTGCTTTCAGACAAGCATCTTTCTTAGATGCTTCCATTGAAGATTGTGGTGTACCAACAATTTGATGTGTTGGAGCATTAGCAGGCAAAATTATGTGACAGATGGTTCCCCCTAAATCATCAAAATAATAAAATTTTGGCTTGGGGTTAAAAAACCTGCAAAATTAGATCAACACATCTCAACAAAATATATGCAAATTGAGAAGATCCAACATAGCTGTAAAAAAGATTTTGATGCAAAGATGGCAATCAAATGCGAAAATAGGCGCATACTCATCATGCGGAAGTTTTGAACAATAGCGGTGGAGTAAAGAGACGCCATATCCAGCACTAATGCAAGCACCAGATGAATCAACTTTATATATTCTTTCCTCTGAACAAGTAAAAGCATCACTAGATGTTCTAACCATGATTTCCCTATTCATTCTATCCTCATCTTTGCTAAAAATTTTTATAAGATCCAGCTCCCTCTGGTTGCCCCTGCAATATGAAGATGAAATTCTGGTTGAAAGAATGTAAAAGGAAATGGATGATTTAACTTACATGAATCATGTGCTCTAAGAGATTACCTGTCCACTAGAAATGCATATTCAGATTGAGGCATTCGAGCACGACCTCTGGACTGTATAAAGCTAGCAACAGTTTCCGGAAGATCAAACCGTATAACAAGACAACATGTCTGAATATCAAGTCCTTCTTCACCAACTTTTGTAGCAACCAGAAGATTCAACTGCCCAATCAGCAAACTATTTGTATTAATAACTGACTATGTGTTTTTATTTAATAATCATTACCTTCTCAATATGTCTTTTAAACTACATTAGATTACTCACAAAGATAACGTACAGAGCCCCAAGACAGACTATACAAAATAGTACAGATCATAGAATGTAATGATTCTCTAATGTAGACATAGAAATTGGTTCAATCCGAATATTTGTCTTTTTCATTACATGACATAAACGTGAAATTACAAATAAATTAATTCAAAGCTGTAGATAATATGGTGGTTCTAGCATCTATTTTATAGAAGGACCACATGGATATCAAAATACCATCAAACAAGTTTGAAATAAAGTCCTTTTGGCCAACAGATCAAAAGGGCACAAGTATAAAATAGGCAAGTACGTCAAGTCCAAGTTTGGTGCTTCACACCTCTTGGTGTGTGCCATAGACTACCACTTATTCATGCATTCAATAAATACTTCTAGATTTCTGACGCATTTCAGCCCTAAATTTTGTCACAAGGATCCCGTATAATATTCAGCCAACAAAAGAAAAGAAGAATTACAGTTCCAAGACTTCAACATCCCCTAATTGGAAGACCCATGCTAAGACCTTGTAATAATGTGAAGCATTACCTCTCCAGAGCGGAACTTCTCAAGGATGCTTTTCATGGCATTCCGTGACATACTCTTCAGTCCGGCATTTACTCCAACTAGGAAATGACACCTCCAAGAAGCCAGAAACTTAAGGTTCTGTAGTATATAAGACACGGCTCTTGCTGTAACTATCCTATTTACAAAAACTATACACTTCATATGTTGTTGCAACCTGAGAAAAAGATTAAAAACAAAGTCCTTCGTCATAAGAAATGTCTGAGCTATATAGAAAGATCATTTGACATATATTCCCTTCACAGCAGACATTATTTGGTAAAGGTTGAGCATTTAGTGAAACAAATCTATTCTTGCAGACCCCCAAGAAGCATGATATAAAATATAATAAAGGTGCTTTAAGCACTAAGGTACCAACCTGAAGGTGGAAAGAATTCCAATGAGACGCAAAAGCTTTTTTGAGAAAAATGGCTCCTTTAAAACTTCTATACAAGACAGATCAGAAGCAATGCCATCTACAAGAATAGAAGAGTTACTTAACTAATTACACCATGAAAGCTCCTCGAATATCATACGCTTTTGAGCATCTAATAAAGTTATTGGGATCATGTATATATACACACTCAGTTGATAGTTGTGATCTTCACAGGCTTTAAATCGAGCATAAAATTAAGAATTATACGGATGGAGCTATCAGGTAGAAGACAGTTGAAGCTTAAATCAAACAATTTGGAAACAAATAATAGTACCTCTTCTGCAAATAGCAGCAAAAACCTCAGAAGCCTGAGATGCAAACCTACATAAAGAGTCATCAATGGTATTTCCTTCTGCTTCTATTAACTCATTCCTCATCGTCTCGTCGCCACTCAAAAGAATGTAACTAGCCTTCAAAATGAGGAAAGAAAATGGTTACATTAAAGAGCATGCTTTCAACCTCCAACAGAAGAACAAGCAGTTATGTGACATAAATCTTGTAACTTTGCTTACTGTTGTCTAAATAATATGATACAAAACTACGAGCCAATGTTCACTACAACAAGTACATTTGTTTGCTGAAAATGAACAAGAGAAAACCCAAAATAATTATAACATATCCAATTTGGAGCCACAAATGCTTACATGCAGAGCTCCACAGACTCCAAGATTTTCCAAACAAAATTTCATACTATCACACAATCGGTTGAGCTGCTTCGTTGTGTTGCGAAGACTTTGATGATCATGCAGCTTCCTACTAAGTGCGGACATGTACTGCTCTTGTAACAAAGCAATATAAACAGGAATAAGTTTGTTTCCACACAAAGTGTATAACAAAATCACCAGCTGTAAGAATATACCTCACGTTTTATCTCTGCGAGTTGCTGACTACAAGTCACATAGGAGCTAGAAGTGTCGTTTATAACAGGACCATATTCATATACTCTAACAACAGGAGATGATACAAAACTTTCCAGATCTTCTGCATCTTCAACTGAATAGACCTACAAGAAGAGAATAAAGCATTCAGTGATCAGAAACAGATTCTTAAACAGCCATACTAGTATAACCATACGAACAGCTACAACAGAAACTGAACTATGATGCACCGAAGATAGAAAGAAATTATGGATCCAAACTCAAAACTTTACTGTGAACATGCCTCGTCTGAAAAGATTATCATATGATGATAATAATCTATTTGCATTACTTCAATTCCATGAAGAATAAGGGAAGCAAAGCAATCATCAAGATCTTTTGGGGAAACCTAAAAGGCTCTTACAACAATCTAGTTCACTAGGATAACAATCTTTACGAGCATTTCAAAAGTTATAGAACCACTTATTCAAACTTTCAGATACGGTATTTTACATTGCTATCCAAGCAACATGTGAATCTAACGTAGGTGGAAACTCACTCTTTCTTTCACACAGTTCGTTAATGTGTAAACGATAAATCTTTTGCATGCATCTCACCCACTAAGAAGCAAGTAGAGTGAGAGAATATAACCATATATATATATATATATATTTACAAAGTTTAGATGTCAAAGTGCAGTTCATGTATGTCTACAATTGAACTTGACTACACTGAGTTTAAAAACATTATTTTTAAAAATAATTACTTAAAAGAGGAAAAGGAAAAAGTATAAGTACTTCAAAAACCTGCTTTACATCTCAGATTGAATGACTCTGAAACTCACCTTAGCATCAAGTAAATTTTCAAGACTGTTAATGCTTTTTGGTAGATTTGCTTGAGTTGATGCACCTGAAAGAGTAGAATATTGCAATAAGTATCTGATCCAATTCCACTCTACCTCTCTCAAAGTTCCATCTAATAGTTGACTGAAAAGTAGAAATTCAAGTTCTTGACTGATCAGGAAATAACAAGAAATACACCAAATATACAGAAGAGATATAGTCCTTGCAAAATGGGGCTGCATTACCTTTCCCCACTACAGGAGATGCAGTCATGCCAAATATACGAGGAACTTTCATAATATCAGGTTTATAGAAATCCTACACAGATCAAGATAATGGTCAAGAGATTAAAGTACACCAACTGCAGAGAAGTGCCTGTAAATTTGTGCATATGAAAGTAAAGCATAGCTATGAGACCATTACTTTCATGATTTTTGCATAAGGATGATTGCTCCTGACTTGAGCATGATGACACTCGTCGAAGATCAAAAGAGCAATTAGCTCCATCTTGATAAACCGGTGATATAAACAATAAAGTAGTATTTGAGGGATCATCACAAGAACCTGCGCGAACCAGTCAGCATAAATTAAAATTAGTCAAGGACAATGCAGCTGTGAGCCTGTGATGGAAAACCAACGCTGTGACCCTGTGATGGAGAACCAACACTGTCAAGCTGTAAAAGAAGAAGACACAGTGAGGCTGTAAAAGAAGAAGTTAACTGCAGCTTTTCTTACTAAAGAATTACAGGGAAAAATGATGTCTGGGTTTAACAAAACCTTGCAAATTGGGATGTATTTCATCTGGTGAACTTAATGGGAAAGACTCTCTAACAGATCAAATATTATTGCATTATTGCATATCAATGTTTGAAGTTCAAACATGTATAAGAATAATAAAAGGTCGAGCAACTAGTTTATGTGAGAATAAGATGACCTTCAAAAGACAGATGAATTCAAGGACCAGCAAAGCAAAAGGGACATAAATATTAACCCCACTAGATAACATTATTACCTCGTATTGGTCGATTTCTTTTTCCCAGTCACAATGGTTCTTCAAGCGCTTTGAACCCCCACAGAAAGTCCTGACCTTGAAGCCAATAGATTCTTCTATAACCTTGGCTTGCTACAATCAACAACGGAATTCAACATTTTTTAACCTATGGTAACGTAAATGCTAAGATAGATACCAATAGTGTTTTACTCTTCAGCTTAAATTTTTTGTTATGTTCAGCATCTAAACGTTACACAAAATTGAACAAGGAAGTACAAAGTATATAAGAGGAAGATGCTCACCTGTTGGACAAGAGCAACAGTTGGAGCAAGAAAGATACATATGCTCTTCTGGGGTTTACGTATCAAGTGTGCGAGCTCATATATGAGAAGCACAGCAATATGTGTCTTGCCACATCCTGTTTCCAAATATACAATTATGTTCTCTTCCATTGCTTTCTTGCATAGCTCCAATTGATACCTGAGAAGAAAGAGGAAAAAGAAAACAAAACAGAAGTAAGCCACATTTTCCCCAAAGCTCATAAGAAAATAACTCATAAAGAAAATTCATGTTTTAAATAAAGAAGAAAGATGAAAAACTATTAAGCCTGCTTTCATAGTGTTTTCCCCTATTTTCTTGCCAAATTAGCAAAAGATGACCAAACAACAGAAGCAGACCAAACTTTGACCAAACTGACATAAATCTAGCAAAAGCAACAAATTGATTTCTGATAATCTCTAAAATCAAAACAACATTTTCAAAAAAATATATAAAAAAATCCATTTTTCTTTGTTTTCCCCCACTTCCCTCACCAAGCAAACAGAATCTAATCAAAATAACAAAAAGAGAACAAACCCACCGAGCAAGAGTAGTAAAGCAACTCCTTGATCCCACATAATCTCCATAAAATAACACGACTTCATTTTTTTCTTATGTTTCCCCCCACTTTTCTCACAAGCCAAACAAAAACTAATCAGAACAACGAAGAAGAACAAACCCACCGAAGAAAGTAGTAAAAGCATCTACTTGGTCCCAAATAATGTAAAAAGTGCAGAACATTGTCAAGAAAATAATAATAACCCACTTGTATTTTCCTCACCTCTTCTGAGCAACCAAACAAAAACTAACCAAAAACAACAAAAACAGAAGCAACCCACGGAATAAAAACACAAAATGACATACTTTCTAGCAATCTTTTTCGGATCTTTGTCAGTCTTTTGAGCTCCTACACTTGATTCTGCCCCAAAACCAACCCCAGAAACTGCCACAGAACACTCCTCTACCACTGCTGAAGTAGCAGCACAGATTTTGGTGCCACCACCGGAGGGTTGACTCCCCTCCACCGTTGACTCACCGTCCGGCATGGCCAAGCATACGTTAATATAAATCTCCCCTCTCTCTCTCTCTCTGTCTTTAGTTCAGTCTTGTTGGAAACTGTTCATTGCGTTTTTCAGAACACTGCCCAGAAATGTGAAGACAGTGATTACAAGTTGTTTTGCCTTTGCTTTGGTGTTGTAAGAATCCAATCAAGCGAAGATGATGGATGCTGGAAAGGAATTTGATGCAAAAATGTTAAGCTAACTTGGTGGTGAAGAATTTGTCGGGTGTGGGTCCCTCAGTTCGGAGATTTCCTTGTCTTAATGCCTGTTCTGACTCTGTCAGCCGAATTTTTGTATTTAATTAGTCAAGCAGTCTCTCAACCTAAGTCAATTTTTTTTAAAAAAAAATTTATTTAGTTACATGTTGCTACCTAAACCCGTGTGTGTGTATATGTATAGATGATCACAAATGGTTCATTTTTTGGTATTATTTATGGGGAAATTATCCATCGTCTACCTGTTTTTTTCAATTTTTTTAAAAATACATAATTTTTTTTTTATTGGAATACACCTGAAGTTATATTTCTTTTCACTTTTCCACCTCCGTTTGGAGACCGTTAAGAAAATTACCCTTAAATTTAAACGATAAATTATCCACCGACCACCTATTTTTTCATATTTTTTTAAAAATACACAATTTTTATTTTTTTTTTTGGCTGAATTCCACTTGAAGTTATATTATTTTGCACCTATCCACCACTGTGTCATTGTGAAATGACAATTTTACCCTTGTGATGTCAGCAAAAATTTAACGGTGTTATAACGAGAGTGGACCAATGAAAAAAATATTAACTTCAGGTGGAGCACTGCAAAAAAAAAAGAAAAAATTGTGTATTTTTGAAAAAATTGGAAAAAACGGGTGAACAGTGAATAATTTCCCTTATTTTTAAATGATATTTTTCTTTTTGTATTAGAATAAAAGAATAATTAGTTTTTACTGAATTTGAAAATGCCTTGTGAAGAAGAATTTAATGAAAGGGTTTTATTGGAGTCCACTAAAATATATTAATATATTCTTAAAAATAAAAATACAAAATGAAATCAAGTGATATGCCTTATTCTTTTTTTTTTTTCTATTTATACTTACAAAACAGCCAAGAATGCAGGTTGAAATACCAACTATCTTTTTAATATTTGCGGATACACTCACTCATGTATTGCAATGTGACACACTGACACTTGAGGAATCGGGGTTCTATTTGGAATGTGTATTTGTTGGTGACTATCGACAAATGCTTTAGGACATGCAGATATCAAAGATATGCTCTATGGAACATGCAAATAGATGCATTCATCTGAGTCCACCCTCACAGCTCTTGACTTGTTCTGCTTGTGCTTTCCAATTTCCATGTCTTTCTTCTTCTTCTTCTTCTTAACGTATTGGTTTGGTGTTTTAGATTGGATAAAGCATAAATGGGGCCGGCCCACTCTCTTCTCAGGCCCTTCTTATCTTGCTTTGTCCCACTTTCATTTTCAATTTAGCTAGTCTGTACTGTTAGCTGTTGGTTATCCTAGAATCCTCAGATAAATATAATAATTTCTACATAAATTATTTTTTTATAATTTTGATACTGAAAGTGTTATTATAAATATCAAAAATTGAAATAAGTTGTGGAAATTAATGTTTATTCTATTATATTAATAATTAGTATGGTTTACATTTTTAAAATTGTCATACTTCATTAATTGACTGGATGAAGCGTTCATTGCATATACAAAATATACACTCATATTAAAAGTATATTTTTAATCATTTAAGATTCTCCAAATACTAAAGACAATGATACTTTAGATCAACTGTTTTTCTATCTTTTTTTTTTTTTTTTTTTGAGGAGAACTATTTTTATCTAATAACTTACAATTTAGTAAAAAAAAAAAAAAAAATTAATCTTGAGGTTTAGGATTTAAATTTGGCACATATTTAAAGGGATGCAGCACAAATAATTTATTTATTTATTTATTTAGCATACCTAATTTTAACGTTTAGGTATAGATATAGTCATAAAGCTACTTGAAACCCGGGTCCGACGCATCATTCGACACGCCTTCTTATTATCTATAGATTCAGGAGAAATATCATAATGAAATCTCATATTTTGGAACTTGTCTAAAAAAGGACATCTCGAAACATTTATTAGGAGAACTCACAATGTGTGAAAATAATTAATGGTAAAGTCTCAGGAGATGTATGTACTTATTGGATAGATCATACTGCATTGATGATCCATCTGAACTGAGGGGTAGACCACAAACAATTTCAGAAACCAGACCAGCACATCTCTTGTAGCTATGGCTCCATTTGTTCTACCTTTTTGGCGGCTCTGCTATGAAACTTAAAAACTGCCGGAGTGTTTAGTGGAACTTGAAAGTTGCGGCATCATAAAAACCAAACGCAGCCTAAATGCAGGCTGACATATTCAGTTTGGTTGGTTCTTTTGTGTGCTCGGCAAAATGAGGCGCGCGCCATTTTGTCTCTTGAAGACCTGAATTGAATTGAGACTTAATTGCGCCAACAATCAACAACTTCGAAGAGGAAATCAACCATCTAAGATCCAACGGCCTTGGACAAGTTATTTTCCTTTCAGCGATTCCTTGTTATAATAATTAAATTTCTTATTTAGCAAGATGCGTAAAGAATACAGAAAACATATTGATTACTATATTTATATTACAGTAAACCAGGTCTAATAATTATAGCAAAACCAAGCTATCAACCCAAGTAAATATAACAGGCCACTCTTATATATGTCAACTATCTGTTATATATCTATTCACGCCTTCAAACAAAAGCTTTTCCCGTACTTGATTCAGCAGTAGTGCTATTTACCTTGTGGCTTCAACCCAGATAACAGCTTCAATGCTTCTTCCATGGATGGTCGATCTGATGGTGTACTTCTAGTGCAGAGAAGAGCAACATCAAGAACCAACTTGATCTCATCTTGCAATGAACTGGAAGAACCGACTTCATTCTCATTATACATTTCTCCCAAAAGTCCATCTCTTGGCTTGTTTTGTAAGCTACTTCCCGCATTTGTCAGCCTACCATTAGTCAAGATTTCGAGAATGATCTCTCCGAAGCCATAAACATCCATGTACATTTCCTCTTTCATGGCATTGTAGAATTCACCTGTTCAAAGTTTTCATATATTAAACCATAAGCACTGCTTCTTGATAAAGAGGCTAGAATGAAAGTCTTTTCAATTACAGCTATTTTTCACCAACTCTATAAGAAAAATCAACTTATTTTGATGTTGAGTTGCAAAGCATTACAATAATACTGTTACTGGTTGCAGGGAACTTAATTAACTCTATTGCTAAGTACTTCTTCAAAAGCAAAAATAGACTTTCTTGGTTGGATCTTTCTAGAATTTTCTGAAACTTTTATGAAGTATATTACAGTTTTTCTCAGATATTTTGTTGACATGAGGTATCAATAACTTTTGCTTAAAAGTTTGACTTAATTGTTTCACATTGGAAAATATGCTAGGCATGAACCTAAAAAGCTTGTTATGCACACAACAGGAAAAAAAGTAAACGGTAAAACATACCTGATTCTGTCCAGGCAATTTTGGCTGGAAATGAACCATTAGCCAATTGTGCCAGATATTTGAAGCCAAATTCTGCCAAATGAGGTTCCATATTTTCATCGAAAACTATGTTACTTGACTTCAAATCTCCATGTGGAATTGCAGGATAGCAGTCATGGTGAAGGAAACATAGACCCCTAGCAACTCCAAGTACAATTTTGTATTTGGCCGCCCAGTCCCTTTTCATTCTGATCTTTTCAGACAAATTTCCATTAGGCAAATAATCGTATAACAGATAAGCCTGATGCCTGTTGTAGCAAAAACCAAGCAATCTGATCAAATTCTTGTGCCTTACAGTGCCTATTCGTGTTATAAATTCAGACACTATTTTAATTCTCGTTGCTCCCCATTCAATCTTTTTCACCAAAACTGCAATACCCGTGGGCAGAACTGCTTTGCAACCTGCAGCTGATTGTGGACGCGCTGCTTCCTCGCATTCTGTAGAATTGAAGCTCCTCAAGACATCGTTTGCTGTGAACTGAGGGAGTCCAAGAAATGAGACCATTTTCCAATGGCCTTTGCTTCCTCTTCTGAAGAAAAATATCCCCAGAAGTGCTGCTCCAATGAACGTGACTATTCCTGCACAAAGCAGTAGAACAAATTTAAGCTTCCCTGTGCCTTTACCCAAGATTGCCACTGAAGCATGACATGACTGCAGAGGAGCTCCACAGAGTTTTGGATTCCCAGCATATGCACTGCTACCCATCAATCTTAATACCTTTCCTGAGGGAATGGAACCTGATATATCGTTGAAAGATACATTTAGGACCGTCAAGCTTGAAGAACTGCCGAACTTTGCTGGTATCTGACCACTCAAACTATTTTGTGACAGGTCTAAGACATCTAAAACAGGAAGCCTTGCCAGCACTTCAGGAATAGAACCAATCAACTTGTTGCTTGCTAAATCAATCCTCTCAAGTTCCGCACAATTGGAAACACTTTCCGGGATAGTTCCTGATAAATTATTCATATGCAACTCAATGACAGAAATGGATTTGCAGGATTTGAATGGAGGGAGGTTGCTTGTGATATTACAAGCTGAAGCTGAAAAGTTTTGGAGACTGGGCAAAGACCAAGTTTGTGCTGGGATCATGCCTCCTAGATTTGGATTATTAGACACGTTAAAGCATTCAAGATTGGAAGCTTGATTTATATCTGGGGGAATCCCACCTGTGAATTCGTTCCTAGACAAGTCTATGTAATTAATATCAGGAAGTTGGCTGAATTTCAAAGGGATTTCACCTGAGAATAAATTATCTTCAAGTCGAAGTCGAACAAGGGATGAACAATTGGAGAGTGATGGAGAAAGACTACCTGTAAACTTATTTGAAAACAGGATCAACTTGAAGAGCACACCTCCTGAACAAATATCTGGTGGAATGCTGCCATTGAAATTGTTTGTAGAAACATCAACCCATCTAAGCTTTGAGTTTCTACCCAAGTTTTCTGGAAGTGAACCAGAGAAGTAATTGTTCCATATGAACAGAATTTCTAGTGAAGGCAGTTGAGCTAAGCTTTCAGGCACTGTGCCACTCATTTCATTGTACATAAGACTCAGAAGTCTAAGATTCTTCAAGTCCGCAAAACTCTCAGGAATAGGCCCAGAAAGTCTGTTATCAGAAAGATCCAAGCTTTTGAGAGTTGTAACTCTGCTGAACTCCCATGGAACCTGTCCTGCTAGCTGGTTTCTGAAGAGAAAAAGTGACTCAAGCTTGGTGAGATTAGAAAGCCCTTTTGGTATTGACCCCGAGAGATTTGCACCAGCAATATCAAGATACTGAACTTCACTCATGTTCCCCAATTGCCATGGAATATTTCCTTGGTAAAAGTTGTAGCCAATTTCCATGTGAGTCACAGTTTTGAGCATTCCAAGCTCCGCTGGTATTTGACCATTGAGCAAGTTTCCTGCTAAGTGAAGAAACTCCAGGCTCTTGAAAGAACCAAACTGAGATGGTATTGGTCCACTGAAGTAACTTCCAGCTAGATTGAGAACTTTGAGATGTTCAAGCGGAGAAATTTCAGCTGGCACTGAACCTGAAAAGCTGTTACTGAAAGCATCGAGAACAACAAGGTTTCTAAGACTCTGAATCCCTCCGGGAAAATGGCCAGAAAAATTGTTTCTGCTGATATCCAAACTGATTAAACTGGTGAGATTGAAGATTTCAACAGGGAACTGCCCAGAGAAAGAGTTGTGACTGAGATTGAGATCAACAAGTTCATTGAAAAATATACTGAGTGGCTTCCCAGGTAACGCACCAGAAAGGCCCTTCATTGACAGGTTTATGCCAACTACAATGGAGTTGTTCTTGTTGCATTTGACACCACTCCAAGAACATGCATGTATTTTCCCCACCAGGTTCACTCCAGGAGGCACAAACCAATCATCTAAGCTGTTGAAATCGTCAACCAGCTCAGATTTTAAGCTAAGAAGTGCTTCTGAATATGGGTCATTAGCAGAAACTGCCGATACAGACACAAGCCAGATGAAAATATTCAAGTACAGGCAATGAAAAATCTCCATTGGAACTAGCAGCAGGAGATGGACAAACAAATTGCTGAAATATGTTTTTGCATTTGTTTACGAGTAAATACTCGCATTCGTGCTGTTTTGTTGGGTCAGTGGAGTGGTGCATGGGAAATAGAGAAAGGGCGTGATAAAAAGAAGGAATGATGTTTAGCGATTAGATGATATGAGAATATTATTTTGGTTGCTTTTGGGAGCAAGGGGGGACCCTTGGGGATCATTTTATATTTGACTGCTGTTGGCCACTAGGGTATGGTAACTAAGTTACCTCTAACTTTTATTCTCTTGTGGCATCTTTTTTCTTTCTTTTCTTTTTTTCTTCTCCTTTTCCTTCTTCTTTTTCCCCAGACAGAACCCTGTAGGCAATCTCTAATTTGAAAAGGGGTTTAAACGCAAAGTAGGGCCAGTATTTGAGATAATCCAGAGGACCACAGCCATATCTCTGTTATTCTAATAGATTTGTAACGGGATTTCATGCATGATTTTATTTAAAGCAAATTGCAGAATCATTAACGAAGCTAATGATTATTTTATGCGCAACGAGAGCTAAGGTTGATTCTTGCTTATTAGGTAATTAATTGCCATGACAGGCCAGCTGCTTTCAACTATTAGTATTTCTTTTCGCATACACAGTGGATGAGAAAAGCAATCTCTCTTTTCCTTTTTTGCCCTTTTTTTCTTTTGTTTTGAATGGTAAAAGCAATCCCATTAATACAAGCGAAAATGATTAGTGGCGACATGGGTTCATAAAATTTTTAAGATATCATCACGTTTGCTTTTCTTTTTTAATTTTTCTTGAGTTTTCAAAGTCATGGGTACCATTTTTTGTTAAATTATTGTATGGGAATGTATGCAGACAACAGTACATCTTTTTCAAGATGTTTAAAACGACAGAAGCAAGTGCAGAGAAGAAGCCAGTGAGTAAAGACAATAGTACTGATAAAAGCTCTACTTTTTCTTCTTGATTTATGATTTATGATCATCAGTTAATGAATAGTATGCATATAAAATGCAACCCTCCTTGACATCTGTGTCCTTTTCTTGCTTTGGTTTGTGGTCCAAAACTACAAATCATGCAATCCCACAACCCTTTGAAAAAAATGAAAGGAAAAACCTCGCTTACTTGGACCAAAAAGGGTTTGTCATTGACATTATGATTTATGAAATATGAAAGAGTTTAGGCAGGTATTAGAGTATTATACATTTTCAAACCAAAAAAATACATAAATAACCTGTTGCTTCAAAAAGAAAAAAAAAGATTCAATCATTTTTTTTAGAATTATATTTTATTCAGATATTCTCATAACTCCAAAGAAACCTTGGGGTTTGCATTATTTAAATTTTCGTGATTTTCATTATGTGTGTTGGCCACATTTATTATCGAAAACAGTGAAAGGGTCATTAAATGTTTTGGCATCACAGGAAAGAAAGTGGTGCGTGTGCGTCACAGCACTTTCACAGCGAGCCCGTGATGAAATTATTCGGCTGGGAGGTTCCCATTTTCCAATTGTGTGTTATATAATTAGGTTCCCGTTGCAGCTGAAAGAGAGGCCTTCTTTTGTTCTACCATTACTACTAAATTATGTTCATTAGTCTACACAAAAACTTCAACAGAAATCATATACTCTAAACTACTCTTGATGGATTAAAACTTCTCATGAAACGAATAAGCAAAAATAGCCGGAACAGGAAAAAGAGATAAAACATATGCACATTCTCATCATCACAACTTTGGCTCCTGAGAAATTCCCCCAAGAAAGATAGGTTTGAAAAAGACATTGCACCGACTCTGTGGCCGTGTGTGCTGGGAAAGAACACGCCTTTTTAGGAAAAAAGAAAGATTTATCACTTGAATTGGATTCCCATTAGAGTCAAAAGATCACAAAGCTTACGCTTGAATATACATATATATGATTTGACATCTTAATCTAATCATATGTGATGAACAGAAAAAGAAAAAGAGGAGAAAAAAAAAAAAAAGACAATTACAAACATTTGTTTAGTGGGAAGCTTACAGTAATTGTGAGAGACTCTCCTTTCTTCTGTGTAGGCCAACCAGGTCTGTGACTGTAAGAAGGTAAGGGATCAGGATTCTCTCCTGATCTGATCTACTCCTGAGCAAAAATACATGTGATGATTGGTAGTTAATAAATAAAGTAAATAAAGAAATTAAATCATATCCATACACTACCACTTAAATACACATGGCACAAGATCTTTAAAAGCTCGTGAAAGTTCAGATCAGGAGAGGATCTTTTTCCGAAGGTAAGACAATTATTTAACTGCGATCAACTGATTTAGAAATCTAAAGGGGATCAACAAAAGGTAAATTGAGGAAATGTAAGAGGAAGGGAACATTTAGTCAAACATTGGCGGTGGGCGGTGAAACTAATGAGCCAAAAGCCACAAGAAAAAAACATTCTGCAAACAAGAGCATCAATCATTCATACAGTATGCATAAAGGCTCAGCGAAGTGGGTTGGAGTTAGTATGCGATTGCCGATTTGAGGGACACCTTAAACCTTATCCTTTCAACAGCAAGAAATAAAATTCTTCTCACATTTCTGTTTCTTTCATTTGTTTGCTTTGAAGACGGCATTGACTAAGCTACATCACTATTAACAAAAATTGTTTATGCTGGGAGCTTAAACTTCCCAACAACACATAATTATGAAATTAGCTATAACAAGGAAAAGCGCACAGCAATGATGGCAGGCGAGAACGACTTGAACACTATGAACCAACACTCAAATGAGGAGGAACAAAATCATTGCATTATAGAAAACAAGAAGCTTAGCACTTGTCACTTCAAGAATTGATTCATAGATACCATAAACTCACCGATACCATATACTGATAAGTCATCGATACCATAACTCACCTTAATTCTACTCCTTCAAAGTGGACGAACTTACATTTATAGCAAATCATTTTGTAACAGCAGCACAAGATGAGTTCAGAAACTGTTTTAAAATATACACTAGCAGACACTTTCACCAAAATTAATAATAACAGTACTAACAATATAATGTATATACAGCCAGACGCATTCTCCGAAAATCACACTGAATTTCAATTTCCAGTCTTCAATTTACACAGTAGTTTATAGAAAGAAACATTACAGGGTCAGAAAATCACCAAACTAGCCCCTATGCCTTCTACTCTGTCAAATGGAAGATTTGAGTGATAATGATCCTCTTGCCAATTTACTACATCTTCATCGACTTTTTATCTCAGAACCTACCTGCCAAGGCTAGGAACACACACACAACTGGAGACCAAATACAAGGAGATTCCATAAGATTTCTAGGAAAAGACAATTTACATTGTGGATTGGATCTTAATGGACATTCTTCAACGATCCATCCAAGATGTGACAAAGCAACATCCTTCACATTACTTTTCGCAATAATTGATGCGTAACTCTGATCAATGAACAGTAAATCTGTTTACTCACACAACTAAAATTTGCAAGTCAGATCCGTATATGGGAAGAAAATATACACTAGGCCAATCATCAGCAAAATAGGAGTACAGTTAAGGTTACAACACTGGTGTGTTGGACAAGTATTTGAAAGAATCCTCAAACCTCCAATGGTACAGCAGCGTCAAGCCTCACACGATTCAGTTGAACAGTCCCAAGTATATACTCAGGTAGTTCTTCCTCCTCCTTTGCCTGCAAATAATCAGTTATTAACATCAAATTTTGCAAGTATGAAGAGCGTCATGGTTTACAACTAAAAGAATCCAACTCAGGTGAATCAAATCATACAAAAATCAGAATCTGCAGTCATGATTAAAAAAAAATTAAATGAAAGAGATTAGCTCCCACAAAGAGCTATATGCAATAAGTGAAGTAACCTGTAAGGTTGTTTGAATCTGTTTCTTGTTTTTCATTTCTCTCATTAGGCTCATTGCAGATCTCCAAAATTAACCATAAAAGAATCTAGAGATGCTCTAGCTATACATCACTGCTAGCTTTGTGACTCTAAAAGATCTTAATTATCTACTGTTACAAAATTTTTATGGAGTAAAAAAAATACAAGAAAACTAACAGAATACAGCAATTGCTTCAAGCAACAGAGATTGAAAAGCAACAAGTGGTACAAAAGTACACATACTAAATGCAACACTGCTCCACAGGAAACACCAGCCTAATTTACTAAATATTTGAATATTATTACCAATCTAAGCCTCCATCAAAGACATAGCAGTGAATGATTTTATCTTATCACAAAGAGTACAAAAATTGAATAAATATAAACCTCCATGGAACTTGAAAGTCAAAGTTCCACTAAAAGTTTATTAGCGTTCACATTCTGTAAGTCCACCTTGAATTTGAGCACAAGACCATACAGAATAACTCTCCAACAATTACTAAAACAAAGCACATACCTCTATTAAAATTGCTAGATCGACAACTAGGCTTGTTACATATCCAAGGACAAGGCCAATGACACTCCTGGCCACAGATGATGATCCAATATCCACATCAATCTGAAAAAGAGAAGTTTCAAGATAGTTCACAAAATAGCAGTTGCAATCAGAGTAACTAATAAGAATTCACCACCAGTTTGAATTGTCAGATATCTTGATCTAAAACCATGCTGAAAATTCACTCTTCAGAACATAGAAGAAAAAGAAAAAGACAGTATAAATAGAAAGAAGATTAGAAGCAAGGCAGTGAACATGCATTTCAAGTTCCATGAAAAGACAATAGCATTAATGATCTCTTTCCATTTGCCATTTCTAAAAGGTCAAGCTCCAACATCTTCCATACTAAAAAATTGGAATCGTGACACTAGCATACCTAAATAACAGTAGGAAAACCAGATATTGCTACGAATAATTACCTCCAGGAAATTATCTTGTCTAAGGTATCTGCAGGTTACAGCCTTTCCCAATAGGCATGCTTTTGTTCCAACTGCTCGCTTAACCATCCAATATCCCTGAAACCATTAGAAAATAACGCTCAACTCAATACCATTAAGGCAAAGCAGACAAAAGCCACCAATTTTACAGGATGTTTGCACTTAGGCACTTCATACCTCAGCAATGCTTGGAATCAATTTAAATCTTGCATCGCGAAACATGTCAGTCCCATCCACAAACTTACCCAACAAGGAATTTTTATTCACAGGCCTTTCAGAAGCATAGTAGAGGACCAAACTATAGTTAGGTTTTCCTGGAACCTGAAACAGAAAAAAAAATATATAATAAATAAATATAGTTTTTAAAAGGCTGCAATATCACAAAAACCCAAAAATAATTTTAATGATCATATGCTAGAATCCCAAATGTATCCCAAATGATGTGGCATTCATCAAGTGGTTGGTGAGATAATGTAATCAATTCACCTGGAACTTCTAAAAAATTGTCAACCATTTCAGGAATGACACATCACATGCAACCACATCACTTGGGATAAAATTTTAGCATGTCTATCATTACTCCTAATAAAAATATAGTTGCAGAACCAGTAATTAAAATATTTAGAGTTCACATTTTCCCTTCCAATGGTTCAAAATTACTTAAAGAGTTTACATTTTCCCTTCCAATGGTTCAACTACTTAAATTTTATTCAATCCTTTCCCCTTAGCATTTCATTATTCCCTATTCAGGCTTTTGAACCACAATATCTTGAAACAATATCAGCAAATCCTTTGAGAAATCATATTTCAGCAGATAAATTGCTGAAGTTATTCATGTTAAGTACAAGGGAACATAAAAGATAAAAATTAACTTTTTTCTTTTTTCAAGAAGTGTATGCCACATCTCCAAGCAAATCCATGATAATGTACGTAACTGTAGATATAAGCCATGGGAAACAAGATTAAAAGAAATTCATATGCATACCTGAAGATTAATGACCAGGATGAGTGGAAGCTTTTTCCCAGCTTCAGACTGGAATCGAGAAAAAAGCAGTTATATTAGTTTAAAGCACTAGGATCTCTTTCTTTCACACCACCAGGAAGCCTAGTACTTTCTTTTTCGGTGACTAAACTAGGAAAAGTATAGAAAAATTATTAAATTCCAAAATATTATGAGCAGCAAAGCTCAAACATTGTCAGACCATGCTTTTGAAGTCTAAAGAAATGCATTTTGTCTCAAATTGCAAATCTTTTTGTCAGCCACTACTTGATTTTTCAGAAGCGTCATTGATATAATTTCTCTATGCCAAAGACATAGATGGTTTAGAAACCAAGAGAACCAGAAAACTCAACATCATAGCAGCATCAGGATGAGAACATGCAATCCAGTTATCACAGGCAAAGCAACTATCAACTATTACAATTGGCAACCAAGTGAAGTTGCAAAGAATCATTTTTCCTGCCCTTAAAACAAGTTCCAAAATGAGCATGGAAAGAAAGAAGTCACTTATCTAACTCATGTTTCTGGTCAATGACACTTCCAATCCGCTCAAATACAAGAAAATAGGGATAAAAAACAGACACAGCAAAAATAGATTTGAGTAAATAATATAATTTTTTTAATTCAAGTCAAATAGCTAAAGTCAACACAGATTTTAACCTTGTTTTACTTAAATGGCACGTGTCCCCAAACATATAAATTCTACCCACAACACAACCTACAATTGTAAAAGTAGCAAGCATATACCTCAAAAAGCTGAATCCTAAGGCCACAATTATATAATAATCACCATTTCAAGGATGATGACCTCAAAATAATATAGTGAAGGTTTTGAAAAAATATTGCTATCCATAATAACACTATGGATATTGAATCAAGGAAACAGAAAAAATATTAAGTAATCGCAAAAGAACTAATAAGAAAATACACATTGTAATGTTAATGAAAGATTTTTTTTAAAAAAAATTAGTATTCAAATGAAGTACTTGTGGTACTAATATACTAAATGAGATTTTGTGTCACAATTTTGCTGAGTTGATACGAACAGCAAGTGGAAACAAAAAATATAATTTACCTGAACGAGACACTTGGGATGCAATGCAACCCTATCTGCAGCTTTATCAGCTTTAAACCAATCAACTGCGATGAGCTTGAGCAAGGGATCTCCACCCATTACCTGATAAGAAATTGAACAAATCACTTAGCCAACATTTGGCAGAAATAATATGAAGATGATACTCAAAACAAGATCAAAATAAAGAAAAAAGGGCAACCGCCAAATTTCTATTGGAAGCAGCACTGACAAAGTTGTCTCCAGTAAACTCAAAATGAGTAACATCCTCAATCACATAACCTAATTTTTTCAAAAACAAAGTATTCAGTGAAGTGCAATGTTTATGAGCTTTTTACCCCAATACTTGTCACAACAGAGACTACCTGAGCAACACATTCACTGGGATACGGAACATTATGAGAACATATCTGTTGCTATTCTGGAAATATTATGCCACAAATCACAAAAACTTAAGATTTGAACAATAATTGGCAAAGTCAAGATATAACTACAGACAAATACAAGCCTAACCAAAAATATAAGCAGATCCAAACATGCTTATGCATTAACATAACAATGAAAATGATAGAATCCTTCTTAACATATGAGAAGATAAGGAACAGAATAGATAGGGACAACAAAGCGGCCAATGATTTAGAATGGATGCAAAAACCACCTTGGCATTATCTTTTAGGTAAGTCTTTCCTCTGATCATAAACCCTTTGCCACCAGGAGAAGTCCAACAATTTGAGTCAGTTTCATCCTTTGCCTTGTGCAGGGAACCATGGAAGTGGCTTGGATCAATAGTGATCGGAGGCACACTACAATCAAACTCTTTATTTGCATCGGGAACTGCATCCAGGAATTCATATTTTAGTACTGAGTATTGAAGAATGAGGCCCAAAAAAAAACTAATTGCAGAAAAACAGGAAGAAAATAAACATTGATACTTTTTCTTAAGACAATAGATAAATCACAAATATGTTAACAGCAAATAGTTATACATACATATATATATAACACAATACGCTAAAACAAAAAATTTGACGCATCAGAAAGTAATTAAGATAATAGAAAGTAATTAGAGCAATTACAAAAATTGAAACAAAATATGAGCAAAATAATATTTCGTTGATAATAAACCAAAGGGGTAGCTCAAAGGTTTAAAGAGCTTGACTACCAAAGTTTTGTTAAACACAATCATCAACTGTTCTAAAGCAGTATGTTTGTTGCCATGGAAAAGGTAGTAGAATCTTGACCGTCATGTCCAACTTTTAAGTAAATGGAACAGAGAAATTACCAATGTAAGGCAAATAGAATCTAAAAGACTTCTGGATTCTGATGATAACAAATAGACCATTGCATATTCCCAAACAAAATTTTATAAAGAGAGGACCTGAAGTTCGCTTCAAAGCTAAGCTTGCGATTGCCCATGAGACATTTTTCAGCTTCACTTTCTTGTCCTGAAGCAGATGAGAGGTAAGTATCAATTCTACACCTCTTTGACAGTATGGATTCATGAAAATGATTTAGATTTGATCATAAGTCACACTTTTGACCTTCTCTAAACCTTTCAGACTGAACTTAATCTCTAATGAGAAGTAGGGGGAAAAAATAAAAAACCTTCTCATCAGGGTCGTTACTATCATCACTATCTTCATCTTCTGAAGATGATGAGTCAGCAGCAATTGCATCATAAAACTGTTCCTGCACTTCTACATCCTCATAATAACCATTGGAAGATGAAACATCTGAAAATTTTGAATGGACAACCATAGTTGTGGATTCATTTTTGAGTGCTGGATTTGCTCCAATATATTCCTTTAAACCTGAATAATGATGAACAAGGAAATGTAACTGGCACTGGAATGATCACACCATAAACAATTTCTGTAAAACAACTCGTTTCAAGATCAGATTGTTTTTTGTCTTACATTTTGAAAACAGAAGTTAGTTTGAGCAAAATAATCTACATTAGCAGACCACTTGCTTGGCTAGTTTGAGAAGTTTTCTAGGCTTACTTAGCAACTTTTGTACTAGAAGTTTGAGTAAAGTGACTTTTCCACATCATGATATATGTTCAAGTCTTGATCAGCTGAAAGAACATATACCTTATTTGTTCAATAAACATATGCTTGAGGTCTTAAAGCCACTTAAAACTCTAAGATTGTGGATCAGCAAAGAAACAATTAATCAGATCTCCAAACCTGCCACTTGGCTTAGTAAAGCAAAATGGGTAGTCTTTTCAAACTTTGTGCTGCTGTTCTTCTTCCATCTACACCAGCCAGACGAATGTATCTCCAACATTTGTGTCACAAGACACTTAGCCCCGTTCGAACCCATTGGCATGTTTAGACTTCTAATCTCCCAAGTTGATGCTGCAGTTCATGTAAATTATATGAAAACAAAAGAGTAAGAATTGAGTTAATGAAGGCCAACTTTCTCAATTTGTAGGATCTTGTAATGAAGTAGATACACATTTAATCACTGAAAGTATGTGAAACTAAAAAGATGATAAATTAGTAATACAATCAACAGTGATCAGTGGGAACAAGAATAATAAGTTCATGTGACCAATGAATATTAAAAAGAAATTAGCAAAACAGTGATATTTTGTATATTGAACATTTAACTATTATTACTGGTATCATAGACAAGTATATTTTCAGCATTTGAGCTGTGAACTAATGCACATATAGATTTCAAAACAAGCATGATTTATGGAAAAAAAAATCAAAATTCAGCTCATACATTCCAAGAGTGTGTGTGTGTCCCACCTGAAATCATATGAAAAGATAAAATACCATGCACCATACAAGCCTAAAGATGAAATGAATTGGTTATGCATAAAATCACCTAGTCTAAAGGGGAAAACTTATTGTACCAGGAAGTATGTGTAAAATCAAGCTCTTACATAGATACTTTCCACTGCTTTCAACAGCACCCAGAAACTGTTTAAATAACTGATTTAATGCTCAGTTGCCATCCAAACACTTTGAACACAAAACTCAACGTCAGGTTAAACACAAGGGATGGCTTATAAATCAACCGCATCATTGAATTATTATGTGGCAGCATCATTTTTCAGATGTAAGCTAAGTCAAGCGCCCATCACTAATAAAAAGTATAATATTATAACTGATAGATCTAAACATCTGCTCAGATACATTTAGTAGTGAATCAGGATGTGGTGATTGATGGGTCAGGACGAAGAAGGAAAATGAAGTAAAAGAGTAACATGAAAAGGGCTACACAGATAAAAAAACATAATACCCCCCAAATTCTTCGTTCATAACTCAAGCAAGAAACATAACCCCTGTATGCTTAGGGTGCGTTTGGGAGTGAGGTGCTGTAGCTTTTAAGCTGCAGTTGCTATGGAGAAAAAACTACAGTTGTGGAGTAGAAGTTGGGAAAAAAAATTTGCTAACCTGCCAAAGCCCAACTACAAGTGTTACCAAACACTCGCTGTCTCACCACACTCCCAAATGGGCTATTAATGCATAATAACTGCTTTAATCAGAAAGTATGTTAAATTGACTAGCAGCTAACAAACATAAAAAATATGCTTCCTCCAATATCAAGTGAAGCAACATAAAAAGCAGGTATATCATTAGAGTTGTACAAAAATAAAGAATGATTAAGATATCTTATTTGTTCTCTGATAATGAAAATCACTTACGGTTAATTTTTGTGCGTCGATACCCAGATTTTGGGGGCCGTTTCTTGTGTACAGCTGGAAACTGCAAGATTGCTGCATTAAAAAATTATATCAGTGCCAAGTACAGAAGAAAGTGTGTTAAATTTATTGTAATGAACTTCACTTTGCAAATTCAACATGTTATTCACCAAACCATTTCTCAAAAAGAAAAATTAACCACCAAACAACTCTCAAATAGAAAAAATTAACAAAATTCTGAAAAACAATAAGATGAAGCTGGCAGTCTAGCAAATCACATATAACTGTTGTTCATAATATTGAATCAGATCATCCATTCTGGTAGAGCATGTGCAGGAGGTCCACATTGTCTTAGTGCAGGAAGAAAGAGAATACACAGAAGTAAATACAACAGCTTGTTTCAGATGACATATAGTCATACTGAACCATATCTCCCATATTTACCAGAAATATGCAGTCTATATAATCAATGCCAGCTGACATGTGCTGACATAAATATATCATCCATTCACAAGCCCTCACCATGAGGAATTTACTGCCCTCAGATTGTCCAGGAGTTCAAAATCAACTAAGTTTGCAGATTATAACCAATTATCCAAGCATATGATTATCACCACTATTATACAATAATATCTATTTCAATTTCAGTGGTAATAATGGATTTTAAATGTTTTGAGGTAAGGTGCCTGCTTATGAGGCTGGCATGATACATGCATAGCATCTAAGCTAATTATATGAAGCAACTCTAGTAAACTAGATATGATAATCGTAGTTCTTACTATATGTTCCATCTTGTCCGCGAAACCATTGCCTAGAGAAGACAAAATCTCTCTTGGATTGCCACCTGCAAAAAATATCATATAACAAACCGATCTTAGAGCATCATATAGAGGAAAAACAACAAAAATGATAGTACACCCACAATTGTAAACACCGCAGCCTTTGGATATTGTTGACTAAAAATTCATTCCATCACAGCACAAACTACCCGAGTTAGGCTGCCCTAAAGGGTTTTGAACCTCCAACCTTTGAGATGAAAATTGAGACTAGAGTTTGGACTTTGGAGGATAGGGTGCAGGATCAGAATTGTATGGCAAAATACACTTATGCATTGGGACCAATGAATTGAAAAACTAATTAGTATGCTCTTTTTGGCAAAATATCCTATGAGAGCAAGCTTATCTCTTGTTCATCCTTTCCCCAGTACAGTACACAATAGTCAATAGGCACAAAGGATTCAAATGGAAAACACAGTTTACCAAACTCTAAACATCAATTGGGAAACCAATACAACCAAAAGAATCATGTAACTAAAACCAAAGGAAAAAGCCGGTAGTCCAGTTTAACAACATTACCGAGTAAGGTATTTTGGGTCATATGTCCCGTAAACAACATCATAATGTCCATCACAAGAATCTACCAGCTCCAAATCACCTGTCAACATATCCCACCTGTGAAGATAATTATTAGAGAGACTGAAGTTGCACAACCACATAAAAGAACTCCAGAACAAAAGTTAAGCAACTTACTCGTATCTTTGGTGACGTTCAAGGTTTAAAACTACCTCAAAAACAGTGTCTGCAATTGCATCAATGACACCAACAGCCTTCACAAGAACACCTCGACCACTCTATATATGAGTTAAAAGTAATCAAGGGAGCACTTCAGGTCGATTATCAAAGAGATAAATCCGTATAACTACAGTTCTATCAGAGCAATACCACGGCACTAAATAACAATCATAAAGAAAAGATGGCTATGCATCAAAGATTGCATTAATAGACTGTAAAAATTAGTATTTCTGTAAGCTTTAAAAAAATAAATATTAAAATAAAAAATCTGCAAATATGTTTATCATATTTACAAATCTGTTAACTTCACAAGTTATCTTAACACTTCTATTTTTTTCTGGACGATAATCATATAACCAAAACTACTGCTAATAAAATTGGTTGCAAAGATGGTGCAAACATGCAAGTGATGAAGGCAAAGTGATCATGACACAATTATGAATACCTTAGAATCAGCAACATCCTCAAAAATTCTAACACCTGAAACCAAAGAGAGAGAGTCTCAGGCAGAAAGAAGATATAGCTTTTCTCCATTTAAGTTAAATTCTATAAACAATTACTTTATATGTCAAAAGAACCAGAAAAAAACTTAATACAAATGAAAAAAGTCCTTAAATTTTATTTAAACTTCAGAAAGGAAAGTTTTCATGGTTTCTATGAATCAGCCTGAGTATAAAAGAAGCTTAATTCCTACAAGCTTAAGTACCTCAATGTGGTTTAGGGCTCTCACAGAAGTTTGAGAATGGCATAAAAGAATTTGGGATAGAAATTAACTTTGAGATGACAGTGCTACGAGTAAAATAAAAGTAATATATCTAGAAATCAACTAATATTTATCATATTAAGCTTAAAACTGAAAATGATGTTATTCTGAGCAAAATAAAAGTAATACATCTAGAAACTACACACACACACACACACAGAGTGCTACGAGTAAATCACATGCGAAGCTAGAAAAAGTTATGCCATAATGGTCTTTCTAGTAATTATAAAAAGGTTGAAAGAAAAGCACCATTTAGTGTACGAACACACTTCCATTCATGTGCTTCAATAGCATCTCCAATGTCCCCTTCAAAGAACCCCTCTCTCCTGACAGAACCACCCAAATCTGACGATTGCCTCAAAAGTGTTTCAGGACCTGTGACCATCAAAAAGAACAAAAAATAAAAATAAAATGAACCCAGTGGATAATTATATTGAGTCCACCAACAAACATTCATGAAAATACATTGAATCCTGTGGAAAGAAAAATGAAAATGCATTAATCAATGTCACATGCAAAACTTCAACATTTTAATCTCAATGAGATACCCTAAATACAAGTCGCTGAATTGCATTAAACATTTTTTGTTGGACAAAAAGGTGCCTAACATTCAAAAACTCCAAAGATATAAATTTTTGTCACAGTAAATCGCAAATGGTAGGACATGATCTGATGACTGCAACGTCTCCCAACTACTAATAAATTGAAAAAGTAGAGGCTACCCAAGTAGTATGTCTAGAACATTACCTGAAGAGATAAATATTAATACCATTACTTAAATCTTAAGAATAAAGCATAGCATCTATTGTGACAGAAGATCAATACAGTTCATTTTTAAGAACTCATACGACATGCATAGAGCACACCCACTAATTTCCCTGTAAGTACTCCAAAAGTGCACAATGTCCACCACATGTGGTAATTCAGTACAATGAGTCAAAAACAAACAACATGTTTGCCATCATACGACAAAAGATCCAATTTTAAGTGAACCTCACAGAAAATCCGATGCAGCTGCCCCCCCCAAAAAACAAAAAATAATGATACATGAGCAACCACCTCACCATGCCCAATTCTTATGAGCTTTCTCAGTCCATGAGCATACCGCCTCACTCTAGGTCGATGTCCATCCAGATTTATCCTGCCACAGTAAAACAAGAGAATACAACTAACAAATGTCTTCAATAACATTATATAACATATATAAAGCAAACACAGAATACCAGAACACTCATCACAACATGAGATACAGCGTGAAACCCCTGTATCCTATAGCAAGTCAAGAATTATACTTGCTCTCAACCAGACATATTGACAGGGCTGGGCTTCCAGTTATACTCAACAGAATGCAATTTCAATTTTTGGTCTGCTGGAGGTCCGTTGGGCCTTTGGCCTACACTCCCGAAATTGCCCTCTCACATCCCATAAAGTGAACCAGTAAATACTACCAAGCAAAAATGTCTGAATAAACGTTTGCCCCAATCTTCACCACTGTGGTTGAAAGATTCTTATAACCAATCCCCCCAAATCATGGTTAAACATGAAAGCTACTTTCTTTTACTTTTTTTATTTTTTTAAACCAAAAAACATGAAAGCTACTTTAAGATCACAAAAAACAGTAAGCATACTCAGTCTCCATGTTCAATTTGTTTCTGGTGCTGCCTCCTCTCGAAAGCTCCACTTCAGCCTGGAATTGAAAGAAAAAAGTTGTTCTGCTTTGTGTGACACGATAATTTTTCAACAAAATCATTATCTCATCTCTGTTTATCCAGAACAATGTTTCTAATTTGTCACAAGATCCATGAAAAGGTTCAACTGTAAGGAAAAAAAATAGCAAAGGGTGGTTACATGGTAAGGACTTGATACAATTGAACTCAGACATGATAATGATAACCTTCTGGGAAAGCGAGAGACCCAACATTGTACATGACTTCCACTGCATTAATCACAACAGTCTAACTGATTTAATTTATACCTGCTGCTTGGCGTGATCAAATGCCTCCATCCATTTCCGGGCTTCTCCAGCTGTGGCACAAGCAATCTTGAATGTAAAACATTCAGTTAGTTGGGAGGGATTTTGGCGTCAAAAAATATAAAATCAAAAACTTTATTAGATAGAAAGCTGACTCAGGATCCTAAAAGTAAGCTGGAAGTGTGAAGTTGAGCTTTTTTTTCTTTTTTTGATTTTAACTTGGCAAATTAAAAAGGAATGTAGCATACTGCTAATTTCACGAATGTTATTTACTATTTGTTTCCCACCTTAAAATAGTTTTATTTGCAACATAGGTTCCTAATGGAGGGAAATAAATTGCATTTACTTCCTTTAGTTGATTTCCTTAATAGTTATATTGAAATATTCCTAAGGGTAGAAGAAATTTGAACCACGCTAGAAGGTGACACATAATTCTAAGTAGAAGCAAATGAACTTTAAAATGCTCCTATATATTGAAAAAATATCATGTATCAAGATGTCAAGAGTATAATATATGTCAATATCTAGCAATATTGCAAACTACAATATGAGAAACTTCAACTTACTTCTCCTTTTTTTGACTCGTCCAATCGATTATAGAGCCGCATAACATAAACATCCTACAGAAGATGACAAACAGCATAAAAAATTAGCTTCTTTAATCTTCTTGAGCTATTCAGAAAACCACAGAAAAATATGATCCAAATGGTTCCCATGAGGAGGATTAACTTAAAGAGAAAGAAATGCTCCAAACTATGAAAAATGTAGAAAATGATGTGCAATAAGAAAAAGCAAACTTAAAAACTTACTTCCTAATAAAATAAGCATACAGAATTTACAAGATCTTACCCCATGATTAACCCTCCGACGCCCAAGCTCCTCCACCATAAGTGTGGGCCCTATGACACCCCTCCTAATGGGTTTCTGGACCATTTAAAAAAAAAAAAAAAAAGAGCACAATGAATACAAGCAATTGCGGAAATTCTCTAAACCGCTGAATTTAAGTGCAATCCACATAACTGAATAAATAAAATCAAGGAGAGCTATACTTCCGTACGGTACTAAACAAAATTGCCAAGCAAAAATCATGTTATGTGAGTAAAACCCAATTGCTCTAGAACATACATGAACCAGAGATGGCAAGAAAAAGCATTCCGCACAACACAATAAAATCATATGCAACATGTCCTATCATACAGGATCACATAATTTCATCAAGCTGCACGTAAAGAAACCACTATTATATTGCCTTGGGCCTCAAACGGACCATACATATAACATCATCACTATCAAAGAACAAAAATATCTCAGAAGAATAAGCACACAACCACATTCACCCAATGTTACCTTTTTTTTCTTTTTTTTGACACTAATCATAAAATAATGCATTGCTCTCATTTTCATCTTACTGTCCATTCTGATAATTGGAAATCTTATTCAAGGAAAAAAAATACACAATTCAATGCAAAATATCATTTAAAGAACTCAAAGAAACGTACAATGCCGGGATTTTCATGAGGATCACGCTTATACATCTCGACATATTTGCCTCTAATGAACAAAAACCGAAGATGGCAATACTCATGCCCGATTGAATTTGTACCCAGATGATAAACCCACCCAAAATACTCAAAAGACCCTTTTTCTTTATCTCCCACATTCCGTCCTCCGCCAACACCGCCATCGTGACGGCTGTTGCCTCCGCCACTGCTGGTGTCGGACCCAGATCCCTCGCTGCCCAACTTCTTTACCGACGACGTCGTTTCCATCTCTCTCTCTGTCTACCCTCTCTGTCTGTTTTGCTAAAGCTTTCAATCTATCTTCACATCCGCTGGCTGATTCGAGAGAAAGACAGGGAGAGAGTTTGTCATCAATCGACGGAGAGCGACATGAAAGAGATATTTGTAATCTGGTAATAGCAGCACGGTCCCTTATTTTTGTAAATATCAAGAAAAAGTACATAATTATTAATGTTTTCACTTAAGTCCCCTACCAGTAGAGCCGATAAAATTTTACACTATCCAATTGCACGACATGAGTATAATACGAATAAATAGGTATGAATCGTTAAATTTGACATGATTATTAACTAGGTCGGATCTAGATCGATATGATTTTTTCTTGCATCAGATTAGAATCAAAGTTCTTGATCCATTTACCTTATCAATGATACGATTTATTTTATATTCTAAGTTAATTTATATGTTCTTTTCATCAAAACTCAAAGATTATATATAATTGTCTCTTTTTTTTTTTTAAGGATAAACATATATGCAGTGTTTCATTTATAAATTTTATTTAGATACAGAACTTCAATAATATAATTAGGTAAAATATTAGTCAACATGTATATTTTATAATATTTACATATAATATTATTTACATATACATAATTAAAACTTCAATAGGATAAATGTGTAATATTTTAGTAGATATATACATTTTATAATATCGATAAATTTTATATATGTGCGCACGCGCATATATTTTATATAAATTTTATTAAATATATAGATACTAAGTGAGCTATTGGATAACTCATTTATTCTTCATGTCATGTTAAGTTATTAATATTTTGACAAAATTATTAAATGAATTGTTTACGGGTCAACTTAAAATTAACACGATATGAATATGATCCGGTGACCCACTCCACTTTACTAGCTCTTACTAGGCCACCACACCTATTTGTTCTCAAGTAATAACAATTAATAAAACTATTGTTGCCTAACTATTATCTTAAATAATGTGACATCATCGATTAATTGATAAGACATTTTTAAAAATTATTTCAAAAATTACAAAAATTTATCAAGAATATCATATCATTTTTTAATTAAAAAACTGAATATTACTTAAAAAGTATTACTCTATGTTCTATCAATAAAAATTGAAGATACTTTCATTTCATAAATCCCTTTCCATTTTATTCTATACTCTTTAGGGAAAAATTTTTCTGTTTTGACTTTTGAATGTAAATATTTAGCTTCTCAATAACAAAATATGATGGTAGAGATTTCTATAAATAAAATTGCGAATTATGCTACTAGATGCGATTTCACTAAAATCAAAGACTTGGAAGTTATTATCCCCGTTTGTAATTTTGTGACTTTGTGAAAGATCTTGACCGTACACTCGTTGGAGGAAACAGACCAATGAGTTTGTTGATGATGGATTCGTTGTGTTGCCGGAAATGCCGTTCAATGAAAATGAAATAAGGGGGCGTTTGTCTTTTTATAACTGCTATTCGTCGGCAAGATGAGTTGTATTTTTTTACCCTTTTTTTTAATTTGTTTTACTTGATTTTCTATTTTCAAAATTATTTTATAATTATTTACGTCATAAATTTGATTTTCATCCTTCTAACATATTTCCAATTCCAAATATTGATAACATTACATCACATTCAATCAATAGCATCATTAACAAGGCGAAAATTCTTATGATCAAATTTAGGATTGCTTTTGAAAGATTCAAAAATAATTTTGGAAAGATAAAAGCTAATTTTAATATTTAATAAATTTCTTAAAAATTATTTTTGATAAAATTGCTCAGTCTTATAGCAAATTTTGAAACAAGAAAAGAGTAACTTTTTCAAATATCAAGAAAAGAGTAACTTTTTCAAATATATCTTTTCAAAATATTTTTTTTTATTAAATTAGTTTAACTATACCCGCCACTTACCGGATTGAAATCGGAATAGAACCGAATGATTAATGGCGTTCTTGTATCAGGTTAAGATTCGCTGACTACGTTTGTCCTGAAGTTATAATTAGTTATGGACCTGACCGAAATTACGACCCACATATACCGAACGGAATTTTAACTGATCACACGTATATGTAACTGCTCCCATTCCTCGAACCACCATTGTTTCAAGCCGATAATTACCATATTAATATATTATAATTAATTAATTATTAT
Source organism: Citropsis articulata (assembly GCA_030449925.1). NCBI lineage: Eukaryota > Viridiplantae > Streptophyta > Magnoliopsida > Sapindales > Rutaceae > Citropsis > Citropsis articulata. Next base: position 2,425,650 of record JASUUH010000168.1, read on the forward strand.
GATTAATTAATATATTATTAACAATAATTATTAATAATTATAGTTCTTGAATAAATAATCATAATAATTAATATATTATTAATATTATTACAATAATTAATACATTATTATTTTAATTAATTAATTAATATATTATTATTATAATAATTATAATTAATTCATATATTATTAATTAATTAATATAATTATTACTTTTAATTAATATATTAACATATTATTAACAATAATTATTAATAATTATAATTTTGGAATAAATAATCACAATCATTAATTTATTGTTATTGTTATTATAATTAATTATTAGACTGTTATAATAATTACTAATATAATAATTATAATTAATTCATAGATTCTAATTAATTAAGTAATTTAATTATTACTATTAAATAATATAATAATATATTATTTAACAACAATATATTAATAATTATAGTTCTCAAGTAAATAATCACAATAATTAATATATTATTATTAATTAATTAATTATTATTATAATAATTATTAATATAATTATTATAATTAATTCATATATTATAATTAATTAATATAATTATTACTATTAAATAAATATAATTAATAATTATAGTTCTCGATTAAATAATCACAATAATTAATACATTATTATTTTAATTAATTTATTTATATACTATTATAATAATTATTAATATAATTATTATAATTAATATATATATTATAATTAATTAATATAATTATTACTATTAAATAATATAATAATATATTATTAACAATAATATATTAATAATTATAGTTCTCGATTAAATAATCATAATAATTAATACATTGTATTTTAATTAATTAATTAATATATTATTATAATTATTATTATAATTAATTCATATATTATTATTAATTAAGTAACATAATTATTAATACTAATTAATATATTAATACATTTTTAACAATAATTATTAATAATTATAATTTTTGAATGAATAATCACAATAATTAATATATTATTATAAATAATTAATTAATATTAATATTATTAGTTAATATATTTTTATAATAATTGTTAATATAATTATAATTATTAATTAATAAAATTTTACAATTAATTAATATATTAGTTAATAATAAATAATTATGACAATAATCCATTAAGTACTTTTTAGTAATTTGTTACAATCCATTCAAATTCCGATTCTTTTTAAGTAGCAACTTAATTTGATTCCCATTCCTTATTCCGATTCCAAATTTCATTCCCATTTGAATTCAGATTAAGTAATTTCAGATTCGGTTTAGTAAACGCAACATAAATTCTATACTCATGCTAGGGTATTTGTAAACTTTTTTTTTCCTATCATAATTTTTGTTTACTGTACAAGTTTTAAAAATTATAACACTTTTAAAAATAAATTTAAACAAACCTTTAACCGATTCTATTCACAACTTGTTATTTTCACAGAATAACTAACAATAATTATTTTTAAAATTATAATATTACTAAATTGACCACCCTTTAGGGTACAACCATCTTTTGTTCTTATTATCGTTATTATTATTTTCATCATCTTGATATTTTGTGCTAAGGTGTCCACATGGAGACAAACTTATCTTAAAGCACACAATAATAAAAATGTTGCCCACATGAAAGAATTTTACAACTCATGCGAAGAATGAAGAATTGATACCATTCCCACTTTCTCATACAATCTTTTTAATACAAAATAGATTTAGGAAATGCGTTCCAAGTGCAAATTCTGCATAAAAATTTTACGCATCTTTTTTTTTTTTTTTAAGTAGAAATAATTTAATGAATGAAATCAATGCAAACATGGGCAACCGTGCCTACCATTTCTTAATTATGAATTAATTACTTCAATTTCTGGTTTGAGAAATGAATTGACTTTGTCATCATAATGCAATAATTGTGTCTTACTTCCAAAGTTGATGTTTCTGTCATAGAATAGTCAATAGTTTCTTGATCATGTAAACTTGGTCGAGATTTTTTAAAATTAGATATTATTAGCAAAAGTTTAGATTTATATACAAAGTGAAAGATTACAGCAATGCTTGTATCCTTTAAATTTAAGAATTAGTGTTTATTTGATATAATTTATATAATAATCATAAGTATTCTGGTCATATAGACCTTGTTGAGCACTATTTAAATTAAATATTGTTAGCAAAAATCTAGATTGTTTTAGAAAGTGAAAGCTTAGAGTAAATTTGCACTTTTTAGTTCCGAGAATTACTATATGTCCTTTATCTCTACTCTTGCTGAAAAATTAAAATATTAAAAATTTCTTATTGATGATTACCATACTTATATTCTCGTTCCCTAACATTCAATGGGGTAAGCTTACGTTACATTTATTGTGAGAAACATAACTAACATGACCAATTAATTGATGTAAGCGCAACACGTGGCAGTTTGGGGGTAGTAATAAAAACATGTTGAAACCGGTTGGAAACCAGTTGCAAAATGGGTCAACGGTAAAGTCAATCCCATGCGTTCCTCATTACAACCGGTTGAAGGTTAGGTGCTCATCACTACAAAAATTTGAAAAGAAAGGAAAATTTGGAAATAGAAAAATATTTACGCGGCTTTTGAAAGAGGCTTATTCCATAATCCGATCAATCACTTATTGAAGAAGCAACAGCTCACCTCCACAACTTAATATGTGAAAAATTTCATATAGCTTTATATTTGATTGTATTGAACAAAGGCTGAAAATCAAGTGGAAAAAAAAAAAAACAAATGGTTTCAGAGTTCTGTCCGTTACTAGTACATGGAGAAATGACGGGGAGCTGCAGTTTCACAGGATAGAGAGTGTTTAAAAGATTTATAATATATTTCGTTATTTTTTTCGTAGGAATAATGAACTTGTAATATCAGTGATTGGTTTTGCAATTATTATTCTATTTATTTTATCCTACTTCAAATTCTTATATGGACCATATTCATCAAATGTTTGATGAAATGTCTGAATAGCATTATCTCGGAAATATTTGGCTAAAATTGAACATGTTAATCAGTTAACAAATTGAAACCTATAAACAAAAAGAAGGGACATTGTTGACTTCCTTGCTAAATTATGGGAAAAGTTCAAATTTTGACTGTGTTATTAGCGTTTCCAGGAATGGAGCTTGAGAATTTTTGTTTATTTAGATTAGGGATGCAAATAGAAGCAAGAGTGGGGATGGTGGGAGAAGGAGGCCTAAGAGGTTTAACTTCAGTGAATGGAAGTGTTTGTGTTGATAAATATCACAGAAATAGCAACATGTTTGTGTTGATAAAATATCACAGGAACAGCAAAAAAAAAGGTTGCAAAATGGGACAATATCCCAGCTTTTAGCTCGAGGTGTAGCTGGTGCTCTCAGTAAAACCTGTATAGCTCCTATTGCAAGGCTTACCATTCTCTTTCAAGTGCAAGGCATGCACTTTGATACTGCACTTTAACTGTAGGGTATTGGGTGTAGATAACATATGTTGTCGAACTTATGGCCTATGTATAGATATGGGTTGATTTTGAATTAAGAAATGTGAATTTCACCTAGGAATCTAGAGCTTTTTCATTCTTTCAATTGGAGGATACCGTAAGAGAAAGTAAAATTAATTAGCATGGAGATGAAAAGAAAATTCTATAGCTATCCTCTATGTACATGATAAGGCTCTAAAATATTTGAAATTGTGAACAAAGCCTTATGTTAGAGTAATAATTTCAGAGCCGACCACCCTGAGAGGCTGGAATTTGGGTTATAGAAGGTGGACACCACTACAATTATCTCGAAATCTATGATTATTCCTACAATGTCATGACAAGATGATGCATTGCTGACGGAGCGCCAATAATCTTTGGATACTTTAGGCAGTTTTGCTGCGAAGTTACATGATCCATCACCATTTATGGCACCTAAGAATGAAAGAAGAGGAGCATCTTGCAACAAATACAGAATTGGAGAATGTGAGAAATAAACTCCAACTATGACGTTGTATTTAATATTTTGTGATATGTTTTTGTTATTATCTTGGTTGATATGTAATTTGACACAAACTTTTGGTTCATGTAAATTGTAGATGTGAGTGCATCAATTAGGTAGTTTGTGGGTTGCGTCCTAGGAGGCAAAGTAGGCAATTACTTTTTCAAAGAGAAAAAAATTGCAGAACTTTGCTGAGAATGGAAGAAGGCAGCATGGGAATTGATGTTTTTACATTTATGTGTGTAAATTGTAGAACTTGTTTATGTATATAAAGTTTTGTTATGCATGTTTTACCCGATATGTAAATAAAACGTGGAGCTTGTTATGTTATGTGTGTAAATTTAAGCATTATGTAAAACTTTATATGTATGTGTAACCTGAAATTTTTCAACAATATATTTATATTGTAATAGTTTTTAGGTGCTATTTGATTGAATCAGATACTTTAATCTTTGTTTCAAATGTTATGTAAGTTTGAAATGCGAAAATATGACTTTAATATATTTTACTTACTTCCTTTAATGTTTCTGGGACTACAATGTGTAACTTGTAATTTACTTTTAATTACTTTGACAAGTGTAAAATTGAGGACACTTTGATATATCCAAAAATTAGTAACTTTTTGTATACAGATTTGAATTTTACGGCTACCCGAACTTAATTTGGCCTTGATAAACTACATTAATGTATTAAAAATTTCTTTGCAAATAATTGAATGTTTAGTCGAAATAATTTAAAAAAGACATTTTGATGGAACAGATGAGTTAAGTTGACCAGTATATGTGCAGCATAACATTAATAGGATTCTGCATCATGCAATTGGAAATGGAATAATGGGTTAAAATTTTTTTTTAAATGAAGTACTTTAAAATGGATGAAAAAACAGAACGGAAGCCATTAACATGAAACTGTGTTGAGGCAATAGAAAAAACATTATCACAAGTATATTTCCAATACAAAAGTAGAAGATTACTACATAACATATTATTAGACAATGAGCCAGTTCAAAACATGGAATTTTTTGGTTTCCCCAATTTGTGATCTGAAAAAATGAAATAGGAATTTGGTAATAACGTTAGCTGCTTCTATTGCTTTCCCCTCTTTCAAAACCTAATAATTGTACTTTCTCTCTTGAATTTTCTCGCATATCCAGGGGACCGTTCGTCACTAATCTTTTCCTTCTAAAATTTCATTACTGACTAACCCATTAGCTTGGTTTTTTCGACAACCGTTTTAGCATGTTGCCATTCTTTTGTTTTTAATAATGAATTTCCCACCAGCACCTGAACATAATTTTGCGTTAAGTTTCATCACATCCGTTGGATCTGAAAATTGACGAATCCAACGATTCATTTTCTGAGAATGTTACTTACAACAAATGTAATTTAAGCGCTGCCCATTCAATGTCCTATATACACTACTACCAAGAAAAAAAAAAACTTAGGGTTAGCGTCTTAGGGATGTTAGCAACGGAAAGTTGAAAGTGTGACTAAAACTAAGAATTTTGAATGTTGGGTGGAGGACTAGGTATCAACTCTGTAGATATACACAATTCCAAATATATGGCGCAATATTAAACCAAAACCAAAATCATCGAAAGGGGTCGTGGGATGCCTTTTGTTTACTAGCTAATATGTAGGCAAAATGTCCACGTGACCTATGCTTAAAGCTCCCTTATTTAATACCATTAGGTTATGTTTGGATGCTGCGGCAAAAGGTATGATTAGAATAATTTATGAGGGGCCAAAAAAAAAAAAAGCAAAGACCTCCCATCTAAGGCCATGTTTGGGACTGTCAGACTATCTAAATATTTAAATTTTAGTCCAAAATTAATGGGATTATCAATCCTCATTTTTAAGTAGGTTTAAATACAACAAGATTACATGAAAAACTGTCCTTTTTATCACTTTGTTCCTTCTCATTTAAAACTAATATTTAATATAAAATAAATATAAAAACTAATTTCATAATTTACTGAAACTATAATTTTAATTATATTATATAGCAAAATTTTATTCAATTAACTTATTTTAAAAGGTATAAATTATTAAATAATTTATTTAAATTAGTATTCAATATTTATGATTAAACACAAAAAAAAAAAAATCGACCATTTACTTACAAAAATATTAAATATTAAATCCAACTAGACTTACAATTTTAAAATAATTATACTTGTTAGTTTCGTTAAATTTTCCCATATTTTATTGTACAAAATATCATATATAAGATGGCTTCCAATCTAATCCTATAGACAATCCAGACCAATCACGACTTCCAAACGTTGGATAAATTATACAATAATAGATAGTCTCGTTACTCCTACAGAAAAAAAAAAAAAAAGAAGGAAAAAACAAAAAAAGCCTCAACAAAACAAGAGAACAGTTGGAGAAATTACATCATCCGTCTAGTGTTCTTTCCCTTCCGCATCCTCTGAATCATATTCTTCATCGTCATTGTCCTCCTCCTCAATGCTCTCAAAATCATAGATGGCGCTTGGGCCATATTTTTTTAGATCAGCTTCACTAGTTTCTTCATACCGAGCTTCCTTCCCATTTTTCATGCCTCGGTGTTCCACTAGAAGCCAACGCAGTAGCCTATCTTCCTTATTCAGGTATTGCAGCTCCTTATTGATGTTGGGCGTAGCCATCATTGTCATTTGCATCAGTTGGCCCTATACCATGTATACAACAGACACAGGTCTTTAATACTCACAGATGAAAGCATCTTCCACGGAACGGGGGAGGAAATACAACTCTACATAGACTAGAAAGCACCACAATGAGACTCGTCTTGTAGCAATCTAAACAAGCTCCAAAATAGAATTAGCAAATGCTAAAAAGAATGAAGAATAGATGTCAGCTTTGATAACCTTCTTTCATGGAGTCCAGTTTAAAACGATGGCCTAGAAGAGCTAATTTGAAAATACAGATCGCTTAGTTTCATTGAATCCCTTAAATTTTAGGGTGTGGGTTCTCGACATCTACTAATGTTGGCAACAAATACATACAGAAGAAGTTACAAACAAGATATTACGACGGACAAGCTTTCTACCATTTTTCTTCTTCAGAAAATAAATAAATAAATATACGGTGAGCCTTAAGTCTGGGCATCCAGATTGTGTTAAAATAAGGACCCAATCCTCACAGCTGTTGGATGTATGTCATGATATACAACGGCTGAAAATTCGTAGAAATGACAAGAATATATATATATATATATAGAACACATTACAAAGTTAAACATCCCTATAATCATTCTTAAACCTCTTCTGATTACAATGGATGAAAAAGAAATAAAATGTCTCAAGGTACTGAAGCCTGCAAAAGGTTTTAACTGTTGAACCTATAAAGGAACTTGGTAGAACGGGCAAGTATCCAAAACGACTGAATATAGGTAAACAAAGGAACTGACACATGTTGGAAAGTACAGCAACACCATCAGTGAGGTTTTTATTATAACCATTGTTTCAAAACCTAGGAACCAAGACATGCCGGTCCGAATCTTCCATTTTAACCGGAATAAGAATTATGTCAGCCTAATTTCATAATAGACCCTACCTGACCTGCACAAGATTCCATCCTTTTTGATAGGTTTCACTCTCAATTAAAGCTAATATAATATTTGAAATAACAAGATAAAGAAAAAGTGAAATACTACAGCTAACAAAACAAATTTACCTCCTTCACCAAACCAATCGTCATCCAGAACTGAAGATTTTACACAGTTCATTCCGATTGACAAATGACAATCCTGACAGATGAATATACAATTGGAAAAGAAAGAAGAAAGGATAATAGAAATCCATCTATTATATTCAACATAATTTCAGCAGCTTAAAGTTGTCTTTAAATCACAGTTTCTCCAAATAAGATCATGTGCCAATAATTTGATACAGCAATTGGCTTAGGTCATTGCATAAAAAAAGAGAAGCAAACTAGCAAAAGGCAAAATAAATATGGGACCACATTACACTAAACTCAGACCATAACAAATGTTAGAGAATTCACATGAAATGAGAACCAGGGCTTTTCAATAGCTTGCAATTATTTAGTAATTAATTAAATGAATTATGGTGAATCCATACTCTTCAGAGAGACACAAACATATGGTGAAAGATTCATATACAAAGGGAATCAACAATTGTAATTTTCAGGATTCCCTATCGGCTACAATCTAGATAGCACAGTTGACATCAACCCATGAATCCTTCGAAAATACTGCCGGAATTGAACTCCCAAGTCCCAACAGATACGAATAAGCTGAATGAATTATATAACTGATTTAACTTGGCGAACAGCAGCAAACTAGAGAGGCCCATTACATGCTATAATCAGAACGATTTTCTCATGACAAAACGTCTCCACTCCGTATTAAAACTATCGTACAAATATCAAATTCCATTAACATAAGACGCTATAGGCTTCGAAATCAAACTTAAATACTAAACCAAAAGTACACAACAAAATAAGGATTGAAAAGAAACAGTGGTTTTGATTCACCTGATAGTATCTTCCATCGAGCTTCTTGATGCCATAACCCAATTGAACAGTCCCAAATGATGTGATATCAGTAAGAACCCCATTTCTGCCGTAGACATGTTTCCCAACTCGAGCTACTAATTCCATCAACGACTCCTTCCTCACGTGGGGTTTCAGCAGCAGCATACAATCATAAAGCGGCATCTTTACCGGCAAAAAAGAACTAAATTCTGGTGCCAAAAACAAACTGACTCCTTCAATTAGAGAAAAGTTTCAACTACTGAACTGAAAATAGAGATCGAAAATCCGCTGGCTACATAAACCCCGGGTGAGCTTAGGGTTTTGATTTGCAGTTGGGATTTGATCGCTGGATCTGATATGGATACGAATTGACCCAATCAGTCGCGGCCCATGAACTCGAAGCTGCATTTGAATTTTGATGGTTGCTAAAAAGATTGGGTTAATAATATCCAGGGCCCCTAGGTTTATTGAAATCATAACTAAAGACAGTTTTCTTAATTTTTATTTGTATTTTTATTTTATTTTTTAATTTTAGAAGGCCAAATCCTCGCACGTGTGACAAGATAAATCGCACCATTAAATCTTAATCAAACAAGCTTTATGAACAAAATAAATTTTCAATAAATTCACCTTATTTTTAATAAATACAAATCAACAAAATATTTGTATGATTAATCAATTAAATCATTCTTATATTTCTTTTCTTAATTAGGTTTTTTAATTTTTTTTACCATTAAGGTTGTTTTGAGATAATTTTTATTCAATTGTTTTACCTTTATGAACCCAATTGTCTGAAAAAAAAAATGGGTGTTCTTGTATCTAATATTTTAGGTATTTAATTTTGTGACACATAATCTAACTTTTTAAATGAAGTCTAATAATTTTTAATATTTTACAAGTAAATGACATAATTTGACAACTTAGTAATTTACATGAGTATTGTTTTATAAAGATATTATGTTAGTTTAATTAAAGGTTAATAATCATATTAATAAAGTAGAATGGACCATTTAGAAATAACCAATTTTGTATAAAATTAAAAAATGTTCAAGTTGAAGTAAACTTTTGGTAATTTTACCTTTTAGGCTAAAGCAATTTTAGTATTTAAATATAATAATAAAATCTAAGTCACAAAAGAATTAATTAAGATATCACAAAAACTAAATTAAGATAGAGTTAATCAATTAATTCTTCATAATTCTTCTTTATTTGAAATTTTTAAAAATAATGTGAACTTTTTGAAATTATCTCTTAAAGGTGGGCGGATTTACATAATTTATGGAGCGAAAATATCAACACCCTTGATTAATGATTAATGATTAATTATTAATGGATGGCCAACACTCGGAAGTTGGTGATGCGTCATTCAACAAAAAATAAATATATATATATATATATTTTTTTTGGTCTGAAATTTAAAAGTTCAAAACTGTCGTTTTAAAATTTTTTTGAATTTTTCCACACTTTAAAATCCTGAATTTGAAAATTTCTATGTGTATATATATATATATTAAACTTGTGTCTCAAATACTCTCAATGCCTTTCATTTTTTGATCTACTTCGATACAGAACCTGTACGTAGACACAAAATTTACAGCGACTAGCTCAACAAGCTAGCTATAGCCAAGGCCTTTTTTTGTTGAGGTTACACGGTTCTATAAAATCAATGTTCAAGCAGGTTGTTATTTCTCCTTAGTCCTTCCTCTCTATGTGCTAATGCTCTGCTGATTATTCGTCTCTTCAACTACGGGCATTATTCTTTTCCAGAACCAGTGCTTTCTCCACAAGAGTATCATCTCTTCAATGGGGACTCCCTTGGTTTCCGGCAGGAAGAAGTAAACGAATATGGTCATGATGGTAGCCCATCCAGCAAAGAAGAGGAAGATACCGAACTTGAAGGCACATAGGAGTGTTAGGAAGATCTGAGCTATTACAAATGTGAAGAAAAGGTTTACAGCCACTGTAATGCTTTGTCCTGCTGATCGCGTTTCTAATGGGAATATCTCACTTGGCACTGTCCAGCCAAGAGGTCCCCACGACCATCCAAAAGCTAAAACAAATAGGCAAATCACAACTACCACCAGTATCGAGAAGGATTTTGATAGTTCTTGGTTGGGTCCAAACTTAAGCCCCATGATTATGGACACTATGACCTGTTTCCCATCATCACACAAGAAACAACAATTAGCAAAAGCTGAAGTTCTTCCAATTACGAAGCTTTTTCTTGATCTGGAAGTGTTATCCTCTTATTCGATAATCTAATAATTTACAGCAACAGCAGTGTTAAATCTTTACCTGGCATGTGATCATCTGTACTCCCCCACTTATGAGTAAAGCTCTTCGACCAAGTTTATCAACAGTCGCGATAGAAATGAGTGTAGAAGATGCAAGAACCGCTCCAGTCATAGCGGAGGAATAGAATGAAGCATCTCCCTCAAATCCCATAGACTGGAACAAAACTGGAGCATAGAAGAGAATGGAATTGATGCCTGTGAGGATCTGAAACATCGGCATGAATATTGCCATAACCAATTGCGGCCTGTTCCTTCTCTCAAGAATGTTTCTAAACGGGTGCTTTATGGAGTTTGCCAATTCACTTGCATCTACCATGTCTTGATACTCCGCATTGACCTCTTTGGTTCCTCTGATTTTCTCTAGGACTCTTCTCCCTTCCTCCTTTTTCCCCCTTTCGATTAAGCTGTTCGGTGTTTCAGGGAGAAATATTCCTCCCACTGTCATCATTAAAGCCGGTGCTGCTGCTAGACCAAGTGAGAGCCTCCATCCCCACGTCTCGAGCTTTTGCGTTCCATAATTGATCATATTTGCTGTAAATATCCCCATGGTTGTTGCCAATTGAAACATCATGTTCAGGCCTCCTCGAAGATGGGTCGGAGCCATCTCTGATAGATATAGCGGAACAGCCTTAAAGTGAAACAGCAAAAGGAGCACATTACTTTCCGAAACATAAAACTGAAAAGGTGATAATCTGCTGTCTTTGAATCAATAACATTAAATGAGAATTTCTCAGCAGATACATCATTGCAAAAGGTAGGCAGGATACCTGATTTCCGAAACCAATGCCAACACCAAGCAGGATCCTGCCTGTAAGAAGCATAGCTAGGTTGGCAGCTGCGGCATTTAAGCCTGCTCCAAGAAGAAAGCTGATACCACCACAGATTATACTAGCACGACGCCCATAATCCCTAGTAACTGGAGATGCTACTAAGGATGCAACCAATCCAGCAAGGTATAGAGAAGAGGTAAATGCTGCAAGCCCCTGATTGTCATACTTGCAATAGTTGTTTTCATGTGCATGCTTCTTCTTTAGGTACACATCATGGAAGAATTTCTTAAGAAATGCATCCATAGATGTAACTCCCCCTGCCAATCAATTATTGAACTGAGTTAGGAAGAAATGCCCGGCATCCATCCATCCATCCATCACAATAGAATTTGTCAGCTGATTCTGCTATTTTCTAAAAGTTTAAAACAAGGTTTCTTATAGAAGTTAAAAAAGTAACTTCTTATTTAATATGATTGAACCATAACTTCTTTTGGATAAGGACGACTAAAATATCATTATTGAAGTAAATTATCATTAATATCAATGAATTATTTTTGGATAAGAATAGAACCCATATTTTGATCCCCTCTGTGTTGGCTGCCGGTATAATTCAACAGATTCTAAACAAACTGAAAAGGGGATCCGAATTCTCAAAGGCTAATTCCCCTTCCACAACAACAACCCCCCCCCCCTCCCTCTCTTAAAAAAAAAAAAAAAAAACTTCTGGAAGATCTATGCAGTTAAAATTTTGAACTTTCAAGCTTCAATTAGTTGTAATTGTGAACAAAAACTATTAAGCCAACCAACCGAAAAGGGAAAAAACTAAAAGAAAAGAAAAGAAAAGGACAGGGTATAATTCTGATCCCGTGCTGCAAGATATGCAACAGTGAAATTTCCAATGAGACATTTCAAGTTCTTACTATCTTGTTGCTTTATAACAAAAAGATATTGATTCATCTAGACTAAAAAGAGATGGAAAAGGTACCTGAAATTCCAATATCATACCCAAAAATCGAGCCTCCAATAGCGGCAACAAAGCAGGCAACAATCACAGAAGGTGTGACCTTCCCTTGATACTGCTCAGCTCTCTCCTTTGCCACCCCCGCTGGACCAAGAGACCCTCCTGCCATTTCAAGACCCTCTTCTTCCTTCGTTATGTCCTCTCAAAAACCAGACACAAAACACTTAAAAACAAAAGCTTGTTTCCTTGCTCAAACTGCCATGAAATTGAAATTTACTTTTTTTTTCTGGGGGTCTATTAGACAGGACAATTTGTTCAAGTCTGCAAGCTCTACACACACACACAGATATAGTCTGACATTTGACATATCATATGCATATATTTATCTTTGTAAGTGCATTTATTAATTATCTAGATTATTACCATAGTTGTTACAAATGACAACTGTTTCTGGTTTTTTTTTTTTTTTAAATTTTGCAAAATAAGAAACTGTTGTCATTTGATAAGGCTTCCAATGGCAGCCATTGAGCGAATATGAAAGCCTTACTAATCCAGGAAAAAATAATCAACCAGCAAAATGAAACTACGTGTTATCCCAAGTAATTAAATGGGGACATTTTGCTAGGAAACAGACAAGAAACGACAGTGAATACCCTTTACACCAAATCTCTTAAAAAGAAATTGATTAAATAGGGTGCATGCGTTTCAAGAGTGCTTTCTTAAAAATGGATACACAAAAATATTTGAAAGTGTTTTTATAAGGGGAAAAAAAAACCTTATTAGTAGGATGCATTTCAAGAGTGTGCTTTCTTATAAATTGTTATGCAAAAAAAAAAAAATAATAATAATAATAATCCTAATAATAAATCAATATTTGAATTTGAATGGCCAATTAATTAAACTAATAGGTAAACCCATGTTATTAAATTTTTTTAATTTTATATTATAAGTTATGATTACATTTTTCAAATCTGTTGAAACTTATGCACTTAATACATCAGAAGAAATTTAATTGTTGCCCTCTACAATTTTTCCATTTTAAAAACTAAATATTTCATATGTTTCTTCATTTGTAATAATAACTTTTAAAAGTAAGGTTTTTTTTTTTAATAAAAAAAATGCAACTTCTCTTTGTTCTCAAAACAAATAAATAAATGGATATGTGATAATATTTTCAGACTGTATAACAGCTAAAAAACGTATGTCTTATGGTTGGATAAATTCAATAGATTGATTTGTTGCAAAGCCCTCTTACTATCTTTAAAAATTTTAAAGACTCAAATTATCTATGAAAATCTAATTACTACAAAGGAGAGTAAACATGATTAAAACACTCACCCAAGAAAAAAGAACCAGGAGAGGGATTAAGAAAAAGAAAGAAACAGTAAAAAATAAAATAAAATTTAATAATAATTATCTATTATTAGGGCTTAGATGTTGAAGTTTTTAAAACTTATGGTTTTCTTTTTATTTTACGGCAAACAATAAGGATTGTTTTGTAATGTAAGCCGGGGGCAGCGTAGTCTTTGTCCATTTGTTCCGCTCATGTCAAGACCGAAGCCTATTCAAATGCATACATCATTTTGATAACTATCTTTTTGACTATTTTTCACTTGTAATTTTAGCATTAATTTTCATTTTTCTAATAAGTATGGATGAATCAGTCCTCCTCTTTCAATTAATTTTGCGAATATGAAAGGTCGATATAGTTAATAATTTCAAACTTTATAGACTTTGTATTCAGAAAATTTATTAGAAGATTTTGAAAGTAACGATTTGAGATTCCATAAATTTAAATGTTGGTGGCTTGTCACAAGTTTGAATTTTCCTTTTCTCTTTTTGGTGGAGATTTGTGGATCGATTGATGCCTAGCTGTTAGCTTTGGATACTTTTGTTCGGCGTTTTCTTACTTTGGTTGGTTTTTATTAGGGATGGTAAAATCCTCTATGGGTTTGAGTTAGAACCACTTTGAATAAATTAATTTTAAATAATTTTTGGGAATGGGGTGGGGAATGGAGAAAAATAAGTCTCTTAATGGGGTGGGGTTTGGTTTTATCTTTCACACCCATATATAGATATTTTTTCTAATTTTTATTTTATCAATTACAATGTTAGTTAATAATTTTTTTTTAAATTTCTACTTGATACAAATAGATTATAACTAAAAGAAAACCTTAGAATATAATTTTTATTCAACCTTAAAATATTATTGTGTTTTCTATTCTCTCTTAATAACTACTCTCTTCAAATATTTTTTAATTTTAATATTATTTAAAGATATTACTACAAATATTTGGAGATTTTTTTTACATAATTTAAATACCTAGTAATATGATAATGATTTAATTGAAATTTTTAATTTCTAATTTATTGAAATCATATATCTATATCTATTATAAAATAAATAAATGGGGAATGGGGCGGGGATGGGAAACTTCTGTACAATAATTCCCACTAAATTTATCGGAAATGGGGAAATTGGGAAATAAAATTTTAATAATGGGGAATGGGAATGGGGTGATAACCCTACTTTCTATTTATTATTGTTTTTTTTTTCCAGCTCTCAATTAAATACGCTTTTCAATAATTTTATTGTAATTATTGAGTTTGAGCGGTTTGGTTTGGGCCACGAAGTTCGCACGACTTGCTGCGAGTCGGTGGTGCACATCCTTCTTGTTGCCTATGTTTTAGTTTTTCATCAACAAGAATATAATAACCCTTCAAATAATAATTTTTCTTCATACAAGTTGTGATTTTTTCTTCCTTATGCTAAATAAGAAGAATATACACATGAAATAATTTTTTTTTTTTTGTGTGTATATGTATATATATAGCGTATGTTAAGTGTAAATTTTTATTATGAGTAATAATAACCATAAATTTTTGTATAAATTTATTTTGTACAAACTGACGTGGCATGATAAAATTTGTCAAATTAACTATTTCTTGACTCCCATGATTTATTTTTATTATTTTATATTTTCATTCAACCAATGAATTAATACCAAATTAGTTTGTAGAAGATAAATTTGTACAATAATTTGTGGCTGTATCATCACACTTTTATTGCCTAGATCATGGTGGGAGTGTGTGGCCTCAAGAGTTGTTCATAATTTCTCATTCCGAAATCAAGCTTATCTTATTATTTAATTACATCAACTCTGATATGACACTCTCAGATTTTAACTCTCTCAAATATTCAAAAAAACATCCACTTTTCTCTTCAAATTAAACTCATGATGTGTGTGCGTAGGGTTGTGAGCATTTAGCTAAAATGATGGATAAGGCGCAAGTGGGCGATGTGATGAGATAAAGTGAATAAATAATATATATATATTTTTTGTTAAAGAAAAATTGTAATAAAATATTAGAATTCTTGTGATATTAGTATTTTCATATATTTGTGTGTTGTCTAATCATTATTGGAAAATTCTTTATAAGTTTTTTAGCCTATTGTAGTATTATATATTGAATAATTATGTTTTTAAAATTTATAATTTTATTAAAAAAATTATTTTAAAAATTAATTTAAAAGCCCTATCCTACTTATCCCAAGTTCTTAAATCATGTTTCAATGAGCTTAAACCACTTCCTCGGACGATTTAACGAAATACTCTAGTCACTTGCGCCAAAATTGAAAAGTAGTGAAATTTATTAAAAACTTTTTTCCTTAACTTGAAATTAATGATTATTATCATTCCACTGTGGTCCAAAATTTTACATCCTAATTTGCAAAACTATCACCATCAATCATGTTGCTTATCAAACTCGTACGCTTACTTTACCAAATTCAAATTCACTAAGCAACCCTATTTGTAAGCCAAAAGATTTTTTTTTTAATTTATTTATTCTGGTAAGTTTAATAAATTTTCTTCTTGTTGAAGTCCTTTTATTTATGTAATGGTTGAGGATATTTAAGCTCACCAAATAATTCTCCAAACTCACTATTAAAAATTTTATTACTTAATTACCTATAACCTAAATTTTTATTATCGACAAAAAATAATTATATAAAATTATTTTACTTTCAATCTCTCTTTGAACCCACCGCAAAACTCAATCAAAGGACACTTATTTTCTTCCTCTGTTGAGAGTGAACAAGCGTAACAAAGTTTTCTAACTTCATCCCACACTCCAAAGTTGAGCATTTTCCAACTTTTGTTTCTTTTTTCTAATAATTTGGGTGTATAGTTTTTATATTGATATTATTCAATTTCATCTTATCTTTTGATTCAAATCTCCTTAAAATTCGATTAATTATAAAAAAAAAGAAAGATCTCTTTATAACTTAATATGTTTCAGTTCTCTCAGTAGAATGGTGCAATTTGTTTCCAGCAAAATTTTGAAGCATCCTAAAATTTAGAGATTTTAAGAGCCAAATGATAACAATTTAATTTAATTCGTGGTCTACTCAAAATTTTTTAATTGGAAAAAGAAAATCACTTCTCAACTATAAACAATAGCCAAATTGTAGTGCACCTGAGCAAGTCAGAAGAAACGGAGGCTGCGATTATACATTTTCAGTGGTTTGGCTCCCTCAACCAAAAAAAAGAGAACTCTCACTGTTTCATTTTTTACCTTGTTGAAAATTTAGTTTCACGAGGGATATATTAGATATTCATGTGAGTTTATAAAGTAAAATTTTAAATTTATCATAATTTAAATAAGAAATTGGGTATAGAGAGTATTTTAGTGGATTCGAATAGTTCCTCTATTTCGCAATAGACATTAACCTTTGGTTAAATTATAGTATCCATGAATGAGATTTTAATTTTTAATTGATAAGTGATAGCAGAATCCATGCGAGGGCAAGCCCCCATTCTGTTTAATCCATTTTAATAATCACCATGATAACTAATATCTTATAAGTCAACCTAACTCATTTATTTAATCACCAAGATCCACCATATAAGTTAATTGTCTAAGTCAATGACCACTTAAATATAAGTTAATTAAGTTGGCCTTATCCCTCCATATATATATATATATATCACTAAAATATGAAAAAATATATAAATCAATAAAAAGTGAGAATGTTACTGAAGAACAAAAAAAAAAAAACA
Organism: Citropsis articulata; assembly: GCA_030449925.1. NCBI lineage: Eukaryota > Viridiplantae > Streptophyta > Magnoliopsida > Sapindales > Rutaceae > Citropsis > Citropsis articulata. The sequence goes on from JASUUH010000168.1 coordinate 2,443,185, forward strand.
CATGTTATTTTGGTAGGTCGTACTCTCTCTCCCTCTCCTTTATATATATATATATATATATAAAGCAAGAATATCATTAAAATACAAAAAGAACACATATATCAATACAATAAAAGATATAATGATAATGCCATTAACAAATAAAAAAAATTTTAAATTTTAATGTACTAACAGACAAAAATATATAATCTCCAATATGTAAAAATCAGTAATTTTATAATACAAACTACAAAACTCTTCTGCACGCAAGTGTCTATATCCTATTAGAACAAGAAAAAGGGTTTAAAAAATAAATAAATAAAGAATATGACTCAAAAATTACTCCTCCTTGACTTGACTCTCAAGCTATCCCGGCATTTCTTGGTTCTTGAAGAGCATGCTGCTTTTACCTTAGTATGCATACGTTTCTCCTCAAAATACGTTGCTCAAGAAGCCCCTGCACGCAATCGAGAAGAAAAATTATATTGTTGTCAAATCTTAATTGTCGATTGATGATTATATTATAAACATTTATAGATATACGTATTTACCAAAATCCCGAGGCTTTCTTTTCTCGATTTCTGCAAGTACAGATAAAAAATGCAGGAATCAGTAGAAAGAAATAAAAGATGATATGGTATATGGTCCATAAAATCTACGTACCTCGGCTTTCCTAGGAAGGCGTTGTTAATGTCATCGCTACTTGGCTTCTCAGTGAATGTAGACAAGATGACATACTTCTCTCCACCAGACGGTACATCAACTCTCTTGTATAACTCGTAACCATATGGGTAAGTCATCCTGAAATATATTATACATATAAGGTGGCCGAGTATTTATCTATGAACCAACATTGGGTATATATTTGATCATTTTAGTTACCTGAGAGCACCCATGATTGGATACTGAGTTCCTGCGTAATAAAGAAGCCGAAAGAAGTAGCAATTTTCGAAAGTAGCAGCATACTCCAATCTCTTCTCTCGACCCATTGTCTGTAAACAAATTAAATGGCAAGTAATTAGTAACGCATGTGCTAGCTATTAATTAATGTTAAAATATCATCTTAGGTCGCTAGTTGCTTTACTTACTTGCATAATGCCACTTGAACCAGGTAAATCCTGCATTTAAGAATATCCGTAATGTATTAGCTGCTGATATGTATTATTCTTTTGGAACCGCAATAACCATGCAAAAATCTTTCAACAAGAGAAAAAAAAAAAAAAAAAAAAAAACTATCCACTAAATTGTAACCTTCAGCCTTGGATTGATAAGAATAACTGGCCGAGTCCCAGCAGCATCAGTCATAGCTTTCATATCCTGCATAAAAAATTTTTAAGTTGAGAATTGAAAGCTAAGTGCAAAGCATATAGGCGGAGCCCTCTCAAAATGCACAATTGAGCAGCTCCATCGAAGCTTCTTACGTCTATAATACAATTCCCTACAGCATTTTGGGGAGCGACTAAGATGAACATGTCATCTTGTTCATCAACTTCGTTGGCACCTGCAATTAAGATCATACAAATTATTGTTTAACCAAGTCGTAAAAAGAAAATTCCACACAATATCTGTTGTTTTATCACAGTTTGTTACTCAGTTATCTACCTATGGCGCCAATCTCGACAAATGTCCCCTTAGCACCATAATCACCCCAATCCATGAACTCCAAAATCTTACGAGTACCAGCTAGTTGCAATGGCATTCCAGCAAGTGCTCCTTCCCCCATGGACCCTTGAACACAGACCTGAAAGACAGATGAAAGATAACAAGTCTAAGCAAACAACATTAACGCATACACAATGTCCAAATTGTTGTGCCATTAATGCCAAATATACCTTGACACGTTTTCCATCATCAGCAAATGAAAGAGCAATAACTCTAACAAGTTCCATCAAGGTCCCTATTCGATAAACGTCCTGTCCATAATAAAATAAGGGTAAATCCAAACAATTTGATGGAGAAATTTTAGTTTTTAAAGGATAGACCCCCTTACCATTTCCGGGTTCAGTTCTGGAATATTAATCTCCACCTGCCAACATGGCATGCAAATTTAGAAAAACAAAAATTAAGTTGCCTCTTGGTGGGTTAATGAAATCAATCCCAACAAAAAATGTTACATATATTAATAATCTGACCTTCAATCGAGTTCTTCCATCATTTACAGCCCTCTGTGTTGCTTGTAGCACATCATCATAGAAATAATTCCTGATTTCTCTAGAATGAGGAATGTTATTCAATCTAGTCGGAATTCCTTTCCAGTTATCCTGAAAACTTTTTAAAGCAAAATGAGAAAAGATACTTGTACACACCTACTCATTGCAACTTTGTGTAGATGAAGAAATGGTGTTAGTATAAAACAGTGTATGCACAATACCTGGCTTGACGATGCCTGATTTGATCGGCTCTCGTGTTCATGCACTGGTTTTACTGAAATAAAAGAGGAAACAAGACAGAGTTAGATGTATGACAGAAGTTACATTTTTAAAGTTATATAGCGAACAGAAATCCCCATAACAAAACTCAAATTCTAGAAACATTTACCTGCTGTCGTTTTTTTCATTTTCTCTCTCTTAGCTTGAGACAACAAAGATTCAATATCTGTAAAAACCATTTCTTTCGGCCGGTTTCCATCAATCTGTACTTCAAGAGTTAGCGAAAAGATTGAAAGAGATAGCAATAGGGTTCAGCAAAAGAATTATAGAAAATTATTCAAAGACTCAATTACCTTTTTCATAATGTCTGAGTAAGTCGACAAGATTGCTTTTGCATTTTGTTTGTATATTTCCAGTCGAGATTTCACCTATACGCAAAATATAAAAGAGATGTGTCAGGTTCTGTCAATAGCAGGATTCAAGAAAAGATTTACTCACAGGAAACTATAATGAACAACTTATTACAACTAACACTGCTGTGCTTCATAAGGGGAGACATGACACAAAATCATGCCGAGATCTCAAGAATATAGGTCAGAAGGAAATGATAAAGCATGATCAAACAAGTTCAACCCTATATGCAGGTTATAAATGAAGTTTTCTCATACTTTTTCCTCAGTGTCATCTGGACGGGTTACAAGTCTTGCTTTAATTTCCTCTGTCTCTGGAGGAAAATTTGTCAGATGGTAAATTTTTCCTGTCTTTGGGTCAAGCCTTCTCCCAACGCATCTGTCGATTAGAATTTCATCAGGAACCTGAGTATTAAGAAATAACATCATGTAAAAGAGACATTTCTATTTGAAGGAGAATTGTTTTCTAATGACAAGTTAAAAGTTCTTCATAATGATTGGGAAACATACGAAGAACCATTCTTTATCAGTATCAAACATCATCCTTATATTAGCATTCATAAGCTAAAACCTTCAGCGAGCAAGATGAATGTTTACGTTTACAAATCACATATACATATAATGTTAGTTCAACCCAAATATCAGAAGTGCTAAATTACAGACTAAACTAAAAAGAGGATAGCACACATTTGCAAGCACATACATCTAAGACAACATAAACATCTGGTCTGATCTTCAGGTTTTCAAGACTTTGTGCTTGGGCAAAACTCCGTGGATACCCATCTAGAAGCCACCCCTTTGTTTTAGCATCTTCATGTGATAATCGAGCTGTTACCATCTGCAAATGAAAATGTTTATTTTCTGAAGTACTAAAAAAAGGTAAAGGAAAACACCAAACCAGTAGGTGAATTCATATAATACAGCTGTCACAATTTCATCTGGAACCAGCTGACCGGCATTCATGAACTCCTTTGCTTTGTTCCCAATTTCTGACCCAGCTGATACTTCAGCTCTCAGTAGATCCCCAGTTGATATGTGCACCAACCCAAACTGTAGAACAAGAGGCATAAGTCATGGTTGCAATCCAAAAAAAGGGGGGAAAAAACCATTGCAGCTGAAATTCCTAGACTGTAGCACAAAACAAATCAATCACAGTTCCCAGCTTCGGCTTTCACTTGCTCAATATTGCTCAACATGGTAGTGCGAATACTAGAACTGCTAAGGAGATCACTAAACAAATGCCAATTCATGAACAAATGAATGAAGTCTCTATGATAATTAATTGTAGACATATCTTAATATAAATAGTTGTTTATACATAATATGAAATGATTACCTTTTGAACAATCAATTCACACTGAGTGCCTTTGCCTGAAGCTGGAGCACCCGATACCATAACCTTTAATGGTTCACATGTCGAAGCACAAGTGACACTCAATCCCTGCTCAAAAAACAAAACAGAACAAATGATAATATAAAACAACACAAGACTATATATATGTAGAACTTTCTTAACCCTTATAAACAAAACCCAGTTTTGCAATTTGCATAGAGCAGAAACAGAAAAATACCCTACGCTTTGCCTTGGTAGCTAAGGGGTTGTTTCCGTGGACAGTATTGAATGAGACAAGACGGCGATGGTGAAGGTGTGAAAAAGAAGATGCAAGAGAGAGAGAGGGAGAGGGAGAGGGAGCGGGAGAAGGTAATGAAGAGGAAGAAGAGAGAGGAGAGCGATATGGAGATGTGCGGACATTGGTTGAGTGAAGAGAAGAGAGTGAAGCGGGCAACATTCTTGAAGAAAAGTCAAGTGATATCAGAGAACAGAAGACTCTGTTTGTAACGCAGTTGATTGCAACTTGGTAACGGATTAACGGACACCACTACTAATTATTTTCTTTTTCTTTTTCTTCTTCGAAAATTCTTCGTATCATTATCTCGTCGTTCACCTTTTGTTTTAAAGATTAAACCACCTACTGTATCCTCGATTTCAATTTTAATTTGTTTGTTTATTTATTTATTTACAAATTAGCCAATTGATTCATTAAAACAACTCTTGAATGTTAAGGCGTTGATAATTGAACTCTGATTTGCAGACGTTGCATCCGACAGTCTTTTCGAGGGCAATTTGACAAGATGGCTTCTTTAACCCTTTGTTAGGAGAATAAAAAAGAAAAAAAATATTATTGGGTTAGACAAATATTAGCAACAAAAATTTTCAGCTCTAGGTCAAGGTCGAACACTAAACACAAAATCAGAGGCACAGAAACGCAAATCAAGCTAAAGATCGTTAAACAAAAGCCGATGTTAAGTTTGTGCTTCTTGCATTTTGATCCATAAAGAGCTGAATATTCAAGTACATAAAAATTCCAACAATCCAAGTAACAAGCTACAACCAACTTGTTGATAAAGCCCCTAATCCTCCAGGATGCAAATACGCTTTGGTATAAAACTATCAAGCCATGACCTCCCAGTAACTAAAATGCAAAACCAGAACAAATTATTGATATTACATTTACTAGGTTCTCTAGCAATATTAAATTCAAAAGTAAAGTAACATATGATAAGACTTTTGCAGAGGTTGCTGCAGTCATTTCTCCTCCAAGTAATCACCAACACAACGCTGCTCTTTGAAATTCGATGTTTGGAGCTGGAGAGAGTTCTTCAGTCCAGCTTCACCGAAGAGAACAAGTAATGCACAAACCAGAATGAAGAAAGGAATCCAACAGTGCCAGTCGCAAGCATAATTGCTAGAACCATGAAGAGAGAGTATCCTAAGTAAAGAGTTGCAGAGATGGGTCCACTCAAATTCCTAAGATCAAACACAAGGTAGTTTATGGAATACAAGAAAATATAGATCGCAACTGATCCGGAGGCAAAGAAGGATTTCCACCACCATTTCCAGTCCTCAACACAAAGATGCATGTAGGTGAGAACAAGAGACACTTCAGCACAAACCACCACAAGAAGTACCAAAACAATCAAGAGGAAACCGAAAACATAGTACACACGACCCATCCAGATACTAGACATGATAAAGAAGAGCTCAATGAAGAGGGTACCGAATGGAAGAGTACCAGCACCAAGAACCAACAACCAAGATGGGTATTTCTGAGCTGGGATTTCACGAGGAATCTGGTTGGTTCTAACGGGGTATTCAATATGAGGTGCCTTAGCCCCAAGGTATCCACCAAAGAGGGTAAGGGGAACTGAAATGCAGAACCATAGCAGAAGCAGGATAACAAACAGGGAAAATGGAATGGCTCCTGTGCTATGGCTACCCCACAATAGGAAATTCAAAGTGGTCAGAATCAAAAAGGCAATACCAGGGAAGAAACAAGCAGCCTTCCATGCGATAGAAATCCATCCTTTGAGATCACCACAGCCAATTGTCCTCCAAAGACGAACTGCAACAAAGCCAGCTGCAACACCAAGAATCATGTAGATAAACAGCATACCTGTGATAAGAGTTCCACGGGATGCTGGTGACATGAATCCAAGAGCAGCGAAGAAAATAGTCACAACAGCCATCCCAAGAATCTGAACTCCATCTCCAACCATAACACACAAGAGTCCAGCATTATTTGGGGCACGGAAAACATCCCCCACAACAAGCTTCCACCCCGACAACTCCTCGTTCATCTGTGCCTGAGCCTCCTTGTCGAGCTCCTCATACCGGGTCAGATCCCGCCTAACAGTCCTCAAAAAGATCACAAGGACAATACCAGCAAGGAAGGTGATGACCATCAGCGAATTCAAGATTGAGAACCAATGAACCTTGGATCCCTCCATCTTCAGATAAGCATCCCAACGTGACGGCCACTTGATATCACTCAAGTCAAAGTTAACCTCGTAAGTAAAGACGATAGGCTGGCCTTCCTTAATAGGCATGGACACAATGTTTGAATCGCACTTAATAGGATTCGGGTACTTATCATACATTTTCGATTTCTTCACAGCATCAGCATTATGCATCACGCTACAAGGCACCACCTCAAACCCAACAACCATATAACCAGGCACGTCATCATTTAACTTGGTAGGAAAGACATCTGCGGCATCCCCCGTACCCATAACACGGGCAACATTGGTCTCCTCATACTTATGCACAAGGACCTTGAACTTCAAATGGTTAAACACATAATAGGCATCTTGATACTTAACCCCAACCGGAAACCCAGTCCACCTCAAAAGAAAACCATCTTTCTTAGTATACCTGATGGCGGGCAAATTATCGAGAATCAAATTAACCTGATACATCTCGTCAATCCTCCGCTTCAACAACTCAAAATTATCTTTCGACAAGGGATCCGTTTTACACAAAAAGATATCAGTCTCATTGGTATACATCTTAAACCTGTAGGGGGAATTTTCGATCCTATCGCCCACCAAAAGCTCACCGAGATTCTCAGCACTATCTTTAACACCCTCTTGTGGTTTACAAAACGGCAAGCTATAATAACTAAACGGCATTTCGGTGTCTATTGAAGTGATGGAATTCACCTTCACGGACAAAGGGCCACCGACAACATGTTTGTGAGGGTAGCTACCGGGCAAGTAAAATCCAAAACAAGAAGATTGAAAAAAGAAGAAAACGAAGAAAACCCAGATCCAGAAATTGCCCATTCTGTAATGAATTTGAGTCAGATCTGGGCGACCCAGATCGTGAAATTAGTCTAAAAGCACAGATTTAATAGTTTTGCAATATGGGTATTGAGTTTTAACGAAGATTAAGAGATGAAATCACCGTAACGGAACAAAGAATATGAGAGAACGAGAGCAATATTGAAGTAAAGATTATAGTATGAAAATGGATCTGACTGACCTCTGATATAGAACGTTAATGCATGAAGACAATAATTTGACTAATTGAGGGAGTGGTGTGTGCGTCTCTGTGATTGTGAAGCCGAAGAAGAACAGAGCGAGATTTGGTTGGGTAAGTAAATAGGAGAGAGTTTTTACCCTTTTCAATCTAAATCTACGAAAAATGGTTGTTGCTGTTGGCTTTTTTCTTTTTTTCTTTTTTTAAACACTTTTAGTGCCCCCTCGTTTTATTATTTGTTCTTTTATTTTGTAGTTTGATTTACCTATAAAAAAACTCAAAAATTAAAATTATACAATAGAGTTTACTTAAAATTTTTGTTAGAATTTTTTTTACTACATTTATAACGCGATTGATATTTTCAAGGATCGCATTGTTATAAATGAATTCCAACCAGTGAGATTTGGGCATGGAAACCAAGCTTCATCGTACTGTTACTTCAACCTATTATTTGGTGGTGATATTTTAGATATAAACATTTATGGGACTTATTTTCTTTCTTAATTATAATATATAATTAAATAAAGGTAATCTTCTCTCTTTTAAAATATTCGAGGAGTAATATTAGTGGAGTAGACACTCCTCGAATATTTGAGGGGGTAAAATCTCTTAAATATTTGAGAGAATAAAATTTGGGCTCAAAAATATTTAAAGTGGAGGTAATTTTTTTCCATTTGAAATATTGAAATATGAGTGGAGTAGACACCGCTCGAATATTTGAGAGGGTAAAATCTGAGCTCGAATATTTGAAGTGAATGTAATTTTTTTCCTTTCGAAATATGAGTGGAGTAGATACCTCTCGAATATTCGGTATGAAACTTACATGATCAGAATATCACCAGAACTCTCATAATATGAGTTTGTAATACGAAGATACCTCACAGAATTAAAAAAAAAAAAGCCTTAAAAGAATCATTTTCATTCAATTCCTTTTTTTATTTTTATTTTATTTTTATAAATGTTCATATTCCGTGTGAGAAATAGCTAGGTCATTGAAAATGTATTAAAAACATGCTGATGTGATCTCTCTTATGATCGTCAAAATGATTATTATTAAGCAATCTATTGTAAAATTAATGCGAGAATCATATTCTTCATTTTCAGAAATTTTACTCAAAATTCTGATCTTTAAAAATTGAAAAAGTTATGCACAATGTAGATGTTAAGAATGTGAAACTTCATTATTGAAATTTTATTGAGTTTGAGAAAAGACAAGTGGAGCACATGAAGAGAAAGAAATGAAACAATTTCTTGGTTTCAAGATCCCTTGCTTAATATTTCTTGTTGGTTTCAAGATCTCTCACGTTTAATTAACAAAACCAAGCTGGCAATACACCGCGTAGCTTAGAATTAGATCTGACTCTTGCTTTCTAATGCAATAAAGGTAAAGCGACCGGAATCTCAAGTAATAAAATCAACATCTTAATTATTTCATTTCATTTGCCTTCTTCGCATTGACCATTATATACAACTTGATGCAGAAACTATTTTATACTTGTCTCCACTTGCATGATGGATCATCAGTGCCGAAAGACAATCCAATGGCAAAAACCTTTGATCCCAGAAAAGAGTTCAGGCAGTTGTGGACATCTTAGAATATAGAGTAAGAAGAGCGGTGACGCATTTCTCCAACTAATTTATAATTATTAATGCTGAATCTGATGGAAGCTTGAAAGCATGATAACTATTGATAAGCACGTTATGCTTGCCATGACAAAGAGAGATCAACTTACTACCAAAGGCAATCAATTAAAGAAAAAGAAAAGAGATTTCAAGAGAAAGAGTTGTGCGGATGTCATCCAGTGAATCACCAGAATTTTATTATCACTTGGACCAGCAGCATTCCTCATCTCCAAAACAAAAGTTCTACTTGCAGTTCCCTCCTTTAACCTCAAGTCAATTGATGGCACCACGGGTACATGCCATACATAAGCAGATGAGTTACAAGGAACCAGTGAAATAATGGACCTAAGAAATGTTCAATTCCAATAGATTATAAGGTACACCACCTACTCTTTTCTGCTACTTCGATAACCATAACATCTAACAACAGGCGCCCAATCCTCGTGATTTGGGCAGCCTGACAGCAACCAAAGGGTTGACAATGCCTTTTCTGCTACTTCAACAACCATAACATCTAACTACAGGCGCCCGAGCCTCGTGATTTGGGTAGCCTGACAGCAACCAAGGGGTTGACAATGCCTTGGGAATCTCTGCCCAAGCCCATGCCTTCAACAAAGCCCATCTTTGCCATCATCTTTGATCCAAAACCTTTGGTGTGCTTTTCAAAAGCTCCAATGTTTTGAGCTCCCTTCTTCGCCAAGTTACTGCGAGATTCCTTCCTCGCCGAGTCACTGCGAGATTCCTTCCTCGCCGAGTCATCATCAGTGTTGGAAAATTCCACACCCAGCCCAAGCTTCTTAGGCCGTTGGATGGCTTCAATGGGTTTAGACATACCCTGACCATCCTTCCCTAATCCTCCACCCTCTACATATCCCATTTTAGCCATCATCTTGGATCCAAAACCCTTTGTGTGAACCTCAAATGCACCTAACTGTGTTGAGCTGACAGTACCCTTACTTTCAAAAGTCTCATTTATCTCTACAGCATCAACAGTTCTGATCTCAACACTATCAGATTGCAATATGCCACTCGACACAAATGACATAGGCTGATTAGCATAGGCAACTTTTTTACCACTCCCTTTCTTGTTACTTGCTTTACCACTATTACCATGGACAGTGACACTCTTTGATGACTTGCTGCTCTTTCTGTCTGCACTTGTTGATTTTGTATATGGGCCTTCAGTAATGGCAAAATCAATACCCTCATCGCCAGCTCCTATCAGCTGAAATTCATTAAGACAACAAGTGTTTCAGATTTATTGTGGCAGCATCAAGAGACTATCCAAGTACACTGAGAGTAAGAAAGCAATACAGAAACAATAATATCAAAGTTGTTGAATGGAAATTAACACCTTTTCGAGGCGAAGCCTGTCAGCTGATGATGGCATGCATGTATGCTGCGTTCGTGTCACAGTAACAAATCTGTAAAATATAAAGTGTAAACATCAACAGCATGTATTGTTGGTACTAAATATGTCCTACAGAAACACTGCACACACACACACACACACATTCACAGCCGCTATCCTACAAATGTACAGATATGCATTCGTATGAATTTGAAGATATAATACCTTTTCTTCCCAGAACCTTGGGAGTCACTCCGCAGACAATATATTGCAGCTAATCTTCGAACCTAAAAAGACCTAAAGCATATCAAGCATACTCCATAGCAGCATAAAATATCATTAGCTTGATAGGGATTAAATCAAAGCCTCTTGTGATAATTGAAGAGATTTCTTGAAGGTAGGCACATGAAGATGTATTTTTTCTGAATCATGAAGTCATCAGTCAGTTATGCCCAGAGTAGGAAATGGAATTATCCTTGCATTCATGTGTTGGTGGTGTTCTTTGATGACTAATGGCTGCTCCTTTTCTTTCATCACTTGAAAATGAGGCACTTAATTTAGTGTATAAATTAAAAACTTCCATACCTGGGAACAATCTCGGTGATGCATTGGTTGAAAAGAGAACATATCTACTTCCTCCAAAACAATTTGCTCAAGTGTCTATTTCACAAACCATAAAGCTATAAGTTCCTTTCACAAACCAATTTATACACCGAGCAGACACTAATTTCTCATTCAACAAGTCTCTTAAACTTAAGTAGATGGCAATTAATATTGAACAGATGAGCTTATACCCAGCGGTAAAGCGGTCTGTTGCCATCTTAACCAGAAATGAACATAAAAATGCATGCAGAGAAAATTTACCGAATTTATATCCTCAAGATCAACACCGCGACGTAGCATTCGTTCACGTCGTTTCACAGCAATCATTTCTTTTCGATGTTTCTTTTTTGCACCTGAATGGCAAGTCAATTAGAAGAATATATTATAAAAGTCAAAGGCAGGTAACCTGATTCACCAGAAACAGAAAGACTATAATAACATAAATAAATCGCTAGATGTTGTGATACTCATGTTGGAACTAAAATTTGTTAGCCTCTAGAAAAGGGTTATAAGTTCTGAATTTAACTCTAGAAATGGAACAATAAGAAAACAACTTCAATTATTTTAGTTCCAGTATTCTAATAGATTCAGCATTTACTCATCTGAATATGCTAACTTTGACACAGACTGCAATAAAGACATTAAGACAATCTATATCGCTCAAAATCTACGAAATTGATCATATAACTCGACCTAATAAGTCACCCATACAGGAGGACAATTCACAAACCAGCTTCAAGAAAGCAATATTAGATTCCTGAAAAAGAATAAAAACATTTTAGAGTAAGATTGGTAAATGAACTTTACCTGGCAAATTTCTGGACTTTCTACTCTGCCGAGCCTCTCGAGGCCAGGACTGAGGAAGCTGAGCAACATGCTTCTTTTTTGCAGAAAAAGTTCTTGGATCTTTTACAAGCATAAAGTCGTCTAAAGCAAATGAACAATAATCTCCAGTGGAGTATTTTTTCCTTGGCAGGGGCAGAGGTTTCTTCATACCGTATTCCCTAGATGCTTCCTGGATTGCAATTCCACTCAACTTCTCCACAGTCCCGTCAAAGCCACTGCTAGAAGAACTGTCATCATCTGACCCCTCAAAATCCTGTTCCACCAACCACTTGGCATCTAACACATTGTCGCTCCCACCAATTCCTTCTAAGTAGTCTTCTGCAACTTCTTCATCAATGACCGAATCACTATCAGACAAATCCTCTGAGCCATCACCTTCAGAGTATGACTCCGAAGTTTCATCATGCAGTGACTCGCTGGCATTTTGATCATCACTTCCCTCATCAGACATATCTTGTGTGTACAATTTCATGCTGCCAATTGAGAGGAACCCTGAATTTTTCTTTTTAGACAAAGTCTCGTCTGGCAATTCTTCAATGACTTCTTCCTGGTTGTTGTTCCCATCAGTATCCACTTCTTCATTAAAAGATGGTGAATCAGAACCTGAGGCATCTTGCTGTTCCCTATGTTTTGAAGAAGAATCGATACCACTAGGTGTTGCCTCAGAGTAATCACAGAATCCCAATCCTCTATGTGAACTATCTCCCAACACAAAGCTTGAATCATAATCACAACTATAGATCTCATTCTGGGGCTTCGAATCCGGTGTTTGATCTACATAAGCAACAATTCTGCTATCCTTAGAACCAAGCAAATTCATTGGCTGTGACTCATCCAAATTGATATCACCCTCATTTCCTCCAAAGCACAGTTCCTGAAACAAAGTATGGTATGAGAAAACAAAACAATATCCAAATGCTAGAAAACAGCATCCAGATAGGAACTTCGCCAATCACTTTTCTGAAAAAATGAATAAAGTGAAAATTGATTAAACAAAACAAGAAAAACTGAAAAATTGGACCCCGAAAATGAATGGTATCAAGCTGTCAACTAGAAACAAAATAATAATAATAATAATAATAATAAAGTACTTAAAGAGAGAGGGAAATTAGCCAGTTTGACATCTTATAGACAACTCAAATTCCAGTACTTCGAACATCAGAACCAATGCAAATTAATCATCTTTGGCAATGAAAGGTTTCATGCTACTTAAGGGGGGGAAGGAGAAAAAAAAAGGGGTTTAGTTTCTGAAAATAAAAATGACCACTTTGGAATGCAAAGAGGTATTACCTTAAGATCAACAGCAGGGTACTGGTAGCCAAATGCATTTCCGTTAGATTTCTTTGATCCGCTCTTAGAATCAGGAACTTTTGAAGGATTTAAGTTGCCAGAATTGGGATTCAGATTGGATTTCCTTGCTGAAATTCATAACAAACAAGAATCTATAAACAAAGAAGATAGCAAGTCAAAGCAGAAAATCAGGGAACGACGAAAGGTTGCCACCCTAAGTTCCTGTCGGGTTAAAAAGACATGACATAAACTGCTGAGTAATAGGCTAGCTTACTTGAACAACAATGCTCAATTTGATACAAAATGTAAGAGGAAAGTTATGATGTTTTATTTTATGACGCTCTGATTCAGAGTTTAGGCAAATAAGCAAATGGGTAAAAAATCAATGAAAGAACGGAAATAAAGAGAGAAATAATTACCTTTAGAAAAAGAATTGAGCTGCGGCTGCTGCTGCTGCTGCCAATCGGACAAAAGCCCACCTTCAACAAACAAGGAATTTCTCAGTCGACGGCCCGATGATGATGAGGGGTCGGGTTTCCGTCGTGGTTTGCTCTTGTTTCTGTTGTTACTTGTCTTTCTTCTGCTACCGGTACCGCCTCCCATTCCTTTCTTTCAATTCAGCTGATTATAAATAAATAATAATCTCAACTCAAGTTCAACAACCGAGAGAGTCTCTGAGAGAGAGAGAGAGAGAGAGAGATTGCATCTAATTGTAAAAGTTTTTTGTTTTTTTTAACTACAATTATAAAAGTTGAAGGCTGAGGAAAGGAAAGAATCAACCATTTCGGATTCGGCCTAGGCGTTGTTGGGCCTGGGCCCCAGGTTCAAGCTCACACAAGAGTGATATGATATGAGTTTCTGTGTTCTGTTCACAGCACGTGGACGTGGGGTCAGAAAATAAATTGATGGAATTGAATTGAATAGAACAGTAATAGTTGGCCTCTTTTGTAATATTATTGTGACATTATATATAATCGATTTCATTACATCTACGATCAGATAATATACAAACCGAATTAACGACGTAAGAATGTTGACTGCATAACAACAGATGTAATTCTTATTAAGATAATTTATAATAACAAGAATTATAAGAGAGTGGCGACCTGGATAAGCTGGGATGTCAGAGAAAAGATCAAGAGCTCTTCCGACAATCATTTAAAAATATATGGATATCTATCCTTGATAACCGCAGCAAGCAAACAAAAACAAATAAAAGCTAATTGAGACTCGAATATCCTAAACCTTGAAAAGGAATGGTAATGGTATAATATGAATTCTGTAGACATATATTTCATTTCAGGAGAGCCTGTAAGTTACATTGAATGTAACTTACAGCTCTCATGTGAGCCACACAAATTGTGGGTTATGAGAACACGTGAGAATTGTAAGTTACATTGAATGTAACTTAACAAAATCCTTCACTTCAGTCTCAGTTCTTTCTTTAGTCAGGGAATTAGCTTGTTGCTCAAGGGAAGGATCTATGTAATAATAGTTAAATAAGGATTCTTCTAAGCGCTGGAACATTTACGGTTAACTTACAACTCTTTGTTGGAAAGTCTGAGAAATTGCTTTATGTTAGGGGTGGGTACCAACAATCATCAACATCTCCATAAAGCGAAAAAAAAAACTCTCCATTCGGAGACAAAGGAACTGGATCACGCACGCTTGTAAGTAAAAGACTCTGAAACTAAGCTCCAGGATTGAATCTGAGGGAGAAAAACTACTAACAAATAACTTTGCGAAGAGTTTATGACTACAGGAGGGGTTAAAAGTTTTTCACTTTTTCTAGACAAAACAGATTTAATTCCTCAACGAGGTCACCAGCAACTCCTCTGACAGCGTCACAATGATGCTCGGCCATGAATTTCGGGCGGAATCCAGATTGGGCCCAATTAGACTTATAAGCTATAACTGAGCTCCGTGTGGATATCTGGGCCCTCGCAAATAATTAATGGGCCAATTCCACGGAGCCCAATCAGATGACTGCCAATTTCCGGGGAAAACACGCATCATCCCCTTCAAGATTTCCTTTCCCTCTAATAGACGAGATGGATTGTTAGACTCTTAATTATTTTTTGGCGATAACCACTGCCAGTTCCATATCGTTTTCTTTAATAATTAATAAATAAATAAATAAATAAATAAATTGAGAAGGGTGTTAATGAAATTAGATATGAATGCATCTGCCAGTATATGCATACATTTTTCTGATTAATGCGTTGTGAGGCTGCCGCTGCCAGCGTGGAAACTACAGAAACTAAGGAGAGAATTGGACATTAATTAAATTAAAAGAATACTGAATATATAAGCAGTCAAAATATGGGTGAAGTAGGCATGAATTGTCACATAACTAAATTTCTAGAATTGAAGCATCTGCCGGGACTTGGGTTTGAATGTTTGATTAAGTTGCTTTTATTTCAAGTTACTTTACTGACCGGTGATGGTGATGCCAAACTTATTATTGTGAGACTGACTGACTGCTTTCAATTTCGTTAATTCATGCACATACGTATTATTACTAATGCTACGCGTGCTCAAAAAAAAAATAATAAAAAAATAAAAAAATAAATAAAACCCGCATTACTAAGCAAAGGCGCCAGCAATACGAGTCCTCGCAGCGCATGGACTCGAACCCAACTCCCTTAATTTTTATTAATAGGGTGGATATATTATTATAACATCAATTGGCAACCACCCACGTTCAAACTTTGGGGTTCCAACTTCTCCCAAAGTTTGCAGCGCTCATTTTTATTTTTACTTTCTAAAAAATCCCATTCTAATTTATAAAATAATAACCATATATTAAAATCTATCATTTTTTTCATAAAATTTTACTCTATCCAAAGTATTTCTTTCCAGTTTTATTAATAAAATGCACAAAAATTTTAAAGTATTAAATTATTTTTTTCTTATTTTATGATTTTTCGGTCTCAATAATCCTAAAACACTTAAAAGTTTCTCAATATACTCTTCTAGTACAGGCGCCTTTTGTTTTTTGTTTTTTTTCATATGGACCCATTTTAAAACCACACAGTTTTACAATTTATTCAATAACTGATTCTTTTAAACCACACGGTTTAAAAGTGTGTCCAAATTAAAAAAAAAGGCCGACATCCACATCTGAGAATGAATTAATCTTTATTTCAATTCTAATATATTTCGATTCTAATTTACTAACTTATTAATCGGTAAACGCACTAGGAGGGAAAACATCTTTTGTTAATGATTAACCATCATTTTTCAGCCCAACATAGTAGATGTACCAATCTAGAGAATGCCTGCTCTATAGTGTTGTCTTTTTCAATGCAACGCTCACACCCTTTATTCTTCAGTGAAGTATTTCAAATTTTTTTAATGTTTTTTCTCCGTTGTCTCTCCAACTCAAAATCTTTTGTGTAGGTATAAGCAACGAAATATTTAAACATGTAATGAAAATTATAGATTTTTTAGCAGAAAAAGAAGAGCTGTTGCCCTCGATTTTACATCATAAAATTAATTTACCAAATTATTAATCTATGCAACTCTACGCTTCCCATTTGGTACGGAGATATTGAGAATTGTGTAAAAGTTTGATAAGGTGTTAATCTCTCCCGTCAGATTAATGATCGATTCAATTCCTTATTTTATCATTGATAAGCACTTTGCAAGATGTTAATTCGACCGGCTCTTTGATCAGGGAAACCCAAGACATAATTACATAGAAGTTCGCTACAAATTAATTAAAGGAGATCACCTGTGGCACTTTCATAGGAACAGCCAAAAAAAAAAATTTATAAAAAATCTCAAGGTATATGGAGCTTAATTGTTTGAATAGCCATTAGAGGATCATATCAAGGGCATAATCGCTTTATACTTTGCCTAAGATAATTTACTGAACACTAAAGTTTGTCATAATATCTTACAATGAGTAACATGTATACACTGAGCGATATAAACTATGATTGGTGGTGAAATGATCTATTCTCACGTACGAATTATACGAAACATTTTAATATAATCTTCCAAATTATGGTCAAAAAAGAAATGCTAGCTTTTGAGGTAACCTAAGAAGTGTCTTGCCGGTTAACTTTCACTACCTATTTTTCACCTAATCTTTAGCTCCCTTTTCCTCTCCGACACATACCCACAGTCAAATATATAATATATATATATATTTTGTGGGGGAACATTTTGTTTTTATTTAAACTGGTAGGTTTTTCATCTAAAATGTTATAATTTTTTGGTTTGAGTAATTTTTTCACTACTACGATACCGAAACATCCCTAATATATGTGTATGTATGTATGCGTATTTGCCAATTAGTATGAAAACTGTGGTTATAAGATAAAATATAAAAAAGAAAAGAAAAGAAAACTTGAACGGAAGAAAAAGATGCCACAGATATACAACAACAAATCAAAGATGCCACAAGTAAACAAAAACAAAACCATCACGTGTAACATCAAGGTGTATGTATGTATGCGTATTTGCCAATCATATTATACTTTATATATATATATATATATATATATTATACTTTATATATATATATATATAACGAACAAACATTTATATCACTAAGACCAAAGAAGCTAGCCAAGCCCAAGCTCATCGCCGAGCTCTTACGACAAATTAAAGACAAGTTCTGTGCTGGTGGTGACCAGCCGTGATCGGATCGGATCGGATCATGGCCTCAGCAGGAGCTGCCGATGGTCTCTTCCGGTGCATCTACGAAGGTTGCCTCTCCGGCTGTGACACGGGCATCGAACGCCGGCCGTACCACCGGGATTGTGGCTGTGCTCTTCATAGCAAGTCCAAGAACAATCATCACGTCCACGGGTTGCCGCCTATATGCAAAAGTACTGTATCCTATCCTATGAGAAGGTCTTACAGTGAAGGCAGCTTACTGGTCTTGGCAGCAGCTTCTTCTCCAAAGATTCAGTTGGGATCACGTCATGAACTGGATGATGATCATCATAACATTATTTCTTTGAATAAGGTTTAATTCCATCCCGGCCCCTTTGTTTAATTAAATATTTGTGTTTTTGTTTTGTTTTTAATAATTGGTTCCCATATATAAAATATATATGCAGCTGAGAGATTCAATCTGGGTGTCATTCATGTCATGTCATCAGAGAGTTTTTTCACGTATTATATGTATTGTTATGTGAATGTGAGTACTGTTGTTGCTGATTGTGAATTAAAATGTATTGTTCAGTCAGTGCCATTTAAGCTGGCTATTACAAACGTACGTGTGGCAATGATTCTGTTCATATTCATTAAACTCCCTTAAGCTGATCATCATCTTCTTCTTCATCATATCACCATGAAAGTTTCAAGAAATTTGAATCCGTTCTAATGGGGTAAAGGCAATGAATTCACAAAAGTTCAGAGATAGATGTAGATATCCTTGATTTGTACTTCCTTATTTGTTGGATATTTTTTTTTCATCTGTGTGTCTTAATCAATTGTTTAAATATATATAAAATAAAAATCCAAGAAATGAATCCATTTTGTTAATTAATTTTCACTTATATCATGGAAAATATTTTATATATTTAATAATTTAGTTAAAATTATTATTTAAAATTTATATTTACTTATGTATTCATTTGTACTTCCTTATTTGTTGGATTTTTTTCATTGTCTTAATCAATTGTTTAAATATATATATATATAAAATAATAAAAAAGATTTATATATATATATATAAGAGCAATTATAGACATCCTAAATTAATTATAATTACCGATCAAAATAAAAATTATAATATTTGAAGACAACCTTTCTTCATCAAGCGAGAGTTCCATAAAACATTTGGAAGAAATTTAATTCACATTTTTACAGGGAGATGAGAATAAGAAAACAATAATTAAGAATTAGTATACGGAGATTACAGATCACAATATATATATTTCTTCTCTAGTGAGAACATATTCACTTTATTAAAATGAGAATACACACTATAACACAAAAAAAAAACACAAATTCTAATACATTAAAAACTATTATTTTTTATATATTATTACATTCTTACTTTGTTAAAATTAGAATGTCTTTACCATAGAATTATTATTATTATTATATAGACACACACACACATACATATACATACATACATACATAAGAGGACATTTGCATGACATTAAAATGTGAACATAACTAAAAAATATGAAAAATAAGGATTTTAATACATTATTTTTTATCTTTTAATTTATTGAAGTTCATATTTTTTTACTTTTACCTCTCTCCACACCCATATGGTGTAATAGCATAAAAACGTTATATTATTGCACCATTTTTTTGGACTTTAACAAAGTTTAGAATCGTGAATTGAATTTGCAGTGCACATCATTCTCTAGTGAGAGCATCCTTATTTTAATAAAGTGGAGATTCTAACAAAAAAAAACACATATTTCAATATACTAATAAATGAAAAAATATAATTTTAAGTACATTAAAATTTGTATTTTTTTTATTTTGATGACATCCTCGCTTGATGTCTTCACTAGAGAATAAATAAATAAATAAATATATATATATATACCGGTCATATATAATCTTATTTTTTTCATTAAGATATTCATAACACTTAATAATTAATTAGCCATTTTTAACCCCACAGGTGAGCGCGCGCGCACATGTGAGCTGGCCACATGCCAACATGGGGAAGGACTAATAAGGATTTGCATGGAGCTCAGGATCCGTACATATATCACGGACAACACACGCGCACATGATCCTGCACACCCACGAATAAATTAAATATAATTAGTTTAATTATTTCATATTCAACATGGGAATTCGAACTGGGAGAGTCTGATCTGATGGCAATAATCTCTCTCGTTAGTAAAAATTTTGATTCCTAATTACAGAGGTTCTAATATGCAATTATTAGATAGTAGTATCTTATCTCGTACGATTTTTTTTTTTTTTTTTGTTAAGTGACATGATATAAATTTGTGATGCAGTAGAAAAACGTATATAAAGGCAAAGGAAGCCAAAAGATCACTGTTATTAGAGATGAAAATTAACTTCTCAAATTCGGTTGCCATATTTAGTGTTAAAAATAGTAGCACTAGTAGATGGAGGCTTAAAACACAGTATCGAATATGTTTTCTTTAAAACGTTAATTGTCTCCTCTCAGTAGAGATTGCTTATTGGTTTACCTTGCAGTGTTTTTCAGTATATGACAAGTTTTTAATGTGAATATGCATCAAGTAAAAGTGAAAACGCTAGTTATAAAATAAATACTTTATTAATTGAGAAAATATGAACACTTTATATCTGATAATTTTTTTGATATTGTAAGAAATTGATAAGGACAAAAATTATAAAAAATTATATTATAATTTAAAATTATCTCCCTTACTCTTATATTGTCTTTTAAATCTCGATACACCACCGTACATTATGATGATTCGTTGTGACTTTTCATAACTTTTTTATTCTTATTTGACCAAAACCCAACATTTAAAAACAGGGGAGCTTATTTATAGATTCCATAAGCCAATCACATGTTTCAGTTTAGCCTTCGAATTTCCAATCGATATGCCTCCCATATAAAGCAAACAAGACGAGATGTTTGATCCACGTGTGATATAAAAAAATCACATAAATTTGTGCCTAAATCCAATTTTGTGTGCTGTCAAACTCTACGCATACAAATGGTGTTCTCTTAGTTAAAAAATTATTATTAAACACATGGTCCCTTATTAATAATCTACGTGTCTTTATAATTTTGAATCTCACAACTGCATATTCAACGTTATACTGCTCAAATTCATGAGATCACGTACCAAATTGGATCTGGGCTCAGAGGCGAAGAAACCAAGGGAAGCAAAGGCATTTCCTTCATTGGATCGTGTACATGCACAGCAACTAATTAAATTTAGAAGAATCAGTTCCGAAAATCCTGTCAACGCACTGACGATTTGATCCGGCAGCATCACGATGTCGCTTTACGGGCTGCGCCAGGCCTTCGCCAAGCCTGGCCCTCGCCCATGCTTCACTGAACAGGCCCAGCCCTCTCTATAGGCCTGTCCAATAATAGACGGGTCTGAGCTTCCGAAATATTTTTTTAAATTTTTTAATATTTCAACATTTATTTTAAAAAAGAAAATTGTCATAACCTCCCAAAAAGTGAAGTTTTGTAAAAATTTACAATAAACAATAATGCATATAAACCTCTCTTTAATAATACTCTATATAAGAATAATCTTGATCATAAAAATTTATGATCTCAATTTTAATTAAATATAGATAAGAATAAAATTTACATTATAATAAGTTATAAGATTTTTGAAGATATGTATGCACATAGTTTTTATCAATATCTGTATATACATTGAATTTGATGTATTCTATTAGTTAATATTCTATTAATTAATATATCAATATTGTGCATATTTTACCTTTATATCACTTGCAATAAGGGTAACTAGGTCAAAACAATAATTTCAAAGTGTTCAACATAATACTAGTCATACAATACTGCCCACTTCTTAACTAGGGATTCTAAAGAAAAAGAAAGATAGTCGACCCGTAGAAGAGATCCTTTTTCACTAAAAGAAAAGTAGCCCGCCTTCCTATGAGATGAGATCCACAGTCCACAAATATCAAGACAAAGTTTTCAACATAATACTCGTCATAAAAGACTACAAAAACAACATCATTAACATCATATTCTAAGATTATTTATTATTATTTTTTTAAGACTTTAATATGTTAATCTAATTTAAAATTTTTAAAAAATAATAATAAGCAAGCTTGGCTTAGGGCAAATCCACTTACAAGATTTCGTCTCATATCCAGGCGCTCATATAAAAGGTTGGACCTAAGTCTGCAGGCCAGGGGTAGGACCATGGACAGGTCAAGTTAGCCCAAACTATTTTGTGTTAATTGTCTTAATCAATTGTTTCACTACGATGATCATTACCAAAAGCAAAGAAGTTGAGGAAACAGAACCAAAATAATTAGCCAAAATTTGCCCAAGTAATTTACATATCTACACACACACACAAAAAAAAAAAAAAACGTATATGATCGTTCACACAAAAAAACTAAACTAATTCCTTTGTAGTTCTATGCAAATCCAATCTCCATTGAAAGATTTCGCCAGCCACCTTGCGAACATATAACAATAAATATAATTATAATAAAACCGTTACAACTTAGAACGAAGATCCATTATTATAACGAACTATAGCAGCTTTCTTGGTTTAAACGTAACCATGCCAAAATCAAAGCCAGAGCCAATTAGCCATGAAGTTTAATTAAACCAAGCCACTCATCATCACCCTAGCTATATATCATCAATATGGACAAAATCATACTTTCTAAAAAACGTCGTTTTCTCTCTTAGTTACATAACTAACCGTACAAGAACCCCTAGCTAACAACCAAATATTTCTCGGATTTCACGGGCGTATGCTTAAATTATTAACTCCATGCATACGCTTGCACCCCTTGGCTTGCTCGATATCGATAAACACATGAGAAAGCATGCCAAATATTTCAGAGAAAATAATTAATTAACTCTCAAGTATATGTAAAAAAAGAAATTAGATTTAAAAAAGCTTTAGAAGAGAGGGATTTGTAGTGTGAGCTAATTTAGGAATTAAATTAAGACGGTTGCTTGGGCCCGCATCTTCGAAAGACGTTTATCGTTTGAATGATTTAGAGTATATTTGTGATTGAGATTGAACAGGTGTATCACTAAAGTATTTGATAAACATTAACTGCTGTAACTTGGAAGTTATGTTAATATATTTTTTCACTTATTTGATGAAAAATCTGTTATATCTTTGATGATTTTATCAAAATTATTATTTAAAATTTATATTTATTATATATTATTAACTTTTTTTTATAGTTACAGTTTTTTTTCCGCTGTAGCTTAAAAGGTACAACATTTCAATCCCAAACAAAACCTTAGAGATCCGTGACTGCAGCTGTACATTGCATAATCTAAAGAGTACTGTGAGTAATGTTTGTTCAAATTCTGCTCATGCTTCAAAAAGGAATTACGTGATACTGCCCACGAAACAGGCGTCATTGGTTCATCATCGTCATCAATATTCCTGGGCATGATGACTTGACATCATCCCCGCCTTCCTCCGACTTATCACCGGCAGGCTTGTCCATGTTAGCATATGTGCTGAAACAGAGCTTACAGAGCTGAAGCATGGATGTACTAGAAGCTAGCTAGTCACACTCACAGCTTATAATCGTTCATGCTGAGCTGCCAAAGATTCGTTACATCTCTGCTGTGCATAACAGAATTTGTTAACAGTGTGTGCAATGCCATCGTGTAGATTCTAGTGAATTCATTTTTAGTTATTGCTGCTACTATATAAACTGTAAACAAAACGTTTATTTGGTGTGTAACTATAATAAAAGAATCAAGTTTCTTCTTCAAGCTTTTCTCTCATTTTCTTGCTTAACAAACACACTATTTCACATTTTCTCACATGGTATTAGAGCTTTTGGCTAACACAAATCAAAACACACAGTCTTACAACTTCATTACACCGATCAAACTTGATCAAAATAACTTTCTAGTTTGGAGAAATCAAGTTCTAGCTTCAATAAAGGGAAACAGACTTGAAGGTTTTATAACTGGAGCAAATCAGTGTCCAAACCAGTACCTGAATCAGATCAGTGAAGCATCAAGCTCTGCAAATGCTGGATCTAATTGCATAATTGAGAATCCAGTATTTGCCACCTGGATCAGAACAGATCAATTGCTTCTCAGCTGGATGTTTCCATCAATTAAGGAAAATTTGCTGACGTCTGTCATTCATTGTGTGTCCTCGCAAGAATTGTGGGAGTCACTGACTCGGATGTTTGTCTCACAAACTCAAGCAAGAATAATGCCATTTAAAATGAAACTTCAGACTGCTAAAAAAGGTTCTATGCCTATGACTGCATATTTTTCTAAAATGAAACGTTTAGCTGATAGTCTTGCAAGTGTTAGAAAGCCTGTTGAACATAATGATCTGGTAACTTACATTTTAACTGGTCTAAATTCACAAGAATATGAATCATTAGTTACTATATTGCTTGCAAGAGGAGAAAATATGAGTCTGGATGAATTATATGCAGTGTTATTGAGTCATGAAATGAGGCTTGATCAGAAGAAAGGAAAATTAAGTGATGATGTTATGCATAATCTCACTGGTAATGTAGTGCAAAAGAATCAGGGATATTACAAAGGTAATTCTGGTTATCAGAGAGGCACATGAGATTTTGGTAATAATACACCAAATAACTTTGGAAATGGAAGTAACGGAGGGAATAATTTGTCATTTGAGCCTAATGTAGTCTGTCAGATCTTCTTTATTCCTGGTCATGGTGCAAAATAAATGCAGAAACAGATATAATTCTGCCTTTGTTACTCAAAGAGGTCCTGGAAGGGGAAATTTTAGACCTATGTTTAATCAGTATGGTAGAGGCTTTCATCAAAATAATACTGGTCAAAGGCATTTCAACAACTCTGGAAGAGGTCGTAATGGTGCTTTTTCGAGAGGATTTGGGTATCAAGGTCATATTGCTTATCCAGAACCAACACACTTTGCTTATCCAGAACCAACACACTCAGATCAAATTGCTGGAATGCATTTTGATTCATTTCACTCAGGTCATAGCAATCCTGCTGCTTTCAACTGCTATAATGGAATGAATAATGATAAGAAATTCAACCAGAATCAAAACTCTGCTGCTCCACCTGAAATAATTGAAGATCCCTCGTGGTATATAGATAGTGGAGCATCTAGCCACATCACAAATGATTTAGGTAAACTTCTTGACTTGCAGCTTTATTATGGATCAGAAGAATTACTTGTATGAAATAGAAATGGCTTGAAAATCAAACATATAGGATCTGTATTGCTTGCTACACGCTCACATGAACCCTTACTATTTAACCATGTCTTACATGTACCTCATATAACTAAAAATTTACTAAGTGTGTCTCAGCTCTTGACTGATAACAATGTTCTTGTTGAATTTGTTGATAATCTGTGTCTCATTAAGGCCAGGAACACATGAATCCTTTTGCTTAGAGGTATTGCTAAGGAAGGCTTGTATCAGATCCAAGATGTCTTTTCAAATCTTGAAGTTTCTAAGTCTACCGTGTCAGCTTACTACTCTCAAATTCCTACTTATAAGCATTTGTCTATGTTTGCTACTCTTTCTACTCCTGATGAGTCAAGCTTAAGCTCAAGTTAATAAAAATTTTTAGCATTTTCAAATAATGCAATATGGAAACCTACTGCAATGTCAGTGTCAAACCATTCAGTAAATGTAAATTTGCTTCATCAAAGGCTAGGACATCCAGCCATTCACATACTTAAAACTGTAATGAAGCATTGTAATACATTTGCTGATGTTAATAAAACTTCAAATCTAGTTTTCTGCACTGCCTGTCAACTTAGCAAAAACCATTTTCAACATTTTGGTTCTGTACAAAACAAAACCACAACACCTTTACAACTCATATATGTTGATCTCTAGGGACCATCTCATATAGCATCCATTCAAGGTTATAACTATTACCTGTCCATCCTAGATGACTTCAGCAAATTTACTTGGTTATTTCCCTTAAAAGCCAAGTCTGATGCATTACAAGTATTTACAACATTCAAAACCTTCATTGAACAACATCTTGACAGGAAAATCAAAACTGTTCAAACTGACTGGGGGAGTGAATTCAGATCATTTTCTTCCTTACTAGCTGCTTCTGGGATTCAATTTAGGCATCCATGCCCTCATATCCATCATCAAAATGGAAGAATAGAAAGAAAACACAGAAACATAGTAGATATTAGTTTGACTTTATTAGCTCAATCCAAATTACCTCTGCATTTCTGGTGGAATTCATTCCACACTGCTGTGTTTCTTATAAACAGACTACCCACTCCTATTCTGAATAATGTATCACCTTTATTTAAACTCTTTAAAAAACATACAGATTACTCATTTTTAAGAGTCTTTGGATGTGCATGTTATCCATACCTCAGACCCTATAATAGACACAAGCTTGAGTTCAAATCTAGCAAGTGCATATTCATAGGTTACAGCCCACATCATAAAGGCTATTAATGTCTTCATTCATCTGGGAAAGTGTATATTTCAAACCATGTCATTTTTTTTATGAAAAATCATTTCCCTTTCAGTCAGGTGTCGATTTCTCTTCAGTCACAAATTTAAGTGTGTCAAATTCTGATCCAACATCTTCATCTTCCTCAATACAAGATTTTCCAGTACCTATGTTAGCAACTGAATTCCAAGAACCTAATAATCATCAAATTTCATCTCCTTCATCCATTAATGTCTTACCAGTATCTTCCTCAAATAATCAAATTCTTACCACATCAGAACCTAATATATCCTCCTCATCACAACCTACTCATCAACTACCAGCATCACAACCTTCTGGCCATCCTATGGTCACTAGGTCTAAGGCTGGTATATTCAAACCCAAACTATACCTTACTACTCTCCAATCTAAACTTTCTGAACCAACCTCTGTGGCACAAGCTTTAACAGATCCTAAATGGTTTGAAGCCATGAAAGAAGAATTCAATGCTCTTCAATCCAATCAAACCTGGGTGCTTGTCAAACCTACAATACCTGTTAAAATAGTGGGAAATAAGTGGATATTTAGAATCAAGTATAACTCAGATGGATCTGTATCTAGATACAAAGCAAGACTTGTTGCTAAGGGGTTTCATCAGACATATGGTGTTGACTATGGTGAAACGTTCAGCCCTGTTATCAAGTCTTCCACCATCAGAGTTGTACTCAGTTTGGCAGTGATGAACGGATGGTTAATAAGACAGGTTGATGTCAACAATGCCTTCTTAAATGGCATTCTTACTGAAGATGTATATATGGAACAACCACAAGGATTTGTTAATCCTTCCAAGCCTCAACATGTTTGCAAACTTAACAAGGCTCTCTATAGCTTAAACAAGCTCCAAGAGCTTGGTTTGACAGGTTGAAATCTGCCATGACTACACAATGGAATTTTGTTAATTGTAAATCAGATTCATCTTTATTTTACAAATGGGATAAAGGTCACATATTGCTGGTGCTGGTGTATGTAGATGATATTATTATTTCTGGTTCTAATACATTTAGTGTGCTACAAGTGATATCTGATATGCAGGCCACATTTGCTCTTAAAGATCTAGGAGAGCTCAATTACTTCCTTGGTATTGAAGTGACAAAAACCAAAGAAGGTATTCATCTCTCACAAAGCAAATATATTGCTGATCTATTGTCTAAGGAAGGCATGGATAACTGCAGTCCAGTACCTACACCAATGGCTATTTCTCATCAACTTACAAAACACTCTGGAACTGAAATTGACAATTCTTATCAGTACAGAAGTGTTGTTGGAGCCTTGCAATATGTGACATTAACACGACCTGACATAGCTTTTACAGTAAACAAATTAAGCCAATTTCTGGCAACTCATACAACAGAACATTGGCAAGCATACAAAAGGGTACTAAGGTATCTTAAGGGTACAATCCACTATGGTCTCCAGCTATATCAAAGTGGAAGTTTACAAATAACTTGCTTCAGTGACTCTGATTGGGCATGCGATAGAGATGACAGAAGGTCTATAGTTGGATATGCAGTGTATCTTGGCTCTAATTTGGTGTCATGGTCTTCAAAGAAGCAGCATGTAGTATCCAGGTCTAGCACAGAATCAGAGTACAGAGCTTTGGGACTCGATACAACTGAAGTGTTGTGGATTCAAGCCTTACTTGGTGAACTGAAAATCAAAATGAAGACAACTCCAGTTATGTGGTGTGACAATCAGAGTGCTATAGCCTTAGCCACTAATCCAGTGTACCATGCAAAGACCAAACACATTGAGCTTGATATCCATTTTATCAGAGAGAAGATTAAAGCAAAACAAGTTTCGATCAGCTTTATTCCTAGTGAAGATCAAACAGCTGATGTTCTTACTAAAGCTCTGACATATGGCCAGTTTCATTATCTTAGATCCAAGCCGAATGTTCTTCCTGGACCATTCAGCTTGAGGGGGGATGTTAGCATATGTGCTGAAACAGAGCTTACAGAGCTGGAGCATGAATGTACTAGAAGCTAGCTAGTCACACTCACAGCTTATAATCGTTCATGCTGAGCTGGCAAAGATTCGTTACATCTCTGCTGTGCATAACAGAATTTGTTAACAGTGTGTGCAATGCCATCGTGTAGATTCTAGTGAATTCATTTTTAGTTATTGTTGCTACTATATAAACTGTAAACAAAACGTTCATTTGGTGTGTATCTATAATAGAAAAATCAAGTTTCTTCTTCAAGCTTTTCTCTTATTTTCTTGCTTAACAAACACACTATTTCACATTTTCTCACAGTCCATAGCATGCATTAGCACCTTCCATAATTCTCTTCTCTGCGTACCTGTCTTGATCATCATGGATTGTTAATCATATTAGAACCAAAGCGGCAAAAGGGGTTTCTCATCACATAGATGACCATGTACATTAATTTATCCAAGCCCTACGATACAGCTGATCATTAACGAATTAAAAGTTAGGGAACTGGGATTTTTCTTCTTTGTTAAACCTTAATTCCGTGTTTCCAGCAGTGTTAGTGCCGGCCCCTCTCAAGGTGAAAACTATATATCTTGAGGAATGTATCCAGCTGCATATTAGTTCTGCCAAGTAAAATGAAAAAATTCTTTTGCTTTTGGTTATATATATTTATTCAGTGAAGAACTGACTTGATATTTAATTGCTCCACGAATAATATATAATGACGAGTGGCCCAGACATACGACATGCAGTAATATTTTAAATTTGTATGATTTTGTAGTTTCAGTTTGGTTTGATTCCCTACCTCTGACTGACCTTAATTATATAATTGCATTCAATGCAATCCCTAATGATAATCGGTTCACGATTTTGTGAACCAAATATAAACCAAACACTAAAAATGAATTAAATTATTTCATTCTGTTGGGTTCTACGATTTAGCTTGATTTGATTTTATTTGATTCGAGAAATTTAATCCTGCTTACTCAATAAAAAGATAACAGAATAATAATGTGCTATAAATAATAATCCATAACAGTCAATATTTGAAGTCCTAAATAATTGCTTTCTCCAAATGTAAATATAGACAGAAATGGAATAGCTGTGCTGACCTTAATTATGAGAAAACAATACACATTAGCTTAACTTTAATAATGATATTTATGTTAGTACCGTGACCATCAAAATCCATCATCATCAATTTGGTTAAAACTAAAGTTAAATATATGCCCTAAACTATAGTTAAGCCGCCAACTTGTCCAAGCAGAAGAGCAAACAAAGCCACAAAATTGGAATCCTGAATTTTAAAAAGTTGCATATAACTGTGCAAGTTAATTTCACATGATCCGGAGCAAACAATGCCCCAAATCTATAAAGAATCCCGAAGCCTATTAAGCCAAAAGTTCGTTCTCTCATTAGTTATGTAACTACTTGGACAAGAACCCGACGCTAAAACTTTCCTTGAACTTGTCGGGTTGGCAGTCTTGACGTACGTAGCGTATATTCCTACGTTTCAATTGATTAATTAACGCCGTACATGCGTGATGTTTCAGAAAGCATGCAAATTAAATTAATATTTCAAAGCAAACGATTCCAGTATTCATCACTAGAAACACAATTCCTTACGTAATGAAGCAATTGAAAGGGCGATCAGAATGAATTACATGGAGAGATTCCAAAGTCGATTCAACAGTAACAATGATGCATGTATGTATATTTTAGAGAACGTTTAATTTGGTATTATTTACAGCATATTTGAGTTTGTTCATTAAATTAACTAAAGATGCACAAAGAGACTACGAGAGATTACGTAATCAATTAAATAATAAAGTCCATAATCGATGAGTTGCTGTGAATGTATATACATATATGTACAGGCGAAGACATCCAATTAATATTAAACTTTCTTTTTCTTATAGAGGACCACTGAGACCTTTAAGCTTGAGATACATAGGACATGGATAATAAATGTCCCACAATCTTTTATCCTGTAGAAATTAATTTCACAACACTATTATCAACATTCCAAACCAGAAGAATAATTAAACAATTTCAAAATTAAAAGAAATGTTAAAACAAGGGAAAAAAAAAAAAAAAAAGGTACGCACCTGCTCGAACACCTCAACTTTTATCGGCAAATGAGGAGTGGAGCGGCGCAGTATGATTCTCTGCAAACAACAATTAATTAAACTTTTTAAAACAAATTAAACAAAGGTCAATTAATATGTCAAAAAGGAAATAATATTTAATGAAAGAGCAGATCTATCCTAATAATTAACACCCTTTTAAAAATTCAAATTTAACCATTATGCAGGGTTAATTGCATGTATAGGGGTTAAATCCCCATATATTAATTTAAAAGTGTATACTGGTCCTTAATTACCTGTAGAGGAAAAATCAAAGATAGCACGCATGATTTTGCATTTTCATGGGTGAAACATTGAGCTACACGCATCAGATACTGGATGTAAGCATATGTGCAGTCTACATAAAAATACGGATCCCGCAAGCAGATATCAATCTTGTCAAGTGCTACACAATCATCCACATACAGTGGCAGTGAAGGAATAGACATGTCCAAGTGAAAATATTTCAGTCTTGGTGCAGATACCACGAGCGCCGTAATAACACCGTCATATTTCAGATTTGATATGCTCAGATTCACCAGACGCGGGGCAGATATATCAAGCTTCACGGCTTCTAGTAGAACACAATCGATGAGTTTCAAGTTCTCCAGGTTCAAGAAGCTCGAGAATAAATCATTTTCACGAAGCCATATGGAAACGCAAGTGAGTTGCAAAGTTGTCAATGATTTGAAGCCAAATGAATTTGGTGGCAGAGCTCTTATGGTGCGATGAGGGCCAAGATTCAGAGTCTTCAGGGTTTCACATTTGAGAAAGCCTGGAGGAAAATGGATGACATCTGTTTCAAGTTCTTCGACGCCATGAGATTTTGCATAGTTCAGAATCCTGCTAATGAGAGATTGATTCCTCCTTCCTCCTGTGACAAATCTCAGTTTTGAGAGCTTGTAAGGCTGGTGACGACGCAACACGTGGCGGATAAATCTTGCGAAAGATTTTCTTCTTCTCCTGAAGCTGCTGTGATCAAAATTTAGAGCCTGTGTATGCGTCCAATGATGCCTCCAATGCTTTGATAAGAGGCATTTTTGGACTGCAGATTTGGTATCCAATAAAGATAGGATGTGATGAATTAAATGGTCGGGCAAATTACTTAACCTGTCAATCCCCAGCACTCGGTTCTCAAAGATTGATTCTGTTAAATCTGCATTCACAGCTGCCACATACATCGCTCTATCACTACCAATACAAAATTTTTTTACCATATAAATTCTTGCTTGTTTTCAAACTACCCACAAATTTTATTGTCAAATAAAAGCTACTAAAATAAAAAAAATTTAATGCGTATTTGAAACAGTGCAAACATCCACGCTAAAGGATAACATTTTCAACTACCAAATAATCAAGCATCACATCATCCGCGTCACTACTACTACTACTATTATTATTATTATTATTTTACAGATTACATACATAAATTAAAAAAAAAAAAACCTTAAATTTTTATAACAATGTCTAACATCAGTACTAAAATTCTGATATCTTAGTAATGAATATAAGTAGTAATCATCAAGGTTCAAAGGCCATTCTAAAAACAATAATTCTTAAGATCCCAATTATTATAATTTTTAATGAATATATATTATTTTTTCATGAACTATAATTTCAGCCTTCTATGATTAATATATTACCAAACGACAAAGGCAGTATATAGTTGGAATATCTAGCATTACTCTTTATTATAACACAAGCAAAACTAAAAATATTTCAGATTCAACTCATAATGTTTTTACTTTTTCAAAAAAATTAAATTATATTGTCGCAAGCTCTTTATTCGTAAAGTCATCAAAACTGAAATAAAACAAGAAATTGGGTTAATTGATATACGTCTAACAAAAAATTGTAAATGTTATGAGCTAGCTATATGGACCTAAGTTGTTAAAGATTCGGTGTGTTCTAATAACAATATGTAGCGCATTTAAAATAATTTAAGTATTTTTATGACTTCTAAACTATGTTTTATACAAAGACCAACAAACAAGCATGTTTTTAATTACAAGCGCGCGCACATATACATGCATATTTCAGGTACATAAAATATATATCCTTTCAAGGAATTAAAAACAATATTAAACTTCTCCAAGGATATGATAGGACTTAGGGCTAAATTAGGGCTGAATTTTATTGATTAAACCAAAAGAAAACAAACAATTCGACCTACAATTTGAGAGGTATGTCAATCTCTCCCAAAACTCCTAATGATTCCTAATACCAGACAATACTCAACATAAACCCTAATGACTCCATAATCTCTATTTATAGCCGAACCCTAATTAATAATAAAATTACTAAATTACACCTGCCCCTAAAATTACTAAACAACCCATGACTCTTTATATTTGTGCCTAACATAAGTTTTCATAGGTCTAACAGGATACTTAACTCAAAACCGAAATTCTTATAATTAAATGAGGTTATAGGTTACAAAATATCTTACAAATTTTAATCAAGAGGTTTATAACGAGTAAATTACAGTTTGCAGAACTTACCAGAAAGCATCTTGTCAATTGGCTCCAGAGAAAACTCAGAAGTGATTGGTTTTTCTTTTTGAATGGCATAATATGTGTTGAGTACGGATCCGCCTCTGCTATTTATGATTTCAACTTATTGTGGATTAATTCTAAGGATAATTATTGAGTTGGTTCAAATATGGCACTAGAATCTCTTGCGGTTCTGCTGCCTAATTCTTTCAAATCAAGATCTTAATTAGTACTTCCCCGCAACTAAAAGAAAGGAAATTTTTAATACGCTTAAGGTGTTTCCTAAGTAAGTCTGAATTTTTCCTAAATAGTTATTAAAGGGGGAAAAAAATCAGATTTCAGAGTAAGAAGAATATATCGTCATCTTTTCTCTCCGATTTTACCCTTCTTTTAAAGAAGTAATTAATCTATGACATAATTAATTTATTCAAAGATCGTACCCAAAATTAAAGTCTGAGATGTGTTGACAGAACTATTAGCATAAGATTAACAATTAAAAATTAAAATTATTCAATGTAGATCAAAAGAAATCATTATTCACCATCAACCATGCATGGTCACATGATGAATGAAGAGCCAGCCTTGTCTAAAAGCAATAAATTAAGTTACCATTACATTCTCTTCTCCATGATCCGACCCTGATAAAAAAAACCTTTTTCATATGTAGAGGGCAATTTTTTGGAACTCCCTAAGATGAAGAAGACAGAAGGTCAGGCATTTCTAAATATTTAAATTAGCGTGTTTCATTTTTTTTGTTATCGATGAAGAGCTTGGTGCATCAGCGTTGATTATGCATACAAGTTGTTTTATGTAAACAATCAGACCTTATCCAAGCATATAAGTTAAATAATCTTTTTCCTGCAGATTTGTTACGCATTGACAAATGAACGAGTTTCTCTTTGGATTATTAATTAATTAAGTCGACAAGTTATTTCAAAGTATGGACGAGTCTAATGGCTTGTTTATTTCTCTGTGCATATATACATGCTTCATTGCTTTGACTGTTGATAAGTACATTATATCCAAGAAGTTGTCGATCGAATTATTACAAATTTATTAATTAATTTTTATGTACTTCTAAGTTCACTACGTGATAAAGCGTCACACCAAACTAGACTACTTGATTTCTTGTTCGTTAATTGCTCAACTACCTAAATTAATCAAATTGGAATCAACCAAAGCGCGCGACAGATACATACCTAGGTATGTGAAACAAATTTAGCTTTGCTAGAGTGATACTCCAGCTCCGATCCCTCCAATGATTTTTAAAGTACTAAAGCATCATTAATTAATTGTTATATATATGAGTAATTAATTAGTTCCTATCACAGCATCATTTAAAAAATGGGTCACAAAGTTCGTTCTATCACAACTTTGGAAAAGACCTTAAATTAATTTTCTCGGGTTCCACGGAGAATTGCAGACAAAAACGTACCCTATAGCTACTTCCTTGCTCTCTCTATGACTATATTTAAGTCCTTTATAAAAAATCACGCATCCAATTTTTAAATATTCTCACAAATGTGCGCACAAAAGTTTGCACAAAACGGTGCGATTTGTGCAAACTTTAAAAGCTTCTTGGTGCGTACAACACACACGCACGAAGACAATTCAGTTGCTCTTCCTTCTTTTACAAAACGCAAATGAACCAGCAACAAATCCCAGCAGCTTCCTGTGTCCACGCACCATCATTCTCTTGACGCCAGCTTCGTTCTCGCTCATTCTCTGAACGCCATTCTCCCTCACTCTCGCGGCTTTGTGCTCCCTCATTCACTGTTATACCCATATGAAATTGCGAACTACTATCATGTAAGTTTTTTTTATTATTTTGTTGATTTTTTTCATTTATTTAATGTATTGTATTTCTTATTATAACAGAATGTCTGACTTTGTATGACAGCACCCACAACTCCAGCAACACCCACAACTCCAGCAGCATGGGCATTTTCAGCAACTACTCTTTCAACAAGCTAATGAATATGGAGTTAATTCGGAGTTTCAGCATGATTTTGGAAAATAACAATGTACTTGTGTTTTAATTATGGAGAATCATACGTTTGATGTTTGATGATTTTATTTGTGTGAGTATGCTCAAATTTGATCAAGTTTGATGTAAAAGATTTATCTCAACATGCCATTATGGATGACGATTGCATGCGTGCTCGTGCTGATTTGAGCTTGCATCTCCCTGTTTGGTCAAATTTTAACCCACACACATCTTTTTGTCAACACAGCAAGCTGCAGAAAATTTTAATGTACTTGTGTTTTATTTAATCAATGTACTTGTGTGTGAATTGTATTACTCATTGTTCAATGAAATTTTAACTGGGTTTACA
Source organism: Citropsis articulata (assembly GCA_030449925.1). Taxonomy (NCBI): domain Eukaryota; kingdom Viridiplantae; phylum Streptophyta; class Magnoliopsida; order Sapindales; family Rutaceae; genus Citropsis; species Citropsis articulata. Next base: position 2,478,485 of record JASUUH010000168.1, read on the forward strand.
ATTAGTATTAGAAGTACTTTCATTTTCATAAATTTAATTTTCAAATTAAAGTTGCAAATAAGAGAAAGTAATATACTCAGCCATAAACTTAATTTTCATTACATTAGTCAAATGTATAATTTAAATACAATACATATTAAAATATATATAATTATTTGTGGGGCATATTTTACAATAACACTTGGTTGCGAACTTCATATTTCGTCGTCCCATTCAAAACTCATTGGATTCACTGTTCTTTTGCTCGTCGTCCCATTCGAAAGCCCCACATCCTACACACTTCCAAAACTTACGATTCGGATTATCTCTCGTACGTGAATTCGTAAGATCTTATCATTGCAGCATTTGTGACAAGTTTTTCTATGTGGATTTGGAACTTCACTCATGCTAGAGGACATTGTGATAGAAATATCCAACCAAACTGAAAAGGGGAAAAGAAAAGCCGTAACAGTTAGTGATAAGCAACTAACTGGGGGCAAGAATAGAACACACTAGCTAGTAATCAATTGCAAAGGGAAAAACAATCACAATAGTTAGTAGGCATTAAGCAATTGAAGGTGGAAAAAACAATTGGGCAGAACAATTAGTAAGAATTCTTGCTCGAGAAAAATCAGCCACAACAGTACTTGCCCAAGAAAAAGCAGCCACAACAACCAAATTTTATTTTCTGTATTTTCCTAAACCTACCGCTAATCATTTCTATATTTTCCTAAAGCTTTCCCTAATCAGCTCATCATATTCAATCCAAACCTCAATGATAATCTTACATTTCCAATCACTTAAGCCCCTGAGAAATGCTTTCACAATTGCAACCAAGCACATTAAGTCAACTAAATGCATTCACAAGCCATTACCACAAATATTCAAACAAAGCACACGGCCACAAAGCAAACAACCAAATCATGCATGTCCAACTATAATTAAACTATAATTATAAATTTTCTTGAATGAAATTGAAAATGAACACTAAAGTTAACTTTAAACTAAAACTAAACTCTGCATTGCCATCACATCTGAGGTTAACAACCCAGATGAAAATGAAAAGAGCCAACTACCCAAAGCACACAGCCACTTCACGAATCACAAAGGTGCGCACAAAATTTCTTTCGCAAAATTTGAACGATTAGAAAGAATTCCCAAATAACAATAAACAATAGCCAAAATAGGGCAAAATCAATTTTTTCAAAATCCAAAGCTAATATCAATACAACACGAAATCACTATACCCTCAACAATAACAATAGCCATTCAAAATCCAAGCGGCCTAAGAAGCATACTAGTTAATCTTCAATTAATACAAGTAGCTGCATCTTCAATTACAAATTTTTGCAAAAAAGAACACTGACCTTAACAGCGAATGAGGGAGCACAGAGCCGCGAGAGTGAAGGAGAATGGCGTTCAGAGAATGAGAGAGAACGGAGTCAAGGCCGAGAGAATGATCGGTGCTCGGACACAGAGTCACTGGATTACTGGTTCTGCTTGCTGTGAAAGAAGGAAGAGCAATTGAATTGCTTCGTGCGTGTGTGTTGCACGTACCAAGAAGCTTTTAAAGTTTGCACACAACGCACCGTTTTGTGCAAACTTTTGTGCGCACATTTGTCAGAAGGGTTATTTTTACATACCTCCCCTGAGGTATCACATAATTACAGTTTAATAGAAAGTATGCTAGTATTTTCACATCCCTCCCCTGTAGTGAGTATTTCCGTTAGTATAACATCAGTATACAAGGCTAAAACTGAGAAAGCACATTTACAATTCCAAAAAACTGAAAAAGTTAACTGTACTTGTATCGGTGAGCGGGAAAAACCAGCTGCAGCATTTGATTACCCGGTCCAATTTATTATCCAAAAAATAATGGCTTGAAAAAAGTGTAAATGGGTTTGCAAAAGCTTTACACTTGCACCACTTACTTTTCTGAAAAATTCATCCCGTAGCATAAGTGTGAAAACAAGTGTTATCGAACTTGGAGAATCAAGATTCATAAGGACTTGAAGACTAACCATGAATCAGATAAACTTAGATGGTGATAAAAGACCGTCGACAAGCGAATACAGACGGCGACGTGGTTCTGCGACTGGCATTGGACCTGCAAAGAGGTTAGTTTTTTTTTAAAAGAAAAAATTATTGTAGTAAATTATATCTTTGATTTTCTTCGTTTTATATAAGTTGGAAAGATTGGTGCTGTTGTGTTGTGCTGTTGTGTCGTGAATGTTTCAGTTTTGGTTGAATTAGTAGAAAAATCATGTAAAAATTACCAGTTCATCACTGTCATGCGAGAAATCAACTCTGGAGTGCTTTCGGGTCGGGTCGGGGCGACCCGACCCGGACAGAAATTATATTCGGGATTCAGTTCTATTCGGGTCACCTCAAAGACAAAACAATACCTTTCACAAATCAAATCCCTATCCCTAAAACCGATCAACCTATCCGTAACCCGTAACAGCAGCATCCTCTCAAATCCGGTCACCTCTCCCGGTGATTCCTTCATGTCGCACCATGTCTCAGGTTGCAGACCACGATTTCGCTCCCCTAATTCCCAATTTCACAAAACAAAACAAGCCCTAAGAGCCAATAATAACCAGTAGTCATTTTCGGTCGCGGCCCTCCAATCTTCCCTCAATCGAAAGGCAAAACCAAACACTCCCAAAAGCTAATCAACGCTCTCGCCGAAAATGTTCCGGCAAGCTTCAGAAGTCTTGGCTCGAGCCAGCGCGGTGACAAGGTCTCGCGCCTTCTCATCGGAGGTCCCAGCCACGCCCGCCGTTGATTCGACTTTCGTTGAGTCATGGAAGAAAGTGATTCCAAACATGGAGCCGCCAAAGACTCCATCGGCTTACATGACCCCTCGCCCACAAACCCCCACCTCAATCCCCACCAAGCTCACCGTCAACTTCGTCCTTCCCTACGCCTCTGAGCTCTCCGCTAAGAAGGTTTGCTAATAAAACCCAGTCTGTTGAGCTTCTTGTCGTTGGAGTGCTTTTCTCTGTGATGACGTGATTGAGTTTGTTATTATGGTTTTGGCATCTGGGTTTTGATTGGATCTGGTTTTAATAGTGTGAATTGATTTTATTCAATTTTTTTTTCGGATTTATGGTATCTGGGATTTTGTTTGTTTTAGGTTTCGCTTAAATTGGTAAGACAGTGGTGGTTGATCAGTTGCATTTTCGTCACTGATTACTGTGAATCTGATTTGTTGGATTTGTCGCTCACGGGTTTCTTGACCATTATTTTTGCATTTCTGTTTAAGTCAACTGATACAGGTAATATATTTTTTGTGGGTTTTTAAATAGTGTGAGGGCACAAAATAGTTATCATTTAGTAGGGGACTAACATTCATTGGTTCTCTGATCAATGAGTTTTAGAGATATTGTTATGCATATATGGTTTGACTTGTAATTGAGTTGATTTTAGTGACATTGCTGCTATTTCTCTGAGTTTCACACCTATGAAGTCAGTGCTTGTGGATTTTGATCGACAGTTCTAGCTTTGTTATAACTGTTGTCTTCAACCTTACAAGGCACTGCATGTGACAGTGCAGTTAATGCATAAGTTGTTGTAATGTTCAGTTTTAGTCTTCTATAACATGACTGAGCTGTGTAATATCATAAATGTACCTATGATCTCAGTAAATGTAATTGTTTTAAATACTTGTTTTGACTGTGTTAATTGTTAATTGATGTTTATGTAAAATACATGGATATAGAGGTCGAGAGGTGACTTGCTCACTGTTGCATCAGTGATACCAGAGCAGTACAGCTTAAAGAAGTTATGGGCTGATATCAGGGATTTATGCTTTGACCAGCCTATTAAGCATGCCACTGAGGTCAGATTTCAAGTTATGTTTCCTTGGGAGACGAGTTATGCCACTTTGAAGACAGAATCTGATTTGCAAGATGCATTCAACAAGTTAAGGGAGCAGAAATATAGTTGGGCCATTTTCATTATCAAAACCGAATTAGATGAGTTGAAAAAAGATGGAGGCAACTCAGCTTTGCCTAAAGATAGAAGTGATGAAGATGAAAGCCCAGATGCACAGTTCAAGGTTCTATTGGCACCTGAACCAGATGTGGAGTGGGGTCAATGACTTGAGGAGAAGGAGTTTGCTCTGCCTGATTTAAATGATGAAAGTAACACTGTAGATTTCGCATCTGCAACTCTTGTAATGCAAGATTCACATGAAAGCATGGCAGCAGTGGGGCTTGGTGACAACACACATGTTGAAGAACTTGAACCTGAAAAAAATATAGATGACATGGATGTTGGCAGTGAAGGAGACCTGAATCAATTTGAAGTTGATGAGCTTGATGATGCCTTAGATGACTATCAATCTGGAGATGATAGTGGTACTGAATCGGATCACAGTGATAGTGGGGATGCTCAAGAAGCTTGCTGTAAATACGAGCAAAACTCGGGGGGGTTTGAGTTTGCAGCTGACGGTGAGAAAATTATACTTAAGCCTGGTCAACTGTTCAAGAATGTGGATGAATTCAGGAAGGTTATCAAGGTATTTGCAATCAAGAATGGCTTCAGACTTAAAAGAGTAAAGAATGAGAAGTCAAGGGTGACACTTTGTTGTGCTGTTGAGGGCTGTACATGGAGGATACATGCAAGCCCAAACTGGAATAAGAGGCATTTTCAGATCAAGACACACTGTTCAGAACACACCTGTGCAAGAAATAGTGAAAACTATGAGGCAACCTCAACCTGGATAGGTATTACCTTTCTTCATTTGTTTAGAGCTAACACTGAGCTGCCAATTGATGTGCTTAGATCAGAGTTATTTAGAAAATATGGTATAACATGTTGTAATCAGAGGCTATATAGAGCCAAGAACAAGGCTTTAGAGCTTTTGGGCCAAGATCATTAAACAAGCTATACGAAACTGTTTAGGTATATGCATGCAATTATTGCTTCAAATCCTGGGTCTACAGTCACTTTAGATAAAGATTGGATGGGGGGTGGGGTTAGTCCTCATTTTAAGAGATTTTTTGTGTTCTTTGATGCTAATAGAAGGGGTTTCTTTGGGGTTGTAGGCAGTTTGTAGGACTAGATGGTTGTTTCTTAAAAGGGTTGTATAAAGGAGTACTATTATCTGCAGTTAGCATTGATGCCAATTATGGCATTTATCCTTTGGCTGTTTGTGTAGTAGAGAATGAGAATACCGAGTCTTGGGTGTACTTTATGGAGAGATTGTACGAGCAAATAGGCTGCAATGATGGAGAGGGCTTATGTTTTATGAGTGACAGACAAAAAGGAATATTAAATGCATTAGAGAGAGTGTTCCCACAAGCTTTGAAGAGATACTGTTGTAGGCACATCTATGCTAATTTTAAACAAAAGTTTCCAGGTGTTTTGCTTAGGAAAGAGTTTTGGCTAGCCTGTAGAAGTGCAAATGCTACTCAGTTTAAGTGCCATATGGCTGAACTGTATAAAATCAGCCCTGCTGCCCATGATTGGTTGATGGCAATTCCGGTGGTTTGTTGGGCTAAACATTGTTTTCCCACACACACCAAGTGCAGTCACGTCACCAACAACATGACTGAGTCATTCAACAATTGGATCGCAAATTTCAGAGCAATGCCAATCTTGAGAATGCTTGAGGAGATAAGAAGGAAAATGATGACATTAATCCATAAGAGACAGCAACAAGTGCTGTCTTGGAATGATGAACTGCCTCCAATTGTAAAGAGAAGGATTATGGTAGTTAGAGAGGAGTCTGGGTCGTTGCAAGTGATCTTTGGGCACAACCAAACTTTTGAGGTTATGGAAGATGTTTCTAAGAGAACTACAGTTGATTTGTTGGGTAAACACTGTGATTGTAGGGAGTGGGATGTGTCAGGATTGCCTTGCAAGCATGCAATATGCTGCATTGATGCCATGAGGTTCAATGTGGATGATTATGTTCACCCTTTGCTCAAGAAGACCTCATTCAAGAACACATACACTCACCAACTGTATCCGGTACCTGATGAAAGTAATTGGCCATTGCTGTTACATGACAATCTTCTACCACCAGTGATTATTAGAGCTGCTGGCAGACCTCAAACCAAGAGAAGGAAGGAAGCTGGTGAAGCGAAGACCTTTAAAAGGAGTTCAAGTGTGAAATGCTCTAGATGCGATCAATGGGGCCACAACAAGAGGGGCTGCAAAGAGCCTATGAGGTCTTTGAATATCAACAAAGCTGAAATGAAGAAAAGATCGTCCAAGGTCAGCATTTATGTTGTTTTATAAATTTATTTTATCATTATCGAATTATGATGTACATAATACAACCTAATTATCTATATGTGTGCGTATGTATGTGTGTAGAAAAACAAGGAATGCTCGCCTGTATTGTGGATGATGGATCCGCCTGCGGTGATTTATCGGAATATAAGCTTAACTCACCCAAAGGTTGTTGGACCTGGTATTTTCTTTAACCTTTCTTTTTTTTTAGAATAATTTATCAAATAGTCATAAATAAGATGAAAATAAAGGTCTTATTGGGTTCTTTACTTGATGAAGGACAAGTTATTCTAGAGTAAGCAGTATGAGGTTAATGCATTCAAAGAACATGTCAAGATTATATATATATGTATATATATTTTCAAGAGGACAAAGAAAGACCAAAGCAAATCCGTGACAACACATTTTTTGAGGATTAGATGATACTATATCTCTTTCATCGTAGCTCGCTATCAAGATGTTGTATCAACTTTTTTTACTCAACCTCATACATAGGATTGAGTTTTTGTATATTTTGTAGAATTGTCATACCGACAAACTCACAATACATTGACAAGGGCAAGCATGCCTTATAACTTGTTTGATTATGGCACACTAAGAAAACAGTTGCCTTTTTTGTAAATATGGGTTGCTGTTAGTTGTAAAAGATGATGAAATACGATTTTTGTCACAAACTATTGTTGCTGAAATGCATATAATTAATTATTATAGTTCAATCTCTCGTGAGTTTTATTTTAATTTATTAGAGTACTAGTTCTAACTGTGGTTTTATACTTGATTATGCTGGTTTGATGTTGATTTCACCTAGTACATAAATTTAATCTTGCTGCTGCTTTAGTTTTCAATGAGACATATGATATATAAATAAGCTTGCTGGTTTGGTGCTGAGTTATGAACTATTATTTATGGTTGACCTTGTTGGGTTAGTGTTGATTTCATGTATAGTATTTAAAGCTGAGCTTGCTGGTTTAGTATTCATTTCATGTATACTACTTAAGGCTTTATTGCTGTTTTATCTATTTCGTGAACACTGATATGCTGCTGACTGCCACCCTTTTAAAGTTCAGTTTATTAGCTTAATGTTCGGCTGATATGGAGAGGATATTTGTAGGCTGTTTGTTCATTTATTTAATGATCTTTTTGTTTGTTTTTTGCTGTTTTATATGCATTAGAAATTAACTACTTAAATTTTTATTACTCTATTACTAAATCGGTGTACAAGTAGCTAGATTCTACAACTTTAGGCATTATGCATGCTAAACATCATAACATTTACTGCCAGTAAAACTACATTACAATACATCATTATTTTCAATACATCTTTATAGTGTCCAGGTTTCAATAACTTCTTCACAATGCTCTTCACCTCTTTTACATTAGTATCAATTGTATTTATGACATGAGAATCCACCATGGCAGCCGCATTCCCTTCAAAAACAGCCCCATTGTTGAAGTCAGTTCTGTCTGGTACCCACCACTTGAAGTAGCCACATTTTGGTTTGTTCATGCATGTGTAATAAAGCTTGTGAGGATTATCATCAGATTCTGATATCTTCACTTCACCGTTTAGCATCTGCATATATCGATTTGAGAATCATTAACTTTGCCATTAACCCAATTTCTCCATGCTGGTTCATATTCTACTTGCATGTTTGATCTGCATGATGTGCTTGAGCTTTGGGAGTCCATGGGTTTGTTGCTGTGTTTTCTGTTTTTGGCTTGTATATCGGTGGAATATAATGTTTCACAAGAATGTATAGCATGACCTTCTTGAGTTCATGCAATGGCTTTTTTTTGAAGTTGAAAATAAATGCCAACTGGTCATGGGAGCTAAGCATTGTGATATTGAAGTATTTATAGGCAAAGTTACTGCCAATTTTACCGTTGGAATCAACGGTAATATCACCATTTTTTAAATTTTTTTTACTCCAAATCTGCAACTTCTAAGCAACGTGAAAGGGCATTTTCGTCCAGTGTATGGCTGGGAAATTGTACCTGCCAAATCTATCAAATATTGGCTGGGAAATTGCACCTGTCAGTTTGAAAGGGCATTTTCGTCCTTTTGTTGGTTCACAAACGGTCAACTAACGGAAATACTAACTACAGGGGAGGGATGTGAAAATACTAGCATACTTTCTATTAAACTGTAATTATGTGATACCTCAGGGGAGGTATGTAAAAATAACCCTTTGTCAGAATATCATTTTCCATTTTTAAATTGATTTGAATTACATATAATATATAATGTAAAATAAAATGAGCCGCAGCCACCCAATTGGTTTATCCTGTGGCTTCTCCACCTCATTGTTGGCTGCCATACAATGGGCCCAGCGGTCTAGACTGCCCCTGTAAGACTGCAAAGGAGTGAATTCACACCTAAAATATTTAAGAAAGTATGAAAAAGAGAGGAAAAAAAATTCAGTTAATAAAATGCATCATGAGAAAACAATGAAATACATTCGAGGACATTAATAAAATGCATTTAATATGAAAAAAATTCCTAAACAAATCATAACACCACGTCACAAGATCTCACAAAAAGTGAGCAAAAATGCAGGTAAATATGACATAAATTCAAATTCGTTTATTATATATAACTATCCAAAAAAAAAAAAAAGATTTAGATTCAATCCTGAGTTGATCTTTTTATAATCTTCTACCACATGCATATTTAAAATAACATACATACATATAATAAATACATACATGCATATATGTATATATATGTGTGTGTATATAATCTTGGTCTAGGAAATTCAATTGTCATTTTATTATGCTTTGTTTAGTAAGAACTTTGTAAATTTACCGAGTGCTAGGAAAAGAATAATAAGACAACAACTTAGATAACATCATATCGTTGAAGTTAGTTAATTATTCCTTCGATAACAATGTGGTAGGATTCAAACGAATCAAGACCCACTCTAGGTGGCTAGAAATGGTCGGATTATAAATTAAGTTAATTAATTAGCTTCTAACTTCTGTCTTTAGAATGTGAAACTCCTATGTTAAACTAAGAGTTCTCGTCTGTACTCAGTGATTAATTTAATTCCTACAGTTTCTAAATCACACGAGGAATCTTATATATTGTAACTATTTTGTTAATATAATAAAAAGGAAAGGCAGGGATCAACCCAAGGCGCCACACATAAGATTAACTCTGCATGTCTCCAAAATGGTTCGTTACACTGATACTCCGATCCCTCCAATGATTTCCAAAGTAATTAAGCCAAATAACATTCTAAGTCATCATTAATTATTATTTATTTGGCGTCAAAGCGGAGCCAAGCCTAGTAAGCCAATTAAGCCACCGGCATGCATACATATAATTCTTCTTATATCGAGCATGTTCATGCTCTCAGTAAATAATTAAAATAAGTGAGAAAAAAAAAAGAAAAAGAATTCGTCTCTCAATGAATCCCTAGGGAAAAACGATATGGTTCGTTGTATAACTACTTTGGAAAGAACCCTAACTTTTGTCCGGTACGTTCATTGCACGACAAGACCTAGCTAATCCCCTTGTTCTTCTTCTTCTCTCTCTCTTTCTCTCTATATATAGGTGCTTCAGAAACCATGCATGCAACACAGAGCTTACAAGTTACTCTCTTATAGAATTAAACATGCACGAGCGTATTAGAGAGTTAGAAAGGACAGACGAAGAGAAAGAGCAGATATGGCCAGGAACAGAGCAGCTGAGTTGATGCTCCAATGTGTCTTTAATGGAAACCTATCGCTGCATGTCATGCATAAGGAGCGAAGGCCTTACCACCGCGAATGCGACTGTGCGTTGCACAAGCTTAAAGGGACTGTTTGCTCCGATGCTTGTTGTTCTCAGAAAAGGAATGTAGGCGGCTCTTCCTCTAGGCAACTTAGGCAGTTATCTAGAGCCCCACTATATATGAAAGCCCCAAATTTTTTTCTAACATTATAGTTATTAAATTATTCATTTATATTTATTATTATTATTATTATTATTATTATTATTATTATTATTCTATAATAATCTTTACTCAAATTAGTTATAAAATTCCTACAAAATCTCTATTTAATGTTATTTTATTTAAAACTCTATAAAAGTCACACAATCCATTATTATTTTTATCAATTAAATGAAAAAGGCACGACATTCAATGCTTTAATACATAAGGGAAAAAAAAAAGCTTTCTTTAATTTTTGCTTAACAAAAAAAATCAACTATTTCCATTGATCATTTGCTATTTAAAATTTTAATCCATCAAAGTTAAATTTCAAATATCCAAGTTTTTTCTTCTTATTCGCTTCTTAATTAGTTGTGTTATTCAATTGTTTTTATTTCTTTTTTAAATATTATAGTTGTTTTCTTTTAATTATCTAGCACAACTATTTGCTTGTTTACTCTTCTTTCACTAAAAAAGAAAAAAAAAATGTCTAATTAAAAATGTGCATCAAGATACAAAAAACTTGGGGGAAAAAAGAGAAGAATAAAAAAGTTAGTTCAATCTAAAAAATGAGCTCTTGATAAGTTTGTCAAGAGTAGTAAAAAAGATGTGAATTAGAGTTAAGAATTAGTAATTGACGAAATTTTTCAAAATTAAATTGATAAAAATTTATTTAAGATCAACTAAGTCGAAAGAAAAGTTAAATGATTTAGCTCTATTGAGAAAAATATATTAGCGAAATTAGAATATAAGAATTTGATCAATAATTTTGCACCTAAGAAAGCTAAAAAAATTAAATTTAAATAAATAACTTTTTTAGTAAAACTAATACATATATTTAACCTCAAATTTTTTAAAAGGCCTAATTAAAATAATTCGCCTAAGGTCTCAAAATTAGTTGAGCCGCCCCTGGGACTCTCATTTCCCAATAACAAGAAGAAGCAGTCGTGGAGTGATTGCTCCTTGTCCACGGCAGCTGTTTCATCAAAATTTTCTTTCTCAATCCCCTCCTCTTCTTAATCACTCGCTGACGAGCAGTAGAGACTTCATTGCGGATAGCTAGCCAGGCCTGGCACACATGCATAGAGATGAGATCATTCATGCAGATACATATTAGATCAATGCTAGAATCAGCTGATGATTCAGTATATATTTGTACAGGAAAATTAGAAGGTTAGGAATTTGAGTAGCGATTGTCATCTCTCTTTCTCCTTTGAAATTTTCTCCAAGACAAACATTATCTTGAAGAATAAGTGCTCTTGTGGTGGTACTGCAATTAAATTCTGTCTAGTTTATACCATTATTTTGGCTTAATTTAGAATAGTACATTATAAACTATATGGAACATATATATGCCATAATATTTGAGTCCTCAAAGCCTACTTTTCGTGATTAAAAGCTTTCCATACTCCATTTATTAATCTTAATGATTTTTTTTTTTTAATTTGAATGTAACTAACGTGGAATGATTAACCGGATCGATCATTTTTCTAGCTTGTGGTAGAACGGGGCAATAAAAGGCATTTATACTGTACCGTACGTATCTATTAAGTTTTGGTGGTTTTAAATTTTGTACGCGTAATGTAAGTTTCATGGTAAAGCACAAATGTAATTAACGGTCAATAATTTCGAGGAAAATGTGGTGTGATTGCAGTGAAAATTAACGATGCCAAATCAAATTAATTATTGACAAAAGCAGCGTCAATCACCAAAGTAAACAGCTATCCGTTAAAAAATTGGCCAAAATCTCGGTTAACTTTGCAAGAGATTCCCTTAACTATGAATTCATTAATTGCAGAGAAACAGTAGGTCACCCCCTCGATCGGCCGGACGGAACGCCTTACAAAACGTTGAAATTGGCATCCATCCAACGAAGTTTGTTAGAATTAAGGAAATTATTAATTCCTCAGAGTAAATGAAACTATGCACAGCTCCTCTTCAAATCAATTAATTTTGCAATGAATTCGACAGCCAAGGCAAATTAAGATATCGACAGCCATGCACGTCCCAATTCCCAGTTTCAAGTCTCAATTTCTATGTCTCATCACCCTCTTAATATGATCAATTCCAAATCCTTCATTTATGTTGATTATTTGATCGAGTTCCCTCGATAATTAACTAAGGATGGTATAATACAAATGACTGATACTACTATATTTTATATGTAATTTACGTGGTAGCTAAAGATGTTACGTTATAAAGCAAAACTAATGGTAGTGTAGGCGCCATACTTGAGAGGCACCAAATTACGCCACATGTCTATACAAAAAAGAAAGAAAGGAGCTACTCTGGAAAAATAAATAATATCTAATTCATTTCGGTAGAATAACAGTAGGAATAAAATCCCCCAAGAACTTATGAAAATAATTAGAAGTAGAAAACTCATTACTAATTTCAGATTTCGGGGTTTAAGAGGACCACACCCAAGATTATAAGAATAAGGAAGTACATAGGAATAGAATAAATGACATAGGTACTCTACTATCAAATTCACATCCATGTGTACAATAATAGTGTGTGATATGTATCACTGGGGAAAGCCCTAAACCTATGTCATCCATCATTTACAAATAGGGACCACCAAAGAAAAAGAAGAAAAAGAAGAAGAAGAGAACATTGTTCATCCCTTAAAGATAGAAAAACTTAATATTATTTATTATTCTTCTTTCCTCAAATCTTAATCAAACACTGACTTGGGCGTTAGAGTACCTTTTTTAGGTTCTCATCTCACCGGATTCAAGTTCAACAAGCATCAAAAGTTCTCCACAAATAAAAAATACATGTGAAGGTAAATTCCAGCCCTTCAAGTAACATCACATAATTATCATATTACAAGATAAATGAAAATATACATGAACACAATGTTCAATGAACTGTTGGATTCTTAATCAAACGTTGGACTTACATGTGAATAATTATGTGTTGTGAACTGTTATACAAGATTAAGCCTAATTAAAAGTGATCTATTAAAGTTTTCGATAATTTAGGTTTTAATATATCTAATAGGGTATGGTCTTTTAATGTGTAGAGACCTATTGGTATTTTAATTCAATAATGAGCATAATTATGAATACCTAAAGACAACAAGAAAAGTTGTCTGTATGAGTAGTTGTGGTCCCAAGGTCATATGTATATTTCTATTCTCTACTGACATCCCATCACCAGTGAGAGAGGAGCGAGAAATTTAAAGGATTCTCTAGAAAAATGTGTTGATTTATAGATTCAAGTAAGCTTCTACATATTTTCTTATTGATTCTTTGTGATACAATAAGAATATTCCTCAATTATAGGTGATGGTTTTTCACTAAAAAATTTCTTGTTCTAACAAGTACTATCTGAGCCTCTTCATTATGAATCATTGAGAATCAAATTCCTTTTTTTTAATTAATGATTAAAGTTTTGGTGTTATCAGATTTAATAATTATGATATTATTGATGCGTAACTTTGTCGCTGGCACACATGACTCATTCTGCTGGCGTGCAATTTGTGCTATTACAGTGCGACTTTTGGCCGTACTAAGTTTTGGAAGCTGGTGGTGGGAGTTGCTGCCATAATCGAGATTGTAAATACGACCATCAAAATGCTCTAGCTAGCAAGCCCAACAAGTCGCAACCTAGGGGTGTTCAATATCCAGTCTGATCTGCTCAATCTGTTTGATCTGTAGCAATCTGATATGTAAAAATCCAATCTATAGATTGGATTGGATAAAAATTTTAAAAATCCCCAGTCAGTGGATTGGATATGAATTTACTTTTGTAAATTTGTAAAAATCCACGAATTTATAAAAAATAAAAAATATATATTTAATAAAAAATTAAACTTGTAAATATGACATTATACTTAATAATAAATAAATAAGTTAAAATATAGTTACATTAACACCATATTGCATCTTATCCGATAATAATATAAAATGAAAATAATTAAATAAAAAAATATTACTTCCTATGTCATTAATTTTCATGTACTGATTTAAATAAATGAGATTTTTTTCTTTTTGTTTGTGTTATATTTTGAAACTTTGAATGTGTTTTATAGTTTTATTTAAATACTTAATTTATTTAATCTTATTTAATTTTAAATTTTATTGGTAGTAAAATTATTTATATGCTAATTCTTTTATTTAGTTAGTTTGTAGATCGGACATGATTAAAAATTTTTAATCTACAAACCAATCCGTAAAACGATGGATGGATATGGATTGAGTCAAATTTGCATCTGATTCGCAGACGTATAATTGAATTTTGATTGAATTTCACCAATCAGTGGATTAGATTGGATTAAAAATTTATAATCTGTAAAATTATAGATTAGATATGGATTGATGTCCAATTCGCAAAATCCGATCCGTGAACACCTTATGACGCGGCCTAGAGAAAGGAAACCCAAAAAAAAAGGAGAAACTAGTGGCCGTTTCATGGCCGGGAAAGGCACGACCATAAAGCATTTATTGTTCTGTCTTTTAGATGGAATTTGATTTCCATTTTCACTTTGGACATATTTGATTATTCTTGTTCATTCAAAAATGAAAAATTCAATTTCTTTCATGATTCAAAACTGGTTGGGTCTGGTTCTTTGTCAGTCAATGATAATCTTTTTTCTACTTGATACAATTACTTCATTTAATTAATCCCTGAAATCTAGTACATGAGGTTTAAAGAAAAAATTAATCAATAAGAATTCGGTTGCACTACGACATAGGGGATTGAGTCATATCTTCAGACAGAGAATAGGGAGATTTGTGTCAGATGAAATTCTTGACCCTTTAAATTTTATAGATTTCGATGTATGTGTTAACTGTATCGAGAGGAAACAAAACAATAAAATGAGATTTAAGGCAAACAGGACTTTGAATATCTTATAACTCATGCATACGGACATATGTGGGCCATTTTCTATAACTGCTTGGAATGATTAATAATATTTTATGACGTTTATAGATGATTTTTCTAGATATGGCTACATATATCTCCTCCATGAAAGTCACTATCTTTGGATACGTTAAAAAATTTAAAGATTAAAGTTGAGAACCAACTCAATAAAAGAATTAAAAGCGTCAGATCTGATCATCGTGATGAATACTGTGGTAGATATGATGGTTCAAGATCAGAATTGTTTGCTAAATTCCTAGAGAAATGCAGTATTGTCGTACAATACACTATATTGAGTTCATCCACTATGAATGGTGTTGCTGAAGGATAAAATAAGATGCTTAAAGATATTGTGAGGAGTATGATTTGTTATTCTACCTTACTAGAATCACTCTGGGAAGAAGTACTTAAGCTTTGGATTAAAATGACTGCTAAAATCCCCTATAAGCTTTGGATGGGTAAGAAGCCTAGTCAAAACATATGCATATTTTGAACGATTCAAAGGTACAAATTTTATAATCCCATGACTAAGTCGATTTTCGAGTAGGGAAATGTTCGGTTCTTTAAGGATTTTGAGTTTGTGGGGGGGGGGGGAGGAGATACAATTAGAGACTTTATCTTTGAAGAGAAATATGTTGATATTCCTATAGGTTTTGTTGGGATTAGTTAGGGTTTCATTCCTGACTTTGTTCAAGACACAACAAATCAAGACAATATTGGAGAATACCTGATATAAGAAATTATTTCAGAAAAACAAACTGTTAGCATATATGTATCCATAATGTTGATTTTGATGATAACAAATAAAATTAAGAATGATTAAATTTTTAAAAACTTACATTATTTTTATACATTTTAAATAAATCATTATTTTCACATTATAAATGTTTTATATTTAATGGAAAAATGATTTTATGAAATTGATTGTTTTTCAAGTTTTTGGTTTAATTGAAAGAGTTTTGAAAACTTTAAAATCAACCAATATTATTTGAAATTTTGGAGAAGGGCTTATTTGAAAAGTATCACAGTATTTTGGGTCATTTTATAATTTTAAAAAGTTTGGGATTAACGAGTATTATTTAAAAATTCTGAAATTGGACCTATTTGTAAATTTTTATAATGTTTTGGGCCATAGTACAGTTATAGAACATTTTGGGATAAAATATAATTTTTGGTAAGTAGTTCACTGTAGCAGTCACTGTAGCAAACGGCTAACCATTTGTTGAAAACGGCTAACCGATAATTTCCAGAAAGCATGTTCTAGAAAGGATTGTTAAAATGATGTTTCTGGAAAATAATGGTAAACCTTTTACGGAAAACGGTGAACCGATTATTTTCAGATTGCTAACCTTGAACCGTTTAGTATGAACAGTTAAATCGATTATTTTCTATAGCTGCAGCCATTGGTATTCCTTTGCGTGTTGATCACGCCACAGCCTCTGTTAATAGGCCATCAGTTGCTCGAGTATTGGTAGAGTATGATGTTTCGCGGCCTTTATTACCGCGTATCTGGATTGGAGAGGGGGATTCTGGTTTTTGGCAGGATGTGGTTTTTGAGCGGGTTCCTGCTTATTGCACATCATGTCGGCATCTTGGACATAGCACGGAGGCATGCTTTGTCGCCAAACCTGGGCTTCAGGCCATGGCCCGCGATCTCTCTCTGCCCGTGACGGGCTGATAAACAGCCCATGCCCACCGCAGATAGGCGTCCGGTGCCATCCCCTACAGTTTGGTATACCGTGATATCAGATGCTCGGTCCACTGGTCATGCTAGTATGGGTTCTCAGCGTCCTGCTCATGAGGGGGCCCAGATTCCTGCGCCGAATGCGGGTTCAGACTTGCCCCAGGACTTTACTATTGATTTGACCCGCCCGATGGGGGCCCCAGCTACAGGGGACACTGATCTCTATACTTTTGCCCCTGGTGTTGCGATGACTGTTACTGGTGACCGTCCGATTCTGACCATTATTCATTCTCATGTGGGATTTATTTCCCACTGTACTGATATTCCTGAGCCCGATGACGGAGATGAGGGCAGACGACCGGGTGTATCTCATACTGCAGAGGACATTCCTTCTTATTCTGATAGTGATTCTGGTGAGGATGTCCGATTCTTGACCGATCCCGAGGAGGCTCATACTCCACAGGATCGAGATGCAGTCATCGACAGTTTTGACAGTGTTCGGATTACGAGTTCCTCTCGGGATTTGTCCCTTGTTACGGGTCGTAAATACCGTAACACTCAGAGGCGGAGGCAGAGGCGTGGACGTTCTTCTACACCCGATGATTAGTTCCCTCATTTGGAACATTAGGGGGATTGGAAAAGCCCCCGCGGTCCGCAGATTACGGAAGTTGGTTCGTTTGCATCGATTGGCTTTGATTTGTATCTTGGAGCCGTTTCTCTCTGTGGATCGGCTTGAGCCTACACGGGTGCGGCTTGGGACGGATCATGCTTTATCTTCTTAGTCTGGGAAGATTTGGAGTTTTTGGTCGGCCCCTTTTTCGGTGGAGCTTTTACATGACATGGGCCAGGTGATTCACTGTCGGGTCAGTCATTCTCTCTTTCCTGAGCCTGTTTTAGTTTCTTATGTGTATGCCAGTTGGCTTATGGATGTGAGAGAGGACTTATGGGCCGCTCTTGAGATTTTTGCCTAGAGTCATGATCTCCCTTGGATTTGTGGGAGGTGATTTTAATGTTGTTCAGGCGATTTCGGAGATTTTCGGTGGTCATCCTCAGCCCCAGGGGGTTATCGATGCTTTTAATATAGCATTGCTTGGTTGTGGATTGGAGGATGCAGGCTTTGTGGGCAGTCTTTTTACCTGGACCAACGGGCGTACTAGGAGGCAGCTGGATAGAGTGGTTTGTAACACCCGTTGGTCAGATTATTTCTCTGTGTTTCGGGTTTCCCACAGGCCGTCTTCTTGATCATTTCCTCTTACAACTTTCCTGCAGCAGGGGATCTTTGTTAGAGCCCTTCTCGGTTCGGTTCCTCCATTGTATGGTAGGCTTAGGGTTTATTGACATTGTTCGGCAGTCTTGGGGTGCTCCGGTAATTGGGGCAGGGATGAGAGCCTTTCAGCAGAAGCTTTCTCGCTTGAAGCTCTGCCTGAAGGCTTGAAACATGGATGTTTTCGGCAACGTTTTCTCCTAGGTCAATGATTTGAAGAGGGCGTGGTGAGAGAGAAGCTATGATATTTACGGTTCCATAGGCAAGCGAGTTGCTTTTTTTGAGGCTAGGGCTAGGTTGCAGCAGGCCCTGATCCGTGAGGAGATATTTTTACGCCAGCAGTCCAGTGTTAGATGGGTCCGTGATGGCCACTCTGACACCCGCTTTTTCCATGTGATGATTCGGAGGAAGCGGTTGCGCGTAGGATCAGGATGAATCTTACGTCAGGTGGATTTACGAGCCATTCGCCATTGGCGACTCTCTAGCCTATTTTGGGACTTGTTGTGGGTGATCTGCAAGCGGATTCCGTGACGGACTTGCCTCTATTCAGCTTTAGTGATCGAGGATGATGGGGATTTATGTAGGGAGCCGGATTTGGAGGAGGTCAGACGGGTGATTATTTCTATCGATCCAGAGAGTGCTCCAGGGCCAGATGGGTTTTGTAGTCGGTTACCAGGTCGTCTTTGGGACATCGTTGGGTGGGATTTGTTGAATCTTTGTTACGGACTACTTGAGGAGGATTGACCATGCAGGGATTTCAGAATACTTTATTGGTCCTTACGCGAGAAGACTTCTCAAACTTCTTGGCGGATTCCAAGCCGATCGATCTGCACGTAGCACGTAAGCACCAAGGTCATCACTAAGGTTCTTGTTCAGAGATTGTCCCCCTTGTTGCATCGTATCATTTCTTCTACTCAGAGCGGTTTTGTCCCGGGTCGGGTGCTTCATGACAACGTGCTCTTGGTTCAGGAGCTCGTTCACGATCTTGGCCGCCTCGCCCGCGAGGGTAATGTGGCGCTGAAGTTCGATATGGCTAAGGCGTATGATCGTATGTCTTGGCCTTTCATTCTCCACATGCTCCGTTGTTTTGGGTTTTCGTGGATTCTTTGATTCGCAGAGCCACGGCCTCGGTGCTAGTTAGCGGAGCCATTTACGGGTACTTTCAGTCCGAGAGAGGTTTTCGGCAGGGTGATCTCATTTCTCCTTGCCTTTTCATTATCGCTGCGGAGTTTCTATCTCGAGGACTAATCATGTGTGCAGATCCTTCGGTACCTTTCCATCGGCCCTACTTATATCTCCCAGATTTGAACGAATGACATTGTTATTTTGCAACGAGCCGACCCATTTACGGGTCATGGATTTCACCATTACGAGGCGGTTTCAGTACAGATGATTAGCCAGGCCAAGAGTAGTTTCTACATTGGGAGATCGGTTCCGGCTTCCCGTCGGACCATTGTTCACTCACATCGGCTTTCACGCCTTCTTTCACTTATCTTGGGTGCCCGATCTCACCCAAAAGGCGTCAAGATTTCTTACTGATGATATGGTTTAGAGGATCGGGAGAGGATCTCGGTTGGGCCAACCGCCTCTCTTTGGTGGGAGGTCGATTCTCATCCGTATGTTGGCTTCCATGCCCTCGCACTTATTTCATGTTGTCCTTCGACGTGGTCCAGAGGCTAAAGTGTTTATTCACCTAGTTCGCTGGGGTGATTCGGGAGGGCGTGGATCCATTGATGTAGATAGATGGCGATGGTTTGTTATCCAAGATGATGAGGCCTCGACATTCGGTCGCCGATATGGTGAGGCCTTGAGATCAAACTCGGTGGCCATTTCGTGAGAGTTCATTTTTTTATGAAGTCCAAGTATTGCAGATCCACCCATCCGCATCATCTGGCCCGCATCCTCGCTTCTCCACCGCGAGACGCCTCATATATTACGGCCAGCCTCACGAGTTAGTTGGGATGGGAGACTGCAGTTCAGTATCACTGGCCGGGATCTTGCCTTGTTCTTTATAACTTTCTGCGGCTGCTGCATTTCCTTCATTGTGCATGGGGACAGAGGCAAGTTGGAGGGCATTTTGCCATCTTCTATTGTTGAGCAGATACTGTTGGTGCCTATTTCTAGGGGCGAGCCGGACTTGATTCGTTGGGACCCTAGTCCCGATGGCATTTTTCGGCTTCGGTCTGCGTGGAAGCTCGTGAGGAGCTCTAGGCCGCGATAGGAGGTTTTTACGATGATTTGGCAGAGGCGCATCCCGACGCGAGTTTCTTTCTTTCTCTGGCGGCTTATCCATGGCTTCCTCGCCACTGATGATGCATTGGGCTCGAGGGGTTTCCACATGGTATCTCGATGTTTGTGCGGAGGGGCTGCCGAGACTCTTCGTCATCTGTTTGTGGATTTCCATGACTCTATATGGGACCACCATCATGGACCTGGGGATGTGAAAGCTTGGTTTTTTGTCTCCTCGTGCTTTGCTTACTTTCTAGAGATAGTGTGCCCCCTCCCGGAATCATCTTCGTGTCCTTCTGCCTTACTTCATTTTGTGGCAAGTTTGGAAGGCTCGAAATACTTTCTGGTTCCGTTCGGAGACCTTTTCTACTGATGCGGTTATCTTTCAGGTAGACTCAGACCTCAGACTCGTTAGTACTCGTTTCCCAGGTGAGGGGAGTCTCGAATATTCGAATTATGGAGGGTTTGCGAGTTATGGCCACTGCTAGGAGGCCGATTCGGTTGGTTGCTTGGACGAGACCGCCACCCGGTGATCAGTCGATGGATGGTTGCTCAGGGCAACCCAGGATGGCGCTTGTGAGGCATTCTTCGGGATCACCGGAGGAGTTCGCCGCTTTTGGATCCTTCGGGCCATAGGCCGATCTTATATCGGATCTCATGGCATAAAGATCGAGCTTGCCATCCACCTTGGTTACTCTGTCTCGGTGGAGTCGGACTGCCATCTGGTGGTGTCTTGGATCCACACTCAGGGTCCTGTTCGGTGGGAATATGATTATTCATTCCGTTGGGCGTCGATCTCTTCTTTCCCATTGAGGCATGTACTCATGAGGCTACTACAAAGAATCGACTGCCAACTGGGCCTGCTCTCATAGGATTAGCCGGAGACTTCTTTCTGCTCGAGAGCTCCCTAGAGGGTTAGTCGGTATTCTCCGCACGGATGCCCAGGGGACTCCGCACATTAGACGGTAGTCTCTTCCTCTATATGTTGTATCTCATTTTCTCTAGGAGGTTTTGGTTCTTGTCCCCCTCCTATGTATTTGATTCATTATCGGATTTATTTCACAGGTAGGGGTCCCGCCTAACCCCCCACCTTTTCTTTGGTGGTTTCATCTAAAAAAAAAAAACAGTTTAGCCAAATTTATTTTGTAGGTCTCTGAAAATTAACCTTGAACCATTTACGAAAAACGGTGAACCGATTATTTCCAGTTTGCTAACCTTGAACCGTTTAGTAAGAACGGTTAAGCCAAATTTATTTTGAGGTCTGCAAATTAACGCGAACCGAGCAAGTGACAAAAGGTTAACCGTTTATTTGAAATTCAGCCTAACGGTAACTTTGACCAATCCAAACGGTTAACCGTTAATGGTTAACGGCGATCCGTTTTCTGGCAGAAAGTCAATAACGGCTAGATTTTCAGCTCCAACTATAAATAAGCTCAATCAAATTCAAACAACAAGTTTTCCAACGATTATCATTGAGCATACAAATTTTCATCGAGCTTTAAACTCTTGTATTCAGCTCATTTATTCACACATTGAGCTTTCATTTGTGATTAAACAAATTGTGTGAGAGAAATTCATTTGTAATCCTTTTTGTAAAATCAAGTTGAGAGATTGTAAGTGTTGAGATACACTTGGGTTAAGAGATTGGGGATAATCTCTTGTTGTAAATGTCCATTGACACCTTGGAAATCAATTGTAAGCATTTGAAGCCTTGTAGGCTTGCTTAGTGAAATCCTCAAGCCCGGTGAGCTTGGAGGCGTGGACGTAGGCGGGGATAGCCGAACCACGTACACTACAAGAAAACTGGCAATAGATGACTGCAAAAATCTATCATAAAGGGGGGTGGATGACAGTGAAATTATCTATCGTCTATGTACCTGTCACTCTTTTATGATAGAAAAAAAATATGTCATTAACTTATGATAGCGTTTAAATGTCACATGTGATCATGGAAAAAATGAAAAATTATTTAATTTTTGGCGGAAATGTGAATTTTTTTTAATTTTGAAATTTTAAGGGAAAATTGATTTCACGCTTGAATTATTAATCGGTAAATTTTAGTAGATAAATTATTTTGTTTGGACGGATTTATGATTGAAATTTTCTGTCATAAATTATTTTATTTTTGACATAATTTATGATTAATAATTTATGTCACATGATCTAAATTTATATTTAAAAAAATTATGAATTATTTCATTTAAATTTATGCATTTCTATATATGAAATTTAATCACAAATTCAATATGAAAAAAAATTAAATTATACATTCTATTAAGTCCAAAAGCACTTTATATTAATAACATCATCCCAAACACTTGTATCCAGTTAACACATCCAAAGTAATTAAAAGTTAATTCCTACAAATGTTTCAAATTTTACAAGCTAACAAGTCACAAATCTTGTAATGCAGAACTCCTCCCACATTCTCAAGAAATTCCAAGAGATAAACTCCCATTCTCAGATACCAAGCAAAATTCCCAAGTCCAATAGCTCTCAACTCGCATGCTAATACCTATTGAATATGCCCAAGACTATCATTATAAAAAATTTACTACTGTAGTAAAACTCCTAAGTTTTAGATGCAATAGAATCATTACAAATTACAAATTCAAATTCAATCTGCATGTACACCACTAATGAATATTGCAACACTGTCATTATAAAGAGTTATCTATTAAAGTAAAACTCTAAATTTATGATGCAACTTAAATTAATTCCTTCCGCAATAAAATATGGTACCAAATGATACCCACAAAAACAGTTCACTTTCCCGCAGTATGCAAATAAAGAGGAAGTTTTGCTTTGAATAGAAAGCATACAAATTTATCAAACGCACACGCACTATATATTTACATGATATATCAAATTTCCTTGTTGTGGGTTAGTATATGGTTCCTATTTTGTGATTTCGGCATATATCTAGATCCAAGTTCATTGATAGTGGTAATAGCTTGTCCTGTCATAAATTAAATATACGCCTAGAAACAAGAATTTAAATGTGGCTTAGGCTTAGGCACATGTGAATATAACTAAAATAGAAAAGGCTAAAGAAAAAAAACAACAGTTATGAAAGACAACCTAAAATGAAGAAATAATGATGAGAACACTTGATTATAGTTTGAAATTCCTAGACCTGGGATTGTATGACATGAATAAGAATTGTCTTTTTGGGACTTCTTTTAAATGCTTGCACACCTCTACTCATTGGGATGAGAAATGTCTCGATTTGTCCAGGATGGGGTGACACAAAACTTGGACAAGAAAGAAACAATAATAGATGAACAATATATATATATATATATATATATAGAGAGAGAGAGAGAGAAAGAACTAAATTACAACTCATATATAATGAACAAAACTACAACTCTAATTCATACCCCTCTAATTAATTAAGTTGAATAAAAGATCAGTGGCAGAGAATTTTGTTCTTGGATTCATTTTCAACAGTTTGCCTTGTATATTATATCCTTAAGCAACTTCCGCTTTTCTAAATACTGAACTATTTAAGAACCAATCCAAAAATTACTACCTAAAAGGAAAAATATTAAGCACATAACATAGCGAAAGAATGCTTCTCTCAAAAGCATATACATAAGAATAAATGTCCTTGATATTGAATAGAAAAGGTCAAGTAAGTTCAAGAATAAGTTGAAATAACAATATTGTATGTTTAGTTGTAATGTGCTATTTACTACTTTGTCTCGAACAAGAAAAGGTCTATGAAGACTAACCATAAGTTTCAATGAGCCCATGGCTCTATGCTTATTAATAACGATTGCAACATACTCCAGATTTTTAAACAAAGGGTCACAATTAATAGCTAACAAAGTAGTGAAAGAATACCTCCATAAATAATTCTAGTTGATCGCAACTTTAGTATTAAATTGTCTTTAAGTCATTTCCTCGCTTTAGCATGGACCTATCACATATATTTAAAATATGGTCCGAGAAAATGATTATAAAAATTGATGTAATATCAACTATAAAAGCACAAAGAAAGAGCAATTATGTCGCAAGTTTCACGGCAAAAGTGATAAAGTAATAATCGAAATAGATCGAAAACATCTATTTACTTGTATTCAATATGTAAACACAAAGTAAAACAATGTTTTGTGCATGTCCCTATCTCGAAAAGGTAACGATACAAGCATAATTATCCGTGAATTTGCGTAAGTATTCGTGCAGATGTATAAAGCGTAACATCCACAAGCATGGGAGTTTGAAGATGGATGGAGAAACAAATATAATTCATATCATATCCTCGTTAAAAAGAGGCTTACAATCAATCCAATAGTATGTATGTTGATAGCAAGCCAATAAGGATATCATATCATTCTTACAAGCACAAAGATCATTGTCATTGAAACGTCAAATTAAAGAAGACATAACTCGAACTTACTTGAGCTTGAGCAAGGTTGCAATCTTCCCAGCACTAATGGCCCAAACTAGCTCATAAGCCAACACAACATTGTCTCTGGATTTTTTTTTCTACAAGAGAACAAATAATTAATTATTCATGCACTATAGAGTATAATATTACAAAATATATAGTCGCTTGCTGACCATAGATAATCCTATAAGAAAAGCAAACTACGGGACCTTCGTACTAAGATCGTAAAAGAAACAAAATGTGTGTGTGTGCATAACAAAGCACAAAAGCATATTCATGATAAAGCAATAAAATTTTCCCAAACAAGAACTAGATCGCAGAGCAAAACATCAAATATGCATGTAGAGTTTATAAGCTCCACCTTTAGTAATAACTTGATTAATTATTTTATCCTTTCCTTTAAAGGAGCAATGATAATTTTTTTTTGTTCTCGCTTCTCTACGAAATGTATCCCTTTACTTTGTTACAAAGACATACCGCAATCATTCCAACCTAAGGCAACTAGAAATTAATAGTTGCAATGACTTAGACTATAAAATGAGTTAAGAAGAAAATAACAAGAAGGCTATCTACTCGAAAAAAAATCACATTCTTTAGATAGATTTAAATGTATTGACGTTATCTATGTTAACTAACATTATCAACTAAACTAATCACCTTTTTCAGCTCATTTTAAAACAAAGATATGCATGACATGCTATCGAGGACATATGAATATGATTCTTCTCCAATCGCGACCACTATTAGTTTAAAATTATGGCGAAAATAAATGAAGAGAACTTAATCCAACAACTCCCAATTTAGGACTCACATCCGAAAACTATTTCTCGATTTTAAGTCATATTCCTAACCTATCACAGAGTGAAACCTATGTAAAGACGAGCATGGACACACACACAAAAAAAAAAAAAGGTCTGAACAAAAGCATACCCTTATTTTCAGAGTTACAACGCAACCCTTTGACAGTATTTCTCCCGTAAAATTTCAAGTTCTATATCATTGTTTTTTTTTTCTAATCCAAAATTTCAAGCTATTAAATCACAAATAAAAAAACCTTCACTCTCTCTATCTCTATCATCTAATGCAACTTCCACTACTAGAAAAATGGGCTTTAAAGAGAGAGAGAGAAAGAGAAAGAGAGAGAGAAGACCATGACCCGGTTTGACCGACCGACTGCTTTTCTTGACCCGTAACTTCCGATTCGCCACCTCACCGCCGAGCTTGGTACCAAATTGAAGCTCTTGAGAAGCCGGTCATAACCGTACTCAGTCTCGCCGCCAAACCGAGTAGAACATCAATCGAAGCCGAAAACTCGCGGCAAGATTCGGCTCGCCGACGATCTAGCCGAGTTGGGTGACTCTACCACTGGGAATTAATCGCCTCCCAAAGAACCTTTCCCACCAAACACGATCACCGGAGACGCCCTGATTTGCGGGAATGACCACCGGAAAAACCCGCGGCTTTGAGCTTGATCCACGCCCGCCGCACGTGGGTTGACACCGCCGGCATGGTTGAACTCGAGCGCCGGAACTAGCCGAGTTGAGCTTCCCATCGCCGTTGAACAAAGTCCGGTCCACCGCTTGACCTTTGGGGGTGTCGGGTCGTGTAGAGTTTAGGACTTAAGAAATTTTTGCTTTCTTAGATTTTTGAACGCACCATTTTGTAATATATTTTTTTATTTCAAAATCATTTCACATGCTAAACGCTGCGTTTTAGATTTTAAAAAAATAAAATAATACTTTTAATTTTGGTCAAACACAGTCAATATGTAATTTCTATCATAATATTTGTGACTGAGTTAATTTCTATCATACACATATAATAAATTCTTGATAGATCAATATTCTATCACAAGTACATCATTAATCATTTGATAGACTGAAATTCTGTCACGATTCCATCATACTTACATGATAAAATGATTTCTGTCATAAAGTGACAGTCATCTATTGCCAGTTTTCTTGTAGTGGTAAAAATCCTTGAGTTTGTTTTCTCCTCCCTTACTTATTTATTATTGTGCTTTCATTGAATTTATTATTTTTGAACTTATTAAGACATTAGATTAGATTGTTGTGTGGTTTGATTATGATAAGTTTTAAAATATCAATTCACCCCTCCTCTTGGGTTGCACACTTGTATTTCACAAACTTTACCTCCAACACTAATTATGTTCATCATGATGCTAGCTGGAGACACCTTCAATTCAACAAAAGCAATAACTAAACAAATCATTAGTTAAAAATTCATTCAAACGGGTAATTAATTAAGTAGTCGGAAAAGAATGATACATTCATTCTTTCGGAGCAAACCATATATGCTTAACTAAAACATCTGGAATAAATTTTGAAGTCAAGCCAAACCAAACCATAACCAACTAATTAACAAGTCAATCCAAGCTGGTGGATTTTAATTCAATTCTTAGGTAAAATTGCTCTTAATTTCTTGTGTAACTATTGCTACAAGAATTTCGAGATACACTTTAACTTTAATGGGTTGCTGTTTTGAGCACTAACTCAACATTATTTCCCATAAGAAAACAAATAAGTTTCTCCTTAAACATCGACACTCTTCTCTATATATACTAAGGCCCTTGTACAAGCAAGCATATGCAAAACATTCAACACATTCATACACGGGCAAGTACGGGGTTAACTATAAATTAAGAATAAAATTAATAAATAGAAAGGCAGGCCACGAAAACGCACAGCAACGGATTGAAGATGATGCTGCGCATGCAGTGTGCACATGTGTTTGCGGGAAGCATATCATCGTGGGAAAGTGAGGTGCAGCGGAGGCCATACCATCGCAACTGCGGCTGTGCGCTGCACAACTTGAAAGATGTTTGCTCCAATACTTATTTTTCTCACGATTGTCAAGATCAAACAAATATTTCTTTTCCTAAAAAACAATCATGGAACCACTGTTCCATTTCTTTAGTTGCTTCCACCTTCAGATGTCAAGAAACTTGAGGGATGATTTATACTGCCAGGTTAGGATTTACTCATCATCAGAGGCTATGTGTGTGTGTGTATTTTTCTTAAGTTTCCTATTTTTCAGTAACACTAAACATTGCGTGTGTTATCATTTGTTGTTATATGGCTACATATGCATCGAGAGTTCTGTTAATTATTTATTCATAAACATATCGGTTCGAGTGAGGAAATACAATCTTGACTGTAAGTAATTGTACGTATTCTCATACATTCCCTTGCGAATATTTTGCATGATCGATATGTAACGAATAGGTATGTACACCAGCGCATGTGGAATCATAACATATATATTTAGAATAATATATGTCATGATTTCATTGAATGGTTATATGTATGTACACTTGGTGTAAGAGTTTTTTTTTTGGTCATAATTAATTAAATAGATAATTTTGCGCTTATGTAATATGATCATACATATCTAACCTCTTTCTTCCTTTCTTTCTTTTTTTTCTTTTCTTTTTTTAAAGTGTAGGACTACGTTAAGTATATTGGAATAAGACTCATTATGTCATGTTTTATTGCTTCCTTACTACTACTACTTTTTTATTTGTCTCTAAATTTTTAGCTAATTACCTAATTAGTCTATTTATTTTCAAAAAATTATTGGCCAGATCATTATTTTTGTAACTGTTGGATCTAATTTTTGAAAGTAAAATAGTATTTTCGTCTAATATGTCTTAAAATTTAAACAAATCTCGCATGCAAAAGACAAAAAGTAGATGGTAATTAAATGGATAATGAAATAAAGGATTTTTTTGGATAATTATTGAACATGCAAGGACTAGTTGGATGATTAGTTCAAATTATATAGATGAAAAATAACGTCTACCAAAAAATAAAGATAATAATAATAATAATAATCTAACCGGGACATGAAATAAGTAAGATGTTTACAATATAAAACGCAAAATTTCGCAATTGTTTTTCTGTATATAGTCTACGTGCAGATGTAGTAATTCCAGTCAACGTACATATAGAAATAGAATCACAGTAGTCCTCTCTCAATCTTGCATAATCAAATCAGTAGAGGTACGATGATGAAGAATATGATCATCTGACTATAAAGTGCATCAGATGTATGCGTATGGATGCAGCTGTCTAGCTGTTTTTGATGATGATGATCACTTGATGATATTTAAAAGCCAAAATTAGTATCCTAGCTATGTCGCTAGTTCTATGTATATATATATATATATATATATGGCGCCTGCGCTCTTCTGCTTTCAGATCACAGCACAGGAGAATGGAGACTGACAGATAGATATATTGTTGACTGCAACTTTTATTTTTTTGAGAAGATAAAATAAACATTTCCATTAAGTAAAAGAGTTGAGAATACAAGCAACATCACCTGGGAAAGGATCTACCCAGACATTAGATATTTCATCCTGAGGGCATATTTCGCTAGCCTATGAGCTGTCTCATTAATGGATCTGGGAATATGCTGGAAATTAACATTCTGAAAATCAAGTGTCATGTCTTTAATTGCTGTTATCACCCAAAATGTTTCTGTTGTTTTGTTTCCTTTTTTATTGTTAACAAAGTCAGCTACCTACTGAGAACCTGTCTCAATAATAACTGATGCCAATTTTACCTCTTTGGCCACTTGAAGGCCCCCATTCTACAGCCTCTGCTTCTGCAAATGACACAACACAGCTTAGTCTTGATAACAACTCCTTTATCTGCAAACGATACACCACAGCTTAATTGCAGCTGCCATAAAACTTCCTTTATCATCTCTGATAACAACTCCTAAACTAGCTCTCTTAACTTCAGCATGTGTAGTAGCATCCACATTCATTTTAAAGCTTCCACGAGGGGGTGGAGTCCGCCGATGTTTCCTCTTTTCTTTTGGCTTTTCAGTTTGAGTTATCCCCACCTGCTTTACCCCCCTAAAAGGCTTCCACTGCTGCTTGGACTTTTGCAGCTGAGATATGTGGGCTAAGTTTCTTCCCTTCAAAAATGAGTCAGTTCCTAGCACTCCAAGAAACCCACCAGATGGCTCCCAGTGACTCCAAAGTCTGTTTTGCAAGGTTCCTTGGACATCTTATACCACATTCCAAGCATGTCATCACCTTTATGCATCTCAATGCCTTTGTCAGCTAAAATTGACTGTTTTCAAATCTCACGGACTGCTTTGCACTCCATCAGCGCATGGGAGATGTTTTCCATACTCTAACTGCAAACTTGACATGCAGGGGATGCAGCCACTTTCCTCTTCCGCAAATTTTCACTAGTTGGCAGCGTATTTTGAGCTGCCCTCCATAAGAAAATTTTAATCTTTTAAGGTAAATCCAGTCTCCATATAGCCTTCCAATAAAATAAACAATCCTCAGAAGCGTTAGGAATATCAGAGTATTTGAGTCTTAGAGCAACCTGATAGCCACTCTTTACTGTGTTCATGCCTTTCTTGTCAAAAATGCTAGCAAACTTCAACCACTTTTGGGCTTTTGGGGAGAGGGATGCTCATTATAGCTTCTGCATCTTCTTTATTGAAATGCCGATCGATTAAACTGCTTTCCACTGATTTCTTGTTTCTAGCTCCGCAACTTTTGTATCATCAGGCAAAGATGGTACTTAGAAAGGTTTAAAAATGCATGGCCTTGGGATACAATTACTTCTTTGAATCTGCACATTATCTCCTCTTCCAATTCTCCATCTAATCCTTTTTTTTAGGACTTTTCCGCCCCACAGCAAGCTCCTCCAAAGAAAAGATGGATTAGATCCCATGCTAGCATTCTGAAAATCTGATCATTTGAAATATCTAGCCTTCAACACTCAAGCAACTAAAGAGTTTGGAAACTGAAGTAATCTCCACCTCGCTTTGCCGCCAAAACTTGGTTGAAACTAGAGAAACCTCTAAAGCTCTTCCCACCTTTACATTTTGCTTGGCTTAATTTTTCCTATCTTGCCCAATGAATCCTTTGCTTTTTCTCCTCGGAGCCCCACCAGAATTTTGCCACTGCTTTCTGAATATCTCCACATAGCCCCATTGGAAGCTTAAAACACCATGAAGCATAAGCTGAAACTGCTAATTGTTGATTGCAAGTTGAATTGAATTAATTGAAGTTTGTTCGTTTCTTTGAAATTTGGACGAATAGTATATTATTTTGAAAAGAGGGGAAGGGACTTGGGGAACAAGTACAAGTTTATCCAATAAGAATGGGATTGGGAACTCGCTCTTTTTGAGGCCGAGGAGGGCCGTTGAAAAGAAGAGGGCCCTACTACTCGCACCTGCACCTCCTCTCAGTCTCAACTCTCAACCCAACCAAAATTAACAAACGCACGCCACCAGATGATCACCGGCCAACACCAGCCATGAACCATGTCCTCCAATCCAGTCCAGTGCGGGCTTCGAATTCTTTGATGACGATGACGATGGCGGCCACCCCTTCCCCTCCTCCACCGTCTATCATTTTCGCCCGCCGCACTTTCCTGTTCTTCTCATCCACCACTACTACCACACTGTCCCTTCCATCACCACCAGCACCACCACCTGACACCACCATCACTGACCGCATCTTCATGGACTTTTCCCTCTGCCCCACCTTCTTCCGCCCCGAAGGCACTGACACCACCCTCTGCTCCTCCCCTGTCCCCTTGGGCCGCCTCATAATTGGCCTCTACGGCCACCTCGCCCCCATCACCGTCACCAACTTCAAAGCCATGTGCTCATCTAGATCTCTCTACAGGAACACCCTTGTTCACAAAATCTTTCCCGGTCAGTTCTTTCTCGCCGGCCGTCAAGGCCTCAGCCGCAGAGATTCTAAACTAGGGGGGCTTCATCCTCCCTTGGACTTCTTGCCCCCTAACACTGACACTCTTCGACCCAATGCTTTCTTGTTGAAGCATTCCAGAGGTGGTGTTGTTTCTTTGTGCTTGTCCGAGAATGATGATGACCCCGACGTCAAGCTTGATCCTCATTACAGGAACGTTGAGTTCTTGATTACAACTGGCCCCGGTCCTTGCCCTCAGTTGGATAACAAAAACATCGTTTTTGGCACTGTTCTTCAAGGTCGTTAATTTTTTTTCCCCTTCTTTTCTCTTTTCTATTTAAATTATTTTAATTGAATTGATTGAAGTTCTTGATTAATTAATTATCCAGATACGTAAATTTATTTTTGGATTTTCAATTACTACTAGGATAATTAATTATGTACTTACTTGTATGCTAGCTGGGTAGATTCAGAACTCCAAAACGAAGAAATAATCTTTAAAAAAATGATGAATTAGTTACTGCATGTACGTAGCATGCATCTGTATAATACTAGCTAGTTTGCCCTGACGTTAATCATATATAAAATGGACTTTCCAAAAATTAGCTAAGACTTGTAATTTGCCTTTCACCTGGGTAATTGGCAAATACTAATAGGTATGTCTGTGGAGTGGCTCAATTCGTGTTGAATGCTTTGCAAAGAACTGAAATCAGCTGGCATACATTTGATACATTCTGATTTGAAAGAACTTTAGTTTTTATTTTTAGATTAACCCAAAAGTTGTGGTTAAATAAAACTGAATTCTTAAAATGCTGACATTTCGTTTCAGGGTTGGATGTGGTGGCTGCCATTGCTTCGATACCAACATACAAACCATCTGAAAGAATTCAGAAGTACAATGAGCTTGCCGCGTTTATTGGGGACAAAAGAGCAGACACAGCTCGCGCAATTTGGAATCGGCCTCTTAAAACCGTTTATATCAGCGACTGCGGTGAGCTCAAGCTCGAGCCCAATGCGACAACAAAACCTTTGCTTTCTTCCACTGTGCCTTAGTTATTATCGGTACTGAACTATTACTTCTTGCATTCTCTCATTCTCTCATTCTCTGTGGTGGTGGATTATTTTAATTGAAATCCAGCTCCAGGAGGAAAGGAAAGACTTGATGGTCAATGACAAATTTATCAAAAAGCTTTTAAAAAGCTAAAAGGCCTCAAAATGATCCATTGACGATGGATTGGAGGCCGTCTAGACCCAAAAACAAACATAGCTGGGCTCGATTGACTATAAGGACCCCAAAGGCCTCCCACAAGTGACCAGCCCGAGTTGGACGGATCTTGTCAAAGCCTCTTAAATACCAGAATGTTGTTTGTACATTATCGAATACGAGTAGGACACTATTTTTCATATATCTATTTCAAACACCTCTGACCATGGCTAGTGGCTCTATGTAATCTAAGTTTCAAACTCTAAGCTCAAGCAGCAGCAGGATTGCTTTGTGTTTGTGGGGTTGGGTTGGGTTGCTTTGGTGACAGGCTCTCTTACAGAGTTACAGAAGACAATATAAAGGGACCACTGTCTTCGAAAACAGATCCCCAAGAAGATTAAAAGGTAAAACAAGGGACAGCCCAAAAGGCAGCGGTGAAATGAAATGCAGAAGGTAGGCCAGCTGGTGCTGCTAGTGGGCTATAAATGTCCCCAGTAGCCGAGGGGAGGGGGACCAACCAATACCAATATATATCTATCTAGAGTCTAGACAATCCTGCGCAGCACGGCCCGTTGTAATTACCCAGAACAGAAGCACTTGCCCTTGTTCTTTCTTCAATCAGTGGCTCAGCTGTGCTGACGAAGATCCCCTTTTTCTCAGTCTTCTTCAACTGCACCCGCACTGCATCATTTATTTATTTACGAATGCTTCATGATGAAATGATCAGATTCAAATCAATGTTTCTCAATTTTCGCGTTGGGCTCGTGTCGAAACTTTTACTTCCCTATTTTTCAATCTTTTTTATCATGCCATTTTCATGTTGTGTAAGCTATAATTACAATAATAATAATAGTAATACCACCAAACAGGAACTTCCGCTTCCACCGTCGGACTAGATAGATGATCATATTATTTATTTATGATTATTGTTACAATTATTATTCATGAATCATGATGTCAAAACAAACAAACGAACAAACTACTAAAATAATACCCCCAAATAATACTAGTAAAAATTGGAGAAGAGAGGGGGGACCGACGACCTAGGGTCAACACGTGTCAGTCCTCATTTGAGGAGGGTTGCCAATAAAGAGTGGCTATGTGGGGTCCCCCCAAGGATAGGACCACAAACAAGAGCGCGTGAACTGTGTCAGCCGCCGGCACCCCTTAGAAAAGGCCAGGACTCCCAACTGACGTGTCAGATTTCCATTGGGCTGGGTGCGCGTGCTCCCATAACCATAGTGGTCCCCCCTCAACTGCAAGTGGTCCATGAAACCTGGTATCGACACGTATCCATTGTACGAAATGATCGATCGTCAAGTCAGCCAAAGCTAAAACATCAGATCATGTCTGCTACTCTTATTTGTGTGGTGAACTGAACAGTGAACACACAGTGCCGTGGAAGACATGAAAAAAGCCAACCAAAAAAAAAGAGGGGATCCTGATTCCAGTCCAGACTCCAGAGTAGCTGCTTGTTTGGTTTGCTAATCGATTAGGCAGCTACAGCTAATGAGTACGAAATGTTTATTGCCCTAATTTTCACAAGACGAACCAGAAATAGAAGTACTTCCTAACCCTAGTGCAGCCCGTCGTTAATCAAACTGAAGCACTACTTTTCATTGGCTTTGCTTGCTTTTAACTGCTTTAATCCAATCTAATCCACTATTTTAATTCTTAAACGTTATGTTTGCCTTGCAATTAAGTCTCATCATTGTCTATTATTAATTTCTTATTTCTTAGTTGAGTTAGTCGACCCATTCTTCTTAAAAAGTTCAAGCCTCTTCATTTAACGCAAGAAATTTATTATTATTAGAATTTTCAAGAAAAAAAAAAAATGAAAGATCTTAATAATTTGTTCATTAAGTGGCTTCAAAATGAGTAATACAATCTTGTGATGTTATGGTTATGCCATGCGTGCGTTCCTAGCTAGCCGTGAATGTCTTCATATCTTTACGAGTTGAGTAATCAGTAGTAATACATTCTACCAATAATATGACATCTGCCACGTGGCATTCCTCTTACCGTCCGATCAGAGGTTTGACAAACGAATCTCCTTCTCAACTTTATTTTTCCCTTGCACATTTATTTTGATTTGAAGTGCTTTTTTTCTTCTTCTTAGCTCTTGGCCTCTTTCTTGCATGTAAAGAGCAAAAGCAAAAACGAAAGTAAGTAACAACAAATGGCTTATAACGACCAAGAAAACATGCAAAGGCTCATCCTTCCGACGACGTCGACGAACCCGCCACCACCAACGTGGCTGAACAACGCCGTCCGCCACCATCACCACCAAAACGACGACGAACAAGAAGAAGCTCCAAAAAACAACAAGAACAGCTGTGAAAGTAACGACAGCGGCAGAGAGGAGGATTGGGAGACTGTAAAATGTAAAGCAGAGATAGTGGGACACCCATTGTACGAGCAACTGCTGTCGGCACACGTGTCCTGTTTAAGGATCGCCACCCCAGTTGACCAGTTGCCAAAGATTGATGCTCAGTTGTCCCGGTCGCAGGATGTCTTGGCTAAGTACTCCGCTGTAGCCAATGGACGCGTGCTCGATGATAAAGAGCTTGATCAATTCATGGTATTTTGCTTCTTCTTCATCTTCTTCTTGTTGATTCTAGTCGACAAATTGAAGCTCTTTTTTTTTTTTTTTTTTGCCCTTTTTTTGTGTGCTTGTGGGTAATATGGCAATAAAGATAAGTCCTTTATCATTCCCTGCTTCTTTGCAAAATGCCCTTTTGTTACTAGTGCTTGTATGGTTTATGGGTTATATGCTTTGTTAGTTGTTTTGATCGATCAGGCAAAATTTCCTTTTTCTTCCATGTAATTCCATTGGTTTCAAAATCAGCACATACCCATGATTGTATTGTAGATTTTATCAGAAACCTCCTCTGCTTATTTTTCAAATCAAGAGTTCACATGTAACGAATAATCGTTTTTTGGAGCTATTTTGGATTTATTTTTATGAAATTACAGAATGATGTGGAAAAGGTAATTGAGTTTTTTATTGGAGAATGATACTACTAGGGCAGGTGTGGTAGGTGAAGTGAATCAGAATGTGTCATGTAGTGGCATCATAGGCGGAATCATGCAGTTGGGTACACTTAATAATTGAGTTATCTCTCTTTTCTTTTTCCTTTTTTTTTTTTTTTTGGGAGTGCTTTAGAGAATCTTTTTCCTGGTTGTCATGTCGAATTTCTCATCTTATTTGATGGGTTACTGTCGTCGGTGTACCTAACGGAACTTGTTCTTCCATGAATGGACCAATTTGTTTTAGTTTCTCCATTCCCATGTTTACCAAAGAAACTATTAGTGATCTTGCATTTTAACGGTTCATTTTCTCGGCAACGGTTAAGCATATATATTTACTTTATCAAGTGCGAATATACAATGCATATTCAAGTATGTACTCTTTTCCTTGCAGAGAAGATCGTTTTAACCAGCTAATTTTAGTTTACTATCTTATTTAAAGATGGAAGTTCATTAGGCTAGTTTGAAGTTATTTATCAAATGTTTGATTTCTGGAGATTTTTTATTTCATGACTGAGAGTTGTAAACCATTTTTTTTTTCTTTCTGGTATCCTCTGTATCCCTTCTGTATCACACTGTAACAATTGTGAATCCTACCTTGCCACTAGTATAAAATTTATTAGATGACTATACAGGCT
The DNA here is from genome assembly GCA_030449925.1 of Citropsis articulata. Taxonomy (NCBI): domain Eukaryota; kingdom Viridiplantae; phylum Streptophyta; class Magnoliopsida; order Sapindales; family Rutaceae; genus Citropsis; species Citropsis articulata. Next base: position 2,514,650 of record JASUUH010000168.1, read on the forward strand.
AACTACAGTCTTAGGAGCTAAGTTTTAAAATTCAATTCTATCATATAATGTAATAATTATCCGTCCTTTTCCCCATGTTTATGTTTCTTCTGATGTAGACATTTTCAGTGAAATCATTTTTGTTCTTTTTGATCTGAAAGTACATTTTTTCCCTTCCATTTCTGATGTAGACGCATTATGTTCTTTTGCTCTATTCCTTTAAAGAACAATTGCAACAACATGTCCGGGTTCATGCAATGGAAGCGGTAATGGCATGTTGGGATCTTGAGCAATCTTTACAAAGCTTAACTGGTAATCTTTTCCCTCGAACATATTCGTTGTTGGCTAAGCAGTAGAATTCAAAAGAGAGATAACTATTTCTTAAATAAACGGTATAGTTAATCTCCTGAATTTATGAAGCTGAAGAATCAAAGTTGTGCATAAAACACAAATCTGTTTATATTTCAAGGACCATATTGCATCATCAGAATTCAGAGAAACAACTGTAGAATCACTTGTGTTTTTTGAGCATGAGAAGTTTCGTCTATGTGGTAAAGCCACTATTGTATTTGTGGTGCTTATTGACTCTTCTGTAGTGAAGTTTAAAATAATTGTTCCTTAAGTTGCATAAATTGGCTTTATGATCATGGTGATTCTTGTTTCCACCAGTAATAGTGTTACTCAACTGGCAAAACCTGCAAATATAGCTTGTAGAAATTTTATGACCACCAGCTTTGGTTTGGCTACTTACGGTAACCAATGGAATAATGAAGATCTTTTTTCATCTATGTTTTCCCTTCTTTCTCAAAATCATTTTTATCACTTTCCAATCTCCTTTTATTAGTGGCTCAACCTGAACTAAACCATGATGGATGAGCACTACAGGTGTATCTCCTGGTGAAGGCACAGGTGCAACAATGTCCGATGATGATGAAGACCAGGTAGATAGTGACACAAACTTTTTTGATGGAAGTCTGGATGGACCCGAAAGCATGGGATTTGGTCCTCTTGTTCCAACTGAAAGTGAGAGGTCCTTGATGGAGCGTGTTAGGCATGAACTGAAGCATGAGCTGAAACAGGTAAGAGTGCAAAACCATCTTCATTGGTAAACGACTCAATTGTGCAGCTGATATGTTTTCTGCCTTTAAGGGTTACAAGGAGAAGATTGTTGACATTAGGGAAGAAATTCTGCGTAAGAGAAGAGCTGGAAAACTGCCAGGTGACACCACCTCACTTTTAAAAGCTTGGTGGCAGTCGCATGCTAAGTGGCCTTATCCAACTGTAAGTAGGACAAACTCCTGTGTAGCTATCAGTTTAATTCAACAGAGTCTGCATCTTAAACTCTTATTTGGTTCTAAACGTTGTTGCAGGAGGAAGACAAGGCAAGATTGGTGCAGGAAACGGGCTTGCAATTAAAGCAAATAAATAATTGGTTTATAAACCAAAGGAAAAGGAATTGGCATGCTAACGCTTCATCTTCCACTGCTTCAAAGAGCAAACGCAAGAGGTAGGCTGTTAATTGATCTTAGTGTCCCTGTTACAGAATCAGATTTTATCATGAGGATTTTTCCTTATGTAATTTGGGAAAGAAGTAATGCAGGTAAATCCAGTAATGGAAATTTCATGTAAGTGGAATACTTGGACAGAAGTATTGGCCTCACCTCTCTGTGGCACACTGAAACAAGAAGTTTGAAACTTCAAATACAAATTATAAAGAATATTTGGGTTATCTTTATCGAGCACGTACAAGAAAAACCTTAGTCTGCTAAACGAGGCTGCTATTCAACTCATACAACTGCACCAACCCAAATCCAATCGTTTCAAGCCTTTTCTCATTTTAAAGGTTCAAATTTCAAGCATTAGAGATGGGAAAAATACCCTTCATATAGCTTGCCTGGACCATATCAATATTTGCCTCCAGTTGAGAATATATTTGCGAGTAATTAATGAGTTAAAGGGTTGTATATGTGAGTCAAATCTGTTTCCACTAATGTGACTTGCTATTATTACTAATATGATGCTTGCCTAAAGATACATGGTATAGAGAGAGAGGTCTGTTAAACCTTTCATAAGTTGAGAATGAAGTTGTATGGTCTGTTTATCTGCTGTCTGTATTCCTGCTATTTGTAAGATGCGTGAGCATACAGAACATATGAAAAATAAGTGCCAACATGCAAGTCAACTTTCTTTACACGTGTAATTCAATATATATGTAAGATGGTGGATGAACAACTAAGAGATACATGACATATCGCCATTAATCAACAATACTGGCTGGTCAGTTCTATATTACGATTAAAATCGATCATCATATTCGTAGCCCAACGCAAGTCATGATTTTTTTATCTACACAAAACAGCAGCAAATCATGAAACAAAATCATCGCCGTCTCTGTCAAAACCACCGTCAAAGTTGAGAGCGTAGCTCTGAGGATCATATTGGAAATTGTTGTGTTTGTTTCTCTTAAAACTGAAAAATCTGCCAGTCTTTCTAATGAAATTCTTCCATTTAGGCCCTGCGCATAACTCAGAAACCTCCTTAGCTTTCTTCAGTTTCTCATTCCACCATGGCTCTCCAAGTCTGTGCTGCCCTTCGTGCAGCAGATGGTTGTATTCATTGCCTTGCCGCCTGGTCTTGAAGCTGAAGAGCCCGAAACAATCACAGCCGTACCCTTTTGTGGAAACGGTGTTTTCATAGTCATCATCAAAGTCTTCTTCTCCCTCTTGTCCATTCTCCTTCAACGGCGACATGCATGAAACTTTCTCCTGAACGTTGGCCATATGTGTATACAGAGAAAGATCGAGAGACAGAGAGATGTGATTGATCGTAATGAAGCTAAAAAGTCGTATATAAAGGAAGGAAGATGATGAGGAAAAGGAAACGTCACAGAAATTGTGGTTTCTTTAAATAGTTAAGATGTCAAAACCAACACCGTGTTTGTCTGCCTTGGTGTTGTTTAAGTCTAGAAGAAGAAGAAGAAGACTGACGAAATCCAAATGCAAATTGTATTTCACAAGTACATTGATTGATTTGGTAGTTGGCTGGCATTCACACTTTGAAATTGACCAATGGTATATGTTTATTATTGCCGGCTTTGCTAAACGCGGCGGCATCTTATGCATAAAGTGTAAATTGAGAAAAATTTTAGAATACATATTATGTATTATAACCAGCACTTATTTATTTTTTAAAATAAATACATATATACTATAGTATTATTTAATTACTGTATATCCCTCTAGTATATTTTAAAATTTTTCGTAAATTGAATCGCTGCAAAGTATATCAGACAACAAACTGTAAATTAGTCTTCAAAAGAAACACTAGTGTTTACAATAAAAAAGCAAATCGACTTTTGACGAATTCAAGAGTCGAGGTTACTTGGAAGTTGGAACAATGTGATTTGACTCGGTCAAAACATTTGAAATAAGCAACCGCGACCTAAGTTATACAATTCCTGGCCGATCCCCATCGCTCATCATTAACAAGCACAAGAACAATGGCTAACAAACAAAGTTGACAATCATGCCAATCGGGGGTCAAAATTTTGCATCTTCAAAAAATTCCTTTCATTTCATCAAATTAAAATATAATAGCAAATACATTCATTCTGATCACACCTCTATCTTCCGTCCATCCATTGACAGCAAGAGTAGAAAAAATAATTCCTTTATCACATTTACTATAGTCGGCAAAAGATTCCACAAACTGTTCAAAGCTAATCAGAAAAAGATACTGAAAGGAAGCAAATATACGGAAATTATTTATGAACTTGGTGGTTGGGGATGTGGCTGTGCTGGGTTTTGTCCTTTGGGAGGAATTTTGGCTGCCATTGACCGCAACTTGTTTGCAATCTCAGTGAAGCTTGGTCTCTCTGATGGTTCTGCTGACCAGCATCTCTCCATCATTGATCTCCACTCCGGGTCACAAGATTCCGGCACTGGTGGCCGCAATGTATTGCTCACAATACCACCTGATTAGTATTTCAAGTCAACGGTCAGAAAAGGAAATCCAAATTCATCGAAGTAGAGAACCAGTAAGAGATGAGGTCCAAAAGTAACCAATAATAGCTCCATAGTGCAAATCTGCATATGGTTCATCTCCAGTAAGAAGTTCCCACAACACAATGCCGAAGGAGAAAACATCGACCTAGAGAGCAAGACATTTTGAAAGATAAATCTCAAGTTTTCAGGAGAATGAATCAACAGACAATAGCATCAGAGCATGACCTACGAATACACAAAGAAGCACAAACCTTTTCTGAGACTAGGCTGCTGCTGCCATTCAGGAGCTCTGGTGCCATCCATGGAAGTGTTCCTCGTACACCGCCTGAGATCAGCGTCTGACATTTTACCTTAGACAGACCCAAATCACCAACCTAGTACCACAAGAACTATGAACTAAAACTCTTCCAGAAGCATGGAACTGGAACAAATTACAAAACGCATGTACCTTCTAAAGATGATACCAATTAAAAATGTTTACTGATAGAAAACTGAATAAGTAATCAAAGAAATTCCAAACAAATTCTCCACACAAATTTCACCAAAACAAGATTGCAAGCCCGTTCACTAACCTTGCAAATTGGGCGGTGAGGATCTCGAAGATTAACAAGTAAATTGTCACTTTTTAAATCAAAGTGTACTATGTTCTTTCCATGCAAGTACTCCATTCCAAAGGCCACATCCATGGCAATCAAGAGACGCTTACGCTTATCAAGATTCCTGGTGAGAAGCATGAAAAATTTGCATGCATGAAAACTTACAAACAGCTATACTTACCAAGGGACAAGTGAATCATTAAAAAAATAAAAAAATAAAAAGATAACTCCAAAATGGGTATCATACCTCTCATTCTTTTGCAAAGCATTTCTTAGAGAACCATTAACCATATACTCTGTGACAGTTGCCACAGAACCTCCAGGACCATCAAGCACAACACCGTAGAAAGCCACCACATTTGGATGGTGCAAATCTGCGAGCTTAATGGCTTCATTCCAGAAATCATCTATCTGATTGAATGAATAATAACTTTCAGCAAATAATATCATAAACCAGAAGTAATATAAATATATTTGGTGCTTGTAAAGTAGAATGAAACAACACAAACCATGCGCTCCTGTTCTGAAGGTTTTCCTGTGAAACATCTATCATTGATCCGTTTTATTGCAACGTCAGTACCCCTCCACTTCCCATGGTAAACAGTACCAAAGGTTCCTGAACCCAATTCCCGCAGCTCTTCAAGGTCACTATTCTTTACAATCTGCCAAGTGAAAAAAATATGGCTAAATTAAAGGCCAATGGCATGGAACAATCATATAAACTAAAAAATTGATCGGTGCCAAATCTTCAACCTGCAAGTGACCAATACCATCTGAAACAGGAAAGCCAACATTAACCATCTCTGGTACTTCGCTCTTGAAACCCTGAGTTAAAAGAATAAAAAAAAAGATGGTTCTAAGAAACGGTGGATAAATGATCAGTAGACAACTCAACACAAAATTCCATAGAAAAGTAAATTTAGCACCTCAAGTTTGGCTTTGTGCTGCCTTTCTACATCACCATCCTGAGCTTCTCTCTCATGATTGGTTCCGTGACCAGATTCATCTATCCCTTGCCCTGATGATTCTGGATTAGAATGTGTAGCTGACTGAAAAACAGAAGCAGCTACACCCTCAGCAACAGCCTGAAGTTCTTGCTTGATGAGTTCCTCCGCCGAGCCTTTAAGATAATACCAAATAGAATGAGTTACCCTTCCAGAAAAATATATATCATTCACAAGTAAGCACACACACCCATGCAAAAGAGCAAACATACTCTACAAATTTTCGGACCTTTTTTGGAGCTTGTATGTTCTAAATTGAAGTCCTTGTTTGCATCACTCAAAGGCTGGTAGATGGCTTTCTCCAATTGTGCATCTGTGACCAACTCCCCAACATTGCCTGAACGGTTCTCATTGAAAGGATCCCTAGGAAGAAAGCCTTCCCTTTTTGTTATAAGTTTGTTTGGTCTAGGCGGAGGAAAATGAGTATCTGGCCGAAAGTTCCAAGGATCCTGGTTGCTGAACAGTGAGTTTGAGGAATCCTGAACATCCCCAACCCTGCCAGATGGTGACAAAGATGAGGTGCTAACATTTGCAGGGACAGCTTCTGCATCACAAAGGACAATCTTTGGCTGCAGGTGAGAGACTTCATCCTTCCAATCAGTAGCAGGCAGGGATCTATCAGCAAAATGGGCTGACTCAGCAGCAAAGAATGAAGAGTTGCCATAACAAACTTCACCAGGATCCAAGTGCTGGACTCCAGTATTTGACAGTTGATAAATGGGAGGGCTTGCCGCTTCATAAGATTCCAAGAGCCGAGGATTATTCATGTATAAAACTTCTGTTTTAGAACAAGGCAGCACTTCAGTTGTTCTCATCTGATTTGTGTCAAGAACCATTGAGGGTTGGCTAAATGTATTATCTAGAGGCAGCTCCTTTCCACCTAAACGCTGGGATCTGCTATCCATGATGTCTTCCTTTCTAAAACAAGCAACAGGTAACTTATTCTGTTCATTGTTTACATTAAATTCAGTGGGGCATAACCGGAGACCTTCCATTATCCCATCAATTGGTCTAAGATGTTCAGACGATGTGCAAGGGTTTACAGTATTGTCTTTGGAGACAACAGCAGGAAGTTTACCAGAATTTTCTTTGGGATGTTCATGAACCAGGCACTCTGAAGATTGTACATGAACAAGGCCCACGTGAGAAACATCACTAGCTACATGTTTGTCAAGTAAGGCCTCCGGGTTGTCCTGATATTGGGGTGACAACGACTGTTTCTGGACAGCATCTTCTTGGGAAGTCTGCGAAACAGCACCCGTGAACACACCAAAAGATGGCTGCATATCACCAGCCAAGCCCGTTGCACCATGGGTTACTGGAACCCTGGGATGATCAGAATGTTCAATTTTCTGGAATTTTTTATCATTTTCATGCTGTGACTCAACACTCTGAGAGAATCCGATTGTCTCCGGTTGAGGCACTCCAATCTTATGATCTACATGACTAAAGACTCTCGTTTGAGGCCCAGTTCCCTGTTCAGCAATACCTTCCCCCAATGCTCCAGTCACCATCACCCTGTTTACCGGCTGAGTTCTCATTACATCTTGAAGAGGAAGACTATGATAAATTGAATTTGAATCACATACAGAGCTTCCACCACTGTCTCTTTGGTCCTGTGCCAAAGGATCTGAATGTGCATGAGGTAATGCTTTTTGACACATATGACAATCATCCAACTTGGGAATCTTCTGAGAAATAATTACGTGTTGATGAGGCACTGCTCCATCTGAGATGAGAACGTGCTCCGTTGGAGTAACTTGAGGCCAAGCATAAGCTCCTCCAACGACAGCAGAGGGAACCTCGGAAGGATGTACGTTGTAGCTCTGGTCAACAGGAAGCTGAACAACTCTTGTCCCATATGTGCTCTCATCAGGACGCTGCTCCAAACGGATTTGTGGTGGTTGCATCAAAGGCTGAACCATACTTGGTCTTATACCAACATGAGAAGATGAAGGAGCCATTGTCATATGCATGGCAGGAATAAATTGCTGAGAGGGGAAACCAGCAGCATTATCACCAGGCTGCTGTTGATTAAGTACAGGTGCAGCATGGCCCACCATTTGACTTGGGAAGCCCATCTGTGGAGGAAGATGCAGATAATCAGCACGGTTTATCGCTTCTTGGCAAGGATCCATATAAGCCTGCATATAAGGTCCAGGTGACGGAATATCCCCTCCACGCTGATGCAGATCAACCCCTATTTGCTGCCGTGCTATGGTAAGGGGTACTGCCCTCTCTGGGTCTACCTCAGGCTGACAAGATAAAGCATAAGGGCTGGACTTCATAACTGGTATGCCCAATGAAATAGAAGAAGCATCTGCATAAATAGCAGGGTTGGGATCCGCACACACCATTTTTGTAGCCATTTCATGAGAAGTACCAGAATTTCCCCTTGGTGATAAATTGCTGGTACATGGAGGCCCGTTAGCATCCCCTTGACCACATAAACCATCAACAGCCTCAGATCCAGTAAAATCAGAATTTTGAGTTGAAGTCTGGCTCGCCATACTTTCCTTCCTCATGATACCACCACTGAACCCTCCCTCTATAACCCCATTCACTGCTTCCACATATCTCTGCCCACTGTCATGTATGTCCCCAAATTGCACAACCCCAGAAGTATCAAGTTCAGAAGCAGAAAACAAAAATACCCGTAGTTTAGCTGATCCATCCGTAGACCTCTCAACCAACTTTTCATACTCCTCCATCATGTTATCAAGATCATCAGGACACGAAACTGAAACCAATGCATCAAGATCCTCATCTGGAAGCTGGTACTTGAGAACCACAGGTTGGCCATAAGTATCCGTCATCTTTTGCATCAGCTCGTTAAACTTCACATCTCTCCTCAGACTAATAATCCTCGTTTGCCCTCCCACATATCTCAACATACCATCACTTGGTCTAGGCAAAATTTTGCCCCCAAAACTACACAGGAACTTTACTTTCTTCCCTGATGCCGAATCTTCTCCACCTTCATCACTAGCCTGATCAACAGCACTGCCACTACCCCTACTCCCCAAATTGGGATTTAAGCCATGCCCCAAAGCCAATTCATTGTTACTAGTCAAATAATCACTCCCATTGCCACCACTAACCCTATTCCCCAAATTGTGAGCATAAACAAACCCAGGCCCCATGTCACTATTCGTCTGATCAACAGCATTGGCAACAACCATGTTCCCCAAATTGGGATTATAACTGTATCCCACAACCTGGTTTACACCTGCATGCCCAAAAGGCGTCAAAACAGGCACACGGGATCCCCAAGTGTTGGCGGCAACCCCTGGCGCAGCTGTCACTGTATTGCCATACCCTAAACCCACGAACCTAGCATCAGGAACCGTTGCCGGATAAAAAACTGGTACTGACCCAGGGCTACCAGATTCCCGATTCACATTGGTGAACGACCCTTGATTGGCTGTCGTTGCCACAGCAATGGGGGGCTCTTCGGCTGTACTTCTAGCAACATTTAACGGTCTTAGATCTGCTGGTACTGAGTTTTGATCAAATGCCATATCTACAATAAGGAAGTTTCACTACCTCAGTAAAAATCAATCTAAGGGACACAAAGTTGATATTTTTCGCTTTTGGGCATTTATTATTTTCATTCCAAAGTGATGGGCTACTGTTAAAATGCTGAAATTAAGCTAATAAACTACTGAGCTGATAAAACCCTACCAGATTAAAAGAAACTAAAAATAAACAAAAAAAGCAAATAAAAGAGATGAAAGAAAGAGATGAATACCTGCTTTGACAGCGATATAGGGAGATGGAGTCGGTGCAATTTGAAGCTTGAATCAGGGGTTTTGGCGGTGAAGAATCTGGGCTCAACTAAATCTCCCACACACTAGATTCTCTTTCCGAAACGTATTTTATTTTTAAATTTATTTTAATAATATTTATGTTTGGATTTAACGGGGGAAATTGAATTAAATAAGAAAGGAGAGAGTTGGAAAAATGACGAAGCGGATTATGCTTTTGTTCCGTTTTGGCTTTCGATTTTTTAATTTTCTTAGTATTTAAGGAATGGATGGATTCTGAAAGAGACAGAGGGCGAAGCCACGTGGGGCGTTTCATGCAAATTTTCATGTCTCCGTGTTTGTGTTTGAAAGTGACATTCAACCCCTTTTGTTATTGACTTGAGAAGCTCATCTTTGTTGATTTGCTTCCAAAATTTATGTCTTGTATGATATGTTATTTGATCTCATTTATTCATTACTTTGCTGTGATTATGATTTGGAATAAAATTTTCTTTTTCCTAAAAAAAAATGTATAAAGACTCAAACTACATATCTCATAAAGTAAATTTTTAATGGAAATAAATATTTTTTTCTTATCGACTAAATACTAATGGGGATATGTTTAAATAAGGGAATGATATACTTATAAAGTTGAGATATAATTAAAATTGATATCTTAAAGTGTCACCAATTATTTAAAAACATGCTAAATGTTTAAAATAGGCCAAATCAAATATTCTACGTACAAGGAAAGAAATCAAAATAAGTGAAAAGAAAAATGACTAAAATCCATGCGCAATCAAACGTCTTATTCCTTGTTAATTTTATTTTTGTTTAATAAAAAAAAAGAGTAAATGCTATTTGCACACAAAAATGCACAAAACCACAAAAAAAAAAAAAGGAAGAAACATTTTAAATATATTCACCTTATTAAAAGGTGGAAAAAAAGGTGTCATACCATAACCTTCAAATGATACTTTTCCTAATACCATACAATCACTATTTGTTTTAAATATTAAGTTTAAGGTGTTTGTAAGTATTCTGATTATATATATAATATTCATCCATCCTAGTATAACAATTTCGCTTAGTCATAGAGATACACACACACACATATATAAACTCTGATATGTTGTTGTGGTTGTGTATTAATTTCTACGGAAAAAAGAAAAAAAAAACTTTTTGAATGGTACAAGGAAATTAGTTGCTATAAAAAGTATACAATGATGATAGCATAATCCTCTTATTATTACAATTATGATTAGGACTTTAAGATTAGACATCATAATAATTAACTGATTTCTACAAGCCCCATCTTGGAAACGCAACGAATTAAACTAAATAATAACTTATTAATGTTTTCCCTTTCTGGTTCTTCTTAGTGCTCTACAAGTTGCTGTCATCTCCATTTATTATGTATTTTGTTGTGCTGAACATAACTAAAACCATAAATCAAGGCATTGGTTGTTGTTATTTTACTCTTTGAATTAATTTTTACACCAGCAAATTGGTACGTAGTTGGCCTAGGTATAACTTTGTTCATAACTTAAGTACTAGCAAGTGTGGACAAAGCGTAGATAGGAAATTGCAACGAATTAGATGAGAAAAAGTGAAATGGAAAAGAAAAGTGTAGAAAAGGTTAGCATCAGAGTCAAGTCTTTTGTAGCATAAACTAATTGGCAAATTAGTGCAATTTCTAGGTTATATAATTAGTAGTGCCTTCATGGAAGCACTTAAAAGATAAGACTAGGTAGATTGCTTATCTTATTATCTAATTGTTTGTTAGAAGGCGTCAAATATTCACAACACATCTATAACACAAAAGAGTAAGGAGTGAGAAAAAGATAGCAAAGGTTGCGATTCCACTTTTTATTTTGATTTAAAATATCAAGGCTTTGTAAATAAATATTGGCTTCATAAGATTGATGTAAACTAGTCCCAGTAATATTCTAATTTGTAAATATCAGTTCTAATATCATGTAATATGAGTTGTACTCTTGAGTAATAGTCTCATGTAATCAAAAAAAAGAAGAAGCATATTTAGAGTTTGATTGAAAAAATAATATATTATAATAAAAAATAACAAGTTATCTATCAAAAGACCATTAAACATGTAACTAGAGTTAGCAAAACGGGTCAGCATGTTGTGTTCGTATCATATCAAATTTAGGTCGACTCAAACACAATTCATTTAATAATTATGTCAAAATATTAAAATTCAAACACGACAAGAAAAATAAATGAATATCTTAATAACTCATTTAATATCTATGTATTTAACAAATATTTTATATACACACCCACAAAGAAAAATATTACACATTTACACTATTAAAGTTTTATACATACATACATACATACATGCATATATATTTATATAATATTATATTGTATTTCGATATCATAAAATATGTATGTGTACCAATATTTTACACACTTACACTATTAAAATTTTAAAAGATCTATATAAAATTTTATAAATAAAATGCTGCATATGTGTCTATCCTTCTAAAAAAAATAAAAAATAAAAAAGAGAGAATCATTTATAATACTTGAGTTTTTAATGGTAAGAATCTAAAAATTAATTTAAAATATAAGGCATAATCGTGTCATTAGTCATTGGTGAGGTAAATGGGTAAAGGATATTAATCCTAACTTGACATAGAAAAAAATCTTGTCAACTCGGATCCGGCTTATTTAATAATCGTGTTAAATTTGACAATCCATAACCATATATTATGTCATATTCTTACCGGATAACCGAATCGTGTTAAATTTTGTCACCTCTACATGTAACATATATAACCAGTGTATTTATAGCAAAATAAATATCAGTAAGTAAACTCAATTAAAAGACTTTGTGATATAATTAAAACCTAATTCCGTAATCAATCGTTATTCAAAGACATCAAAAATCATTCAGCATCATATTATATATCTAATATTGTCTCTAAATATGAGACCAAATTAAATAAGATAATGTGTTTTTAAACCACCGAAAGCTTGGTTTAAAATGGTTGACTGGTTGGCCACTTGAAGATGACGATATATATATGTATATGTAGAGAGAGAGAGAGAGAGAGAGAACCTTTGCTTGAAATTTGATACCTTTTTTATAGGTGTGGCAAAGGGCAACTACGTTGCCGCCCCAGAATTTGTCGTGTAAAACGAAGCTACCTTTAGACTAGAATTTAGACAGTAGTGAAATCTCTATTTGTCAAGGGCTGAGCAGCACACGCAATTCAATTCAATTCAATTCAATGATTATACCGGATTCTCCAGTAAACAATCAAGGCTGCATCTAAGCAACAAGATTTGACGAAACTAATAAATGTTGGTGTGAGTCAACATTCTGATCATAAACGTCGAAAAATAAAGAAAGAAAGAAATAAATAAATAAAAGGGCGTATGAGCAATTAGGAATGGCAATGAGGTTGATATGGATTAGATCTATTATGTTCTAGATCAGGATCCATAATAAAATTTAAAATCTGTATCTATTTCAAATCCATCATGAATCTATACTTTTCGCTCTATATATAAATTTAAAAAAGAAATAAATATCTATATTTCCTCTAAATCCAAAAAAAAATTAAAATTAAAATATGTTCTAGATCTGTCATGAATTCTAAAGCTCAATAATGAAAAAATAATAATTTTTTTAAAAATGAAAATTAAAGGCTAAAATGTATTGATAACAAATAAATTATATAATTTTTCTAAAAATTATAATAAATATTGTAACTTATACTTTTATACCAAAACAACATACTTTTACACCAAAACAACAAATAAGAAAGATAATAAAATATTCTTCAAAAGTAATTGCAGGAATAAAATCAATATAATATTCTATTATTTCCTTCATCATTCTAATATCCACGAAACACTTACCCTCATTCCTACAACATTAGATAATGACATATAAATTAAATATGATTTATATTCAGTGCTTTATTATTTTTATTATAACCGTATTTGACTAAATATATGAATAACTATATTCTTTAAAAATTATTTGGCCAATATAATAAAACAAATTGCAAGATTTTATTACTTGTCTTACAATTTGAATATTGCATGTTTATGTATTGGGGCTGGCTGACCTTTAAATTTACAAAACTAACCTTTAAGTGTTACGAGTTTAAATGTATGGTAAATAACATTCATATGCTATGAATAAAATTTATTACCATTATAATTGCACAATTGTTAAGAAACTTTAAAATAAAATATAAAAATGGGTGGATATGGATATGGTTTAGATATTAAGATAGATTCAGACCTGCTTCAGATCCGTCTTAAATCCACACATCAATATCTAAATCCAATCCAAATCTATTTTAAACTAATCTAAATCCGATTCGATTAGATTTGGATCACGTGGGTCTTAGATCAGATCCAATCCATTACGATTCCTATGAGCAGCAACTCTTTAGAGGGAAGTGGCTCTCAATAAGCCATTTTTGAGTGAATCCTGAGAAGATCGATCCTTGATAACAGACGTGAAATACTCTCTACATATAAGTGCTGTGTTGATTTCCTACTATATGCATGTGGATGTGCCATGAAAACGATCACCCTTTTTTAACCTACATTCTAAAATAGAATACAAATAAATAAATATCCATGATGTTGTTGGTAAAAATTCTTGCAGGCTAAATAAAAATTAATGAACAGAAACAAATATTAAAAGGACAGTTCTGTAAGTCCTCGGGAGAAAGAAATCAAACAGGAAATGAGAATTAACCAAAAAAAAAAAAAAATAGAAACTCACAAAATAAACCAAAAAATGAAAGACATGCACACAGCTACTTGGTTACTGCAGCCAGCTCTCTACGTACACATTTTTCTCCGATAATTACAACAGTTGAATTGTAAGATCGAACGACTCCAATTACTAGTGCAAAACAGTACTTTATGGATGCTTATACATCCGCCAACCGATTATTATGTTGCTGAATAGTCATCTTTTCAATCTTCTCATCAAGTTGTAGATTTAAATACTCGCGAAATACGCTTTAACAACATAACTCTCGATCCATTCATTTTTGTCCATTTTTTTTTTAGAATTTCTTTCTGCTCACTGCGTAATTTACGACTATTATCACTTTGAGTTATTTACCTTCCTCGTCTCACCTCAACTATATTTATGGACCTTCGATGATCCAATCAAAATCCGCTCCTCCTCTTCCTCCTCGCTGCTACATGCACAGTCACATTCCCTTTTTGAGTTATTCATTACCCCCTCAGGTTTGGTGCCCCTTTTTTTGTCTTTTTCAAATTTACAGGTGAATGTAACCCAAAAGTTGTATTAACATTAAAAGTACTTCTTGTTTATGTAAAATAAGAAAAATTAAAAGTTTTAAAATTATAACATATAAGTCTATAATATTTTAATTTTTTTATATTATTGAACTAGATTTCTAATTAAATGACTTATTCTTACATTTATTAATATCTATTTAAATTAATAAATTTACTTATTAATTAGCAAATTAACTAACTTATTATATAGTTAAACTATGTATATCATTTACTAACCATAATTAATGATAAATATAAATATGATTTTTTTTAATTTAACATAACGGCAACCAATTTCCTCCCACCCATGTGACCAAGGTTCAAACCCCATAACTTTTTTTTTCCCCAATACAAGAGATTTTACTATCTCAAGTAAATGGAATGTACAAAATACAAAAATAAATTTAATTTGATATTCTATGTAGTTAATGTTTGATTTTTTTTTTTGTAACATAAGATTTATTTAACATACTATCAATTATTTGATTATGTAGTAAAAATATGTTAATTTACTAATAGTAATAAAGTGTTAGTTTATGAATTTGTAAAATAACTTTTGTTTGTTTGAACAATGAGTTTTGTATTTTTGGTTGAGTTTTTATCCTTAAATAGAAAGAATAGATTAAATTACACACTTAAATAAATTGATATTTGTTACTCCGCCCCACAGTTTAAATAGTAATTAGATATTTGTTACTCCGCCCCACAGTTTAAATAGTAATTAACACACATCTATACAGTTGAGATCTTTCATTAACTTAATTGAGAGAAGGGTAAAAGAAAAAATTCTAACTAATTACTTTATTTGAAAATAATTTAAATATTTCCTTAGTAAAAATAAGAATTTTCTATTCTTTCTTCTCTCTTGCTATCATCACACATGCACAACAATAGAGATGGCAATTCAACATATATCTATCAATTAAATATACAATATAACCTCTATAAATTAATACTCAATAAATTAATAATCTTTATAATATAATAATTTTTTGCGGTCCCGACTTGGGACATGAAGCTAAATTAATAATTTCGATAAATTAATAAGATAATAATTTTTCTGAGAACTCCTATATAACTCAGTGGTCTCATTTATATCATAAATTAATAATTGTAGAAATTACAAATACTGTGAAATTACAAATGTAGCTGACTATGTCAATTTATTAAAATATGAGTCTATTGTAACTTGTTTTTTCTTGAAGTTTAAATATAGTTAAATCTCATCTATAGTTTTTCTTATTGCATCTAAAAGTTCTGTGGTTGAATTCTCGTACTGCAATAAAAAATTATGAAGTATTGTTGATGACTTGAGTGCTTTAGTGTGCGAAATAGGCTCCAAAGGTATTGTATGATCCTCAACTTCATTTTCAGTATAATCTTTAGTGATGTTAGCAACAATGTCTTCTAAACTTTAGACCTCTAAATTTTCATTATTTTCATTAGGGTAATCCAAGAGGTAATTGAAATCCATTCCATTATGGAAACCCAAATTGTTAATTATTATTTGAAGCTCATGAATGCTTTCTTCATCTAAATTTTCATGTAAGTCCTCTGAACTCATTTCTTCCACAGAACGAATTTTGCAATGTTGAAAACAATTTACTATTGTCTTTGCCTCAACATTTGTTGACCAAGCTGAGACGGCAAGATTAATTGCATCCAAAACATTTATTTTCTCTGGATTGGTTTGCGCCAACTCATAGCCCTCCAAAATTTTCCGGTAAAATCATCTACACTAATGCATCTTGAAAGCTCTTATTATCCCCGCATCACATGGTTGAATTTTTGATGTCCCGTTGGGTGGTAAAAAATACAGCTCAAGTGACACAAAAAAAATTTAGTTTAGTTCATTGAATACATTTAGTAAAATTCATGAATTTATTTAATCAAATATACATTATTTATTTGATGAATTTATTTAAATTCTATTGATTATAGTTGTAAATTACAATTAATTTTCACTCAATTAAATGTTAGTTCTTTATACTATGAACACACTCTATAAATTAATAAATTATTAATTTATCGATTAATTAATATCTCTCTAAATTAATAAATTTTTATGGTTCCGACATTATTAATTTATAGAGGTTATACTCTAAGTCAATTAGTATAATTAATTGAATAATTAATCATCTCATAAACGGGTTATCATATTAGGAGTTTTATAAAGCATGAAAAAAAGTAGACTGTTACCTTTATTTCCATTTAAAACTACTGCACCTCAAATTTAATCACACAACTCAAAAACTTTTCTTTTAGGGTGTGTTTGGTTGAAAGGAAAGGAAGGGGGAAAGGGAAGTAATTTAAATTCCTTTCTTATTTCCTTTGTTTGATTTACCATAATTTACAAGAAATTAATTTCCGTTAGAATTTAATCTACATTATAATGTGGAATTTAGATTCCACACCAAAGAGTGATGAATTTAAATTCCTCCTCTATTGGAAGTCAAAACATCCAAAATTACCCTTTCAATTTTTATTAACTTGTTTAGTATTATCAAATTATTATTATTTATAATTTTATTTTATCAATTTAATATTGTAGATAATTAATTTTGTATTAGCAAAAGTTAAAGCAATGATAAATAGTTAATAAAATCACTTTATTTTTTTAATTAATTTAAAAATACCGCCGCTGCCGCCGCAGACACTCGCCACCGCGGACGTGATCGAGTCGCTCGATGCACCACCAACGTTTATACCACGGTTAAGTGAGAAATGAAGTTAATACCCTCAAATCCGTTAACGGAAATTTGAAAACTTTCTAACTATCTCGGAAACATTAAGTATTTTGGCCAAATAATTTGTTTCAATCCATAGATCGTCAAGTTCTGATAATTTTCATATAATTCTCGAGTTGAAATGATATGGTGCGGCGGTGGCCGGCGGCGGCGGCTTTATTTTTCTTTTGTTCAACTAAAATTATTAAATTATAATATATTAATTAAGAAATTATTTGTATTATGTCATAATTTATTTAGAAATAAATTAAATTAAACTAATTTTAAAATAAATTATGTTAATAAACTTTTTAAATAGAGTTCAATTATAAATATAATTATATTACTTAAAATAACTTTTTATTAGTTATTTATATAATATATTAAATATATATTTATTGTTTAATTTTTGAGTTATATTTATGATAAATATTAAAAATTTAACACTAAAGGATAAAATTGTCCAAATAAAAGTTAAGACATTTACTTTCATTTCCTTTCTTTGTATAATTTTAGAACAAATCAAACATTAGAAAAGAATTTCAATATACTCTCCTCTCCTTTCTTCTACTTTCCTCTCTTCTCCTCTCCCTCCCTTTCTTAAAACCAAACACCTCCTTAATTTACTAGTGCTTGTGTGCATAAAGAGAGTAAGTGCTTGAATTTATAGGTGCTTCTGAAATAAATTGTGGCTTCCAAAAGTATTAATGCAATTGAAAATTTTTTGGTGCGGGACTAATGTGTAAAAATTTAAAAGTTTTAGCTTTTCTGTTTTTATAACAAATAACAAGACTTCATTGTGATTGACCTTGAAAAAAGACAAAAAAAAAAAAAAAGAGTACCAAACCCATGTTGCAGCGTAGTTTTGCCCATGAAAACTTTTATATATCCAACTTGATGACTTGTGCTCCAAGGTTTTACAGCAATTTCATTGTTGGTGGAACAAACAAATATACATGTATGGATATATGTATTGCTAACACGTCCATCATGAAATATATGAGAAAACAAGTTCAAAGCATAAATCATATCCGTTTTTCATGACAAAGTTATAAAAAAGAAAAAATGTAAGAAAGAAAGTCGTCGAAATTCTTACCAGCTCATTGAGCCTTAATAAACAAACTCTTAATTTATTGCGTTTGCCATCCCTTTTTGGTTCCAGTCAGTGTTGCCTTATTAATGTTTCGATCAATACGCACAATTCGTTATTTTTAATTGAGGTTGTTCCGAAAGCCATAAATCAAGGCATGGCATGGGCGATTAATTAATATATATTGTACACCAAGACGGTTGGTAGTTGGCCTGGCTTTCAATTGGGTGTTCAAATTTCTCATTTGTTTGATTAATAGAATAGAAAAGACCAAAAAAAAAAAAGAAAAAGAAAGTGCGCCAACAGAAGCATGCAATATCAAAGTTAAAGCTCATTAATTAATTAGTAAATAACCAACAAAACACGTTACATTTGAATAATGCTAGCGAGCTAGCTTTCATGTAAAGTACTTTCAATATGCATGGCCAAGACCATGTTGGTGAATTGTCAAAGATTTGCGCCCCATAACTTAGAAACGAAAAACATAGAAAAGTTCTTTGCATCATTTTTCCATCATTCTTTTAGAATAAAAGTTTGTAAGAGCCCTTTAGTGAAACGAAACGAAACGAAAAAGATAATGATCAGTATAATGCCACCATGATTTTTGCAATATAGAGCACCGCCTTCGTAATTATTAATTATTATGCGGACTCTTTGACGACGGTTGTACATTTCTTTGTCTTTCAGTTTATTCTTTGTTTTAATAAAAACAAGTAAGGATCTTTATTAAAATTGCATAAGTGTTTCAGAGTTAATGGATATATGTTTATTATTTTTATTAGTTAATTGGCTAATTGTGTAGATTAATCTCTAATATATTACAGTAACATTTGACTAACATATTATCAAAGAAGTAGCAGACAGTAAACTAAACCGAACAAAGATGGCGATATATGTTATTGTCAACATCATATGTCATTATTTAATATCATAGAGAGCACTAAAATTAATGAAGATAATAGAAGTTATTAGAAGATAGATTTTGATTTGTTGACCATGACTGATTCTAGTAGACTACTATACTACTATAGGGTTACCCAATTTGTGGGGAATGTGATATGTTTCCTCAAGGAGATCACTGGCAATATTTATTTTCATCATCACACATAACACAATAAATTAATGAGTAGCAATTCATATGATATGATGTTTGTTTCTTCAGTTATGTGTTCATCATGATATCTACTTTTTTTTTTTGAATTACATGAGACTAATGCTCAGATTACAACTCATATTATATGAGATATTTACAACCATCGCTTACATCGGGCCTGCATCAGATTTTAAACCCTCTCAAATATTCGACGCCAAACTCCCATATTGTGAGAAGATCGCCACTGGCGCCCAAGGAAGGAATATAAATTAAACCGAATTGCTCATGTGCCCTTCCTCACACTCATGAGTGAGCAAATTATGCCAGTTCTGGTTATCATGATATCTACTAAATACAAAGAAAGACTCCTTCTCTTTACCTTTGTGAGTACTAATAATGGTAGTGGGCTGGTGATTTTGCGGCACATGCATGATTCGATTAATATTTTCAACACCGAGCCCAATGGGTTGAACCAAATTAAGAAGGCCACCTGTCATATACGTACATACGTACATGGAGAGCTTGCAAGATTCAATCGAACAAATTAACAATTTTGACTTGGGTGGTGGTGAAATGTTTCAATCAGTACCATAAGCTATAGCTAGCTAGCTGAATTTAATAGAAATTAGCGCGAAATTCAAAACTTAAAAGGAAATCTCCTCAGCCATTTGCTGCAACGCCTGCTGGTGCTGCGAGATTTATCCTTGGGTTCAGCTGTGGCGCCTGTGGCAGCGTCGGGGACTGGGGCCGGGGGCCGGAAACGAAAGGAATCAATATTCCTGAGTTTAAGTGCTAGGTAATGATGAGGATCATCCACATCCCGTAGCCACTTGAGTTCAAAGCCCATCCCTGCCTCTGCTTCTGTCGCGATTTCAGGTTCAACAACCGCTATCTCATGCACCGGCTGCTTGCCATGCCGCCTGCTTAAGCTTGCTTCACCTCCTGCTGCCAGGGGAACCACAGGCGCCCTTTCTCCTCCTGCCTTCAACGCTAGATCCTGAAAAAAATCTTCAATTTCTTCCACAAACATATTCTTGATCACGCACATTTCCAACAATCTTTCAGAGCGCTGATCTACTTCCTCCTGCGATCCATTAATTGATAATCACTTTTATATATATATATATGTATAGTAATTTTCTGATTTGAAATTTTAAAATATTATGAAATTAAAATTTTAAAATTGTAGGATTTTAAAATTTTCTCAAATTTTTTCACACTTTAAAATATTAAATTGAATATAGATACGTTTTTATTTACAGTAATATTAAAATTTAACTCTATTAAATCTTATAATAAAAAAAAAAAGAGGACTTCACATTTAAAATATATTATATATGCGTGTATTAACACATTAACACACGGTACAATGCACCGATAACACAATTTCATACGCTCCGCGTACACAAGAAAATCAAATTAACCACAGTAAACGCTTCGTATTGCTTACATAATTGACATATTTGGTGTCTAAAAGACTGCACCTGCAACTCATGTGAGACGGCATTTTGACATCCCCACCTCGAATCAATAGTCTGCAAGCCACAATCACAGCTGCTGCCGCTATCACTGAACCCTTGAACCTTGTATAACTCATATCTGTCATCAACATGATCATCATCATCCAAACCAACCAAATAATCATCCAAACCTACCAATCATGCATATGTAAATTAAGCATTCTTAATTAATAACACACACATACATACCTTCTTTTGATTCGATTATGATCTGATTGACAGCTCCACGGCTGATTCCTCTGACTGAGCTCTTTTTAAGAAAATACGGCACGAAACACAAAGCCATTGCAGCATTACGCATTCGCCATTCCAGTCCTTTCAGAATCTCAAGCTCCATCTTCAGTGTATATTTTTCGTAATACTCCCTATTCAGATTGTTTTTTGCCTGCACATATACAGTTTTAATTTATATATGCACATTAATTAATTAATCTTCAATTGAATTAGTAATCTAATAAATAATATAATTTAATTTACATTACCAGAAACCTATGGAATGAGAAAGATTTGTCTCTCATCTTCCAAGCAATAATTAGGCAACAATTGGCAGCAAGAACTATGTCATCTCGCACACTTCCTACCACATTCTGCATCATCATCAAACAAACAAATTAACCGACGAGATTCATCAATCATCATCACGCTAAATCTAATCTAATTATTAATCTAATAATCTTTGAAAGTATGTTCCAATATAGAATAAATTAATTACCGGAAGTTGATTCCTTGAAATGAATCTATCGAAGTGAGTCATAGCAAGATATGGTACGAATGCATCAAGTTTATCAGGCGACGATTTTGAATTCTGCATGCCAATTAGGCACACAACAAATACAATGATCAGTACATTTCGGAAAACATATAATTTATTGAAAAAAAAGACTAATTAATTGTCAAATTAAATGAAACCCACTAAAATAATTATGTAACTCAGAGTTTTTAATTTTCCATGCATTGCCATTTGCATTTTAATTTCTTCTTGGAAAAGTAATTAATAATTATTAACAAACTAGAGAAAGAAATTAAGGGAGTAGGCCAAAGTTAAAGCAAAAATAAAGGCACATACTTGGAAGATGACAATGACAGCTATTTCTCTGAGAGTGGCTATTGTGCTCCCTTCAAATTTGTTAGCCGCCGTATCCACCATTTCGACTTTGAAATACTTCGAAAAATCTTCTCCATCGAATATCGGAATTGTGTTTTCACTAACAAAATCCATTTTCAACTTCAAAGAAGATCGAGCAGAACCTCTTTTCCGAAAAAAAAAAATTGATTTTCTTTTGCTTTGTTTGCGGAAAAAATACAAGAAAACTAAGAAATCAACATGGCCTTGTTATTTACAATCTATTATCTATCTGTGGATTAATTGCAAGCTTAATATTATGATCTTTTATATTTACAGAGGGCAGCAAAGTTGCTGATTCTTCAGTCAATTCAAGATGCTTTTTATTCAAATTTCAAAGTGAGTAGGTTGTTTTACCAATCCCAATCTCCAACAATGTTGCAATTTCCTATGAAGATTATCTGTTGGTTTAGGTCTTTATTTCCTCTAATCTAAATTAAATTTCCAAATTTTAAAAAATATGCAATTTCATTTGTTAGATCAATTAACTAGCTAATTAAAAATTTGGAGATTTGGATTGGTAAAACAACTACCTAATTAACTAAACTGGAAGATTAATTTTAGCTGAATTGGTTAGCACTGATCCCTTTATCTATGATAAGATGGAGGGTTCGAAACTTCGAATTCTCCACATTTCGTGTAACTGTGGAAGTAAAATTAAAAAGAGAAAAACACTTTATTTGAAACATAACTCTGTATATAAAAAAATTTAGAAAACATAAATGAAAGAAACAACCACAACATAAAATTAATAATTAAAAAATTTTCATGTGGCACAAAGCACAAACAGTAGCTAAAATTACAAGCAAGTTGAGAAAGAAAGAAACTCGAGGAAACTCCTTAAAAAAAAAGAAAGAAAGAAATTTCAATATGTTATAAGATAAAATACACTATATTAATTAAAGAATATATGTATGCAGATAATCAAGTAGTGAAGACTAAGGTTGTCGAAGTAAAATCTCTCAAGGGATAGTGGTCAGTACTATCGAATAATTTATGATGATGATCATCAAAATTTTTGACATAACTCAAAGCATCGTATCTGAAATCAGCCAACAAAGTGTCTGTGGTCGCGGGCATGTTCTGAGTTGAAGCAGCTGCTGCTGGTTCGGCACATGAAGTGGCCGCACTTATTATTGTCTTTCATCTCCTCATGACGAGGAGGGCTGCGGGATTTGTGTAAGCAACATGAGAGACTCAGCGATCATTTCAGCCTTTTCTTAAATGAATTACTTGGACCACTACTACTACTACTACTACAATACTTCATTAATGAGTCTGAAATCTGAATCTTTTCCCTCATATAATCAATCAATGCTGTTAAAACAAACAAACCCTAAAACCATCATCTTAATCAACAGCATGCGGTTGTCTGTTGGTCAAAGTGTTTAACAATCACGTTGTTAATCTCAATTTTTCCTATAGCGACTCTGCTGAAGGCAATTTAATCTCAATCACGTTGTTAACCTTTGAGGTTTCTAATTACGCGAACCATTACAGAAATCAAACAAAATTTCTTTTTTTAAAAAAATATATTGACAAAAATGTGCATTGCATGGGAGGAAGTCTATATATGGTCTTAATATGTCAACTGTTAGACACGAAATTTTACAGTACATCGGAGGTCGCGTGTTATAATAATCTGATATGGAATCACTGACTAACAATATTAGCATGTGGCAATAGAAATTTAAAAAATTTTGAAACAAAAATTACATATTATCCTCTTTTCATTATCCTACCAAAATTTTCAATTTTCAAAAAGTAACAGACAAAACATTAAATTTTTCTCACTTCCCTTTAATTAACTCAATCTTATTTTTTTCTCTTAATTAGTGGTTCTTCATCAGATTGTAATGCGCTGATGTACTGTAGATTTTCTCACTGCCAGTCTCCCCGGTCATCATGGAATATTAATTGATAATTTGATAGTGTTAAATTTATGTGTGTTCACACCTCCACACATTATATATTTAGCTCTTATTTGCATTGGAAGAAATGAGAGGAGAATAGAGGAATAGAAAGGATAGAAAATGAAAAAAAGTGAAGAAAAAGAAGGACTAATCTCAATTTTATTGTTTTGTTGGACATGAAATTCATTTTATTTCCTCTCTCCTCTTTTCTTCTCCTTCCATTTCTTCAAATCAAATATGCCACTAGAGAATTTTTCATCCTACCTACCTCAAATTTTTTGAGATTCATTATAAAAAAATTAAACTAAGGATGAGTAACTGATGCTATTTAAAATTTCTATTAACTGTATTTACATTTCATCAAATAAATCTTGTATTTGGACAGTTGAAAATGAAATTGTGTCCTTGCTGATTGCCTATTGCTGGGTGTGGGTAGGAACTGGAAGTCCTCTTGAGGTCGTTTCTGGCATGGTAAATATGAAGCCTCTATCCACTGCAGACGAACCAAAAACTTCTTCTCCTTGCGTGCCCAACGAGACTTCTCAGTTTCTGAATCAAGCTTCGATACTTTATGTGTCACTGATGCATCGGCTTTTGTAGAGCATTAAGCTCCTAATTGTGCAGCCATTTTCATAGATAGTGTCTATTAGCTGGACAGAATTTTACACCCCTTTAACACTTCCACTGGCCCAGGGAATTGAAGATAAAAGATTTGCAGCCTTTATCCACCGTGTGTGAACCATGAACCAAAAACTTCTCCCTCACTCCTTACCAGTTCCAATATCTTCTGAAACTATATGTGTCACAAATGGATCAACTTCTGTAGAACACGTAGTCCTAATTGCTCAGCCATTTTCCAAAGAGGGTTATTGTCAAATCGGGGTGACAAACTGTGATGAAGAATACTTTACACTGCTTTTAACACTTCCTTCCAAACTGTTTTCAGTGACTGTAGAGCAAAACAGGATGAATTAGTACACAAAATAAGTGGATAACCTGAAAACCTTCAGAGCAAAGATTGAAAATATCAACAACTAAGCTCTAAAATGAATTAAATGATTATGAGAAACAAACATATGAGGTATACAGAGGTATAGATATGTTAAAAAAATAATTTCACAACATGGTCACATTCAGTTACTCAGGAAACATCTTAACGGGCTGGCATCTCTTCTAGCAAGATCACTCCGGCTTCATAAACTGAGGTTTCCGATCAATATGAGTCAAGCACACAATACAAAAAACATCAACTTTTATGAATCAAGTTTAAGGGAAAGTGACATACGTTATCTAAGAACATTCGGTGAATTTTCTTAAGAAATTTAAAAATGGAGGGAAGTGCTCCATCAGGCTCGCTTTTTAACTGATGCAGCGGATGGTGTTGGCTGCAAACAGAAGTGTGGAAGAAATTTTATTTAAGAATTTTATTTAAGCGAATTTGTAGTTGAAAAACTTTTACTTCATTGCTTAATTCTTCTCTGTTATTTTCTGAGTACAACTTGAGTTCATATTTATATGCAGTAGCAAACTCTAGACATTACATTACTCACGCTTTAGATTTCCCAAGTCATGTTGCTACTCTTTAATTCATGTTGAAAACGAACTATAGATTAAACATCTTGCTAAATTTACTAAATTACTAATTACATTTCGACACCCCCTCTTAATTAGTAGTTTTCAATTGCTTCTTGAATTTTTGAAACTTCTCAATGATGACTGCTTTGGTCAGAAAATCTGCTGGGTGCTCATTAGTGCTAATAAACTCCACGTTAACCTCTCCTTTACTTACTGAGTCACAGATGTAGTGATAATGCAGCTCAATGTGCTTAGACTTAGCATGAAAAACATGGTTCTTTTTCATAGCAATGGCTGACATGTTGTCACAATAAATATTTGTTGCGGCTTCTTGATCGAACTGCAAATCCTTGAGAATTCTTCTAACCCAAACAGCTTCACAAGCTGATTTAGTTGCTGCAATGTACCTTGCCTCGGTCGAGGATAAAGCTACTAACTTTTGCTTCCTTGATGTGCTTGAGTTGGTGAGATAAATCAACAAACCGACCAATCTTCTATAGATTCTTGCATCTGCATTTTCTTTGTTTTTCATCATGTTTCAATTTTTCATTCAAACCATAGGAGTAGGCGCTGGTTTGCATTTGAACATGTGGAATTTCTTCAACAAATCTTTTATGTATTTTTTCTTGACAAAAGAAGATTTTTCCTTCGGCTTGCTTCACTTGACTGCCCATAAAATACTTCACTAAGCCCAAGTCTGTCATCTCAAAGTCATCTCAAATTCTTCCACCAATTTCAAACTAGTGCCATAATAAATTAGATCATCAACATATAGGCAAACTGTGAAGCCGAGTTAGTTACGTTCTGCTATAATCGTGCTGAGGTGGCTTGATGAGTCAGCAATTGTGGGTCAGCAGTTGGTTAATTAGTTATGACCAGGAGCTGTATAAAACACAGGGGGAAGGCTGACTGTATGGCACATTTTATCGATTCTTTGAGAGGCTTAGATAGAGAATGAAACAGTTCTTTGTATAAGTAATTTGTTCTCTGTCATCTGAGGTTTCATTGTAATTGATATAGTCAATAAAAGCTTCACACCCATTTGGGGTTCTTCAACTGTGGATATAGGTACTTTGGTACCGAACCACGTAAATCTTCTTTGCTTCTTTGTGTTTTTTTAGTGCCTCTTGCTTCCTTTCTTACGCGGTTATTTTCTTTCTTGATATTTGAGCTATCTTTGTTCTTGGTTGGTTAATCTGATTCTTGGTGACAAATCGAGCTTCCTTTATCCTTTTTTGCTTAACAAACAATAAGAAAAATCAATACCTTTCTTTTTGACATAAAGTGAAGGTTCACTTGAGCTTTTGTCAAATCCATTTTCAGTGAAGTATCTATCCATTATGCTATTCCATGCTCGAGGGGCTTGCTGCAAGCCATACAAGGCTTTTCGAAGTCGATAAACTTTGTTTTCTTTACCTTTTACTTCATATCCTTTAGGCTACTCAACATAGTCCTCTTCTCCAATTTCACTATTCAAAAATGCAGAGTCTACATCCAACTGAAGTGCATTCAATTCCATTTGGGCTGCCAAGGCAAGAACAATTTACATAGTCTCCATCCGAGCTGCGAGAGCAAAAGTTTATATAAAATTAACTCCAGGTAGTTGAGAATTGCCTTTCGCAACAGGATACGCCTTGTATTTTTGTTAGAAAATTAGAAAAAATATATGTTGAAAGAATTTGTAAAAAGTGTTTGATAAGAAAGAAAATGAACAAGAAAATGAAGAAAGTAAATGAGGAAGAATCTCGAAATCTTATTCTCTTAAAAAACTGTTTTACATTTGATATTTATATAAAGCAGAGCAACTGACTGGAGTTTGTTATAACTCTTATACACGCCTACTGAATTTGTTAACAATAATGCTGACTCAGCTAACTAACATGTACACATAAGCTAGAATGTAATCAGGTGTGCTTAATCTACACAACTCTAATCATGCTCTGTAACATCCCTTCTCAAGCTGAACTGTCAAGGATGGACATTTAGCTTTCTGCGAAAATGATGGAAACAATCAAAAGTCAGTGGCTTTGTAAGTATGTCTGCTGTTTGATCCTTACTCGGAACATATTGAACAATAATCTTTCTTGCTGCTATTTTTTCCCTGATAAAATGAATATCCAACTCAACATGCTTAGTTTTCGCATGATAGACAGGATTATAAGCTAATGCTATAGCACCTTGATTATCACACCACATAATAGGTGCTGCAGCAAGATTAATCTTCAACTCATTGAGTAAGGTTTTAATCCAAACAACTTCTGAGACAGCTTGAGCTAAAGCTCTGTACTATGCTTAAGTACTTGATCGTGAGACTACTTGTTGTTTCTTTGAACACCATGAAACTAAATTTGATCCTAGATATACAGCATACCCAGCAACTGATCTTCTATCATCTTTGTCACAAGCCCAGTCAGAGTCACTGAAGCAATTTACTTGTAACGTGCCATAGTGATAAAAGTGTAGGCCAAAATGAATGGTACCTTTCAAGTACCTCAAGAGTCTTTTGCATGCTTCCCAATGTTCTGCCGTTGGTGAAGTGACAGAGTTGTCGAAGCTCTTCAAAATAAATACTGATTCAACTAAATGAATTTGTAGAAATAGTGGAACCATGTCGAATCCCAAGAGAACTATGTATTTAATTCCTCAA
The DNA here is from genome assembly GCA_030449925.1 of Citropsis articulata. Lineage (NCBI taxonomy): Eukaryota > Viridiplantae > Streptophyta > Magnoliopsida > Sapindales > Rutaceae > Citropsis > Citropsis articulata. Next base: position 2,542,973 of record JASUUH010000168.1, read on the forward strand.
AGTTTAAAACAAAATTAATCTCCAAAGAAAACTAGATTTGCAGCTTTCTGCAAATAAACGGCGAACCGTTTATTGTTATCGGTGAACCGTTAATTTGGTGAATTTTTCTGGGAGTTAACCGGCTAACCGGTTACGGGAAACGGAAGACCGTTTATGATTTGTCCACTCACTGACTCTAATCGGCTAATCCGGTTAATGAAACCGATATACCGTTTGCGATTGGTTTCGTTTCTGGAGTTAATTCGGTCAACCGGCTGGTGAAATCCGGAAAACCGGTTACGGGAGGTAGCTTTTCTGGAACGATTTCGGCTGACCGGATAGGGGAACCGGCAAACCGGTTACGTGATTTCTCCTTTCTGCTCACTAACGGTCAGCCGTTTGGGACTAACGGTTAACCGTTTTTCTGGGTTTTAAGTTTGTAAAATAAAATAAAATAAAACAAAACTTTAAAATTAGACAAAGAAAAGATCAATCTTACCAAACTTCCAATCCAAGGGTGTCAATTCCATCCAATTGCAATTTTGTTCATAGGCAAAAAATATAAATTACTCAATCCAAGAACTTAGTCTACTTAATCTAATCCCATGAAAGCAATTATTCTCCTAATGTAATAGACTCAAACAATCGCCCAAATCCAAACTTATTACTAATTTAACTGGGCATCATCGTTCCATATCAAATTAAGTGATAGCATTAAGAATAGTGAGAATGACTAAAACAAGATTAATTAATTCAGATTACTCCAATTTAATCAATGTTGTATTTTTATTTCCCTAGAGCCTATCATGCAAGCTATGTAATTGTGGCCATCAATATACACACACATGAGCCAACTCTTTGCTACTCAATTCAGTCATTCACGACAATTACGGATCACAAACTCATGACTAGCGATAGACAATAATTCATAGACAATATAAATAATTCATAGACAATAAGAACAAGAAATAAAAATTACTTGAATTGAAGAAATTCTCGTTAGGTCCAAAGCCTCACAAAATTACAACTGGAATTGATTAACCCCTGGACCGGAATTAAAACCTTAGCCACTCATGGTGGCCAAACAAAAACAGAAATTGTTTGATGAAAAAGTTGCAGCCGTTACTTTGCTCCTTGTTTCTTCTCACGTTCCAGCCTCTTTTTCCTCACGTTTTTGCTTGGCCTTTTATATTGCTTTTTGTTTCCTTTTGCTAGCTTTTCCTTTTTCCTTGCAGTTTCCTCTTCTCTCAATGCTAGTAAACCGACTCCTTCTCCAATTCTGATTGCTAGGACCGAATCCTTCTAGGAAAAGGTCAGCCCACGTTTGCAAAGCCCAAATAAAGCCCTTTTTATCCAAATTTTATCGTAACCTCCAGGATTCATCTCCTAAATCAAATCAAATACAATTTCCACAAATTAGCACAAGATCAATCAAAATATGAGGGAATTAAACAAAATATAGTATGACTATTTATAACCTATCATGAAGATAAGAATTGACTCAACTTATTAACTGAGAATGTTATCTCAGGTCTTGTTAGAGTCACATACTGCAAGGTACCAATTATACTTCTATACTGGGAAGCACTAGAAATAATAGAACCAGACCCTTTTCTAAGATGATGACCTGTGGACATTGGAGTAGGGACTGGGCTACAATCTGTCATATCATGTTTTGCTAAGAGATCGGCTATATATTTAGCCTGAGATAGATGCAGTCCATCTGATGTTTTGGAAACTTCAATCTCAAGAAAATAGTTTAACTCCCCTAAATCTTTCAAAGCAAAGGTAGTTTGCATATTATGAATCACCTGCTGTACAGACTGATAATCTGAACCAGTAACAATTATGTCATCTACATATACTAAAACTAATAAAATATGGCCATTTTCCCACTTAAAGAAGAGAGAGTTATCAGATTTTGAGTTCAGAAAGCCCCACTGACCAACCATAGCATTTTTTAGCCTGTCAAACCATGCTCAGGGAGCTTGCTTTAATCCATAGATTGCTTTCCTGAGCTTGCAGATATGATTTGGTTTTGTAGAATCAACAAAACCTTCAGGCTGAATCATATATACATCCTCAACTAAAATGCCATTTAAGAAAGCATTATTCACATCTTTCTGTCTGAGTATCCACTTGTTCATGACAACTAAACTCAAAATTATTCTAACTGTTGAGGTTTTCACAACTGGACTGTAAGTTTCTATATAGTCTATCCCTTGTGTCTGATGAAAACCTTTGGCCACCCGTCTTGCTTTGTATCTAGAAACTGTGCCATCCATGTTATATTTTGTTTTGAAAACCCATTTGCTCCCTATTACTTTAACTGGTGTTGTTGGTAATACCAAATCCCATGTATGATTACTTAGAAGAGCTTGATACTCCTCTTGCATAGCCTTAAACCATTTTGAATCAGTTATTGCTTGAGAGACTGAGGTAGGTTCAGAGGGTGTGGCTAAAAGTGCAGCAAGATAAGATTTAGGCTTAAAACTTCCAGCTTTTGATCTGGTGATCATGGGATGGCCAACTGGTGGTGCAGGGGGAATAATATTAGGTGGTGATTGAGTGTTAATGAAAGGTTGAACATTAGAAACATGTTGTGTATGAGACTGAAAAATAGGAGAAGAAGAAGATGTATTTACCTCTGTAGGAAGTGTTGAGGAAGACTCTGAGAACTCTCTTGCTGATGAAGATTGCATTGGAGGTTGTAATTTTAGAAAATGAACAAAGAAAGGAGGAGTGACAGTAGAGGAACTGGAAACTTTGTCAGTGGAAGTGCAAGATTTTGTGACAGAAGAGAAATCTAACCTAGGCATATATGGAAAGGAGTTTTCATAAAAAATAACATGGTTGGAAATATACACTCTTCTTGAAGAGTGTAGACATTGATACCCTTTGCATTGAGAACTATAACCAATAAAGGCACACCTATTGGACCTAAACTTAAGTTTGTGTCTATTATATGGCCTGAGATAAGGATAGCAAGCACAGCCAAAACTTTTGAGGAAATTATAATCTGATTTTTGATGAAAGAGTTTTTCAGAGTTGGCGTAGGTAATCTATTGATGAGAAATACTACTATATGAAAAGCATTCCACTAGAATTTCAAAGGTATATTTGCTTGAGCTAACAAAGTGAGTCCAATGTCAACAATATGCCTATGTTTCCTTTCTATTATACCATTTTGATGGTGAATATGAGGACAAGGATGTCTGAAATGAATTCTAAAATGACTAAGATGAGTAGTGAAACTTCTAAACTCTCCTCTCCAGTCAGTTTGGACAGTTTTGATATGTTTATTCAAGTGTTTTTCAATGAAGTTTTTAAAGGTTAAGAACACTTGAAGAGCATCAGATTTTGAAGACAATGGAAAAATCCATGTAAACCTACTGAAATCATCTAGAATTGACAAATGATAGGAGTAACCTTGAGTGGAAGCAACATGATAAGGACCCCAAAGATCAGGATACAAGAGCTGAAGAGATTCTGTTGTTTTAGTTGGAACAGAATCAAAGTGTAACAGATGACTTTTACCAGATTGACATGCATTGCAGAAATTCAAATCTGTTGTTTTATTTGAAGTAAAACTAGTACAATCTTTCAACACAGTCTTGAGAGTATGTAAAGCTGGATGTCCTAGCCTTTTATGAAGCAAATTGAATCAGCAGTATTTACATTAGCTAATAAGGCTGACTTACATGAACTATCATCAAGAAACAAAGAATGACTGAGGACATCTGAATTATTACAAGTTGAGGAAGGAAGATAAGCAAACATAGACTCAAACTTATTGGAAGAAGTGTGACAAAGCAAAGCTGAATTATCATCTGAGATTTGAGAGATAGTCTGAAGTTGATACAACCCTCATTTTGCAATTCCTCTAAGCAAGATGGTTCCAGAGCTCCTGGCCTTAACAAAACAACAATTTTCAAGAAATTCAATGGTAACATTATTATCAGCTAGAAGTTTGGATACACTAAGCAAATTCTTGGTTATTTTAGGAACATAAAGAACATGATTTAACAATAAGGTTTCATGTGCATTTGTGGTAAGCAATACTGATCCAATTAGTTTAATATGCAGAGAAGAACCATTCCCAACAAGTAATTTTTCACTTCCCTTATAAGCTTCTGGTTTTAGAAGCTTACCTGGATCATTGGTGATGTGATTAGTTACACCACTATCAATGTACCAGGTAGGATCTTCAACCATTTCTGGAGCAGGAATCATAGGAGCTGAAGAAGTACAATTATTGTAATCTCCAGCAAAGCCAAAACCTGATGTAGATGAACTTGCACCAGTAGAGTGACCAGAATGAGACACATAAAATGCAGTTAGATCTGGAGACATCATGTAGCCTTGGTAACCAAGACCTCTTGGTGAATTAAAGTTTACAGCATTCTGGTGACTAAAACCATTACCAAATTGAGGATTAAAACCTCTACCATAAGCATCATTAAAGAATCTCTCAGCTGAGTTTCCAAATCCTCTTCCAGATTTTCTTTGGCCAAGTCTGAAATTTCCATTAAAACCTCCATTGGCTTGACCCCTTGAAGGTACAAACGCAGAATTATACTTATTTCTGCATTTATGTGCTCCATGTCCAGGTGCAAAATAAATTTGACAGATAATGACTGAATTTGCATCACCAGATTGTCTATAACTACTATTATTTGTATAATTCCCAAATCCACCTCCTCCATAAGCTCCAGTGTTATATTTTAGATTTCCATTAGCATTTCTTCCATTATTAAACTGCTTTTGAGCAACATTAGCTGACAAGTTATGAAGCACATCACTGGCAATCTTGCCTTTTTTTTCTGCTCTACTCTATTTTCATGACTTAACAATAGAGAATAAAACTCATCAAGATTGATCTTGTCACCTCTAGCTAAGACAGTTGTAACAAGAGACTCATAATCTGAGGAATCCAGTCCAGTCAAAACATGTTGAATAAAATCACTCAATTCAACAGGTTTTCCAACCAAAGCTAAGCTATCAGATAGTTTCTTCATTTTAGTAAAGTAATCAATCATAGACATAGATCCTTTTTTAGATGTTTGAATCTGCATCTTAAGTGGCATTATTCTAGCTTAAGATTGTGAGATAAACATACTGGTAAGAGTGTCCAGAAGTTCTTTGGCAGTAGAGCAATGGATCACCGTTGCAAGTAGATTTTGTTGAATGGACGACATCATCCAACTTAGAATCAACTGGTTAGTCTTCATCCATGCTGTATACTCTGGATTAATTTCTCGATCCTCTGTATTGGTTGAATCAGTAGTTGATGAGAGATAATGCTCTGGATAGACTTGATCTCCATTGATGAAGCTCTCTAAGCCGTTACCCTTAATTGTTGTTAAGATCTGAGTCCTCCAAACAATGAAGTTATTCTGATCAAGTTTAACAAGAGTAACAAAACTGTAAGAGCTTGTGATTTGATTTGAGCTCATTATTGTTTGCTCTGATACCATGAAAGAATTTGTAAAAAGTGTTTGATAAGAAAGAAAATGAATAAGAAAACGAAGAAAGTAAATGAGGAAGAATCTCGAAATCATATTCTCTTAAAAAACTGTTTTACATTTGATATTTATATAAAGCAGAGCAGCTGACTGAAGTTTGTTATAACTCCTATACACGCCTACTGAATTTGTTAACAATAATGCAAACTCAGCTAACTAACATGTACACATAAGCTAGAATGTAATCAGGTGTGCTTAATCTACACAACTCTAATCATGCTCTGTAACATATGTGTTGTAATTATATATTAGCAGTAAATTAGTCATTAGCTGTAACATAGCTATTTATGTGCAAATCTATGTATTTTAGGAAAATCTACCTAGAAATTATTCTTTCCTTAAATAAATGATTTAGTTTCCTGATATAATGGTTTTATGTGTGCTGTAAATCTCTATAAAAGAACAATCTCAATGACAGAATAATGATTCCGTGCAAACCTATTTTTCAAGTTGGTATCAGAGTAGGAATAATATCTTACCGAAATTCCTTTTTTTTTCTTCCTTTTGATCCCTGCACCCTAAAACCATGTATGACGCTTCGTCCAATTCCAATATTATCCCTCAATCCTCCATAAACAATCCTAGTAGTATGGATGTTTCAAAAATCAGTGCTACCTCTTCAGAATCTCATTCTGTACAAATCACCACAATTCGTTTGAATGGTGACAATTTTCTGAGATGGTCTCAGTCAGTTAGGATGTATATTAGAGGGCGTGGAAAAATGGGCTATTTGACTAGTGAAAAGAAGGCTCCTGCAGTGGATAATCCGGCCTATGTTACATAGGATGCCGAGAATTCCATGATGATGACGTGGCTTGTGAATTCAATGGAAGAAGATATTAGCTCTAATTATATGTGCTATCCAACAGCACAAGAGCTTTGGGAGAATGTAATTAGATGTATTCTGATCTCGGAAATCAATCACAGATTTTTGAATTGATTCTTAAACTCGGAGAGATGCGACAAGGGGAGCACAACGTCACAAAATATTTTAATTCCTTGAAGTGGATTTGGCAAGACCTTGACCTTTTCAACACCTATGAGTGAAAATCTCCCGAGGATGTTCAACATCATAAGAAGACTGTTGAAGATGGCGGCATTTTTAAGTTTTTGGCTGGACTGAATGTCGAGTTTGATAAGGTGAGGGGGAGAATTATTGGAAGACAACCCCTACCTTCAATTGGTGACATTTTTTCAGAGGTCAGAAGAGAAGAGATGAGAGTTGGAGGAATGTGATGCTTGGCAAGAAGGGAACTGGGGTTGCTGAAGGTTCTGCTCTGGTCTCCATGATTGGAAGCAAGACTTCTATTTTGCAACGCAAATATGATGAAAAGCAGCAAGTTTAGTGTGATTTTTGTAATAAGCCTCGCCATACTGCCAATGAGGTTGAGACCAGCCCCTTCACCAAAGAGCAGATGGAGCATCTTCTTGCACTATTAAAATTTAATTCAGTATCCAATGTTTCTAGTGTTTTTGTGGCACACACAGGTAATAAATTCTATGCTCTATCTTGTCAATTTAAATATGCTCCATGGATAATAGATTTAGGAGCATCCCACCATATGACCAATTCCTTACATTTGTTTGAGACTTTTTCACCATGTCCCGAAAATAAGAAGGTTAAGATAGCTTATGGTAATCTCCAACTAATTGTAGGAAAAGGCCTTAAAAAACTTTTTGAGGGAGTAGATCTTAAATCTGTTCTCTATGTCCCTAAACTTGCTTGTAATATCTTGTCAGTTAGCAAACTATCTAGAGACTCTAACTGTTTTGTTATTTTCTATGAATCCTATTTCATTTTTCAGGACCGGAGCTCGGGGAAGACGATTGGCAGTGCTAGGATGATTAATGGTCTCTATTATTTCGAGGATAAATTTCTTAGTAATAAAATAGTTCAAGGGCTAAGTACTATTAGTTCTTTATCTGTTCGTGATCAAATAATGGTTTGGCATTGTCGTTTAGGGCACCCAAGTTTTCCTTATTTAAAACATTTATTTCCAGTGCTATTTAAAGGGATTGATCCTTCATCATTTCAATGTGAGAGTTATTTAATGGCAAAAAGTCAAAGAAAATCTTATATTCCAAAACCCTATCAGGCTTCAAGACCGTTTTATCTATTCCACAATGATGTTTGGGGTCCTTCAAAAGTGACCACAATTTCTGGAAAAAAAAATGGTTTGTGACTTTTATTGACGATCATACACGTCTGTGTTGAGTTTACTTAATGAGAGAAAAATCTGATGTAAAACAAATTTTTAAAGAATTTTATACGATGATTGAAACTCAGTTTAAAACAAAAATCAGTATTTTGAGATTTGACAATGGAACAGAGTATTTTAATAAAGTTTTAGCAACTTTTTTAAATGAACAAGGAATTTTACACCAATCCTCTTGTTCGGACACACCTGAACAAAATGGCATTGCTGAGCGTAAGAACAAACACTTGTTAGAAGTAGCTAAAGCCATGATATTTTATATGAATGTTCCAAAGTATCTATGGGGTGATGCTATACTGACAGCTTCGTATCTTATTAACAGGATGTCTACCAAAGTTTTACAATATATCACCCTGTTGGATTACTTAAAAAAGATATTCCCAGAATCTAGGATCAATTCTGACTTACTTATGAAAATATTTGGCTGCACAGCATATGTGCATACTCCAAAGAGGCTAAGGTCTAAATTAGATCCAAGAGCTGAAAAATGTATTTTTATAGGGTATGCGCCCAATAAAAAGGTTACAAATGCTTTAATCCCCTTACAAAACGTTTTTCTGTCACTATGGATGTTTCTTTCATGGAAAATACATCATACTTTACCAAAAATTTGCTTCAGGGGGAGAAGATAGTTGAACCAAATTTTTGGGAAATTGCTGAACCTTTACCTAGCACACTACTTGATAACTTTTTTGAAAATGAAAAAGAAACCTTGGAAACTAGGCCTAAAGAAACCGAATCTGACATTGGTCTAACAGAAAAAGAAAAACTACGAATGGAAAAAATTAGAAACAATCTTGAGCCTGTGGTTTATTCTAGGAAAGGTGTCCTTAGAGATGGTAGAGACCAGGCCATTATCCTAGCACGTGGTCAACCGAAAGCCCTAAGTAATGGTCATCCAAATGCCTCAGGTAATCCTTCTTCTATTCCTTCCTCTTCCTTTCCTATTGCTGACTTAAACTTACCATTACGATCAGATTCTAGGGAAGAGAACTCTGCACCTGAATTTATTTTGGAACCAGCCTCTGTTATCCTTTAACAGAATCTTGATCTTGACTTCCCCATTGCCCTTAGAAAGGGAACCCGAACCTGTACCAAACATCCTATTACCAAATATATTTCCTATCAAAACCTTTCTGACAATTATAGAGCTTTCACAACAAACATTTCAAAGCTTGTTGTGCCTATAAATATTCAGGAAGCACTTGGTGATCCGAATTGGAGGTTGGTTGTGTTTGAAAAGATGAATGCCTTGAAGAAGAATGGTACTTGGGAGATGGTAAAATTACTGAAGGGAAAAAAGGTTGTTGGGTGCAAAAGGGTGTTTACTATCAAGAGTAAGGCAGATGGGAGTGTCGAGAGATACAAAGGCCGTCTTGTTGCAAAAGGTTTTACTCAAACCTGTGGGATAGACTACCAAGAGACCTTTTGCCCCGGTAGCTAAAATCAACTCAATTAGGGTCTTGTTGTCTCTTGCTGTTAACTCTAATTGGGCCTTACACCAATTGGACGTTAAAAATGCTTTCCTTAATGGAGACCTTAAGGAGGAATGTATATATGAGTTCCCCATCAGGCTTTGAAGAAAGGTGTGGAAATGGGAGAGTGTGCAGATTGAAGAAGTCTTTATATGGACTTAAACAGTCACCGAGAGCTTGGTTTGAGTGCTTTGGCAAGGTGATAAAGCGTTATGGATATATTCAAAGTCAAGCTGATCATACAATGTTTTACAAGCATTCAAATGATGGTAAAATAGTTATCTTGATAGTATACGAGGATGATATCGTGTAACTGGGGATGATTGTGATGAGCTAGCAAAGTTAAAAAGGAATCTAGCTGAGGAGTTTGAGATTAAAGATTTTGGGGCATTAAAATACTTTCTTGGGATGGAGTTTGCTAGATCTAGAGAAGGCATTTTTGTAAATCAGAATAAGTACGTTATTGACTTGTTGAACGAGACATGTATGCTAGGGTGTAAACCTGCTGAAACCTCTATAGAACCTAATATAAAGCTGCAACCTGCAGAAGCTGAGAATGTGAAGAATATGGAGCGTTATCAGAGACTTATTGGGAGATTGATTTATCTATCCCATACACGCCTAGATATATCCTTCTCTGTTAGTATGGTTAGCCAGTTTATGCATGCCCCAGGACCGGCACACTTTGAAGTTGTTTAAAGAATTTTAAGGTATCTAAAGGGGACATCGGGCAAAGGACTTTTGTTTAAGCCATATGGACACTTGCAGATTCGGTCACATGATGCGATTAGGTGGAAGCATAGAGACCAAGATTCACTTACGGATCTTGTTTGTTGTTAGTGGTAACTTAGTTACATGGAGAAGCAAGAAATAGAATGTGGTCGCTAGGAGCAGTCCTGAGGCTGAATTTAGAGTTGTAGCCCATGGTATTTGTGAGATCATGTGGATTATGAGGTTGTTAGAAGAGTTAAAAGCGACAAAATCATCTCCTATGAAGTTGTACTGTGACAACAAGGCAGCAGTCTCAATAGCACATAATCCAGTCCTTCATGACCGCACAACATGTGGAGGTTGACAAGCATTTCATCAAGGAGAAGATAGATAATAGATTGGTTCATATGGAGCACATTCCTACTGGAGAATAAGTGGCTGATGTCTTTACCAAAGGATTACACACAAAACAGTTCGATTTTCTAGTTGGCAAGCTGGCTATGGAGGATATCTTCAAACCAGCTTGAGGGGGAGTGTTAGAGAATTAGAAAAAATATATGTGCTGTAATTATATATTAGCTGTAAATTAGTCATTAGTTGTAACATAGCTATTTAGGTGCAAATCTATGTATTTTAGGAAAATCTACCTAGAAATTATTCTTTCCTTAAATCAGTGTTTTAGTTTCCTGATTTAATGGTTTTAGGTGTGCTGTAAATCTCTATAAAAGAACAATCTCAATGATAGAATAATGATTCCATGCAAACCTATTTTTCAAGTATTTTTTAATTGAACCATATTCATTGTAGTTGATTTTGAAGATCCATTTCAGCCCAATTGTTTCTTTTCCATGTGATAAATTAACTAGCTCCCAAGTTTTATTTTTCACAATAGTGGCCATTTCCTCGATCCAATCTCTATTTCTTGAAGCCTCTTTAATGTTATGAGGCTTGCAAGAAAATAAAGCAAGTTCATATGACTCATAAATTTCCCTCAATGATTTTATCTTCCCTGGAGGGCTTTCATCAACTGATAAACTTTCTGTTGTTGAATTTTGAAAATTTTGTTCCCAATTATTTTGCTGTAAAGAATTTGGTGGGGACGAAGGAGTTCCAAAAAAGCTAGATGATTGAGATTGACCTTTTTCCCACTGCCAAGCTGATGCCTCATCAAATACGATATCTCTTAAGATAACAAGCTTACTTGTTGTATAATCCAACAACTGATAGCCTTTAGACTCGTCAATATAGCCAACAAACAAATACGTTTTACCTTTTTCATCAGAATTTTCCCTATTTTGAGCTGAAATAAGAGCATAAGCAATTCTCCCAAAAATATTCAGATGATCAACAATTGGCTTTCGGCTGTGCCAAGCTTGAAATGGAGTTCTGTCTCTAACAACTTTTGTAGGGCACCTATTAAGAATGTACACAGCTGGATGAGATGCTCCTGCCCATAAGCTATAATAAATACCTTTGCCTTTCAACGTGCTTCTTCCCATCTCTATAATCGTATGGTTCTTCTGTTCTACCACTCCATTTTGCTGTGGACTTTGGCTGATAGTGAGTTGCCTTTGAATCCTAAGATCCCTGCAATAATTCATGAGCAAAGTGTAGATAAATTCACTATCATGGTTAGTTCTCAAGGTCATTTTGCATCCACTTTGCCTTTTTGCAAGAGCTTTTAACTGGAGAAAAGTTGAGAAAGTTTTGATTTTTCATTTAAAAAATAAATCCACATTATCCTTGTATTATCATCAACAAAAAGAATGAAATATCTCTTATTATTAAGAGAAAGAGAGTCCTCATCAACAAAAAGAATGAAATATCTCCTGTTATTAAGAGAGAGTCCTTGTAAGATCACGAATATCAGCATGCACCAATTCCAATGGAGTTTTGCCACTCCATGAAGTTTTAAGGAAAGAAAGTCTATGCATTTTTCCATATACACAGCCCTCACAAACTTTTTCATTCTTCCGGTCTTTCTTGCCATTTCTATTCTGATATGGATTATTAGTCTTGGACTGAAAAGCTTGCTTCCTGGGCTGTCTTGAAGATTGATTGGTTCTTTGCTCATGAGAGTGTAATAAACTTGACAAATCTGAAAAATTCATCGTGGAAAAATCCCTTGATTTTTTAATAGTTGCTACTACATTATCAAACTCGGAGGAAGACGTCTGAACACATTTTCATTCACCTTCTTGCCTTCAATGGTGTCCCCGCAACCTTTGATCTAGTTCACATTCTTAATTACTCAACTGCAAAAATCTTAAACCCCTTCACAGTCTTTCGTTGATAAATTATTGATCTATTTCCACAAAGTCTGCAACTTGACAGTGACAGTCTTTTTAGAACCTTGAAATTCTTCTTTTAGAATTTCCCAAGCATTTTTGGACTTTTTGACACAAAAAATTCTAGGAAAAATTGACTTGCTAACACCTTGTTGGATGTATCGAAGTGCTGTGGCATTTCTCTGTATGTTTTCTTTGTACTGTTGTCGCTGTGCTTGAGTCCAATCTGAAGAACTCCCAGGTGGTTCAACATATCCATCTTCAACAACATCCCATAAATTTTGAGAGAGAAAAAGGTTAAAAAACTTTGTTCTTAAATAAAATGTTTTCTACACTTCTGCTGCACCAAACAAATTTGGTATTAGAGCTTTTCCAAAACACCCTCAAAATGACATCAAATGCTCTGCCCACTTTATTTTCATATGCACCTAGTCAAGTTCCGATATTTGAAGGAGTACATTTTAAATATTGCGAGTAGTCAAATGGAAATCTTTTTCTATAAATAAAACAGGAGATGGATTGATGGAAAAAGGTAAGGGAACTCAGTTTAGTTTAAGAATACTTTTAAAAATGCAGTAAACTAAAATTCACACTAAAACCAAAATTTGATACAAAAGTTATGCAATTACAACTTCAACAAAATCTGGACAATAAAAGTTTAAATAGATAACTAGATAAAAATTAATTTAAACTCCATAATAATCAACATTCTGATGCAAAAGTTATAAAGATACATATTTATAATGGCTTAAAATACAATTACAATTTAAAGAAAACCTAAACAATAAAACTCTAAGTAAGTATTTAGATAAAAATTAATTAAAATATTTCTAAATATTATAAACTTCAATCTAATTAGGATTTTTTTTTTAACTTCTTACTCTTTCATTAGTATTCAAGGAAAGAAAAACATAATGACCGCTCAATTGTCCATAATGAACCCAAGAATAGGAAAAAGTTGTCATTAAAAAAAAAAAAAAAACTAACAAAGTGTTGGCTCGTGTGATGAGTCGCCCAGTGGCTTGGTGGGTTCTTTGGGTTAGTCGCTGATTACTGTTGGGAGAACACATGCTCGGTTCGGCTAGGGCTAGTGCGGGTTGTGAGTGCATCTTGAGGTGTCTCGCGGTTGGTGGCCGCAAGAGATGTCTGCCGTTGTTGAGCCAAGAAAAAAAAAAAAAAACTCTGCTTAATCATAATGATTCTTATCAATTCAAATGATGCTAATTATAATAAAAAAATGTAAATCATAATAAAAGTTAGTCGGTCGCATATACACTTACAATTATGTGAATGCTATGGAATCTTATTAAAAGTTCCCACAACTCAAGTTGTGGAGCAAATCTGTTTGCCTTGTAGGATTTTGAGCAGGATGAATAAGAAGATCTTTAGAGTTAAAAGAGATGAAAATTTATGAAGTATGGAATTAGAAGAACCGTGAGGTTTCAATAAGCAAAGTCGTTGGGGGCTAAAAATGTGTCTCATATTGATTTTTTTTTTTTTTTCACAATAATTTTTGTCTAGACAATGCGAGATTATTTGTACCTTTTTAGAAATATTATCATCGTCATCATGATTGGTAAATTCTTTTCTTTTGAAGTATTTCATATTAATAATTATTTCCCATGTGGTAAGCATTTTCTACTTGTTAAATAAATATTCAGGCGCATAAATTTAAAAAAAAATAAAAAAAAGGCTCAAAGTCACAGGCGAAGGTTTAGTCTATCATTTTACGCTTCTTGCCATTATCATTTTTTTTTTTTTGCTCTCACGATCATCATTCTTCTTCCCCTTGTCATCATCTGATCTATGCTAAGAAGTGGCTTGGTCGAACTCTAACCGATATATTTGTAATAAATCAATGAACTCATGTGCTATATTGGCATGAACAAAGATTATTCTCCCAGATAAATGAAGAAAACCTTGAAACATTGCACCATCAAGAAAGAACAACAGCATACTATAGAAAATATTTACATCTAGCAAACTGATGGGTTTTTTTTATACCTATTTTATTAATACCATGAGGCAATGGTGAATATTTCTCCTAGATTTTTAATCCTTCCGGCAAATCATTGAAAAGCATCAACACGGTCATTCATTTCAAAAAGTCTTTCATATGTATTAGGGACAGTTTCGTTTTCACTTGCAGGTGCAACTTCTGTAACGGACCCCATAAATCCAAAGTCATCGTTTTCAAACATTAAATGTATTTTTCATTTACCTTATAGCCCTCTAATATCTCTTGAAGCGTACATAAAATTTGGAATATTTTTTGAACCATTTTTACAACCAAAAAAAAAAAAACACACAAAAATTTTTAAGCCGTCGAGTTGGGAATTCTATCAATAATGATTTTTGAATAAAATTTGGAGATTTTAAATGTCTAAATCGAACTCTTTAAAAGGTTTGTATTGATAAATCATGCAAATTATTCTTTATATACATAATTTTTTTCCTATGCTTTTTCACTCTTCTTCTAATGTTTCAAGAAAAAGCACAATTGTCAATTTAACTTTTGGTATTTATAAATAATTTTATAGCTAATATATATATATATAGAGAGAGAGAGGGGAAAGGATCAGAACAATGATCTCTATCACGTGATCATTGTCAAATGAAAATGGTACTGAGGGAGGATTCAGCAAAAATGGTAGCAAATGAAATCGTATATCATCATCAAATATGATCTAAACCAAAACTCAATAGTGCATGCACCATAATCTGATTTTTCTTTTTTTTATTAAACGAATTAAGGAGCTCTTGCAATGTAAAAACTTCTGTTTTTTACACAACTTAACTATATCATAATAAATTTGAGCGACAAGGGCAATAATGATTCAGATTTTGGTTGTTCCTTTGTATCGATGTAATTCAAGATCGATGGTGTGGGTGACTGAGACTGACTGTGGACCCTCCTCTGTCTCCTACTGGAGCTGAGCTAGCTTCATTGGGCGGGGTAAGTTGGTAGCCACAGTTTCATTTATATATTTTTTAATCTGTTTTTTTTCCCCCAATCATGGTATATTGAATTCGTATTTATTTATGTATATAAATGTAGCTGTTTCATAATTCTTCTGTCAAAGTGTCATGTGATAATTATCTGCAGCTTAGCTAGCTTCATATCAATAGTTTTTTCTTTCGAATTATGTTGATTGTTTAGTTAGAGAGTTGAGAGAGAGCTTATTTTTTAATTAGTTTAATTCTAATTATAGCTAGTAATGGCTGGTATGCTACCTGGAGTTGAATGTGCAAGAAGAAGAAGGATTCATCAAAGTGGAGGAGGGTGCAGCTCAGCCTCGGATGGCTTGACGCCAACGTCGTCTTCTATGTCTATGTCTATGTCTATGAGCAGAAGGTCCTCTTTTTGTTTATACACAAGCAGCCATGAGTCTCATCACACTTCTTCTATCTCTTCTCCGGTATTTTATTTCATATATATGCCCCTTAGTTATTTAATTCTAGCTCTCAAATGTCTATACATTTTTTTTCTTTCTTTTATTTGTTTATTTATTTTAAATCGATGATTTTGATTTGTCAAATTATTACCAGAGAAGCATAATTAACCAAGCGTGTCAAGATGAGAAGCTTGCAGGAGTAGCTAGAGAAGCTAAAGAAAGGTTAGATGAGAGACTCAGAACTCAAAGGAAATCCTCAGATAGCAATAGCAGGTAAAATACTTCCAGATGCCCAGAAGCCCTCTCTCCCTCTCTCTTCCCTTTTTTTTATTAAAAAAAATTGAATATATGGACCTTGTTTATTTGGATATATATTTATGTGTATATATTCAGGCAAAATGGCAAAGAGAGCTCAATATTGATGAATATTAATAAGTCTACGGTGTTACATACACAAGTGTTTGGATCAAAGAAGAGCGGTTCAAAAAGGTTTAGCTGGTCCAAGTTGAGCTGGAAAGCTTGTGAGCAAGAAGAGTGTGCAATTTGCCTCGAGAGATTCAAGGTTGGTGACACCTTGGTGCACTTGCCTTGTGCTCATAGGTTTCATGCGAGGTGCTTGTTGCCATGGCTTGGCACCAATGCTCATAATTGCCCTTGTTGCAGAATGCAAATCCTGCACCCTGCAGCTTCATTAGCAAATTAATTCATTATCATCATCTGCGCAATATGCATCTATTATTAATTCTTGTTTGTCTATATATGAATATGCAAGACTAGCTACTTTTGTTTAGTTAGCTAACAATCTCGTGTAATTTTTGTTTTTGTTTTTAAATTTTTCTTCGTATTATCATTATCTCACTGATAACGTACCCGATTAAGGCTTCTTGGGTTGGCGGCACTACCACCCAATCGAAAATAAATATCAGACACCTGGCTATAATTAACTTTGTACCATTCACTCCACGACTTGAAAAGTACTTGGTAGTTTGTGTAAGAAAGTAAGCGATCCACATAGCACTGGAGATCACTATCTTTTCATTGCTTTGCCCCACCTTGAATTGAATTTTCATCAAATAATGCTTCACACTTGTCTTCAAGTGGGCCAATCAATATCTCAAATCCAAAGGTGGGAATTATAATTATGTTCCTTCCGATCAATTTGATTATACGTCATGACCCACAAAAGATTCCATTTCAAGATTTTAAAAAAAAAAAAATCAAAAGATTTGCTAGAAACTTTTTAACGGCTGTCACGTAGAATATATCTGTATGGTTTGTATCACAAAAAGAAATGTAAAAAGGAATAAATAATGTTGCTTTTTAGTAGAGGTGGAATATCATTTTCCCCCACTAATGTGAATCACTCACAATCGTATAGTGTTCAATTGCTGATGTAATGGAGGATTAAGGCAAGTTTGGTCCCACATTTGTTTGGTGCTCTGTGAACAAAACTCGGAATTGAAACATCTGTTTTTTTTTTGACACAAGAATATTAAGTTATTATAGTCATTTGTGGTATGAAATCAGAAACTACATATCCTCACTTTAAATGCACGTCGCAATTTTGTTTCGAGATTTTTTTAAGATCCGTGAGAAAATTTTATTTTCCCAATTAATTTAAATTTTAAAATGGCTAACAATGTTAGTATATCTCCGTGCAATTTGATCTGGTTGGTTTCACGGCTTGGTTCTTCGTCGGGGCGACAATTTCACGGACAGGCTGTCCACCGTAAAACGACACCGTGTCACTCCCCAATACTTAAGAGTACATCTTTCCCCCCACAACGGCTAGTTTCAAGTGACCGTTAAATTTTTTTCCCAAGATTCAAACTCTTATGAACCGTCTCCTTCATACTCTTACTTACACCGCAACACAAATCAAACAGACAATCTTTTTGAGAGGAAAAAAAAAAATCCACCAAGAAAAGAAACTCAAATCCGAAAGCGCTGGCAACTCACAGCAACAATCTTCTATCTTACCCAGATAGCAAAATCTCTCAAAATCAACAGAAACTCACCAAAACAAGAAGAAAATCTAAGAAAATGGTGTATACGTACACACCCACATACTATACTTCGCTTCATGATTCAATCACCTCTCTTTGCAAGACTATTCTTCCATTTTCATTAAAGAAAAAGCGGTTGGCGGCGGCAGAGCACAGGCTGGCCAAGTTACAGTCTGATAATCTCAAGTGGCAGCAGGATTCATTCCACCAGATCTTGAACTTGATAGGTCTGCACAAAGAAGGGATTCTAGATGAACCTCAGCTTTTTTCTTTTAGATCTAATTTGCTCGACACCCTCATTGCTTCTCCCGCTGAACATGAGCAGCCAGTTATATTGAGAGATAAGCTGGTGTTCTTGCAGGTATTAATTCATTTTATTCAATTTTCTAGTCCTTAATTATTAAGCTTCATTCAACTGTACGTTATCTAGTGGAGGTTAGCTTTTCTTTCGCAAGTTCTTTTTATTATTTATCGTTATTGGGGGGTGTGGATTTTGCAGGAGCTGCTTTATGCAAAATGCATATCAGAAGATGAGTACCATTCATCAAAGAGGCCATTGTTGCAGCGATTGGCTGTTCAAGGGGCTGAGATTGGGGCTAGGGATGTGATTGTGGCGAATCCGGAAGATACCAAAGAGAATGCAGAAGAAGAATGGTCAGTCATTGACTTGAAGGATGAGAAATTGCAGGTTAACGATAACAAAGAGAACTTTCATTCAAGGAACAAGTTAAAGAACAACAAGTCTGCAATGAAGCAAATTAAAGAAGCAGCTTCAGTTTTTAGCTTTGCTTCATCTCACAAGAAACACAGAGAAGAGAAGAGCATTTTTACTATTGATCAATCACAATTCTCCATTTGTAATACGAATGATATCATGTGTTCCAGGGAAAACCCTTTTTGGAACACTCATTTGAAGGAAAATGAAAGTGAGACAAGATCAATTCTCATGCAAGAAAGCTTAACAAATGAAGCCTCCGTCAAGGGAAGTGGTGGTGTTGGTAAAGCTAAGAGAAAACCATTTAGGACTTTATTCCATAGCGAGGGACATCATGGTGGTGAAAATGGTCCAGATTTGGAAGAGAAAGGATCAAAATCAGCAAAGAAACAATGGGCTTTTGAGGGTTTTAAGAAATGGAAGAGAAATGATTCCGAGGATGAGACTGCTCCTCTACCTATCAATGAAAGATCAGATAGTGAAGCTTATTCGGGATCATGCAATCTTGTTTCAAGTCCTGTTGGAGAGGGACCGAATACTAGAGAGATCAAGAAGAAGTTACATTCAAATGGCTCTCCGTCAGATTTTTTCATCGATAAGGTGTAATGAGCTTTGAGTTTTAATCTCGTGCTTCAGAAAAATAGTGTTAATTTTCATCTCATGATGTTGTCTACATAAATTTTGCATTTACAGGTTTTAGGAGAGAACATAAAGAAGGAGTTGTCGCGAATTCAGTCAGAACTCTGTACTACAAACCCCAATCTGAAATTTTCGTAAGCTTTTTCAAGCGTGTTTTGAGTATTTATGGGGTACTTGTTTTTTGTTTTACGTCCTTATGTATGATGCGGGTTCCAACAGGAATGATCAAATCGAAGCAATTTCCACCACGCTTCCTGTAGATAAGGCTGACCTGAAAAAGTTTTTCCCAAAGTGAGTCCTTTATATTGTTTTCTTATGGCTTATATAAATATAGGTACTAGTAACTGTACAAAAGCCACTGCCTAATCAGACCTAACTTCAGGAAAAAATGGATAAGTATGGTGTTAGTGCAATCCTAATGAGACCTAATTTTAGTTGGGGGAAGGGAAAAAAGAAAAAGGGCAGTCAAAAGTAAAATTGAATGGACAAGTCATTGCTTTCCTAGCTGATCTCATTTCTCAACTGTGTTTTCTTGTGGAGTGTTCAAGGTCATGGTGTGATCGTTATGGAGATGTTGTGTTGGATGTGGTGAAAAAAGAGTTCAAGGATCACGTAGGAGACATGGAGAGTATGCGAAATGCAGCGAGGGAGAAGAAGCACAGCAACTTAGTGCGCTGGACAACTTTTGATGATGACGATGATGAAAATGGTCACCCAAGTCTTTTTGCTCGTAAGGATCGTTCATTTCCACCCAAGCAACAAAAGTTTTCTCGGAATGAAGATTGTACTAGTGGTAGCTCTAGGAACGTTGGAAATAATCCCCTCTTCAATGATTACAACGGAAAAAATGGAAACAACCTGAAACCTGAAGCCGCCTATCTCGAACATCAGAATCCATTCTGGAGCCGGAATGGCCCTTCTTTGCCGAATTAGTAGACCGTAGAGAGATTTGTACTTCTCGTCTTAGTTTTTGCTTTGTTTCTTTGTAGATTATAAACAATTTTAGAAGAATACTGTTCTTCAAGCCTTTTATTTCGCGTAATTTGGTAATGTAAAAGAAAGTTGCTATTGTATACTTTGGGTATTCAAGCCTGCTTTTGGTTGTTAATCTAATTTCTCTCCTTTGGGACCTTTCAAATAAGGGCAATAATTTTCTAAGTGGGGTATTTTTCAAACATGATAAATTACCACAGGATAGCACAAAGATGCCAGCAAATGCCATTTCCTGAACTCATCTATGGATAAACTTCCACATAGCTACTACCTTTTCGAAAATAAAATAAAAAACATCATGTGGCAAAGATTCTACAATACATGGGGACTTAATATCGCAATATTAAAAATTCATGCACAGGTTTATAGTAAGTATTGGTACATACAACATTTATGTAGCAAAAATCTGTTACTATATACATCATTATGCACAATTGCATCAAACAGATGGAATTTCCGAGTTGGATGATTCAGTGGCACCCTGACGAACATCTCTCCGACATAGTGGACACACCCTGTAAGCAGCAAGTGCAATGGAACAGTAAAGAGAACCATTAATATTAAAAAAAAAAAAAAGAAGGACCAATCAATGGTAAATCTTATTCAGGAAGGGAAAGAATATGGCATATATGAAAATAAGTAGAACATGGTAAGGAAATTACCCATGAATCTCTTTTAGCCATTTATCAACACAAGACATGTGATACTCATGGTGGCAAGGAAGAAGCCGTATTCTGTCCCCTTCCTCATACTCGGCCAAGCAGATGTAACACCTAGCAAACAACAAACAATTGTAAGCAATCAGTTATAGTCATCCCCATTCAAAGATTACAATCACTCTGCAACTTAAACCATCAATCCACACACACAATACCACATCACAGTAGAGGATTGATTCATAAAGAAACTTACTGAACAGGTTCATCCCCACCCTCAGCTTTATCCCCCTTTTTGTGACTCTTGATTGGGAATGAGTCAACAACTGATTCTGGTGCTGGAAGTGAGACCATGGATAAGGAAAGTGACACAGGCTGGCGATGAATTTCATCCAAGACCTGCAAATTTCAAGTTACAACAAAGGTACTCAATCCACTGGTGAAGCTATATGGTCATCTTTGAATTCTAATGCATGAGTAACTATAAACCATATAGAATTTTACTGGTCAATGATAACAAGGATTTGCAAAAATCCACTCATCTCACAGGAGTATACTGCTTTTCTCATGAGGCACATTTGGAAGGAAACAAAATTTTCTGAGAATTAAACTTAATTGAAAAGAAACCAATCATGACGCTAAAATTGCAGTTTCAAATATGGTATTAGATTAATAAATACAGAAGATAAGACATTTCATAGCTACACAAACAAATAATTAAGGAACAGCTTTTAAACCAAAGCATGGTAGAAGCATAGTTTCCTCTGTTCTCTCATTAATCGTAACAGACACAAACCTTAGACTGAAATCAAAATTCTCCTTAACGAGTCAACAAATATGAAAATGCAGATTATGCAATATATTGACTCATGAATAGATGAAAAAACATGATTTTGTGACATAGGTAGAGAACACGCAAGTCATTTAAGGAAGACTACCTCAAACAGAGCTTCAGCAAGCATGACAATTCGTGATATTGCACGGGTACCAGAATCCTCACTCATCGCGAATGACTCACATGAGCATGTACCATCAGGATGGAGTCCAGATGGACAGAATGTAGTTCGCGGGCTATTCTCATCAAGGCCAGCTCGAAGTCTTTCCCAGATCTGAGAAACGTCACATAAAGCAGTACATAAAAATTACCAAAGAGGCTGAAAGAAAAATTGTTGTGATTTCCATTCTCCCATTATTAACTTAAAAAAGTCAACAGACTAAGTTCCGAGAAGAAACTATATCAATGGTGAAAAGTTGACCCTTATGGTGCGTTTACTTCATGGAATGGAAATGAACTAAAATGAGAATGGACTGGGAATGAGAATGGGCTAGAATGGGAATAAGGAATGGAAATGAGATTCTAATGTTTACTTGACAAAAATAAATGGGAATAAGAATGTGCTGGAATGCCATTGATGTGTTTACTTGGCAAAATATATGGGAATGAGGAATGGGTATGAGAATTAATTTACCAAAATACCCATAGTATTAAATAATATAATTTTCATTAACTAGATACATGTATAAATATTATTATAAAAATGCTATTAATTAAAAAAATAAAATTTTATTAACTTTATTATTTTAGTTATTATTAATTATTGTTAATATTATTTTTAATAACAATAATAATAACAACAACAACAATAAGGATAATATTGTTAATAATGATAAATTAATTATTTTTATTGTTAATAATGATAATATTAACAAAATAATAATTAGAAAGGTATAAAAGTAAATATATCTTTCATTCTCATTCCTTCATTTTCATTCCCTACCCCCCATGGGAATGAGATTCCCATTCCTTATTCCCAAATTGTGTGGGACCCACACATTTTATTCACATTCCCAAATTACATTTTGCCAAGTAAACATAGGTTTCATTCTGATTCCTTCGTTCTCATTCCCCAAACCCATAAGTAAACACACCATTAGTTATTTGACACTATGGGAATGGAAAACTAATCATCAATCATTATGCATAGTTTCCATCAACCCACTAACAACTGAAATGAGAATATAGCTCGTACTGAAATGAGCCAAAAATGGTACTAACCTATGATCACAATGAAAATCCTTAACAATATGGTCGATTGACAAATTTATAATTATTATGAAAAAGAGGGGGGGGGGGGGGGGGGAGAGTACGGCTGCAACATACAATGCAGACTGCAAGTCAGTGCATAATCTTTGTGTAAAAAACGCATTTTAAACCTTACCTCAGATCTTGAATGCCTTCTTCGCTCATTCAAGCTATGAAATCTCCTGCCCAAGTAACCTGAATCACCTCCTACACCATCATCGAAGTAGTCACCACTGAAATCAAGGAGCCATCTGTCATGGGATCCTAGATCGCCAGTATCGTCTGTGGAGAAAACAATGGTTGGAGAATCAGTTAGCCTTCTAGAACTACGTCTTGAAAAGGCATCCCGAAACATTCTCCTGCTATTCCTTCTGGCCTCACGGTTATCTGTATCAGCATTTCCACGAGACAGAATGTTGGAGGAGATACTAACCACATCAACATGTAGCACATTTCCATCAACTCGGTCTTGGTCCCTATGAGACACAAGAAATCCTAAACCTGCAGGCAACGCCCCTCTAATAGATTCCTCTCCAAGTGAGTGAAAAGCTACCGGTAAATCAGAGGCAAGAGAAACAGGATCAGAATGAGAATTATGCACAGGTATCACTTCACTCTCATGAGTCTCTACAGACACCCCAGCAGAAGCAGAATCATCAAGGCTTTGAGAATACGAACAGCTTGGCTCAGGACCAATCTGAGATACACCTTCCGCTGGATTTTCAATACCATTGACTGCATTCTTGTTAGCCGAATCATTTACAGAGACAGGTTCTGAAGATTCTTGGTCTTTAAAAGAAGTACTAGCTGTAGTACTACTTCTATCCCTATAATATTCATTGGGACTAGAATCAGCACTTACCAGACAAGGAGGAACTAACTCCTTGCTATCAGCCAATCCTTTCCCATGATTATCAGGCCCACTATTTCTCCTACCATCTTCAGCATAAGTACCATCACTAACTGCAGTACTGCTTCCAGATGAGGCTCCAGTTACAGAATCAAACTGTGTTCCTGTACTATGTATCAAAGAAGATACTGGGGGGTTTTGGGCTGCATTGATGAGAGGATGATGACATTCTGAAGAGCTCACCTCGTTTTTATCTGAATACTCTTCCATCTACAAATGAAAAAAACACTTCAATATATCAATCCTCTGCCACATGATGCTAGATTTACCAAGTGAGAAAGTCAAGGGGCTGATAATCTGTGATGCATCATAACTTTCATCCTCTATAGAACCAACTTCAGCAATCAAACTGAATGAGTCATATAAACACTAAATGTGACAAATGCCAACAAGATCAGCTAAACCCATCTAACGCTAAGCACCAAGCAGCACTGCAAGGTGCAAATAGATCAAATCACTAGTGCAGGAGCACTCATAAACCATAAAGAAACTTGATAAGTCAAGGAAAAATAAATGATAATTGGCAAAAAGGAGCTTTTCTAAAATAAGTAACCCCAAGAGTTACCCATAATCCCTCAATGTCACAGTGATTCCTAACATTTATAGTCAGCAAGAAATTCTTTATCAGGGTTCTGCCAGAACCTCCTTCCATCAATAGAAAAATAATGTTGACTAACAAAACTAATTCCAAGCTGAAGAACACATGATCCACCATCAAGCCATGTAATCATCCAATCCTACTAAATTAGAATCTCTGTTCACTACAATGAAGATATGATACCTGAACAGTCCATTTCACAAGACTAACCTGGGACCCACATTCACAACTGGTTCAAATTCTTCGCAATTTCTTCAATAATTATGCTAATGATATTTCTACAAGCACAAACAAATAAGACTACCCACACACAACCCTAGAAAATAAAATTCTAGAACAAAGTAAACTCATAGAAGAAATTAAAAAAAAAAAAATCAACCGGGACATGCAGGAGGTCCGCATATCAGGAATGGTTTCAGGGCAAGTCAAGCGCTTGCGGCCAAGCACAACTGGAGATTACAGTACAGAGGGGTCTTTGGAAGGAAATTCTAATCAGCAACATGCAACTTTAGGCAAAGTCAAAGACATTGGGAAGAATTTTCGGAAGAACATACAAAATTTCCGGAAAATACAGAAATGGGTGGATTAGCTTAATCAGATCTCCGAGCACCGATAAATTACGAAACAGAAAAAAATTAAAATCAAAATAAAATAAAAAGTCGAAAAATTTAGCGTGAATTGACCGGGACTGATGACGAAGACGACGGTGGTAAAGTACCTCAACGGCAGCGGTTCGAGATGAGGAGCACCCACAGAACAGAGACGGCAGTAGTTTCGATCGGCGATTGAGGCGGGTACGACTTTGACCCGACCCGAGTCTACTGCTGCCTGAACCCATTTGAGAATTGTAGTTGTAGATTGTAGAGAGAGAAAGTGTCTTTTTTTTTTTTGGGTTTTCGAAGTGTCTTGTGAGTTATGAGGTTTGAAAAATGTTATCAATTACTTTTTTGAGTTTTGTAGATGCATTTTGTTTTCGTTTCTTTCGTTTTTGTCTTTTTGAGTTGAGGGTACATTTAACATTAGGCGTGCCACATATACATTTCCCATACGTATAAGTATTTCAATATTTATAATAATATGATTGTTATCCTATATTTATTGGATATATATATATATATATATGAAACCAATAAAACCTTTATTTTTTTTTTATTGGTTTCTATTGTGTTTTCAAGTTACTTTTTAATGGATATAATGTATGTATGCGTATATGTATTTATGAAGAATGAGAGGGTAGGAGGCTAGTTACGTGTCCCTTGTTTAAGTAAAGACTTTTTGGTTTGGTGAGGTGTTGATATAGCAATTTCCATTGTTATTGTCAAACACACGAGTGTGCAATTTAAGCAAATTCTATATATTTTTTCTTTTCAAAATAACAAATAAATTAAGTTTGTTGAGCGGAGAAAAATGATCTTATTATAAAATATTTTGGTTTGGTTGTCTAAATTTAGAGCTGATGATAAAATATAATATAATTATTTTGGTAAATATGTTTGGAATTGTCTTATTTTCGAAGTGAATTTTTGCAGTAAAAGAAGCTTAAAATGTGCCCAAAATAAGAAAAACACAATATATTCAACGAGTAAAATAAGTTGCCTTAAGAAAATTAAGAAAATACTATAAAAAAAAAAAGTGAAAATGAGTTGCAAAGTAAATTATAAAAACACTTAAAGACCGAATGGCGTATGGCTCAAGTGGGTTCACCAGTCAATTCCGTTCCTACCCGTCGTTGCTTGTGTCCCAAATTGCCTTGGGAATTGACCAATAAGATGGTCAATGTCGTTATAATGGGCTCATTCATGCCTAATGACCCGCAAAGGTAGTTTCTCGGCCTTCAAAGATTCGTGGAGAGGGCTGCTATTCAAACCCGGCCTGTTTCTAAATACACCTAATAAATCCAATTCTTGGATTGAGATTTCTAAGGACCTGTTTGGTATCATTTTCAATCACTTGTTTTCATTTTCATTTTAAGAATACAATGTAAAACATGTTTGGTGCGGTAGATTTAAAAAATAAATTATAAAACAAATAATTCAAATTTTACTTTATAGTTATAAAACTGAAAACATGTTTAACTCATTCTCATTGAATCGAAAATCAAATTCTAAAATAAATTAAAAAATAAAGCCTTCGATCCTAATTCATGCCTCTCTTTATCCCAGATCTACTCTCTCAGAGATACTCTTCTTCTTCAACTACACCACCGTCATGCCTTTCTCTCTCTCTCTCACGCTTCTTCAAGCAAAATCGACAATCGTTGCTGCCTCGCCCGCCGTCATCGCCGTGGTGGTAGTGGTTCTACATCTCTGCTCTGCTTCGGCTGGTGGTGGATCAACTGTTGTTGCTACGTTGAGGATGGTTGCTGCTGCTTCGATGGTGGTGCATCGACTGCTACCGCTTTAGCTGGTGGCCGCTGCGTCTATTTAGGTAGATTTTGAAAGGGGATTATGGAAAGGCACTGTACTTTTCAGGAAACTGAATATGCAAGGTAAGAAGGCTGATCTTGTTTTGATTGCCAGTGTGCTAGTGGCTGCTGCTAAATCAGCAAATGTATGGCCTGGTGTTGTAATACATGGTTATGTTATTCGACATGGTTTTGAATTGAGCGTCATGGTTTCTTCTGCTCTTATAGACATGTATTCAAAATGTGGATATTTGGGCTTAGGTATTCAAGTCTTTGAGACTATGTCAGAAAGGAATATCATCACTTACAATTCAGTAATTTTGGGTCTTGGTTTGCATAGATTTACATACCAAGCATTTGAAATTTTTCGGGATATAATAGAAAAAGGATTAAATCCTGATGAATCTACTTTCTCTGCTCTTCTGCATTTGTCATGGTGGCCTTGTTAATGATGGCCGTGACATATTCGTGGAGGATGATAGACAATTATGGCATCCAAGCAAAACCGAACATTACATTTACATGGTGAAGCTCTGGGCTAGTTGGAAATTTGGAGGAGGCATCTTCATCTGGTCCTTGCCAAAGCCAGTGGACCTCATCCCAAGGAGCACTATTATCATGTTGTCATATCTATGGAATTGAATGGCGTAAATTGTTGCTCACCAACTCTTTGAAAATGATCCGAGGAAAGGTGCATACAAAGTGATGCTTTAACACATACTGTTGAAGATGGAAGGTGGGATGATGTCATGAAGTTAAGGGGATGATATAGTGGATGATGGACTCAAAAGAAACTGGGTTAATGGTCTCCGTGAGCAATTAATATAGAATTGATGAATTGGCCTTTCAAATCCTCTTTTATACCAAACAATGACAATATAAGATTTTTTTTAATTAATGTTAATTTTAAAATTTTATCATCATGTAATTTTTTTATAATAATTTTATTTAAATTATTAAATTGTATTTGTGTATATATTAACTAAATAATTATTTTATAACTATAAATATGAAGTAAATGCTTAGTAAAAACTATTTTTGGAAAAAATATTCCCAAACGCATATTTTATGTTTTTATCATTTTTAATTGTGTCTACTAAACGCATATTACTGTTTTCAGTTTTAAAAAATAGGATACAGAAAATAATACCAGACGCATATTTAAATTCGAAATACAGCAACTATAAAACATCATTTTTATTTTCATTTTTATTCTCATAAAATATAAATCCAGAAACAATACCAAAAGTGCCCTAAGTTGTAGTAACCTCCTATCTTTGATTTTCTAGTTGGCGAAGATCAACTTGCAAGAGTAAGGGAATTCAAGTTATGTGGCTAATTGCAAAACAATGGCTTCAAGCCTTTAACAGCTAAAAATGGATTTTGATCTTATATAATTAACCTAAGTGATAGTTTTAAACGATGACTTCAATTCTCATTTTAATTTTGCTATTTGGTTGGAAATAACTCTAAAAATGAGGGCTAGAGACAGAAACATAGAGAGAGAAAGTTATTTTTCGTAACTTTTATTTTATTTGTTTAAATTGATTCAATCCCAATACTTGATTTCATTAATTAGTAATAAACTACGCATATTTGTTCAGCAAAAAAGCTCCAAAACTTAAAACTTAAAATTTGTTTGATTGATTTAGATTAAATTTTATTTTCATATTTTTGTTAAGCTAAATTGAAAGATCCAACCAATTGATGTCTCTAGGTTAATGATGTTTACCGATTTATTTAGTAATCACATTAGAATAGAATTTGGTTGTTAAGGATATATTTGTATTTATGTGGATATGTAGAGTAAAATTTTAATTTTATAAATTTCAATAATGGGTTTCAATAATAAATGTATTTAAAAAGTATTTTAGTATGCTCAAATAACCCTACTTTTTAAAATTTTTTAATATTATACATACTCCATCTAATTCCAAAATTGCCCTTGTTATGTTTTTGAATGTCCAATGATCCTCTATCCATTATGTAATCATTGGTAGACAAATTATTGCAAAATAAGTTTAAGTTGTTGTTGCGCTTGATTCTCGTTTAATTTGATATTTACAGAAGTAAGCGCGCAGAAGATGATCACTTGCTGAAACTTCGAAATTACCAATTTAGTTGTCAAGATAAAACCACTCCCAATAAAAGTAGAAAAGTTTGGGCCTTAAATAATGAAATGTCCATTTCATTATTTTATTTATAAAGAACCTATAATTTATGATTTCTAGTATTAAATTCATATGCTCAATACATAAATAGCATGCTTTATAAATAATGAATGATAATTTATGCTCATATAGCTAATAAATAAAAAAAATTTATTAAATTTATAAATGTTTATTTTAATGCATACTTTCCGGGCAAAAAAATAACGATGAGTCTAATGGGAGTTACATGTTAATTCAAAAGGCCATATACGTATTCATAATGGATATTATACTCTGAAATGTACTTTGCACACCCAAATTTCCATAAAAAATTTATTAAAAGGTCTCTAGTGTAATTTACTGAAAAGGACAATTGAATTTAAGTCAATTGAAAACCCTTGACACCGTTTAGGAACACAATAACTCTTTTTTTTTTTTTTTGTTATTTATGAGAAAATTCAAACAATTATCTGACCATAATCACAGAAACTTTCCTCAAATTCATGAAATTTAACGAGTATTCAACAAGCTAACAATAGCCAAGTACGATAAACATTTGAAAAAGAAACTTAAATATGCAGAGAAAACAAGCATCATGTTGAAAAAGGAGAGAGAAAAAAATATTCAGTTATCAAAAAATTAAAAAAAAAATTGCATCTAAAAAGCAATTAGAAAATTTAAATACTGATTCAGTAAAAAAAATAACTATTTATAGAAAAGAAAATTTTCTTTAAAAAAAGATTTTTTTTTTAAATTTTTTTTAAGAGCTGATATCTATTGTGTATTATTTGAATAAGAGTTTTCTTTTAAGAAGATTTTTTAATAGTTAGCTTCTTTATATTAATAGTAATAAGATTACTATACAGCTTTTATTTTCATATTAAAGATAATAATTCTACCATACGAACCATTTCAAGCGAAGAAGTAGATGATATTGACATTGAATAATTTTTTATTACAGAAAAACAATACTCAACTATGACTTTTTTGGCATTACGAAAAGATAAAAGATGAGATCTAAGTCATAATTAATTTAAAAAAGAAACAAACATTGCTGAAAACATATTTTTCACAAGTCATATAAATATATCATATGGATTTTGTTTTATACTAGCACAAGTCATAGAGATATGTGGGTGTCCGTGTCATCACCGTTGTTAAGTGGGTTTTGTGCCCGAATTCTCTAAAAGAAACTCACGTATTGATCCAAGTCTTTGATCCAACTCGACCAGGGTCTCTCCTTGCATCTCCCCTGTCCAGGTATATCAGTAATCAGAGTGATCAGCAGATGGCTCCTCGAGAATAAGTTTCCACGACGAGTTGCTTTTGGCCAAGGGAAGCACATTCCTTCTCATATTCGAACGCTTTTCACCCCCAAACAATTAGTATTTTTTAAATCTATGGGATTATTAATTTATCACTTTGTCCACCAGAAAAATTATAATTTAATCCAGATTATCAATTTATTGAGAGATTTTATTGTCATGTATACATTTCTCAACCAGTAATCCCTTCAACTTATTTTTGTTTCCACATACAAATTTGGTGTAAAGATCGCTCAACATGCGTCTTTTTTCCAGTAACAATTTTCTTTCGATAAAAAAATAGTTCCCTTCTCATGACTGAATTGCCCATTATTCTATATGTGCGGTGTGCCACACCACACACTGCTTTTAGCGTGTGACCTGGCTGCTTTTTTTCGGTAGATTGGACTACATTCTACGTCCTCCTTTTTTTTTTTTTTTTTTTTAAAGCTGGTTATACACCAAAGATTCAGACATATTGATTTATAATCGCTTATTAAAGTTATACACTATACTAATATTTACAATCGTATATATATTACGACTTATATTATTACATTCAATTTATAAAAGACACGCAGACAAACGACCTCACAGACGAGTGACATCCTACTCCACTCACATTTCATGGCGGAAGAATTATAATGAAATTTCACAATACTGAACCAACCGCTCATCATGGAATGGCCCAACCATCTACGCGCCTGGCCATTCTACGTCCTTAAATTCCCACATCTTCCTATCCTTTCATTCTTAGTTCATTTTTTCTTTCATTAACGTTGTAGTTTTGGTAATTCGATCACTTCTTATATGCCGCTACATTTTATGCCAATTGCAACAACCAAATTCCCACATCTTCCTATCCTCACTCACTAACTACTTGCTTCAACAACTACTTTTTCATCTAAACTAATTTATTGTTATATTCAGCAACATTTTGTTGTTCCCTTAAAACAAAATAATTGCAACGCTAATAGTTCTCATCTAATGACCTGTATTCCTTGTTTGCTTCATGTGCCATGTGGCTACTTCTTACCTGCCCGATATCACTCCTTTTCATCTAATGGCAACTTCACTACAAGACGAATAAAGGGGGCATGGAGCCTGAAATTAATCCAATAAAGCTATGACTTTTTCAAATTTCTATTATCTTTTGAGATTTTGACGAGAAAATAAGATTGGAGTGAAATTAATATTTGAACAGGTGTATAAAATAAATAAAATAATTAATGAATTAGATTGAGTAAGGATTATTTGGGTATTTAAAAGTGTCAAGTAAATATTTATTTTTAAAAGCGTGGTACTATTTAAACCCACTAATTTCCTCTTTATACAATTTTTTTAATTAATAGTTTTATTATCAAAATAAATTTATATTAAAATTACTTAATTAACGCTTTCTTCTCTTTTCGTTTTTAGTTCCTCAATTCTCATCAATTCCTTTATATATTTTCTTTTAACCTTAAATAGTTGGTTTTGTTCTAGGCTACGTCATAAACTAAGTGGAGCAAAACCCATCAACAAAATTTTTATTAGCAAGTTAATGAAAATGAAAAAAAATTAATTTTTACCGATCACAAAAGTTAGTGAATACCAAGAAAAAAAAATTCTTATATATATAGAAAGTATAAAATAAAGATTATGATACACTAAAAAAGGCAAAAAAATGAATGTAAAAAAGAAAGTGAAATTAATCTTTAGTTTGTAAAACGTGAGAGTAGAGAAAGATACTAGTGAAGGATAATTTTGAGATTTTAAGCTTTAAATTCCTAATGATGAATTTATTTTAAAAAATGGGTGTAGAGATAAATTTAGTTAGTTTAAATAGCTCCACCCTTTTTTAAATTTATTAAATGAGTATTCAAAATCATAAGAGTTCAAAATATATTTTAGAGTGTGAATAATCTATCTATTCATACTACTTATGTGGATTAATGACATTATCAATTTCATCAACTATTGTATGAATACCATGTTACGTTGATTGATACTTATGTTGAAAACTCTTTTTTTTTTTTTTTTCTCTTTTTCATCCATACCTTCTATTTTATATCAATATTTTTCCGGATAATAGTTAATCTCATGTCATGATTTATCCATGCACGTCACTTATCGATCGAGGTGTCTTTTGATTACATCAAATTGGCCAATATTCAATTAATAATGTATACGTAAATCATGAGCAATATTTCAGGCCTTGTATATGATTGATAACTTAGGCTTAATGCAACAAATTCACTTGAAATTTTTAGGCTTATTTTATCTACTTAGTTCCATTTTGTATATGTTTTCAAATAGAGATCATTTAAATAGTACTTTTATTAGTAGAGGTTTTATAAAAAAGTTTTAGTTTTTTTCACTATCAATGATAATTTTTATTGAAAATTATAAAATTACTTTAATAGATAAATTTTTAAAGTTGTGTTCTCAAAGATATAATATAATATTGTCAAATAGAAAAGATATTTTTATCATTCTAATATGAAAAAAAAATAAAATTCAACCTCTACTTCAAAAAACTCAAATTTGAACATTTGTTAGTAGAGACAAAATAACTTATTTATTTTACAAAAGCTCTGCTAAAAATACCGCCAAACAATTACAAAATTTTTGAAAGGAGTTTATAATTATTAGATAAATCATACTAAATAGGCATCCTAATGAATAAATCATATTAAACATTGCCAACAAAAATTTTGGAACATCTAGCATTAGATATAATGTTTAACTCTTTTGAAATGTTATTTCAAACTTAATAAATTAATAGTTTGATTAGATAAATAATCAATTCTTTAAAAATATAGATGAAAACAAAAAATTTTAACCTGAAATATTTACATAATTTTTTTTTCTAATTATACAATGAAAACAATGATCAAGTTGAAATGTTACATTTGTTTTCCAGAAAAGAGATAAATTCTCAAATTACAAAATGGATTTCAAATTTAATAGCAATTACTTTTGAAGCATTAAAAATTAAAAATATGGAAGCTCTCGGTTTTTTTATTAGATAATTTTGTAGATATTTTCTATAAAATTATGGGTTAATTTATAATTATCTTAAAATGTGAATTTTTTATATCTTTTATATTAAAAATATATTCTTTTTCCAATTCAGGAAAAGTTAAACTAAAAAAAAACTTTAAATGTTAAGTACAATCGACGATGTGAGTGGAGTAGGGGTGTCATAAATGTGAGGTTATTTGCAGGTATGTCTTGTAGAATTCAAATGTAATAATATAAATTAAGAATATATATACGATTGTAAATATAAGTATAATTAATATGCTTTAAGAAAGAATGTAAATCAGAATGATTACGGTGTATAACCAGTTAAAAAAAAAAAAAAAACCGACCAAGGATGTAACTCATGGAAGTGGATAATCGGGTCAGATTTGGCTCGGTTTTGTGTTAGCTAGAGATCTATTTTGCGGATTCCGGAGATCCGCACGGGATTTACCCGAATCCGCATTTTCCCATCCAAGGAAATTTAGGCCAAAACAAAACAGTGCAGAACTCTCTCGGCTCTTGCTCTCGCTCTCAATTCTCAAAACCCCTAAACCCTAAAACCCTTATTAGCAACTTCTTCTACTTCCCAGCTGATAAGGAACCTGTAATTTGAAGGTAGTTTCTCTTCTTCAGCTTCTTTTTTCCTTTTCAAATGTAATTAATACAATTACAAGTGTTTGATGGACGTTCTGTTGCTTTTTTTTATTTTTGTAAATCACTTAATTTTGCTATTTAATACTTGATACCCGCACCCAGTTCCTAGATTTACTTTTTAAGCCTCTCCATTTCTGACTGTTATCCATATGAAAGAATTTACTTTTACTAAATTGTTGTTTTCCTCGATTGCGTAACTTTCTAATTGTTTGTCTTTACCGTGTTAGATTTTTAAAATAATATGGATGACAGTTTGTATGATGAGTTTGGGAACTACATTGGTCCCGAAATTGAGTCGGATCGAGAGAGTGAGGCAGATGATGATGAGGATGAAGACCTTCCAGACAAGGCCGACGAAGACGGGCATGCCTCTGATCGTGAGGTTGCAGCTACTGCTTCCAATGGGTGGGTTACTGCTTCTAATGATGTTGATATGGATAACCAGATTGTCCTTGCTGAGGATAAGAAGTATTATCCGACTGCAGAAGAGGTTTATGGTGACGATGTGGAGACTTTGGTTATGGATGAGGATGAGCAACCTCTTGAGCAACCTATAATTAAACCTGTTAAGAATATCAAGTTTGAGGTTGGGGTCAAAGATTCTTCCACCTATGTGTCGACCCAGTTTCTTGTTGGTCTCATGTCAAACCCTACTTTGGTGCGGAATGTTGCTCTTGTGGGGCACTTGCATCATGGGAAGACTGTTTTCATGGATATGTTGATTGAGCAGACACACCATATGTCTACGTTTGATCCTAATAGTGAGAAGCACATGAGGTACACGGATACAAGGATTGATGAACAAGAGAGAAGGATATCGATCAAGGCTGTTCCCATGTCTCTTGTTCTGGAAGACAGCAACTCAAAATCTTACCTGTGTAACATCATGGACTCTCCCGGTCACGTTAATTTCTCTGATGAAATGACTGCTGCTCTCAGGCTC
The DNA here is from genome assembly GCA_030449925.1 of Citropsis articulata. Taxonomy (NCBI): domain Eukaryota; kingdom Viridiplantae; phylum Streptophyta; class Magnoliopsida; order Sapindales; family Rutaceae; genus Citropsis; species Citropsis articulata. The sequence goes on from JASUUH010000168.1 coordinate 2,577,626, forward strand.
GCTGATGGTGCCGTTTTGATTGTTGATGCTGCTGAAGGAGTGATGGTATATTCCACATTCTGTTGTACTCTTTAAATATTTATCTCTCCGATAATCTAATCATGCCCGCAGATTGGCTGGAACCTATATTTTCCCATGATTGTAAAAATCCTATGTATCCTTTTGATTTTCATGAGCAACCTAAGTTGGACTGAAGTGTGAAGTTTGAAATCACCGAGGTTGCTTGTATCTCTCTTTGGGCATCTAGAAAGTCCTAATCTCTATTAGGTTCAATCATGTCAATTTCTGGTGACCTATGCTTTGCCTTTAGATTCTGTTGTTTAAGTCGATTTTGTCGATGTTTTCTCTTATCTCTAATGGAGTGTATTTGAACATCTTGGTGTGAACCATGTTAATTTTGTCGGCTACTTGGTCTGAAAGTTATGGTACTTTATGAATCATAGGTGAATACAGAGAGGGCTATACGCCATGCTATCCAGGAGCGCTTACCTATTGTAGTTGTAGTTAATAAGGTAAATATCCATTTTCTCATGCTCAAATCTCATGCTTGTATTTCATTATGAACCGGTGCACCAATGTCGTATTTATACCTCCTGAATTTTTTTTTCTTTTTAACCTTTCTAAAGGTTGACAGGCTAATAACAGAACTTAAACTCCCGCCCAAAGATGCTTACCATAAACTGAGGCATACAATTGAAGTAATTAATAACCACATTTCTGCTGCTTCTACCACGGCTGGAAATGTTCAAGTTATAGATCCAGCTGCTGGGAATGTTTGTTTTGCTAGTGCTAGTGCGGGATGGTCATTCACATTACATTCATTTGCTAAGTTATATGTCAAACTCCATGGGGTCCCATTTGACGCTGAGAAGTTTGCTTCTCGTCTTTGGGGAGACATGTATTTTCATCCTGATACCAGGGTATTCAAGAAGAAACCCCCTGCTACTGGAGGGGAAAGATCATTTGTCCAATTTGTGCTTGAACCCCTCTACAAAATATATAGCCAAGTCATTGGAGAACACAAGAAGAGTGTGGAGGCAACACTTGCTGAACTTGGGGTCACTCTTAGCAATGCGGCTTACAGATTGAATGTCAGGCCTCTGCTAAGGCTGGCCTGTAGCTCAGTTTTTGGTTCAGCCTCGGGCTTTACTGATATGCTGGTTAAGTTTATTCCTTCTGCCAAGGATGCTGCGGCTAGAAAAGTAGATCATATATACACAGGACCTAAGAACTCTATGATTTACAAGGCGATGGTGGATTGTGATCCTGCTGGCCCTCTTATGGTCAATGTGACCAAGCTTTATCCCAAGTCTGATTGCAGTGTCTTTGATGCTTTTGGTAGAGTTTATAGTGGTACTATTCAGACAGGACAGAGTGTACGTGTATTGGGAGAAGGCTATTCTCCAGAGGATGAGGAAGACATGACTGTTAAAGAAGTAACAAAATTATGGATTTATCAAGCTCGAGATAGGATACCCATGAGCAGTGCTCCTCCTGGTTCTTGGGTTCTTATTGAAGGTGTGGATGCATCAATTATGAAATCTGCTACTCTCTGTAACCTAGAGTATGATGAAGATGTTTACATCTTCCGGCCTCTTCAATTCAATACCCTTCCAGTGGTGAAAACAGCTACTGAGCCTCTAAACCCCAGTGAGTTGCCTAAAATGGTGGAGGGTCTTAGGAAAATTAGCAAAAGCTATCCTCTAGCCATCACTAAAGTTGAGGAGTCTGGAGAGCATACTATATTGGGTACTGGAGAGTTGTACTTGGATTCAATTATGAAAGATCTGAGAGAGCTCTATTCTGAAGTTGAAGTCAAGGTACTTATTTTCTTAAACCTTTTTTGTTGATAGAATCATTCGAAGGTCCTTATGGTCTTCTTCTGTTGGATAGTTTCGTCATAGTGTGTGTACTTTGCTTAAATTGTAGGTGGCAGATCCTGTTGTCTCATTCTGTGAAACAGTGGTGGAGTCTTCGTCGATGAAGTGTTTTGCTGAAACTCCCAACAAGAAAAATAAAATAACCATGGTAGGGAAGCCATCTAATTTTTGTTTGATCCTGGTGCTCTTGGGACTTGGAAATGATTAAATTTTTGTAAGAAGGCCTATTAAATGCCTGTTCATTTGGCAGATTGCAGAACCATTGGAGAGAGGACTTGCAGAGGATATTGAGAACGGCGTTGTAAGTATTGATTGGAGTCGGAAGACCCTTGGTGATTTCTTTAAAACAAAATATGACTGGGATTTACTTGCAGCACGATCTATATGGGCATTTGGACCTGATAAGCAGGTAAGATATACTTTCAAGGGTCGTAATATGTTATGTTTTCCAAATTAATCTTGGCAAGATAAAGAATCTCCTATTCTGTTGAGAGCCTAACTTTATGCATTGAATGTATTTTGCTCCCAAAGGGACCTAATATTTTATTAGATGACACACTCCCAACGGAAGTTGACAAGAGCTTGCTGAATGCTGTTAAGGATTCCATTGTTCAAGGGTAAATTGAATAATATCTTCTTTTGTTTGTTTTCTTTTCCTTTTTCCTACTATTGTTGATTTTTTTGGCTCATCGAGAATGGTTTATCATCTTTTGAACAGATTTCAGTGGGGTGCTCGAGAAGGACCCCTCTGTGATGAACCTATCAGAAATGTCAAGTTTAAAATAGTCGATGCAAGGATTGCACCTGAACCGCTGCATCGAGGATCTGGTCAGATCATTCCCACAGCTCGACGTGTGGCTTATTCGGCTTTTCTTATGGCTACCCCTCGGCTTATGGAACCGGTGTATTATGTTGAGGTAAATACATGCTCTTTCTGTCATGTTAAAAATGAGATTGTGTACCAAATAACTTAAGTGGAAGTGAATGGTACGAGTGCGTGTAACCTGAGGATAGTCCTCTGATTATCTATTTTACATGATAAGTCTTTTTGACTTCACTTTGTGTGTGCAATTTCTACTGCCGCTGCTCTGATTGTGCCATCATCGTTGCTGCTCTTTTTTCAGATACAAACTCCAATTGATTGTGTCTCTGCAATCTACACGGTGTTATCTAGAAGGCGTGGACATGTTACTGCCGATGTTCCTCAACCAGGAACTCCAGCTTATATTGTTAAGGTTTGGTTAAGAAAACTTTTCATAGTATATTCTCTTAGATGAGTGTACCAGATAGACTTATCGCTCTTGGTCTTTTTGGTTGGCAGCAAATACCTTCTGCTTACTTCACACCAATGCTGCCTATTCTATGCATGTTATAATCCTTGTTTCTTTCATACTTTCTGACTGCAGGCATTTCTACCAGTGATTGAGAGTTTTGGTTTTGAGACGGACTTGAGGTACCATACTCAAGGGCAAGCATTTTCCCTTTCAGTCTTCGATCATTGGGCTATAGTTCCTGGAGATCCCCTTGACAAGAGCATAGTTCTGAGGCCGCTTGAACCTGCACCAATCCAGCACCTTGCTCGTGAATTTATGGTCAAGACAAGGCGTAGAAAGGTACAGTTCGAACTCCAATCTCTCTTATCCCCCTTTTTTTCTGCATCTGCTCTGTGAGGATCTAGGAAGAAAATGGATGCAGAATGTATTGTCCTTTTATACATTCATGTAGTTTTGAGACCATTGATTAGGTGTAACTGGCAAATATATATTGGCTGGAAAATTTGGTGTTTTTTAAGGGGTTTTTTGTTGTTGTTGGGTGTGCTATTTTAGAATTTTCTCTAATCTGCCAATGGATTTGCTGCATCCAGCACATAACTTTAGAAAATCATAAGGGTGGATGCCATGGATACATTCAAGATTGTTCTTAAGAATAGGGAGTAAAAAAAGAAGTGGCTTGGGAGAAGAATTTTGCTTAAAAATTGAGATATGATCCTGAATTGAAGAACTAATGATTTGGATTTTGTCTAATCTGCCAATCGATTTGCTGCATCCAGTGCATGAATTTTAGAAAATCATAAAGGTGGATGCCATAAATACATTCAAGATTGTCCTTGAGGATAGGGAGTGAAAAAAAGAATCCGCTCAGACTCAGAGAAGAATTTTGTTTAAAAATGAGAAATTGATCCTGAATTGAATAACTAATCATTTGGATTTTGCCCTGGATTTGGCAGGGTATGAGTGAAGATGTGAGCATCAACAAGTTCTTTGATGAGGCCATGGTGGTGGAACTTGCTCAGCAGGCAGCTGATCTTCATCAGCAGATGATTTGATGAGCTCGTACTTAGGCGCCTCCTTCAATTTTATCAAGTTCTTTTTCTCCTAAGAGTCCAGATTTATAAGTGGTACTGAAAATGGTTTATCTATTGTCAAGCTACTTGGTTATAAACATGATTAACAACACCCCCGAGCAGACCTGAGTTTCCAGAAGTCCAGTGGCTGATTGTATCATTGATCTTCATGAGTAAATTGGAAATTTTTGCTTATGATTTCAATTCTATTGGAGTGACGGCTGTATCAACGGCATATTTTGTACTTGCGTTCCCAATTTTTGAGTCTGGTTAGCTAGATTATACTTTTGGGATGCCCCTTTTTAAATTCTAATCACTTCTAATTCACGTTGAAGAATCATTGACAAATTTAATCATGATGCTAAGCCAACTGGCCAAGTTACATGCAACACGTTAACGTGACATTATTTATTTACCCAACGCCTATGGCCATGCTACTTGGGCTTCCAGTGGTCAAAGTCAAGTATGACGGTATGGATAATGGTTTGAGTCTTCACGAATTACCCTCCTCAATTAAAAATATAATTATATAGAAATTAATAATTATAATTTTTTTTTTAAGAAATACAAGTGATTTAAAAATATTTTTTTTTATAAAAAATATTTAATTAGATATATATTTTATAAAATAAAAATATAATATTATAAATTATAAAAATATATTTAATTATAAATATAAACGTAACTAGCGAAATACGAGTGGATACATTCCTAGCGTATTCGATTGAACATGTCCTTGATAGAATAAAAAACGCCCATGGCCATGAGAGGGCATGAGATTAGAGATTTGGGAGAGATCTTGTGCTTTGGTCAGAAGGGCAGGTTGGGAAAAACATAACTCTGAAAGTTTCAGACATCGAGACACGACCAAACTGTCATTTTTCGTACACTTGTTTTAAAAGTCAAAATCTCTCCAGCTCCTCCTCTTCTTCATCCTCTGTAAATCACACGCTTCAATTTCTTTCTTTCAGTGTCCTTGTAATTATTATTCTTGTGTTGTAAACATTATCAGTTGAAAAACTAACTCTTAAATTATCCTTCTTCTTTGGGAAGAACTTAAACTTGTTTCGAACCCGGAAGCAAAACTTAAAAGGTGAATATTTGTTATTTTTATTATTTTGATGATCATACCAAATCCGCAAGGCATTTTTGTGTCGCGTTGTTTCGGAGAAAGAAAAGCATCAGTTAAAATTGTGTGAATCAAATCTCTTCGACGACCCTAGATCTCCTTATTATTTTATTCTACTGACTACCTTAGAGAGAAATGCTGCAACCCCAGGACCAGGAAACCGTTTCTCCAGCGCCAGGTCTGAACCTATTCCCAACCCTTAAACCCCCAAACAAAACCCTAATTTTTCACCAAATCACAGCCCTAGTCATCACCTTTTTCGCTTACGCTTCATTTCATGCTTCTCGTAAACCGCCTAGCATTGTCAAAAGCGTTCTCGGACCCACATTTGATGGCTCAAACCTGCGCTCAAACGATCCCGGGTGGGCCCCCTTTAACGGCCCAGAAGGGACCCACAGGCTTGGTGAGCTTGATTTAGCATTTCTTACTTCATATTCAGTTGGGATGTATTTTGCTGGACATGTTGGTGATATGATTGATTTGAGATTGTTTCTTGTATTTGGAATGATGGGGAGTGGTTTGTTCACTATAATATTTGGCTTGGCCTATTGGTTGAGTGTTCATTTGCTAGGCTATTTTGTGGGTGTACAGATTTTTTGCGGTTTGTTTCAGTCAATTGGTTGGCCTTGTGTGGTCGCAGTTGTGGGGAACTGGTTTGGGAAAGCAAAGAGAGGGTTGATAATGGGAGTTTGGAATTCTCACACATCGATTGGTAACATTATTGGGTCTGTTTTGGCTTCTGGAGTTTTGGAGTTTGGTTGGGGTTGGTCATTTGTGCTGCCTGGTTTTTTGGTGATTTTTGTTGGGGTTTTTGTGTTTCTGTTTCTTGTTGTGAGGCCTGAGGATTTAGGGTTCGAGTTGCCAGGAAAAGAGGTTGAGTTGATGAATGTGGAGAATGGGGATAAAGTCGAAAATGAGGAAGTGGGGCTTCTTGAATCAGGGAGTTCAGGTTCCTTGCAAGCAATTGGATTCTTGGAGGCTTGGAAGTTGCCTCGTGTGGCTCCTTTTGCATTTTGTCTTTTCTTTTCGAAGCTGGTGGCTTACACATTTTTATACTGGTTGCCATTCTACATACGGCACACAGGTACTTGTTTCTACTTCTAATGTTAAGTGTATGCTTGCAAGGTGAATTTCAGAGTTGCTTGTTGGTATTTGTTGAGTGGCATTTTGTTTGATGCATGAGTTAGTGTGGCAATATATCAACTTGATTGGGCCATTGTAGCGAGTCTCTTACCAGCACAAGTGATGGTGTAACTTTTGAACTTTGTGAAACTGATGTTATACAAGTAGTTGAGACATTGGTCAAGGTTCAGTTGCAGCGCCGTAGATAATGGATCTGGATATTGAAACTGTTTTCTTTACCTGGCATCTAATACTATTGGGAATTTGTGTCATTTGCTAAAATTGTCGTGGTAATGCTTCGGCTTTCTTTTGATTGCTCCATCATATATGATGCATTTATCTCTTATATTGCTTTCCTTACCGAAGACAATTTTGTATGTTTGAAACTTGTTAGAAAGCTATCTGATTATTTTAAGTGGTGACTATTCATTGAACTATTGATGAAATGCAGCTGTTGCTGGTGTGCATTTGTCACACAAAACTGCTGGCATACTTTCTACCATATTCGATATTGGTGGAGTTTTTGGTGGAATTTTGGCTGGTCTCATTTCTGATATGATTGAAGCTCGGGCAGTTACTTCATTTGCATTCTTGTTACTATCAATTCCGGCCCTAGTTTTATACCGTGCATATGGAAGTCTCTCAATGATCACCAACATCACATTGATGTTTCTTTCAGGCTTGCTAGTGAATGGTCCCTATTCGCTTATTACGACAGCTGTTGCAGCTGATCTGGGTACTCAGGATTTAATCAAAGGGAATTCACGAGCATTGGCAACTGTGACTGCCATTATAGATGGGACTGGTTCTGTAGGGGCAGCTCTTGGCCCGCTTTTGGCTGGCTATATTTCAACCCGCGGATGGAACAGCGTGTTCTTTATGCTTATTGTTTCTATATTCTTTGCAGGGATGTTCTTGATTCGTATTGTGAAGGCTGAGATTACAGAGAAGCTTAACGAGGGAAAATGGCATTGGAATAGCATAACCACACAATAAAAGAGAGTTTCATAGTTACGGCTATACCTACTTTTGTACCACAAAAGAGAAGTGAATTTCATATACGGAACAGCACATAGATGAATTTTCTGAGGCCATTTTACATGTAATCATGTATGTTCCTTTTTTCTTTTTTTTTTCCTTGGTTTTTGTCACATTCAGAATAAACAATTCTCTTTTTTGTTGTACATGTACTGGCAACGGCATAGTGATATTAACTCAGATGAAATTCTTCATTTCCTCCTTTTTGGTTTATGAATTGCTTCCGTCAATATGTAAATTGCGGGGACTTTTTAAGGGGCTACAATAATCAAACAGGTGAAGAAAAATAAAAAATGTGTGATTTTTATACATCAAACGGGAGGGTGGAGCAACAACGGAAACTGTGTCTGTATAAATCAAATCCTATCCCATCCATACAACGTGGTTTCCTTTCTTCAATTATCCTAAATTAAACATAAAGATCCAATGGATTCCAACAAAGAGAAGGAGAAAGAAGAGCGTGTGATATTATTTACCGTAATCCACAGTTTTGGTGTGTTTAAAGTTCTCTCTCTTTCCTTCATGGTACTCAAAGACTCAAGACTGATACCAGCTTTCTGTTTCCCTTGATGAATCAATATCTACAGAAAAAGACTCTACAGAACAGGTAACTATTATTATTATTAACTACTATCCTTTGGCTACTAAAAGGTTAAAAAGGAGGTATGCAAATGAAGAAAGCTACTATCCTTCTAACAGACATCTCAGATTCTGAAGCCCCTCAGCAGAAATGCTTCTGTGAACTTTTGCCTTTTGTACAGCCACGTGTGGAGGTGGCTCCAAATGAAAACTCACCATGACAATTGTCAGATTGTCCGTCGCTCCTCGCTTTATTGCTTCCTTGACCATTTCCTTGCAGCATAACTTCAAATCGTTATGCTCTTGGAGCCGCCTCCTGGCAAAATCTACAGCATTTTGACTGGTAAACACATCCCATATTCCGTCACTACCAATCATAAGAAACTCATCCTCGTTGGTCAGTGTGACCAATTTGAGTTCTGGTTCTGCACTCAGGGGCCCACCCCTTCCTCCCATTTCCTTCATTCCTTCAAGGTGCCAATCGCCTAATGCACGGGTGACACCTAGCTGACCATTCAAGTAACCATCATCAATATATCCACCCAATGACTCTATCCGCATCCTTTCTTTTGTACAGTCAGGTCTGTGATCCTCTGATAGTTCTACAGCAGCACCACGTCTCGACAATACAGCCCGACAATCACCAGCATTTGCCACAAGCAAAGACCTGTTCAGAGGATGACCATATTTTTCAGACAAATCACACAATATAAATGTAACTCAAAGTTTATGCTCAAAATAAGTATGCAATCTTAGGATTCTCATGAGAAGATGCTTATGTATTCACCTTTCCAGACCCACTTTACTAAAAAGCATATTGACTACACGTATATATACATTAATGCTGGGTCATCACTCTATGTTCACATTAATGCTGGGTCATCACTCTATGTTCGCTATAGTGTAAATTGAAAGGAGCTTACCTCCCAAATATCATTGCTGTTAACGCAGTTGTGCCAGAAGACAGAGCAGATTCAATAGAGCAAGACTTCAAAAGTGCCGCATCAGTCTCTATAAATGACCTTGTGACCACTTTCTCAATGTCTAAAGGGAAATCAGCATCCTCAACAATAACTCTTGGCAAATGCTCACGGACAAAATGTGCGGCACTATTTCCCCCGTGGCCATCAAACACCTGTTCCTCAAAGCAAGTTGTTTCATATGAAGAAATGAGAATACAACATTTACATCTTTTGTGAGAGGATTGTAAGTTGCAACAAATTAAAGGAGAAACATACATGAATAAAAGTAAATCTGCTGATGTATTGGTACAAATGAATTACAGTTCAACCGAGCGCAAACAAACAGTATAATTACGATACAAACTTACCCCATAAAATGAGATGGCTTCTTGACCCAGTAATTTGTTACCAAATTTCTTAGCCAAGTCGCTGATGCATACATGAGTATCCTCCATATATGTGCGATCACCAATGTCAGACCACTCTCCTGATCGCAAGGCAGGGACAAAATTTGTCAGCGTGTTCTGTTTTCTTTCAGCGACAGCTGAAACTGTATCCTCAGAAATGCTTTCCAGCTGAATGAATCAGGAAGGTATCAGATTAAGAGTGACAATGAGAACAATAATAAGTTAACAGAAAGATCAGGGAAACTTGGGGACGAAAAAAATGACATTTGAGAAAAGCATAAGCTAGGATTTACAAACATGGAAAGTATTAAATATATGTCAGAAATTAAAGCAAAAAAGTATAAAACAAACTGAGTCTTAAACCAGTTCCAGTGGGACAGAAGATTCTTCCGTGGTTAAGAATTCTAAACAACAGCGAAGCTCAGGCACAAGAAAGAAATTATATCTTCAGAAAATTCTAATACAAAAAAGTATCACTTTAGCCGCTTTTTATTCATAGCAGCTAGTGGCGTCGCTTAAATCTAATTTTCGTTTATCATGCTGATCGTATACTACTATTTCAGCTGATTTCTAATTTTTTTTTTCTATTCATGCTTTTGACGCACTTTTAACTTGTTTTATTGAGGGGTTAGGCCCTTTTTCCCCTTATTTGTATGTTACTTTCTAATCATTTTAATTTAGAAAGTAACATACAAATAAGATTACGGTATTCAAGGAAAAAAACAGAAAAAGAAAAAGAAAGAAACACTGTATGACCAGAGAAAAAAAGATTCAGAGCGAAAGTCATCAGCAAGTCCGGAATTGAATAACCAGCAAAGCTGGATAAAACTCTACAGACTAATGATTACGGTATGAGCTTAAGCTGAATGGATACTTCACAAAGTTCCATAATTTACAGAAAAAGAAATCACCAACCTCCAATTATGAAAAAAAAAAGAAAAAGAAAAGGAGAGATGCCCTAAACTTAATTCCATAGGGGAAAAAAAAAACAGAGCTTCAGACAAAATAAACCAGTAAGAAATGGAGTCTTACCGGAAATGAATCGCCTACGGTGGGTTGATCATTAGAACTGGTGAAAGAAGAATCTCTATCCAAATTCTCCATCTGGTGGTGTAACAGCTCAAAATGCAAAGGCCAAGAAGAAGAAACCCTGTTGGTGTTAGTGTTCAAGTTCTCCATTTCTTGAGCATCCCGAACACACATGATGTTGTCGTTATGTTAGTTGGTTGAAAGTAGAGTAACTTTTTGATGATGTTTTTAGCAGTTAAGCAAGTTGTAATCTGACAGAGGCAAACGGAAGCAGAGAATCAAATGAAAATTAGATGTGGGGTGGTCTAAGAGGAGATTCTTGAGACTGTGTTGAGATAAAATGTGGGGGCTTCTTGTTCCTGTTTGTTATTAAAAGGCGGTTTGGGAAGAGAGAAGATGGTAGCCGTTAAATTCCAGATTTTCTATTAAAAGCGTGGCTCAAAATATCACTTAGTTGGGTTTCTTTTCATTTTCTCTTCATCTTTTTGGCTTTTGGTTTTTTTTAACTAATCTTTTTGTTTTGTTATTATTATTATTATTATTATTATTATTTGTTCATACTCTATGGAAATATTTTTCTGGCAAAAGTGGAATTATTGTCAAAGTACCCTTTTGCTTATTTCGGCTTTCAGTAATATTTTCATTTCTTATCATTATGTGAAAAGTGGCTTTTTTTAATTTATTTTTTTAGTTTTTATCTTTTTCCCTTTTGATAGAGATTGAAAAATGTTGGAGTTAATTTTAATATTTTTTTTCTTTTCTATACGAAAGTTTTCCCTGAAATCGCACGACTGTGCTAATAATCTAATATCACGCGTTGGTTAAATGATATTATAAGATGCACATATTTTGCCCATTTTTATTGGCATCATCAATAAAACAAAATGACAGTCATACAGACCCAACTCGCCTTCGAATCATTGATGACTTGCTGTGACAAGGTACACTCGTGAAAAATGGAAGAGAAATAATAATAAGTTGAATCAGCATTGTGTTTCCGCGTTTCAACAAAAGTCAAAAGGGCACCCAAATTGTGTATTTTCCTCGATCAAATTTGGGATCATTGAAAAAAATTGGCTTTGGTTATTTTAATTGGCGAATAACCGAATAAAAAAGATTTGAAAGAGAAGTTTTGATTGGCCAAGTGTGAATAAGAGGAAATGCTTTTGGACGGAATTGATGGGAAGGCAGATGATGCAAGACAATGACATTAATGAATAAATAAAACTCAACGGGCGATCTTTCACAAAAGGTGGAGAGTCTCACTCCATGAGAGATAAAATATCTTTTCTTTTGTTCAAAGTTTCAACATTGGCCTCCAAGCAAAACCAAAAGGATGCTTCTTTTCATTCTGCCACAATACTTGTCCTTTTGCTTTGTAAAAGGAATGAAAAGGAATCCCCCCCATTCGCACAAAATGCGAAGTTTGGTCAATGAATCTCTTAATTAATTTATCTTTTCACCTACTTGCAACCCAGACCCAAATGCGGTGCGGGATGCTACTAAAACCTCAATTATACAGATTGGAATTCCTTCATTTTGATGAGTATAGAGCACTACCGTACTTATCACACTTGGGGATTCAATCCCAGATTTTCACAAAAATGAAAAACACGAGGCAAAGAAAAATCATAGTTTTACTTTCATTAATTTTCACTTGGGCGGTCAAAAAGGACACGCAATTTATTATTATTTTATTAAATTTGCCACATCTTGATTGATTGATTGCAAAGCCTGCCACGACGCAACAGATGTACCTTAAAACAGTCAAGCCAAAGGGTGATTGATAATCTTGTCAAAGTATAGCTGGCAAATGGCAATGCAAAGGAATATGCTTGGTTGCTTGATACTTGACCTAAATGTTGCGGTCTGATGTGGCCTTTTGTAGTCCTCCAATTGATGTTAGTGGAGCCGTTGCATTATGCCATTATTGCCCCCACAATTGGTGCCATAAATGTAAATTCCAAGATGAGTCAAGTCATTCGCACCCATTCTTGCTTAAGAATTATTTAGTCATTTATTCATGGGCGGTTAAGTTGGTCCATTAAGGCTCAAGATTGACTTAACCAAAGTGCCACTACCCACAAAAAAGAAAAAAAAAAAAAAAAAGACCACCAATAATTATTCCTCAAATAACCCAAGACAAACCCATCAACAATTATTCTAGGGAAACTGGCATTGGAGTCACTAAACCACTTAAAAAGGAAAGGCCCTAGAAATCGATCGACTAGTTTCACATAACATGATGTAAATTGATAATATTTAATGACAAATGAAAGAAACCTAAAAGGTCTATAATTCAGCAAACCTAGATGTACTTCAAAACGTTTAGTCATCTCTGACAGAACAGATCAGCTTAAAGCCACAGCAATAGTAACACCAGCCTATATTTCCAAATTAAGTAAAAACCTTACATCCCAGTAAATGCTTTATTGCCACAGCCAGAAGTGCCAGCAGGCATCACCTTCAACAGATTGAACCTCACTGTTTTTGACAAAGGCCTAGAATATTGGGTAAGAAGGAAAAATATACATATATATTAATTATGCAACTCAAAATCGGCTAAGTCACAATCATGCCTAGAAATAACAAGGGTCTTTTGCTGAGAATTCCAACCTGCATTGGCCAATGATGACGTGATCTCCTTCTCTCATGCGGCAGCATTGAGAGATATGCGGAGGAATGTTTGAATGCCTCTTCTCATGCCTGAAAAACACACAGAGGATACTCTCCCCCCGGCACCACCCAAAAAGAGAGAAGGGAAAAAAAAAACCCAAAGTGAAGGAAATGTTAAGAAGCACCCATCACTCAAAACTAAAGCTGAATCATACCTTTGATATTTCTTCACAAATGAAGGCAATTCCTCGAACAACTGTGGACCTTATCATCTTGGCATTACGGCAATTTCCGGCTAAGATACAGCCTCTAATAGAAGCGGTGGCATTGAATGGGCATTTCTTTTCAATGTAAGTTCCTGTACAAAAAATATTTGGAAGGCCAAATTCAGAAAATAGCATATTTGCAATACACACACAGAGCATGCAGCAAGTCATATCTTCAAGTATGCAAGAAGCTACCAGAACTAAAGAGCACATATCTGTCAAGTACTCAAGTCTAGCAAGAAGGAAATCCTAAGAGTCTAAAACAAAGCTAAGACTTTGGAGCTACTACAACATGATTACATGAATCTACTAATTGATGAAATTATCTCTTATTCTCTTGATTCTCTGATTAAAGTAGACAGGCAGTTGATGAAATATAATATACACAAATTAAATAAACTTAGAAATATAGAAACTTTATGTGATAATGCAAACTGATGTCTCCAAAGACTCATTATACAGTTCATGGTTGAACAAGTACTTGTTTAACAACTAAAGGACATCCCTTTCTCAGTTTTTCTACTTTCTAATACATTCATCAATCCCTCGCAAATGAGATAACAACTAAATAGAGAAATATCTTTATTGCAACGTTAAAACAAAATCCAGATACTAAAAAAAAAAAAAGGCTTTCACCAAATCTCTCAATCACTACTACACATAAACTCTGACTATATATTTTTGTGGCATTTACAATCCACTAATTATTAAGAAAAAGAAATGAAGCCAAGAACGTCAATGGAGAGCAAAAATGCACAGCAATAATCAAAGAGTGTTTATCTTATATACATAAGCAATCTATGAGAAATATCCCAAAGTCAAAGTGAATCTTCCATCATCTAATGCGACAGAAATTAGAGCATGTTGCACTATATAAATCACATCATCCATGGCGAATGAAAGCTTTGTAACTTCTCTCAGACAAGACAATATAAAATCTTATTGTCTGATGCACAATGATACTGTCATTCAGTAAAAATGACATGATTTCCATCAGTTAAAACTAATAAATTGATGACTGTTTAATAGAACCGCCACTATCAGTGATAAATGGGAGAACATCAATGGCAATTCATACAGTATTACAGGTTCCAACGACATGCAAAACGTTATTTATTGTGATAACTGTTGAAAATATGATTAAAAAAAATGTTAAAAGCTGGCTTTAAATTTGTTAACTAAATCTGTTGATCAAATTTGATGGTTAAGCTACCAATTTTGATCAAGATTGGTGGGCAAAATTGGTGGGCATATTAGACAAATTTTGCCTATAAAAGGAAGCTCTCATTTGAGAGCTTGGTATCCCAAATTTGAGAAGCAAGAAAATGTGAGAGAAGCATTGAGAGCTTCCAACATGGAAGAGAAATGTTCTCAAGCATGTAGTTATATTGAAGGAGCATTTGGCTCCTCAATATGAGTATTACATGTTTATTTTGTTAAGGAATATTTCTCCGGATCATGTATTTTGGGTTTGGGCGAGAGAAAATTATTTCTGAGAGTATGGTTGTAATAATTTTCCATATAGTGAATATTTTTCTCTGGTTGTCTTTCGATAACGGCCGTGGTTTTTCTCTGTATTTGGAGTTTTACACATAAATCTTTTGTTGTGGGATTGATATTATTCTTCATTTAATTTTTCTATTAATTTATTGCTTGACAAATTGCTTGAAGTAATCTTAGAAGGAAGCTCAATTTCTTAACAATGGTATCAGAGCCATTGATTGAAGTTTTGGTGTCGGAGCACTGTTCATGTAGATGATATTGTTAATATATACGGTACTGTTCACGTGAAGTGGTGGGAACCAATCAAAATAATCCATGGTGAAGAGAATAGGCTGATCTATAAAGCAAATATATGAGTAGCTGGTGTTTTTCAAACTTCGTGGAGTTTAATGTTGTTGAAAAATTAATGTGAGAATGATTTTTTGGCTTGTGAAGAATTCAAGTTAAAGGTATATCCAATCTGGTATGCATGAGAATTTGAATGTGTGGACAATTTGGCACTTTAAAGAAATTGTCAAGAAGGTGGAGCGGGCTCGGCAAATGCTCTAGAATTAGTAAAGGAGATACTGATATTCTCGCAAATTGTGAGTTTCTTTTTAAGAGAGTAGGTTAGTTCTTTTGGCATATAGATCTCTAAGTTGTCATGAAAGAAAACATGTTACTATTAGTGAGGTCCACAAGATTTGCATACAAGGCATGGTTGGCATTGATGCAATGTGTGTGATGGAATTTATGTCGATGGCTGATGAATTTCCATGAAAAGCCAACATGAAAGTTGCACCATAAATTTCAGTAGGATATCTTGACACGTGTCAAGAAAAATCTTAGAATGGTTGATTCCAAATGGTATACTCTTTATGGTAGAGTATGATAATTCTCTATGTTGAGAATTATAACTGTTGGTGAAGACATTGCATTTGTAGCAGTAGCTGTGAATTTTTTTCAATCATGGTGGAGATTGTTGAAAATGTGATTAAAAAAAATGTCAAAAGGTGGCTTCAAAATTTTTGACCAAATTTGTTAATCAAATTTGCTGACCAAATTTGTTGATCAAATTTGATGGCTAAGCCACCAATTTTGATCAAGATTGGTAGGCAAAATTGGTGGGCATAGTTGGGCAAATTTTGCCTATAAAAGAAAGCTCTCATTTGAGAGCTTGGTATCCCAAATTTAAGAAGCAAGAAAATGTGAGAGAAGCATTGAAAGCTTCTATCATGGAAGAGAAATGTTCTTAAGTATGAGTTATATTGAAGGAGCATTTGGCTCCTCAATATGGGTATTACGGGTTTGTTTTGTTAAGAAATATTTCTCAGGATCATGTATTTAGGGTTTGGGTGAGAGAAAATTATTTTTGAGAGTGTGGTTGTAATAATTTTTCACATAGTGAATATTTTTCTCTGGTTGTCTTTTGACAACGGCCGTGATTTTTCTTCGTATTTAAAGTTTTCTACGTAAATCTTGTGTTATGGGATTGATATTATTCTTCATTTAATTTTTTTGTTAATTTGTTGATTGACAAATTGCTTGGAGTAATCTTGTGAGAAAACTCAATTTCCTGATAATAAACCATCAAAAAAAATAAATAGTCAACGGTGATAAGTAATAAGTTCAGCCAGTTACAGTCTCAGCTTAAAAGTATCCTACTATAGCATAGAGTTATGAAATCAAATGGATTTTAGTGTGGTATTTAATCCAAATTTAAAAAAAAAAATGATAAAATGCGAACATATGACAAAAGGTCTTCCAGAAAAGGTTCCAGCCCTCACCAGGCCTCTTTCCCTTTGATGATTTCTGAGAGCTGCTACAATTATTAATTTTTCATTTTTTTTAATTAAAAAAGTTAAATACTAAGACAAAAGTAAAACTCAAAATACCAGATGCAAAAAGCATATATTCTGTTAGTTCTGTCAACGTGTCGTGTCCATTGTACCTTGGAAACACTTTGGGCTGCTTCAAAAAAGCCTTCCGTCTGCAAACCAGAAAACATTCAAATGCAAATGCAGATGCAAACGTAAATGTAAAGAAAATGATTACATTACAACATACACCCAGATATAACCAGATTGAGGATCTGAAGAGAACCTGCTCGGCCATGACTCTTTGTCAAGCAGCTCAAGTTTGGAGTTGCAGCTTCTTCTTCACTGTTACTATGTTCAAACCCTTACCCTAGCATGTTTGAGGTGGATTGGTGGGTCGTGGTCGTAGCATCGGCGTGTGTCCGACAGACATTGCGTTTTAGTGAAAGCGAGATCTGACACGCACGTGGGCATGGCACGCACTTGGGTTAATCTCTCCACCCTATAGTAAATTTTGAAAAAGAAGACAAGAACAATTTTTCAAAACTTGATTTTAAGAAGTACTTTTGTACTTACTATAATTTCATATATATCCTCACATCTATTAAAAAATCTAAAATCATCCTTATTGATTACAAATGATTCTGGTTTTCAGTGTTAGGATTTTAACATGTGTAGGTATAAAATACAACTTAATTTAATAATAATTACACAACATTTAATTAAGATATTGTATGAAAGTATTATTTATTCAATTCTCATCGAGGATAAAAGGATTTGTGTTTCGATTGGGTCACTTCCAAGAAATTTTTTTTTTTTTGGGTCTACCTTACTTTCTTTTCTCCATTTTTATCTTATATCAATAAGATATTAATAACTAAATCAAAATAAAATACTTTAAAGAAGTTATTATTATTATCAATTATATTGAACTAACAAAACAAAAAAAAAAATATTTTTACTAGTTATCAATTATTATATATACACAACTAAAACTATTTTATATACACATTTATAAATGTGTAAATAAGCTTTATTTAATATTATATCCAATTCAATTATTTACATTTTATATCAGTTTAACAATAAGATTTACCAAACACATGTTTTTTTTTTAAGTTACAACACTTTTTAAAGATAAATTTTATCAAATATTTATTTGATTCTTTCCAAAATTAATTATTTTTACAATACAACTAATGACAATTATTTAAAAATCTATAACATTATTAAACTGGTCCACAACCTCTTCTATTACTATATATAGCATTCATTTAAGGGCAGTAGATGAGTAATTTTTCTTGTTGCTAGGAACGCATTGCTGCAAGCCTACAATATTTTTGTATTATAAGACAAAATAATTAAACATAATATTTTATTATGCGTGGGTAAAGAAAGATAAATTAATTTGAGTCATTACAAACAATAACAATAGTGGGTAGATTCACATCCGGAGTTTGTCACTTTGCATATAATACATAGTAAAGCATGGACCAAATTCACATTTCCAGTGTTACTGCATTTCTGAACAACTTGTCCACGGATTCAGAATACATGGTGTATATACCGTGCAGAGTTCACCTAGGGCATGGATTCAGTTACAAGCAGAATTGCCACAATTTTACTCATTATGGATTATTGAAGGACTATCGATGTTTGAATGAAAGTTCAAAGCCCTGAAAGCAAAGGCTATGTATGGTATGGACATTCATTATACAAGTCCGAAGAAGATAGCATGTACCCCCACGTATGCCAGAACAGATTGCAGCATATTAACTCAATCGTAGTAGTGTCTGTCACAAACATTCCACTTGTGATGGAAATTTAAAATTAAAAAAAAGGGGGGCAAATTGGGACTTCATCACATCTGACCAAATGAGATTGCCGCCATTCCTCTGTAGAACACTATGCGAGAGAAATACATTATTCATATTGCCCAAAATCATCAATCATCCAATTCCATCAGATAAATCAAGTCCCCTGCCATACGACTAATCACTCCATCTGCATCAAGGGAACCGCAGTATTATATTATACTGCTATTGTAACAAAATTTACTCGATGTACATCAGATGCTGCATATAACTGAACAAGCTCACAGTATGATATGCAGCACACCACTAAGGGCAACTGTAATGGTGTCATTGTGCAATATATTATATTGCTCAGTAGATTTGATGACATGCAACATGTTACATTAATGGTTCCACTTTACCAAACCAGCTATGTCAACAATAGATCTACTTACAGATTAAATGTAGATGCTGATTCACATTCATGAAGAAACATAATTTATTTGATTTTGTTAACAATTTTAAAGATGTATGGAAAAGCTCAATCCTCCATCAAGTTTTGGCTTGTCATGGATTTTAACCATATGAGGAAGAAGGATGAAAGGAGGAAAAGTTGAAAAAATTAAGGACTTTCGGCAGCAACGTAACTACAAACCTTTTGACGTTTTGGATTCGGCGCGCTTGGTTCTGAATCACTTTGTCGACGTGATGTCCGAACACTTGAGCTCCCAACCTGCAAAAATATCATCCTTCAGCATATTCTCTCATATGCATGCAAGTCGATGTGATTATGACTGGGGCACGGTTTGAAAGGTGGAAGTATACTTGATCATGAACCAGAAGGAAATTAAAAATACAATGTAATACGGAATCTAGGATTAGCCGTACCAGAGGCATAAAAAGCCATTGCAATTGTAATTGGTTAAGCAGTCTTACATGGGTGGAAGAATCTTGAGACATTCTATGCTCAAATCCATTCGCGTCCTCCAAAGGTGTAACAGTTGGTTCTGCACTTGAATGTTGAGATATGAAGGGCATTATCTGATGAAGCAAGTTAGATAAAAAAATCCCTTCATCAGTAGCACTTGTTTCTGCTGCTGAAGAGCCAGTGGATGAAACTACACGATCTCTAAATGTGGCTACATGCTCCGGAACAGAATCAGAAGCTGTTCCATGTAAGCCACCATCTTCTACATGGATTTCACCACCTGGAAAAAGATTCCTAAGAAGTTGAAGAACACCAGAACGGATCTGTCGCTCTGATTCTTGGTTGTTTTGGGTTCCAGCAGTTGCCGGAGTACTAACATTGACACTGTGTGAGTGAGATGGCTCCTGTTGTCTGGAGTTTGGATTTGCTAACGATCCTACAAATGAAAAAGCCACTTGAAGGGTTCAGTTCCTGAAAGATTACCGTCTTGGTCAACAAATAAAAACGAGTTGCATAAAAATTAAACCAGTCCTGGAACCAAATCTAACTCCAAAAGCAATGCATGATAAATGATCAATCTATGAGAAGAACAAGCAAATTAGAGCATAACAACCCTACCAAACTTTACGTACGGAACAGACATGCATGCATAGCCGTACTGAAGCTCAAAATATGTATTAAACAAGCAGCAAACTCTGAATGCAAATAGCCATTGACCCATATGAGTTCTCCAACTTCCGAAAGAAATCTAAAAAACAAAAGACGGTGCACCTAGTGATCATTCAGTTTTATAATGAGTCATTTTACACACCAAATGTGCAACTCCTTTTACCTTCCACTACCATTTGAGAAGTTTATATATCAATCGAGTTGCTCGAGTTCTATTTTCCAGGACAGAGAAATGATTGTTGTCCTCAGTTAGATGATTACTCATATCAATTTATTAAAATACAAATGAAAGAATAACTAGAATAGGCTTTCCTGCAAACATTTTGCATTGATGTTTTTATCAATGTTTTTTTATTAATCAGGCAAATTCAGTCTGCCTGACAATTTTACCGAAAAGTTTGAAACTCCCATGCATGGTCAGAATCGTCACTGGTTATATCTTTTGGATAAACAGAAACCACACAACTACCAAGGATATTAATAGCATCAGCAGTAGTACAAGAATTACTATCAAAACAAGATCAACATTTACTAAAATGAAAAATCAAACAAATACCAAGTCTCCCAAAATTAACCACTATAGGAATTCAAAGATTTCAAGAAATAATTGTAATCAGGACCACGATTCCCTTGTAGTTGTTACATTACCATTTCGTGCAGGATCTTCAGCATTTTGTTGCCCTATAGAATCAGGAGCTGATGGCTGCTCAGTTTGCAGTCCAGCAGGATGATGTTCACCAGATACCTGATGTCCCTGTTCACCACTCACAAGTCCAGAAGCTACATGCTGAAATCTTCCAAGAACCGGATAATATAAGCTGACAGGATTACCAGATGAATCTGAAGGTAGGCGACCAAAGGGAGCTGGAACGGCCGCTACCATGGTTCTAATTGGCACTACTCGTACACCAGATTCTCCGGCAGAAGATGTACCATCTGAGTTCCTTGTAGTTGCTTGACTGCCAAGGTTATCAGTGCCAGAAGCTGTTGCTGTGTTTCCTTGGCCTAGGGCCTCCTGAGTATTACTGCGTTCCTCTTGAATAGCATTAGAACCCACCATTGACGAACCTTCCAGTAAAATCAACAATTGTAAGAACTTTAAAAATAAGCATGTCTGACACTTGAGTCCACATTTCCATATGTGAGAGCGTCATGTATAGTTACAGAAGATTCCACTTCTATATAACTAGTAAATGCGTGGGGAAACGAGGATTGCAACACTCTGTTGTCAAGAACCTCACACAGGTTGCAATTATCATTACATGATATAGTTATTTCATCCAAAAGTAGTCAGATCATAATTAATTATGGTTAAAATTTAAAATTCACAAATACACACATATTTGACAGTTCTTCATGAATGCATAATTTTGGATGCTGAACAGCTTCTATAAGTCATTATCAAAAGTCTAGATATGTATACACCAAAAAATTTTAAATATTACAGGCAGAAAATAAGCAGGATACCTCTTCGTATTTGTATATCAATACGCCTTGGAAGAAACCCAGCACTACGTCCATTAACCAAACTAGAGCCAGGCTGTACAGACCCCATGGGAATGGCACCAAAGCTTGTTCCTGGTTGAAAAGGAAGAGGCTGAACACATATCGTCCAACGATCAGTAAAAGGAAAAAATGGAAGTCAACAAGAAGATTTAATCATAAGCAGAGAATATTGCCTGAACCATGAGAGGGTTAGGACCAGAAGGTGATATGAAAACTGCCGGCCCAGCATTAACCACAGCTTCAGACTGCATAAGAAAATGAGTCAAAGACAAACTTAGGTGAAATAATGTGAACCGAGGTGAAGCCATACAAAGGGTAACAGAATTATCCTACCGGAGTTTGACCCAGTCGCAAAGTCATGGTTGTACGACCAAGTTCAAGAAGAAAAGCACCTAGATTATGCAGTAGAACACCTGCCCTCCACGCAGTTAATTGAATACTTGTCCGTAAAGGTGGATCTGTCACATTCGCTTGATTCTCAAGTTGCCTCCCAAGTTGCTATCAGCATATAAGAAAACATACCAATCACACAAAATATTAATCAACAGAATATCAGACCACTGGAGTTATTATACAGGATTCTAGAAAAAGAAAATATACTTCAAAGAGTTGGTTAATATCATGGTCAACAAAGGAAAAGGTCGTACATTGATCACCAAAACAAACAATTAAGATGTAAGACAAGAAACATACATGGAGGCACTCTGCAGATTGTTCAATGAGCATTTGTCTGGTAGACTGCATCACTTCTGCTAAAGATGCAGGCATTGGAAGCCCTTCTTGTAATGACCCTGGATGTGAAGCTGAGTTAATGTTTCCTTCTATGGTACTATTTGTAGCAGCAGTGTTGTTGCCACCACCTCTGCCTGCCCAAAATCAAGAAAGAATTATAGAAGTGCCTAACATGTATAGCACAGTGGAATATTACAGTATAAAAGGGGGATAGCAACAGACCTATTCCATCAAATTCATGCCTCAATTGACTTAGATATTGGGACAAGGTTGTCAAAGAATCAGGTATTACCTACAACGAAAGAGAAATATTACCAAAATTTGTCACATAACCCTACTAGGTATATCACAATTTTTACTTCATAAAAAGTAAATCCACACACTGCAAGACCATAAATTGATGAAGCAAATTGAGAATTTTTGGCTTACAGGAGGCTGCAAAGTCCCCAAGGAAATTGCTGTTGGAATCCCAAAAGCACTATGGGGTCGATTTGATTGAAACCGTGTGCCACCTTGTTCAGGTTGTTGATGGGCTGAGTCTAATACGCTACCAGCATCTGATGTCCTCTCGGGTCTTTGCATTGCATGTTCCTGCTAAATCCCCAACCCCAGAAAAATGAAAATGAATATAATAAATGCATGTAGATAGAAGAATACAAATTAATCCGTCTATTGCGGCAATATAAGATCCTAAATTTTAGGAAACCTTCAATAAACTATCTCCTCCAATCAAGAAATCGTAAAAATATCCGTGTCAATTTTTTCCCCGCAACTTTTGGCAGGGGTAGTTTGTGCGAAAGAGGGGGAAGGGAAAGGGTGCCGTGGGTGTGAAAGAGGGAGAATCTTATTTCTTTTCAAGACCACCAGCATTGAGTTCACACAATACTTCAACCGAACTATCTAAGTTAAAGTTTCAGGGAATTGAGATTATGACTTACCCTGAGATCTATCCCACCACCACCACTTCCAATATTTGAAAGACCAAAAGAGCCCAGAACAGCTGACACAATCTGCTCAGAAGAAAATACAAAGATTGAGAAATTTCCAGGGAGAGATTATTCAACCAGCTTGAAATCGAAATTCATGTTCCAATCTACATGCTGTCTAACCTGACTGATCTCTGAAGGAACTCCATCTCCTCGATCAGGAAGATTGAAAGTTTCAATTACAACACTAGGGGCTACATGACTACCATGACTGCGGCTTGTCCCTGATCAGGTTCAATTTCACGAAATAAGAGGATTTAGCTTGGATCTCTCAGTAGTTTTAACGGTAACAGAAACCGTTTATTCAAAAGCGCACACCCATCATATTGATACTATAAACATAAATGCAAATTTTAGACAACATAAGAAGTGTTATTAATGCATCATGATTCAGTACATGACGAGTACGGGTCGACAAGATCTTTAATATAAAATTAATAAATTTGAAGCATACAAGAGAAGGCCAATAGCAAAAGGAATGGTATGCATGTAAACGAGGGCAAAAAGGAAGGCCAATAGCAAAAGGAATGGTATGCATGTAAACGAGGGCAAAAAGGTAAATGAAAAATAAGAATTCAATAAACATGGATGGAATGTCACAAGACAGTTCAAAGAAAATATCCAATTCAACGTAAATTGCGGATATAAAACACCTGGAAGTACACATAGGAAGCCAAATCCCCAGAAAGTGCGATTGTTCCCCTAATACAGTGGACAACGTATTAAACACAAACGAATTACTCTGCCCAGTCCTAGATTCCTCTGCTATGGAACCTACAGCTTCAGCATGCAAGCACCCAAGCCACAGTACCTAGAAAATACTCAACTAATCCTAAAAGTGAAAGGAAAGACTTGTGTGATCCAAACCTTCTGTCACAAAGAATCCACTGTCACAATAATACTTGCACATAAAACATATATGTTAAGACCAAATACTAAATAAACTTTCCACCTTCCCCATTTCACGCAAAAAATAAATAAATAATTAATAAAAAAAATACCACCTTAAGAAGAGCACCCACCTGCTAAATGCTCCTCTATGAATTTGCCCCCTCTCCACTCCCACCACCACACCCCACCTCCCCCTTACCAGACAACCCCAAACCCCCCCCCCCCCCAAAATGGGGCCACAGGGCCAACCCATCAACCAGGAAGAAAGAATCTTAATCACATATAGCATGTAAATTTATTGGGATTAGAACAAGTAGAACAGACAACATTTTAAAACAATAGCATAAATCCTTAATTGAATCCAACCTGGAAGATTATGGGAGCCATCAGATGATGGTGGAACTGGTTGCCTGACCACCATATGCAAGGTGTGGCCATCCTCAACATCTAATGCAAGTTAAGAAATTAAAGGAAAATGTGGAACGTGGAGTGATACTGCAAACAATGATAAGCAAGCTATAATCTACAGATTGTTACATGAAGGAAATATAAAAGTTTACTGGCAGTATGCGTGATTGTATAATTAGTTAAATCCTTCATCGATATCCGGCTCAAAAGGCCAAATGACTATTACTTCTGAAATTTATTAAAACGAAACTCCCATACTGATTCTAAAAGCGCAAAAGTTCCTTCTTATTTGAGCGCTTAAGTTATATCAGGATCAACAGCTACTCCCCAACAACCAGCCTTTGCAGCCAACATCCTAAAACTCCAAAATTCCACAACTCAAGTAAGCATTAAAAGACCAAGGATACGGTAGGCTGAGAGGAGTTGATCATCTTTTAGAACCTTTCCACGACATATTAGACGTTGTTGCTCCGATAACACACCCGTGACAGAAGCAATCTGCTCTTTCAAAGCAGGAACTGGTACCTGCAGAACATTTAGAGAATACTAATTCTATCACAAAGCTAACATAAAAGTCAATAGCAACATGTCTCCAAGGAAAATATACATGAGTTGCCAGTCTTAACTATAGGAAACAATTGTGCTAAGAACAAAGCAACTAGAAAAAAGAACATTCAAGTCATAGATCCATGGACAGAATTTAAACCTGCAGTCTAACACAGGGCAGGAACTTAAGTAGGATGATGACAAGAGAGCACCAGAAGTCACCTGTTTATCAACTCTCAAAGTATAGGTTTGTGAATCTAGTGTTTTTATCTTAATTTCAATGGTGGTTTCAGAACTTTCAGCCCCAGGAATTTTAACGGTACCACGACTTTCCATTCTCTGCTGACCGTTCAGATACCTAATTGAAAAAAAAAAAAGCACAGAAAGAAAATACTACTAAAAGAGTCGTCTTCTTGTGCTTGAATATCCATATATGCATTGATAAGAAAATAATACAAAATCATGGCAACCAGGAACTTATGTAAAATTTAAAAATAAAAAAATGATGCAGTATGTGATACTCCAAAAAGAATACATTTTTGCTTCTCAACATGTAAAAAGCTAGATTATGCATGTTTTAAGAAGATAATGATCTTCTTCCAGCATCCAAGAAATAGGTAAGCCATTTGACCTTGACCCAAGCCCGTAAAAAATAGATGTTTGAATTTGTAATGGCCAAAGTCCTAGCTTTGGTATCAACAAAATAGTATATGGCGATAGCAACCCTTCCAAAATAAAACTTGATTTTATGCGATAATTAAAAATCAACTGAGGGGTAAATTAGATACAGGAGCTGAAGTTGAAATCACAAGCAAAAGCTTTCATATAAATGTGAAACGATTAAGAATCCATCACAAAATTAGCACCCAAGCTTAAACCAGTAAATCAGCAAGAAAAAGGATGAAGAAATCGCACGATAAAAGAATACCTGTGATCAGATAGTGATGATTTGGAGATGTAGAAGACAGAGCGAGAGAGGAGAAGGAACCCCAGATGAGTGTCAGAAGAAACAAACAATAGAGTACAGAGACCGACGGTAGTGTTTTGTTTACTATGAATTATGAAAGAGCAGCTTAATAGAACCGGACAAGCCCCGTGCCGTAAGTCTGTATCTGTATCCGTATGATGCTCTCACCAGAGCAGCTTAATCTCTCTCTCTCTCTCTCTCTCTCTCGTTGTGTTCAGTGCGTTGCAATTCAGGCCCGAGAAGGGAAAGAGAATTCACTTACTGTGCCGGATTTTGTGTTTCTTACTTATCTTAAGAATTCTATTTTTCTTATAAAAAAAAAAAAGAATTCTATTTTTATTTTCATTTTTTCATTGATTTGTTTTTTTTTTTTTTTTTTTTTTCATTGTGATTTTAATAGAGGGCTATTTTTGTTTTTTTTGTTTTTGTTTTTTTGAAACCCCCGGTATGCAGAATCTTTATTCTGTAGAATCTTCCATTCTGCGGAATATTCTGTTCTTATTATAGCGAGCCGAGCTGTTGATATTGTGCTTCAATCAGAGATATCATGGGGCTTATATTATTGTTTCATTTCGTTACTTAGATCATCGTCACAGACGATAGATGACCCGCCATGGGAGAAGAGGATATCTCGCGTATAGAATATTTCTGCCAATCTTTTGTGAGCAGCTAGATTCACTCGCAGCGTAGTGACAGCAACTGTTTATGAGGGCAGAATGTTATTTTGTTTATTTGAATGATGTTATTTTTTGTTTTATTTGAATTCGAAAAATAAGGATTATATGAATAGAATAAAGATTTTTCACATCACAAATTTGTTAATAATGTATGCATGCAGTTCAGTTAAAAGTCTTGGCAAAATTTGAGACTCCTTGATTGTTCAATACGAATATGATATGAATAAATAGGTATAAATCATTAATTTGACACGATTATTAAAAGAATTAGGTTTGAGTTAACATAAATTTTTTTTTTTGTGTTGAGTTAGAATTAAAGTTATTGACTTATTTACCTGAATAATGATACGATTATATTTTCTATTTTAAATTAATTTTTAGGTTCTTATCATTAAAATTCAAATATTGGACATAATTATCTTTTTTTTTTTTTTTAAAAGACAGACATATACATAGTATTTTATTTATAAAATTTTATATAAATTCAGAATTTTAATAGTGCAAGCGTATAAAATATAGATACAAGTGTATAATTTTATGATATATATATATAGTGGTACCCGTTAAAGTGGCCAGGAGAGCCGTGTGCTCAGGGTTGTATCACCAAGAAGAAAACCCTAGGATTTCTTTAGTCATGGAAAACCAAAGCCGACCTGAACCCGAGAATTGACAACGCCCGGAGTTGGATCCTCAACTCATGACCATTAGAATACACGCTTGTAGTTCCATACTGTGAGTGATAAGGATAATAATAGGATGTAAAGTAAAGTAGGATAAGGATAAGAGTGAGTGCGCTATGAGTTGTAAAGTAGATTCCTTAGTGATAAGGATCTACAGTGTGTAATAGTAGATCCTTTGTATCTATAAAAGGGAGCCCTCAGTGTGTGTAAGGGGCATCGAGTCTTGAGTGCTATCGAGTATCTAGTTCTTCTGTAATCATCTCTATTGCAAGCATTCAATCTTTTGGCAATAATAATCCTTCTTTCAAAAATTGGTATCAGAGCCAGTTTTCCCAAAAGGAAACCCTGGGTATACAACAATAATATGCTCTGTGGTTGCCGATATTGTTTCGGATCCTCCACATCAGAAAGTTGTTGAATCCAAGATCTAGTCTGTTTAAGGTTTCCATAGCCTAAACACTACCGAGGGAATTCCTATTGGTGTGGTACCCATTAAAGTGGCCAGGAGAGCCGTGTGTTTAGGGTTGTATCACTAAGAAGAAAACCCTAGGATTTCTTTAGCCATGGAAAACCAAACCAGCACTAGACCAGAATTCAACCAACCTTCGGAAGTTGGATCCTCCAACTCCACAGCCATTAGAATACCCACAGATAGCTCACCCACTGCCAACTTCCTCTTTGAAACTTAAGAGGATGATTACAGAACCCGTGCCGAACAAACACTCAGATTAGATCCCCTAGATCCATATAGGTACTACTACATAAACCCAGCATTAAACTCCCTTAGAGCCATAATCCCTATTCGGAGACCAAAACTGAAATCCATTACAAATCCTCCAAAATCACTATACAAGCCATTTCCTCAAACTCTCAAAAAAACCTACCTACCCATAATATCCCCACAAGAAATAGCCAAGTATAAGAGTGAATGCTACAAAGGCTTACACTTAGAAGCAATACAGATAGGATTACAACCCTTGCTCCTAGCTGGAAAAGATGTCACATGTTTTGTTGCCGTTCTCGATACAAGATGGCAAACCTTTGAGAAAGCCTTGATTACTGCTGTGGAAGCAGACTCAACCAAGGTCACCTTGTGCGCCAAGTTGAACCCAACTTTACCTTTGACTTACACAAATCATCCCTCACTGACGCCATCAAAATACTGATCCAAATGAATGGATTAGTAATGAGACCCAATGAGTCAGCCCTAGCCATACACCATACCATGACCTATAAGGTCCAGACCCACATGTTCTCTATGAGCAGTACTGGAAGACCGATCACCAAATTTCTTGTTGGTGAAGGACGGGTAATCCAACCTAAGATTTTTAGGCAGGATCAACTCATTTTCCCTTCTCAATGGATAAATGAGTATGAGAAATCCAGTAAGCCTCAACAGGTGCATGAGGTCCCCAAAGTAAACAGATTACAAGGAGGAAGAGTTTCAGTCTCTTTCCCCTTCGAAACAGTCCCACTGTATCCATGTGAAAGATGCCATATTGAAGGATGATCATCTTCAACATGCACACACATGGTAAGAAGATCTAGATCTATCAGACATATGGGATCGATATCTATGGTCAACACACCTGACCTAGATAATGAATTTATAAAAGACACTCCTGGAGGAATATCAGCTGTCAAATGGATCATCCAAAAGACGAGCCTAACGGAGTTTGGACTGATTAAGAAGGCTGTCAACTGGACCATTGTAAATGCTGTTGAACAAAATCAAGCATTAGGAGAAATCCTGATCAATCAGCAGCAGATACTGTCAGAACTCAGCAGCTTGAAGCAGCAGGTCAAGAAGTCCAGAAAGCATCATAAAATGACAACTAGACAACTGTCCCAACATCATGACGAACCTAGACCAATCCATATGTTCGTGATGACAGGAGCAGCAGATCCTGAAGAAATGGACAGAACCCAACAGTGCTTTAGAAGAAGGGTATCAAGGCACTGAAAAAGCAAGCCTAGCAAGCCATGGCATATCTGAGAGGAGAGTGCTTCTAGAAACAATCAGAAGGCATTCTGGAGGAGCTACGAAACTCCACCACAACAACCATGGCCAATTCATCGAGTAGGTTGGGGAGACGATGATGAAGAGGAGACAGATGTAGGCTCTACTTCTGGAACATTCTCAGAACTTGGTGTCCCAAACCCAATCTTGATGGAACAACTGTTAAGTGTTAGAAAGTGCATATTTATAAAGGAGAAAATCGTTATTTTACACTTCAAGTCTCACTAACATTGCTACTTTCATTTATTTAAGTATTTTGTTATTTAATTATATGTGTTTCATTATAATTAGGTATTTTAAACATCACGATCATGTGACGTGATCGAAAACCGAAGGAGCATAAAAGAAAATGTCATCGCTCACATATACGTGATCGCTCACGCGTGCATCTTTCACGACACTGTTCATATATACGGTTCGATGACATAGCGTTGATCGATGACGTGACATTGACCAATGATGTGGCATCGACCTGTGACATGGCAGCATTTGATTGGACAAATTATCTGGCGTTGACCGATGACGTGGTATTGACCGATGATGTGTCACGATCTTATTGGGCTAAATTTCTTATGCATCGCGATCACGACGTGCGATTTCATGGAGCAAAATTGTACGGTACATGCACATTCATGAGATTATTTACTATTCAAACCGCTACATCGCAAACCGTGTATCGCTCAAACGTTGACTGTTGTTGACCGATGACGACGCAATCTCGGGCCCAAACTGTTTTTAATTCGATGGTCACGATTCACTGAATGTATCTATAAAAAGGGGGCCCCCCTAATTTGATACTCCTGAATTCATTTCTAAGCTTAGATTTCTGTAATTTCTTCTTCTTCTTGTATTTTCTACCTATTTTAATAAATTTTCATTTTACCCCTAGTTAAAAAATGAGTAGCTAATTTTCTTTTAAGCTTGGATTGAAGGTGAAGTCTTAACATGTTCCATGAGCTTAATTTGGTAAATTTATTTTCTCTTCCCCTCTAATATTTGTGGATGTTTTGACTTGTCGTCGACAAATAATAATAATCTTGTCTAGATACCGCCCTGGTTAAACCGGCACCCTAGTACAAGGTTATTATTATTTGGCACGATAAGCCTTTAGCACCATATTTATTTGAGCGTGGTTCATGATGTGTGAAAACCCCCCTCATGATTTAAATGGCATTAATATGAAATATTTAGCCCATGGAGCATGTTGATGCAGATCCAGATACTCAAGTGTTTTATTTCAATAGATTTCGTTTCAGTTTATTCCTGCCAATTTAATTTAAATTCTAGATCACTTCCACCACAAATCCAACCACCCATTTAAAGAAAATTTATTCTACACATAATTAAAATCCACCTCCTCGTGGGATCGACACTCGTCACCATTAATCTATTCTACAATAGATTCGTGCACTTGCGAGTTCAATAAAATTTGCACAACAAGTTTTTAGCGCCGTTGCCGGGGAGGTAAGTATTTTTAATTCGTAGAATTAGTTTTTTTTTAATATTTATTTATTTATTTAGTTATTTTCTTGTAATTTTTTTTTCTCTCTTTTTCTCATTTAAAACAAAAGTGAATTTATATTTTAAGGTTAGAATTTCATTTCTTTTTCTTCTTTAAATTTGTGTAATGTAATTTTCATGTTATTTTTCTTTGTAATTTTTTATTTATATTGTTATCTTTCTTTGTAATTTATTTTAATTTTGGTTAATATTTGTTTCACGTAATTTCTTTTCTTATAGCAATTGAGTGTGTTTTCATAGTAAGATTATAACAACGTGAGAAGGTTAGTATTGTAATTTCTCATTCTTCTTTATTTTTATTTGTTTTGCTTTTACTTATTTTATTCTTTGCATGCATGGTCGAATGTCCTTATCACCTAGTCTTGAGCCTTTAGACCTTGAATTGTAGAAAACACTTCGCACACACAAACACGTTGCATTTAAAAATAAAATTAACATGAGATGTTGCAAGATCAACAACCAGAACCACATGAGACGCCATTTAAGGATTATTTCAGTCCTTTAGCTAATTTGAGCACATCATGTATACGGTACCCAAATGTAGCTGCTAGGAGTTTTGAATTAAAACCTAGTGTGCTAAATTGTCTTCTCACATTCTATGGCCTAGAAAATGAGGACCCATATAATCATCTGAATGATTTTCATGCTATTTGTCAAACTTTTAAATACGAGAATTTTTCAGATGATGATGTTAAACTTAGATTATTCCCATTTTCTTTAAAAGATAAAGCTTGTTCATGGTTCAATACATTGCCTGCTAATAGCATTACATCATGGGAACAAATGGTAACAAAATTTTTAAATAAATATTTCCCAGTTCATAAAACCAATGCTATTCGCAGGGAAATTTCAGAATTTACCCAAAGAGACGACGAACAATTTTTCGAAGCATGAGAGCGATTCAATGGGCTACTCTTGAAATGTCCACATCATGGGTACGAGAAATGGCACCAATGTCAATACTTTTTGGAGGGATTATTGCCACAAGTGCAAGAATGGCTAATGGCGACCAGTGGAGGAGAGCTAATGTCAAAAAGTGCTTTAGATATTTGGGAATTCTTCCAAATACTAATCTGGATAATTCCCAACAACGAGTCGATCACCGTAAATACCTGTGAGAATTAAGGGAGTGAATGAGGTTCAAATTGGTGAGTCAAGCTTGGGAATTAAAGAAGTCAAAGAGATGGTTGAAGGCCTTTCTCGACAAATAGTATCATTAACGACTGCCAACTCAACAGAACCACATGACCATGACTCATATTCAGATCAAGCCAATGCCATAGGAGTCATGAGAAAACCATCAAATTACAACTCATACTCCAACATATATAACCCTGGATGGAGAGACCACCCCAATTTTTCATGGTCTCAAGGATTCCAACAAAATGGACCATCAGCTCCACCTCCACCAATCCAACAAATTCCACCAATTCCTCAAAATTTTCAAGCCTCTCAGCCACCATTTAGACCATACAATCAAAACCCAAACCATGGAAGGATACATTCCAGAATATGAAGAATCTTACTAATTCTAGAATCGATCAACAGAACCGCACCATTGATGAACTGCGAAATGAGATGAGGGCGGGCTTCAACTCACAAGCCCAATCAATTTCAAACCTCGAGAAAATAGTGGGACAACTTGCTTCATCAGTTCAAACCTTGGCAATGACCGTTGGCAAATTCCCAAGTCAACCAATGCCTAACCCTAAAGCAGTGCATGAAGAAGTACCAGTTCACCACAGTAGTATGGAGAGGTCAAAGCCGTCATGACCTTACGAAAAGGAAAAGAAGTTGACAACAAAGTGGAGATGCCAGCGACAAAATCAACTCAGATTGTACCTGTGAATGCTGAGAACTCATCATCAGAGGAGAAAAAGGAAACCAACTCACGAGAATACGTTCCTAAAGCTCCATTTCCTCAGAGGTTAGCTAAAGGGAAGAAAGGAAAATCCACAGGTGAGATTTTTGAAATCTTCAAATAGGTAAGTGTTAACATCCCTTTACTTGATGCGATAAAATAAGTGTCATCTTATACCAAGTTTCTTAAAGATCTTTGCACTAAAAAGAGAAATATTCAGGTTCAGAAAAAGGCCTTTTTAACAGAAAATGTTAGTTCTATACTCCAACATAAGATGCCTTTAAAATACAAAGATCCAGGCTCCCCTACTATCTCATGTAGTATAGGGAACCACATAATTTAGAATGCTTTGTTGGATTTAGGAGCTAGTGTAAATCTGTTACCTTACTCTGTATTTGTGAAACTTAGACTGGGAGAATTACACCCAACTCCAGTAGTGTTACAGCTTACAGATCGGTCCAAAAAAATACCTCGTGGTATTGTGGAGGACGTGCTTATTCAGGTAGACAAGTTTTATTTTCCTGTTGATTTCATTGTAATTGACACTCAACCAGTGTAGGATTCAAGGAAGCACATCCCCATTATCCTAGGCCGACCTTTCTTGGCAACTGCTGATGCTCACATTCAATGCAGGACTGGAAATATGCAGTTGTCATTTGGCAATATGACCATGGATCTCAACATCTTCAACATTACCAAACAACCTCGGAATGTAGATGATGGAATTGTTGATGTGGATTTAATAGAAACATTAGTTGATAATAATTTTCTTTCAAACCTTAATGATGACCCTTTACAAACATGTTTAACTCACTTTGGTTTGGATTTTGATATTGACAGATTGGTCGATGAAGTCAATGCACCACTTGACTCAGCACCATCCATGGACACAAATAAATGGAAGTCAAGAGTTGAACAACTAGTGCCATCAGAAAATAAACTCAGCCCATCATCAGAATTACCACCAAAATTTGAGCATCGTGCGTACTGGGCCATCAAGAAATTCAATTTTGATATGCAGCAAGCTGGCTCAGAAAGACGATTACAGCTGGCAAAACTTGAAGAAATTCGCAATGACGCGTACGAAACTACCCAGATTTACAAGCAACGAATGAAAGTCTTAGCAAATTATGCGAAAATCTTTCACTCCAGGTCAGAAAGTGCTTTTATTCAATTCTCGCTTGCACCTATTCCCGTGTAGTTACGCTCACGGTCCGCCCATTTATTGTTAACACTGTTTTTCCACACGGGCAATTGAAATTAATGATCCAAAGAACGGCGCCACTTTTTAAAGTTAATGGTCAAAGATTAAAACCATATCTAGAGTACCAACCATGGAGGATAAATAAATAAATCAATCGACCCACCAAGTTTAAATTGAGATTTTTCTTTTCTTTTCGCTGATTTGATTTGATTTATTTCTTTTCTTTCTTTTTATTATTCTTTTGCTGATTGAAATTATTTTTGTTTAAGTGTGTTTGTTTAATTATTATAGTTTTCTCTTATCATTTTAATCAAGGAACAGTACCTCTTGTACATGCTTAGAACTCTTTAACGTATCCAAACTCATCACAGAAAGCAGATACGATTTTATAAAACATCTCGTATTTGGGTTCTGCAACCACCAGAGTTAGTCGCCCATGTTGAGAATTTAAAAAGACAACTCAGAGAAATTGAGAGAAGCGTCTACAACACCCAGTTGGAGCTTGAGTTTGTTTTGTGTGTTTAAGTTTGTCATCCCGGTGAAGTGGCGGATAACGGTACTCCGTGACAATCAAGTCGGTTACTTCAGTTTCCCATAATAACTGATATTCTGAGACGAAGGTATGGACAGAGACGAGATTTTAGCAAAGCTTCACAAACGATTCCCTTCGCTTCCTCAGAATGCCCTCCTTTCAATCCATAAAGCCCGATCCGAATGCATGCGATTGCTTATGAAGAATTACATACCTGCTGACATCCGCTGGTTAATCGAGGCCAAAGTACGCTTGGCAGGTGAGTTACCTCCTAAATTTATTGCATACATGCCTGGTTGTGGTAAAGGAAATTATGCGAGAAAACGACGAGCTCGAAGACTTTCTGTTGCTTGTCATAAGTGTGCCAGAACGATATGCAATAACAAACCATGTTCTTTAGGAATGGTGTCTGATAACAGGGAAGATAAGATTAAATTCATTAGACATGGCTTGAATAAAGAGTCATTGGATAATATCCTTTTGTCTCTTGAAACGCATCACAGTGGATACGTACAAAGAGTGATTCTCCAGTTATGGCCATTATTCGAGAAAGAACATGCACGATACAGTCTCGGGAATCTGACTATAAATGACCCTGTTTGCCAGTTTATAAGAAAACTGGATGGGAAGCCTATCCTCGACCCATAGAGGGCGTTCAAGCCATTTCTGGACATAAAACCAGAGGAAGATGTGAGCCACAATCACAGCTACCTGTAGATATCCTTTTACTTTACTGTTGTTTTACTTTACTGTTGTTTTACCATTCGCATTATTGCCTTTAATAATTTTTTGTTATCATTGTTTGATTTTTCCTTTTTACTGTTTTCTTTTTAACTCTCGAGCCATGTGCCTTACGCGTTAATTAACACTGACATAATGCCTTATATATAGCTGTGACCCGTTGTCACCAAGGTCTTTAAATATGATTTTTGTTGTGCACTCACAAATTATTTTTGAGCAGTATCCTAATGGTAGCTACTCCAGTAAATAATTTAAGAACATTTGTGTGCTCTCTAGGTTTAATTATGGCAAACATAAAGAGTTCGTTAAGGCAGCCATAGATCTTGGTCGAAGCGTAGCAAAGAGAAAACTGCACTTGGTGTAGGGAGGAGGTGACCGAGGGTTATCCAAAATGGTCTCAGAAGCTTCTTATGTCAGAGGGAGCCAAGTGTTAGGCATCATCCCAACAATCCTAAAACCTTTGGGCTATTTGTCTAACTCATCAACTAGAGAAGAGTTAGTCGTCTCAGGTATGCAAGAACGAATAACTGAAATGTTAAATCATGCCGATGCTTTTATTTTTCTTCCCTGAGATCTTGCAACTCTAGAGGCACTAATCATATTAGCATCTTGGGCCCATCTGAACATCCACAAGAAATCCATCGGTTTGTTAAATGTCAATAATTTTTATGATGGCTTTATCGCATTTCTTAACCATGCAATAAAAAATTATTTCATTCCTTCCTTAGTAAAAAAAAGTCTTTATTTGTGCACATACTACTAATGAGCTACTTGATCCGCTATGTTTATCAATCGAGATGCATCTCGTGACCAAGTGTTGGAGTGTTCAAATAATAATGGTAACAGTAGCCGCAGTAAGAAGTACAAATTAGATTTAACTCTCCACTTGTAAATATTCTCTTCTGTGTTGCACTACTCAGGTGATGTCTTCTAAACTCTACTTCTTTCCTTTCAATCATTGAGGACAATGTTTCATTCTGGTTGGGGGGAGGGAATAATTGACAATTGTGGAATGTTGGTTAAGTTTTTATTAATTTTTTGTTGTAGAACTAACCGTGACTAACTTTTTGAGTAGAAGATGGCTGAATATGGAGTGTAGTTACTCTAAAAACGCATTTTCTTAAAAAAAAAATAAAACAAAACAAAAAATTTTTTTTTCTTATTTTAAGTGTGTTTTTCTAACTTTTTCTTTTTGACTTCTCCTTTATAAATATACATTTTCAAGTTTTTGAGTCGAAGATGGCTGAATATGGAGTGTAGTGACTCTAGAAACGTATCTTCTTAGTAAAAAAAAAAAATTCAGACATTTTTCTTTTCTATCATCTAATTAATTTTCCTGCATCGTTTTTTTTTATTTTTCTACATGTATGTTTAGAATAGGTTGGGAGGTAGAATTTCGTTAAAAAATTAAAAAAAAATTTTGGTAATTTTGTGTGAGTTTTTGATAGTGGATGATATGATGACTTTCGAATTTTAGTATTTGTATTATCTTTGGTCTTAAGTGATGTTACGCCATGCTTGCTATTCTACATGTTGATGTTGGAGAAAAATATGAGTTGCTTGAAGGAATGCACATGTCATAATAAATTCCAAGTGAGTTTTTGATCCTATTAATTTTTCTTGGAGAGTAACCCTTGTTGCACATTCTTTATACAGCTTAGCAGTTTATTATTTTATACATGATCTCTAGATTTCCTTTGAGTCAATCCTTAAAAAAAAAAGAGAATAATAAAAAAAAGAAAGAAAAATGTGTGCTGCTGCATCTAAGGGCCCACCTAACTAGTAGATATGGAAGATTATTTAGAGCTCTAAGAGACGATGGTAGGCCATCTTTGATCCGTTTGAGCCTTTCTAGCCATCCCTATTGTAAAATATCCATAGTTCGCCCTTTTGAGCCTTTAAAAAAAAAACATTTTCTTTGTTAACTTATCATCCTGACCCACTCTAATTTGGAGTATTACCCGATATCATACAAGTTCCATCGCCTATTCATGTTTGAGAAAAAGGATAAATAATTATTTTGTTCAACAAAGTTGTACCATATAAAAAAAAAATCAAAAAGAGAAAAAAAAAGAAAAAAAAAAGAAAAAAAGAAAAAAAAAAGATATACAATAGCAATAAATAAGCAAAATGCGTCTTGTAATTTTCAAAAGTTCTTGAACTTTTTTTCAAACGTATATATTTTGTTTCCCTATTTTCCTTTCTTTGTTAGCCATGTCCTTAGCCTATGTTACGTCATAATAAAAATCCTTCTTGATTTTAGGGAACTATAGTATGAAGTAAAAGCTAGTTAGATGGGCTATTAAGATGTAATGATGAATATACAAAAAAAAAAATGAATACATTGGATTGACTAGTACTTTGTTTGAAATCGTATTATTTCTAAGTTATGAGCATATTTCTTTCATCTTGGTGAGAGTGTATGATATTTCTATGTTATTTTCTCTCAATTTACTATTCATTGTAGTGACAATTTTTATTGGGTTTAATTTCTTTGTGAGAGTGTCACTACTACCAGTGAGATTTTGGGATTTGACATGTCATTCTTGAAAGTCGCCTGATTACTATTGCTACGACAAAGTCTGCTGGACTAATGCATGTGGATGGTTGATGTGGGTGTGATATTTCTTTAGACTGGAGATAATGCTTGTACTTTTATTTGATTGCTATCATTAATCTGACTGAATAAACATGTGTGTTTTATAAAAAAAAAAATTGGTTTTGAATTTTATCTTCGCTTTATTTGCTAAGGACTAACAATAAGCTGGTTGGAGGGTGTGTTGAGTGTTAGAAAGTGCATATTTATAAAGGAGAAAATCGTTATTTTACACTTTAAGTCCCACTAACATTGCTACTTTTTATTTATTTAAGTATTTTGTTATTTAATTATGTGTGTTTCATTATAATTAGGTATTTTATGTATTTTAGAGGCATCACGATTGTTTCACAATGAACGAGTGATCAGACAGCAAAACAGACGTCACATTTGAACTCAGAACGGTCGAAAACCTTAGGAGGAGTATAAAAGGAAAAATGTCACTGTTCACATATACTTGCATCGCTCATACGCACGACATCGTTTCACGGTACGGTTCACTTACACTTCATATATACGGTCCGATGACATGGCGTTGATCGATGACGTGGCATCGATGACGATGGTATCGACCGTGACGCAAGATTTGATTGGACAAATTATGTGGCATTGACCGATGACGTGGTATTGACCGATGATGTGTCACGATCTTATTGGGCTAAATTTCTTATGTACTGTGGATCGATGACGTGGCAGCAACTCAGTGAAGCAAAAATCGTGTGTACGGCACATGCACATTCATGGGATTATTTACTATTCAAATAGTATTACTGTGCAAATAGTATCGCGGCAAAACCACGCATCGTGCAAACCGTGGTCAAATCGTATCGCTCAAACGCTTGATCGTTGATTGACGACGTGCGCAACTCGAGCGTCCGAACTGTTTTTATTTTAATCCAATGGTCACGATTCACTCAATGTATCTATAAAAAGGGGGCCCCCCCTAATTTGATACTCTTGAATTCATTTCTAAGCTTAGATTTCTGTAATTTCTTCTTCTTCTTGTATTTTATACGTATTTTAATAAATTCTCATTTTACCCCTAGTTAAATTTATCGTTTTAATAAATTCTCATTTTAATATCGGCAACCACAGAGCATATTATTATTGTATACCCGGGGTTTCCTTTTGGCAAAACTGGCTCTGATATCAATTTTTGAAAGAAGGATTATTATTGCCAAAAGATTGAATGCTTACAACATAGATGATTACAGAAGAACTAGATACTCAATAGCACTCAAGACTCAATGCTCCTTACACACACTGAGGGCTCCCTTTTATAGATACAAGGGATCCATTATTACACACTGTAGATCCTTATTACTAAGGAATCTACTTTACAACTCATAGCGCACTCACTCTTATCTTTATCCTACTTTACAACTCATAGTGCACTCACAGCGCACTCACTCTTATCTTTATTCTACTTTACAACTCATAGTGCACTCACAGCGCACTCACAGCGCAGTCACTCTTATCATTATCCTACTTTACTTTACATCCTATTATTATCACCACGCTTCAAGCCCCACAATGGTCAGATGAGGCCACAAAGGCAGTGGCAGACCTAAAGCAAAAGTGCACGTCACTTCCGCCATTAAAGATATCAGAAGATGGCCAGCTCATTCTGGAAATCGACGCGAGTGATAATTATTAGGGTGCACTATTGATAGAGGAATCCAATGGAAACAGTAGAGTTTGTGGCTATAAATCATGGCAATTCAACGATGCCCAAAGCCATTATCAATCCTCAAAGAAAGAAGTCCTAGCAGTAGTAAAGGGGATAAGAAAATTCCAGTTCTTTCTTTCTCTCACACCCTTTGTGATAGAAACAAACTACAAGTATCTACAGGGTTGTTGAAGCGAAGAGAAGGAGAAATCCCAGATCCACAGCTTGCTAGGTGGTCAAAATCTCTCTCCCGTTTCAAGTACGAAGTAAGACACATTAAAGGCGAGTCTAACACTGTTGTAGACTTCCTTTCTAGGCCAATAAATATGATGTCCAGAAGAGGCCTTCCCAGGAGATAGAATGAAGGAAGCTCCAGAGCTGATGAAGCCAAGGCTTACTTTCTGAAGGACATAAACACGTTCATAGCATGGCTACTTGAAGAAATACGAGAATATATTTTCGAAAAGGTGGAAAGGCATAACAACATCCTTCATGAAAATGCTATGACATGACGACTATGGCAGCTTATGGCAAGACAAGAATTCAGGCCTGCTGTCAACAGATGTGTCAAAGGCCATTTGAACCACATCCTAACCAAGACCAGATGCATGAGACGGTTTTCAAACTCGAGTGTTCTTTTCATTATGTTATTGATGAAAACACCAACTGGGTCACTATGTCATCTGTGACATCACCCCATAGGCCTATTATATATTCTAGTACTGGTTAAACCTCTACCCAGTTGCAATACTATTCGAACCCAACCTAATCCACACAAGTAGAAGATATGCTAGACGAAAATGGTTCGACAGGATGTTCGCTCTAATCTTCGATGATATACTCACACTTACATTAAAAGGTGGACACCAGATATCTCGGTCCACAATTGTGATTGTAAAGTTGAAAGACATCTGGGGAAGAAAAAAGGAGCCGCTGATCAGAGTCATAGACCACAACCATACAGAGGTGGACGTCTACTCCATGTGGACAGGGTGCTTAATAGTAAGGAAAGCACTAGCAGAAGAATACGGAACACCTCTCATGTACATAACCCACAGCCTGTATCACCACAGGTCCAAACCACTCCAAATCTCTATTTCAGAGAAGAGATCCGAAACCTGCAGCTCCATCATGATGAGAATGAGGCATCAGATATGCAGGACACCTACAACGACTACCTCAACCGCCATTGGTGAAATATATATATATAAAATTTAAACTTTAAATAGTGTAAATGAATAAAAGTTTGGGGATGTATGTGTAATATTTGTTAAATATATAGATATTAAACGAGTTATTGAGTAATTTGTTTATTTTTCATATTGGGTTTGGATCCTAATTATTTTGACACAATTATTAAATGGATCGTGTTTGGGTTGACCTAAATTTGACACGACACGAAATTGACACGATAAAAACACGACCTAGTGACCTATTTTGCTAGCTCTACTGTCTCCACTGTCCACCTGTATTGATCAGCATAATGGTTACAAGTTAAGATTTGTTGGCACTAGATGTGATCAATTATGTATTTGTAGAGGGAACTTGAAAGTCTTCTCGCAAATGGAGTCATAGATAAAATATAAGTGTGTAAATTGTACATTAATTTTTTAGTCCTTGACTCTCTATAATTTAAAACTCAAGTCATCCAATGGCTAACTAAATAACTCTGTCAAGCCTCTTCCCTTTAGTTGAAATGAGTTACATATATGTAACTATATAAATTACATATATGGTGTATTTATCAATTATTATCAGTTATTAATTGAAATGAGTTGGAATTAATGTGAGGAATAAAAATGAAAATAAATTATTTACTTGAACTGCAGTAATTTGAATTGAAATAAACTATATTACATTGATGTCTTTACTTTATCTTGGAATCAGAATAAATTATTTTAATGTACTAAAATATTCTTAATAAACTACTGTCATTACAATAGTATTATGCTTAATTAAGATATTTAATCACATGTCACCAATCTTTTATATCATTTATATGGTATTAATAATTATCTTATAATTTTTACAACCCAACCAATGGATGATAAGTAAATTTCCACATCAATAAGTATCCCAATTGAGTATCAAATTGAGTAAGTATAGTATCACTCTTGTTATTAATATAATTATTTATTGTAAATAATTGTGATTATTATTATTATTCAAAAAATTAAAAAAATTCAAACACAAAAAACATCTAGAATAATATACAACAACACCACAAATCCACATATAAAAATGCCACAACACAAATAAAGCATTAAGAATAACATAAATCCAATTAACCAAGTCTAACATCACCACAAATCTAAGTAGATTCCAAGCTAGTGTGTTTTAGTTTTAGGATTAAATTAGATTTTTCTTAAACTTATATATTTTCTAATTGAGTTTTAATTTAATAAATATTATTTGACCTAAAAAATATGTTGATCCATATATTTGATTTTCCAAATACACTTGCATCCATATCCGGATCTGGATTCGAATGGATATTTAAAATGAACATTTGAATTTGCTTTTTTTTTTTTAAATGTGGATCCCGATTTTTTCGAATCCAAATTGTTAGCATTTATGTATCCATAATGTTGATTTTGATGATAACAAACTAGATTAAGAATGATTAAGTTTTTAAAAGCTTCAATTATTTTTTTATACATTTTAAATAAATCATTATTTTCACATTATAATGTTTTTTTATTTAATGGAAAAATGATTTTTATGAAATTAAAGTGTTTTTCAAGTTGTGTACTAAAATGAAAGAATTTTACAATCTTTGATTTTAATAAATATTGTTTGGAATTTTGGATTTGGACCTATTTGACAATATTTTAATATTTTGGGCCATTTCATACTTTTAAATATTTATGGGATTAATAAGTATTATTTGAAAATTCTGAAATTGGACCTATTTATAAAGTTTTATAACTTTTTGGGCCATAGTACAGTTATAGAAAAGTTTGGGGTAAAACTATAATTTTTGTAAACAATTCACTGTAGCCGTTACTGTAGCAAGCGGCTAATCGGATTCATGAAAACGGAAAACCGGTTATGGGCAGAATGTCACTCAAATGAAAAGCGGCTAACCGGATGTGACAAACCGGAAGTCCAGATGTGGGCAATGAGTTACCAAAGCATGTTAATCGATTGGAAAACTGCATACCGGATGTTCAAAAATTTAAATATTGGCTG
Organism: Citropsis articulata; assembly: GCA_030449925.1. Lineage (NCBI taxonomy): Eukaryota > Viridiplantae > Streptophyta > Magnoliopsida > Sapindales > Rutaceae > Citropsis > Citropsis articulata. Next base: position 2,620,416 of record JASUUH010000168.1, read on the forward strand.
TAACGGTAACTTGAAGCGGCTAACCGGATCCACTTAAACGGTAAGCCGGTTATGAACAAAAAATTCATAACGGCTAGTTTTTGTGCTCAAACTATATAAACTCAAATCCAATTCATTTTTGGTAATCTTTACAAGCATAAACAAGTGCACACAACATATATTGAGCTTCAAATTCGAAAATCATCATAGATTAAATCTTCATTGAGCTATCATTTTGTATATCCATTCTTTGAGAGAGTTTTTATTGTAAGTTTCATTTCCTTATCAAATTTGTGAGTGTTTAAGTGTGTGAGACACTTGAGTGAAGAGATTGGGAGATAATCTCTTTGTTGTAAAGGTTCATTGACACCTTGGAAGTCAATTGTAAACATTTGAAGCCGTGGGAGGCTTGGATAGTGAAATCCTCAAGCCCGGTGTGCTTGAAGGCGTGGATGTAGGCGGGGATAGCCGAACCACGTAAAAATTCTCGTGTTTGTTTTCTCTTCCCTTACTCCTTTATTATTGTGCTTTTGTTGAATTTATTGTTTTCGAATTTATTAAGGTATTAGATTGGATTGTTGTGTGGTTTTGTTAGGATATTTTTAAAAACACCAATTCACTCCCCCTCTTGGGTTGCACACTTGTATTTTATTTGGTATCAGAGCAAGGTGCTCTTGTGTAGACTTAACAGTCTAGAGTTAAAGATCCATGGCAACCCAAATTAGTTCAATCTTCATGGAAGGGCAATCTATCACTAGGCCACCATTATTTGATGGTAATGACTTCCCATATTGGAAAACTAGGATGAGAATTTATTTACAAGCCTTAGATTATGAAATATGGGAAATAATTTGTGATGATTCCTTCATTCCTAGGAAAAATATTTTAAGTGAGCCGAATAGAAAAATGATGTCTTTAAATTCCAAAGCTATGAATGCTTTATTTTGTGCCTTAGATAAAAAGGAATTTTATAAAGTTTCAAGTTGTTCTAATGCTTATGAAATATGGAGGAAACTTGAACTTATGTATAAGGAGACGACAAATGAAGAGGAATCTCATGAAGTGTCAAATTTGGCACTTATGGCAATTGGAGATGAATCGGATGATGAACTTGATGAGGTAAGTGATCTTCCTACTTATGATGAATTGCATGATGCTTTTAAAGAATTGCATGATGAGTTTATGAAAATTGGTAAAAAGAATGTATTTCTTAAAAAGAAAATGGCAGAGCTCGCAAATGAAAATGAATCTTTAAGTGCAAAGATTACATGCCTAGAATTAGATAATAAAACATTGCATGATAAAATTACCTTATCAAATGAGAAATCTAACACTTCACACAAGCATCTAGAATCTCATGTAGATGACTTGAAAAATGAAAAAGACGTCCTGCAAAAATCCAATGTTTCATTAAATGAAAAGATCAAAGAATTAGAATTAGATAATGGAATGCTAAATGATAGGATTGCATCATTTACTTGTAAACAAAGTACTTCATATGAGCATGACAAATCACATGTTGATGTATTAATGAAAGAAAATGAAGTGCTAAAGAAGAAGAGCAATGACCTAAATCAAATTGTGTTAAAATTTACAAATGGACAAAAGATGTTGGATAACTTGCTTAATACACAAAAATGTGTGTTTGACAAAGGAGGTATCGGTTATATGCCTAACTTGAAACAAAAATATTATAAGAATTATTTTGTTAAGGCTACCTCCACAAATGTTCATAAAATTGTTTGTCATTATTGCAATCAAAATGGTCATATGAGTTTTAGATGTCCAATTAAGAAAAATATATATTATGGTATGAAATGTATTTGGGTTCCAAAAGGAACTATTACTAACATTCAAGGACCCAAGAATATTTGGGTACCAAAGCACACAACTTGAATTTTTTTTTTTAGATACCACGGTCAAGGAATGGTGGAGAGTTCCTTAATGAAAGCTTATGAGGATAATCACTTGATCATGATCTAGGAAGAAAAGACGAGGCAAGATGATTTAATTATTTTGGTAACAATTCTTACCGTATTGATTTTGTTGAATGGATAATAGCTTGAATTTGTGAAAGTATGCTTATATGTTTGCATGATGGAATTATCATTGTATATAAGATTGAGTAATTTATCATGATGCCTTTGTTTGATTTTGATAATTGTATGATCTATGATTTCATCTTCTTAATTGTCTATCATCATTGTCCATCTCTTATGTATGTGTGAATTCATATGCTATTAATTGTATTATATCATCATTCATTTATAAAATTCGTACACATGACTTATTGCATCTATGAATTTGATTACTTGTTCATAATGATGGCTTTTCTAAATAGCTATGTTGATTTTGATGATCTAAAGATTTGAGATAAAGAATATGCTTTGATGATTACATGTATTTGATGAAGTTTGGTCATATGGGATCTATGATTGGTGAATGTATGCATATTCACAAAATGATTTTTAATTGATCCACTTTTATGATAAATTGGTGTGTACAATGCAAGTTTATGGGTTAACCAAATTTCAATTAGAGGCAAAAAGATTTTTAAGTCTAAATCGGGTAACCGGTTGTGAGAACCGGAAAACCAGTTGCTCAATTGTGCTTCAATGCCCTTAACCGGACAGCCGGTTCATTTATCCGGAAAACCGAATTCAATATTCGTGCTTGCTGCCAAGAACCGGATAACCGGTTAGTAAATCCGGAAAGCCGAATTCAAGAGGAAGTCATTACATAGTTCCTACCCAAAACCGGAGAACCGGTTATCAAACCGGTAAGCCGAATGCTTAGATTTTGGTTCTGTCCAAAACCGGATGACCGGTTAAGAGAACCGGCAAGCTGAAAGCCAAATTCATGCTTACTGCCTTAAACCGGTTAGCCAGTTAGCTAAATCCGGATTGCCGGATTCGTGAGACTATTTATCTTCTTCATCTTCTTTCTTTATTCGGCAAACTGGTTCTACTCTTTCTCTTCAAACCGTCTCCTCCCCTTTCTTGATTTTACTCCAAAATCCATCATTTCCGTTCATTTTCGATTCAAATTGATTCACAAAAATTATTCCCCATGATTTCTTGTATTCAAAGTCATCTTCAAAATTTATTTTCATCATCAAACTCACAAGTAATCTTTTATGTTTTGTATTTGGACACACCAACATTTACTACCTTATGCTCTTTCATTTTCTATTTAGAATTTTGGATTATGTATCTATTTTGGATGACATGAATTTGATATGGTTATTTGTTATGTTCTTTTCTTATGTTTTGGATAATTTTGAACTAATGTGCTTGTCTTGATGATTTTGATGATTGATGATTATATATGTGTTACTTGATGAATTAATAGAGTTGTAGGTTTGTTATAATTATTTAAGCTTATATGGGAGTGCTTTTTAACCATATTGTGTATTTGAGGATTTCTTCATTTTTAAAGGAAGACTTTGCCGAAATTGTTGCTCGCACAATATGGGTAATATCTTTATCTTATTTCGATTACATCTATCTATCTTTTTTTTTTTTTATGATGAAAGGGGAGATAAATATGATATATTTTTTGATAAAATAATTTTGGTTAAATTTTTAAATTGGCCATATATTTAGGGGGAGCATAAAATATGATTTTGGATAATATGCATTTTGAAATTTTTTTTTTTTTTGTCTAAAGGGAGAGACAAAGTAATATATCTTCTTGATGTTTTCAAAAGGATGAGAATAATATGCACTTTGAGCATTCTTTTTATGATTGATATGTGTTTATAGTGATAATTTTAAGATATGGTAATGATTTGATTACATGGTTTTTATATGATGATTTTATGTTTTGAATTGTTGATATGATATTTGATGGAATCATGATTCGTGATCATTTTATGGTTGATGGATTATGTGATGATTTATGTGTAGAGTTTATTTGTATCATGATATTACTAAAATTTGTACTTGAGGTTATGCTTGTTGTTAGGGGGAGATTCTATCAAAATTCCTACTTGGACAACATGGGTAACAAATTTACTCCTTTTATTCTATCCCTTTAAGTTTTTTTTTTTTTTATGATGAAGGGGGAAGAAAAATACATGTTTTTAAATTTATACAAAAATTTACTATTTGTTTTTTTTTTCCACTAAGTTTTCTTTTTGATGATGAGGGGGAGACGAATACATGTATTTAAATTTGTCAATTTAGCTAAATTGTAAGAGAAGCTTACATTTAGGGGGAGTAATTTGTGGAATCATTCTTTAAATACATGCAAGGTTTGTCATCATCAAAAATGGGGAGATTGTTAACATTTATGTATCCATAATGTTGATTTTGATGATAACAAACTAGATTAAGAATGATTAAGTTTTTAAAAGCTTCAATTATTTTTTTATACATTTTAAATAAATCATTATTTTCACATTATAATATTTTTTTATTTAATGGAAAAATGATTTTATGAAATTAAAGTGTTTTTCAAGTTGTGTACTAAAATGAAAGAATTTTACAATCTTTGATTTTAATAAATATTGTTTGGAATTTTGGATTTGGATCTATTTGACAATATTTTAATATTTTGGGCCATTTCATACTTTTAAATATTTATGGGATTAATAAGTATTATTTGAAAATTCTGAAATTGGACCTATTTGTAAAGTTTTATAACTTTTTGGGCCATAGTACAGTTATAGAAAAGTTTGGGGTAAAACTATAATTTTTGTAAACAATTCACTGTAGCCGTTACTGTAGCAAGCGGCTAACCGGATTCATGAAAACGGCAAACCGGTTATGGGCAGAATGTCACTCAAATGAAAAGCGGCTAACCGGATGTGACAAACCGGAAGTCCAGATGTGGGCAATGAGTTACCAAAGCATAAGCGGCTAACTGGATTGGAAAATCTGGCATACCGGATGTTCAAAAATTTAAATATTGGCTGTAACGGTAACTTGAAGCGGCTAACCGGATCCACTTAAACGGTAAGCCGGTTATGAACAAAAAATTCATAACGGCTAGTTTTTGTGCTCAAACTATATAAACTCAAATCCAATTCATTTTTGGTAATCTTTACAAGCATAAACAAGTGCACACAACATATATTGAGCTTCAAATTCGAAAATCATCATAGATTAAATCTTCATTGAGCTATCATTTTGTATATCCACTCTTTGAGAGAGTTTTTATTGTAAGTTTCATTTCCTTATCAAATTTGTGAGTGTTTTAAATGTACAGACACTGAAGAGAGAGATAATCTCTTGTTGAAAAGGTTCATCGACACCTAAGTCAATTGTAAACATTCGCCGTGGGAGGCTTGATAGTGAAATCCTCAAGCCCGTGTGCTGGAGGTGGAGGATGTAGGGGTGTGACGCTCGGGTTAACTAGTGAAACCCGAACGGGTTCAAAACCCGAACCGAATTTTAACCCGAACGGGTTGATTTTTTTTTTTTTTTTAGATTTAGTTTTTTAAATATATATATATATATTAATCACGGTTGCTATTTGCCATTTTAATTTTTAAATTTGTAATTTTTGTAGCTTTATTAAATTTCAATACATATTTTATGTTTTGTTAATTTTAAAAAGACTTCTTGAAATTTTATTAAGGATAATTTGTAGTTGATATTTATTGTTAAGGATGATTTAGAATTGAGATTTTTAAATTATTGAAATATTATTAAGGATGATTTGAATTTTGTAGTTGATATTTGTTATTAAGGATGATTTAGAATTGAGATTTTTAAATTATTGAAATATTATTAAGGATAACTTATAGTTGATATTTGTTGTTAAGGATGTTTGGAATTGAGATTTTTGGATTTTAAGTGATTGTTGTTAGAATTTTTAGATTAAATTGTTCTAATCCGTTCTAACCCAAACTAACCCGAATTTTTAGATTGAATTATTCTAACCCAAACTAACCCGAATTAACCCAAACCAAAATTTTAACCCGAATTTCCAACCCAATCCAAACCGAATTGCCAACGCGAACCAAACCGAACAGAATTAAATTCGGTTTGGTTTGGTTCGGGTTGGCATTTTCAACCCGATTGGGTTCAATTCTCCAACCCGAACGGGTTGAAACCCAAACCGAAATTCGGTTTGCCCACCCCTTTAGGCGGGGATAACCGAACCACGTAAAAATTCTCGTATTTGTTTTCTCTTCCCTTACTCCTTTATTATTGTGCTTTTGTTGAATTTATTGTTTTCGAATTTATTAAGGTATTAGATTGGATTGTTGTGTGGTTTTGTTAGGATATTTTTTAAAACACCAATTCACCCCCCCTATTGGGTTGCACACTTGTATTTCACAAATCTTCTAAGATCTTGCAAAAGTGGGCCGAACCCGAATTTGTTTTCTGTCTTTATAACTTAACATGACCCTCTTTAAGATTATGATACATTATTCTTTTACAATAAGATAGATAAGTTAAAAGCTCATATAACATTTTTTGCGGACAATTTTTTTTTTGATAAATTCATATTTATAAACTATTAGGTTGCTTTTCTTGTTTTAGTGAACTTTTATTCTCATAAATGGTAAATTGATGTAAGTGTCATATAGTTCACTTCATAAACTCTATTATGTGGAAGGATTTGGATTTAGTACTGATCTGACATTTTTACTTATCTTTTAGAAAGATACCATCAATAATTATTGGATAAAAATATAAAATTGATTAAATTTTAACCTATGTTATTATAAATATATGTGTGGTAAAAAGTTATGAAAAGTTAAATACAAATCAGCTCAATACTATATTTAAATTCTATATGGAAATAAGAGATATGTAATTTAAATCCTACTCATATATATGAGAGAAAATTGGTTTATCGTTATGCTATTATTAAAAAAATAATAATGAAATTATATGAATATTGTCTAAAGAGCAAACTATTAGATCTTTAATCCAATATTATTATATCATTAATCTAAACTTGGGCTTATATGTGAATCATTATGTTTTATGGATTATCATATAAGGCTAAGCTCAATTAAAAGCGATCTATTCAGTTTTTTAGTAATTTTGCCTTTAATGTACATTGAAATACAAGTTATACAACTTAAGAGGGGAGGTGAATTGAAATTTTAAAAATTACGTTAAACGAATCAACAGCAAATTAATCTAATGCCTTAATTAAATACAGTAACAATAAATTCAGTAAAGCACAAAAATAAGGAGTAAGGGAAGAGAGAGCAAACACAAGGATTTTTACGTGCTTCGGCAATCCTCGTCTACGTTCACGTCTCCAAGCCAGTCAAGCTCAAGGATTTTACTATCCAAGCCTTCCAAGACTTCAAGTTTTTACAATTGACTTCCAAGGTGTCAATAAACCTTTACAATCAAGAGATTATCTCCTCAATCTCTTCACCTTAAGTGTTTCTCACACTTGTATACTCATAATTTGATGAGAAATGAAAATTGCAACAAAAACTCTTTTTTAAGAGTGGATATACAAATAATAGCACAATAATGATTCAATAAATGATGATTTGCGAAATTGAAGCTTAATATGTATTATATGATCTTGTTTAGGCTTGCTTTAATTTAAGAAATGAAGTTTGCATTGAGTTTTTATAATTAAAGCTCGAAAACTAGCTGTTATAGGCAAATTTCCGTGAGCAAGCAGCTAGCCGTTTAATTTATCCGGTTCACCGTTTGTAACAGTAAAGTTATTATTAGATTTGAATTTTGCTACAATAACATTGTGCACCAAAATTACATTTTTTGCCCAAATGTTTTTGTAATTATACTATAACCTAAAACGTCATAAAACTTTACAAATAGGTCTAATTTTGGATATCAAATGTTTGGATCACATTCGGGTCCTTAAACTTTCATAAATTTAGTATGGCCTAAAAGATTTCAAATATTTGCAAATAAATCCAAATTTGAAATTTAAAGCAATACTTATTAAAATCAAAGATGGCAAAACTTTTTTAATTTAGTCCACATCTTGAAAAATAACTAATTTCATAAAATACTTGGCTTATAATTGCAAAACCTTTGCTTCATGAAAAATAATGATTTATTAAATAAAACTTGAGCTTCTCAAATGCTAAATCATGCATCAATTAAATCATACCAGTTTTACAAGAATTGTCGCAATAATGAGTCTGTTGAGCTCTAAACTTTATTCTTGATTTCGCTGTTGTCCGTTGAGTGTCTTGAACTTGATTTCACTTGATTCACTTGTATAAATATTATCCTTAAAAAACTAGTGAGAATGTGAAATACAATATTTATTAAATCACTTAGACACATGTTTGTTATCATCAAAATTACATTATGTGTAGCCTTTTAGGCTAACATATTTGATAGGATGTGGTCATTTAACGTGTAGGGACTTAAGGATATTTCTTTATTTCTATGATGGGTTGAAATAAAAATACCTAAAAACAATAGGAAAAGTTATCTATATAAATGATTATGATTCTTAGATCACACGTAACATTTTATTCTTTACTAACATCCTATCATCAGAAAGAGTGCAAAAAAAAAAAAAATTAAAGGATTTTCTAGGAGAACGTATTGATCTAGAAGGAAAACCACGCGATTTTAGAGAGTAATTAAGAATTATAGATTCAAGTATGCTTCTGTCTATTTGTTCATTAGTTCTTTGTGATATAACATGAATGTTTCTGGATTGTAGGTGATAGTTTTCACTAAAGGTTTATTATTACAACGGAAGTTTGTATGAGAAATAATATATGCACGACATGAAATTAGGAGTAGTAATCTACAATTTTTAAATATTCTATAAATTTCAAACTAATGAACATAACCGTTAGCCTAAAGGGCTACACATATTGTAATTTTGATGATATCAAACATGTGTTTTAAGTGATTTAATAAATATTGTATTTTACAAGTTCACTAGTTTTTTAAGGATAATATTTATGCAAGTGAATCAAGTGAAATCAAGCTCAAGACACTCAACGGACAACGGCGAAATCAAGCATGAAGTTTAAAGTTCGACGGATAAATTATTGCGACAATTTCTTGTAAAGCCGGTATGATTTAATTTATGCATGATTTAACATTTGAGAAGCTCAAGTTTTGTTTAATAAATTATTACTTTTTATAAACCAAAATGTTTTATATTTAAGATAAAAGTATTTTGTGGATTTGAGTAATTTGGATTAAAATGAAAATGTTTTACAATCTTTGATTTTAATAAATATTATTTTGAATTTGAATTTAAACCTATTTGCAAAGATTTGAAACGTTTTGGGCCATATTGTAACTTATAAAAGATTGAGGGTATAAGTGAAAGATTTTGAGAACTTTAAAATTTATGTTGATTATGTTAAAACTTAAAAAGGACTTTTTTTTAAAGTATTATTACATATTGGGCTATAGTATAATTTTAAAAAAATTTGGGAATGATAAGCATTATTTATAAATTCCAGATTTGGATTTATTTGTAAAAGTTGGAAATATTTTGGGTCATACTATAATTTATAAAAGTTTGAGGACCTGAATATAAATCCAAACATTGATATCCAGAATTGGACCTATTTGAAAAGTTTTATGAATTTTTGAGTCATAATATAATTACAAAATATTTTAGGGTAAAACTGTAATTTTATGAACAGTGTTACTGTAGTAATTTTTAAATCTAACGGTAACTTCACTGTTATGAGCGGTGATCTGGTTAATTTAAGCGGCTAGCCGCTTGATTTCGGGTTTTTACCTATAACGGCTAGTTTTCGGGTTTTAATTATATAAACTCAATTCCAACTTCATTTTAAAAATTCTAACAAGCCAAAACAAGTTTATAAAACATATATTGAGCTTCCATTTCATAAATTATCATTGATTGAATCATCATTAAGCTATAATTTGTTTATCCACTCTTAAAGAGAGTTTTATTGTTGTAACTTTCATTTATCATCAAATTGTGAGTGTTCAAGTGAGGAAACACTTAGGGTGAAGAGATTGGGGAGATAATCTCTTGATTGTAAAGGTCCATTGACACCTTGAAAGTTAATTGTAAACATTTGAAGCCTTGGGAGGTTTGGATAGTGAAATCCTCAAGCCCAGTGTGCTTGGAGGCGTGGACGTAGGCGGGAATAGCCAAACCACGTAAAAATCCTCGTGTTTGTTTTCTCTTCCCTTCCTCCTCTATTATTATGCTTGTTTGAATTTATTGTTTTTTATTTGATTAAGGCATTAGATTAAATTGGTGTGCGATTTGCTTAGCCTAATTTTTAAAATCTCAATTCACCCCCCTCTTGGATTGCATAACTTGTATTTCAATAACATTTGTCATTTGAATTGTAAATTCTCATAATTTGTCAAATTAAATATCTGAGTTACTAATTTATTCATTTATTAAAGTGTGTGAGTGTATGTAAAATATAATATAATAATCCTATCCACGATCTTGGACTTTGTTAAAAACTAAAAAATTTTGGGAAAATTATGTTATTTTGAGAAACTGAGTGAAAATTCTCTCATATTTTAAAGTAGTTAGTTTTACTATTCTATCCCTAGTCTTGATATTAGTTATAAAATTTAAATATTTTGAAAATTTTTTAAGAAAAATGACTTATATACCCTTAATGATTAAACTAGCTCAATAACAAATTACAAAGTATAGAGAAAAATTACAAATAGAAGAAATGTCATAAACAACCTAAATAATTGTATAAAGTACCTATTTAAATGACTATAACAAGTTCAATATATTTTATTTACTTCATAATATGGTAATAATCACTTCTTTAGAGAAACATAGACTGGGTCATATCATATATATTTTTTTGTTGTTTACCACTATTGTTATTGTTGCTTGCTTACTTATACTGATTAATCAATCTTAATTATTTCTCATTAAACAGTAACAAGTGTATGTGATTTATTATTTTCTCAATAATTGCTTATATATCCCTTTCATATAGTGATTTTTGTTCTCTCTTTAATTTATTATATATTATTTATTTGTAGTCAATTGTGGATAAATTTATTGCTTTTAGCTCAATTATTTATTTGACCTTTATTTGTATGTATATTTGGATCTTTCTTTAAATTGTCTTATTTAATGTTTTTAGAGGTATCTTTAGAGTCTTATATTTCATAAACTCAGGGCATGTTTTGAGATGCTACTCTGGTTTATGCAACTACGAGGAGTGTTTATGACATTTCTAACCCCAAGATTAAAATCATCACTATGACTTATCGGATCTCTCTAAGTTATATTTAATGTAACTTACAATTACTAAAAGCAGGGTAAAAATAAAAAAATTAACCATATACGACTCACTTGTAGATTACTCATTTTAACTTTATTTTTGTTGGTGGCAAATATATGTCTTATATATTTATATATATATATATATATAAATAATCAGATTCACTTAATCAAATCAACAATAATATGATACGATCCTAGATGAGACCGAATATTACGAATGAGAATAAAATTGCCACATAACTTATTAAAACAAATCCCCCTCTGCAGATAATGGTAACATGTTTTTTTTAAATGATATTTTAATTTTGTATCATGAACTTGTCATTGTAGACTGTAAGTGGAAGGCTCAGACAGGCAACATTTTTGTTGCTATATTTGATTAGGGCTCTAGCGAAATAGGTCTGCCAATAGGATTAAGGGGGTCCATCAGTGGTGTGGGGAATGTGAGAATGCTTTATGGAGTACTGCATTCTAACAAGTAATTTGAAAATCTTCCAACCTCCAGAAGATTGTAAATTAGAGTGTAAGAACTAGGTGTGCAAATCTTTTTCTAAAGTTTTATTCGAGTACGAGGGTGGATAGTGAAAAGGAAAGAGGGAGTGTGGTACTGTCCTATTTTAGTATAAGGAATCGACCACAATAGCAGCTAAGAGACGAAATTGTCACTACTCACCCATTATTTGATGCTTGGGGGTGGGGGTGGGGGTGGGGGGGGGGGGGGATTTTGTGAGATACATTTCCATGCCTATCAAGCTGTGATAATAATTGAAAAATATTTGTGGTTCCTTTTTTCCACTATTTCTGAAGCTTTTTGATACCATTCATTTTTGCAAGTTTTAAATGTTCTTCCAACTGAAGCCAATTTGATTGGATCTTCAACCATGTAGAAGCTTATAAGGTCTTTATATTTTAATACAAAATGTATTAACATCAAGAATTGTAATATCTTATGTATACATTACTTTGAAGCCAAAACAACGAACAAAAGGCACTTCACATGAGTGATTAAGAGAACGATTAACATATTTGTTTCCTCTTATTGAACATCGACTGTGTATAGATCCATTGTGGTCAAATTTTCATCTCTTTAGAATAATAAGAAACAAACTAGATTTTGAGGTTTCAGCATAGAGTGAAACTTAAACACCTCAAGAGCTACTTATGAAATGTCAAATAGTATCACAAGGGACTTGAATATGATGTTGTTAATAACAAACAAACAAACAAGTAATTGCGGCTTCCGCTATAGAAATTAATATGCATGGAACTAAAAGGTCTTCCAATCGAAGATGATTTTTGAACTAATTTTATATGTTTTAACCATTTGTTTACATTGTGATAGTATTTAGAGGTTATTGATTGAATTATTTGCTTCGATAGTTATTTCACAAGTTATATATTTGAAAAATGTTGAAAAAATAAACATTATGCTGTCGAAAATTTAAGGCCATAAGTTTTGATCTTTATAAAGAATTAATATTTTTTTAACATTATACTATAAAAAGTTAAATTTCTAAAATTTAAGACTTCTATATTTTGTATTTTTCTAAGTACTAATAAGTATTATTTTCTAAATATATAATTTAAATTAATTATCAAAAAAATTAATACAGTCCAATGCGACACCAAACATAAAAAACTAAAAATTAAGACAGTACAATATAGCAGCAAATGTTGTACAACATTATTATAATTCGGTACTAATACAATACAATATAATATAATACAACTGTATTAAAATAATACAATACAACATCATAGAATATAGTGTGCCAAACGCTCCCTTAAATTATATGTTTAGTGGATTATTAGTACCCATACATTATTTCTATTGTATAAAATTTTGAATGATTAAATCACATATATTTAACTTAAAAAATATATATTTGAGTTGATTAGAGTTAAAACTGGACTCAAATAGCTAATTTGTAACCTTTTTTTAGAGTTGAAAAAAAATTATTTTAAAACTTCACTTTAAACATGGCAAGCTGTGTATTATTTTAATCACATTACATATTTTAAATGCTAATTTGCAAACATGTTGTAGATGATAGGTCATTTTTTATTTTATTATAACAGGACATGTCAATAATCTAAGTAGCCAAGAACGGCATGTAATAAACTAGTTCACTTATTTATATAATTTTACAAGTTTTTCTTTAATACAAAAAATAAGTTATTTGAATATTTGGTTAAAACTGAGGGAAAAAATTAATTTAAAAATTACGCTTCAGTACAAATATAAACTTTGGCTTTATATAGGAAAATGATTTATTGGTCTCTCATTAGGCTCCATCCAACTTTGTTTCAATAATGTAAAAATTATACATATCATATGTAATACATTTTATTTGAAATATTTATTTTTTTTTCATAATATCAATATATGGGATAGAGAGATTTCTTGTGCAATTAAAAGTCAAAAGACCATTGGTTAAATCAAAATAAAATCAAAGGAAGCCTATTTTTCCCGAAATGCACTTAAAAAAATTGTATTTTACAAAACAAAAAAAAAAACCTTTAACATTACTTTTCCATTTTTCTTTTTTTTTAAATAACAATTTTAAAATTTTAGTTAGGATATGATAAGTTCTCTAATTTTGTATGACATTACATCCAATATTTTAAAATTTAATTTGTAAGCATATAGAAGATGATAGTTCATTTTTCATTTTACCAATAAATGACATGTCGTTCGAACATTTACTAGAAAAACAACCTCACAACCTCACAACCTCATTATATCTGAAACAACAATGCATAATAGCATGCATAGTGTATAGTATTTATGATCCGTCATTTAAAATTTGGCACCATGTGATGCATCCTCTGTCTGTTCATCTCCTAGACAGCTGGACATTCTTTTATTTGATTAGACAATGACAAGTCATCTACCCTGTTGAATTCTTCATGGTTTTAACTAACTGCAAGAGATAGTCTTTTTTAATAATTAAATAAAATAATAACTATTTCAATTATTTATATACTTTTACATGCTCGTTTTCTAAAATATTGAGAATAAATTATTTATATATTTGAGTAAAGCTAAAGAAAAAGCCTTAATTTGAAAATCACGCTTATGTACGAACGTATAACTTAGTTTTTACAGAAATTAAATAATCTCTTAACCTCTCGTTAGACTCATTTTAAATTTGGTCCTATAATATAAAAATTGCATGTGTTATATTAAAATATTTTATTTGGAATATTTATTTTTTTAATAATATTAATATATGGGGACAAAGAACTATTTGTAAAATTGAAAATTGAAAGACCATTAGTTAATCAAAATAAAATTAAAGGTAACCCATTTGTCCCAAAATGCGCTTTAAAAAGAAAAACCTCATACTTCACAAAAAATTAAAAAAAAAAACTATTAAGTTCGTTTTCCATTTACTTTCTTGATTCTATGTTTGTTGATTGGTGGGTTAATTGATATAAGAATAGGTCAGTTTTCAACCATAGACTGTTGTTAATTAACAAACAGGTATACACAAACAAAAAATAAATAATAATAATAATGGTTTTTTTTTTTCCCTTGTCAATAATCATGAAGAAATTGAAACGTAAATGAGTTGAATTCAAACCGATGAGTCAATGATTTTCAGTAATCAATTATATTAACTTAAAGGATAGCCTTTTGACGGTACAACCATTTCCTTACGATGTAAAACAAGTTGTTGTGGTATTGATTGGAAAGTGTCAAAATTAATTATTCATAAAAATTAATTATTCAAAATTGATTGGAAAGTGTCAACACACATCCGCAATACATTACCGTTAATCACACCCTTCAATTGACTTGGTGTTTGTTACTCAACATCATCTAAATTCATGAACGTGTGTTACTCCTCACTAAGTCGTGGATACACATTACGCAACACAAATTGTATTTAAGAGATAAGCCAAATCAATAAAATAGCACAATAAAGGAAATACATTTACGACTTGTCTAATCGAAATTAGAAGATAACAAATACTTATCTAAATTAGTACCAGGCAAAAATTATAAGATAGAAAAGCCATCAAGAAGGTGCTAAAATGAGATAAAACGACTGCACTTAAGATAAAGATAAAATGGGATAATAGATAAGAAAAATTAAACCATACACGGTCCATAATAATCAAGAGGCCTTGCATGCCATGACTGATGTAGATATCATAAAAAATAGCTACCAATCTTATATTCTTTAGTAATTTGGTCTTCAGAGTTAATGAGCCCATAGACACATACAAACATACGAGTTAGGACAGAAAACATAAGAGCCCACATGTAAATGACAATTCATGCAATTGCAATCAATAAGTGTAACACTGGTGGAGCCAATTCTCAAAATCCTTGATGGGCAAATCACCAGATAAAGAAACAACAGTTGGTCTTAGTCACAGAATGAACCATGCCTATGTCGCTGAACGCACCCCATCTTAGTTTCTCTTTATTACAACACACACATAGAGCATTCTCACCCTAATAAAATAGGAATATCAGAAAAATGTTAAAAATAAAAAATAAAGATTTCAATATATTGAAAGCTACTCTATTTAACAGCGTGTTCACATAAATAAAAAAATAAAAGCATGCACACAATATATATATATATATTTTAATTTAGAATTTTAAAATGTGGAAAAGTTCGAAAAAATTTTAAAACATCAAGATTTTAAAGGCTTAAAACTGTAAGTTTTTAAAACCGTGCGGTTTTAAAATTTTTCCGAATTTTTTTGCACTTTAAATTTCTGGACCAAAAAACTACTCTCTCTCTATAGATAGAGGCCCCCCTCTATCAAATGAAATTAAATAAATATATATAGGTCCCCCTCTTCATTTTGGAATTTTATGTAGGATAATTTGATCAAAAGTTTTATATCAAATCAATCAAATTTTGTTCATATACATATATGATTTACGAAACATTATTTGCAATATGTAGTGGATATGTTTTCAAACTAAGTTTACCTTGCATTTTATGTCTTACTAGTACATCAAATTCTATGCTCTTTCTCCAACAGCATTAACTATATACAATAACACTAAGTACAAATGCAAAGAGGAAAGAAGATAAAATCTACATTGGGTCGAATTTATTTATTATTTTGATCATTTTTGGGAGATCTTCTTTTATATATATAACAAAACCTGCAGAGATCGACGTATCTACCATGAAAAGTGCATCTGACTCAATCATGAACTATGATAGTAGAAGATAATCATTATAGTACTATAAACGAAAGCATACCTCTAATTGAAGTGAGGCTAGAAAAACTGCAGCATTCCTGTAATGTTGTCCCAACTTCAATCTCCTTACGACTATCCTAGGTAGTTAAAGTATAAACTTGCTCCGATCCTCTAGCTATATTTCTATAGATCTAGAATTAATTAATTACTAGTTATGGATTGGAGGTTTTCTTCTAGCTGGAGAATAGTACATTTCAGCAACATCTGCAAGGTCTACATAGTGATCGCCATCATCGGAGCTCTTATTTTGCTCATGATCATCATCAGAAGTTGGCGGTGAGTTAGTAGTGAAATTCCCAGCTTGCTTCCCCAAAGATGATGTAGGGTTAACGTCGTTCTGTACATGGATGTAATACATATATAGTATTATCAATAATGTAATCTTGTTAAGAGAAAACCTATAACTGTACATATATATGTAAATTAAATGAATTTTGGTTTGCTGGTGATAAATAATTAATGACTTTAACCAACTTTTGAAGTGGTGGTAGAAGAAGAAGTAGCAGTCGTAGTGGTTGTGGAAATAAGTTTTCTATTCATTGATCCTGCAACAATAGATTTATGAAAATTAATAAAGATATTTATAAATACTTAAGATAAGGTATATTCGCAACTTGTATCCCTAACTTCATTAATTTTGCGGGATCTCATTTTCTATCTTTTGGGTGAATAAGTGATTCATCTTAGTTTAGTGAATTATCTAATACAAAAACTATATGCATATATGAACAGATCGAACAACCCAAATGGCATATACAGATCAATATAATGAGAGAGTTAGAGAATTGAAACATCTAGGGGAAAAGAAATTAAAATATTCAAAAGTTTAATTAATTTGTAAATCACAATCAATTCAGGGGTTTGAATTTGAATCTTCTGATAAAAAAATCATATCCCACCACAGTACTGTGAAAATCTTAAGTTAAGAACAACTTGAGTAAAATCAATAGTTAAGCTAGGAAAAGAAGTTCTTAAACCAATGGTGTTTGGGTTTATGCTTTGTATGTCTATATTGATCTTCTTGAATGCCAGGTAGCCAGTACTGTTTCTATTTCTTGGATACTTTAGAAATAACTGATCTTTTCTTCAAGGTACCTGTGGTGCAGTCTTTGCAATGAACAATTTCCTTAACGCGACTGCTGCAGTCATCACTTGCTTTGATCAAAAAAGCAATTCTCTCTGTCTGCAGTGCATATATTATATATTTATAGAAAGAGAGCAGATTAAAATTAGAATAATGTGCAGTGAAATGGAATATAAATCTATAACTACATATGAAAAGAAGTTAACCAATACTTACATGGATTATCTCATGATGATGATGCCCAACAGATGAGAAGAGTCTTTTCTTAAAGCGAATCCCTAACACAAAAGGAACAAATTAAATGGTAACCTAACTACATACATATGCAAGAAGAAGAAGAAGAAGAAGAAGAAGAAGAAGAAGGAAGAGAAAAAAGATGTTTGAAAATTTTATAAGAGGAAGGAGACATATTGACCTTGGCCTACCTTGAGCCCCACTAAAGAGAAGAGATACAACCAGAATAGAGACTACTACTTTTGCAAAAGATGGCTTCATTGTTTTGGAGAAAGAAAGAAAAAAACTTGGGAAGATATATAATTCAAGAGATTATATATAACAGTTTGGTTTTAGAGAGCTCCTAAATAAACGTTGATGAAGAAATAAAGCCAGCTGGCTCTGGTTTTCTCTCTTCTTTTCGTGTCGAAAATCTTGAAAATGAAAAAAGATTGTGGATGGTTGATATTGTAAGGAAGGAAAAGCCTAGCCTCTCTTTATATATAAATTTAGATGGGCATGCTGTTGGCGTTGGGGTACCATGCTTGCATATATATTGAGTTTCTTTGGCAATAATACAATCGACTTTTACAGCAGGGGGATTTTTCTCCCACTTTCTTTGTTTTTGTTTTGTCTTCCCTTGTAAAGTGCAAAATCTTTGTCAAAAGGAAATGACTAATCATTTGGGGCAGAACGCGCCCCCCACATTTTTCAAAATAATGGGATGTGGGTCTTGCTTAGGACGAGTACTCTCATCTATTGAATATTGATGTGTGAAAACACACCCAGACTTGCATTAATATACACACACACACAGAACCAGTGTTATGTAAATATACTGAATCTAGCTAGCTAGCTAAATTGAACGAGACACTGGGCTTTTTGGGCATTTCATTTACTAAATGTCTATATGCATGTTCTACTCTTTTGAGGAAGAACGAGGATTTTCAGAATCCTGCTCTACAAATTACCTCATGCTTGTCTTAATTAAATCAACGAAGTCGAGGGGTTCATCTTTCTTTCGATCGCAATTAGGCAATTGATTTGCCAAATATCAAGAGTTGATTGGCTGTATATCTTGTTACGATCATGCGTCGTCATTAGAAAATGTCAACTTCGCTAGTTTGCTTTTAATTGGCTTATCATATTATATCAACAAGCTTTTCGCTTTTTAGATGGTAATCATACAAGATGACTATAACCAGAGATCATTCCCCTTTTTGTGTGATGCATCATTTCATAACATATCTATTGATTGATTTAGACATGCATGCTTGCTGTCTTTTGATTGACATTACGATCAATACTGGCTTGCCACTTTCTGTTTTATACGGTTATAAATAATTTAACAAATATTTTTGTATAAATAAAATAGACCCTTTCCGTGGTGCGGCCTAAATGAATTGATTGAATACAGATAATTATAAGAATCACATAAATTAACCTTTTTTATTTTTTATTTTATTTTTATCTTTATATCAATCTCTTTATCACATAAATTTGTTTAACTGTTTTTAAACGGGCGTAAACACCGTGGGCCGGATCATAAAGGAACAACAGGAGTAAATGTGACGGCGACAAACAACGGTGAAAGTCATCACCATTTGCCTGGGACCCTGCGCTACAGCTGACGTGGTAATTTTGTCCATCGGTTGGGCTAATTAATGGAGTGACCATTCATGTGGAAGTCGACATCTAGGCTGGATGATGTGGCGAGCAAGTAGGCCACGTGGAGATTGATGATTCACGTGTCATGTTCTCTCGGTGGCCTGCAAGAAAACATATTGGGGGACCTCCCCTGTAGCCTTGTTAAGTACTTACTAATTAATTAATTAATTATTAATTGTTGCTTGTCCTTTTCATTATTAAATTCCACCACCGTCTTGTAACAGATATATGTAGTGTTGGCAGAAATACCCGTGGGGCTCCAAATCCGTGGAGCCCCAATTAATTTGGGGCGGGTATGGGGCCCCAAAAAAGATGAAAATAAGTTTGGGTTTGTTTTGGGTATGGGTTTAGGCCCTAAAAAATTTTTGGGGTTGGGTTTGGGGATTTATCGGTCACTGCTTGAATATAAAAATAAAATAAAAAATATCTAATTTTTTTTTTTCCCTGAGATCATCGAATTGATTTTCATTCCTCTAAAGTAACACTAACAAATCATTAGCCGCCGTCGTCATTAACAATAGGTCGGTCACCGCCACCGACCATCATTCATCCACTCGATTCTCTCTTGCCTAGGTTTTGCTTTTCTAATTTTCTTTGTTTATGTATTTGTTTCAAATTGTATCCGGTTTCATTGATTTGAATCAATTTTACATTTTATATGTTTTCATTCTTCTTCTCTTGATTTCATTCTCTATCATATAAAGCCATCGTAGTCTTGAGAGTCGATCACGAGGCCGCAACCTTGATTTGAGTCACCGACAGCCATGATTTGGGCCTAATAAAGGTGAGATTTCGTTCATATACTTGAATGTTGGCAATGATATCAGTTGCTGCTTCTCTTATTAATTTCACCCATACATTTTTACTAACTTCAAAACTTATCATTCTACGTAATCTCGCACACCCGGACACTAGTTATTAGTTTTTTTTGTAATTTAATGAATTAACTTCTAATAATAATCGTTTAGTAACATGTAAGTAATAGGCGATTAATTTAATGAATTAACTTATTAGTTCATCACATCTAACGGGAAAGCTTTCGCCCATTAGTGCCTTGCCAACTTGTCCAAGATGGATATCATCTATCTTAGGACGTACCACCAGCTCTTCCGATGATTAAACACCTTATGTGGGGCGACAAAATCGGACCCATTAGAATGGCCTAAATCAGTCACTTGTGGAGGCAAATTCGATGGGTCTTTCATACGTTCATCTCGCATCTTTGGGAACCGTGTCGCAAGCCACCCCGCAATTCTTGTGATGACCGAAACCGAGAAGGATCTGCGGGTATGGGTGTGGTGCATAAGACCGCTCATTGAAAAGTCGGTGAGAATGATGCTCGATGTAACACGAGAAAGCAAGCTCATTGCCGTATATTCACTCCTCCTGCTTTTCGCTGCTTAAACAACAAGAGCCGATCCAACAACAATAGGTCTTTGGAGCAGGGGCACAGGATTGAGCTCGCAATAAGTACTGGTCTGTAACATATTTAACACACTTGAGATAAACTAGAGGAAATTACTTTTTCAGGCGTTGATAAACCAGCAGCAGGATTATCTATAGTTTGACCTAGTAAATTCACTAAAGGGGTAGGATTCCGTGTTTGCAACCTCTGGTTTTGAATCCCAAAGGCGGATTGGGGAGGAAAGCTTTGAGTATGATGAAAATCAGGTTTATTCTTGTTAGCCTAAAGGGCTACACATTATGTAATTTTGATGATAACAAACATGTGTCTTAAGTGATTTAATAAATATTGTATTTCACAAGTTCACTAGTTTTTGAAGGATAATATTTATGCAAGTGAATCAAGTGAAATCAAGTTCAAGACACTCAACGGACAACGGCGAAATCAAGAATGAAGTTAAAGCTTGATGGAAAAATTATTGCGACAATTTCTTGTAAAAGTATGATTTAATTGATCGTGATTTAGCATTTGAGAAGCTCTAAGTTTTGTTTAATAAATTATTACTTTTTATAAACCAAAATGTTTTATTTTTAAGATAAAAATATTTTGTGGAATTGAGTAATTTGAATTAAAATGAAAATGTTTTACAATATTTGATTTTAATAAATATTATTTTGAAATTGAATTTAAATTTATTTGCAAAGATTTAAAACGTTTTGGGCCATATTGTAACTTATAAAAGTTTGAGGGTTTAAGTGAAAGGTTTTGAGAACTTTAACATTTATGTTGATTATGTTAAAACTTAAAAAGACTTTCATGAAAAGTATTATTACATGTTGGGCCATTGCATAATTTCAGAAAGTTTTGGGAATGAGAAGTATTATTTATAAATTCAGATTTGGACTTATTTGCAAAGTTTTGAAACAATTTGGGCCATACTATAATTTATGAAAGTTGGAGGACCCGAATGTAATTCAAATATTTTGATGTCCAAAATTGGACCTATTTGAAAAGTTTTGTGACTTTCCGGGCCATAGTATAATTACAAAAAGTATTGGGGCAAAACTGTAATTTCATGAACAGTGTTACTGTAGCCAAAATTCAAAAATAACGGTAACATCACTGTTCATTCCTAGTTAAATCAAGCTGCAATTATTGGAATTTGCTTATAACGGCTAGTTTTTCGGGTTTAACTATAAAAACTCAATTCCAACTTCATTTTAAGAACTCTAGCAAGCCAAAACAAGTTTATAAAACATATATTGAGCTTCCATTTTGTAAATCATCATTCATTGAGTCATCATTGAGCTATAATTTGTTTATCCACTCTTAAAGAGAGATTTATTGTTGTAACTTTCATTTCTCATCAATTTGTGAGTGTTCAAGTGGGGAAACACTTGGGGTGAAGAGATTGGGGAGATAATCTCTTGATTGTAAAGGTCCATTGACACCTTGGAAGTCAATTGTAAACATTTGAAGCCTTGGGAGGCTTGGATAGTGAAATCCTCAAGCCCGGTGTGCTTGGAGGCGTGGACGTAGGCGGGGATAGCCGAACCACGTAAAAATCCTCGTGTTTGTTTTCTCTTCCCTTACTCCTTTATTATTATGCTTGCTTGAATTTATTGCTTTTGATTTGATTAAGGCATTAGATTTAATTGGTGTGTGATTTGATTAGCATAATTTTTAAAATCCCAATTCACCCCCCCTCTTGGGTTGCACAACTTGTATTTCAATTGGTATCAGAGCAAGGTGCTCTTGTGTAGACTTAACCGTCTAGAGTTAAAGATCAATTGCATCCCAAATTAGCTCAACCTTCATGGAAGGCCAATCCACCACTAGACCTCCGTTTTTTTATGGTAATGACTATCCTTATTGGAAAACGAGGATGAGAGTATTTTTACAAGCCTTAGATTATGAAATATGGGAAATAATTTGTGATGATTCCTTCATTCCTAGAAATAATGTTTTAAGTGAGTCGGATAGGAAAATGATGTTTTTAAATTCCAAAGCTATGAATGCTTTATTTTGTGCCTTAGATAAAAATGAATTTTATAAAGTTTCAAGTTGTTCTAATGCTTATGAAATATGGAGAAAACTTGAACTTTTGTATGAGGAGACGACAAATGAGAAGGAATCTCATGAAGTATCAAATTTGGCACTTATGGCAATTGGAGATGAATCGGATGATGAGCTTGATGAGGTAAGTGATCCTACCTATGATGAATTGCATGATGCTTTTAAAGAATTGCATGATGAGTTAATGAAAATTGGTAAAAAGAATGTGTTAGCATAAAGGGCTACACATTATGTAATTTTGATGATAACAAACATGTGTTTAAATGAGTTAATAAATTTTATATTTCACAAGTTCACTAGTTTTTGAAGGATAATGTTTATGGAAGTGAATCAAGTGAAATCAAGTTCAAGACACTCAACGGACATCGGCGAAACCAAGAATAGACATTAAAGCTCAACGGATAAATTATTGCGACATTTTCTTGTAAAGCCGGTATGATTTAATTGATGCATGATTTAGCATTTGAGAAGCTCAAGTTTTGCTTAATAAATTATTACTTTTTATAAACCAAATGTTTTATTTTTAAGATAAAAGTATTTTGTGAATTTGAGTAATTTGGATTAAAATGAAAATGTTTTACAATCTTTGATTTTAATAAATATTATTTTGAATTTGATTTTAAACCTATTTGCAAAGATTTGAAATGTTTTGGGCCATATTGTAACTTATAAAAGATTAAGGGCCTAAGTGAAAAGTTTTGAGAACTTTAAGATTTGTGTTGATTATGTTAAACCTAAAAAGGGTTTATTTTAAAAGTATTATTATATGTTGGGCCATAGCATAATTTCAAAACATTTTGGGAATGAGAAGTATTATTTATAAATTCGGATTTGGATTTATTTGCAAAGGTTTGAAACAATTTGGGCCATACCATAATTTATGAAAGTTGGAGGACCCAAATGTAAATTCAAACATTGATGTCCAGAATTGGACCTATTTGAAAAGTTTTGTTACTTTCTGGGCCATAGTATAATTACAGAAAGTATTGGGGCAAAACTGTAATTTCATGAACAGTATTACTGTAGCAAAATTCAAAAATAACGGTAACATCACTGTTCATTCCGGCTAGCCGCTTGGTCGCTGGAATTTGCTTATAACGGCTAGTTTTTCGGGTTTAACTATAAAAACTCAATTCCAACTTCATTTTAAGAACTCTAGCAAGCCAAAACAAGTTTGAAAAACATATATTGAGCTTCCATTTCGTAAATCATCATTGATTGAATCATCATTGTGCTATCATTTGTAAATCTACTCTAAAAGAGAGTTATTTGTTGTATTCTTTGTTTTCTCACCAAATTTGTGAGTGTATAAGTGTGGGCTGAGTGAAGAGATTGGGGGATAATCTCTTGTTGTAAGGTTCATTGACTGAAGCCTTGGAGGTGGATAGTGAAATCCTCAAGCCCGGTGTGCTTGGAGGCGTGGACGTAGGCGGGGATAGCCGAACCACGTAAAAATTCTCGTGTTTGTTTTCTCTTCCCTTACTCCCTTATTATTATGCTTGCTTGAATTTATTGTTTTTGATTTGATTAAGGCATTAGATTAAATTGGTGTGCGATTTATTAGCATAATTTTTAAAATCCCAATTCACCCCCCCTCTTGGGTTGCACAACTTGTATTTCAATTGGTATCAGAGCAAGGTGCTCTTGTGTAGACTTAACCGTCTAGAGTTAAAGATCAATTGCAACCCAAATTAGCTCAACCTTCATGGAAGGCCAATCCACCACTAGACCTCCATTTTTTGATGGTAATGACTATCCTTATTGGAAAACTAGGATGAGAGTATTTTTACAAGCTTTAGATTATGAAATATGGAAAATAGTTTGTGATGGTTCATTCATTCCTAGGAATAATGCTTTAAGTGAGTCGGATAGAAAAATGATGTCTTTAAATTCCAAAGCTATGAATGCTTTATTTTGTGCATTAGATAAAAAGGAATTTCATAAAGTTTCAAATTGTTCTAATGCTTATGAAATTTGGAGAAAATTTGAAGTTTTGTATGAGGAGACTAGAAATGATGAGGAATCTCATGAAGTGTCAAATGTGGCACTTATGGCAATTGGAGATGAATCGGATGATGAGCTTGATGAGGTAAGTGATCCTACCTATGATGAATTGCATGATGCTTTTAAAGAATTGCATGATGAGTTAATGAAAATTGGTAAAAAGAATGCATGTCTTAAAAGAAAAATTATCAAGCTCACAAATAAAAATGAATCTTTAAGTGCAAAGATTACATGCTTAGAATTAGAGAATAAAGCTTTGCATGATAGAGTTGCACTATCAAATGAGAAATCTAGCACTTCATACAAGCATCTAGAATCACATGTAGATGACTTGAAAAATGAAAATGATGTTTTTCAAAAATGCAATGTTTCATTAAATGAAAAGATCAAAGAATTGGAATTAGATAATGAAATGCTACATGATAGGATTGCATCATTTACATGTAAACAAAGTACTTCACATGAGCTTGAGAAATCATATGTTGATGTATTAATGAAAGAAAATGAAGTGCTAAAGAAGAAGAGCAATGACCTAAATCAAATTGTGTTAAAATTTACAAATGGACAAAAGATGTTGGATAACTTGCTTAATACACAAAAATGTGTGTTTGACAAAGGAGGTATTGGTTATAAGCCAAATTTGAAACAAAAATATTATAAGAATTATTTTGTTAAGGCTACCTCTACATGTGATCATAAAATTGTTTGTCATTTTTGCAATCAAAATGGTCATATGAAATATAGATGTCCAGTAAAAAGAAATGCATATTATGGTATAAAATGTGTTTGGGTTCCAAAAGGAACCATTGCTAACACTCAAGGACCCAAGAATATTTGGGTACCAAAGGGCACAACGTGAATGTTTTCTTTGTAGGTACCACAATCAAGGAATGGTGGAGAGTTCCTTGATGAAAGCTTATGAGGATAATCATTTGATCATGGTCTAAGCAAAAATAATGAGGCAAGATGATTTAATTGCTTTGGTAACATTTCTTGCAACATTTATTTTGTTGAATAGATCATAATGGATGGATAATACCTTGATTTGTGATTTGTTGATATGTTTGTTCTTGTATGTATTTATGGTTTAAGTATTGCATGGCTCATTGAAAAGTTTTAAATCACAAAATGATTTAAAATTGATCAATTTCTCAAGCCAAAAATAAATTGGTGTGTGTGTAATACAAGTATAAGAGCTTGCCAAAATTCTATGTGAGGCAAATATTTTTTTTTAAAATCTAAACCGGCATACCATTTTCTCTCTTCCGGAAATTCGTTTTCTTAGTATTTACTCTCAGGACAAGTTTCGAAAAACCGGATCTCTCCAAATTGGTAAAACTGATTTGCCATACTCAAATTGTGTTTTTAAAACCGGATAACCGGTTGTGCCAACCGGAAAGCCGTTTTGCAAGTAGTTGCATTCTGTAACTCATCCGGATAACCGGATTAGATAAACCGGTAAACCGTTTCTGCTTTGGCTAGATCTCGTCGCACTTTCGGATAATTATGAGAACCGAACACCGGTTGCTCAAGTGTGTTTCATCGTTTTAACCGACAGCGGTTTAGTTATCCGAAACCGAATTGAAGAAAACCATTGCCTTTTTGCTGCCCGAACCGGATACTCAAACCGTAAGTCAATGCATGATGTTTTGGTTGCTGTCAAAAATCGGATAACCGGTTAGGATAACCGGTAAGCCGAATTCAAGATAGATGCTTGCTGCCTTCAACCGGTTAGCCGGTTAGGTAAATCCGGATCGTCGGATTCGTGAGACTATTTATCTTTTTCATGCTTTCTCTCTTTCGGCAAGCCGAATGCTTTCCCTCTCCAAAACCGGTTCTTCCCTTCTCCAATCTTACTTCATAATCAACCATTTTTCCTCATCTTTGATGAAAATCAAGCCATAAAACTTGTTTCCCATCAGGTTTTATATTCAAAGTCATCTTCAAACTCATCTTATGCTTATATTCACACACCAACATTTCTTACTTTATGATTTTTCATTTTTTGATTATATGGACGCTTATGCATGTTTTTCATATCCTTGGATTATGTGTCTATTTTAGATAACATATGATTGTTGGTTATGTCTTTACTTATGCTTTGGATAATTTTGAACTAATGTGCTTCATGATACATGCTTGATGGATGAATTATTTGCTTGAATTATTCATGTTTTTAAATGTTTAAAAGCATGATTCATGCATTAAGATGACTCTTGAGATGTTTCGGAATCAAGAATGATGACGGGATTGATCGAAAATGGCCGAGCAACCTCGGTGTGGCGGACAGCAACCAGGCGGCTGTTCAGCTCCAAGCTAGCGCTTGAAATCATCCACAACCGAGCAAGCGGCTAGCCGCTTGGTCACGGGTTTGAGGTATTTCTCCCCCCTTTTCATGTGTTTCTTCAACCTCTCATCACTCTCTCTCTCCCCATGGTTTTTCTCCTCAATTTCTTCTTAAATCTTCTTCATTTCTCAACCATTTTCTTGTCAAATTCATTTATTCAAACCATTACCCATCCATTTAACTTCCATTAAACATCTCTCAATCATCATTTCTTCACTTGTTCTTCACTTGTTTATCTTTCTCTCTCACGAGTGAACAGTACCTCTCCATTTCTATCTCAAATCTTTTCATCTTTCACTCATTTTCTTGCCAAAATCAATCATCCAACTCATTTCCCACCCATTACTCTTTCAATTTTCATTTTCCAAACATCATTTCATCACCTTTTCACAAAAATCCCAAATCTCAAAAACCTAACTTTTGGCCGTTTCTCTCTCTACGTTTTTAACCTTCCTTTAGCTCATCTTTGATCCAATCCACATCATATATTAGCTTCATTCATCTCTAGGATCAATTTTCTTGGCTTAAACACATCCATTTCACTCAAGTTTTTGAAAATCCGAAATTGGTATTTAAGCTTGTTCTTGTTTCAACAATGGTGGGTGGTGACAAGTCCAAGGGAAAACAAGTAGCCAAGAGATGCAAGGAAGATTATGGTGAGAATTCGGAATTCATATTGAATTTGATATTGCAAAGAACAATTTTTCAAAAAAATTCTAATCATGTTATTAATACTATCATTATTGATTTCTTGATGTTTCTAATGATTGATGATTATATGAGTGTGGCTTGATGAATTGATGGAGTTGTTGGGTTGTTATACTTGTTTAAACCTATATGGAAGTGTTTTTAACGATGTTGTGTATTTAAGGATTTGCTCATTTTTAAGGGGAGACTATGCCGAAATTTTTACTCGCACAAAATGGGTAATATCTTCATCGAATTATTTTTTATGATTATGTTTTGATTGCATCTATTATTTCTTTTATGATGAAGAGGGAGATAAATATGATATGTTTTTTTTTTGGATAAAATCTTTTTGGTTAAAATTTTAAATTGGCCATATATTTAGGGGGAGCATTGTGGATAATATGCTTTTTTGTACATTTTTGTTGTCCAAAGGGGGAGACAAAGTATTATATCATTTTTTTATGATTCATAAATGGGGAGAATATCATGCACCTTGAGCAATTTTATTTTTATAGTTGATATATGATTATGGTGATGATTTTGAGATATGATAGTGATTTAATTACATGATTTTTTTTATATGATGATTTTATGTTATGAGGAGTTGATTTGGTAATTGATGGAATGGTGGTTCATAATCATTTTATGGTTAATTGGATGTTTGGTTATTATATGTTTCTTGATTAACCATTGACATATTATTGGTATGAGCATAGAATTTATAGTAATTTTGATGATGAAGGGGGAGAGATCATGTATTTTGAATTCCCGGATAAAGATAACATATATTTTGAACTTCAAATGTTCATAGTAATTTTGATGATGAATGGGGAGAAGTCATGTGTTTTGAATTTCTTAAAATATTCATGCATGGTTTTGAAATATTAAGGGGGAGCTTACATGTTTTAAATTTGATTTATTTGTTGAATCATGTATGCCATGTATTAAGGGGGAGTATAAATGTCAAAATACATGAGATGTTTGTCATCATCAAAAAGGGGGAGATTGTTAGCCTAAAGGGCTACACATTATGTAATTTTGATGATAACAAACATGTGTTTAAATGAGTTAATAAATTTTATATTTCACAAGTTCACTAGTTTTTGAAGGATAATGTTTATGGAAGTGAATCAAGTGAAATCAAGTTCAAGACACTCAACGGACATCGGCGAAACCAAGAATAGACATTAAAGCTCAACGGATAAATTATTGCGACATTTTCTTGTAAAGCCGGTATGATTTAATTGATGCATGATTTAGCATTTGAGAAGCTCAAGTTTTGCTTAATAAATTATTACTTTTTATAAACCAAATGTTTTATTTTTAAGATAAAAGTATTTTGTGAATTTGAGTAATTTGGATTAAAATGAAAATGTTTTACAATCTTTGATTTTAATAAATATTATTTTGAATTTGATTTTAAACCTATTTGCAAAGATTTGAAATGTTTTGGGCCATATTGTAACTTATAAAAGATTAAGGGCCTAAGTGAAAAGTTTTGAGAACTTTAAGATTTGTGTTGATTATGTTAAACCTAAAAAGGGTTTATTTTAAAAGTATTATTATATGTTGGGCCATAGCATAATTTCAAAACATTTTGGGAATGAGAAGTATTATTTATAAATTCGGATTTGGATTTATTTGCAAAGGTTTGAAACAATTTGGGCCATACCATAATTTATGAAAGTTGGAGGACCCAAATGTAAATTCAAACATTGATGTCCAGAATTGGACCTATTTGAAAAGTTTTGTTACTTTCTGGGCCATAGTATAATTACAGAAAGTATTGGGGCAAAACTGTAATTTCATGAACAGTGTTACTGTAGCAAAATTCAAAAATAACGGTAACATCATCATCGCTCATTCCGGCAGTTAAATCAAGCTAGCCCGCACTGGAATTTGCTTATAACGGCTAGTTTTTCGGGTTTAACTATAAAAACTCAATTCCAACTTCATTTTAAGAACTCTAGCAAGCCAAAACAAGTTTGAAAAACATATATTGAGCTTCCATTTCGTAAATCATCATTGATTGAATCATCATTGTGCTATCATTTGTAAATCTACTCTAAAAGAGAGTTATTTGTTGTATTCTTTGTTTTCTCACCAAATTTGTGAGTGTATAAGTGTGGGAAACACTTGAGTGAAGAGATTGGGGGATAATCTCTTGTTGTAAAGGTTCATTGACACCTTGGAAGTCAATTGTAAACATTTGAAGCCTTGGGAGGCTTGGATAGTGAAATCCTCAAGCCCGGTGTGCTTGGAGGCGTGGACGTAGGCGGGGATAGCCGAACCACGTAAAAATTCTCGTGTTTGTTTTCTCTTCCCTTACTCCCTTATTATTATGCTTGCTTGAATTTATTGTTTTTGATTTGATTAAGGCATTAGATTAAATTGGTGTGCGATTTATTAGCATAATTTTTAAAATCCCAATTCACCCCCCCTCTTGGGTTGCACAACTTGTATTTCAGAATGCATGTCTTAAAAGAAAAATTATCGAGCTCACAAATAAAAATGAATCTTTAAGTGCAAAGATTACATGCCTAGAATTAGAGAATAAAGCATTGCATGATAAAGTTGCATTATTAATTGAGAAATCTAGCACTTCATGCAAGCATCTAGAATCACATGTAGATAACTTGAAAAATGAAAATGATGCTTTACAAAAATGCAATGTTTCATTAAATGAAAAAAATCAAAGAATTGGAATTAGATAATGAAATGCTTCATGATAGGATTGCATCATTTACTTGTAAACAAAGTACTTCATATGAGCATGAGAAATCACGTGTTGATGAATTAATGAAAGAAAATGAAATGCTTAAAAAGAAGAGCAGTGATCTAAATGAAATTGTGCTAAAATTTACAAATGGCCAAAAGATGTTGGATAACTTGCTTAATACACAAAAATGTGTGTTCGACAAAGGAGGACTTGGGTATAAGCCTTACTTGAAACAAAAATATTATAAGAATTATTTTGTTAAGGCTACCTCCACAAGTGATCATAAAATTGTTTGTCATTATTGCAATCAAAATGGTCATATGAAATATAGATGTCCAATAAAAAGAAATGCATATTATGGTGTAAAATGTATTTGGGTTCCAAAAGGAACTATTGCTAACATTCAAGGACCCAAGAGTATTTGGGTACCAAAGGGCACAACGTGAATGATTTCTTTGTAGGTACCACAATCAAGGAATGGTGGAGAGTTCCTTGATGAAGGCTTGTGAGGATAATCACTTGATCATGGTCTAAGCAAAAATAATGAGGCAAGATGATTTAATTGTTTTGGTAACAATTATTGCCTTATTAGTTATAAGTGATGATCTTTTAATCTTAGTAAGTATTTCATATTTCATCATATCATTAAGTACATTAACATGATGTGGATAAGTTTGTCTTGCCCATTTATTTTGTTGAATAAATCATGATGGATGGATAATAGCTTGGATTTGCGAAATTATACTTGTATGTTTACATGATTGATTTATCATTGTGTATAACATTGAGTGCTTTATCATGATGTATGGTTATATTTATATGATGATTGATTGTCAACTCACCATAATGGATTTGTTTAATTTTAATGACTATGTAATGCCTAAGCATGATAAATGAGTGATATGTTTGATTTATTAATTCTTGAATGCTTATATGTTTCATAATTATGTAAAATATATGCATGATAAGATTCTCGTATTAACATCTCTAATTATGTTATTGAATCTATTAAAATTGCTTGCTTGATGATTGTTGATATTTATGAAGAGTTTGAGCATGATAGATATGTAAAGTGTTGTGACTTATTCATTTCGAATGCTTGTGTACTTCATGATACATGCTTGATGGATGAATTATTTGCTTGAATTAATCATTTTTTAAATGTTTAAAATCTTGATTCATGCATTAAAATGGCTCTTGAGAAACTTCGGAATCAAGAAATGATGACGAGATGGCAAACTCGTGCAATGTAGATGAAGCAACCAGCTTAGTCGCTTGATCCAAGCTTAGTCATTGATTCTGCTCCCAAACCCAAGAGCAAGCGGCTAGCCGCTTGGTCTCGGGTGGGAAGCTTAAGTTTCCCTCTTTCTTGGCTTTCTTCTTCACTTAGCTCTCTCTCTCTCAAAACCGTGCATCCTCCTCCATTTTCTTTCAAAAATCTCTTCACTTCTCAACCATTTTCATGCCAAAATCATTGTTTCAATCCATCACCCATCCATTCTACTCTTATTAAACACCTCTTAATCATCATTTCTTCACTTGTTCTTCATCATCTCATTATCATCTCTCACGAGTGAACAGTACTTCTCAATTTCTCTCTCAAATTTCTTCATCTTTCACTCATTATGTTGCCAAAAATCAATCATCCAATCCATTACCCATCCATTACTTCTTCAATTTTCATTCTCCAAACATCATTTCATCACCTTTTCACAAAAATCCCAAATCTCAAAAACCTAGCTTTGGCCGTTTCTCTCTCTACATTATCAAGCTCCCTTTAGCCTATTTTTTATCCAATCTACATCATATATCATCTTCATTAATCTCTAAGATTGATTTTCTTGGCTGAAACACATCCATTTCACTCAAGTTTTTAAAAATTTGAAATTGGTATTTAAGCTTGTTCTTGATTCTTTCAACAAATGGTGAGTGGTGACAAATCCAAGAGCAAACAAATAGCCAAGGGACGCAAGGACGATTATGGAGATAATACGGAGTTCTTGTCAACTCATTTTCGGCATCTCACACCTCGGAAATGATTCCTCGACAACTTCATGTCAAGGTCGGTTGTTCCTCCACATTTTGTTAATCTTAAGATTTTGGCGAATTTGGCAATTTTGTGATAAATCTCTTGATAAATTTCTTATTGCCATGAGTTGGAAAAATATTTTGGGTTGTTAAGGAGCAATATTATTTAGTCAAGATTTTGTTTTCATTCGAATATGAATATGAAATCCTCGGATAGAATTGTTACAAGTGTTGGTGGAATTCATATTGAATTTGATATTGCGAAGAACAATTTTCAAAAATTCTAATCATGTTATTAATACTATCAATATTGATTTCTTGATGTTTTTAATGATTGATAATTTTTCATGTGTGTTGCTTGATGAATTGATGGAGTTGTTGGTTTGTTATAATTGTTTAAGTTTATATGGAAGTATTTTTAACGATGTTGTGTATTTAAAGATTTGCTCATTTTTAAGGGGAGACTCTGCTGAATGTTTTACTCGCACAAAATGGGTAATATCTTCATCGAATTATTTTTGATGATTGGGTTTTGATTGCATCTATTATTTCTTTTATGAGAAAAGGGGAGATAAATATGATATGTTTTTTTTTGTTAAAATCATTTTGGTTAAATTTTTAAATTGGCCATATATTTAGGGGGAGCATATAATATGATTTTGGATAATATGCATTGTGAAGTTCTTTATTGTCTAAAGGGGGAGACAAAGTATTATATCATTTTTTATGATTCATAAATAGGGAGAATATCATGCACTTTGAGCATTTTTTTTTTATATAGTTGATATATGATTATGGTGATGATTTTAAGATTTGATTGTGATTTAATTACATGATTTTTTTTTCATATGATGATCTTATGTTATGAGGAGTTGTTTTGGCAATTGATGGAATGGTGGTTCATGATCATGTTATGGTTAATTGAATGTTTGGTTATTATATATTTATATGTTTCTTGATTAACCATTGACATATTATTTGTATGAGCATCGAATTTATAGTAATTTTGATGATGAAGGGGGAGAGATCATGTATTTTGAATTCCCGGATAAAGGTAACGTGTATTTTGAACTTCAAATATTCATAGTAATTTTGATGATGAAGGGGGAGAAATCATGTGTTTTGAATTCTCTAAAATATTCATGCATGGTTTTGAAATATTAAGGGGGAGCTTATATGTTTTCAATTTGATTTATTTGTTGAATCATGTATGCCATGTATTAAGGGAAAGTATAAATGTCAAAATACATGAAATGTTTGTCATCATCAAAAAGGGGGAGATTGTTAGCCTAAAGGGCTACACATTATGTAATTTTGATGATAACAAACATGTGTCTTAAGTGATTTAATAAATATTGTATTTCACAAGTTCACTAGTTTTTTAAGGATAATATTTATGCAAGTGAATCAAGTGAAATCAAGTTCAAGACACTCAACGGACAACGGCGAAATCAAGAATGAAGTTAAAGCTTGATGGAAAAATTATTGCGACAATTTCTTGTAAAGCCGGTATGATTTAATTGATGCATGATTTAGCATTTGAGAAGCTCTAAGTTTTGTTTAATAAATTATTACTTTTTATAAACCAAAATGTTTTATTTTTAAGATAAAAATATTTTGTGGAATTGAGTAATTTGAATTAAAATGAAAATGTTTTACAATATTTGATTTTAATAAATATTATTTTGAAATTGAATTTAAATTTATTTGCAAAGATTTAAAACGTTTTGGGCCATATTGTAACTTATAAAAGTTTGAGGGTTTAAGTGAAAGGTTTTGAGAACTTTAACATTTATGTTGATTATGTTAAAACTTAAAAAGACTTTCATGAAAAGTATTATTACATGTTGGGCCATTGCATAATTTCAGAAAGTTTTGGGAATGAGAAGTATTATTTATAAATTCGGATTTGGACTTATTTGCAAAGTTTTGAAACAATTTGGGCCATACTATAATTTATGAAAGTTGGAGGACCCGAATGTAATTCAAATATTTTGATGTCCAAAATTGGACCTATTTGAAAAGTTTTGTGACTTTTCGGGCCATAGTATAATTACAAAAAGTATTGAGGCAAAACTGTAATTTCATGAACAGTGTTACTGTAGCCAAAATTCAAAAAATAACCAGAATATCATCGTCATTCCTAGCTTAATTGTTAAAGCCGCTTGGTCGCTGGAATTTGCTTATAACGGCTAGTTTTTCGGGTTTAACTATAAAAACTCAATTCCAACTTCATTTTAAAAACTCTAGCAAGCCAAAACAAGTTTATAAAACATATATTGAGCTTCCATTTTGTAAATCATCATTCATTGAGTCATCATTGAGCTATAATTTGTTTATCCACTCTTAAAGAGAGATTTATTGTTGTAATTTTTATTTCTCATCAATCATGGTGTTCAAGTGGAAACACTGGTGAAGAGACGTGAGATAACTTTGATTGTAAAGGTCCATTGACACCCTAAGTCAATCAGAAACATTTGAAGCCTTGGGAGGCTTGGATAGTGAAATCCTCAAGCCCGGTGCTTGGAGGCGTGGACGGGGATATGAACCACGTAAAAATCCTCGTGTTTGTTTTCTCTTCCCTTACTCCTTTATTATTATGCTTGCTTGAATTTATTGCTTTTGATTTGATTAAGGCATTAGATTTAATTGGTGTGTGATTTGATTAGCATAATTTTTAAAATCCCAATTCACCCCCCCTCTTGGGTTGCACAACTTGTATTTCAATTCTGAATTGGATCCAAGCCACCTTGGGCAGAGAAATTTCTCATTCTCCATGCAGCTTAGTTAATCAAGTGTTTTAATTGTTTCGTAACCAGTTAATTCATGTAAAATAACTCATCCATCCAGTGACATTTTGAGTTTGTAAGAATTCTCTTCGTTTATGATTTTTCTTTTTTCTTTTTTTCGAGTTATATAACAATATATGATGAAATTCTCTTTGTCTAATTCTTGCTCTATAGGCTTTGTTCTTGAAAGGAAAAATCTTGGCAAGAGAAAAGTTTCAATTTTAATTCCAACTGCTTTGTGATAGTGTTGCAAAAGTGTAAGTATCTTTTTACTGATGCTTTCTTTTTCATGTACGTGCGTAATTCAATTTTTTTTCTTTTTTTTATTCAAATAATCTTATTGGCTACTTAGTGCATACATTGGACACATGTTAAACTTTGGTTGCTACTTCTTGATTAGGAATTTAATTACTAGAAAAGTAATACAAAATTTGAATGATATAATTTTATCTCGACATGCCGAGGAATGGCCTGTAAAAGTGATAAGTTGCGTTATAGAACTTTTAATGTATCAACCGAGTTTATCTTGTATGTATTGGTGAAGGAATTTTCATGTAAGTTCTTTACACGACACAATTGAAATCAAATGATAGTCTCTAACAAAAATCTTTAGCAGTGCTTTTAATTTTGTATGAGGATGTAGTACTTTACCGTAATGATGTTTATTTGCTACTGGTATACCAATTGATAAGGTGGCTCAACTAAGCTAGGAAACTTGAAATTA
Source organism: Citropsis articulata (assembly GCA_030449925.1). Taxonomy (NCBI): domain Eukaryota; kingdom Viridiplantae; phylum Streptophyta; class Magnoliopsida; order Sapindales; family Rutaceae; genus Citropsis; species Citropsis articulata. The sequence goes on from JASUUH010000168.1 coordinate 2,656,556, forward strand.
TGTTGGGAAAAAGTTGATGGAACTCACTTTAATGGAGCTTTTTGTCTTCCAGTTCATGCAAGCATGTTTTCTCTTTCTCCACGCCATTTTTTCTAATTACTCAGTATGGCATTTGGCGCATCGAGGAAAGTTTTTGTTGCTAGTGATACAGATTATATTCTTAGCAGGACGGTTTAAGTTTATTTTATAGTTTATTTTAAAAAACATATTATTCTGTTTAATTTCCAGTTTTAATGTTTTGGAATCTACGTAGTTCTTATTTGTTTGCTTCTAGTATAATGCTAAAACATGTTTTCATTTTCTGTATTTTTCTTTTTGTAGTTTTATGAAGAATCTTAATTTTTATGGATATTGAAAATCTATTGCAAGTTTAATATGAAGTCTGAGCATAAATTTGATTTTCCTTGTAAAATTTGATCATTTATAATTATGTGGAAGGATTAGAATTATTATGTTTTCATTTATTTGGAGGTTGTTAAAATTTTAATTATTTATAATCTTATTATGTTTTCATTTATTTGGAAGTTGTTAAATTTTTAAGTATTTATAATCTTATCTTTAAATATGTATAATTATTTTTTTGAAAAAAAGATGAAAATATTAAAGAATTATTAATTTAAAAAATGAAAATGGGGATCGGGCCCCCATTTAATCCCCACTCAATTCGGGGATTTTCGGGGACGTACCCGAACTATTCCCAATTAAAAAAATTTCGGGTACGGGGCGGGTTCGGGGATTGGTTCTAAATCGGGTTCGGGTATGGGGATCATAATCCCCGCCCGAACCCGCCCCATTGCCATCACTAGATATATGACAGTGTATTACTTTCTTTCATTCTTTGGGAGCTAATCGACCTAGTTTGCTGGGTTCAATTACTCATTAGTTCTAATTATATTGTCAATATGAGAGTGTGCACTCTTGTGCAAATTAATTTGCCTCAAACACTTGAAGTAATAAAAAACCAAGGAGAATCCCTGTAATTATGCTACACTTGAGACAAATATATATATAATTCATTAGATGTGCATTGCATGCGTGATTCACTGGATTCCCCATACTGAGAGGTAATCACTATGGAAACATATATACATACCTATATATCTATAATTCATCTCAGTTTGATGCCAAAGATTGTTTGCGTAACTGCTTTTTTTTTTTTATAATTAATTGCTAGAATTCAATCTAGAGCATATAATGACCTTCAAAAGTGAAACATATGCTTCACAAGAACACGAGAGTTGCAATAATTAACTAGTATGATAACTAAAAGCAAGAAATATATATGTACATATAGCAAACCAAAGTGGGGAATTATATATATATACGATGAATCTTATCCCAAAAGTTGGTCATTATGGTAAAGCGAATACAAGATGTAATATTCCATTATGATAAAATCAATTGACTCTTAGTTAAGCATAAAATTGTCGACTATTAAACTATATATCGAAAAAAAAAAAAGGTACGTATGCGATATACAGTAACCAACGCTTAAACCACGTGTCAGATAAATCCTTGTTAGAAATCATGGACTTACGAGTTAAGCTTTCAAAGCTGGAATTACTCTAATTAAGATGGATATCCAATGAAGATGGAGAGAAGAAAAGCGAAGTACGATACATCGGCCGACAAAACGACGCATCACGTGGTTTTAGGAGCCAATAGAAGAGTATGGACCATACACTCGATACTATATATGCAATAAAATGCTCGATCTCCATTTTCTTATATATTTGGGGATACCAGTTTTTGTGATATTGTGTCTCGTGACTGACAAACAATCTAATCTCATTTCTCATCACTTATGCCTCGGCTTCACACTTTTTTGCTTGAAATTATACTTGGAGATCCAACAAGAAACTCTAAGTTCCTTGTTCAATATTTAAGTTACTGATTTAACTAGATTTTAGTATGAAGGAAAAGGAAATTAAAATTTAGTCAAACACAATAAATGTTTTATTGAGGGTAACAAGGGTGCCTCGCATAGCCCAGTGTGCGTTATTTGAGATGGTTTTGGACGAAGGTTGAGAGTGAAGGGAGGAAATAAGTCAGCTTTGGGAGACCTGGATTTAGAGTGAGGGTTGGCTTGATGGGCCGTATTTAACCTGCAAAATGAAGAATAGAGGTTAGAGGTGGAGCCATCGGTGGCTGGCGACCACACTCTGACACTCAAGTCAGTTCATGGGGTAATATTTTGGGTGTGAAGAGCTTGCCAACCCTTAACAATGGTGGGTGGACATTGAATAAAGTCTGAGCTCCTTTTTTGTGTGTGTATAGTTGTGAGTATTCATGATGAGGAAAATAGAACCTAAACGCCTTTATATAGAGTGCCTTGGTTGCTTGCCACCTGGAGAATTTTCATTGGTTAGCTCTAAAGAATATGCCATTCCTTTAGCCTGTTCATTCATTTGAAGCATTGGGAGCATGCTCGGAGAGCAAGTAAGGCATTATTTGATTGGTTTGCTCTCTTTTACATGTAGCGCATTCTACATGGTGGTCTTAGATATCTCATCAAAGGCTGCTTGAAGGACCACTGTCCTTAGTGTGCTGTCTTTTACTTTTTGTAGGTGTGACAGCAACTCTCCTTTCTTTTTCAGTAAAATATTCCTTATTTGATTTTGCAAAATCAAATATTCTCTTTTAGGCGATGGAGATATTTTATGCAGCTAATATTTTGGATAATTTCTTTGTCCACTTCACTTCTGACATAAGGTACCTCGCTTATTAGCTCAATTATGAGGTATACCTAATATAGGCCAGGTACTTCCAAGTAATTTCTTATGGTTATAAAACTTCACATCGACACGTCTCGTTCTGTCATTAAACTTATATTTTTTTCCCCAAATAATTATGTTTTCTTTTATTAGTACCCACTATATATAAGCACATTATTATTATTACTTTAAATTGTTAAGTTGTCTCACATTAATTAGTAAAAGAGAATCCCTAAAGCTTTTAGTAAGGTTAATCCTTTCACCTAATATGCTATTTTTTTTAGTTGTGTTAATCAATATAGCTACTGATAACTCAATTATGTCAACTAATGATCTGGTGTAAATCACAAATAACTAAGAATAAAGAGTTTCAATCTGATATAGAATTAAGAACCAGAAAGAACTGAATAGAAAGCAATAAAATACACCAATTTGTTTAATGTGGTTCGGTATCAAGGTACTTATATCCATCGCTGAAAACAATGAGAGATCAAAGCTTTTATTAACGGAGATGATTACAACTGGAATCTATAGAGTACAAAGATTAAATCTCTAATTTACAGAATTTTCTATCTCTCACTTTAACTTCCTCAAAATCACTCTCTCTTATGCTCTACCAGCAAACTTGTTTCTAAAGTCAGCTGTTTGTTATAACAGCAAGCCCACACATGCCAACTGAGCTTGCCACCTTAGCAAATCCATGACATAATAAAACTAACAACTTCACAAATCTTCACCTTAGTTTATTTTGCTCAAGCTTCTCCTAATATTGTTCCAACAACTCCAACACTTAACTTACAAGCTAACAACTCCAATTAAGTTCAAAGAATGCTTGAATTTGATTGCTGGCAATGGTTTAGTAAATATGTTTGCCGGATTAATCTCAAAGGGACCACACTCACCGTACCACTACCAATTTCCTCTCTTATAAAATGCAACCTCATATCTATATATTTAGTTGTTTCATAGTGCTTAAGATTTTTACTAAGTTTTATAGCACTTGAGCTATTACAGCTAATTGTGACTGTTTCTTGCTTGAACCTTAACTGGCCAAAACCCTCAGCCAAATTGCCTTATTTACAGCTTCTGTGAGTGCAATGTACTCTACTTCAATTACTGATAGAGCAACAACTAACTACAGAGAAGCCTTCCAGCTAATTGCACCTCTATATATAGTGAATGCAAAGCCAATTATGATCTTCTTTTATCCAAGTCACTTGCAAAATCTGAATCTACAAAGTCAGAAACTTCATAAAGGGCTCCATTATCTCTTCCAAATAAGATACCATGTTGAGTAGTTCCCTTAAGGTACCTTAAAATCCACTTAACTCCACTCCAACCCCATATGCTATATCAGGCTTAGAATAGACCATGACATATATGTTGCTCCCCACAATACTTAAATAAGAGACACTTTTCATATATTCAAAGCTTTAAAAACTAGTTATAGGTTCTTGAAGCTTTGAAAACCTAAAATGAGTTGACAGATGTGTCAACACAGGTTTATATTTGTTTATGATAAACTTGTTTAAAACTTTCTCCACATAATCAACTTGAGTAAGGAACAATGTCTTTGTATGCCTATCTCTTAAAATCTACATACCCAGAATCCTTGTTGTAGCACCCAAAATTTTCATTTCAAACTCAATGCTGAGCTCTGTTCTAAGTTCATCTATTGCTTCTCTTTGTTTACATGCTATAAGCATGTCATCTACATAAATAAGCAAATAGATGCCACTGTTAATAGCTAAAGCTTTATAATACACACAGCTATCATATTGACTCCTCTAATATCCATGTTTATTCTTTAACTGATCAAACCTCAAATATCATTGCCTAGGTGATTGTTTCAGACCATATAAGCTTTTCTTAAATAAACAAACCATATCTTCAGTTCCTACTTCAGCGAAACCCTTAGGTTAAGCCGTAAAGATTTCTTCATTTAAGTTACCATGCAAAAATACAGTTCTTACATCCATTTGATCCAATTCTATATTAAAAAAACAGTGACAACCAGTAATAACCTTAAAAAGCTGTATTTAACCATTAGTGAAAACACCTCATTAAAATAAACTCCTTTTTTTCTGTGTGAACTTTTTAACTACTAATCTAGCTTTGTATCTAGGTGGTTCATCACCAAACATTCTTTCTTTGAGTTTGAAAATTCATTTACAGTCCATTAGTCTCTTATTTAAAGGTTTTTTTGACCAAGATCCAGATTTTATTTTATTTTTTAAAGTGGTGTTATCTCTTATTCTATTGCAGTAAGCCACTTTGATTTATCACTTCTGCACATTGCCTCTTTAAAGCTCTTAGGTTTTTCACCACTTACTTCTTCAGCAACAATCAGTGCGTATGAAATGAGATCAGCAATGCCATATTTCTTTGACATTTTGATGACCCTTCTTTTTCTGTCCCTAGCAGGTTAGTAATTGTCCAATTCTGATGACTTATACCCTTCTTGAGACTGATATAAGGTCTTATCTTTAGCTCGATGACAATCAATGTGCTCCACCTTCAGCTTAGCATCTTGTTTTCCATCCGATCCAAAAGAAACTACCTCATTTTCAACTTTTGACAGCAGCATTGAGTCTTCATCAAATACACCTAAAGATTCTGAGGTTACTGAGATTTGGTGGTATACCAAACCAGACTTCTTAAGGAGTTTTGAAATCTAAAGTTGATGAGAGACTTCTATTCATCAAGTAAGCTACTGTTATAATTACCTCAGCCTAAAAATGTTAGATAAATTTGCATAGCACAACATACATCTAATTTTCTGAATTAAAGTCTTATTTATCTAGCAAGTCCATTTTATTGTGGAGTGTGTCTCACTATCCTATGCCTTGCTATACCTTTCTTTTTGCAAAATTCATCAAACTCATTGTCGCAGTACTCCGAGCCATTGTCTGTCCTTAATCTTTTAATCTTCCTATCAGTTTGGTTTTCCATAGGTGCTGACCACTCTTTTAACTTTTCTAAAACTTTATTTTTCTATCTCAACATATAAACCCAGACCTTTCTTGAGAAGTCATCCATAAAGGTTATGAAATACCTGGCTTTACCATGACAAGGAACCTATAAAGGACCCCAGAGGTCTAAATGAACATAATCTCAAAAGCATTTGGTTTCTTCTTTTCTTGTGTTAAATTTCTACCTAGTTGCTTTACCAAAGACACATTTTTCACAAAATTCCAAGGAAGGTATATGATCATCTCTAAACAATCCTTGTTTATGTAATTCTTTTAACCCATTTTCACTCATGTGTGTTAAACCTCATGTGCCATGATTTGGCCTTATCATTGGTCACAATGGCTGTAACTCCAAGTAAAGATAAGGACTCAAAAAGAACATAAAGGCCATTCCTTTTAACTTCTTTTATAATAAGAGCACTATTTTGTATTATTTATATTTCACCATTTTCAACCTTAATACTACAACTAAGCTGATCAAGCATACCTAGAGATATGAGGTTTCTTTTAAGTTCTAGTACATATCTAACTTGTTTTAAATTTCTAATTACCCATTAAATATTTTAATGTTAATGGTCCCAATCCCAACAACTTTACAAGCTAGATTATTACCCAACAAAACTTTACTACCATGAACACTCATGAAAGTCTTTAAAAAAAAATTCTTCTTAGGGCACTTATGGAAGGAACATCAAAAGTCATATATCTACTCACCTATTCCGTGTTTTTCTATAGCTAGTAGAACATTAGCATTCTCTGAGTCTCTTTCATCCTCTGAAGCGATGACTGCCTTTCTGTTAGATTCTTTTTAAAGCTTTTTAAGTTTTGTTTTCTTTTCAAAATAATCCTTTATGTAGTGGCCTTCTTTCTAACAGAAATAACATTTTTTTTTCTTTTTCTTCTTATCTGGTTTATTTTCTTGACTGACATTTTTCTTCTTTTTTTGTTCGTTTTCTGTAGTTTTATTTTGACAGATAAGCCTTCATCATAGTTCTGATCTTTTCCATTTGATCTTTTGTTGAATTTTTTTTATTCTAAAACACTCTTAACATCCTTTAATATGAGTGTTTGCCTTTTAAAATCCATGTAGAATGGTGTCAATAAAGTGTTCAAATGAATTTGGTAGAGAACTCAATAGAATGAGTGCTATGTCTTCATCTTCCAAAACAATGTTCACATTTTCGAGATCTAAGATTCGCTTGTTAAATTCATCCAGATGGTCTTTCATGGCCATTCATTCCTTCATAGAGAATATATACAACCTCCTCTTCATACACAATCTTTTTTGCCAAGGACTTCTTTAAGAACAATTCTTTGGCCATAGTCTAGGTGCAGTTTTTTCTTTAGCAACCTCTCTCAACAATTCATCAGAGAGATGTAGGATAATAGTGCTATGAGCTTTATTATTGATAGATTTCTAGTCTCCTACTATCTTGAACAATCTTCGCATTTTTCTTTTTTAGTCTTTGGATCGTCATCTTCATCATTATCATCAAGAGCACCATCTAGCCCTTACTAGGTGAGTATGGCTTGCATTTTAAGACTTCATAAGTAGAAGTCATTCTCACTATAAAAGCTTTCAAGGTCAAACCTGGTGCTAGCCATTAAAGATCAAGAACTGTTCTACTCCAAGCTCTGATACTAGTTTTTTAATCAATATTATTGTTAATAACTCAATTACGTCAATTAATGATCCGGTGCAAATCACAAATAACTAAGAACAAAGAATTTTAATATGATATAGCAATCAAGAACTAAAAAGAACTGAATAGAAAGCAAGAAAGACACCAATCAATTTAACATGGTTCGGTACCAAGGTGTCTATATCCACAACTGAAAACAACGAGGGATCAAGGATTTTATTAATAAAGATGATTACAACTGGAATCTACAGAGTACAGAGATTAAATCTCTAGTTTACATAATTTTCTATCTCTCACTCTAACTTTCTCAAATCACTATTTCTTGTGCGCTACCAACCATCTCAAATCAGTTGTTTGTTATAACAGCTTTTAACTAACAGCGGGACCGCATATGCTAGCTCAGCTCATCACCTCAGCAAATCCATAATATAATAAAACTAACAGCTTTACAAGTTGCATGCTTAGAAATTCAATATCCAATCCTTCGACATAAGCTAATTAAAAGCTGAAATTCTTAGAATAATATATTATGGTTTGATTAATAATATAATGGTCATATTCTTATATGTATAGCTTTGAAATCAATTGCTTAATGTGAAGAACACGCATGTGTTAGGTAAGCTATGCAAACGGACAATCGTGCCCTCTAGAGTGGCCAATGAAAAAGGCTAAAACCAATGTATGTAATGTATTTTCTTATTTATTTTATAATTGTTGATTTGCGTATATCTCAACATACAATTAATAGGAGCTTGAAAATCGTACCTTTTTATCCATGAAAGTCTTCATGCCACTATATACTTACAGTTGGAAGATAATTATAATAAAAGCAAATCCTTTCATATCACATTGCAAGAGCCCACTACTTTTTCTATCATTTTTACTCTTTGAAATACATTTGATGTATTTTTCATACACTTATATTTTAGATATAATAGGTATACTTATATAGAAGCTAATGAAAGTAATTGAAGTCAAGTAAAAGACCCCATAACTCTCAGAGCCCAATCAGGCTTATAACAGTCATATGGAACTCTATTTGAAAGAAACTTTTTAGATGTTTTCTATGTTGGGCCAGGCCAACCCATCACGGGCGACAACTTTAATATTAATCATTCAATTCATTTTCTAGCAACACATGCTAAACTTGTCTAAATAATCAAAGTCGGATAGATTAGTTAGATGACAATTTTGCTCCCAATATCAGTTGTGTTAATAGATCTGAACCTACAGGTGCACGCGAAGGGTGGGGGAGACGAGATTAAATGTTAATTAGGCTTATATATGTAATGCACTATAAATCAATCAAACATTGTCATTGATTTCATACCATAATTAATTCTTAAAACTTATTTGATACTAAGATATTATAACTTTTAAGTTACAATAGTAGCTAAAAAAAATTTTAACTATAAAATAAAAGTTAACAGCATGTTATAAATATAACTTTTAGTTTGATAAAAATAATGAAGATATTATAATTTTTTTTATCATATAAATATGAGATCAAATTAATTTAACTTTTAAGCTACAACGGCAAGTATTTTGTTATAGTTTAAAAGTTATAACTGCTCAACCTTAGGATCAGGATCCTCTCCTGATTTAGTTTTTATCTGAGCAAAACCTATTAATATGATTGGTAGTTAATAAATTAAAAAGAAAAAGTAGTTAAATCATAATCATCCACTAACACTAAAATACAGGTGGCATAAGATCTGTAAAAGATCAGGAGTGCTCAGATCAGGAGAGGATCCTGATCCCTCAACCTTAATACCAAATGGGCCCACAGCAAGCTGTAGGATAGTTAGAGTCAATCATCGTCCATCAGCAGTGGGGTGGGCACGGCTCGGTCCGGTTCGGTTCGGATCGAAAATTAGCAGAACCAATTTAAATCGGTTTTTTTATAAAAAGAACCAAATAAGAACCAAACTCAATAAAAACCAAACATAAACGGATTTTTTTAGTTCGGTTCGGTTTTTCGATTACGGAGTTATTATTTTGAATTTCTAAATTTTTAGCCCAGTGGACCTCATGAATGTAATAATTTATAACAACCAAGTTAATTATTATAACAAAAGCAATATATGAAAACTATGATGATTTAAATAATAGGTTTTATGTTCTAATAAAATGATATTATCTAGTTACATTGAATACAAAAATGTGACATTATTAATATAATGTCTACAATTAAGCTAAATTACCATTCAATGCACCAATTTCTTAAGAATTTGTCATGTGAATTTACTCTCATCAAGCCAAATTTATACTCAATTTTCAATTCTCACTCAATAGACCCATAACTCAAGCTTTTAATTTTCTGTACAAATAATTAGTTCCCAACCATGTTTCAGTAACAAGAAACCACATACAGCCTAACAGATTTAATCATTGCAAAGGGTTAACTAATTACAATATGGAACAAAATTTGTAGCCAAAACCAAGAATATAATCTTTGTTATCATGTCTCTAAGACTCTAGTGTTACAGTCAAGCACCAAAGCACCAAAATTGAACTGGTATGGTAGTGGCCCAGCCAACTCCAAAGCAAAATGCAACAAAGCAAAGAAAAATCCTGATTCAATTGGTTTTAAGTACACTGAAAAAGTTTCAATTGATACAAGAGCAAAAAGTTTAAATATTTCCCTACTCCATAACAGCAAAACCAGTGGAGCCTAAGCTTAATCAGAAAGAACTTGCCCACGGTTACAGAAAAAATTAAATACAGCCAAGTTGTCCATGTACTAATACTTTTCAAAAGAACATGACTCCAATCTTCTTAGCATTGGGCCTAAAATAACAACAGTTGCAACTTACAACACAAAATAAAAAAAGAAAACTTACTTACTGGTCAGCAACATCAATCAATTGTTATTTGCTCCTCAGCTACTTGTTGAGATTGCATTGGCCTAAAAAATTCTTCAAGAAATTGAAACAATTATATTAAAATCATTAATTCTAATATATAAAATGTTATAAATGAAATCATAAAAAATAACATAATAAATTACAATATTACCTACTTCAACTAATTCATAGAATTCAGCTTCCTCCTGACTTGGTTGTATTGTACGCTCTCCTAATAGAGTTGAGCGAAGCCAATTTTGAGTATAGATTAATGACTCGACTGTTTTATGAGTTAAAAAACTCCTAAAAGGATCAAGAATACACCCTCCTGTGCTAAATGCTGATTTAGAAGCCACAGTAGACACTGGAATTGCCAAAACATCTTTGGTAATTTGAGACAAAATCGGATATCGAGGCCCATTCAATTTCCACCAAGTCAAAATATCAAAATGGGCATTACTAGCACTCTCACAAGTCTCTGACAAATATTTTTCAACATCATTTTTTCCACTAATGTCATCATTTGAACTTTCTTTCATCTTTTTAAATTGTGTAAAAAGATCAAATAACCCATAACTACTACTAGCACCATCATGTACAACACTACTTCTCCCACCTCTATTTGGATTACTCTCACCACCATAGTTTTCAAAAAGCTTCAACAGCAACTCTTTAATGTTAACTCTCAATTCATCAACCTTTCTAATATCATACAAGCTACTAAAACACCATACAACAAAGTCAAGTTTGCAGCGAGGATCAAGCACATTTGCCACAATCAACAACATGTTAATCTTTTCAAAAGAATGACCCCAGTATTTGACAAACTTTTCCTCCATCTTGTAACCCATTCGATTTAACAAAAAATCATTGCAATTAACAAGTGACTTCAAATGAATATAAACTTTCCACATTTCATTTAAGTAATTATTGGAAGTGACAGTTAAAGAGCTACTAAATTTTAAAGTCACTTGATAAAAAACTGAAAGACATTTGACTAACCTTTTTGCATTTTCCCAATCCTCATCCGTCGGTGGCCCTACTCTCTTTTTTCACTTTCATCATCATCAAACCAGTTTATGTAATGGCCATCATCTTCCTTTAGCCTATCAAATGCTTTCTCAAATGCTACCGCTTTTTCTAACATCAAATATGTTGAATTCCACCGAGTCGGCACATCTAACACCATAAGCCCTCCATATGATATTTTCTCCCTATCTACACATGTTTTGAACTTTTGTAATCTTGCCGGGGAAGATCTAACCTATTTCACTGCATTTCGGATACTAGCTATTGATTGATTCACTTGTGACAACCCATCTTGCACAATTAAGTTGATTATATGCGCTGAACACCTCACATGCATATATAAACCATCCAAAACCATCGAATTTCCACTCCAATTTGCCAACTTCTTCTTTACATAAGATATTGCAAGTGTATTAGCACTTGCATTATCCACTGTAATTGTGAACAACTTCTCAATCCCCCAATCAATCAAACAATTTTCAATTAACTTCCCAATATCATCTCCTTTGTGATTAGATATAGGTGTAAAAGTGAGAATTCTCTTATGCAAAATCCACTCTTCATCAATAAAGTGAGCCGTAACTACCATAAAGTTTGACATTTGAACTGAGGTCCATGTATCGGTGGTAATACACACTCTCTGTTTATTTGCACTCAAAACACTTTTTAGCAACCCCTTTTCATTTTGATACAATTCAAGAATATCTCTTGTAATTGTTCTTCGAGATGGTACCTCAAACTTTGGACAACAAGTTTCCATGAACTCCAAAAACCTGTCGGCCTCTACAAATCTAAAAGGCAACTCATCTTTAATTATCATTTTCACAAGTGCCATTCTACAAGCCTCTCTATTAAATCCTACATGTATAACCTTAGCAGTACTATCATCTTTACCTTTGCCCTTTTTACAAACTAATGTCTGCTGTTTTGCATCATTTGCAGCCTTCAATTTTTTGCGCATTCTACATCTACCCAAATGAGATGACAAACCACTTGTTCCAGAATTACTACGGGCTGCATAACTTTTGCCGCAATAATGACACTTAACTCTATGTCCTCCAGGTAGCTTCGAAAAATGTTCCCACACAAATGATCTCAACTCAATTTTTCTTGTTTTACCCTCGCTGACCTTTTCTTCATTTCTGATTTGTTGCACTTCATCATTAATTTCTTGCAATTCATTATTAGCCTCATCAATATTGTCAACCATCCTACAAAATTAGAACAATCATAATGTTAAAATAAAATCTAAATATAGCCATATTATGGAACTTAATATTTCTAATTGTTATTATCTTTCACAGTGGATTAGATTTGAATTTCTGAAAATATTCAATTCTAATCATGTTGTAAAAGTGTTTTCATTTAACAAAATTATATAAAAAAATTCAAGCAATAATAGTCATTTAAAGATATACAAAAAAAAATTAATTAATATACTTTGTATATGGATTACTAAATGCAAAATTGCAAATGTTATAATAAAGAGTGTGAAGTAATGAGTCGAGGACTTTACTCCTACTGGTGCACAGTGGCTGGCTGGCGAGTGGAAGATGGCGCGCAGGGTGGCGAAATCAAGATGACGCTGGTGGTCGGGCGAGCGCATCGAAGTTGTCGCTACGGTGAGTGTAAGCGAGCGAGGTCGGAAACGCAGAGCTTTTCTTATCTTGCAGTGGCTGGCGAGCACAAGATGACGGGAGGTGGTCGCCGCCAGATCGGGTCGCCGCACGGTGGTGAGCAGAAAGGTAAGATGACGCGGTGGCTAGCAGCAGTGCAGAGGACGGTGGTACTGCGAGCGCCGATCGAGCAGTGTGGGCGCAGTCTGTCATGGGCGAGCGTAACGCTTCTCTGCACTGTCCGCTTGCATGATTTGAAAGTGTCTCACTGATTTTAATCTGTGAGTAGATTTAGAATTTTGATTTTAGGGAATTAGGGTTTCTTTTGGTGGTAATAGTAATATATATATATACTTGTAATTGTGTGCGTGCATGTCTATTTTAGTAATTGTAAACCACCAATTAAAATTTTACAAGTGTCAATTTAAATAAAAATTTAAAAATAATCCGGTTTTTTCGGTTCGGTCTTTCGGTTTAGCTAAATAAACTAAATATCAAATCGGTATTTCGGTTTTTTTACCAATTATATATTTCGGTTTTTTTAAAAAATTAAAACCGCTCCAAATTGCAGTTCGAATCGGTTGCCTTCGGTTTTTACTAAGATCACGGTTTTTTACCAAATTTCTAATCAGCAGATCGATGCTTCGTAGAATTAAGAAGTGGTTTGAATCATAATTGAACGAAGAGAACAGAATGTCACATGTTCCGCAGCACAAGCCTTGCAACATTAAATTTGAAGTACTTAATTTGTCGATCCAAATTAAAGTAGGAATCCAGTTTGTTCACACAAAAGAAAAAAAATTGGAGGCAAAGACACTGAAAATTTCCACGACATTTTAATATATATATATATATATATATATATATATATATATATATATATATATATATATATAGTGAGAAATAGAAAATATATAGATCCATATGTCTTCTGTCATACCTATGAGTTAATCTCACATGTTATCTGGTACATTTTCACATGGTGTGGTGAACCCCACCGCACAAGCACACATCCACACATGTATGCAGGCCCTATATACAGCTACCGGTTTCTCGACATTTCTTTAGACTTCTGTGGTGTTTTTGGATTTATGTACTGTCCGGCAAACTTGCTGCTAAACTCACCGACCATACATGCACGTCACACCTCTAAGTAACCCAAGTGCATATATATGAGCTAGATAGATATGGATGATTATAAATTATGACTCACAGGCAACTGTACTTGTCAAATGACACGATCACCAAAGGGTAATAAAAGAGGGATTGTATTATTCAAGTGTCAAATATTTGATGAGTTATTATACCAAACACTTGAATTATATTGTAGTTGTTTGTTACATACAGAGATTTGGGCCCCGTTTAGTTTAGCATTTTGGCAACAGCACTGCCAACACTTGCAGTTTAGCTTAAGCAATGCAGCTGATTTCTTCGTTTAGTTTTTCCCTTAATTGGCAGACGCAGCCAATCTTAGTTATTTTCCCCTTATTTTAGCATTCGGTTGTTGGTTCTTGTAAATCATAACCAATCTTAGCCATAAGCTAGTGGGCTTTGGTCCTGTAGCCTGCCCTCAGCTGTATTGTCGTACCTGTACGCCCACCAAGTTAGCAGCTCAGGCTCATCGTTATGTGTGCCAGGGCCCAGGGGTTCAGGGATTGTCATTGTTATTATATTCAAGAATCAATTGTTGATCTCATCTGTTTTCAGTCACTTATTCATTGCAGCTGAAGTAATTAAAGCACTCTACTTATACATTAGCAGCATATTCAAACTTTCCATGCAGATGTTTGTCTTTAACTCTTGAAGACCTGCATTAGGAACTCTTCGCCCTTGGGCCTTGGCTACTGAGAAACAGCGGCCACAATAACCATAAAACATGTTATTATTGTTTGCCGACAATGATAGGAAAGGAATGCTTATTTCTCAGAAAGTATATTGCACTATCTCCCAGGTATTCACCCTCCTATTTCTTATGCTTATAATATATTATATAGAGAGATAGAATGAGTAAAATAGCAGCAGATTCAGGGCATGCACAGAATTTTTTCTTATTTGTTTTCGAAAAGGCTTCTCTGTCTCTTTCTCCCCCCCCCCCCCTCTTCTCTCTCGCTCTAAATTTACAGACATGATACTAGTAATTAAATATGGAAATTTATTTCGGAATTCGGCGAGTCATTGTTGTACATTGATATTCTTTTGGAGTTCTATTGCAAAGAATTTATCCAGGGTTTAGGTCAGGCTGCCATTTTTTATGATGACTCAAGAGGACTCTCTATCAACCAAATCAAAAAGTCGATCTTCGATTCCAAATCCGAGCATACGAGCCATGTCACTTGTCTTCAATCTAGGCTTTTGAACATTATGCTGCTTAAACCAAGTGTACACAATGAACACTTTATTCATGATAAAGAGTTCCAGGGCCTCAGGATTAAACACAATCCCCATTTTCATACTCATCTGCTAAAGCCAAACAGAATGATGAACAAGTTAATAAAACCTTCTTTGAACCTTGATTAGTTTAGTTTAAGAGCCACTAGAACTAACTAATACGAATGTCCTATTATCCATAATAATTGTATGTTACGATACCTGGTGAGGAACTAACATGGCAGCATAACGAGCAAGCTCACCGGCTCGCCAATCCAACAAAACAGGGAGCCATGGATAAGCAGCATCGAGCCTCACAAACCAAAGTCTTATATCAGGGAATTCTGATAGTTCTCGAGGATCGCGTGGATCTTCTCTCGTGTAGTTAATTGTAAATCCGATTGTACGTTCAAGAAACTCCTTTGGCTCAGCTACGCCAGTTAAAAGAAAATTTCTTATCCGGAATATTTTCAAAATATATATATGCGTAGAAAATGCAAAAGAATTTAGCTTAGCTTGTTCGTATCATGTTTAATTATTAATTACCTAATGTAGGTGAAGTAATCCCAGTGGCACTGTGAAATGGGGATAAATCAAGGCTGCGAATAGCATCGTTATCAAGAACTACGTCGAATCTGCCTTCAGTTGGGGGCATTGGAGGTTCAAGCTTAGATGAATCTGTCAATAATGACATGAAACCGTTTATAGCAGATTGAAAACCCCTCTTCTTTGACTGTATAAACTAAGCAACTTCAAACAGAAAAGAATTGGTAATAATGACAAGTATGATACAGTACAATAATGTAACACATAGCAGTTTATTTTTCAAATATATATTCACATTTGATCATCACAATTTTTGGTTGTTAAACAAAATCCTATAAGTTATTTCCTGTAGAAACAACAAAAAAGGAGAGTCTAGGCTGGAATTTGATACTATATCTGATAAAGATAATTTCCCTTGAGGAACTGATATTGAGCGGCGAATTAAATGGAATTTGATATCTACTAAAAAAGTGAAAAATATATAACTTACTGTCATCATCTTCGAACATAGAGATGTCAAAATTCCCTTGAGGATTGAATGCAACTGACACTGAAATTTGTCCTCCTGGTCTATTGCTGTGTAAAAGGGAGAAAGTAGCAGTGGAATCTGAGATGGGATTGCAGGAAATGAAGGAAGATGAGGAGGGTATACTGCAACTGCAACTTTTGTTTGGTGAAAGAGACAGTGGAATTAAGGGTTTAATGGTAGTAGTGGCAGCCATGGGCATGGATAAGGATGAGCATGAGCAGAGGAGTAAACGGTTTATCTACCGTAAGCATGTGACGGTTAATAGATATAATACAATATGGGTTTGGTTCTGTTTTTCCAGTTTATCCACTCACTACTCTTGCCATGTGTTCGGAAAATTTACAAAACTATGCCTAAAAATTTTTCGTTTTTTCAAAATTAATCCCTTTAATTTTTTCTATCATAACTAATGAAATATCTAATTTTTGGGTGAGAGTATTTAAACCCCAAATATACTCGCTAAGCCCATTTTGTAATTTAAAATATTGTTACTCAAATACCCTAAGGTAAAATTACTTAAAATGGTAAGAAATTGGGGAAAGAAAAAAAACTAAACCTATCTTGCAAACTCGAATTATCTTCTTCAAAAGAAATAACTCTAATTCATGAGCGGTTGTAGATTTTCATTTTGTCTACTAATCATATTTCCAAAATTAATTATTGTAAAATTTGTAATTATCAATGTTTTCCTATTAATAGATGGTCAGGCAAATCATCAAATCTTTCAACTTCTTGCTCGTGGGAATCTTAGAGAATGCAACTGTGATCGAACAATATCCAATATTCATTGCAAATTCACAAACCCAATTCCCGTTGGAATCTTAGAGAACTCCTCCAACAAAAGAACCTCCATTTCTTTTACATGCCCCATCAGAGTTAAGTTTGCACCAAGGCCATACAGGGGGTTGCCACCCAATCCATTTTTCCACTTTTCTTGCCAGAGCATTTAGACCAGATTTGTTGGAGCTAATGATCTCCTCTGCCCGATTGAGAACATCTTGAGCCATGCAGGTTGAATCCGTTGATATCTTCTTAAACTGATGCTAATTCCGCCAAAACCATAGTCTCCATATCGCGACTCCAAACACACAAAACCATTTTAAACCATTCAATGTAGACGTGTCTCTGATGCCACCCCGCATTGTCACAGGTCCAGTCAATGTAGACGTGTCTTCGTTGAATTTCAACTTTTGTCTTTAATCGATCATGTAGGGCAAGCCATATAAAGGTCTGTATACGAAGCGGTCCCTTCCAATTCCAAGCAATGTTCCACCTAGAGTTTTCAATACCAATGTCGTTTTCAGTAACAGCCATACAGGCAAACTTGACAAAGAAGTCCCCCCATTCAGAGCTGGCCCAAAAGAATTTATTATCGCCTTTCTTTCTATCGGCGGTTGAACCGCTGCAATTTTTAAAATAATGCAATTCGGAAATAGATGCTCAAACGAACCCAGCGCCAGTTGCCATTAGCATCGACAAAATCAACAACTAAGTCCATTAAACTCTCGTCGGAAATAGGAGCCGTTGTATAAGAGCACAAGGGTTTGCTCTTAGTAACCCAACAATCTAACAAAAAACGAACCCTTTTTAAAGTATCAGACCAAACCTTCCCAATTGATTTCTATAGGTGCGATCCATTGCAAGGCTTGTTGGTTAAAAAATCAGACGCCATGCTAATTTCATCATTAAGGCTTTGTTCATCATCTCCAGATTTTTAAGCCCTAAGCCTCCATAAATTTTTAGCTCACAGACCATGTCCCAGTTGATAAGACTCATCTTTCCATGCTCGTCCGACCTACTCCATATAAAATGCTTGCAGACCTAATTAAGCTTATTAATAACTCTTGCTGGAATCTCTGATGTTTGCATGGCGTATACCGGCATTGCTTGTAAAACAGATTGAGTAAGCGTAATTCTTCCCGCCAGAGATAATTGAGAGGCATTTCACCCAGAAAGCCACTTTTTTACCTTGTCAATAATGTCATGATAAGTACTCCTTGTTACTCATGAATGAATCAAAGGCATTCCAAGATACTTCCCAAGATTCTTTGTGACTGAAAAACCAAGGAAATTACCAATACGATAGGCCTCACCATTATGGACATTCTTCGAGAAAAATAGCTGAGTTTTTGTTCTATTAATCATTGCTCTAAAACTGAGACTGAGTTGACTATCCTTGCCTAGTCACACAAGGCTTCAGCCAACAAAAGTAGATCATCTGCAAAAAATAAGTGCGGAAGGGGGATTCCATTCCGTGATAGACTCACAAGCTTCACCTTTCTATCAGACACTACTTTAGAAATGCCACGGCTCAACCTTTCAATACATAACACAAAGATATACCGAGAAAGAGAGTCTCGTTGTCTAATGCCCCAAGAAGGTTCAAAGTCCTCTGTAAGCTCACCATTCCACAGAACATTTATTCACACAGTGGTAATGCATTCCATAGTAACTTGAATGAAATCCAGTAGGAGGCCCGTCTCTCGTAAAGTATCAAAAATAAAACTCTAGCATAATCTGTCATAATCTTTTTCAAGATCCACTTTAATAGCCATATAACCTCTCCTACTAGACTTCCTCCTCATAGAGTGGACCACTTCGTGAGCCACGACAATATTCTCTATAATATGTTGCCCAAGAATGAAACTCGTCTGATGCGGGCCAATGACATGAGGAAGGATAAGTTGAATCCTATTAACAAGTAGCTTGGTCACGGTCTTGTTAATCCCAGTACAGAGACTTATTGGCCGGTATATCTTCAAATTAAGAGGATTAGCAACTTTAGGAATGAGGACTAGGAGGGTCCTGTTAATCTCCCTTGGGATTTACTTATTCTAAAAAATATTCTTAATAAAACGACACACTGAGGGCCCAACGGCAGACCATTGAGGTTAGTAAAAGGTCGTATGAAGTCTATCAACTCCAGGGACTTTCAGTGGTTTCATGCTGAAAATAGTCGATCTAACTACATTATCATCTATAGGAGCTTGCAGCATATGGAGCATATCTGTATCAATAGGAGGGAAACAGCCTGTGAGGATATAAGGATGAGAGCCACTCGTGTCCGAAGTGTATAGAGAAAAAATAATCTACAGCGTACTTTTTAATGTTTACGCTATTGTCTAACCAGTGGCCTGAAGGATCTTGAATAGCTGTGATTTGATTTTTGTAACCGTAATAATTCTTCGTGATTCAGCACTTTCTCCAACTCTCTGTGAAGCTTCCATTCCAAACGGTGAAGGGTCTTGGAATTGTAAACCTCTAAAGCTCTTTGGATTCCTCCCAGGCGAGCGAGAAGCTTCCTTTTATTAGAGTGAAACCATTGCCGAAACAAATTAAAAACTCCACTGCCGTTGTGGGAGCCCTCTTTTCTCTCCGAAGCATACATAATAGCATTAAAATCGCCACCTACAATCCAAGGGCCTTGAACAGACTTGGCAACTTAATTAAGATGGACCCACAGGAGTTTCAGCTTGTGTTTTCCACGGCCAACAACGACACCCCTTTCGTACGACGCACGTTGTCTATTCACACGGATTTATTTTATTTCCTCCAATTCCTTTCTAACTTTAAGAAGAGAAGAGAGTGATTCAGCACTTGTAATATGTGCCGCTATATTCCATTCCAAAACTAAAAGAATTCTTCACTCCATATTCGTGGTAAAATCCTGCCGCTCTATATGCTAATTAATAATGAACCAGAATCGCCCCATTCATCAGAAATATCACTGAACTCATATAATAAGTAGAGGGTAAAATGCTATATAAGAATCGTGAAACTAGTAAATTAATGTAAACCATCCAGAATTGTCCGATTGTAAATATCAAAATAAACTTATAATAAGTGGAGTAGACACCCCCTAATATTGTAGAGTAAAACCGCTATATAAGAATTAATGAAACTAGCTCCAGTGAATCAGAAATATCGTAAACTAGTCCCAAGAATTGTCATTCAGAAATCATCATTGTAAATCCATATAATAAGAGAGAGGTAAAATGCAGCATATAATTAACGAAACTAGCCTCCGCATTAATGAACTACCTAAGAATTGTCGATCGAAATATCATTCAGAATTTCATATAATAAGTTGAGAGACACCGAATGTTAAAGAGAAAATCCGTCGCTTATATAATTAATGTGAACTCATCCCCAGAATCGATCAGAAATATCAATCAGAATCATATATAATGGAGTAGACACCTCTAATATTGTAAAAATCCCTTATATAAGAATTAACGTAAACTGAAGAATCATCTGATCAGAAATATCGTGAGCAGAAATCTTACATATATGTTAATTAACGTAAACCATCCATCCAGAATCATCGATTATAAATATAAACAGAATCCATATAATATGAACAGAATCTGAAAGATTGGGCCCCACGAATTAAAAAAAAAAGTCTGGATTCAAACTAGCATAAACAGTCGTAAACCACGAAACAAAATTATTATTCTCAGCAATTTGTATATGGACAAATTGTTTGTGATTCAACACCACTTTAATGACAAAAGCCTCCTGCCAAAGATTCCAAATTCCTCCCGAGAAACCATTAGCCTCAATACAATGGGCCGAGCAAAACCACTTTTCATAATAAAATCATCCGCCTTGCAACCGCTAATTCTTGCCTCTAAGATAACTATAATGCCCGGTTTGTAGTTATTTAGAAGAGTTGCAAAAGCTCACCGAAACTTCTGCGAGGCTGCACCTTGCACATTTCAAAATAGAATAGATTTAGACATAAAATATAAAAAATAGTGAAAAAGACAGCTTTACTCCGTCTTTTCCAAGACCTCATGGTCCAGACTTATGTCATTTTCATCGTCTAAGGATACATCATCCTCTGTTGAGTCAGAGTTTCCGTCGCCACTCTCATGTATGAAGTCACTATCGTTGCTATCATCCTCACCACTTTCATTTGCCTTCAAAATTCCAGCATCAGAAGGCTCCCCTGGTGGCTGAGGCATTTCTGCCACCACGGTGTTGGAGGATAAAAGCTCTGTTAGGTTGAAAAGCGTTGACATGGGGTTGTCAGTTTTGTTATTTGGAAAAGTGATAGTAGTGTGGAAAAGAAGATTTAAGCTGGTATTGGCGAAAATAGAGTTAAGGTGGTTAATTTGATTTGCATGGTCTTAGTTCAAGTCATGTGGAACTTGTAAATTCTGTATGGGGCTTAAGGCTATTTGGGTTTTAGGGATGGTAATATTTTGAGTTCGTGTAGTTCGGGCTGGCTGCATGGGAGTAGGGGACTTTTTAAAAGAGAGCTGTTTTTTAGGTTTTAGTTTGTGTCTGCTAAGATTATTGGTGGGTCTATGTGGGTGTATGTTAAGAACACAGCCCTCACACTTTGCTTTCTTGTCAATCTCTCTAGCCAAATTACTATCC
Source organism: Citropsis articulata (assembly GCA_030449925.1). NCBI lineage: Eukaryota > Viridiplantae > Streptophyta > Magnoliopsida > Sapindales > Rutaceae > Citropsis > Citropsis articulata. The sequence goes on from JASUUH010000168.1 coordinate 2,678,203, forward strand.
AACACTCCAAAACGGGAACTACTGCCAAAACTATTTCGATGATCAAGGTCTGAATCCCGTATAATCTCCTTACCTTTATTAGCACTTTGCTTTCCTTTTCGAAAGACCATCATCAATGGGCCAAACTCTGGTTCATTTGGAACAGTCCTTTCAGCTGCCGTCCCTAGTACAATTTTGGTAATGCTTTTTTCACCACCGAGCCCCTTCTCTCTCATTGTTTCAGTTCTCGTAACTCTATTAGGGCAGGCCTCCTTATAGTGACCATATTTTCCACTGCTAAAATAAATAATTGGGAGATTCTCATACTCGATTTTCTGGACCTTACCATCTAAAAGAAATTATGAGACTAGAGGCTTTGAAAGGGAGATTTCAACTGTAATTCTCGCAAACTTACCTCTTGTCACAGACTCCGTGTTATAATCTATCCGAACGACATTGCCAATTACCTATCCAATCATCCGAAGGATGCGCTTATGATAATAGTGAAGCGCGATCCCAAGTAACCAAATCCATACCATGACAGAATCACACTCCTTCTTCGAACTATCAAACTGTGGAGACCACGAGTGGACAATTAAATAATGCCCCATTATCGTCCATGGTCCCTGTGTTAGAACAAACTCAATGTCTTCTTTGGATTTAAAACAGATTAAGTAATAGTTATTTTCAAAATCAATAACATTTAAGCTTGTAGTTGAATTCCACAACGGTCCCAAACGATTATAAAGGGTACGATAACCAATAAACCACCCAAGTAGTTTAACCACCACCACATACTGCCATGGTCTAACCAGTTGTGCATGGATTTTCGGAGAAAAAGAAATAGATGACATATTAATCCCATGCTCAACCATAATATCTTCGGGCTCAAAATCTAACGCCCCATTGTCCGTAATTAGGTCCTCCATATCAGTTCTCTGAGGCTCCATCAGTTTGTCCCTGAAAGAGAGTGATCGAATTATCTCTATCAGTCCCTTGGGATCAAAATTTGGCTTTCTTGGTTGAACGATCATCCCTCGAGGGCGGGGGGTCGGGTTTTTCGAAGTCCAAAAAAATTGTGATATTCGCACTGTTATTTTTAGCCAAAAAAAAAAAAAAAATTAAACATTTCCCAATTGCATTGTTTTGTTGCCCTTTTTATTGTTAACAAAGTCAGCAACCTACAATCCTACGTACATATACAATCATCTGCAAGCAAAACCTATTCAAGATTAAGAAATCAATTCGCCAAGGTTTATCAATTTCTCTCTCTTTCCCATCAATTCGCTAACCTTCTCCCTCTGTCATCCCTTGCAATGTCCAAATTACTATATTTGGAAAACTATGTTACACTCCAACAACTCACCGCACACTTAACCATATTTCTCATCATTTCTTTCATATGGCAATGGTAGTGGCACTAGCAACGACGATAACCGCAAGAGAAATAGAGACATTGCAAGTGGTGGGAGTATTGTGATCTAAAAAGTGTGTGTTTGGCTGACTATGAACTTATGAATATTAGAAGTTAGGAGGGGTTAATTTTGAAAATCACAAAAGTTTTGTGATTAGTTTTGGAGTTTTCCCTTGGGTTGTGGCCTTGTTTAACTAAGTCAATTTGCGGCCAAAAGGGAGGTAGGATAGGAGAATTCTAAGAATCGACTTCGTGATTGCACTCCTCTTCCCTGCTTAGTGTTTATTCACAGTCGGTCTTGGGCCAACTACTTGATTGAATGTTGTATTGTGTTAATCAGATCAGGTTCAGGCAGCGTATGTATGCCTCTTCTCAATCTTAATGTCTGTCTGCCTACTTGGTACACCATTTTTTAATTCTAATCATCATCAATAAATTATCAAATCCTATTTTTCAAAAATAATTAATCTGAAGTTGGCCGTTAGCATCAAAATCATGATCATATAATATAACGTATTGCTGAACAGAATGCATTTAGGGTGTATTTGGCATGATGTGTTATATTGAATTGTATTGGATGGTGTTGTATTGTATTAGGGAATATTAATTTTAATATAATATTATATTTAGAGTAGGATGGACTGTATTAAATATTTATTATAATTTATTTATTAAAAATACAATATTACTAATATCTTTGCAACCACCACCAACAACTAGCCAAAAAATGATAAATGTTATCTGATTAAATCATGTTTAGAATAGTTGGAATTCAGGTCTTTGCCTCTACACAATGGTCCTAATATCTTTGATAACTGAACTTTTATGATTTTTGGATTTTGAAATTTTGATTACAGATCTTTGGCAAATGAAAGCTTCGTTACCAGATATATCAGTGCCATTACGTGGAGCTTGTGATGAGAACTTCGAAAATATTAAACTTGATGTCAACTAATATTAGAAAAATAATGACAGGCAGTGGAGCTGGCGGCCGGTGACAGTGATCACGGCCATTGGTGGTTGGTTAGAAGCATCCACGGAGAAGAACTTACCAGAAATAATTATTAACTATTAGTTAAATAATTATAATAAAATTTTGATTATAATATTATTTGATTAAATAAAATAATAAAGAAATAAAGAAAATGACTCGACCCGCTTAAGCCCAAGGGATAAGTGGATCTGATTAACTAAGCAAAGCTCATTTTAACCAGATTACAAGATTCATGTTTGGCGCAGGCGTATTTTAGGTTAATCAGCACAAAATAAATAATGTTTACTTATGTTCCGCTTTATATTGCATTTTGTCTGCTTTTGTAACCAACAGAAAGAAGCTACTACAGAATCCAGTGAACTAGAATTTTTGAAAGCCAAGCACGACGATGGCAGTTGATTTGAGCTTCCTACATCCCCCTCAATTAAATATAATGCGCGAGAAATGTTTTGGAACTTTTTTTCTCCCCGCTAAACGCGAGCGAAATAGTCCAGACATCCTCCCCTCCATGAGTGATTCACCGCACGATTTCTTCATATGAATAAAAATGTAATAATATAAGTTTCCCATGATATAATCCCACGAATATCAGAAATATCAATAATAATTCCACTGGGCCATAGTAGCTTATAAATATTTCGCGAATACAAAGAATACCACATTTATTTAATCAATTTAAAAAAAAAAAAAAAAAGATAAGTTAACGGAGGAATGGAGATGGATGAGTTAATTAATTGATAAAAAAATATAAGGAGACAATGTGCGCGCGTTCGAGTAGCCAGTCCCACACAGTGGCAGAAATCGACAGACAAACGAAACGGACACATCGACTCCCCGTAATTAATTATAACCAATAAACAGCACACACATATACACACAGAGGAGCAGAATTAACGAACGAACTATCGATCGATCGATCGAACATGGCCATTGCTGCTGCTGCTGCTGCTTCTTCTTCCTCGTCTTTATTCCCAAAATACCCCTGCCTTTCTCGTAATTCTCCTCGTTTGCCTCAATCTCTCCGGTTCTCTTCTACCATTCGCGCTGTTACTTTGCAGCCGGTAATAATAATAACATCTCTCATTATTCTCTCTTCTTCTTGTTGCTGTTGAATTACTTAACTAATTTTCAACCTCCAAATTGCTTCTTTAATTTGAGCTTGAATGCCGTTAAATTGTATAATTTTTTATTTACATACGGCAGGTAAAGAGGGAGAGGAATCAAACGTTGGAATTAGAAGGAGACTTATTTTCTTGTCCGATATGTTACGAACCACTCATAAGAAAGGGACCTACTGGCCTCACTTTGTATGTGTCTAAAATTTTTCATTACATGCAAATGCAATTGCTTCCATTATTCAATATCTTTTTCTTTTTCTTTTAATTTACAATCTATAAACGTTGTTATTGCTATTTTGATTTCTCCTTTCACCCACAAATTTCTTTTTTATAAGGGGAAAAAAAACTGTGAATATGCATTTGGTATTAGAAGTAAATATAGTTTTTGGGTTTCTTCTTTGCAATTGTTTTGATATGATTTTATGAAAATCTCCAAATGACTGCATTTTTTATTTTCGATATTCATTTTATCAATTGTTTCAAAAGTGATAATTCATATCTGGATTGCAGAAATGTGCTCCCTTTGACATTTATATTCAAGTTTTTCATCTGATTATATGGTAAACTTGCAGGCCAGCAATCTATAGGTCTGGTTTCAAGTGTAGAAAATGTGACAAGACCTACTCCAGTAAAGATAACTACCTTGATCTCACTGTTATTTCTGGATTGAAGGACTACACGGAAGTCAAACCAGCTTCAACTGAGTTATTCCGGTGTGTATTGGTTATCCTTGCTTCCTGCCATGAAAATTTTGATTTCGAGAATCTTATGCCTTCCGTTAATCAACAGGACCCTTTTGGGTCATGAGGAAGTATACAGTAAACGATGATTTCGGTTTTGGGACTTTATGATCTGACAGAATTGATGATTTCTTGCTTTTGTGCTTTCAAATTTCGAAGGAGCCCATTTGTATCGTTTTTGTATGAAAGGGGCTGGCGTCAGAATTTTAATCGAAGTGGCTTTCCTGGTCCTGATGAAGAGGTATGTTTTCTTGAGCACCAACAGTAACTTGTGTATGAGAGGAACTTTACCAATGTAATTATTAAATCGTGACTTTATGTTCTTAATTTGTTCATAACATGAAAAGATGGTCCATTCTTCTGGCATTTGCCAGATGTAGAGCCTTATCCTTCCTCAACTTGCTGGATTATTTTAGGGAGTTATCAAAATATATTTCTATTAACAAGTATTGTGATGTTTTTTTTTTTTTTAAATCTGATGCAGTTCAAAATGGCTCAGGAATACTTCAAATCTGTACAGGGTGGCCTTTTAGTTGATGTTAGCTGTGGAAGTGGTTTGTTTTCCAGGAAATTTGCAAAATCAGGGACATATTCTGGAGTTGTTGCTCTTGATTTTTCGGAAAATATGCTTCGCCAATGTTATGATTTCATCAAGCAAGATAATGCCATTTTGACATCGTAAGTTTTTTCGTCTCTATCAGATTCCCAAAAATAAAGTGGTTATAAAATCAAATTTAAAATGCTTTATAGTTGCTGTTTCTGATTAACTGATTCACATTTCATCGGTAATTTGTAGCAATCTTGCTCTTGTTCGGGCAGATGTTTGCAGGCTTCCCTTCGCATCTGGTTCTGTTGATGCTGTTCATGCTGGTGCAGCCTTACACTGTTGGCCATCCCCGTCAAATGCTGCAAGTGTTTTCTCATCCTCTTATTCTCTTATGTAAATTTGTTATCTACTGCAGTTTATGTATGCTAAAATTATTGAGTTGGATAATGATAATCTAATCCTCCATCCACGGTGAGGCCAAGTAAACAACAGGGGGCAGGAAGCCCGGAACCACTGCCTTTTTCAAGAGAGTTGTGTTAGAAACATATTCTTGGTGGAAAGGGTTGTTCGAGGTCTCCATAGATAATTCAGTGGGGCATAACTCATTTATGCAATTATGTCTGGAGTGCAATAAAAACGTCAGAAGTCTACACAACTGTGTTTGGTGGCTGAGCCGGTGGTGAGGAGCAGAACATTGATCCACATGGGACAAAGCAGATCATGTGGCAAATTGCAGTTGCTGGGAACTTTAAGTCATTATTTCCGATAGGGGATACTTGATTCTCTTGCTTTGATTCATCTGATTCTTTTGTGTTCTTTTATTAAATTTTCTTGCTCTAATTTCATCTGGTTTGTTTGTTCTTCTTTTTCTTTTTCTCTTTTTGGATGTTTTGGGAAAATTGCAAGAATTAGATTAGGCCTTAAAGATAGTTAGCAACATTTGCTGTGCTCAAAATGATGTTTTGCAGCTCTCTGTCTGTCTGTCTCTCTCTCTTAAATTAGAATGATCAATACTTAATTCATGCAACTGGAATAATATTTTCATGTGTCAATTGCACTAGTTGAATAGATGGTAATAATTGTTCTTCTATCAAAATTATAATAATACTAATAACTATTCTATTAGTGACATTGTGCACTCATCTATTTGTCAGGTGGCTGAAATCAGTCGAATATTGCGAAGTGGTGGTGTTTTTGTTGGTACCACTTTTCTTCGATATACTTCTTCCACTTCTTTCATAGGACGGGTTTTGAGAGAGGTAACGCTGATTCATTTTAAAAGCCACTTGCTATCCAAATGTACACTCTGTTTGCTACTCTGCTCATATTAAGATTAATAATGCACTGAAAGAATAAATGTAGATATAAAGACTAGGTTTTTTTCACTAGTGATTATATAGAGTGATCTGCTACCCAAACATCTATAATCATCTATTCTATTTTATTTTTTAGTTGAAGTATAGCTCTCTCAGCTTCCATTATTACTATTAGGGATGGGCATTTTGGGTTTCGGTTCAAGTTTTATAGGTTTCGGTTTGGGTTGGAGCCTGTTCGGTTTTGAAAATTCAACCCAAATGGATTCAAAAACTAGTTTAGATCAGATCAGATCGGTTTGTGCTCAAATTCAATTCGATTTGATTTAGGTTCAAAATCAGCTCGTGGTCAAGTTATAACTTCGGGTCAAATTTTGGTTTGGGTTGCAATTGAAGGAATCAGCTTTTTTAAAAAAAAGAAATTAGATTTAGAGTTTTTTTTTAATTTTTTATTTTTAAATGGAACTCAATCGGGTTTGATGTTCGGTTCAGTTTAAATGTAAACCGAATTTAAATCCAATCGGTTTTCAAGATCAACTCAAACTGAACTAAATCGAAAATTGAGATAAATTTCGGACCCATCCCAGTTACTCGCTACTCTCTCAGCTTCCATGGTTTATGAGTTTATCAGCTTAATTTTCTAAGGGATCTTGTGACTGATTATACTTTTTTTATACACCAATTTGCATTGTAGAGGATGCTGCAGAACTATAATTATTTGACAGAAGAAGAGATTGAAGACTTGTGCACATCATGCGGTCTTACCAACTACACAAGCAAAGTTCAACAGTCTTTCATAATGTTTGCTGCTCAGAAACCTTAAAAATAGGGTTGCTCATTTGAATTATATTTTCTCCATACTTGGCTTCGTCATTATGTCATGGTCGGCATTGATTTGTTTTTATAATGTATTACAGTTTAATAGACCTTACAAAATAAGCAATTCCTGAAAAGGTGATAACGTCGGGAGATGTAAAGTGTGGTCATCAATGCAAATAGATAGTATATATATTTTTTTCATTTTTGTCTGATTTGAACATAATGATTGCTAAAATACCATTAAGAACCTCATTAGCAGTCTGTAATGACAGCTTAACAGCCATTCAAATGGTCTAAAGGAAGGAATGGCAATGAGGATGGCCGAAGTATAATAATAGTATTGATTACCGCAAGAAATGAGCTCACAGTCACATGAGACTGGACTGTTGTGCTTAGGCTGATCATGCACGCGAGGCTGAGGTATCCCTCGAAACGAAGGGTGTATATATATACACGGCTTACCAATATAATATAGACCAATGGTACATGTTGAAGCGCAAGTGTCTGAATCTGATGAGCCAATTTTCAGTTTAAAAAAAGGGTGGTTTAGTGACAGAGTTGCAGAGGGTTCCCTTCGTGCGGCTAGGACGCTGACCCATCTTATGGTTGTTCTGGTTCTTCGTCTAATATGTAAACAAATAATTAACCACATTTATAATAATAAATTAAAATGATCACAGCATGCATCTTTGACCATTGACCAATCAACAAAATACGCAGTTAAAATTAAACCAAATCAGGAATATTACTGTTGGACACTTTTTTAAAAGTCAGGCACGGGCCATTGGAACCCCTGCACGTGAGCTTCTTGCCTTTCGGCTCTTCATGTTCATGGCATTGGCAAAATCCTTGCGATATTTCGCTCAGTAAACTGATTTCATTTGACCATCAAATGGAATGGCTGCAAGTGCATAGTTAGGCTAATTAAGCAGCAGGAAATTAATGAAATCAAACATCTCTAATCTTTTTCACTAGCTAACTCTACTTAGACTGGCTGAAAGTTGTGGTTGTGAAGATGATTAAATCTGTCAATACTTCTCCTGTTCTTTGGTAATTATATGAACTTTAGTGTAGCCAAAACACCACTTTCTACTTTGTTGCAAATTTGGCATATGGGACGTGCCAATATAAAATTAATTGAAGATTGAGCCAATGCGAAGCCCAAGATTAACTCTTGGTTAGAGCGTAAAGACATGGTACGCAAGGCCTCCGGGTCCTCAAAAATTCTTAATTAATAAATATTGTCATTGAACTTGCTAATTACTAGTGCTTTAATGAGTTGTGTTTGTCTGTCAAATGTTTCTCTCAAAACGTAAGTATTTTTAAGGCTCGACCACATATAGCCCCTCTCAATTAGCGGAGTTGTTGGTTGAATATTGCCATGTTTGATTCCTCAAAAACCGGGTATTTTTCCCTTGATGTCGTTTTTGAAAGATCCTCTTTGCTTGTCACTCTTCAATCTTCATGAACCCTTCTTCATATATAAATATATATATTTGTTACGATTTTCATAAAAAAATAAATTATAAAAATTAACTCTCATATATAATTTCCTCTATATTTAGATCCTTAATATGAGAAAAACCAACACAAAAACAAAAACGACTCTAATATATTAGTTATTATTGTACAAGTACTAAACTAAAATTGCAATTTTGCATAGATGTAAATAATAAAATCTTAGACCTCAGATATATTTGAACCAAATTGAAGGAATGTTTTGCAAATCTTTTTAACAGGGTGTTGTTTGCACCTTCCCGCTGCCTCTTGCCTTTTGGCCATGACACAGTTCCTGAAAAGATGAATGTTTTTACCTAGAAGTATCTATTGGGGGTCAGTTAGCAATCATTCATCTTATTTGTCTGGATTTGTATGAAAATGCTCAATCATTTAAGACTCATTTAATTTAGACATAACGAAATTAAGTCCTACACGTGATAGATTTATATCCAGTAGAAATTAAATTAACAATAATATGTAGTAAGTATTTGTTGGGTGTGGATGACGCTGATCAAGCGTGTTTTATTCTGCTGTGTATGGAAATAAACGTGATGTTATAGATGGGAGAAGTCAAGGGACGGATAGTATAAATTAAATAATGATGCTGTTGTGAATAGTAAAATAAGAGAGTTAGGTAGCGTTTGTTTTTTTTATCTGAAATCTAAATGGGTCTGAATTTTTCTAAAGTCTGAATGGGTCTGATTACGAAAATATGAATGACATGTTTGTTTTTCTTTTTTAAATATCTGAATATAAGTGGCATCTTATTTGTTTTCACAATAAAAAACGTCTTAAATTTGGTTATTTGACATTTATATCCTTGTAAATTAAAATAAAAAAGAGGATTAGATTTTATAGTTAAGGAAATAAGTTATTTTACAGATATATTTTTAGAATATAATATTTACTTGTCATTCAGACCTTTTTCCATTCAGATAAAAGTCACAAAAGTTTACTTTTTCTATTCAGATATAAATGTCTGAAAATCAGACATAAGTTCCAAAAAACAAACAAGCATATTTTGGAAAAGATCTGAAATTAATAAAATTTTAGACTTCAGACATTTAACAAACAACCCCTTAGTTTCGCGGTGATCCGTAACCACTAGGGGTTGGTGATGGCGGCAGAGTTGATCATAGGATGTTTTATGATGACATTAATATTGCTGAAACTAAAGCTTTAAAGCTTTGGTATTCGACTTGTTGGGATAAAAAGACTATTTAAATAAGATTTTATTATTTATTTAAAAAGTCACATTAATATTTAAAATTTTAAAAAAATATTTTAATTAAAATTCTTTAAATAAAAAATTATCATTTTTATTCAATTTTACATAATTACTTTTTCTCTCTTTAATTTATATTTTATTACTTTTTATTGGGAGGGAGAGAGATAGAGAGAATTATTTTAATTACCATTTTATTTTCTTTTGAAAAAATATTTATTTAATTAAAATAATATTAACTTAATTCTATTTGAAGAATTTTTTGGAAAATAACATTTTTTCTCACTCTCCTTTTTGCGACATAGGTAAGTAAATAGATATTTGAAGAGTAAAATTAATATAGCATTTTAGAGATGCTCTTCGAGAGGCCGGCTTCTCTTCGTTGATAGTTGAATTAGATTTACTACATATCATTGATCTAGGATATCCATCATATTTGTGCGGAGCTATTCTATATTGTTGTTTAAGCTCAACACTTATTTGTAGGGGTGTTTAGAATCCAATACGATTTGTTCAATCCGTCTAATCTGTAAAAATTCTATCAGTAAAAATTTGATCCGTGGATTATTGGATTGGATTAAATTGAAATTTTGAAAATCCGCTTTGGAGATGCTCTTAGAGAGGCTGGCTTCTCTTCATTGATAGTTGAATCAGATTTACTACATATCGTTGATCCAGGATATCCATCATATTTGTACGAAAATATTATATATTGTTTTTGAAGCTCAACACTTACTTGTATGAATATTCAGAATCTAATCCAATCTGCTCAATCCATCTAATTTATAAAAATTTGATCCGTAAAAATCTGAGCTGTGGATTGTTTGATTGAATTAGATTAAAAATTTAAAAATTCGCAGTCAGTGGATTGGATATGGATTTACTTCTATAAATCCATAAAAATCCGCGAATCCACAAAAAATTTATTTAATAAAAAAATTTAACTTGTACATATGGCATTATTATTTACTAGTAAATAAATAAGTTAGAATATAGTTACATTAACACCATATTATATCTTGTCCGATAATAATATAAAATAAAATTAATTAAATAAACAAATATGGCTTCCTAAGTAGTTAATTTTCATGTATTGATCTAAACAAATGAGATTTTTTTCTTTTTGGTATATTATATTTGAAACTTTGAATGTATTTTCTAGCTTTATTTAAGCAATTAATTTATTTAAATATTATTTAATCTTAAATTTGATTGACAGTAAAATCATTTTTATATTAATTTTTATATTTAGTTAGTTCGTGAATAGAACGAAATTAAAAAATTTTAGCCTGCAAACCAATCTGCAAAATAGTGGATTGAATATGGATTAGGTTAAATCCGTATCCGATCCGCAGACGTATGGATTGGATCTGCATTGAATTTCACTAATCCGTGGATTGGATTGGATTGGATTAAAAACTTATAATTCGTAAAATTGTGGATCTGATATGGATTGATGTCCAATCCGTAAAATTCGATCCGCGAACACCCCTACTTGTACCAAAGCATAATTTACGAATCTATCATATCTTAAAATTTGTAACCAAGCAATAGATGCGATGGCTCGTTTTACTTTTGGCTGTTCTAATTTTCATGTATAGTTGGAGGATTTTCCCCCTCAAATGTCTTGTTATCTTTGAGATTTTCTCTTGGAAATAAGTGAGGATTTTATTAAAAAAAGAAGCATTACTTGTGTCAATAAAATAGACATTATAATCATATATAATCATTATAACCAAAATACCAAATATTATAATTGAATTGATCAAAAATTAAAAATATGATCCTTTTTTTTGTTTTTAAATGATCAATTTTTTAGAAGAGATTCAACATCAAAATTTTAAAGAATTTTAAATGTTGTTAACTTTAGTAGTTGACTATAGTTGACTTGTAAAGTATAAAAATACCCCTATCTATATTAGATTCTGTCAACTAAAGGTTTAACGCCTAAAAAATTATTGTTCAGGTTAACTAATCATATAAAACTAACTTGAAAATCTTTAAAATATCATATATAAAATGACTCATAATAATTTTATATCCTTAAGTGATAAGTTGAAGATACTCACTTCACTTGCAATTTGATATATTACCCTTTTACAAATTAAAAGCATATAGCTATTTTAATGCCGATGACAATAGACACCACTCGACCGCAACCCACAGCGGGTTTTTATTTTTTTAATAAATCTATCCTTTAAGGGTTTTAACAAATAACAAATCCACCCATAACCAACGGCTTTTTTCGGAATGATTTCTCATTTAAAATCACAAATTTTAAAAAATACTTTTAATAATATATAAAAACTTACATTATATAATTCAAACTATAAATTTATAATAAAACTACCTAAAAAATCCACATATAATACTCAATTCTAAATCTTATCAATATAAATAAGAAATTAAAATTTCAACATTAAAACAAATACACAATATTTATTAATCTAACACAAAATATTTCTATTGTAGGCACATCATCATCACTAATATCAATACCTTACTTCAACTTTTATTGAATATACAAGTATTATCAACAATATTAACAAGTAAACTTTATATAACTATCGTTAACAATTAATTAAACAAATAAAAACTCAACTTTAATAAGGAACATTAAAGTCACTAAAGTAAAGCAACCAAAATCAATCAAATTAAAATAAAATATCAGTGATACTAAACTTTAAATTTATAAAGTTTCTACTTATTCAGAGTTTATTGCATCTATTTTGATATAAATATATATACACATACATCTATGCTGCAGTGAGAAAGATTAGGTTTCGAAATTAGAAACTTTAACTTAGATATATTTATGATTAAATTTTTTAATATAAGTTTTATAATTAAAATTAAAAATATAAATAATTAAAATAAAAAATGAGGGTTGCAGATTTGCAGTTATCCCATTGTTACCCAATAGATTTTTTCTTAATATCAAACCCAACCACAACCCGTAGTGAGCTTAAGTTTAAAATATCAAATCCGCCTGCAACCCACAAACCATAAAATTATCTGGAATGATCGAATTTTTACGGGTTAGTTTAGATGGATTTGCGGATGGTCGATAATTTTACCATCCCCAAGGAAGAGATATAGATAAATTTAATTAACTAATTATTAATTAGGAAAATATGTATTACAGATCAAAAAGTTCATAAGCCAAGTAGATGAGAATTGAAGTATATTTAATTAGATTAAAAGGATTGTCGAGAATGGGAGACACGGAAACCGCGCCCACGTTCTCCTCATATGATATCTCACTCCCTTTTCTTTTTTTCTTATTAGTTCAAAAAAACTAATAATTATAATTAATTAATTATCAAAGTTTGTATGTGTTGTGTCTCTCTTCAAGGAATAAATATAAATATATTACACTTTTTTTAGGCCATGTGAACCTCCATAAATACACTCTTCTCCATACCCTAGCTACTAGCCATCTACTTCCTCTCTCTATCTCTATCTATATCTCGTTCTCTTCTGTTTTAACAACACCCGCAGTGCCATTCCCACACCCACTATCTTGATATTTGCTCAACTTGAAGAGATAGTACTATTCTAGGGTTCTGTCCATCTTAATTTGAAGCTCATTTCCATATGATCATGGTATGCACACACTTTCTCTTTCTATTCAGTAATTATCTTCTAATAATTAATAATACAATTCTTTTAAGTTTAATTATGTATGTGTTAGCTAGGTATCATATATAGTATAATTTGTTGTTTAATTTTATTCTTTGTTATTCTGATTTGGATTTTGATTTTAATATATAGGCGTGGTTGAATTAATAATAATAATAATGATGATGATGATGATGATGATGATGATGTAGGGAGTTGATCAAATATGCGAAAGGCCTGCCTGGTTGGAAGCTCTATACAGAGAGAAATTTTTTGTGGGATGCTCATATCATGAAACAGCAAAGAAAAATGAAAAGAATATATGTTGCCTGGACTGCTGCATCAGTATCTGCCCTCACTGTATTCCTTCACATCGCTTTCACCGCCTTCTTCAGGTTCGTCGTTACGTTTATCATGAGGTTGTCCGATTGGATGATCTGCAGAAGCTCATTGACTGCTCTAATGTTCAGGTACGTACGTAATTCTTTACTTATAATTAATAGGCTACCAATAATTAACATATAATTTGATTTACTTTACTGAAATAATCACGCATGGATCTATTCATATATATAGGCCTATACTATCAACAGTGCGAAAGTAGTGTTCATCAAGAAGAGACCTCAAAACAGGCAATTCAAAGGGGCTGGAAACTATTGCACCTCTTGTGATAGAAGCCTTCAAGAAACTTATAGTCATTGCTCTCTTGGGTGCAAGGTCTGCTATTATAACCCCCATGCCCCATGAGATATTATATATCTAGATAAATCGATCACTGTTGTATATATACAGAAATACATACATTTAGGTTCACTTATATATACATATGCTTTAATTATGTATTTATAGGTGGATTTTGTGCTGAAACATTACAAGGAGCTGACTCCATTCTTGAAAAGATGCAATACATTGACATTGAGTCCAGATTTTATGATTCCTCATGAAATAGGAGACGATATTGATCAAATGACAAACGAGACACAATCACCACACTCATCAATTGTGGACAGTGATGAATCTGATCACCAAGCAATGAGATGGAGCAGCTGGTCTTCATCTGCAGGCTCATCATCAGGATCCGAAAACATGAACACAACCACCCACATCGTCAGAAAGAAAAGAAGTGGATGTGAATTCTACCTTTGTGCAAGATCAGCTAACAAAGTTTCCGATCGTCACCATCGTCATCACATCGACATGGCTACAAGTATCATCACTGCTAGAAGAAAAGGGATTCCTCATAGATCCCCTCTCTGTTAGCGTACAACAAGAGCAGACATTAACCATATTCTTCTTCTTATTATTAAAAACCCTTCTTCCCCTCAGCAAACCAACCCCGAACCACACAAACCCGCGGCCCCGCCCCAAAATCCCAACCACCCAAAAAAAGGGGGGGAAAATATATATTTTACGACTGTTTATTTCCTTGAAATTATAACTATTTTTGATATTTTGATTGAATCGTTCATTTAATCGTCCAAGTGCTTTTATTTTATTTATTAATTCTAATCAACTCTCTGTCTCTCTCTCTTTGCTTTCTTTCTTCGATTTTAGTTAATTAATCACTCGGTCGGGGAGTTTTGTCTTAATGGCATCACGTGATGATTCCCAATTGCAACAATTCACATTAACCATATCGAGTATAATACTGAACTTTTTTTTTTTTTCTTTCTAAGCTAGCAATATTGGATTATTGTCAATTTGAGACTTGAATTGGGTGGATACCAACCACATATTAGCAGATATAGTTCCCTACTTCGATGCTCTCAAGCATGTATAGAGCAGAGTAGACAAGTACAATTAATAATAATAATATTGTTTTTATCAAGATGTTTATCGAAGCCAAGTCTTATATATGCTAGCTAGCTTATTGATTTATGATAATCGTGTTACTTGTATAATTTCAAATTAATTAATAATATATAATATAAAAAAGGGACAAATATTTGTTTAGACCTTATATTTAGGGTTAAGTGTCTATTTAATTCTTATATTTTAAAAGTATCTCAAGACTTCCTTATTATTGAATATGTTACATTTTGACTATTATTTTTTTCTTTATTTTTATAGTAATACATTTGTAATAATCTTTGCACAATTTATATTAATGTTTATTTATTAAATTAATATCAAATTGATCCTAAAATTAAACTAATAATAAAAATTTTTATATTACTTTTTATTTATTTTTAGGATTATTTTGATAAATTAATATTTATTTCTTTTTATTAATGTCCCAAGGTTATTGTAAAGGTACTTTGTAAAAGTTGAGAAAAAAATAAAGGTAGAAGTTTTAGATATTTAACAGTGTGAGTATTTTGAAATTTTTTTAAAAAATAATAATTAAATAAGTATTTAAATCAAACTATAGAATTTAAACGAGCATCTACCCTGTAAACAAATGATAAACAAGTACATATCAATATTAAAGAATAATTAAAATCCCTAAAAATTAAAATATAATTTTGTTAAGATTTAATTTTTGTCTTTCGCTTTGACAATTAATGTATATGACCGACACGGCACCGTCCATCTCGAGAAAAGAGAGGGAGAATTGTGTTTAAACCGAGTGTTTTTTGACCGGTCAAAATCAAAATCAAAATCAAATGCCAAATTGCCATTGCCACCAGCACACTTGACCAAATTACATAATGACAATTAAAAAGAGAATCATTTTCTTTCCCTCACTCTTTTTTTTTTTTTTTTTTTTTTGTGTGTTTGTGTGTTTGCTCGGGGGGGGGGGGGGGTGTGGGGTGGGGGTGGGCTCCTGGGTTTGTTTTTGAAGATAGTCCACAATTATCCATTTGTATTTGTACTTTGTAGCAAACTTTCAAATAAGCAAAGCCTGAGCATATTCATGGGCTTAAATTAATTTCATTTTAAGGGATCTCACGATATAGATTAAAGTAAATCTAGTTCGATTATGAACTTTTGAAACATACGGATGCTTTGTCAGCCTAAAGTTGAATATCATAATGTAATTACCGCTTATAACGTGCCTACCATTCTAATTAATTAATGTATCAATATGTTGAATGAATATCATGGTACAATTATCACTTGTTCTTTCTTATCGCACATTATGGATGAGCCACAATGAAGTACATGAAGCGTCTTGGTGATTTAATTTAAGTTCAAATAATCCCACCCTATAGGTTTGTGTCTGCATATATAATCATTTTTAAGTGCGCACGTCTTAATTTTTTATACAACGAATTTAAAATTTTACAACCTGTAAATTTATGAAAAAATATTTTATAACGTTGTAAAGTTCTAAATCCACATTTTAAGAAAATATGGATAACTGAACTAGATAAGGATTAAACACGTTGTGTGTGTGTAGATATATGTATATACGTGTGTGCGTGTATAAATAAATATATAATATAATCTCTATAAATTAATACTCGATAAATTAATAATCTCTATAATATAATAATTTTTTGTGGTCCTGACTTAAGCCCTGAAGCTAAATTAATAATTTCGATAAATTAATAAGATAATAATTTTTCTTAAAACTCCTATATAACTCTGTGGTCACATTTATATCATAAATTAATAATTGTAGAAATTACAAATGCTCTGAAATTACAAATGTAACTGACTATGTCAATTTATTAAAATATGAGTCTATTGTAACTTGTTTTTTTCTTGCATTTTAAATGTAGTTGAATCTCATTTCTAATTTTTTTTATTCCATCTAAAAGTTATGGGGTTGAATTCTCGTACTGCAATAAAAAAATTATGAAGTGTTGTTGATGACTTAAGTGATTCAGTGCGCGAAATAGACTCTAAAGGTACTGTGTCATCTTTTACTTCATCTTCAACATGATCTTCAATGATGTTAGCAATAATTTCCTCATAAATTTATCTAATCAAGTATACATTATTTATTTGATGAATTTATTTAAATTCTGTTAATTATATTTGTAAAATATAATGAATTTTCAGTCAATTAAATATTAGTTCTTTGTACTGTGAACACATTCTATAAATTAATAAATTATTAATTTATCAATTAATTAAAATCTCTCTAAATTAATAAATTTCGATGGTCCCAACATTATTAATTTATAGAGATTATATTGTATATCACTATATATAAACTTTGGAAAGACTAATAAATATCTTAAAAGCTTTTTACTTAGTAATTAGACGCGAGGGTTGACAATTGGGCTGGGTAGAACCTTGTCTTAATGGATTTAGGTCTTCACGGGCATTCATTGTTTCAAGGCTTAGAGCCCACCAGTAATTGTATGGTGCACAAGCAGTAAGCAAGCGGAAGTCCCTCACATTTAGGGTCTTAATTGAATGATGTTAATTAGTTGACCCAATTAGTAAGATTTTGCTACAAGACTAACAAGTTTTGCTTTCTGGAAACCCATCTTGCAGTTTGGGGGAAAAAAAAAATTTCACTATCCTTCATTGAACTTGCACTCTTCATCATTTGTGCCTGTGGTTTTACATCCTTAAACTCCATTCTTACGAACAGGATTAAACAAAACCTCTTCTACCATATTACAGCTTTTATTGGTTGACCAAATTATACCCACAAAATTTTGTATAATAATATTAGTGAAATATTTGCATCAATAATGAAGATGTGATAACCTTGTTAGATTGTTCTTCGATACTAATGCTTGTTAATTTGGCGTCAAAGTTTTATCCTTGTGGTTAAAACTTTTTTCTTTCTCTATTTTTTATTCACAATTCATAGTAGAGTTGGCAAAACTATCCGGATCCGAAAGATGCGGATGCAGAAACTTCGGATCCGCAAATTAAAAAATGCGGATCCAGATCCTTAAAATTAGGATTCGTGCAGATCCGGATCTGGATCCGGATGCAAATACATCTAGAAAACCGGATATCCGGATCCGCATTATTTTTTAATTAAAGTATTTATTAAAATTAAATTAAATAAAAAAATATAAGTTAAATAGAAAAATATAATAGGATTAATTAAAAAATATAGAAGTTAAATTAAATTAAGAAATATATTATGATCCATATTTTTAATAATTTATTTACTAAATTAAAATTAAATATAAAATATAAAAGTTAATTAAAAACATAATAGGATTATTTAAAAAGTATAGAAGTTAAATTAAATTAAGAAATATATTGGGATCCATATTATTTTATGTGGATTTGTGGTGTTTTTATAACTTTATTTGTAAATTGTGATGATGTTAGACTTAGATTTATATTATTCTTAATGTTTGATTTGTATTATGATATTTTTATTTGTGACTTTATGGTGTTATGTGTTATTCTAGATATTAAATTGTTGATTGTTCAATTATGATTGGATTTTATTTGATACTATTAGGTAAATTATTAAATTTTTAATTAATAAATTTTAATTTTACGGATCCAAATATTCAAAATATCTGCTTACAATTTAGGTGGATATTACCCGCATCCGAATCTGTATATATTTTTACTGATTCAAATATAGATCCGGATATAATAATTTCAATCGAAATTCAGATTTTGCCATCCCTAATTCGGAGTCTCGAAGCTTTAATAAAGAATGATAATGGACTTGAAAGAAATTGTCTTTTTGTTGAGTTGAATGAGGTCACCGCAAGAATAATTAGCCATTGAAAAGATTAAAAGTCACCTACGCATAATTGAGTTCAAATGATTAGTCTCATGACACGTAACTTGGATTAATTGAAGGAGCACTATGCTCCCCTTATCTACTTAGATTGACAGTGACATACATATTTCATTATAAGGTTTTGGAACTTTTTATGCCCTTTTTTTTCAAAAATTGGAAATTTTTTATTCTAAATAATTAATATTATATACACTGTTTGGGGGAAAATTTGAATGTTGGTATGAACTAATGATTTAATGACACATGGCAAAGAAAGTCAGCTCATTTGATTAAATGATGATATAGCTCTCAAACATTAGAAAATAAGCTCTCTAAGTAAAATAATAGTTTTGGTAAATATGTCCAATATCAAAGGGAATTATCGAAACACAAGTTTTGGTTGTTAAAACTAGTATGTAAACAGTA